>WOAB01000707.1:2944170-4416255 GCA_027886185.1 Rheum nobile
GATGCCCATCCTTAGCACCAAGGGGCCAAAGTAGGTGTATATGAAGTGACAATAGGCAATTGAAATTCAGAAGTCATACCATTGTCTTCCCTTGTTGTCGTCACTACTTGTGAAGTGGTAACTTCATGGACCGACATTTGAGACATCTCTTGAGTGAGTGCTCCAAGTATTCCTCCTTCTAGATGGAGTGATTGAGACGTCCCAGCCGGTTCAATTGCTCCACTAACTTGCTGCACACTTGGTGTTTGCAACAAGCTTTGGGATTGCTCCCACTTGGCCTCCATTGTCCTCATGAATGAAGCTTGCTCATCCTTTAGAGCTTGGAGGTGTTGGTGTGCTCTATCTTCAGCCGCCTCTTGTGATGCTTGTACGGCCATGAGTAGGGTCTCCATTGATGCGAACAACCCCTGAAGTGTCGTTTGCAATCGCAGGATCTTCGTTTCCTCAAGCTTGTAGTCGAATCCTTCTCTTGTGTAGCCAAAGTGATGGCTTTCCTAGACCAAAGTGATGGCCAAAACTCGTCCAAAGAGATGAACGTAGGGATCAACGTGATGATCGCGAAATACCGAAGAAACGGAGTTTGATTGCTCGAAGCGACAAGCTACGGGATAGTTTGATCCGTGGGATCGGAGAGAAGATGCAAGGGATTTTGGAAAGGAGATAAACTCAACTTAATTCTCAAAATCTGCATAACATTACAAACTAGGGTTTGCTAGCTTAAATAACAACTTAGAAATAATAATAAAATAATAATGCATTTAGAAATAAAGCGTCTGTCGCCGAAGTCGCTAACGCCCAGTCCTGTTTCCGTGGGCGCGGCAATACTTCCGCGGTCGCGGCAAACCTTCTGTAAAAGACTCGAACGTCAGTAACAATTCCGCGGTCGCGGAAGACATGCACAATGTTTTGAGCAAAAATATATCAAACCTAAAGTGCCTTCGATGTGGTGCTATTAGTCAAACAAATCAAATTATAACTTCAAAAAAATCGGAGAGAACAAATGATGAGACGAAATAGCGATAATAATGCTTAGCTATGACGAATCGAGACGAAGAAATGTGTAACATCCTCCATCTCTGGGCCGACCCTTTACAGGGCTGCAGCCCATACACCTCAACCCTTCCTTGTTGGCTCCAAGCCCCAAGGCCTAGCCATTTAATCAAGAGGTTATTGGGAGCGCTCGAACACGAGACCTCTCCCCTTTATCCACTCCCCACAAGGAGTGGATAAAGGGGAGAGGTCTCGTGTTCGAGCACTCCCAACAACCTCTTGATTAAATGGCTGGGCCTTGGGGCTTGGAGCCAACAAGGAAGGGTTGGGGTGTATGGGCTACAACCCTATAAAGGGTCGGCCCAGAGATGGAGGATGTTACAAAAAAGTATATTTTTATGTGAGTGCTCAAGCCACGAGCCTAGCCCAACATGAGACACTCCATGAGCCGCAGCCCATGTACCCCAACCCATCCTTGGGGGCTACTCCAAATTAATGGAAGCCATTAGCCAAGAGGTTGTTGGGAGCGCTCGAACACGAGACCTATCCCCTTTATCCACTCCCCACAAGGAGTGAATAAAGGGGAGAGGTCTCGTGTTCGAGCGCTCCCAACAACCTACCCATTTAAATGGGGGAAGGGTTGGGTGTGTGGGCTGCATGCCCTTGGACATCCAGGCGGCACCAGTACCGACGCCGGCACCGTTGGGTGGCTGGGCGGCTTGGTGGCTGGGGTAGCTTGGCCTGGGATGTTACAAAATGTTGGATCAGACCAAGCACAATCAGAGGAATTCTGCAAATATATTGAACGAGCTAGCAGTATAATGAGAACTTTGGGGGTTTAGTGTTTCAGCAATGGAATTGTAGAGAGCCTCCTTTACAATAGTCTCATTACAATCTATTTAAAACGAGAGGATTTAATGCCAGATTTGGGAAGATCATCTAGCCATTTAAGTGACAGGATCATGTCCGTGATTTTCGCTTGGACGTTTGAGGGAGTCGTTGGTCACACCAGCAAGCAGGCCGGTTTCTCCGCGAGATGGGCTTCATCCTTCAACCGTCTATGGGCCGATCCAGCCTTCATCAAAATGTGGCCTAATAATTGCCCCAAAGGAAACCGGACGAGTAATCGTCGATCTTGGGTGGTTTTCTTTCCTTGTAGATCATGGACACGTGGCTCTGGATCGGATGACCCATCTATGGAGTCGGATCCCAGCCTTGCCAATAAATTGATTTGACCCTTGCCTTCCTTTCTTATCTTTACCGCCTGTAACTTCTTATCCCTAGGTAACTCTTATCCTTCCCAAGTCCAGATTTTTTGGTGTTTGTTCATGGCTGCTTCTAACTCGGAATCAAGTTCTGAGGATCGCCCCCTATCTTCCTTCTCAGCGAGCACGAGAGCGTTCTAAACGTCATGACACAGGCTGAACTCGACAGGGTTTTGCAAGTTGGAGGCTTTCCCAAGGGCATCAAGGCACGTCTCCCTTATCCAGACGAACGCGCTGATTCTAGGTGTCTAGGATGGGTATGCTTTTATGAGTATCCCTTCAAAATAGGTCATACCTTTCCTTTCTCTGAATTGGTCCAATCAGTGCTCTCCTCCTTCTCTTTAGCTCCTTGCCAAGTAATGCCTCATGCCTGGCGCCTACTTAAGGTCTTGGATTACAACTACTGTTTGAACAAGGATTTCGCTGTTGGCATAGATTTTAGGGTTTTGGATTACAACTACTATTTAGGATCCAAGCGGTCATATAAATATAACCTCCGATGTCGCTCCGATCGCCAACCCTTGGTTCTGAAGTTGAACGTGAATGACCGTGGATGGAAAAAGCGGTTCTTTTTTGTGAATATTGCGTCATTGGATTTGGGGGGCGATTGTCCGTTCTTGCTGACCGATTGGATGTGGAAAGGTTTGTGTTCTTTCTTGTGCTTGAGATTGGTCGCACGACTCTTAACTTTGGCTTACATGTAATTTTTTGCAGAGCCTGAGATTGCGGAACCAGAGGAAGATCATGTTTTGAAATCGAAGACACAGGCGGTTTTGAAGCTTTCGAAGATCGAGAGGACTTTCACTAACAACAGTGTTTTCTCGTCTGCCCAGTCTCTCCCCGCTGAAGCAGTTTCACCGATGTCGTCTTCTTCCAAACGTGAGCATCAGTTAGGTTTGTCCTGCTATGTTTCTTTTATCCACTATAACTGACTCTTCCTCTGTCAAACGCAGCTCTGTTTCGTGGTGAGAGGTCTAGTGCTCGTCTCTCGGCGAAAGATCTGTTAGAGCAAAGGTTGCGCTCCAAGGCTCTCCCCAAAGGTTGTCCCTCGAAGTCGCTTCCTCCGAAATCGTCCGACCACAAGAGAAAGTTTGTTCGTGTTTCAGACGATGCATCGAAAGGTAAGTCGGTGAAGAGGACCATTGGCTTCCTTGAACTCTTGACTTTGCCGGTGCCCGACGATATTGAAGATCTTCCTGTCTTGGATAGCTTGGAGGTGGCTGCTACGAGTTCTTGGACGGTTAATCTCAAACTTCTCTCTCTCTCTTTTTTTTATATGACCTTTGTTCGTGGCGAGTTTGCGGACTTGCTATCTGTGTGCGCAGGTCTTCCAGCATCTTCTATCTAGCCACCTGAAGACTAAACAGATGTGGGACGATGCTCAGTTGAAGATCTCCCAAGCCGAGAGCAGGGAAAATGAAGCAGACGCATTGTTAAAGGCGTCGGAGGGCACGCATCGTGCCATTGAAGATGACTTGAGGGGTTCTGAGCAACGGATAAGTGAATTGGAAGCCCAGCTTGAGAATGCCAAGAAGGAGGGCGACGAGGTCGCTACTGATGTTGGAGCCTACTTCACGCTTGTGTCCAGGATTGAGATGATGGAGGACTTCAAGGCTGGTCGCCATGAATCGTGGGATCTTGAGAAGGAGCAGGCTTACCTAGACGAGCAATTTCCCAACGGTTGCCCCGGTGTTGACTTCCTTCAAGCATGCGGGACTGTTGGTGCCGTGATGGGAGAAAGAGCTGAGGTGAGTTCTAGTCGAACAGAAGTGGCACCCGACCATGTCCTTGACGCTGCCCCAGGTAAGGATGTCGAAGCTTGAAGTTCTTCATGCCCCAGTTTGTTGATTTGTCGTTTTGGATATTCGAACTAGTTGTGTTTGACAGTCCCTCCATTGTGTGGGCAAACTCTGTGTTTTGACGACCCGTCCACCATCGCGGGTCGTGTGTTTATAAGACAATGATGACTGGCATTTCTCCCTCTTTGAGGACGGATGCGTATCTTCTTCTGAATGGCACTCTTTGGTTCTAGCGAATGTTGTGTTTGAAGAGGGGAGGCCTGTGAATCGTATTAAGTTTAGTCATGACAATTGTATATCGTAATCCAGGGAGGTAAGAAAATGTGTCTTGCGTTAAATGTTTTGTCTAAGGCTTTGTATACCTTATTTTGTAATAAGGCGGGCGGTGTGCCATCGTGCCTTTGTTGTTCGACTCTCTGTGTGCCGATCGATCGTGTTGTGTAAGATGTAAGCGCTTTTGTTTGTCTTGAGTGGATCTACTGCCTTGTTTGAATTTGTTGTGCCTGTGTTGAATGAGGCAAAGTAAAGAGTCGCTAGGAAATGGCTGTTGGGGGTGAACCCAACGGCCCTCCGATGCTTAAGTCAGCGAACGCGTCTGATGAAATAATAACGGAATGAACAAATGTAATTGGTAAGCCAACAAATGACAAAAGGTTTTTAGAAATGATACTACTTTAAGTATGTCGCGTTCCAACTTCTGGGGATGATGCGTCCTTCCACATCTTGCAATCTATAGGCGCCTTGCCCAACAACTTCTGTGATTAGGTAGGGTCCTTCCCATTGTGGGGCCAGTTTACTGTCTCTGGGGTCCTTGGTGTTTTGAAACGTCTTCCTTAGAACCCAATCGCCTTCTTTGAAAACTCTGACGCGTACATTTTTGTTATAGATTCTGGCGACCTGTTGCTGGTATTGGACCATCCTAAGCCTGGCTCTTTCTCTGACTTCGTTGACCGTGTCGATGTTATGCGATAATTCTTCGTCGTTCTGTTATGGGGTTTGCAGGCCGTACCTGGCTGTAGGGATAAGTATCTTGGCTGGTATGACCGCTTCACATCCGTAGACGAGTGAGAAGGGTGATTGTCCTGTCGCATTCTTTGGTGTAGTTCTGTCGGACCAAAGGATGTAAGGGAGTTCGTCTGTCCACTTGCCCTTGGCGCCTTCTAATCTCTTTTTTAGGTTGTTGATGATGATTTTATTACTGGACTCTGCTTGCCCATTCGACTGTGGATATCTGGGGGTGGACGTGACTAAGTTGATGTTCCACTGTTCGCAGAAGGCTCTAGTCTTGCGACCGATGAATTGGGAGCCATTGTCGCATACGATTTCTGATGGCACGCCGAATCTGCACAAAGAGTTTTGTTTGATGAATGAAATGACTTGAGTTTCTTTTACCTCTCGATAAGCTTCGGCTTCGATCCATTTGGAGAAGTAATCGTTCATGGCCAGGAAGAAGACGCGTTGCCCCTGTGCTGGTGGTAATTTGCCGACAATGTCCATTCCCCATCTCATGAATGGCCAAGGCGCAAGTGTTAGATGTAGGGGTTCTGATGGTTGGTGTGCGACCGACGCGTGTCGTTGACAGGCGTCACATCTTTTGGCATATTCTAACGCGTCTGCGTTCATCGTTGGCCAATAGTATCCTATGCGTCGAGCCTTACAAGCTAAGCTTCGTCCTCCGGCATGATTGCCTCACTCTCCATCATGTAAGGATTGAAGAAGTTTTTGAGCTTCGACGGGCGTGAGGCACTTCAGTAGCAAACCTGTGATAGATCGTTTGGAAAGAAAACATTCTTTCATTTTGAAGGATAATGCTTGTACCTTTAGGCATTTGGATGTGGCTTTATCATCTGGTAGGGTGCCGTGTGCTATCCAATCAACGAATGGTTTCATCCAATCTTCGGAATCGCTTGCCGAATGAGTTTCGGAGTTGTCTTGTGTTATGGTGATGACCTCTTCCAATTCGTCTTGTTGTTTTGTGTCTTTGGTTGTTCTTGACACTGTTGGTGTCGTGACGTGGACTATGGGAATGTTGGGAAATTCTTTTGGATCTAGCGTCGATCCCAGGTTAGCCAGTGCGTCCGCCTGTGTGTTTAATTCTCTTGGTACTTGGTTGATGTCGAATGTCTTGAATTGTGCGACCAATCTTCGGACGACGCTTAGATAGGCAGCCATTCTAACGTCTTTGGCCACGTACAATCCTTGGACCTGGTTTACGATCAGTAGAGAATCATAAACTACTTTTATGTCATCGATTGCGAGATCCCGAGCTAGGTTGAGGCCGAATACGAGTGCCTCGTACTCTGCCTCGTTGTTGGTTGCATCCCATTCACATCTTACGGCCTGGGCTATCTTGTCCCCTCTGACGTTTGATGCTCCATCGGTGTGTAGTTCCCAAGTGCCTTGTTCGTCTGTCGCGAGTAGATCTGTTGCTTCTTTTACGGTTTCTTGTTCTAGTGTGGGACTGAAATATACCACAAAGTCGGCTAAAGCCTGAGATTTGATGGCTGTTCTGGGCTCGTATTCGATTTTGTAGCCACTCAGTTGTATAGCCCATTTAGCCATTCGACCTTGTTTCGGCTGGGAGTAGTGACCGGCTTACATAGTAAATCGGGGATTGTTTGTCGTCTTCTTCTCTTACCACGACGGCGCTCACCGACGTGTCCGACACGGCCAAATAGATGGGCAGTGGCTCATCATCCTTTGGCTTGGCAAGTAGCAATGGATTCGACAGATATTTCTTCAATTCTTGGAATTCCACCTCGTGCTCTGCTCCCCATTGGAATGATTTGTTCTTCTTGAGTGCGTCATAGAACGGCTTGCACTTGTCAGACGATTTTGAAATAAAGTGGTTCAGCGCTGCTACTCGTCCTGTGAGCTTTTGGACATCTTTGACGCATCTGGGCGACCTTAGATTGATAATTGCTCTTACTTGTTGAGGGTTTGCCTCAATCCCTCTTTGGGTCACCATGTATCCTAAAAATTTACCTAAGGAGACTCCAAAAAAACATTTAGTGGGATTTAATTTCATGTTATAGTGTTTAAGTACCTCGAATGCTTCCTTCAGGTGTTCAATATGGTCTTTCTTTTGCTTCGACTTGACTAGCATGTCGTCGATGTAGACCTCCATGATGTCCCCAATCTGTTCTTTGAACATTTTGTTGACCAGTCGTTGATAAGTTTCCCCCGCATTTTTTAGACCGAAGGGCATGACTTTGTAGCAATAGGTCCCCTGACTAGTGACGAAGGCTGTCTTCTCTTGGTCTTGAGAATACATCAGTATCTGGTTGTAGCCGCTGAATGCGTCCATGAAAGAGAGCATCTTGTGGCCCGTGGTCACCTCGATCATTGTGTCAATGTGCGGTAAAGGGAACGAGTCCTTTGGACATGCTTTGTTGAGATCCTTGAAATCTATACATACCCTCTATTTTCCGTTCTTCTTTTCGACCACCACCACGTTGGCCAGCCACTCGGGATACTTGACTTCCCTAATCTTGCCTGTCTCTAGTAACTTTTTGACTTCGTCATCGACTATTTTGTTTCGTTCGGCGGCGAATTTCCCGCGTTTCTGTTTGACAGGGGGAAAACTTGCATCCACATTTAGCTTATGAGTTGTGATGTCAGGAGAAATACCTATCATGTCTTCATGAGACCACGCAAAGCAGTCGGAGTTCGACCGCAGGAATTCCACCAACTTTTCACGGGTTGCGTCGTCGAGATCGGATCCGACTCTGACCTTCTGGTTTGGCGAGGTGAGGTCGAGAGCAACTTCGGTTAACTTTTCTGTTTCTGGTTCGATATACTTGTTCGACCTCTCCTCGTTCTGTAATTGCTATGCCGTATTGTTTTCGACCGCTTGCTTCATGGATGTCACATAGCATTCCCTCGCGATTCTTTGCTCTCCTTTGATCTCTTGGACTCCCCACTTGGTCGGGAATTTGATCGTTTGATGATAAGTGGAAGGGACCGCCTTCATCGAATGTATCCAAGGCCTGCCGATAATGCAATTATAGGGAGATTCACAGTCTAATACTATGAATTTTACCTGTCGGTTGATTCCCCCTGCATAGGTGGTTAGGGTGATTTCATCAAGTGAGTATCAGACTTCACCGATGAATCCGACCAGGGGTAACTTTCTTTTGGTCACGTCTTTCTCACTAAGACCCATCTCTTTTAGAGTGTTGAGAGTGATCAAATCGGTGGAGCTACCTGTATCGATTAGTACCCTGCGTATAAAACAGTTTCCAATGGACAAAGATATTACCAGGCTGTCGTGATGCTCTGCCCATCCACTAGCGTCGGTCTCATCGAAGGTGACTGTGGGCAAGTTGCTTGTTTCCTCGGGTCTTGGTTTAGAAGGTGGAGGCACGTCGCCTATGCTTCTTTTGGCATGGAGTTTTGCCGCGGAATATGAGATTCCGCATATATCGGACCCACCTGAAATGGAATTGACAAAGGTATAGGAGAGGAAGGGCGTTCGTTTTGTACCTTATCTCTTCATTCCATGGTGGCTTTGGCTCTATCCGAGATGACATCTCGGAGGAGTCCTTGTGATAGTAGCCTTGCGACCTCTTTTCGCAGCGCGACACATTCGTCGGTTTTATGCCCGTGGTCTCCATGGAAATTGCACCACCTCGTCATGTCTTTCTTGTAGTCGGGTGTAACACCCCCAAATTTTAACCCATTTGGAAAGGTATTACCGCCAGTGACCTCGGTTTTCACATCGAAGCCACCCCAGGCTTTACCATTGAAACACAATTCATAAGAACAATTATGATACAAAATTACCATAACTTTCATTTAAAACATAGTCGCGGAATTTCAACACAATTCCAAATGCGACAAAATACAGAGTTATTACAATACAGCGGAAGACTTAAAATAATTTACAAGAGTATTGACTTCAGTAGTCAACGCCCAAAGATCGTAGCATGATTAAAACATTGTCAAAACACCGTTCATCTTCATAGTCGTTCTAGCCTTCATGGATCCTGCAACCTATCTGATGTGTCGAAACGGACGGACGACACCAACCATGACGATGCAGATAACAAAAATATCGTGGGTTAGTCTACTGAATAGACTAGCAAGTGACCAAAGCAGAAGGTTCGAAGTAGTCGTGTTAGGTTTAAACTCATCATCCCTCGAATAATAACCGAGTATGATAGTCAACCTTCACACTCCTACTGAAATACAACAAGAGATATGCAGAAGAGACGACTCTGGAAGACTGAATCTCCATAGAGACCGACCCGAAAGAGACTCCAAGAGATTGAGTCTTAAGGAAATATGACAAGTCTGGAACATTTAAAGAATCAAACAACAGCGATTAAAAGCTGACTGAGATGCTTCGGCTCACAACCAACCTCACCGCTTACAGCGAATCTAGATCGGAAGGAGAACGTACTACATTTAAGTCTGGATCTTACAGAACCACATAACGATGATTTAAAAACTGACTAAGATATTTCGGTTCACGACCAACCTCATCGCTTACAGCGAATCCAGATTGGAAAGAGAACGTACTCTGATAAAAAATCAAGACGAGCTTTCCTAACTGCACTATTTACGTAGATGCACTACTCGCCAAAGGTATATTAATTAAGTGCTCTCGGGCACCTTATCTTATTTAATTCCAAAACGATTAACACATTAAAAGCTTTTAATATATGTCCCTGTCACGCAGGACCCGTATCTAAGCAATGAACCTCACCGAGTCCAAACCTCTGAATCTACATCGAAAGAATGAACCTCACAGAGTCCAAACTTCTACTATCGCAGGGTCTTGCTCGCCCTTTAAAAGAATGAACCTCACTGAGTTCAAACTTCAACAATCGTTGGGTCTTCATCGCCCTTACAGTTATAAAGGAACGCGCATGGAACTCTCAGGATCCAGGCGTTCCTACAAATACTCGTGCTAACTTACAGTTACAACACAACCACAGTACAGGATAAATCCACATAAATGCCCGGAAGGCGATCACAGATAATAGCATCGTTCTAACAGATATACAACCTATTATATGATTTTCCAAAACAATTTATAAAACCTTTTCCAGGCATGAACAATAATCAGTCCAAATTAATTAACAATTAAGCAATTGATAATTAATGGAAATATGGAATGATAAGCAAGAGCGAACCGCCACTTTCCTGGAGTAGATTCGGCGATGAATCTAGACGAGACGACTACTGATGATATCTTTTCCAAGGATATGGTCTATGCTTCAGATAGCTCCAACAGATTACGAGTCCACACGCGATTCAGCGAATCACGTTCTAACTAACAAATTAATTAATTATCAATTAATTTGCCTGGATGAACTTAAGGAATTAAATTTAATAAAAAAAATTATGATTATAAATCATAAAAATATTTATTAAATTTTCCTATAGAAAAATACAGATGAAAGGGAATCGAAATTATACAGCTCGTATAATTTCGGGTTAAATCTGGACTGGAAGGGGAATCGGGCTTTACGGCCCATCAGGGAATTAACAAAGGAGGGGGATGGGGCCCACTTCCTATTCTTGCTTCTTCAACCTCACCTTCAACCTCCGAATTCAACAACAGAGCAACGACAACTGAAGCTCTAACTATGGCTACGCCGGGAAGGAGGTCTTTGTCGGGGAGGGCTCGTCGACTCCGGGGGGAGGAGGAGGAGCAGCACCACGACACCACAGCAGCAACTCGGCGGGGAAGGAGACGACGCAAAATAGGGGAAGAGACGAGCTCTTCATCGCCAGCGGGAGGAACCCCGAGCAGAGGAAGACGATCGGGAGAGTGATCGGAGCAGGGGTGCCCACCCGCTCTCCATCTCGACTCCATAAATAGTCCGAGGGCACCCGACCACCTCCAGAACAACCCCACGACAAGCGTGGCGGGGGAAGTACCGAAGGCATGCCGGGGAAGAATGAGGAGCTCGCCGGCGGGAAGAGGACCGAGAGGAAGAAGGAGCAGCTGGAGGTGCAGAGCTTCCTTCGATCGGCTCCACATATATATCTCATGGAGGATCCCTCCCCGACCACATACAGGCATGGACACGCATATGGGAGAAAACGAGGATGCGTGTACCATATGGGCCACACAGGGGACACGTACGTGGGAGAAAAATTTAGTATGAGTTTTAAACCCCGAAAATTATATGTTTGTATCCAAACAAATATTCTAAGTCCCAAAAATACATCGAATGTATTTTATATCACTCACGGAATTATTTCGGACATCATGGATGTTACGGAAAATCCGAACTCCACTGAAAGCGAAATAATTATAGAACGAAGGATGGGAAAATTACCCAAATACCCTTACTAAAATTAAGGGGTATTACATCCGGCTTGTCGTTCTTTCGCGGCCATCTTACGTCTTTGCCATATTTATCGAACGTCTTAACTAACTCTGCAATCGAAACACAAAAGTTATACGATTGTACCTTGGGGGGTAGCGAAGGGTTTTCCTTCCATTCGTGTCCCCTGTCTCGACTTTGGTCATCGCGTCCTCGGGGGTATGGCTGTTGACGCCTATCTCTACGATTATCGGACGTTGATCTGCGGTTGACTCGATTCGGACTTGGCTCGGTCTTGAAGGGTTCTTCGTCCTCTTCCAGTCTGACTTAAGCCATCGTTTTGGCTTGGACGTCTTCGAAACATCGGCAGAGATATTTCGTCAATTCCCGATACAGCTCGCTGCCCCGGACCAGACCCCGTCGAAAAGCTTCGACAGATGTAGGGATGTCGCAGTGGGGAATGGCGACCTTTTCCTTATTGTACATGTTAAGATAAGTATGCAGAGGCTCGTTATGCTTTTGGACAATACGGTATAGATCGCTAGATTGTTTCTCTAGTCTTCTACTACTAGCGAATTGAATTTTGAAAGTGTTGACTAATTCTGCAAAGGATGCGATCGATCCTTGTGGCAGATGCATGAACCAAGTAAGTGCCGGCCCTGCGAGGGAGGTGTCGAAACTTTTACACATAACCGCCTCGCAATTGGTCCTGGAGACGGAAATTGTCATGAGCTTTTGCTTGTAGAGGGAGATATGGTCATCTGGATCGCTCGTTCCATCGTAACTGGCCATGCTCGGGAGATGAAACTTCTTTGGGATCTCGACCCGTGCGATGTCATCGACGAATGGAGATTCTTCGAAGCCGTCCAACGCCTCTTTCTCGATGGGTTGGGGAACGCCCGGGATCTTCGCAAAACGTTCATCGAGAGACTTCATATGCTCGTTGATAGCTTGTTGGATGAGCGTCTGGATGCTCGGCGTCGTCGTAACCTATGGATTGGTTACTCGGGTCCTTTCGGAACCGGTCGATGTGACGAAAGAAACATTGTTAGTCATAATAGGGTTGACATGAGGAGTTTCAGGAATACCGGTCGCATGGATTTGGTTTCGCCCGCTTGCTGGCGTTACGACTATACCCTCTATGTCTAATCAAGTTTGGATCCCTTCGAGGTTGGTTGGGCGTCTGCTTCCGACCAGTGAGGATGCGGCGGATTGTACCTGCGCCTTGAGAAGCTCATTTTCGTTAGTCGGACGATTAATCGCAGTAACAGAAGTAGCACGGATCGATTCGTTAGTCCGACGCTGGTCGGCTAGTTCTTCCTGGAGGGACGACAGGGTTCTCGCCATTTGACGGATCTGTTCCTGGGTGGAAACCTCCGCTGCATTGTCGACCGTGTCGTCAGTGGTTGCTCCCAAGGTCGGCCTTTCTCCGGAGGTGCTAGAAGGAGCGTCGTTCACCATCTTGGATATTTTTTTATGAAGCTTTTGAATGCGAATCGGCTAACGGCCCCACGGTGGGCGCCAAATTGTTTTGAGCAAAAAGATATCAAACCTAAATTGCATTCGATGTGGTGCTATTAGTCGAACGAATCAAATTATAACTTCAAACAAATCGAAAAAAAAAATGATGAAACGAAATAACGATAATATTGCTTAGCTATGATGAATCGAGACGAAGAAATGCTAGATCAGACCAAGCATAATCGGAGGAATTCTGCAAATATATTGAACGAGCTAGCAGTATAATGAGACCTTTGGGGGTTTAGTGTTTCAGCAATGGAATCGTAGAGAGCCTCCTTTACAATAGTCTCATTACAATCTATTTAAAACGAGAGGATTTAATGCCAGATTTGGGAAGATCATCTAGCCATTTAAGTGGCAGGATCATGCCCGTGATTTTTGCTTGGACGTTTGAGGGAGCCGTTGGTCGCACCAGCAAGCAGGCCGGTTTCTCCGCGAGATGGGCTTCATCCTTCAACCGTCTATGGGCCGATCCAGCCTTGATCGAAACGTGGCCCATCACACAGCTGTAAGTAAAACTCGATTTTGACCATCGTCTTGTTGGAGTCTTGATTCGACGTAAACTATGAAGTTGTAGAACTTTGAATCAGTTTTCCAACGCATCTTGAATCATCTCGAGATCAATTTTCTAGCCACAGTTATGGCCATTTTACTGAAGACTATCCAGAACCAAACGAGAAGTACCAATTTCGAACTTGTACAAGACTTCACCCTTTGCTTGAGCCTCTTCCTTGGAGGCGTTTGATTAATTCTCCCATGCATGTTTGTTTCTTCTCTCTTATTGTGATTCCTTGACAATTTTCCGCTTACAAACCCAGATTTTTTTTTTCTCTCCCCCACCACTTGCCGGAATCCCTACCGCCGTGAACACCACCACACCACCACCATCATTCCGCCACCACCACCACCGTCCGCCACCCTCTCCATCACGACCTGCATACCCTACTTCCCTTAGGTTTTGGTTATTCTCAAGTTAGAGTAACCTTTGACTTTTCAATTTTCCTTAAATCTCTCCTGCTAACAATATCTTGTTCCCTTATTTGCATACTTGATTTCCTTGTTTATTTGTGTGATTAATTCTAAGAAACTTGATTTGATCTGCTTGAACTTGGGGATTTGTGTGTTGTTTGGGACTTGATTTGCTAGGTCTTGCTTTGTTGCCTTCCGTTCAAGCCTCTCCCTCCTCACGAGCAACCAAAATTAGTATGCCTAGCGGAAAATTTCTTGGTTCACTTTTGAGACAAGGACTTGGCTTGGACTTGTTCTTTTGTTTGGTGCAACTTACTCCTTGCGTTGTATGCTTCGTATAGGGGTACTATGGAGTTTCCTATGACAAGCTTATTCCCTTCTTGGCGACAAGAGATACATGCCCGTATCGAGAAGCTCGAACGTGATCGAGCTGAGACCATACGTGAGAAAGCTGAGATCGTCCAACACATTCGGGAATTGGAGGAGGTCATAGCCGAGGAGATTGCCCGAGAGCAAGCCCAACGTGATGCGGAGTTTATGTTGGTCTCTCAATTGCGATCCGTATCCATTCGTGATGACTCCTTCTCCAAAAGGCGCTGATTTGGTGGATGTGGAATCATGTCCTATGTCCTTCGATCATCCCAAGTGGGACGAGTATGAGGAAGAGGTCGTCGAAGCCTCGGTCCTTGATGGTTGTTCGTCACAACACAACCTTTCACCGGCCCCTCCGCCACACTCATCACCGCTTCCGCAACTAATGCTCATCTCTGGTCAGCTTGAGGTTTCTATTGTTGTTCTTACCCACCTCGCTCTCACCACAATCATATAAGATTCAGCCGCAAAGGTGACAACTTTGATGTTATTCGAGGCTGATGCACAACTTGTTCCTTTGCTCTTTCTGGATGTTCGTGTCTCTCTATTTGATGCTTCTTTCTTCATCCACGTCGAATCGGGGACGATTCGAAGTCAAGAAGGGGAGATTGATAGCAACATGCATGGGAGAATTAATCAAAGGCCTACAAGAAAGAGGCTCAAGCAAAGGGTGAAGTCTTGTGCAAGTTCGAAATTGGTACTTCTCGTTTGGTTCTGGACAGTCTTCAGTAAAACGGCCATCACTGTGGCTAGAAAATTGATCTCGAGATGTTTCAAAATGCGTTGGAAAGCTGATTCAAAGATCTACAACTTCATAGTTTACATCGAATCAAGATTCCAACAAGAAGATGGTCAAAATCGAGTTTTACGGAGAGTTGTGCATGTCTTGCGCGACCGCGGAAGTATTTCCGCGCCCGCGGAATTATTACTGACGTTCGAGTCTTTTACAGAAGGTTTGCCGCGACCGCGGAAGTATTGTCGCGCCCACGGAAACGGGACTGGGCGTTAGCGACTTCGGCGACAGACGCTTTATTTCTAAATGTATTATTATTTTAATATTATTTTATTATTATTTCTAAGTTGTTATTTAAGCTAGCAAACCCTAGTTTGTAATGTTATGCAGATTTTGAGAATTAAGTTGAGTTTATATCATTTCCAAAATCCCTTGCATCTTCTCTCCGATCCCACGGATCAAACTATCCCGTAGCTCGTCGCTTCGAGCAATCAAACTCCGTTTCTTCGGTATTTCACGATCATCACGTTGATCCCTACGTTCATCTCTTTGGATGAGTTTTGGCCATCACTTTGGTCTAGGAAAGCCATCACTTTGGCTAAGCAAGAGAAGGATTCGACTACAAGCTTGAGGAAACGAAGATCTTACGATTGCAAACGACACTTCATGGGTTGTTCGCATCATCCCTGGTCACTTGTGGAGCCTCAGCCTTGGTTGAGACATTCTTCTCCTTGTTCTTCACCATGTTGCTGCCCTAGACAAGACAAACACAAGAACAAAGTAGCTCCCACAAAAACAGAATCAACCAATGGTCCTAAGCTAGTAAATGAGCTTAAAACCTTTGATTTAGATGTCTAGGTGATCAGCTGAGCAAGCTTAGTAATTAGGTAAGGGTAAGGCTTTCCTAAATGCAAAGCAAGACTCAACAAAGAAAGATGCACCTACAACTATAAACCAATGTTCTTGTGCACAAGTTAAGAACCAAAATGTCAAAGCAGGTACTAGTCTTCTTTATACTTTTACACAATCTTTACAATGCAATTTCAAGAAAGGATGACACTTGATGATCTACTAAACTTAGGCAAACGATGCAACCACTTTTTCTGGTATTTGATTTCGGCTAGTTTTTCTGGTTTGAGCATCCACTTTTCCTTGCCTATAAACGATTTCAGCTTTCTTTATTTTTTTTGTAAAAGAAACGTACACTGAATGATAAGATGAAGTGAACAAGATCGACTATGATGATTTATACAATGCAGAACAAATTTTTATGTACTTAGAAACCTTTCCCGTGCATCAACAAATCAATTTTTAAGATTGAGCACAAGACGTATGGTTGCAAGTCGTTAAGTACAAAAAAACAAAAACGAAAGACTCAAGGACATAAACCAGATGCAGCTAGGGGATAAGGGCCGACTATGGGTAGTGTTGACTCAATCCACTCGGTTTTAACAAGCATTCAAATTCAGATAACAACCAAAAGAATCAGTCAAATGCAGTTTCAACAACTCCCTACAAAATAGGATCTAGTAACCACTTTATGTATAAGAATTAATGATGGGAGCCTGGTCTCTAATGACCGATTTCTGCATCAAATGTTCATCAACTAGACTCAAAAAACTCAGCAAGACTCAATCTACTCTAGACTCAAGACAAAAACACATGAAACTATGCGGAAAAACACGAAAATACGATGAAATGGAAAGGTACGAACTACTAGTCTGCAAATCTAAAAAACTAGAAACTAGATCAAGAACTTTGAGCAAACACTTATGTAGCTCTGATACCACATGATGGATTCAAGGATCGAGGGGCCTTCAGTGCAAGTGGTTGCTCGCCTCTAGAGTCCGGACTCTCCGGGTCTCCGCCTGCGCTCCTAGCCGGACAAGCGCCAATGGAGAGGCTGAATTGATGAAGGTGACGATGAGTCTGAAGCCGTGGTTGAAGGTGATTATGGAGGTGGTTATGGTGGCTGTATAGGTGATCTCCAAGGCCTGGATACGACACACCAAGCGAAGAAGAACAAGGAGCGAATCCGAGATGCAACACACTCAAATTCTAAGGGGAACAATTCGATTCAACTCACGAATTGGAAGAGGATGGTGAAGAAGAAGAATTGTGCAAACTAACTCTGCCTTTTCTTGATATATTTCCACGTGACCCAGAAATGAAAATGCAAGACAACCTTAAGTAGTTGTCAAAGAAATAAACTACCTAGGCACACCACTACCTAGCACTACCAAACCACTAATCTGCCTATTAGAGGCCTTTTAGGGAAATTAAAAACAATAAAGAAAAATGCAGAAATATGTCCAAACATGTCATAAAAACACTTGATAACAGGTTTTCGTCGTGTAAAAACTGCTATGCAAAATATCCAAACAAACCCTAAACCGTAGTCCGGTAAGTAAAGGTCGAATCCACAGGGAGGCGAATTCTATCTAAATATGCAATTCGTATGTCAATCAAACGTAACCAAAGGGGGGTTTTGTGAGTTTAAGTAATCTAAGCATGCAAAAGTAAACAAGCGAAAGAGTTGTGAAATTAGTGATGGGAAAAGCACTTAGTCAAACAACATTCACTATTCGTATGACAAGTTGATCCTAGATACTCATTCAAAATCCCATGCAATGGAAATTCCAATTCCTTTTCAGATATAACTAATAGCACAACCAGATACTATTAACACTAACTAATTAAACAACCCTGCAACTATCAAGATTCAGTTTAACAGCAGCTTTACGGATAGGAATATAGTTGGATACAATTCTAGCATAAAACAACCAGCTTTTATCCTAGAATGTAAATCAGTTCTCTTCTGCATAAGACTAGCACAACCAGATACTAGTACGATGCAGTTGCTACTCTGAAATAGATATGCTCAACCAGTAACAATCTAGATCTAGCAATAGACCAATAACAACAAACCCTAGATGATCAGACTAGAGATTATCAATATCAATCATAAGCAACTTAAGCAAGAGAAGAGATAAAAACCATGCAATAGATTAAGAACGAGAATCTCACAACTGAATCAAAACGAAAGCTTCAGCGTCTGACTAAGCCAAGGAGGCTTAGTTCTTCATAGCAAATACGTAGAGAGAAAATTAGGGTTCGAGAGAGATTAGAAGATAGGCAAACAAGCCTTTTCTCAACCCTAATATACTAAAGGAAATAAAGTCTAAGTTAACCTAAAACAAAATAATAAAATAATAATAATTAAACAAATGAAAGCAGGGAAATTAATCCCGTTCTCGGCCTTGAATTCTCGGCGTCTCCCTCTTCGTTCAGCAAAACTCAACAACAGTCTCGCGCGGCCCACTCTTCACGCTCGGCCCAACTTCGCATCAGCAGCCCAACAATTCCAGCAAATCATGCGCGGCACAAATCAAGCAGCAAATCCATCTTCAGCGCTGACGTCGTGATGACGTCATGGTCCATCTTCATTCCAGCATTCAATTCACGCTGGCATCTTCATGTGGGCTCTAGCCTCCTTTTGGGCCTTTATTTAATTCGGCCCATCATCCTTTTAATTCCAGCTTCACGTGGCCTATTAATCTCCAAACGTTGCCCCCACACACCATGCATATGAATGTGTCTAAATCTACCCGAATGGAACCAATAAAACCTCTAATGACTCTTACTTAAGCCCTACAAAGTAGTGCTTATCAAACCACACCATGCTTAGACCTTTGCTCGTCCTCGAGTAAACTAATAAAGAGTCTACTCCTCCAATGTAGCATCCAAGGTCTCAAGAAGCATATCCTCCAACTAAGAGTCACCTAACCCATGCCAAGCTCCTAGCACCAATCTCATTCACAACACATCCACAACTCAACAAGCTTAAGTGGAAAGCAGAGTACTTCCCCCAAGCTAACCCGGACATCCAAAAGTGTGAGTAACCTCTAATCCTAGCCTCCATCTATTGCTCCTTATGTCTCCTAGAGTGACCTACCCGACAATCCTTCTTTGACTCCTCTTCTTATGATGCCTCGCCAAGAATAGTGAGAAATCTTAAAATCACTCTTCTTCTTTTTCGCTCATTTTGCCAAGGCGCCCTTTCGGGTTTTCACCAAGCCACTCATTTCATTTTCCAATAGATGTGCTCACATAAGCTCACGTCACTCTTGACCTCATATTACCCCAGCCTAATGCTGGTCCAAGCCACATGCTTGTTACCTAGGCCGCCCTTTCGGGTTTTTGGCCTATCCCAGGATTTTTATGATAGCCTTTTTTCATTTTTGGCTCTTTTCATTTTTTTCATTTTTCTCCTCAGCAGCGTAGCAAGTATAAAACCCCACCCCATGCTTAAACATTGCATTGTCCTCAATGTAATGAAAGACAAAAGAATAAAGCACAGGGAAAAGCAAAAAATAAATCACAACGTTGCCGAGTTGGCTTGGACACTTCCTTGTCGCTGGCGGTGTACTCATGAAAGTTCATATCCTGGATGTCTGCATCAACGCTATAACCTTCATATACCGTGCAACCATAGGAAACCACTGTGAAGTGCGGTGGTTATTCAGGAAATCAGGGCGGCACGGCCTTCTACTCCATCAACTCCTACCATGCAAACAAAAGGAACCACTCTGGGGAAGTAGTGGTTAATCAAGGGGACAAGGTTGCATGGCCTTCAAAAATGGGCCCAGATGTAATCGTGGTTGGACCCTGATGTATCTCCTCTCTAGCTGTCGACTGCAGGGCCACCATCGTTGTCAAATGAATGTAGGGTGAATGTATTCCTCCGTTAGCAACATGATGCGCACCTCTCCGTGGGAAATCTGGACAGCTCGGTAAAACTTTTTTTTTTCTCCCCGTTTAAGGTCTTTTCGGGGTATTTTATTTTCGTCTTTTGCTCCCCGTTTAAGGTTTTCTCGGGGCCTATTTTTTTTTCAAAACGAAAGAAAACGAACCTGAGAATGGCGGCGATCGCCATAATTAAACGGCGGTCGCCGTCATTTGCCGCAAGCAAAGTGTCGGAGAAGGTGAAAACGGCGGGCGCCGTGAACTCCTTCTTTACTTTGAAACGCTTCCTACAGGTTAGTTCGACACAGAAAGGAAAAACTAAAAGGAAAAACAAAAGAAAATGACTAAGGGAAGGAAAATAAACTACCTAACATCGGGTTGCCTCCCGATCAGCGCCTTAGTTAATGTCGTTGGCTCGACATACTACTCGAAAATCCTCAATCCATATCATAAGGCTCTTTGGGAACCTTCTCAATCCATACCTCCTTCCTAAACCAATCATGGAAAGGTTTGAACCTTAGACCATGCTTCGTCTTCAGCGGCTTCTCCATCTTGACCTTCTTAGTCGCGTCTACCCCATGCTTAGATCGATCAGGGGGGTGTTTAGCCTTGACTTCAGGGACCTGCACCAAAGATGGAATGAGCCTCTCGCTCGGAGTTAGCAACAAAGGTGATTTACCTGGAAGCTCCGGAGGGAGCTTATAGCAAGCGTCCCACTCAGCAACACCTTCATGCAAGTCAGTAGATATAGCAATATCCAAGCTAGAATCAACAATAGGTGGTGTGTCATTTAGGTGGTCCTCATCAAAAACATCTTGCACCACATGCTCAAGTACATCAATTGCACACAAAGAATGACCATCAGAGGGGAATTTCATGGCTTCATAGATGTTATAATTAATGGTTTGGCCATCAAATTCCATAGTCAAGGAACCAGTACTCATATTGATTTTAGTATTGGCAGTTTTCAAGAAGGGTCTCCCTAACAGAATAGGGGCTACATGCATATCATGTTCCATATCAAGCACATAGAAGTCAGCAGGAAAAGTAAGATCACCAACCCTAATCAAAACATCATCCACTATCCCTATAGGACGCACACTAGATCTATCAGCTAACTGAATGGAAATTTTGGTCGCATGCATGGGTCCTAATCATAAGGATTCACAAAGAGATGAAGGTAAAAAATTAATGGAGGCACCCAAATCTAACATAGCTTTATTGAACTTAGTACCTCCAATAGTGACGGGGATGGTGAACATACCTGGGTCGCCACACTTCTTGGGTAAGCGCTTCTGAAAAATAGCAGAGACATGTTCGCTTACCTTCACCTTCTTCTTCTTGTTCCTATCCTGATTCCTCTTTGTGGTGCACATCTGCTTTAAGAACTTCGCAAAACGAGGGACATACTTGATCAAATTTAGGAGAGGTATGTTGACCTCAACGTTTCTGAACATCTCAAACATGTCCTTGTCCTGCGCAAGTGGCTTGGTACGCTTCAATGCAGATGGGAATGGTGCAACGGGCTTCCACTCAGGAAAAATTGGGGGTACATACTCCTTCTCAGCCTCAGCATCGGCTTCAGAGGGGCGGCGGGCGCCGTAGAAAGTGCGGCAGGCGCCGTGAACATCACCAGAAAGTTCGAAGTTTGGCTCACCTTCACGGCGGGCGCCGTGATAAGTGCGGCGGTCGCCGCAATTTTTACCAGACAAGTCGAGAGCAGGGTCGTTTTCACGGCGGGCGTCGTGGTCTTCACGGCGGGCGCCGTGGTCTTCACGGCGGGCGCCGTCGATGTCACGGCGGGTGCCGTAAGTTGCACAGCGGTCGCCATCGCTGTTCTGTTCCAGCTCCTGATCCGCTTCCTTGTCGACCTCAGAATCATCCTCTTCGAGCCTCTTCCCGCTCCTCAGAGTCATCGCACTGACATTCCTAATGTTCGGGTTCACTTCCGTTTGAGATGGAAGTTTACCAGAAATCTCCGCGTCAAGTTTGCTCACCACCTGAGAGATTTGACCAAATTGTCTTTCCAAGTTCTGAATGCTAGCTTGTGTACTTTCCTGGAACTGTATGTGGCTCTTGGTCAACTTGGCAACATTCTCATTAAGGTTCACGTTGCTCTACATCAGCATCTTCATCATATCCTCCACAGACGATAAAGGATTCGAACTCTGCCCTTGCGGTCTTGGCACATAGGGTTGCCTAGGTTGTGGAGGGTTACCCTGTTGTTGGACTTGACCTTGATTCTGTTTCGGGTCTCTCCATCTGAAATTGGGATGGTCCCTCCAACCAGGATTGTAAGTATTGGAGTAGGGATCATGCCTGGGCCTCTGCTGATATCCTCCTACTGCATTCACCTCCTCTTGTAGAGTAGGACATGAATCAATGGGATGCAAGTCGTCATGACAAATCTCACAGGCCTTAGCCTGCTGGGGTGTACCTTTCAGCTTCAGACGCCTCACCTCCTCTCTCAGCACATCAAAACCAGCCTGATCAATTTTCGCTTGAGAACCAGCAACAACCAAGCTTTGGGAACCTCTCTCACTGTACTGTCTAGAATCATCTGCCAGAGTAGCAAATATATCTAGAGCTTCCTCATAAGTCCTCTTCAGAATATTTCCACCACATGAAGAGTTCACCATTCGACGGTCATCTTCACGGAGTCCTCCGTGTAAATAGAGAATTAGATCATGTTTTTCGTAACCATGGTAGGGACAACTCTTCACCAGTTTCTTGAAGCGTTCATAGTAGTCATAGAGAGACTCATTAGACAGCTGCTCCACATTGCAGATCTTCTTCTTGAGCTGATTAGACTTGATTGCTGGAAAGTATTTGTCAAGGAATACCTTCTTCAAATTCACCCAAGTAGTGATACTTCCTGGCGGTAAAGAATGATACCAATCCTTCGCTGAGTCCTTCAGAGAAAAGGAAAAGACTCTCAATCTCATCTGATCTTCAGTAATCTCAGATGGCCTCATACTGGTGCAGACCTCAAGAAACTCATCCAGGTGCTGAATAGGATCCTCAAGTGGGGTTCCACTAAATTTCGGGAGTAAATGGACTACTCATGTCTTGAGCTAAAATTTAACCCCATCACCCAGGGCAGGGAATTGCACAGCACGAGTTGGTTGCTCCAAGTTAGGAGCTGTCAAAGACTCAAGTGTAACACGAGCTGCCATCCTGCGAGCTTGAAGAAAAGTTCTTTCGATTTCTGGATCAAAAGCTAGAGGTAGATTATTAGTAACACGGGTGTGAACCATAAGATAGGTTCACACAAAGATTGGCACACAAATCACACACACAAAATAGATTATTGCCTCCCCGGCAACGGCGCCAATTTGATAACAGGTTTTCATCGTGTAAAAACTGCTATGCAAAATATCCAAACAAACCCTAAACTGTAGTCCTAGGTAAGTAAAGGTCGAATCCACAGGGAGGCGAATTCTATCTAAATATGCAATTCGTATGTCAATCAAACGTAACCAAAGTGGGGTTTTGTGAGTTTAAGTAATCTAAGCATGCAAAAGTAAACAAGCGAAAGAGTTGTGAAATCAGTGATGGGAAAAGCACTTAGTCAAACAACATCCACTATTCGTATGACAAGTTGATCCTAGATACTCATTCAAAATCTCATGCAATGGAAATTCCAATTCCTTTTCAGATATAACTAATAGCATAACCAGATACTATTAGCACTAACTAATTAAACAACCCTGAAACTATTAAGATTCAGTTTAATAGCAGCTTTACGGATAGGAATATAGTTGGATACAATTTTAGCATAAAACAACCAGCTTTTATCCTAGAATGTAAATCAGTTCTCTTCTGCATAAGACTAGCACAACTAGATACTAGTACGATGCAGTTGCTACTCTGAAATAGATATGCTCAACCAGTAACAATCTAGATCTAGCAATAGACCAATAACAACAAACCCTAGATGATCAGACTAGAGATTATCAATATCAATCATAAGCAACTTAAGCAAGAGAAGAGATAAAAACCATGCAATAGATTAAGAACGAGAATCTCACAATCGAATCAAAACGAAAGCTTCAGCGTCTGACTAAGCCAAGGAGGCTTAGTTCTTCATAGCAAATACGTAGAGAGAAAATTAGGGTTCGAGAGAGATTAGAAGATAGGCAAACAAGCCTTTTCTCAACCCTAATATACCAAAGGAAATAAAGTCTAAGTTAACCTAAAACGAAATAATAAAATAATAATTATTAAACAAACGAAAGCAGGGAAATTAATCCCGTTCTTGGCCTTGAATTCTCGGCGTCTCCCTCTTCGTTCAGCAAAACTCAGCAACAGTCTCGCGCGGCCCACTTTTCACGCCCGGCCCAACTTCGCATCAGCAGCCCAACAATTCCAGCAAATCATGCGCGGCACAAATCAAACAGCAAATCCATCTTCAGCGCTGACGTCGTGATGACGTCATGGTCCATCTTCATTCTAGCATTCAATTCACGCTGGCATCTTCACGTGGGCTCCAGCCTCCTTTTGGGCCTTTATTTAATTCGGCCCATCATCCTTTTAATTCCAGCTTCATGTGGCCTGTTAATCTCCAAACTTCGCCCCCACACGCCATGCACATGAATGTGTCTAAATCTACCCGAATGGCACCAATAAAACCTCTAATGACTCTTACTTAAGCCCTACAAAATAGTGTTTATCAACACTACATCAACTTCTCATTAAAAACCGGGACTCAATCACTTGGTCGGACCACAAGTAGGGTAACCGGCACCTCTATGCCTTGGCTCGGCGTGCCTCGAACCATGAGGCCCTCCTTGAGTTGGTTTTGTAGCTGCCTGGATCTGGCTCGTGTGATGGCTCCAAGAGGTGGCTCGTCATTAGGCTCAAGGGACGGTCCGGTCGCTGGGTCGCAAAGGGTCCGGACTCCGAATCTAAGAGGGCTCCTTCTCCTTCGTCTTCAGTTGTGTCATCTTGGGCTAGCTCTTCTTGATGGGACTTGGTCACATCACCAAGTGTCGATGGTTGGGACTCTCAGTTTCAGTCGAGGATTCAAATATTCCGAGAGTATCGCACGAGATATAACCGTTCACCAGATCCTCCAGTGTAATAATTCACCTTTAGGGATATTAAATGTAATTCGCACATTATACATGACACTATGTTATAATACTATGTCTAAGTAGTCATGTTTATATATGTAATATAATACTATGATATGAAACAATATCTAAGTATATATGTCTAAGTAATAATCATTTTTTTATGTTCTATATAATACTATGATATGCAACAATATATAAGTATATATGTCTAAGTATGTAATAACATAGTTAGTCTAAGTATGTTATATAACTATGAAACTATATCTAAGTATAATGTTATCTTAATAACTATCGAATACGTATCATCCGCAAGAGCAACGGGTGGCGGGGGAGGCTCACGTGTTAGTGCCACTGTCAATCCCACAAAACCCTGGCGACGTGGGTCGTGTACGTCGGGGGGAGGTCAGCAACTCGCGGCCCTTCTGGCATCAAGGGATGCGCGATCCGCCGACTCGGGAGCGGGATTTGCCGACTCGGGAGCATCGTCCATCGCCAGGTCTGTCGCGGATCCGATAGGGGCATCAAAACCCTCTAAATACTCCCCTCGCAAAGACACGTCAACGGTCTCCTCGTCCATGGACGTGTCAGATGAGGATAACAACGACACCAACGGGTTCGACATGAGAGTGTCATCTCGCACTCCCGTCCCGTCGTTTGTTCTGCCTCTAGGACGGGAAGCAAATCCGCCGAATCGCCCCGGTGAGCTGATGTTGTGAACTGTTCCTCCGGCCCAACTGACGTGACCCACGTCAGGGCTGTCTCACAGACAGCATTGAGGCTTGTACAGCTTTTTTTTTTACATTATTTCAAATTTTATGATCAATTCATAACTCGAATTTTAATGACGTAAATTAATCAAAATTTTAAATTTCAATTCAAAAACAACAACAATATTTTAATCAAAAATATAAATATAAATTTCATAATTCGAAAATTTCAATATAAATTTCATAATTCAATACCTAAATTCCTAAATTCAATCTAATATAATTCAAATAAAATTCTTAAATACCTAAATTCCTTAATTTCCTGATTTCAATGTCAATTTCTTAATTTTTTAAATTCAGCTTCAAATCCTAAATTCAATGCCAATTTCCTAAAATATTGGACAAAAACATCGGAAAATCAAATATAAAATCCATTTTTTTCTAAAATCAATATCTAAATCCAAATATAAAATTCAATAAATAATTATAAATTTCCTAAACCCTAAACCTAAATCCTAATTTCCTAAATCTAAATCCTAAATTCAAGTTCAAGTTCAATTTCTAGATTCCTAAATTCTTAAATTCAATACCTGTATTCCTAAATTCAATATACAGGTTTATAATTCAATTTCTTAATTTCAAACAAAATTTCCTAAAATATACGAATACATCAAAAATTCAATACCTAAATTTCCTTAATACAATTTTAAATTCTAGTATCAAATATAATATCCAAATTTTTTAAAATTAAATACTTAAGTCCAAATACAACACATATTTCTTTCTAAAATTCCCTAAATTTAATACCCAAAATTTTTTAAAGTCAATACCTATTTCTTTCTACAATTCCCTAAATTTAATTTTTAAACCCAAAAAATTATATTTGATACTACCTAATTTTAAAATCCTATAAAATTTATAAATTAGAAAATTACATACATGTCGGCTACGCCAACTAGAAGCTTGACCGGGAGTCGCGGGAACGTCTCCGCGTCCGCCTGCTCATCTGCCACGAGGTCAACCAAATTGGATCATGACGCGACCTCGTCCACGCTCAACCCCTCCCCCGCTGGACAGAGAACTGGCCGCCGTCGGCCACAACCACCTCTCCTCCGCCCCCTACGACAACCACCTTTGCAGAAGCACCCCTTTCGATGCCGCCTGGAGCCCCACTGCCAGCTTCACCACCTCTGTCACCGCCAACCTCGTTGGTGCCACCCATGGAAGCTGGAAATTCGCCGCCACCAGCCATGGACATATTAAAGAGAAGAAGATGAGAAGAAGAAGAAGGAATAAGAAGGAGAACCGTCGCCAGAGACACCTGGAATTTGGTCGGAGAGAGAGAGAAAGAAATCGGAAAAAATGGCGTTGACGACACTGAGAGGAAGAAGAAGAGGCCGTGCACGGCGTTTTAACCTAGCAATATTCCTGCATATAGCTTTTAACATTTTTTTAGTTGTTTGGTTAATACGTATAATGGCTTATACGCATATCATTGCGTATGCCAAAATACAGTGTACATGTTTTCTACGTTTTTTTCTACATATTTCACTTGTACGCTTGCATAAGGAGTATGCAATTTTTATGCGTACAAATTGTAGTGCGAGAAAAGATAAAAAGTGTATTGTGTATAGCCCTCATGTTTTAAAATAATTTAATGTTTCCTATAGATAAAAAAAAATTGTGGTCCAGTAGTCTTAGCACGCCAAGAACAACCACGTTTATTAAATTGTGGTCTGTTTCATTAAAAAACCGCGGTCCACCCCCCATTTTTGTACTAGTGAGGGTATTATATGAGGAGGGGTGATAACACCTATTTTATACATATTTTATGAGTCTAGTTGCATATTAGATTAGATCATTTTCATGCATATTTTATATGTTTTATAATAAGTTTTACATTATTTTACATTCGAAGTCTGTACTCGTATTTTTATTGTTTCAAGTATTTTATGAGTCTAGTTGCATCTAAGTTTAACAAGCAAATGAAATTAGAGTTTGACCAAGGTCCAAACACAAACCCAACCTGAAGTTGGGCCAAGGCCAAAAATGGAAAAAGAAGCCCAAGCGTGGGCCAACCGATTTGGAAGAGACATTGGGGGCGACAGCTTCACAAAAGGGGGAGGATTTTATCTTTGTTTTAAAGAGATTAGGGAGATTACGTAGGTATATATTTTTTTAGCTTTAGTTTAGGTTTAACTTTAAGTTTTTGTTTTGTTTTGTTTTTTCTGAGGGAGGGTTGAAGACGACAACATAGTATTTAAAGGTGGATTTTTTGTGCTTTAAAATATTAGGAAGACTTGGTATTATTGTTCTAGTTTTTGTCAATTTGAATTATTTTTGACATTGAGACTAAGTTTTTTATCTTCAATTTTTATTGAATAATTCATATATGTTGTTGGCTAGTTTAAATCTATTAAATATGTGTTCAATCATGCTTGTCTAAATTCCTAATTCTAAGGTTGTACTAGTACAAAAATGGTCATAGACCGCATATTCCGTAGAATTTAATAACCGAGGTGAGCATAAAATTCGGACTCCAGTTTTAGGATAAACCGTGGAAAAGGTTTTTTTTTCCGTATATAAAAAAACTCGGACCACGGTTATGTGAAAAAAACCGAGGTGCAGACCAATTTTTTTAAAAACGGATAACTCTTATTGCGGTTCTAATGAAAGAACCGTGGTGTAATATTTTGAAATAAAATATTTTATCAACTTTTCATAATCTTCCCAACACTAAAAAAACAAAAAAATACTTTTTCAGTCCCCATAACCCTCCCCTTTGGTTCCCTCACCGTCGCCCGTCTGCAAATCCGCCTCCATTGTTTGGAGATCCAGTACCGCGCTGATGACCTCACTCGACCCGGCCTCTTCACCCTTAACTGCTACACCGTCTTCACCGCCCACCCCATCGACAACTTCCGTCGTCTTCACCGCCCACTCCATCAGCCTCTTCACCCTTAACTGTTTGGAGATCCCAGCCTGTAAATCCTTACCGATCGAGTTTGCAACTCTCCTCTTCTTCTGGTTCTTCACGCTCCACCGAGTTTAAGGGCCTCTTCACCCTTAGTTGTTTGTCTCCACCGAGTTGAAGGGAAAATGACAGGTAATCGATCGATTTCTAGGGTTTTGTTTTGGTGATCGAAATTGGTCATATTTCTTGATTATGTGAATTGAAATTGGTCCATAATAGACTGGAACAAAGGAAAAGCGGTTGAGTTTCTTCTTGAATCACTCGGTAATATGCCTCCTTATCTCAATTTTTTTATGATCAGTATGTTCTTTCTGAATAGGAGGTAGATTTTAGAGTCTTAAAAAGAGTTTCATACTTGAATCTCATTCTAATATTTAGACTCGCTGCAGGGCTTGCTAATCGGGACGATGTGCTCCCAGTCTATGTTGAAGATGACCGTACAGACGAGGATGTATTCAAGGTAGGCTTAATATTACCTAGACCTTACAAAACCTACAGAACCGGTTTGAATCACTTCCTCATTCAACCAACTTGGATATTTTCAAACTACTTATGAATGGAGTCGTTTTCATATTATGATTGCAGGTTCTTCGGGAGGGAAATAGAGGCTATGGCATACTAGTATCCTCGGTTCCTAAGGAAAGCAACGCATTTTACTCTCTCAAGGGCCCGTTCGAGGTAAGCATATATATATGTTATTCCCGTACGTGGTGTGTGTTTGTAGCGGTTACGGTATCTTAGTGGTTGCTATTGTGAATGTATGCAGGTTATGGAATTCCTGAAGGCACTAGTTAGTTGGCATAATGATGCCTGAAAGTGGATACAATTAAGCAGCTCCAGTATAGACAGCCAATTACAAGTGAATCATACTAAAAGACTAAGTATCCTTGAGTTGATCAACGATAGAAGAGCACCACGCTTTTGAGGTGTGAATCCATTCTATATGGTTTTGTACATTCTGCGTTAATATGCCATCCGAAATCATGGTTTTGTATATTCTGTTGCTCAGCATCATAAAAATTATTATCTTAGCTACCACAAAGCATGGTGGATATCTTGTGCTCTTTGAGGGAATTACTGCATCCAGCATTCCAGCCTATGGTAATCCCTTTATAAATTAAACGATGCCTCATTTATAGCGTTCTTGCCATGATTTGTCCAATCTTGCTTGAACTGAAAGTGACTAACTTCATCTTAATTGTGTATGAGCCTACGGATTCTTTGAGGGAATTTCTGCATCCATACTGTTATATATGAAGGATAATATTTTTATGTGGCACATTTCAGGTTCATACTGTAATCACTACTTTTTGCAAATGCTGGCTGAAATTGGGAAAGGCCAGATTCTGTTAGACCTCGCATCCGTATCGTGGTATTATTTTTATCACTTGAATATGTGTTTTTGTATAATGTTGCTATTCATATTTTATTTTTTGTTTTTTTATGGTTGCAAACGATCTGTGACTCTGTGGCGATTTGTTTCCTGGAAATTAATCTCAGCTGGGTATTTCGGGTACATGAAGGTAGAAACCATGAAGTTTGAGAACTTGTTAAAAATGCTGGACTTGAGGTTAGTTGCTGGACTTGGATAGGAAAACGCTTACTATGCACTTATGTCTTTAAATGGTTGACAAATCTGATGTGATCTTCAGTGACTCTCCTCGGCTTCATGCTGGTGTAGACATCGTGAAATTCAGATAAGTGCTTGTTGGGGTCTTCGCCATTCATCCCATGGAAGTGGGGTAGCAAGTGAATCAATCCAGACTTCAACTCAAAATTGACACCATCGTCCAACTCAGAAAATTGCACAGAAAGCGGTTGTTGCTCCAGATTCGGTGCAGTTAACTGTCTCAAAGTCTGTTGTTCAGCCATCTCGAGTTGCTCACGAATGGTTCTACGGTTCCTGGAAAGTGTTCGCTTAATTTCTGTATCAAGATCTAAGATTGGAGAATTAGTAGCACGGGTGTGGACCATAAGACAGGTCCACACAACAGTTGGTAACAATCACACACAAACAAGAAAAGAATAAAACTTAGATTCTCCGGCAACGGTGCCAAATTGGATAGGCATTTAGTCGTGTGTACCTAACAAAGAAACCTTAAAAACCCAACTAATATAGTTTGGTAAGTAAGGGTCGAACCCACAGAGAATCAAGTTATCTATCATGTTTGCATAAATCATCTATCAATAGTAACAAATGGGGGTTTTGATTGGTTTGTTATAAACTATGAAATTAACTAGCATAATTAATGATGATCTAAACATATATTGATGAAAGTACTCAGTTAGACAAATGTCCACACTTCAGTTTGATTGATTGATCATTGATTATCTCTAGTTCTTTAGATCAATGAATATTCCTATTCTTTTTCTTAAGTTATTAACATGACAATCAGACCCTGATAATACTAACTATCAAACAATCAGGAAACTATCCAGATTCAATTGAATAGCAGCAGTAAGTTTAGGAATTTCAGTAGATACATGCACATAAAACAACCAGTTTTACTTAGCATGCAATCATTTCTCTTCTACAATAAACTATTCCAACCAGTTCTAGAATATCGTAGTTGCTACTCTAAATTAGGTATTTCAATCAGAAACAGTCTAACTCTAGCATAAGAATATTACTAATGACCACTAGTTGATCAGGCTAGTATAATCAGTAAAACTCAAAGGGATGAAGCACAAGAGAATCGATAACATTCAAAGGAATAAAATAAGAGTTATAATCTCACAACCAATTCAAACGAAGGCTTTAATCGTCTGACTAAGAAAAGGAAACTTCGTTCTTCATGGTCTTGCAAAAACTCCAAAAAACTCTAAAACGCCGTTCTCAAAATATGCTAGAATGAATGATGATAAAACCTAAAGAGACTTAGTCTATTTAACCTAAGTAAATCTTCTAAAATAATAATATCCGAAATAACAAAATATAAAATAAGGTAAATAAAGTAAACAAGGAAATCCGCGTCGAAATCCTCTGCGTCGGCTTGACTTGCAAAACCACGACCACGGCATTCATGGCCGCAACCGCGGCTTACCCTTCATTGCTCTTCTTCGGATTCTGCAGGAACCGCGATCGCGGGTCCAAAACCGCGATCGCGGGTCCAAAACCGCGATCGCGGGTCCAAAACCGCGACCGCGGTTTTGCCTTCTTCAGCTTCTGACGGTCTCTTCCTATGTCGCGGCTTGTGCATTCCTTAGCCCATGATTGCGGCTTCCTCCTTAGCTCCTACACTTCACTAAAATTAGCTCTTTCACCACTTATCTTCTACTACTCCTAAACCCATACAGATGGTACCTAATAACCTAGTAACAACTCTTAGTTACGCACTACAAAGTAGAGCGTATCAGTCGGCTTGGATGAGCGGGGCTTCTAGTGTCGCGAGAAGCAGGGCCGCGGGAGCGGCGCCATGGCAACTGGCGTTGGCGAAGGTCCGGGCAACGAAGGACTGCGTGGCATGGGCGATGGCCTTGGCATGAGACCAAGTCACGGGGCCATCAGACTTGATGCCCATAGCTTCCTCCTCCTCTGCAACAGTCATGGCAGGCAAGGGCGCATCACTCGTCTTGTGGTTCTTGGCAATCGTCAAGTGGAAGGTGTTGACTTCACCAAAATGTTTGCCCCGGTTGCCAAGCTAGTTTCGGTTCGTGTATTCCTGTCTGTAGCTGCTATCAAGGGTTGGCATCTCCATCAAATGGATGTCCACAATGCATTTCTCCATGGTGATCTGGATAAGGAAGTTTTCATGAAACTTCCACCTGGCTTTCCTGACGCTACTGCAGGCAAGGTTTGTCACCTACAAAAGTCTCTCTATGGCTTTCAACAAGCTCCTCGCAACTGGTTCGTGAAGCTTGCTCATGCCCTACAACTTTTCGGCTTTCAGCAGAGTAAGGCAGACTACTCCCTCTTCACTCTTCAACGCTCGGATGCTGTTGTGCATGTTCTGGTGTACGTGGACGATCTCATAATTGCAGGCAATGATATTTCTGCTATTGATCGGTTCAAGCAAGAATTGGATTCATGTTTTCACATGAAGGATCTTGACACTCTTAAATGCTTGGTATTGAGATTGCATGTAACCCTACATGTATCTTTCTATCTCAATGCAAGTACATTTTGGATATTCTATCTGAATCCAAACTATTCGGAGCCAAGCCCTACGACTTTCCTATGGAGCATAACCACGATCTGGCCAAGACTCAGACTTCGCTGTTTGAGCACCCTGATCGTTACAGACGTCTCATTGGCCGCTTGATCTATCTTACTATTACTTGTCCCGAGCTTAGCTACTTTGTTCATACTTTGACTCGGTTCATGCAGGCTCTCTGTCAGGCTCACTGGGAGGCTGCTATCCGCATTCTGCATTACTTGAAGTCACATCCAGAGAAGGGTTTACTACTCTCTGCAGCAAGCTCCTTGCAGCTTACTGCTTACCGCGACTCTAACTGGGTTGCATGTCCTCTTACAAGGCGTTCTGTCACAAGCTACTTCATCTAGCTTTGAGAGTTTCCCATCTCTTGGAAGACCAAGACGCAACCCACTGTGTCTCGCTCTTCCGCTGAAGTTGAGTATCGTGCTATGGTTGTGGCTGTTGTGAGCTAATATGGCTCAAATCACTGCTTCTTTCGCATAGGGTTCATCACTCGACTCCTATGCGACTTTCCAACGACAGTCAGGTTGTACTTCATATTGTTGATAATCTTGTCTTCCATGAGCGCACTACGCATATTGAGATTGACTGCCACTTCGTTCGTGACCTGGTACAAGAAGGCCATTTGACTCTGTCTAATATTTGTACACATGAGCAACCTGGTGACATCTTTACCAAGGCTCTTGGCAAACAGTCTTTTCTGCATCTTCTCTGCAAGTTGGGCATCGTTGATCCACATGCTCCAACTTGAGGGGGAGTATTATTGATATATTATCTTATTGTGTAGATATGGAAATCTTATAAATATTATTCTATTTTTATTTATCGTCCAAATCATGTAGTTATGTATATAATGATGTAAAGGCATAAATTTTTTCCCACAAAATTATCTTCCTAAAATCTTATCAAAAGAATACGGTGACAAAACAATAATTGATTCCAGATGTGAGAGTCAATCAAGTTGGTTGAGTTAACAAGATAGATAATTTTCTCATTAAGTTTGGACTTGAATTTCTGTATACTTTACAAACCTAGGGACCAATAGCTAAATGACACTGATAGATAATGATAGTGGTTTGCTTAGGTAAGTGACAGAATGGTTTCCTACGAGTTTTGTGTTGAAAATTCTCAATTAGCTATCCTTTGAGTGTGCAAGATTGGTTTTTCTTACATATTATTTTATTAGTAGTGGTATTTTCCATACTTTCAAATTGGACCAAACTTTACGAAAGATCACAATTTATGAGGTGAACTTGTACAAGGGGGAGTAGTCAGATGGAGATATCGACCCAAGCAAGTAAGTAGTAACAAGGCACTTAATAAGTAGACAAATATTCTTCTTAAACAATTTTCCACCGGTGGATTTCTGAGAGTAGCTTGTCTAACTTCGTTAATTGTTGACATATGTTCTAGGATGTATTGAGTGTACTGACTATGTTTCCTTAGCAACACAATTGACCAACTAGCGGGAAAATGGGAAATAGATCAACATGGGGGAGAATTTAGAGATTTTTTAAAGATTTTATTCTCACTAAATAAGCAACAATCGATTTTCTCAAGTTGAGATTGTGAAGTTATTGTTGTTTTTAGGGTTGAGAGGAGGAGCTCGGCGAAGAGGAGAAACAATCGGAAAGTTCTCGATGCAGATTCAACAACTTGGTGATGGAATGTTGTGCTAGCTAGGGTCATCTGATGCCCTAAAGATCTTATAGTTAAATTTTGCAGTCCATTTTATGATCTACTAACTTTGATTGGTAGAAATGATTAAAATATGTCAAATATGACGAGTATATTTTGAAATAAATAATATAAAATATACACTACGACCAATTAAAATGAATGGACCATAAAATCGACTATAAATGTGGACTAGAGGATCTTTATCCCATCTGATGTGGGCGGTGGAGAGGGGATGTTTTGTTCTCAACATTGTTTCCTCCGTTCCATAGACGAAGAGACGTCGTCGGAGAGGACCTTGTGGCGGAAGACTAGGGAATCTACCCTAAAGGCTCGTTTGGTATCGAATCCAAAGTTCAAGCATGAACTCGGTGAAGCTCCGATTGGTGTTCGATCTATTCAACAAGAACCGAGACGATTCGAGGAACATAGAAATTACATCAAAATATATTTATAAGATACATATAGTTTACACTTTTTTAATAAAATCAGTGAAGAACGGACCAAAAAATATCGATCAGGTCCCGATTCAGGCGGTTCGGTCCATCTCAAGTCGGTTTTGGACCAACTTCATTTTTTTTAAAAGTATGTAAAATAACTTATAAAATTAATAATTTTAAATTTTATTTAGGATATATAGTAATATAACATTATAGGAACATACAAATTACATCAAAATATATTTATAACATACATATACACCTAACGCGAAGGGGTGCACCCCTTCCAATATCAGTGTCTCCATATACGCCTTCAACAAGAATAGAACCCAAGACCTCTGAAAACTAAAAGAATTTAGTGCTTTTTTTATAGCTTAGACTCATTTATGTGCTATACTTTAGGTTTATTCATATATCTGAATGTAACGATTTAATTAACCACTATAATATAATAAATAAATAAAGCAAATAACCCTATATTATAATAAATTGACAAAATCTAATGAGGAAATAAAAATAGATCTTATAAGTATCATGTTTTACAGATATCTGACAAATAACTCTTTACTAGTTCAGTACTCGTGCCAAGCACGGTATTTAATTTTAATTAAATAATTATGAATAAATTGTATTTAATATTTTAAAAATACAATAATTTTTTAAAATTTTCATAATTTTTAATCAATTAAAATAAGATATATAATTAATTACTTTTTCACATCATATTGCGAAAAAAACTTGTCTACAATTATTTTATCATAATATAAAATATTATATCTCATACATATATGAGTTATAACAATTATATCTCAAAATTATAACAATACTCTTAGCTTATATAAAAAAATTTATCAAATGATAGACACTTGTACCATGTACACCATTTTTCATGCATATATGAATTTTATACTTTACAACATTTTAAATTATGCTAAATCAAATTAAGTAAATACATAAGAACAAAAATAGTAGAGTATCTTTGTTACGTTGTTTGTGGTCATTTGAAATAAAGCAATCAAACCCAATAGGTTGATGTAGTTGTGTAAGACTTTGTGTTCAATTTCTTTCACGTGTGAAATTTTCTCGTACCAACGATAGTAATACATCGCGAGTAAGTGTTATTCCATGATTTTATGGGTTAGAGAACACCCAGTGGGCATTGAACTCGAACCCAAAAAATTAAACAATTATGTATCATGATTTAAAAATATCCATAAAAATGTAATTAACAGATTGTTTAATATTAAATGATGGAATATATTATTAATTTATGATATGCATAGAACCAACTCAAATGTTACAATTAGTATGGTTATTGATGTGTAACCATCAATGATTAATACTGAGTATGAAACAAACCTGGTAAACACCAAATTTATTAGAATGGAACCAATTTGCTGATTTAACAATATATACATAATATGTTAAAAATGTTTGTATAGATAAACAGTAAATTCAAAACCATAATAAAGAAGAAGTAATAAATTAGAATGATATGAAAAGTTAATTGATGTTGGGTTTCATTAGGATGTGGCATGTGAATATATATAGGCCTCATTGAAATATTTTCGAATAAGATTATGTATTTATAATTAAATTGTTTTAATTTATAATTAAATTGTAACTAATTAAATTTAATTTTATCAAATAAATTATATATTTTCATATATATACTAGAAGACGTTAGTAGATATGTGACATTAAAAGCCGAAAAATTTACCTACAGTAATTAAAAGAACATTTGGCTTTGATATTTATAAAAGTTGAAAAAATCTATCACAAAACTAATAATCTGTAATAAGTAATATCTAACCAATAACCACAAAATATTAGATTTGAGTTTATTTGAAATTAATTTTTTTTTATCTTAATATCTTATAGCTAACAGTATATAATAATATAAATAGTTTTAGTACAAAAATTCTAGAATCGACCACGAAATATTACGAAAAGATCATTCAACAAAATTTGATATGGTGGTTGATTTAAATAATTATGTAAATTACTTTATCAAGATTTGTTAGTTTAAATTTAGAGTTATAGATGCATTATTATTTATTATCTAGAGAATAATGAAAACAGACACAAATAGGTAACTAATCTTATATATTTTCAATTTCATTTACTTTTTGAACAGTATCATTTAACCCATACAATTTTGTTATACGCTGCTCATACGCTCTTAGTTTAAAATATATTAATTTATTATTATATCATGATCAATCATTGAATGATCAGATATGTATTACATATATTAGTGATTAGTTTTTGAGGAGATATAATCGATTATTTTTATAAAAAAGAGTCTGATTATTGAGTTTTTATTTATTAGCATCTCAAATATATAGTTGATTAAAAATTTAGAAAAATGATCAAAGGTAATAGTTTGTTACTATCATTACTAATAGTTCATCATTTACAAAATCAAATCCTTATAAGATCTATTTATTTTCTTTGTATAAAAAAATGTAATAGTTTATATGAAAAAGACTTAAATTCTTTAATTGGTTTTTTGTACCAGATACAAAATTGGTTTAGTTAGTCATAATTAATTTAGGGCCATACTATTCGGCACATAGGCATTTTTGCCTTTTGGCGCATAGGGCTCGCGCGTAACGTGGGAATAGGCTTCCCGCGTTACGCTCGGGAAGGCACCTGTTCAAGCCCCACACGTAACGTGTGAGACTGTCCCACACGTTACGCGTGGGACACATCCACACGTTACGTATGGGTACATGCCACACGTTACGTGTGGCATGGATCTGGCTTTAAAAGCCAGATCTTGCTCTCCTCCTTCATTCATTCGAAGCCGCAATTCTTGTTGCTCTCCTCGTTACGCGTCTATTTGCTCTCCTCGTAACGAATCGATCGACTCCGCGCGTTACGTTCGAGATATTTGAAAGGTTAGTTATTACTCGTCGTTGTTTGATTTGTTTTGTTAGATTTAAAGTTATTGGTTAGGAATTGTAGATCCATATTGTAGATCTATGTTATTTTGATGTTTAGGGTGGTAGATCTATGCTTTGGGGAAGGTTTTGTGGTTGTTTTTGATTTTTTGGATAATTTTGAAGTTATTGTTTGCATGAGGATTTATGTTGAATTTTGTGTGAAAATATGGAAGTGGAAGTGATAGTATTGATAGATTTGTAAAAATTGTGGAATTTTGGATGAATTGCATGTATATTTTGATGAAAAAAACTCGCCGGAATTGTGAATGCTCGTCGGAGAAGACGGTCGGAGAGTCGTCGGAGTGCCGCTGGCGACTCCCCGGCAAATTGAAATGTGCACATTCACACGTAACGTGTGAATGTGCACCACACGTTACGTGTGACGTTAGTTCACACGTAACGTGTGAATTCTCTGCATCTGGGCTTCTGGTTCACCGTGAACAACTCGGTCGAAAACTCGGCCGAGTTGTTGACCGAGTTGTTGGCTGTAAATTTTTTGGGTAATAAAATGTCTTGATATGTAACCGCAGATGGAGCATGGGGACAAAACTGAACGTCGGATACGCCGCAACCTTGTACGTGAACAGTCCTATAGGACTGGTGAAGAGGTCGACAGGTTTAGGAGGCAACGGAGGAATGTCTGCTATCGAGATGATGAGACCGGCGCATACCAGACTGGAGCCGGTAGCAGTAGTGGCGCATACCAGACTGGAGCCGATAGCAGTAGTGGGGTCGCTGGAATGATAGGAGTTCAGAGCTTGATGGCTGTTCCTTCTTCTCATGGAGGTAGGGCAGAGTCTGAGCCTCTTCACAACTACCGGGACTACCAGGGGAGTCCGTTGCATGGTTATTCTGATACAATAGATCAGAATAACTACTACGGGCGGAATTTTAGTCCTCCGGTACTCCCGCCGCGCGTGAGCCCTCATCGTATCCCGAGGGATTATTATCAAGGGGTTGATGAGCAGGACAACCCATGGGAGAACCCGGCATTGTACCCGAACGCTCCCTATCATCAGCCGATGGTAAGTACATTTAGTATAACATGCATTTGTTTACAAATTCTTATTGCATATGATCAATTTTATAAATGTAGGATCAGGCAAATACATGGGGGACTCAGGACCAGGGGACTCAGGACCAGTCCAGCAATGCCTGGATCCCAAGAGATGACGCTCCGGGCGGGGACGAAGAGCCTCAGGAAGCATTTGTTTAAACAAATGCTTCTTCAGAAACTCGCCAGTCAATGCTTCGTTTGTCGCCCCCTTCATAGGCAGGTATGTCGTCCCCACGCCACCCCCGACGGTAACGAACACACATGTGAATGCCGTTGCCACCAAACATCCTATATCCGGGAGCTCCAACCACGTCTCCGGTGGGGCCGGCCTGTTCGGCGAGGGAAACCAATCAAGCTTCGCCTCCATTTCCTCAAGTGTCATCGTAGACACCCAAAGTGGCGTGAGTAGCTCATACTCTTTTCTCAACGTAGCGATCATGGTACGTCGAACAAAAGCCCACTGATCTTCCCCTAAGCCCAGACCATGCGTAATTGCTCTGTACCCGCAGTTTCCATCATGCTCTATCTCATACCATCCTCCAACGTGTGGGAACATACACTTGGGGATCTGGCCACGATATCACCACGGGTTCTTGATCAATGACGTGGCACCACATGGTAAGGGTAGGCCCGTCTTCGGTGGTCTTCCTTTTTGCTTTTTCGGAGGTGTTCCGTCCATCTGTTGGTCAGTGTACTCCCATGATGACGGCTGTCTTTTGGTGGCAAAGTTCAGAGCTCCTTGAGGCCGACCCTTATGCCTGACTTTGGTTGGCTCTTCCAGAGTAGTCTGCTCTAGATGTGCTATACTTCTAAGCGTGGAGACTGCTCTCTGTTGAACCTCAACTGGCAATGTGGGGAAGACGCTTCAGGAAAATTCTTCAAGCAACGATCTATTCACATTGCGTGTGCAGGCTTCTTCCTCTTCTTGTGTCTTCACTTCTGACAAGGTCAATTGTCTCCAGAACGGATGCAATGAGCTAGGTTCAATTGGGGTCTCGTTCCTCACATTTTGCGCCAAATCGTGCACGCAAAGCAAGCCGTCTCTGACCCTCATCTGGCATCTGCATATAGTGCTCCACAATGGATCTTCTCATTTCTTGTATTCCTCAATCAAACGAGCTAGTGCAACCGCAGAGACCTTGAAGTGCAGCTTGCAGAACAGATCTGCGTTTGTTAGCAGCGTATATCTCTTTCCTATGCTCTCATTCAGTGCCCCCTGAATCTCATAAATATGACTGCGCAACCGTGTATCATATTGATCGAACACAGTGCAAAGGTTGTCATCGTTGCTTGTGAAGAAGCTTTTCAGACTGGAATGGGCCCCTTCAACCCTGCATTACAACAATGATGCACAAACTAAATTTAGATAAACTATAAAGGTCTAACCAAGTCCAAATAACTAGCTAAATTTAGATAAACAGTTGATGCACAAACCTGTTAGTGGTGGTAGTACCCAGCGTGAACACTGTATCTGTCCATGCGGAGACGATTCTTTCCTTGTAAGGGTCAAGCCAATTTTTTTGTAAGTACTGAAGACATTTTGGAGCTTTCCTCCAATCACGCTTCAGCTTCGAGAGTGATGCTTCGTACCCTTGTATGGTCGTTTCCTTGAAGAGCTTCATGCAGTCGTTGGAAAACGATGTGCCCCTAAACTTGTCCATGGCCTTCTTCCCGAAGTCTTCAATATTCTTCCTCACATGCCGCCTACATAGGAGGAATTTTGCTGCTGGAAACTGTTTCTCTAAGGCGTTCATCAACGCCTTTTCCCGATCAGTGACCACACATGTGGGTGCTCGTTGCACCTTGGCAAACATCTTAGCAAGTTGCTCTATGGCCCACTTGTAACTGTCTTCGTCCTCCTTCTCCAGAAACGCCCCGGCAAAATTGTAGTTTTTCCAAACTGATGTGATACCGACGATTTCAAGGAAGGGCAAATTGTAGCTGAACACATAATCATATGTAAAATATAATGGCGTCCTAACCGTGACATGAACAAATGAAGAGTATATTAGATATGGACGTTACTAACCAGTTAGTTGCATATGTAGAGTCCAGCAGCACAATGTACGGAAATGCCTTCAGCAACCAAAACTGATCCTGGCTTGCAAAGAAGATATCCGTTATTTTGTTGGTGTCCTTGTTGAATCTATGCTCCATGAAGTACCCCTTCTCATTGCACTCATAGAAGAACTGATGTACAACTGTTCTTCCTTCCATGCCCTTCTTTCGTATCTCATGCATGAGGTTGTACACTTGCTTCATCTTGGTTACATTTCCAGGGGACGAATGGATTGTAGTATGAATCTTCAGAGGCTTGCAATGATTGACCGTCATCACCCTTATAATCTCCTTCTCTTCAGCGGTTGGTCGCCCAGCTAATGCACTACCATACAAATTGTCTGTAATGACATGGTTGTGAGTTCCATGTTGTACAATGATCCTCCACAATCCCTTCGGCCCTTCTTTCAGCCTCAACATGAAGGGACACCCACATTTCTTCGACCTTGTGATGTCTCTCACTTGGTCAGCTCCTTTAGGCACGTTTTGTCCATGCCTATCACACGGTAACCAAGTCCCCCCAAGGGCCCGAGGGGTGGAAGGTTTATTCCTCCACTTTTTGATGCAGAAGTTTTTAGACTTAGCCATCTCTTGCGCCCACGAAAAGGCTTCTTCTCTAGACTCTCAGATTTTATCAGTTGTGAAAAACCTTGAATAATCGGTAGAGACGTACACATCCTCCTCAGGTGGTACACTGAACTGAGGCTGTGTGTGTAGGGATGGAAAGCACAGCTGTGGAGTAGCGTGAGATGAAGATGCTTCTGGAGTGTTCCAAACCGGAAATGTCTTTTGGGGCGTTTCCCAAACCGAAAATGTCTTCTGTGGAGTGCTCCAATCATTGAGGGAGATATTGTTTAACCCTTCGTATAAATGATAGTTCGTCTGCATACACGAAATCATGTCATCAACTAGTGCACTATCAAACTGTGCAATATTACATAATGAAACTTGGTTTCTGGAATTGATTTCACACGTTATATGTGTGATGGCTTCACACGTTATGTGTGAAATACACCCACACGTAACGTGTTGAACAGTTTCACACGTTACGTGTGGACAATCTTCACACATAACGTGTGAAACTGTTCTTCAATGTAACAACCCTAAACCCTAAACAACGATCAATCTTTGTTTCTAATACCCAAAACAATAAAATGAGATTTTAAGATCAAACAACAAATATCATAAATAGCTTCCCTAAACCCTAAACAACAAATATATTATCACCCCAAAATAGCTTCACTAAACCCTAACCATCAAGCTTAGAACTTTAAACATTTTCAAAACAAGAAAAAAATAGAACTTTAGGATTACTTAATAGAAATTACCTCGTTCCAAAGTGGAATATCTTCCCCATTGTTGCTCCAATACTCGTTGTTGTTCAGATTGTCCATTTTTTGTAGAAAGATTGAGAGTGCAAAATAAGATTTTGTTAGTGTTTGAAATAAGGGTTTAGGCTCGAAATGGGTTCGAATGGGTTGTTAGCCGGGGAAGAAGATGGGGCCATTATTACAGTTAGGTGGGGACAAGACGGTTATTGAATGCGTTTTGCAACAGACTGAACCACGCGTTACGTGGCAAACCTGTCCACACGTAACGTCTGGAGTTGCTTGGCACGTTACGTGTGCTCGTGTTTCACACGTAACGTGTGCTTACTAGGGTTTAGGGTTTAGCGTATATAGGGTACGGTTTAGGGTTTAGGGTTACTATTTATCTTTAACTAAACTGTGGTTTAGGGTTTAGGGTTTACTATTTATCTTTAATTAATAAGGTTGAATTTGGGTATGCGAGTTACATTATTTCTGAGATTGAGGAGAGGAACTTACAATTAGGGTTTAGGGTTACATTGCTGAAAAGTTATTAATGCTAGTGGTTGAGGTCTTTAATGATAGTGGTTGGGGTCATTTTATACTACAGTTGTATACAGCTGTATATTAGTTGTCAAACACATTCATTTTCACTATATAAGAGGCATTAGGGTTGCAACAAGTCCAATACAAGCGGGATTGAAGATTCATTTGTGGGTAAGCTTCTTCTTCCAGTTTCTTTCGATTTAGTAACTGTGATTGGCCTTTTCATATTAATGGTTTGTAGGAAATCAAGCACCACAAATAATGGCATCTTCATCTGAATCATCATCAAACCCAAATAGGCACCATCAACAAATGAGTGCTCCACAATGCGAGTGTAATTTGAAAGCCATTATCCGTACTTGGGATTTGCAGTGGAACTACGGAATGAGGTATTGGGGATGCCTAAGACTAGGGTGTTTATACAGGAAGTATATTGATTCAATGTACGAGGACAGGGCACACGCGGTTATTCGACAACAATGGAGGGAAAACAAGATCTTGTTAAGGAGAATCAAGATCTTGTTAGGCAAAATCAAGAACTTTTACAAGATCTGGATAAGATGCGTAGGTATAACCGCAATCTATATAATGATGTACATCGTAAACTACCTTGATGTCGTATCTTTTGTGTAATGTTGTTTACGTACTACCCTTTGTAGGGAGACATGATATGCCGCGAAGTTTTACCAGAGACTATCCTAATTTCTTCAAACGCAACTAGGCGATATCTTTTATTTTGTGCTAGGCTTTCTAAGTTTATGAAAAAATTGTATTATTTCTTGCATTGTGAGTTAAATGTTGTTGTAGTCATCCAACGTAATGAACAAGTCTATTCTATCTTTTATGTTGATTATTTTGGGGCATTCTTTTTATTAATTTTAAATAAACAACTACATAATAATATAATGTAATGTTCATACACGTAACATTGTAATATATAAAATCCCTAAACCTTAACATTAAACCATAAATAAATACTATAAATATACAATAATATGACCTACACAAATACCCTAAATCCTAAATACTACAAATACAATTATATTATATGAAAATCACACGTAACGTGTGACTGTAATCCACACGTAACGTGTGAAAACATCCCACACGTTATGTGTAGAAGTGAGTCACACGTAACGTGTGGATTACAGTCACACGTTACGTGTGAACCCTATGCGTCAAAAGGCAAAAATGCCTATGCGCCAAAAAGTAATCGTGTATTTTTTATTACATAGTTAAAAACTAGATTGTTTCCTCACAAAGGTCCAACCAAAATTATTTTTACGGATGATCATAAAAAATCCTTTAAAATAGGGTGAAGGCTCCCTGTATAGCCTAAATTTACATTTGCAACTTCCAAACGTAGTCGATCAACATCGCAAGACGTAGATGCTAAGAATTCTACTACTTTAGCCTCTCTATAATATGTTGAATTCAGATCTCCTCGAAATGAGAAATAAAGTGTCTGACATCTTCAATAAGGATCGCAATTTCCCAGGGTATTTCCCATTTTCCATGAAGAGCGTTCATCACAACCAAATTGTTACCTGCAATAGTGATTCTTTTAATTCTCAGTCTACAAGCCTGGGCCACTCCAATCCACACGACAATCGCCTCTGCCCGCAAAACAAGTGTAGATCGTATACGTGTCCAATTAAACCAGATGATATAATGATTACTATCCCTAAAAATTATGTATGGCTATATGGCACTCACCATTACTAGCCCTAGAGGCATCGAAGTTGACATTTATATGGCTAGAGGTTTCGACCACGAGACAATTTGATGCTTCTTCTGAGAGGTTTCAGTGGTCGATGAGTCGTATACTCACTTTCCACTATTTTAAGGAATCGGTAGTCATCAACTATAGAATTGGAGCAAAATTCATCTACATTTTTGTGATTCCAGATCTTCCACCGTGACAAACAAGCCAGTTTGAAATTACTCATTTGAATTTTTCTGTAAAGTAGATTGGATATGAAGTCATCTGATACCCAAGTTGGGATTAAATGTTCTGCCAAAGAGCTACCTATATGTTGAAACATAGTTTTGGAAAATCCATATCTGAAAAATATGATTTGAGTCTTCATCGTACTCTTTACAGAGGCAGCATTGTCTTAGAACTCTATTATTGTGTATGTTGAGACGTTTCGTAATTGGGAGATAGTCAGCACATGATTTCCATAGGAAGTGCTTGACTTTTAGTGGCAATTTTAGTTTCCAGATCTGTTCCAGGTCATGGTGATGTAGTGATGGTGAAGCACTGATGAGTGAGGCAACTGTTGAGCAAACATAAATATTTCCAATTGTAGCCGGGTACCAAATGATTCAGTCTTGGAGGTCATGAACTAGTAGGATTATATTCATGATCTTGTCAACCAAATAACCTGGGAGTGCATCGTTTAATTTGCTATCATCCCACTCCTTATGAGTAGTAATAAAGCTTGAAACATTAGTTTTTGGGTTTTGTAAATCTAGGGTTTCATTGAGAGATTGACCGTCTAACTAGGTGTCATTCCGGAAATCCACCATACATTCGTTACCAATCTGCCATCTGATGTCCTTTCTAAAGTCTTCATGAAGGCTAAGGAGTCTGCTGAATTGCCAAAAGCAGTTCTTAAGAGTGAAGAGCGGATCTTCCTTGTAGTACTTTTCCTTTATTATTCGAATCTGTATATTGTTAGGTTCCGCTAAAAGTCTCTAGAGCAAATTCATTTGAAGCGATTTGTTACAGACCTTAGCTGTTCTGAAGCAGAGGCCTCCATGTGATGTTGGGGTACAAATACAATCCCAACTATTTAGCGGATGGAAGTTGGAGGCATCCATTTTGTTCCAAAAACGTTTTGTTGATTTTATCGATTTGTTCCAAAATTCCTTTCTAGAGTAGAAAGCTTTGCATAAAGAAATTTACTTTTGAAAGAAGATTTGCTTTGATTAACATCGATCGCCCAACTTGAGATAGGGAGTTGGCCTTCCATTTTGAGAGTTGTTTTTAAGGGAATCCAGAGCTTTTTGGATAGTTGAGTTATTGACTCTACCCCTAATAATTGGGATACCCAGATACTTCTCCATGCTCTTGGTTAAAGACTTATCAAGAATTGTTCTTAATGTGTTGGATTTATTTGAACCTACATTACTTGAGAATTATACCGAGCTCTTGTGGTAGTTAATTGCTAGGCCTGTTTTATTAGAGAAATCTGAGAGGATTTTTTTATGAATAGTGTAGAGTCATTGTTTGCCTCATCCAGAATAAGGGTGTCATCTGCGAAGTAAGGAATGGAATAGGCATTTCATTCTGAACTAGCCGAATTCCACACTTAGCGTTAGGATGTTCAGCTTCTTGAGCAAGGGAACAAGCTAGGAATTACATCGCTAAAATAGAAAAGTAAGGAGCCATAGGGTCACCTTGTCTAATGCCACATTCAGGTTTCATAATTTGACCTGGTACATTGTTAACAAATACGGAGAATATTGAGGAGGTGATACATGCTATGATTTTATTTCACAAATATGTCATGGAAACCAAACTTGAGAATTTTTTCTATGAAGTCCCACTTAATCTTGTCATAGGCCTTTTCCATGCCAATTTTTTTCGCCATCCAACCCGTTTTTCTAGTCTTCTTTTTGTGGAATGAATGAAATATCTCATGGGCAATGAGAATGTTATCTTGAATGAGTCTACCATTAACAAATGCACCCTTAAGAGGTTGAATAATTTTTGGTAATAGGGGTTTAATTTTATGTGCTATCAGTTTTGTAATAATCTTATATGTTATATTACAAAGGCTGATTAGTCTATAATGGTTTATGATAAATGGTGAGTCTACTTTGGGAATGAGAGAAATAAAAACATGATTTGTTTCTTTTAACATTTGTGTTGAATGAAAAAAGGCAGTGGTGACATTAACGACAGATCCATTAGTTGCCAATAATGCTTAAAGAAGTCTATAGGAAATCCATCGGGCCCTAGGGTCTTTATCACTTGGGAGATCGAGGACCACTGTATGGATTTCACCCAGAGTTGGGATTTTAAGTAGGGAAATGTTACCAATATTAATGATTTCAGCCTGGATAAGTGGCACAAGGCCCTGGGATTGCCTATAATGTGAGTTAAGGAGGAATTTAGAGCCCAACTCTTTTGCAATCTCTTGTTGAATATGTTTATGGTCAAAGAGTAAAGTACCATCTTTAGTTTGGAATTTTGTAATGTTTTGTTTGACCGAGTGATTTTAGCAAGTGTTTGATAGTGCTTTGTGTTTCGATCGACCATCGATTTACTTTTGCCCGTTGCTTCCACAAGTGTGATGGAAGTTAAGAATGTTGTTATGTCTCAGTGTTAAATTCTTGAGTCGAGTAATTATAGTCCCATAGTTAGGTGTAAGTATGAGTTATGCTTGGGCCTGTTGTAATTATTCTTCAGACTTTTCCAAGGTAAGAAAGTTATAGTAAAATGTTGTCTTGGTCCATGAATTAGAGTATTTTTTTAGTAAAGCCAACTTTTTTGCAAGCGAAACATATACGATCCATGCATAGAGTACATATAAACGTTTGAGACTAGGTTTTCGTATTTCGGGAAGGATGACCATGCATTCTCATATTTGAAAGGTGGATTAATCTTGTGGTGCATGTCGTCAAGCTTGAAGGTGATTAGATAGTGGTCCGAGGTAGTAAAAGGGGGATGCTTGATTATTAGTGATGGGTTTTTATCTAGGATATCTAGGTGAATTATGACTCTATCTAGTTTTTCGTATAGGTTATTTGTTCCAAACATTCGCATGCGCCAAGTTTATGGAAATCCCACTATACGGATATTGATGAGTCTTAGTTTGTGTCGGAATTCTATTAGACGTCTATATCTGTTTGGGCATAGAATCACCACTAGTACAGAACTAGGACTCGGACCCCGGTTTTTTTCCTCTCTGGACCGCGGTTTTGAAATCGTGGTTGTTCTCGACGAGGTTCGGATGTCGGACCCCGGTTTTTCGTAAAAACCGGGGTAAATGTCTTTTTTTTCAAAAATAAAAAAAATTGGGACCCCGGTTTTTCATAAAAACCGGGGTAAAATTCTATTTTTTCAAAAAAAGCGGGACCCCAATTTATACAAAACACCGGGTAAGAATTTTTTTTTTAAAAAAAAAGTAAAAAATCGTGACCCTAATTTAAAGCAATACCATTACAACCAGGACTATTACCATCTCCACTATTTGCTTAAGTTGTTCACGGCCATGTGTCCTTTCGGTGCATTCGCCTCTCTTTTCTGTTGTTGGTGTCGCTTCCTGCAAATCAAGTGGAAGTCAACTAATTGTACACTTGTGCATTTTAATTAGTTGTACACACTACAAGAACCAGACTATGAAGCGTGAATAGATCGACATTCTCACCTTAAACCTATAAGGTTGCCAGCCGTTTTCCTCTATCACCTCGTCTATAAGATTAAGGAGCTTTAGAACCTGCATTGCTTATTTCATTTCATCTTCGGTCTTGTTATCAAATTTAACACTTCGGTTTTTGCAGACTTGGAGAAGTGTCTACACACAAAATAACATGATTCATAAGTCTAGGTACTCAATATGATAAAGCTATTAGAAACATGATTACTCAATTTGAGTTGCCTTAATTTTTTTATCACATTCATGTAGCACAAATTAAGGCACAAGATCAACAAATAAACCCCTAGTGTTCAGTAGAAGATTATTTATCACATTACATGTACTTGTCTGACCATGACATTTCTGCTAGAAGAATACAAAACAACACCATTACCAGATACACAACAAGAATATGTTGTCAACAATAACTCAACCATAACTTCAACTGAAACATGAGGGAAGATGAGATCTCATTAGATGCACTACATAAGGTTTCAGAGATCTAATTTGTCTAATGTAATGTGATTTTTACAGTTGGAAAAAGAGTGGCTTAAATTAATGTAGTGCCAATTTATGCTATATGACCGCACAAATCAAAATTTAATCTCATTTTACTTGAATGAGATTTTTCAAACCTCATAACACATGGGTCATTTAGTCACTATCTACACCAAGTCATCTAGGTGGATCCACATTTTAAGAAACTGGAACTCAAACCCAAATACGATTATCGAGAAAACAATAGCAAAGTTCTAACCTCCTTATGTTCCAGCAAAATGCAAAGCCTTGAAAAAGATCTTCGGGTCTAAGAGTGCCAACACCAGTGGATGGAACAACGTCAACACATAGGAAAAAGGCTTGCTCTGCCCTACAGGCAGATTCTGGATGCGACAACAACACGCTTTCTAGTTCAACTGGTGGCACCTGCGTTCAGTTAAGCCAAAGCCAAAGCCAATAAGCCACCCTTAGATGATATGATCTGATATCAATAAGTTAGTTACAAAGAGCTACTCTAATTATACCTGATATCCGTTGTATTTTATCAACTCTTTTAACCTATCCACCACGGAGACATATGATATCAATGAGTTGAATTGATCTGAGTAGCAAGTAGCAACAACCAAGTTAGTACTTACTTTGTTGTAAGAGTTAAAGCTGACAAACCAAAAGAAAAATAGGAAGCATTTCATCATACTTATTCAGATTCCCTGCTAATGTGATGGCCATATAGATGTTTCACAATATGAACTCCACCAAGCGCTTGTTGAGGATTTCTCGGCGCTCTCCCAATTTGGAGTAATGCATACGAGCCCACTTCAATACAAATTCAAAAAGATCATCTTCTGATTCCACTTGGAGACCATCACTCCCAAGAACAACCTCTATTGCACAAAGAGGCAACCCCATCGCCTCTTCTTGGGACCTTCAAGGGATTATAACAAGCCAATGTATGAATCAACTCAAACACACATCACATTTAGATGAAAGGGGGAGTGTATAATGTCAATTCTCTCTACTGCAATTGCAAGTGCAAATGGTAAGACTAGGATAAGATATGACAAGGCTACAAAAAGTACATTTTGCTCAAAAGACATATTACTTACTCTGTGAAATCCCTATAATGGACTGCAAGATATTGCTTCGCAGACTCATTTAGTGTTTGAACTACTTTATCCTCCAAGACACTTGAAGGAAGCTCGAGGTAAAGAAGTGCAAATTTTGTTGACATGGGCAAATCAAGCAACAAATCAACACAGTATCTCACACAAGAAGTAACCTCAAACTTGTCTGCAGCCATCAACACATCCACCAAATCAGGAGATGAACTTGCACTCATTGGATTACAGTATATAAACTTCAGTAAGTCCATCGGCACCACTTCCTCTATTGAGAAATAATAAATGAAATAATAATTCAAATTAAGGGGTATTAATAAAAGGTATGGATGGTGCATATATATACATACCAGATGCGTTGATTCTCAAGGCCACTTCATCCCTTTGTTGAGACTCTCTCATGCCATTTTTGAATAGTTATACCATTAAGAAGGCACTGGTTGATGCACAGATTTCTGACTAGAATAGGATAAACATTACAAAGATAAAAAGTTGTTACCTTATAGAAAAATGGACATTTTGCAGCTAGAATGAGAGAATTTATGTGCCACTTTTTGAGTTTCAAATCAGTACCACCACATTTTGAATTATTTGCATCATCAAGTGACGAAAACCAGTTGAGATATTTCATACCACCGGAATTCATGTTGGAAGCCAAACCTGGTATGATCTCCAGACGGAGGATTCGATCCGATAAATCGACGTCGTTGAACCCAAACCCGAAATTCCCTTCCTTTTCACTGAACTAACTAAAAGCATAAACGAAGGAAAGAGGAATATGTAACACCCCCAAATTTTAACCCATTTGAAAAGGTATTACCGTCAGTGACCTCGGTTTCCACACCGAAGTCACCCCAGGCTTTACCATTGAAACACAATTCATAAAGAACAATTATGATACAAAATTACCATAACTTTCATTTAAACATAGTCGCGGAATTTCAACACAATTCCAAATGCGACAAAATACAGAGTTATTACAATACAGCGGAAGACTTAAAATAATTTACAAGAGTATTGACTTCAGTAGTCAACGCCCAAAGATCGTAGCCTGATTAAAACATTTTCAAATACCGTTGATGTTCATAGTCGATCTAGCCTTCATGGGTCCTCGACTCATCTGATGTGCTGAATCGAACGGATGACACCAGCCAACCATGCAGAGAATAATTACGGTTGGTTAGTCTAATGAAAGACTATGCAAGGGTACAAAGCAGAGTGGTTCGAAGCAGTCATATTAGGTTAGACTCGTCGCTTCTCGAATAATAACCGATGACGATAGTCAACCATCATACTCCTACTGGAATATATCAAGCAGCATGATCAAGAGAAGATTCTGGAAGACTGAGTCTTACAGCAATCAACCCAAAAGAAGACTCCAATGAATTGAGTCTTATCAGAAATATGACAAATATTGGGAAACATTAATAATATCATACAAGCGTTCAAAAACGACTTGATGTTTCGGTTCACGACCAACCTCACCGCCCCAGGGCGAATCCAGATTGGAAAGAGAACGTTACTCTGATCAAAGTCAAGACGAGATTTCCTAGCTGCACTATTGCCTAGCTGTACTACTCGCCTGAGAGTATATTAATTATGTGCGACAACGGCACTTATCTCATTTAATTCCAAAACGCGCATCACGTTATAAGCTTTTAAATCTCCTCACAAGAGATATCGGATCTCCTCATAAGAGATATCAGATCTCATCACAAGAGATATCAGATCTCCTCACAAGAGATATCAGAGGGAATAAATCCCGAAAGATTTGGCACTAGCTAAGTGCACCAATCCTGAGTAAGAGCATGGTCATGACCAGAGAGAGTACTGGGGAAAAATCCACCAAATACTAGTTATAAAGAAACAGTTAAACCCCCACAAGGTACATAGCGTTCCTACGAATACTCGTTCTAACTAAACAGTTAAAGCACAATAATAATCACATCAAAGCCATTAAGGCCAATAACAGATATAATAGCATTGTTCTAGCAGATATACAACCTATTATAATATCTTTTAAAATCACAAACAGTTATCAAAACTGTTCCCAACAAAAACAGTAAATCATCCCAAATTAATTAACAACTAAACAATTGATAATTAATTGAAATATGGAATGATGAGCAAGAGCGAACCGCCACTTGCCTGGAGTAGATTCGGCGATGAATCTAGACGAGACGACTACTGATTATATCATTTCCGAGGATATGGCCTAAGCTTCATATTGCTCTAGCAGATTACGAGTCCACACGCGATCCAGCGAATCACGTTTTAACTAATAAATTAATTAATTATCAATTAATTTGCCTAGACGAACTTAAGGAATTAAATTTAATAAATTTTTATGATTATAAATCATAAAAATATTTATTAAATTTTCCTATAGAAAAATACGGATAAAAGAGAATCGAAATTATACCGCTCGTATAATTTCGGGTTAAATCTGGACTGGAAGGGGAATCGGGCTTTACGGCCCATCAGGAAATTAACAAAGGAGGGGGATGGGGCCCACTTCCTATTCTTGCTTCTTCAACCTCACCTTTAACCTCCGAATTCAACAACAGAGCAACGACAACTGAAGCTTCAACTATGGCTACGCCGGGAAGGAGGTCTTTGTCGGGGAGGGCTCGTCGACGCCGGGGGGGAGGAGGAGGAGCAGCACCACGACACCACAGCAGCAACTCGGCGGGGAAGGAGACGACGCAAAACAGGGGAAGAGACGAGCTCTTCATCGCCAGCGGGAGGAACCCCGAGCAGAGGAAGACGATCGGGAGAGTGATCGGAGCAGGGGTGCCCACCCGCTCTCCATCTCGACTCCATAAATAGTCCGAGGGCACCCGACCACCTCAAGAACAACCCCACGACAAGCGTGGCGAGGGAAGTACCGAAGGCACGCCGGGGAAGGAGGAGGAGCTCGCCGGTGGGAAGAGGACCGAGAGGAAGAAGGAGCAGCTGGAGGTGCAGAGCTTCCTTCGATCGGCTCCACATATATATCTCATGGAGGATCCCTCCCCGACCACATACAGGCATGGACACGCGTATGGGAGAAAACGAGGATGCGTGTACCATATGGGCCACATAGGGGACACGTACCCTGGAGAAAAATTTGGTATGAGTTTTAAATCCTGAAAATTATATGTTTGTATTTAAATAAATATTTTAAGTCCTGAAAATACATTGAATGTATTTTATACCACTCAAGAAATCATTTCGAAGATCATGGATGTTACGGAAAATCCGAACTCCACTGAAATCGAAATAATTACTGAACGAAGGATGGGAAAATTACCCAAATATCTTTACTAAAATTAAGGGGTATTACAGAATAATACAGTGGCCAGACAGTGTTCAACAAGGAGAACCCTAATTTAGGGAGTTGAAAGAGGGAGAGCGGGGAGGACTGACCTTTGGTCGGAGCTCCTGGTGGTTGGACCAGCGGAAGCGAGTGAGAACGGCGCGTGGCGAGTTGGCAAAGAACGGGAATGGCACGAAACTGTGAGGGGTGCGAAGGGGAGCGAGGAGGAGGGTATAGTTCCAGCGCGAGCGGCTAACAGAGAAGAAGATGGAGGAGGGAAGCGAGCGAGTAGGGATATTTAAAAACCATGGTCCGGAATATTTAAAAATAATAATTAAATTACACCCGGACCGCGGTTACTCGCCGGTTGTCAAGAAAACCAAGGTTCGGGATATTAACGGTACCCCGGTTGTCAAAAACACCGCGGTCCGGGATATTAAAAAAAATTATATCCGGACCGTGGTTATTCGTTATAAACCGCGGTCCGATATGTTTGTTACCCCGCTTTTACTAATAATCGGGGACCGAATATCTTTGTTACCCCAGTTTGATTAAAATGGAGTAAAAATTGCGAGGTGTATGTCCCTTTTTGTACTAGTGCACCCAACCAAGTTTCTCAATATCATTTTCTAATTCGTTAAGATCTCCAACAAGTAAAATTAGCATTCCAAGGGAGATAATCTCACTTTCTAGGTTGTGCCAAAATTCTATTTTATTTTTCTCTCTAAAAGGGGCATACACAAAGATTAGAATGAAAGGGTTTGAGTTATGTTGAGCTCTGATAAAGATCATGTTGTTAATGTGTTTTATTAATTTAAGTTTTCTTGTAACCTCATTATGGTTCCACAATACCCATAGGCCTCATTTAGTTTCATGTGCTGGAATATGTAAAATTTCATTAAAACCTGCCTTTCTAACCGAATTAAAATTCGCTTCATGTAGAAATTTCATTAAAACCATGACATTCAAGTTATTTGATTTCTTCCTAGAACCCATGGCGTCTAACCCCTCTTCCATTCCAATATCCTATATTCATATAATACTTGTTTTAAAGAAACACTGCATGTATGATATACATGTTGTGGGTCATTTGCACATTTTGTTTACACTTATCATACACAAACATGCCGATATTTGCCAGTGCTTATTTGAGTTATGTATCAGGATTTGTGGGTAAGTTTTGACACATCCCATAGGGGGAGAGGTGTAATGAAGTGGATGGTGAGTCATAAATAAAAGTAGAGAATACACGATAGAGAAGAGATTTTAAATCTATACATGATAAACATAAATTGAAGATACATATGTCGACCAGATTGCGGAAGAAGAGAATAGTTGTGCAATAGACTATCCCATGTAATAAAGAAGCCCAGTCACCAAGTAATAGGTCCTGAAGATCAAAATAACAACTAGCGTTAAATTTCTCAAAGGATAATATGCATCTATTATAGGGATTGATTGTATATAGTTTACTAAGGGAAACTGCTAACTTATCAAAACTTGCAAATGGTGCATGTCTTTATGCTTTAAGGTTCACAATATATATAACTATAAAAATAATTTATTTGTTCCTACAATATGTTAGAACGTATTTAACTTATTATTTTCTTAAACTATAAAAGGGAAAGGAAAATGGCAAGGGCAAGGGGAAACTAATAGGTCCATCTGAACAACCTAAGGGAAAAATCAACTACAAAAGGGTAGCAAAACAAAAATAAAAAGTCATTTTTTTTTGTTTTTGTCCTTTGTTAATCTACACTCTAGTTTATTTTTATAACATGTCGCATGAAGCAGGGAAAAGGCAAAGGGGAAGTGACAATTGGAGAGCAACAAGTTGAGGAAGTTGAAGGGATAAGGCATACAAAGCTAGTTGAATCACTAAGGAGCACATACCATAACAGAGTATTTGGCAACTTGGCAAAGCCAACAGAGGAACAAAGAGTTGTTTGGGCATATGTAGATAATAAGAATTGGGAAGACGAGTAAGTTTTAATTTTCGTATGCCTATTTCAGTTATGAGTATGATAAAACAAATATATAACGAAAACATGTTTTCAAATACAGATCTAATGATGAAATGTTCAAATACAAGATGTTACAAGTTGTAAGGGTTGAGTTCATCATAATGGACATGGATGTGCACTACAAGGTCGTTGATGCTTGGGCTCCTATTTTAAAGAATGGCAAAAAGGCAAATAGCAACCCCAAGCCAAACAGAGTGTTCCTAAACCTCTACCAGTCCATAAGTGCTTTTATAACTTCCTCCTTAGAGTATTGGACTATTTTATTTGGTTCATATATATGACTCATGTTGCATGTTTTGAATTGATGAAGTGCATAGGTAAATTTAGATGTGAATAATAGAAAAAAGAACAAAATATTGTGGGGTTCATGTGTTGAATTGACAAAATTGCTTAGGGAATATAGAAATCAATAATCGAAAAACAAAATATTGAGTGTAGTTTCATGTGTTTATAGTATAAGGTTCATGTGTAGGTAAATGAATGTTCATAATTTCATTTTGATGGTTTTCTGGGAGATTTGATGACATAGTCAAGTTCATGTATGTTCAGTAAGAGGTTTATGTATAGGTTCATTATCTTGTTTGATACAAAATGTTAACCAAAGACATTCAAGAATACATGAAATATAGTTAAAGAATCCATCCCTGGAGTTTATGAAGAACATGGATGAAGTCGTGACGCTCGTATATGGACGTTCAATGATAAAGACTGACATGGTAATATTCACACAAATTCAAATGTATTTTTTTCCATAATGATTGACATTTCGAATAAAATTAACAAACACTGTTAAACTCAGTCGGTATATCAACTCCAATATATGCCTCGAATCTCTACATGGACATTTTTTGCTCCTTCAAAAGGCATGAAAACTGTTTCAAGCGATCTGGCTTGTCTTCTAGATGTCTACACAACTAAAAATGTCTGAAATTAACTCGTTCATTAGTACCTCCCTTTCTTCCATAGCAACGCACTAATTAACAACAGTATCATCAATAGTAAAAATTGGGGTTATGTGGCAGCCTTTGTCCAATGTGAAAGGAAGTATTTGAGTGGAATCGTATCCATAGCAAGGTTTCTAAACACAAAAATTATGTGTCGACATCCTTTCGAACATTCTACAACTCGATAAATTATATTCGTCTGATTCAACTACTGAACTTCAACTTCTTTATGGTCAACGTCTTTAATACCATATATGTTGGTACCATTGATTTCAGACATGCTGACCATGCAACAAAAGTAGCAAGCAGCACAAATCTCCTTCTGAAGCTGGAGGAAGATAGACAATGTGTACACATCTTATGCGTGCTTTTCCAACTTCAACGGTGTCTTCAAGTCTGGATGCATGGTCTCATAGTCATGGTTCAACTTTGCTTGATTGTGTCTCTAGGTATCCAATGCAATATAAATATGCATGACCAACTCAACAAGCCTGTAATATCTATTTGTGAAGTTCTCAAATAATTTTTCTCATACTCAAAAATGGATGTAGTACTGACCAAACCACCAAACATAACATCTCTAAAGTACGCTGGAATCTAGTAGTGGCGAATGGAAAACATATCATTGAACCATCTCCTATTTACCAATGGATATTCATTCAACAACGCCATCCACTATGACTCGAACTCATATGGTTCCAGATCATAGCTCTAAATGATGATGTTTAACTTGCTCTGAAAAGCATCCCCTACAGCATAATTATATTTCATATTGCCCGGTACTTTTCTCATTATGTGCCACATGCAAAGCCAATGGCGAGTCCTCGGGAACACATGCTCAACCGCAGACTTCAGAGAGGCATCTTGGTCTGTCACAATAATCTTCGACTTGTGTCCCATAACTTCCTTAAAATTTTCCAACATCAAGACATATGAGTTAGAATCCTCTTTGAGTAATAATCCAACACCAAATGTCACACACTACTTGTGGTGATCGAGATCGGTGAAATGATCAAAAACAAGATTATACATGTATAGAGTTCAACAACAGCAAAGCAAAAAGTCCCAAGATTCACATGATTATTGGGCAACTTCATTAACAGTTTGTGGAAGGTTCACAAAAACACTAATCAAGTTCATGAAAGGTGACTTGCAAGTTCCAAATACCAACTTGCAGGGGCCAAAAAGTACAAGGCTAGAGAAAATACTAAACAAACAAGTGACAAGATTCACATAATTACTGGGCAAGTTCATAAACAGTGTGTTGAAGGTTCACAAAAATACTGATCAAATTCATGAAAGGTGACTCGTAGGTTCAAAATAACAATTTCCACGGGCCAAAAAGTACAAGGCTAGGGAAAAAACTAAACAATTACTTATTGGTGCGGTACGTCGCATCAAATGATACCACATCACCGAAGAGATAAAATTTATTGCACTAGACGGGATCACACCAAAACAGTCGGGTCAAACAGTCGGTTGAATCAACGTCGAAATCAAAGCAAAAGGCAAAGCTCCTTTTTTAAGAAAATCTATGAATGGTCATTTGTATAGCCCCCAACAATCTCTTTGAATATTCGGTGGCACCTCACCAGACCTGTGCTAGCTTTTTCACAATTCATAATAAACTTTTTGTTCCCCAAATCCTTTCTACTCGTCTTCATGAATTGCATATGGCTCTCAATGACAAGCTTGTGAGTATGACGTTCTTCAAAATCATACACTTTGTAATCAAGGCTGTCAGCGAAATGATGTGTGAATTTGGCCTTACAACCAACCCTATTCGACACCCTTGTCCGTTGATGGGCCATATTTTTTCGACCCTTGAAACCTTTCCTACTATACAACAAATATTTCACCACAACAACGTTGTCTTTTTGTCAACATGTGAACATCCATTACAAACATAAAAGTCCCACATGAATGCAGATTTCTTTTAAAACGCAACTTCTTCCCCTAGTGTCCTAAACTGCATCCATAATAATGGTTTGATATCATCCGGACAAACAGGAATTTAGTAAATCGACCCCTCTTGAGATAACTAAGCCTCATAGTGGACACTTACATCTAGCTGATCTAATGTCATATCATAAACACTGTCAACACTACACCCATGAGAAAAATCACAGCTCACAACAATTGAGGCTAATGAAGATATTGAAAATGAAGACAACTGTAAGATTTAAGGTTCAGACAAAACTAATGTGCAGTTCATATTTAGTAAAGGCATGTTCATGTAACGAAATTGATATTCTTTTACTATTGTTTTTTTGCCTTTACACATGCCTTAGCCAGTCGAGAAAATTTCAATAGGTGAATGGCAAAATAGAGTATAGAAGGCCAAAAATTGTTGATAACATGAACAAACAAGACCAAAACATTGGTTCAAAGTTGCAAACAAGAGGCATGAATCCATGGAGAAAAACAATTTTGAAGCAAAATTAGTGGACGAACAAAAAATTAATTTTTATAGCTTGCACCAATGAACAACGATAAAGCAAACAAATAAAAGAAAAACAATGTCGAATTTGATCAAACATGCTGATTGAAGCCATTACATTGAAGCACGAATAAAAAACAAACAACGTAAAAGCAAAACGAATGAGCTAGCGCTCAAATTGAAGCAAAAAGATAATCGAGATTTCCACTAACTTGAATCCATGGCGATTACAAATCTGTAACCGTATAACAATAACGTAGGAAAACAAAGAGAAGCAAACGACAAAGCAAGCAAAACTCGAGCAGTACAAAGTCGGCAATAATGGCGGAGTGCAACAAAATCGCCCAAGGAAATAGACGGGAAGAAAGGAGGAAGACTGAAAAGGCAAAAAGACGAAATTCCCCTCCATATTTTAAAACACCAAAAAATTGGAAGACGAAAACCGAACGATGGAGAAGGATGGACGGCCAGGTTCCGTACGCATTTTATATGATAAGGCAGTTACGCGTATGATCTAGCTTCAGTTTTAATTGTTTAATAATATTTTAATAGTGAAATAAAAAGTTGACCCTCTTAACTCGTTAGGTCAACCCAAACTCAACTTGTCCAACCTACAACTACTCCCTTGTTTTTTTATCATTCAAACTCTAGTTTATTTTTCCTTATGAAACTGATTTAGATTTTTCAACTAATCTATGTATGTATATATCTATATATTATACTAAAGTCAAATATTTCTCACTAGTACAAAACGGGGCTTCCCCTACGGACACATTTACTACAGTTCCGTGTTTTTTCGTAGTAATTCTGTTATCATAGTTAATTTACCACGGTTGCGAGTAAAACCGTAGTTTTTAGGCGTCCGTTTAACTACGGTTGTAGAAGAACCGTAGTAAACATGTTGTCTAAAATATCTATTAACCGTAGTAAATGAGTTACATAAGCTATATTACCACGGTTCTAACACAACCGTAGTAAACCAGGCACATAAAAACAACGGTCAATGCGTTTATGTAGATATTTTACCACGGTTCATTTATCAACCATAGTAAATGTGTTACATAAGCTATATTACTACGGTTGTAACACAACCGTGATAAATCAGGCGCATAAAAACTACGATAAGTTATGTTTATGCAAATATTTTACCACAGTTTTTTGACAACCGTAGTAAATATGTTGTTTAAAAGACTACAACTTTTTTTTATTAATTGTAGTAAATGTGTTATATAAGCTATATTACTACGGTTGTAACACAACTGTGATAAATCAGGCGCATAAAAACTACGATCCGTTATGTTTATGTAAATATTTTACCACATATTTTTTACAACCGTAGTAAATATGTTGTTTAAAAGACTACGGCTCTTTTATCAACCGTAGTAAATGTGTTACATAAGCTATATTACTACGGTTGTAAAACAACTGTGATAAATCAGGCGCATAAAAACTACGATCCGTTATGTTTATGCAAATATTTTACCACATATTTTTGACAACCATAGTAAATATGTTGTTTAAAAAGACTACGACTCTTTTATCAACCGTAGTAAATGTGTTACATAAGCTATATTACTACGGTTGTAACACAACTGTGATAAATCAGACGCATAAAAACTACGACCCGTTATGTTTATGCAAATATTTTATCACAGATTTTTGACAACCGTGGTAAATATATTGTTTAAAAAACTATGGTTCTTTTATAAATGTGTTACATAAGCTATATTATCACGGTTCTAACACAACTTTAATTAATATATATAATTAACATTATTAATCACAACCATTGTAAAATTATACGTATATGTTTATAAATGGACCTTATTTATTTAAAATTGATAATATATATTATCATAATTTAATTGTTTATATCAATTATTTATATTTTTTAATTAACATATTTACATAAGAACCGTAGTAATATTATAATTTTTATTCGCAGGAAAAACTTGAGTATAATTACTTTACAAAATTAAACTAATTTCCGGCCGGATGCGGAAAGAAATTAGATCGATCGATATCTGCTTCCTAAAGCTATCGTTTTTTTGCTCTCAAGCCCTAAGAGCATCGGATCTCTCGTCTTTTGCTTCCATCGTTCACCAGCAGGTACGGTGTTTCGCCGCCGTGTCCGTGATTTGGGTTGGCATCCGGTCGTGTTTCGCTCTCAAGCTCTAGGCGCGTCTCAAGAGCTCTCGTTTTCTGCTTCCAAGAGCTCACCATCGTTCACCCGATCGAGCTCGTCGTTCCGCAGCCGTGGTTGGGTTGGCATCAAGTCGAGCAAGTTCGTGCACTGCAGGTTGGTAGTTCTCTTTCCAATTTTCATTTTGGTTGCCTCTCCATTGATTTCGGTTCTGCAGGATTGAGTTTAGGGACATTGCAGGATTGAGTTTAGGGACAAGTGCTGTAGTTAAGAGCCAAGTTGGCGGTGTAACTGGCTTCAGATGATAGAGTGGTGGTGCTGTTTTCTGGGGACAGAGCTGAAAAGGAGAGAACAGCCTATCCTTTGGAACTGGTGAGTTTTTTCCTCCTCTTTGATCAAGTCCATAGTATTATCAGTAGGTTTTATCAAAGAAACATTATGCTTCTTGTGCTGATTTTAATGTAAGCTGCAATGACCATTTCACTTGTTCCTCCTTCATTTGACAATGGACTAGTTCAGAGAATCTAGGATTTAGAGACTTCATGTATGTGCACACTACTTCACTATTTGACCATTCTTTTGTTTAGGTGAATTGCTGAAATGAATGGAATATTCTGTTTGTTTCCTAATCCAAGAGTGTTTGTATGCAGTTTTTGTATTTGTGATCAAAGTATTTAGCTGATGGATAACTTTCTCTTGACATATTGAGATTATGACAATTGATTACATTGTTCTCCTTGTCTACTTGTGTAGTTAAATTGTACTTAGTAGGTTCAATGTCAATTTACATCATATAGCACAACATGACCCGTTACTAATGAAACATCACTCAAACAGCTTTCAACAATACTTTATTAGCAATTTACATCCTATTAGAATTAAAAGGTCAAGAGGTCATAATACCTCTTAGTCAAACATAATTGTATATATTGGAAATTCTGATATTTGTTTGACTGTTTTAAAAGAGCAAAAAATGGAATGTTAATAAAGTATTGATATTGGACTCTTTAGTTTAAGTTTGTTTAGAAACGGTATCTTGTGCAAAGTGACAAAAATTATGAATTTTCCTACATAATTTACCCATGTGTATGTATATATGGTTACCTTGTTTGGATATTTTATGCAAAGGGTATTATTGCTGCTTGATTGGACTTTTTAATCTTTGAAGGATTAGCAAGCTTCTTGTTGTTTCTGGATAGTTAGTGGAATGAACTGCTAGAGATTCATTTCTAAAAAATTATAGCTTTTTAAGAGATTAGCTGCACCCTTGTACCCTAATGGGTTGTGAGTTCGTTGATTCTATGAAATTTGTATGGCTGTCCCATGACATACGGTCCTTTTTGAGGAGGATGATAAATAATAATATCTTGCTGACATTATTTCATAACTCATTCTGCACAACAGGTTTAGTGCTAGCTTTTAATCTGCTAATTTTCTCAATTTACCGAACCTTATCTGTCATGATAGTAAGCCTCTTTCTACTTTGTCTTCTAGAACTTGGCATTGCACTTGGAGGAAAAGAACATTCCAGACATTCTGATTTCAGCACATCCTGCTGCTTGGCATTGCAATTGGCATTCTACACATCAGGTTAGATATCTTGGTATGGATATAGAATGAGAGTTTATGTACCATCAAATTTCTGTAAGGTCTTTTTGACTTTGTTCTTTCACCCTTCACAATCTAAAATGCGGATTGCGCAAAGGAATTTGAACAAACCTAAGAAGCATATAAAGTGGATTGAAGTAAAGGTTAGTTGTATTTTAATTATGTATGTACATGATGGTTTATTCATAGGAAGGTTTAGGAGTAGACATGCATGATATTTACATATCATTGGGCAGAAATTTAATTTTACTTTTCATTTACTTTTGCAGTGTCCTAGTCAACCAAATAATAAAGATTGTGGATATTATGTTCTTCGGTATATACTAGATTTTATGAGAATAGAACAAGACTCTACTCTTGGAGAGGTATATGTTAAACTAATATTTGCACGCTAGGATTCATATCTAATTGGATTTTAATCAAAGTAAAATATATACTTTTGATATGCGCAGTGTTATCCAGAACCGATTGGGTCGAAGCCACTGTCAAAGGACAAGATAGATGAGGTACGAGATCAATGGATTACTTTTGTGCAAAGGTTCATCTTTTTAGTGGTCAAATTGTACAAGTGATATTATTAGGAAACAATATTTAGTTTACATGATATTAGTGATTTGTTCATTACTGATTTTGAATTGATGACCAAGCTAGGTACGTTGTTACATGATCGGTATTGTGAACGATGTTTGATTATTGATTATATTTGGATGGTTAATGTTGGATGTTCATTGGAATTGTTTGTCCTGGGTAAATGATATAAAATTCGATCAGATTTATATATCCATCGTATTGTTTATAATGGTGACCCAATAAATCGGACATACAATATAACTACGGTTGTAACAAACTAACGACGATGACATTTTACTACAGTTGTAAACATTTTATTACGGGTGAATCAATCCTTTTTACTACAGTTTAAACAAATATACTACGTACACATTTAACACGGTTCATTGCATTTTACTACGGTTGAAACAATTTAACTACATGTAAAATTATCACGATTGCTTTGGTTAAAACAACTTTACGACATGTCAAATTACCACGGTTGTTACCTATTGTTTATTACGGTTATCAATTGACTACGGTTACCTATTTACTACGGTTCAAAAACCGTGGTAAACAAATAACTATAGTCAATTAAAACCGTAGTAAATAGGCAACCGTAGTAAAGTAACGATTGTGGTTAAACGACGACCATAGTATATTTACTACGGTTACCTATTTACTACGGTTCGATAACCGTAGTAATAGGAAACCGTAGTAAATCTGTAACCGTAGTAAACAAGTTTATAACGGCCACATTTACTACGGTTGACAACCGTAGTAATATATGCATTTGAAACCGTAGTAAACTTGCCATTTTGTACTAGTGTCTCTCATGTGTTAGCCAAATAACTATGACACCCTTCTTTTACCATTTACTATTCTATCTTTCGATTTTTATAATATTTACTTAATTCAAATACTTTTTCAAAAATTACCTTAAATGTAAATATAACAATTTTTAAAGATAACCATAATTACATGTCTAACAAGATAAATCTTTTGCTACCATAATAATATGTATTTTTTTGTCAAAATAATAATATGTATATTACGTACATAACAAAATAATTTTTTTGCTATTTTCCATATTTTGCAATTCATATGATCCGTTTATCATTAGAGTGGTATACGTCAATGAATATAATTAACACTATAACTTCTCTTTAATTGTCTCTTTAAAAAGATGTAATATGTCTTATTATGATATATATATATATAACACATTTTTATATGGCTGCTTACAAAATTATAGTGGATACATATTAGTAAATATATAATGCGTGAATTCTTTTTTCAAATTTACAGTATATATATACGTGGAGTAGGTTCAAGTGCATAATAGTCTTAGAGTGTAAAGTGAGGAGTAATTGTTATCACAAGATCTAAGAGATGGAGGGCTAGGATTAGAGTGATAAAATTGTAAATATTATTGTTTTCATAATATTTGTTTTTAAAAAAAAAATTGGAAAAAAATTTCCTTTTTTTTTTTGAAATGTAGTGTACTTCTAGTGCATAAATAAGCACCGAAAGTGCATCTATAAAAGAACCCAAGTGCATATATAAGCATATTTTTTAATCCTCACATAGAGTAACATCTTTTATATGCTAAGGTGCTTGTAATATGTAAATGTACATGTTTAACATGTATATCAAAAGTGCACATTTTAGCTAATGTATGTTTATTATGTTAAAAGTGTATGTGTTAGTATGTTAAAGTGCATATTTATACACGATTTCTATTTAGCGCACCGGCAAAATTTCTATTTAACGCCCTGGTTCATCCGTGACGGATGAACATGCTAATCCGCGACACGATTTTGGAATCGTCATAACTTTTGATTCCCTAGTCCAAACGTGTTGAAATTTGGAGGAGTTATAGTTGACATCTTGATCTTTAATCTGATGTTGGAGTCACTCAATTCAGGATTACGTAGAAAACGTTATACTTCTCCAAAGACGGGACAAAAAATAGAGATCTCTTAAGCGCCAAGACGATACAATAGCATTTAAGTCGGCTTATAATATCATTGCAATCATGGATCACAATAGCATTACAATGTGCGAGTACAATAGCATTTAAGTCGGCTTGCGACCTCGTCTCTTTCTTGTGCAAGAAGGTCTGAATGCCATCAGCTGAAAAACAAATGGATCATACAGACAAACAGTAGAGGCATCATGTGCATGCTCCCACATGACAAATACTGGAGGCAATGGTGACGCCTCTGATAGGACCATCTACTCATGGGTTTAAATAATTAATATAAAATAATTAAATAATTAGTACCATACCGAAATGAAATGTCTCTCCTTCTCAACATGGCAGATGCAGATCGTCTTAAGCTTATACGGCTCAAAGTCTTTAATGAAGGATTGTGGAGGCATATAAGATGGTGAAAACATTTGACCTACTGAATTATTGGGAGCTCTAACCTGAGATGGACTCAAAGGAGTAGTAGGAGCTTTAGGGTTTCGTGAAGGTGTGCTAGTGGACATTGGTGGCCTACCTCGTTGCTTCTTGGGAGGTGTCCCTTCCGTATCTTTGTATGTGTACTCCGATGAAGAAGGATGTCTTTTAGTGGTATCTTTGTTTAGAGCTCCCATTAGTCGTCCTTTATGCCTCACAATAGCCAGCTTTTGCAGACTAGTCCCCTCGGGGCGAGCTATGTCATAAAGTCGCGAGACACATTTTTCTTGATCGTCTGCTGACAGATTGAGGAAATGATCCGTATAAAATTGATCCATCAAAGATCTCGCAACTCTGTGCTTCACCTCAACCTCACCTTCGTCTTGCACTTCTGACAAACTCAATCGTCTCCAAAACGGATGCAACGCTGAAGGCTTAATAGGGATTGAACTTGTCACATTTCTAGCGATGTCATGCACACACGGCAATCCATCTCTCACCCTCATCTGGCATGTGCAGATCTTGTCACAAAATGGATTTTCCCCTTTTTTGTATTCCTCCGTCAAGCAGTCAAGTGCAACCTTAGATACTTTGTACTTCAACCGCTTGAAAACATCAGCTCATGTCCCAAGAGTCATTGTGCTTTGTACACTCTCGTTGAAGGTCCCCTTGATGTCCTTTACTTGGTTACCCATCTTTGAATGATATTGACCAAATATCGTGTCTAGACTATCATGTGGAATAGTCAAGAAGTCTTTCAAGAACCTTCTTCCACAAGAAAGAGACGAGGTCGAACCTTCTTCCACGAGAAAGAGACGAGGTCGTTCGAACCTTCTTTTATATGATCCATTCGTTTCAAGAACCTTCTAGACCAAATATCATTTGCTGCTTGTCTATATGATCCATTCGTTTCTCAGCTGATGGCGTTCGAACCTTCCTCTACAAGAAAGAGACGAGGTCGCAAGCCGACTTAAATACTATTGTACTCGCACATTGTAATGCTATTGTGATCCATGATTGCAATGCTATTGTAATCCGACTTAAATGCTATTGAACTCGCCTTGGCGCTTAAGAGATCTCTATTTTTTGTCCCATCTTTGGAGAAGTATAATGTTTTCTACGTAATTCTGAATTGAGTGATTCCAACGTCAGATTAAATATCAAGATGTCAACTATAACTCCTCCAAATTTCAGCGCGTTTGGACTAGGGAATCAAAAGTTATGGCGATTCCAAAATTATGTCACGGATCAGCATGTTCATCCGTGACGGACGAAACATGTTCATCTGTCACGGATGAACATGCTTTGTCCATCACGGATGAACCAGGGCGTTAAATAGAAATTTTGTCGGTGCGCTAAATAGCAACAGCCTATTTATAATGTTAAAGTACATACTTAATATGCTAAAAAGTGCATATGTAATTATGTTAAAGTGAATGTTTAGTATTCCAATTTACGTGCATGTATAAGTATATTAAAGTGCAAAATTAGAATTCTAAAAATTAATAGCATGTGTATGTATGTTAAAGTGCACGTTTAGTAATCTAAAATTAAGTGTATATGTAAATAATTAAAGTGCAAGAGTTAGTATGTTAAAATGCATGATTAAAATGCTAAAGTACACAATACTATTTTATTTGAAAAGCAATGAAGAAAAAAAATTGAACAAATATCTTTTGGGGAGAAAATAAATTTTCCAAAAAATATTGAAAAAAAAACTAATAAGGTTTGTTATATTTACAAGTTTGTCGCTTCATGAGTTTAATCCTAACGAATTTGGTTCTGATGAAACAAGCATTTAGGGTAAAACAGAAGTATAAATTACAGCCTTTAGATTAAAAGTAAATCAATGGTCCAGATTAAATATAAGAGGGTGCAAATTTTGTATAATGGGATGCACACACCAGATTGACCCAAATCCCATGATTTTAGGGATTTCCTCTATCCAAATCACAACATACAATTCATTTTCCAATTTTGTTTTTACAAGCTTATGCGGTTACTTTCTCCTTCAGCCTCGACTTCATCTCTCCTCTCCTCCCCAAAATCGCCCTCGTCTGTCGCCCTCTGCCACCGCCCTCCCTGCCGCATCCTCATGCCCAACCTCTTCAGTCCCTACAACGCTGCTGTCGAGCGCAATGCCCAATCTCGGTGGAGTGAAGGAAACCACAGTCGGTGAAGGCACTCATTTCCTGATCCCATGGCTCCAGAAGCCGTTCATCTTCGACATCCGCACTCGTCCCCACACTTTCTCCTCCATTTCCGGCACGAAGGATCTTCAGATGGTGAATATGAGTCTCCGTGTCCTCTCTCGCCCCGACGTCGAGAGGCTTCCCACCATTTTCCAGAACCTTGGGCTGGAGTACAATGAAAAGGTCATTATGGCTCACTTCAACGCCGATCAGCTGCTTACAGAGAGGTGCAGTTTGTAAAAATTTGTCTGCTTCTTGTACAATTTTGAAAGTATTTTGTGGTGATCGTGGTGCAGTTTGTAAAAATTATAGCAATGTTCCACTTCATTTTGTTGTTTGTATGTGTTTGACCTTTAATATTGAGAGGATATTGGACTTGATCTAGAGTTATAAACTATAACAAGTGGTGTTCATCAGATAGCAGACATGAATCTGTTTATGAATGTTATATCCTTGATTCAGATTTTAATAAATAGAAAATATCAAATGTTGGTCATCAGATTGAAGAAATGAATGTATGTCTCGTGATCAAAAGAAGAGATGCAGAGGTCGTCGCAAGCGAAGAGCTCCAAGTCAGGGATGGGGTATCAAAGTTGTAGAGGCTGGCGACACCAGCAGTCAAACGATTACAAATCGAGTAAAGGATGTTATTCACAATATTATACATGATATTGTGTGTTGAAATTCATGTAATTAGGTGATGATATTCATATAATTGGATGGTGATCAATATTCACGAATTGGGTGGTGATATTCATGTAATTAGGTGATGACATTCATATAATTAAGTGGTGACCGATATTCACGATTTAAGTGGTGATATTCATATAATTGGGTGGTGATATTCATGTAGATGAGTGTGATATTCATGTAACCAAGTGTGATATTCATGTAATATTCATGTAATTGAGTGTGATATTCACATTATCAAGTGATGATATTCATGTTTTTAAGTAGTGATATGCATGTCTTAAGAAATCAAATATTCACATGTTAAACAAATATATTCATACAAACATAGACAATATTCAATAAACCATGGAAGAACAACAAGAACAAATTTACGGATCTGCGAATTTGTTGAGCGTGAAGATGCACTTGATCGATATTCATAAATAAATAATCGATATTCATGAACACATAATTGATATTCATAAACACATAATCGATATTCATGAATATTGTAAAAACGATGATGAACGAGTTTAATCCAAGAAATTATTGTAGAGAGTACGACATCTAAGAAGTATTTTCATCTTAATGGGTTTATTTTCCAGATTGATGAGAACGAACGAACGTATCTGTAAGTTCGGAAAGGATTTTAGATTTTTCTCTCTCCTCTAACAATATCCCTAATTATTTTATTATAAATTTAAAATCCAGTAACTGCTTTTAGAGAAGATATGGTGGTTACACACATACCATATCAATCATAAGACCAACCATCCATTCATCCATCACCCTCCATCCAACGTCCCAGATTAATACCTCCGTTTTACCACAATTCCCGTTTTACCGGAGCGTTCCTCTAATCCTAACTCCTTATTTCTAGAAGCTAGTGACTAGAATTAATCCTCACTTTACACCCTAAGTCATATCCTCATATGATTCTCTCTCTATATACGTGTTTTAAAAGCATATATAATTTAGTTAAATATTCAAAATTTAGATGTTGTATTAATAAATTATTAATTAGAAATTAGTTTAAACACTAAACTCACCACTGGAAACATCTATATCTATCTATAAAAAAATACTGAAATAGTATTTCTCTCTCCTACGTGTTAGCGTATGAGCTATGTCACAAAGACAAATTTTAATGTTTGTTTACAACATTACCCTTTTTTATAAGAAAAAAGACATTATATATTTCATAAACCATTTTCTTATTTTTACCAAATATAACTTATCTTATAAAAATAATATATATTAATATTTTGTTTAATGTAAATAAAAACCTTTCATGTTTTAGGTATGAATTTATATTCTTAAACAATTAAAAATATATAATTTATATTCTTGATTAAGTAAGAATATTTTGTAAGAGTTACCTTGAAAAATCAGAAATTCTTATTTAAAATATTAAATAACTAATTTTGACATGAAATTATTCTTAACCAAGTTTCTAATCGGATTATATATTAATTTTCTAACACAAACGGTAGTTTATCTTCCAAAGTTAATAAAAACAAAATGTAATAGACAACTTCATTGTGTTCAGAATTCGACCAACGTGTGATACCCCGTAATTTTGTAAGGTTATATTGGGAATTATGGAATTTTCCCGAGTACCCGTTGTGTACGTCGGATTTAATTCAAGTAGTTTGAGACATTCTGTAATGTGCTCTGTATCTGTAATATTTTTCTCAGTGAAATAATATACAGACATCATGCCTTGGAGTTTAATTGTCGTCCGCGTACGATAATTTTTATCCCGGTTTAACGTCATGTTCGTTCAAAGCTGAATGGGCGGGAAAAGGGAGAAACGGCGACCGCCGTTCAGAAACGGCGACTGCCGTGGTTGGGCCCGAGAAGTCAGTGTGTCAGCTTCTAGCTGGCCGCGACAGGCCTAGCGACGGCGACCGCCGCGTGCCCGCCGCAGGCAAAATCAGGGCGACCGCCGTGATTGTCCAGTGGGCATTGCCCGTCGGTCGCCGGCGTCGTTCGAGGCGCGCCGTTGCGTCGTTTGCCGCGTCTTAGGGTTTGCTGGGTACTCCTTGGGGTTTGCCTATATATAGAGGAGCTTGGGCATGGGTTTTGGGTCATCTACAACCCCGAATCGCTGCCAAAATTCTCCCTCAAAGTGAGTTGAGTTTCGTCGGTTTTCTTGTGCTCGCCGGAGGTGTTGTGGTGTGTTTCCAGAGTGCCTTTGTGAAGCTTTTGGTTAGCCTTGGAGGTTAGAAGCCAAAGCAAGTCGAGGGAGGCCGAACCGCTCGTGTTTGGGGTGAGATTTCCCTCGTTTCAGTCGGCCGTGTTCTTCACGGCGACCGCCGCCAGTGCACAGAACGCCTTCGTGGCTTTGGCTTGGTCGGTTGTCGTCGTGGCGTCTTTCCTTTCGTATTCTTTCGCCGTGTTTAGATTCGTACTGTTTTTGTCGGATCTAACTTAGGGTTCCTTTTATGGGTCGACTCGAAGGTTGTTGTGCTGTCGGAACTATACCGTGTCGAGCCCGGAATCCAGTGATGTCTTTAGACTATTCAGCGGATTAAGGCAAGTGGCGGTTCGCTCTTGCTCATTCGTTCCATATTTACATTAATTATCAGTAGTTTATCTGAGTAATTAATTTGGAATGAATATTCTGTTTGTCTGGAAATGGTTTTGTTAAACTGTTTTGAAAATCATATAATAGGTTGTATATCTGTTAGAACAACGCTATTATCTGTGATCGCCTTTCGGGCCTTTATGTGGATTTACCCAGTAACTGTTGTTGTGCTATACTGTTTAGTTAGCACTAGTGGCTAGGAACGCTATGTACCTTGAGGGGGTTTAGCTGTTTCTTTATAACTGGTACTTGGTGGTTCATCCCCAGTACTTTCTCTCTGGTCATGACCATACCCTTTCAGGGTAGGCGCACTTCGCTAGTGCCAAATCTTTCAGGGTTCATCCCTTCTATAACTCTTGTGAGGAGATCTGATATCTCTTGTGAGGAGATCCGATATCTCTTGTGTGGAGATGTAAAAGCTTATAACGTAATGCTCGTTTTGGAATTAAATAAGATAAGTGCCCGAGTGCACATGATTAATATACCTTGGGCGAGTAGTGCAGCTAAGCTATAAGTGCAGCTAGGAAAACTCATCTCGACTTTGATCATAGTACATTCTCTTTCCAATCTGGATTCGCTGTAGGCGATGAGGTTGGTCGTGAACCGAAGCATCTCAGTCAACTTTTAAATCATTGTTGTATGATCCTGTAATCATTCCAGATTTGTCATATTTCATTAAAGACTCAATCTCTTGGAGTCTCGTTTCGAGTTGATTTCTGTGAAGATTCAGTCTTCCAGAATCTTCTCTTGTGCATACCTCTTGTTTATTCCAGTAGGAGTTTGGTGGTTGACAAGCATACTCGATTATCATTCGAGGGACGAGGAGTCTAACCTAATACAACTGCTTCGAACCACTCTGCTTTTTACCCTTGCTAGTCTATTCAAGTAGACTAACCCACGAACATTGTTCTCCGCATGTGGGCTGGTGTCATCCGTTCGATTCGACACATTAGATAGAGTGAAGATTTGAGGAGACTAGATTGACTATGAAGACGACGGTTGTTTTTGGATGTTTTAATAATTGCTTTTAATCAGGTTGAGATCCTTGGGCAGGTGATCATTACGATCACAACCCTGTTTGAAAAATCTTTTATTTGTCTTCCGCTGTACTTTGTTTGAACTCTGTGTTTGGCCTATTCGGGATTGGGTTGTAATCTCGTAACTCATGTTTCATTTGATTGATGTTTTGATTTGGATACTTTGATCATTATGTATCATTGTATGCCTTAAATTGTATTTAATCCGGTAAAGCCTTGGGTGATCTCGGTAAGGAATACTGGGGTCACTGGCGGTAATACATTTCCAAATGGGTTCAGATTTGGGGGTGTTACAGTTGTGGTATCAGAGCCAAAGGTTTTAAAATGGGTTTGGGATTTTATAAATCATTTATACATTTTTGAAAATGCTTTAAAAGGGCTGTGAAATTTCTTTTTAAAGTGAAAAGAATTTCATTTTCAACCGTTTATAGTCATGTCTTCTGTATAGTCTGATATAGTAAGCTTGCTTCTATGTCTAGAAAGACTAATTCCTTCCCCGTTGCCCCGTTAGATATGGGTGCATTCTGTTCTCTTCAGAGGAACCCGGGAGAAGCCGAGGTGGTTTCGCCATCTCCAGTTAGGCTTGATTCCCAGTTCGCTCATTGTGAGTTGAGGTTGTAGAACCTAGTTACTCGGTTTGAGTTCATCAGTAGAAATTACCAAGTTGATCTATTCTAAGTTGATTTTATTACAATAATTATATCAAAATCATACTAATGTGATAAAATCCTTGGAATATGATCGGTAAACAGATGGTGAACACGAGGAACACTATCCGTACTGGTGCTGGGCCAAGCAATGATCCCAGACTAAATCTGAGGAATGTTACAGACCCATCAGAAGAGCGTGAGTCTGTCTTCCATAATAATCCTGGAGGCAACGACCCAGCTAGGGACAACGCTCCAAGGATATTTGATAAAGCAGCCATTGCAGAAATTCGGGGAATCGTCATGCAAGCGATTGCCGACGCATTACGCCCGAATGTGCATCAGGCACAAGGAGTGCCAGTACCTCCAGAAGTTACGAGGTTTGAGGAACAAGAGAACCATGTGCTACAGGGAGGTGTGATCAGGAATAGAGGAGAGTATGGCCGAGCCCTAAAGGCTGTTAACTCCATGAGGCCTGACAGCTTCGATGGGAAAGGAGAGCCAGTCAAGGTGGCTCATTGGTTTTCCCACATAGAGCGGCTATTCCGCAATGTTGAGTGCACTGAAGCTGAGAAGGTGCATATAGCCTCTCTTCAGTTAAAGGAAGAAGCCAGTGAATGGTGGGAGAGTACCGGCTTAGCTGATAGCCCGGTATTGACCTGGTCTATGTTTAAGACCAAGATGACTGATCGTTTCTTCTCTCGTGCTATGAGGGAGGAGAAACACAAGGAGTTTCTTTATCCGCAAACGGATGGATTGAAGGTGACCGAGCTTGCAACCAAATTCAATCATCTAATGCAGTACGCTGGACCTGAGATATCCAGTGAGGCGCAGAAGATCTGGTATTTCCATGAGTGGATGAGTCTAGACATCAAGCCGATGATGGTGCACCACACATGCTCTACTCTGGAGCAGTATGTGGATACAGCCTACAAGCTGGAGGTGACTCTGGAGGAGTCGACCAAGAAGCGTAATAGCCAGAGGCAAGTGCAGTACCAGCCTCAGGCAAGTGGGTTCAAACGCCCCGTGCCACCATCAGATTTTGCCAAATCTGGCCGAGCAAGAACGAATAAGACTCATGATGAGTCTACGCAACGTTCTGGCCAAGGCAATAATCTGATTCAGTGCTACAACTGCGGTACGCACGGGCACAAGAGCAATGAATGTCTGAAGGACAAAAAGACATGCTTTGGCTGCGGAAAGGAGGGTCATATGCAGGCGTTCTGTCAGCAGAGGAATGAGAAAGGAGCTGAATCACAGCAGGGATCGGTTAATCAGAACAACCAACCCAGGTTCAGTCCGGTGGAAGCCCCTAGTCCTTCAATGCAGACAACTGCGAGAAACAAAGGGAAAGCCCCAGTGGCTTCAGGAAGCCAAGGTCAACGCCTTTACGTGATGCGTGAGGCGGATGGACCCGATGCTCCATTTGCTTAAAGTATTTTGTACTACTGTTGTTAATGTGTTGTTGATGTGGGTGCTACCCAGACTTTAATTTTGGATGGTTGTAAGTCGTGTGTACAACGAGGTTGTGAACCTTTTGTTGTAACTCTTCTTATATATGAACCTTTGGTTTATACCAAGTTAATGTTTCATTGCTTGTTAGTGGGGTAAAGTCTCGTGTTCGAGACTCACCAACAACCTCTTAGGAGATGGCTGCCTATTAATTAGGTGGAGCTACCAAGGATGGGTTGAGATGTATGGACAGCGGCTCATGGCAACAGTGGACGCTGGTAATGGCTGGGCCTGGGCTCGGAGCCACTAGTGAGTCGCCTGTGAACCATGTAGTGGGCTAGTCCAAGATGGTGACCATTTAGTGGGAATCGATCGTCTGTCGGATTGTCGATTACCATCAAGGGTAAGAAATTCAAATCGATTTGACCTAAATAACCATGGTCCCATACGATAATTATTTTCGGTATGGATTGACGGAAGCGTCACAAGGCAGTGATCGACTTCAGTTTTTGATATTTCTGTGGTTAGAGGATTTACGGGTGTCTTTCCAAAAGATATTCCTGGATACCCCGAATCGTGTCGTGGAGTTTGCAATTGATCTCGAGCCGTGTACCACGCCGATCTCTGAGGCACCGTACCGGATGGCTCCTGTTGAGATGCAAGAGTTGAAGAAGCAACTCAAGGATCTTCTTGACAAAAGTTATATAAAGCTGAGTGCATCACCTGGAGTAGGAGTGCCCTAGTTTTATTTGTCAAAATAAAAGATGGACGGTTTCGACTTTATTTTGACTTTCGAGAGTTGAATAAAGTCACGATCAAGAGCAAGTATATGTTACCAAGGAGTGATGATCTGTTGGATCAACTACAGGGAGCAAAAGTTTTCTCCAAGACCGACCAGAGATCTGGTTTTTATCAGCTCAGGATTCGTGAGGATGATATTCCGAGGATTGCGTTCGGACGAGAGATGGTTACTACGAGTTTGTAGTCATGCCATCTGGATCTACGAGTGCTCCAGCAGTTTTCATGAACCTAGTGCATCGATGTTTTAGACCAGTACGTGAATAAGTTCATAGTGGTCTTCATCAATGGCATTTTGATTTTTCCCGAGCAAGGAAGCTCACAGGGAACATCTGTGGATTGCTTTATCGGTCCTTAGACCAAATCGGTTGTACGCAAAGTGGGCTAAGTGCGATTGTTGGATCTAGAAGTGGCTTCTTAGGCCATGTGATCAATAAGAATGAGGTTATGGTTATTCCCCAGAAGAGTGAATCAGTAGTAGTTTGAAAGCGGCCTCAGGTTGTGAGCGAGGTGCGCAGTTTCCCAGAGCTTGCTGAGCATTATAGACGGTTCATGGAAGGATTTTTCTAAGAACACTCCACCTATGACCAGTCTGTTCCGCAAGGGCAACAAGAAGTTGTCTGGGATGACAAGTGCAAGACCAGTTTTCAAGAAGTTGAAACAGTGTCTGACTTATGCACCAGTTTTGGCATTGTCAGAAAGAATGATGGCTATATGGTCTATAGTTAATGCTTCGAGAAATGGGTTAGGATGTGTCTTTAATGCAGAGGGGCAAGGTTATTGCATACGCATCTAGACAATTGAAAACCTATGAAGCAAACTAACCAACACATGACCTAGAATTAGCAGCAATAGTGTTTGTATTGGAAACTGAGGTTACTTGGGTAACCCAGAGGTCAGCAGAAGTTTCCACCAGGAGATTGTCCGTTATATGGCATTCCTAAGACCATTGTATCGGATCGAGATGGCCGATTTATGTCAAGTTTATAGCAAGAACTTCACAAGGCCATGGGAACTGAATTGAGATTCAGCAGCGTTTCATCCTCAGACAGATGGTCAGTCTGAAAGACCATCTAGACCCTGGAGGATATGCTAAGAAGTATACGTACTCGATCATCCGACTAGCTGGGAAGACAGCCTAACTCTGATTGAGCTCACGTACGATAATAGCTGGCATGCTACAATCAAGATGGCTCTGTTTGAAGCTTTGTATGGTCACAGATGTAGATCTCAGATTTGTTGGGTTGAGTACGCCGACAAGATTCTACTTGGACCAGAGTTGGTCGAAAGGACAACTTCGAACATTGCTCTGAGTAGACAGAGGTTGTTGACCGCTCAGAGTCGACAAAAGTTTTACGCAGATCAGAAGCGTTAAAGTGTTGAGTTCGAGGTTGGTGGCAAGGTACTTGTCACAGTATCGCCACCCAAGGATGTTTTCAGGTTTGGTAAGCGTGGGAAGCTTAACCCTCGCTACATGAGACCATTCAAGATTCTGGATAGAGTAAGATCTCTAACGTACTGTTTGGCATTGTCGCCATCGGTATACCCAGTGTATAATGTGTTCCACGTATCATTGCTAAGGATATTCGTGCCAAGATGAGTCTCGTAGGCTGAGCTATAAGGACGTCGAGATTCAGGCAAATGGTACTTGAGAGGAGATGTCAGTGTGCATTCTCGAACGCCGTGTAAAGCGACTGTGCAACGAGATCGTACTGTTGGTATGAGTTATGTGGTCCAGGTCTGGGACTGAGGGAGTTACTTGGGAAACCGAGGCAGAGATGCTCAGACACTTTCCCGAGTTATTTTTCGGCCAAGTTTCGGGGTCGAAACTTCTTTTAAGGGGGAGGTGATGTGATACCCCGTAATTTTGTAAGGTTATATTGGGAATTATGGAATTTTCCCGGGTACCCGTTGTGTACGTCGGATTTAATTCAGGTAGTTTGAGACATTCTGTAATGTATTCTGTATCTGTAATATTTTTCTCAGTGAAATAATATACAGACATCATGCCTTGGAGTTTAATTGTCGTCCGCATACGATAATTTTTATCCCGGTTTAACGTCATGTTCGTTCAAAGCTGAATGGGCGGGAAAAGGGAGAAACGGCGACCGTCGTTCAGAAACGGCGACCGTCGTTCAGAAACGGCGACCGCCGTGGTTGGGCCCGAGAAGTCAGCGTGTCAGCTTCTAGCTGGCCGCTACAGGCCTAGCGACGGCGACCGCCGCGTGCCCGCCGCAGGCAAAATCAGGGCGACCGCCGTGATTGTCCAGTGGGCATTGCCCGTCGGTCGCCGGCGTCGTTCGAGGCGCGCCGTTGCGTCGTTTGCCGCGTCTTAGGGTTTGCTGGGTACTCCTTGGGGTTTGCCTATATATATAGGAGCTTGGGCATGGGTTTTGGGTCATCTACAACCCCGAATCGCTGCCAAAATTCTCCCTCAAAGTGAGTTGAGTTTCGTCGGTTTTCTTGTGCTCGCCGGAGGTGTTGTGGTGTGTTTCCAGAGTGCCTTTGTGAAGCTTTTGGTTAGCCTTGGAGGTTAGAAGCCAAAGCAAGTCGAGGGAGGCCGAACCGCTCGTGTTTGGGGTGAGATTTCCCTCGTTTCAGTCGGCCGTGTTCTTCACGGCGACCGCCGCCAGTGCACAGAACGCCTTCGTGGCTTTGGCTTGGTCGGTTGTCGTCGTGGCGTCTTTCCTTTCGTATTCTTTCGCCGTGTTTAGATTCGTACTGTTTTTGTCGGATCTAACTTAGGGTTCCTTTTATGGGTCGACTCGAAGGTTGTTGTGCTGTCGGAACTATACCGTGCCGAGCCCGGAATCCAGTGACGTCTTTAGACTATTCAGCGGATTAAGGCAAGTGGCGGTTCGCTCTTGCTCATTCGTTCCATATTTACATTAATTATCAGTAGTTTATCTGAGTAATTAATTTGGAATGAATATTCTGTTTGTCTGGAAATGGTTTTGTTAAACTGTTTTGAAAATCATATAATAGGTTGTATATCTGTTAGAACAACGCTATTATCTGTGATCGCCTTTCGGGCCTTTATGTGAATTTACCCAGTAACTGTTGTTGTGCTATACTGTTTAGTTAGTACTAGTGGCTAGGAACGCTATGTACCTTGAGGGGGTTTAGTTGTTTCTTTATAACTGGTACTTGGTGGTTCATCCCCAGTACTTTCTCTCTGGTCATGACCATACCCTTTCAGGGTAGGCGCACTTCGCTAGTGCCAAATCTTTCAGGGTTCATCCCTTCTATAACTCTTGTGAGGAGATCTGATATCTCTTGTGAGGAGATCCGATATCTCTTGTGTGGAGATGTAAAAGCTTATAACGTAATGCTCGTTTTGGAATTAAATAAGATAAGTGCCCGAGTGCACATGATTAATATACCTTGGACGAGTAGTGCAGCTAAGCTATAAGTGCAGCTAGGAAAACTCGTCTCGACTTTGATCATAGTACGTTCTCTTTCCAATCTGGATTCGCTGTAGGCGATGAGGTTGGTCGTGAACCGAAGCATCTCAGTCAACTTTTAAATCATTGTTGTATGATCCTGTAATCATTCCAGATTTGTCATATTTCATTAAGGACTCAATCTCTTGGAGTCTCGTTTCGAGTTGATTTCTGTGAAGATTCAGTCTTCCAGAATCTTCTCTTGTGCATACCTCTTGTTTATTCCAGTAGGAGTTTGGTGGTTGACAAGCGTACTCGATTATCATTCGAGGGACGAGGAGTCTAACCTAATACAACTGCTTCGAACCACTCTGCTTTTTACCCTTGCTAGTCTATTCAAGTAGACTAACCCACGAACATTGTTCTCCGCATGTGGGCTGGTGTCATCCGTTCGATTCGGCACATCAGATAGAGTGAAGATTTGAGGAGACTAGATTGACTATGAAGACGACGGTTGTTTTTGGATGTTTTAATAATTGCTTTTAATCAGGTTGAGATCCTTGGACAGGTGATCATTACGATCACAACCCTGTTTGAAAAATCTTTTATTTGTCTTCCGCTGTACTTTGTTTAAACTCTGTGTTTGGCCTATTCGGGATTGGGTTGTAATCCCGTAACTCATGTTTCATTTGATTGATGTTTTGATTTGGATACTTTGATCATTATGTATCATTGTATGCCTTAAATTGTATTTAATCCGGTAAAGCCTTGGGTGATCTCGGTAAGGAACACTAGGGTCACTGACGGTAATACCTTTCCAAATGGGTTCAGATTTGAGGGTGTTACAGAACGTGTGAATGGGGGAATAAGTGTGTGATCCCTAATCAATTTATTTTTTAATATTATTAATTTCGAAAACAAATAATTCCTAACATCTAACGTAAACATTCTAATATATAGGAGTTTTACTCTATTGATATAAACGGAAAATTTAACATATTGTTAAGAATTATCTTTCTAGTTTATAGACGTTATTCTCTTTTATATTTGGCCTACTATTAACAAACTTAATTTTATTTTTCTATAATTAATAATAAACTTAGTTTATATAATATATCTTTGTTATTTATTTTACTTATTCATATTTAATTTTATATAATTAAAAACTAATTACTGCCATATAATATATATTTTATCAAACCGTACCGGACACATGGACATATGCCAACTAGTAACGATTTTCTTTCATCAATATCAAACGAACCATTCGATTGATTCTCTTTTGACGAAAACTAAAACCTTTGCGTATGTAGTACAAGTACAGGAAAAGTAATACCTCAGCGTATGTAGTTCAAGTACAGGAAGTGTGATTCGAAATTATAGTTAGTATCAAACAAGAACTTAGTAGGAAAAATTAAAAAGAAGATAGCATAGCAGAAAACCCCAACTGTGCAAGGTACCAAACCAAAATTCACAGTACGGAGCCGCACATTTTTGAAACAACATTCTCTCTGCATGTACACGGGAATCCTATTTCATGTATATGCCGTTTTTCAGTCTAAATAAAGCTCAGCGGATGCACATGTATCATTAATAATGTATGAGTAAGAGCACTCGTCAGTCCCCATAATACAGTAAAAAATATGCCGACATTGAGCTGGGCATTTGCTCTTCCTGTGGACCTATACAATCTTATGAATCTTAATACTCAATAGGCCGTTTTTCTTCCCATCCTGTACATTTCCATAAAAACACCCTAGTGTTACCTGATACGCCCAGCGTTCCTGCGCTCTGAGTCGTCTTCACTGTAAGTCGCATGGTCTGAGGTGGGACGCTTTAGCCTCTGGAATATCTCGTCCAAGGACTCAGATGAAGTGTTGGGCTCTAGTTTAGTCTCTTCACCCTGTCTTAATGGAATGAATTTCTTCGCATCAATGTTTCCCTTAAAATTCTGGAAACCCATTTTCATCGACTGCCATGTCATGGACAACCCAGAAGTCGATCTTCCAATGGGGTTCCTTGACAGGGAGCTACCCTCTTCATCTAGCAATGAGACCTTGGCGGATGCAATGCTGTTCTCTGCTGGTTTCGAGGGAGATGTTTGCTCGGTTTGTTCTCTAATTGTGGCATACTTGTGGCTGATTGCCTCTCTGTTTGCGCTATAACGGCGAGATTCATCCCTTGGAGATGTTGAGACATTTCCTCGTGTTCCATTTGTGGATAAGCTTGAAGATTTCATCTCGACTAAATTGCCCTCCTAAGCATGTCAAAGTCATTAGAATTTGAGTCCTAACATAAAATCCTTGTAACATTCTTAAATTAGGCAACTATTAGCTTTGCCTGTATCATGACACCAAAAAGAGTGCAGCTCTGTTTTGAAGTAATTCATAGATGCAACATCTTCTAACATGTAACAAACAAGTCTGATCGCTACATTAAGTGGATATACTGAATTTTCCGATTTATTGTGATTACCTTACGGGTGGCAGACTCAACATCATCAATACTTATATTGTTAAAATTCCTAGCCAGTGGAATAACTTGTTCCCCGACTTTATGCCCTTGTTCAAGCCATAACCTTTCTGGAATTGAGAAAATTACAAAAAGTTAAGTGAATCCTGCAACAAGTTAGTCTAGACCACAAAACAGTGGACATTGAAACACCAGAATATTACACATCACTGGTCAAGGTATTTACAAAAAAAATAGTTATGTTTACCTTTCTGTAAGATAATCAATCCTGATGGATCAAAACCATCCATATTATCTGCCTCATTACGCACACGGAATCTTTTCCAGCTTCCAAGAAAATCAATCACCCGGTCAAAGAAATTGCTAGCAACCAGAAGTGTGTACACAACCATGATAAGGGGATAGATTCTGTTGAACCCCCTCCCAAAAAAGGGTACAGCATCATCAATATTTCCCATTCGCTGTAAACATTTTATTCAGTGTCACCAGTTTAGCTCATCAGGTGCTGAAATGACAAAACATAAATATATGATCTCAGAACAATCCAATGAATGTGACCAACTATGTCTAACCTTTTCAAATATAGTTTTAGCACCATCATCGAGGCGAATAAGATTCAGAAAGTTGTAAGAAACAGGGGGAGCATATCGAGCAACCATCCTGCCCAAGATGAGGAAGTACTACAGTTAGGCAGTGCTTTCCACATGCATTGATCATCTAATTCAATTCTATGAGAAATCCTATGTTTCAGAAACATGAACTTACGAACAAATCATAAGCAAGTTGACAGAGCTTGTTTGCCTTGGTGTCAAAGAGTAGAACATCAGCATTCCAATTTTGAATAACGAGTAATAAGTACACACACACATGTACATCAGAGGTACAAAAGCAAAAGCCTGGAATGAAGGAAGCAGTAAATTAGCTATCTTCAAAGAACAAGAATGCGAAGACAATTTCGATAGGCCAAAAGATTGTTTCCTGAAATATAACAAATTTATGCCATGAAGAATATTTTGCCAGAATCAACTTAAGGAACCATACTGTAATAACATTCAGCAGCTTGTATGTGGTACAAACAAGCATTACAGCATATCATGGCACATGCGAGTGCTCTGATCAAGTGTATTGCAGAGCTTCTCCTTTTTAGAATAGTGCGGTTAGGAAGTTTAGAAGCAGCACAAGTACACCAGGAGTTCCAGCTAAATATAATCAAATGTAATATAATAAAAAAAAAACTATAAATTTATGGGTGGGATTGGGTTGAGTTCGGATGAACATAGAATAATAAATGCATAATATTAGTTTATATCTAAAATAAAGCATCTGCAAACGTAAAAATAATACCATAACATCCCAACACCACCCTATAAAATCACACCATTTTATTTAATTGAGAAATCTACATATCTAATATAATATATCTAAAAATGATATTACATTATATTAAAAATTTTACGTGCATTCTTTACTTATTTATAAAAGCATTATATGAATTTATTAATTTCATTTCAGCTTATATGGATCGAATTATAATAACTATTTTATTTTAAGAAAACTATAATAAATGTTAAAACTATTTAATAGCTGACCAGAACTTTAAACTAATCGGTGCTCTTCGCACTTGTGTCAACCCAAATCCAAGAATTCAAGGTTAGGGTTTGATATATCTCAACCCGTACCCCAATGAGACCCTAACTGACCCGGATCCGACCTGCATGACCCAATTGGTGTAATGCTAAGTTGCTAAAGGTGTTTAATATACCTGTACAAGCACTTCTTGCTTTCCAACAGCTTTAATAAGAATTGAGAAAAGAGATAAATCAACACTCGGCAGTAGTGTTGCCTCTGCCAAAAGAATAGCCACCGACATGCAGCCAAGACTTATAGCCAAAAGTTTCTGAAGTTGGCTCCTCACGATACATCTCCAGATTAACTCTAACATCATAAACCAGAAGTCTGCTTAGAAGTGAAACTTGAAAGAGGTATTCAGTTATACATTTGGGAAGTACTAATTTTTGCAACCATATGAAATCATAAAAAATTGTGGAATATAAGCCAGAAAAAGATGTTTAATTGACTCCAGGTGACAGAACATACATGAGCAGATTTCCCCTACAGATTTTACTACTAATACTTGCACTACATTAACCCACAGCAAAGGATTCATACAATATCTGCTTACACTACTAACTATTAAGACCATAAGACACATTTAGCAGGACAAACATTATTACCAATTGTATCCAAGGAAGAGCCAAGAGATCCCGAACGACTGCCTCTAAGGGTTGAAACGAACTTCCTGCATGTAATATACGAGTATCCAAGATTTAAGGGACTTGTCTGAAGCAAACATAGGGAAATATCAACGATCTAAGTAAGAAACACAGTAATTCACTTGGGAGTCCTGAAGCAAATTATAGGTGATCAACATTTATTAACTTATTAGATCAAGTACAGCAATTTATAAGGTCAATTGCAGTGATTGACATCATGGTCAGAATTTTGATATAATCAATTTACATTACACTTCAAGAAGTTACACACTTACACTTATATTAAGCTAGTCAATGAAAGACATCATACATAAGAAGAGCACGACACGCTTTAATGCTAAGACACAGTATACAATGTCAATTAAAGCTGAGGGGATAGAGATAATGTCATATTTCAGGTGAACTTTCAGAACATCAAAAGACAATATCCCGTCTTGAGCAATCCAATCATCTCACACGAATAAAGTGACAAAATTTGTCCAAACAAGTTGATAGAGGTTATTTAACTAAGTTACCAAAGTAAGAACACTAGAAGATGAAAAGCAAGAGGGGAAGTGGCAAACCATCCAGTGGCTTCTCGTCGTTCATAGTTTTTTACAGTGTCTTCAAGTTCAAGTGCCTCTAAGACATATGTCAAATATTCACTGCAAAGGAGATGCAAACTGATGCAATTAGCACAGGTAGCTATTTAATAAATTTAAGTATTAAGATACCCAAATCTCATGCAAATTTTTAGTCAAAAGGTAGATGGTTTTTATAACTCAAGAAAAATATGCTATTCAGAACAACTTCAAGGCAGCATAACCACTTAAGTAAGTTGAGGTTTGCTAAGAGATGTGTACACAGAAGTAACCAAGTAAATTACAAGCTTGAAGGGTAAGGATGCTTATAGAGATGGCAAGAAACATAAGTATGCAGTTCTCCAGAAGTGACCAATGATATAGGCAGTATATTTTCCCATGTCAACTCACCTTTTGTAGCGGTAATACTCTTCCCAAGTGACTCTAAGTTGACGCCTAAGAGAAGCCATAGATTTCTCATCTGTATCATAGTCCATGTCATTTTCCCCAAGACGCCCTCCTTGTGGCTTAAAGGAAGGATCCTCTTTCAACTACAAGTAATCAAAGGACATGTACAAAAAAAAAAAAAATCCAAATCAAAACCTTGTAGGTGCAATTGTCTTCCATTATTTTCTTTTATCAACCATGTTTGAAAGTTCAAGAATTTAAGGGAGCACCAGCATACCATCTGAGCCAACATCTTATCAATGACATCCATATAAGGCCGCAAGGAATCACGTTTTGACATTTGGTTGGATGTTGCTTGAGCAACCTAATAAGATATGATAAATAGAAAGAATTGATGAAAAAAATTAATTGTCAAAGACCTAAACTGGAGATCTTAAACTTTCAAAAATACACTTCCTGGGAAGAACTTAATGAAATAATGACCTTTTCCTATTCACACACATAATTTTGCCAAAGGTCTAAATAGCAAAATACAAAATCTTTAATATAAGAGTATTTTTTCAGTGAATGTCAAACATATAATTGAAGAAGATCAGCAGGTCATTTTAACGAACTTATACAGAACTGAGACTCAGTCACTCAATAAGAATATTATAAAACACTAACAACTCTTGCTTACTAATCTTGAGATTTCTACAGAGAAATCAACTTACAACAATTGCATTTGAAAAGTTTTGATGAGCTTCATCAAGCTTCACAGCCATTTTTGCAATCTTATGAGAGAGTACTTTTTGCAAATAAGTCCAATCAGCATTTTTCCAAAGACTCCTTGGAATTTCACTTAATCCAAATCCAAGAAGAAACGCTCCTGTTACGAGTCCGAATGTATTTGAGCATGCCATGGCAAAACCAAGCCAACTACCACTCCTGATTTAGCATCAAAGAGTAGGAAAATTAGTCAAACAGAACAGGAACATCATCAAAAGCAGCCAAGAAGCTGGAAACTACAAATTATACAGAAACATTCAAAGGTGTGAAGGTAGACCAGTTATGCATGCTGATGAGGAGTATAAGTCCAAGAATGGCAACCGATCCAACAATTAGATAAAATACTAAGTTGACATGTACGCTTGTCTTCAATCTTTCTGCTACAGTGAAGTCACCAGCATCTTCATAACCCTGAATAAGGGGCACCACAGCCCTGCTTAGAGAAAGCACATAACTGAATGCATAAGACTATCTGTAGCTTATGAAAATAACAAATGCAAGGAAAAGCAGGTGTTGCAACTTAAGAATAGCAATGAATAAGCAACACACTCAATCCCTTGGTAAGAAGAGATGTACCAAGTAAGAAAAAATGTACTCCAGTAAGACCAGCTCCAAAAGAAGGAAATTCCACTATTATAATGACCATTAACTGTCTGCAAATAAAAAGAAGAACCCTATTAGCAAACATAGAAAGTTCTGTGAAATGCATTTGACACTACAACTTGTTGAAAAAACAGCAAATATACAACAATAAAAAGGAGACAAGACTTGTTTCTGGGTAAAGATACCACTTTCTGGCTGCCCAAGCTTGCCTCTCAGATCTCACTTACTTTGTCTCTCTCACATATTAGTTTCTTCCTCCCAATTGATTTCATACCACAAAACTCAAGAGCAAAGACCACAAGAAAAACTTGATTTTCCATTTGCAGTGACATAATTACAGAATGTTCCAATATAGACATCTACCTTTTGTAAGTGCTGGCATTAACAAATGTATAAATTAGATCAAGCAACTAGATTGAACAGAAAAGTGATTATCCTTCTCTGTGACCATCCTCTTTATAGTCAATAACACACTAAAGGGGTCAAATAGAACAGCCTGGGCATATGGTCAATTGGATCCATCTCAAGTCCTCAATTTCTTGGATTTAATTACATAAAACCCCAATTTTCTGATAGTGCAACAATAGTGATCAACCACTAGTTGACTCAAGTGCTCAACAAATCCAATATGGAGCAGCAAGAGCAGCTGAACAGCTAAGAACAATCAAACCCCAATATTCTGATAGTGCAACAATAGAGATCAACCGCTAGTTGACTATAGCTTCTTAGTTAATTCAACAAATCCAATATGGAGCCACGAGAGCAGCTGAACGGCTAAGAACAAGCAAAAGAAAGAGACAACGATTCTCCTGGTATTTCCTTTTACTTATATCGAAACAAAAAATACTTAGGATTTTAATATGTCATCTCTATAATAATAGGATATCTTTTCCTAAGACAAAAGGTATACTCAGGATTTTTAATATGTGCATTTGTTCACCACTACTATTTTAGTATCCAAAAAAAGTACCAGTATCAAATGCAGAATATATGAATCAAAAAAGCTCATTAATCCAAGTAAGGAACTTATAAGAGCAATAGGCACCAGATGCATTCATGATTGCATCTTCTTTCTAGGATGTAACTGCAATGCATCTTTTATAGCAAAGGCCTTCTAAAGATAACAAAATGATGTTTATTTTTTGTATCAACTGTTCATGTGTGATCATCAGTATCCCTTAAATCTAAAGGGAAATAATCAATTATCTCCACCCTGCTTTCCCAATTAACAACAAGTAAGGAAAAGAGACTTCCTCCCATTCCCCGTCTAAATTCACTCTCAAATCAGAGGTTCAAGGTACCATGCAGAGGATCGATATCAAGACAGTTCAAATCATAGGCTCCCTCCAAGATACTCAAACATTAGTCGCGTCTAATTCCCTTCAGGAACTTCATATTATTTTTTTGGTCAAACAATATGAATCCGCATAAAATCTGTGAGAGGGTTTCTTTATGCCAAACACTAGAGCTCTAATTGCCGTTTAGTTCTCCAGCAGTTTTTTCTAAACAGGTTAATTAGTGCGAGAGCCTAGAGAAACACAAAAATCAGCTCAAATCTAGCGCACAGAATAGCAAGGAGATGAGTTGAGGGTGAAGATGACGATTCGAAGCGTCAATGGATACCAAACCATCAAACTCCTCAAATAAAACCCTAATTTTAAGCTCAACAAAGCAAAATCCGAGAAAATCGGAGGATGGTGAAAATGATCACCGATATTCGAGATCATCCAAAACCCTAAATCCATGCAAGAAATCGCCACGAAAAGGAATGGAAACCTGAACGGAGGGAGGGTAAATGAGAAAGGAAGATCAAAATGACATACCGTCCAGATGTCGGCGGGAACAAGGACGATAACGGAGAAGGAACAGAACCAGGCGTATCCGACAGTGAAGAAGACGTAACGGGGAACATGGGGTCCGGCGAAGTACTTGAGGGTGATGATGACCATTCCCACCGTCAATGGCAACGAGATCGAGTAGAAAACCCACATCTTCTCCCTCTCTCTCTCCTCTATTGCGTAAATGGTGTTCTTCGGAGAAATCGTAGGAGGGATAGAGAGATGATGGACGATCGATCAAGCCACCAAACAAAGAACTATATGGTTAGAGGAAAACCCCCCGGGTCTCCGATCTCAGCTCAAGATGCCATATGGGAAGGAAAGGGTCGTCATTTCGTACGACGTCGTCCGAACTCTGGCTTCCGGTCTTCGGTTTCTCTCATTTTAAAATGTAAATATTGATATAGGATCATGTACGAAGATGTGAGTTCCGAAACGATCTCGACCGTCCGTGTTGTTTGATTAGACGGGCATCCTTCTCTGTTAGATGTGATATTTTATTTTGTTTTCTCTTTTAATAAAATAAAAAAGGCTCATGACCAATTAAAAAGAATTTCAAACATACGTACATATACATGTTATAAATGAATATTAACCCATAACATATAAACCACTAGTTTATGAACCTTATAGAATTAATATATGAACATGTGAATATTACATATAAAACGTGACGTTATTACATATGAACATCAATACACAATATATAAATCACTAGTTTATGAACCTTATAGAATTAATATATGAACCACTAGTTTATGAATCTCATAGGATTAATATATGAACATGTGAATGTTACATATGAACCGTGACGTTATTAGATATGAACATCGACACACAACGACCAGCTAAAAAGAATTTCAAATATGCGTACATGTGCATGTTACATATGAACCTCGAAACACAAATATATGAACGTGTGCATGTTACATATGAACTCCAAACACCAAGTAAAAAGAATTTCAAACATGAACATGTGCATGTTACACATGAACTTTACAGTACTAATATATGAACATGTGTTTATTACACATGAATCTCGAAGACCAAGTAAAAATAAATAATCGTAACTGGTGATGGGTTAGTAAGTATACATTATGCTTAGGGTCTAGGGGTTTAGGGATTTAGGGTTTAGAGTTTAGGATTTAGGGATTTAGTGGTTTAGGATTTCACACAATATAAGTCCATACTTAATATACTTAATGAATCTTTACTATAAAGTGTGTTTGTACATCTCTAATTTACTTTAATTTGTAAACTTTTAGTACAGACTGTATGAACATTTATATTAATATATGAACCTTGTGGTACAAATAAATGAACGTTTAGTTTTATATGTGAACGTAAATATAACAGTTTAGAATGATCAGGGACAAAAAAAAATCTTTGACAGAAAAACAAAAGTTCACAATATTTACAAAAATGTCACCATGTCACTGTTAATCTCACCCCTTCCTTCCCTTTAATCCAAAGACTCACAATGTTTTTTACTTCTTACTTTAAGAGGCAAATGTATGAGAACTCACATCTGTAAATATTAACAATTTAAATAGGAACAACTAAAAATAGATAATTCATCAAAAAAAATAGATAATTAATAAAATTAAAACTCTATAAAAAGAAGAAGATTATTTTTTTGCTTCGTTACCGAGCTCGACCTTTGATATTTGATATTATGATATGATATATGGTCACATCTTAAATACTCGGTACAAGTTTATAAAATAAGATATTATATAAATTTGAATAAAAGTTTAGAAATAATATTATAATTATTAAAATTAAATAAAATGGATGCTGGTAAAAGTTGGGGTGAATGGCACCAACGTCCTTTATTTATTTAGGCACTTCCATTGACTTTCATGTATTTGTTATATATCTTAAAACTAACACTTTTTAGTAGACGTGTCAAAAATCGATTCGACCCGACTCGAACTCGAACCCGACCCAAACGTCACTGGATCAAGAAGGACCTGAACTTGAAGGATCCGAACCCAAACCCGACCCGACCCAATTCGACCCGAACGTAAATCCGAGCTCGCGGGTCCCCTTGATTTTGTATATTTGATTTCATTTATATGAAATATTTTAATATATTTTATTAAATAATAATATAATATTAATTATATTATTATAATTATTTTATTAAAGTTAAAAATCATAATAATAATCATAAAAAAAGGGCATGTTCGACCCGCTAGGTCAACCCGAATCCGACCTGGAAATTTTATCAACCCGATCGACCCGAATCCGATTTGACCCGAACCCGACATGACCCGAACCCGACCCGCCTGACCCAGTTGACAGGTCTACTTTTTAGCCATCGCAATATTTTTATACTCAAGTTGTTGAGGTTTTATTTTTTATTTTTTATTTTTTCTATTTATTATTATAATAAATCAACATAATATAAATTAACAAAAATACCTTAACAAGATTTGCACCAACAAATACAAATCTTTACAATTGTTACTTCTTTACATCATTTTTGTCAAAAATATTTTCTAAACATAAAACTGAAAACTTATAAGGTAATCAAACCAACCCATTGCTTTTCACTCAACATATCCAATGTTTATCTATGAAAATGAACTCACTTAACTCAAAAGTCTACTTTAATTTTCTGGACATCTTGGTTGTCGATTTACAAAAAAATTATTACTTGAATATATTTATAACAATGTAAATGAGTCACTTTAAAACTACTTTTCGGTATAATAAAAGATGAAATCAATATACAAAGTAATTTAAATTTGTAAATCAATTATTATACGTTATATGTAACTTCATATATTATATGGATTGATTTGTACTTAACTCAAAAGTCTACTTTAATTTTTTGGGCATCTTGGTCGACGGTCGTCGATTTACTAAAATTTTATTACTTGAATATATTATAATAATGTAAATGGGTCACTTTAAAACTATTTTTTGGTAGAATAAAAGATGTAATCAATAAACAAAGTAATTTAAATTTGTAAATCAATTAATATACGTTGTATGTAACTTTATATATTACATGGATTGATTTATATATATTCATAACACTTTGTTTTTTTGGATATATTGTCACACAATATCTTACAGAACTGCTAACAAATAATAAGTTGTAAGTAATAATTGTTCTTCTTTTTTTTTTTTTTTTGTCAAAAACAAAATTTGGACCAACCCATTGCTTTTCACTCATGTATCTATTACATATCTTAAAACTAACACGTTTTAGCCATCACAGTGTTTTTATACTCAAGTTGTTGAGGTTTTTTTTTTATATTAAATAATCAACAAAATATAAATTAACAAAAATACTTTTACAAGATTTGCACCAACAAATACAAATCTCTACAATTGTTACTTCTTTACATGAATACAAATCATTTTTGTCAAAAATATTTTCTAAACATAAAACTGAAAACTCACAAGGTTATCAAACGAACCCATTGCTTATTCACTCAACATATCCAATGTTTATTTATGAAAATGAATTTACTTAACTCAAAAGTCTACTTTAATTTTCTGGACATCTTGGTTGTTGATTTACAAATAATTTATTACTTGAATATATTTATAACAATGTAAATGAATCACTTTAAAACTACTTTTTGGTAGAATAAAAGATGAAATCAATATACAAAGTAATTTAAATTTATAAATCAATTAATATACGTTATATGTAACTTCATATATTTTATGGATTGATTTGTACTTAACTCAAAAGTCTACTTTAATTTTCTGGGCATCTTGGTTGTCGATTTACTAAAATTTTATTACTTGAATATATTATAACAATGTAAATGGGTCACTTTAAAACTACTTTTAAAAGAAAATATGTTGGCTCCTTTTACCCTAGAAAAGTCGATAGTAAACGGGATGTTGCCGATCTGCCCAAATGGACAATACTATATGCTTGAGACAGAGGATTACCTCCCAAGAGTAACCCACCAGAATCAAGGTGAATTTCATACGGTGTTGCAAGTGGCTCTAATGGGTGCCACGAAGGTGGCGTGTGAGACATCAAGATTCCAGAAAGCAGAGTCCAGAGGGTAAAAAAATTAACAAAGACAACATAGATTGAGAGAATAAACAAGTACAAATGATATTTGAAATTGGAATGGTAGATGGTGACGAGCCGACGATGGATGGTCGAAGATCCGGCATCGTTTGGCCACTTATATGAAGTGGTGTGTCGGTGAGGGACTGAGGGCAGAGAGGGATCATGCGAGGAGAGAGAGATTGAGTCGGTGAAGAAGGACGAAAGCAAAAGTAGAAGAATGTTAGTTTTTTTTCTTCATTTTATGGACATTTTTTATCTTATGCTTTCCAGCATTTATTATGTTAGATTTAATTTTAATTTTTTGTCATTAGGGATGGCTATGTTAATTTAGCATTCTTCGCAAGTTTTGTTATTTCTTGTTCTAATTTAAACGCTTTCTTGATTAATGAAAAACAAGTTTTTGGAGGAAAAGTATATCTTTCTCCTTAGGCTCTTTCCTACCAAGGAAACCCTAAGAAACTTTCTTCTATTGCTTTTCATTTCTCGTTCTTGCTTCAATTGCTTCTTTGTTCTTGTGATTTCGATCTTGCCTTAAAGAAGGGAACAAAAACGATAAATACAAGACGAGGGGATTCGTCACGTATTATGCACATCAATCTCGATGCACACATATTATATAACATGGTGACATTCTTACACTGGTGCACACTTATTTGTAACACAATGCATATTTTGTTATGACATGGTGCACATCCACCTCAGACCTCAGTGCACATTTTGTTGAAATATGGGGCATATTCATCCCAGTGCACAATTTGTTGTAACATGATGTATATTTATTTGTAATATGGTGCAAATTCAAAAGCGGTGTACGATTAGATGTAACTCTGGTGCACTAACCGGTCAACGATCGATCAACGTCGGTCAACGACTGGTCAACGGTCAGTCAATACCGGTCAACGGTGGTCAACATCGGAGACCGGTGGGTCAATGCCAGAGACCAATTATTAGGGGTGAGCAAACAGATATATTTGATCTGGTCCGGTATGTCGGATATCCGGTAAAAAAATCACATAACACTGATCCGTATCCAGTCCATTTTCAATTGAATATCCGATAAATATTATCCGGATCGGATCGAAAATCTGAATTATCCAATTACTAGAAAACCTATTAAAAATTTAAATCAAAATGTTAATTTTCCTAATTCAATCAAAACTAACAATCCGCAAAGTACAAACTAAATGTGAAACATCAACAACTTTTGCAAGTCCTTGTTAATTTTTTCAAACAATTAAACTTATATACCTTATCAAATTGAGAGCCACAAACGTATATATTATATAACAAGAGAAATTGACAAGTACATATAAGTTGTAACTTTAACTTAAATAATCAAAATTCAATTCAATGATGAACACTTAGTCTTGACAAAAAAGCATATTTTCTCTATTCAGTGAGACGACAATCAGTATGCGATTTAGGGTTTTAATTTTTTAAAAATAATAATCAAGGTTGTTTTTTTTTTGAAAGGAATAAGATAAGGAATGTTGCGTTGAAGAATTGAAGTGGGTTCAATTGCTTAAAAATGTACAAACTCCAATGTTAGATCATCTAAACTAATTAAACATTGTAGATTAGTTCTAAAAACATATATATTATATATTAATATTATCGTATTCTCGGGTATCCATAAGCAAAATTATCCCGATCCGTATCCGGTCCGAGTATTCGAAAAAATCACCCAGATCGGATTTGGATATAAATTAAAGGGATGTTTTTGGATACTGACTTTTAGAATTCGGATTGACGGGTTATTAGATCGGATCGGTCGGATCGGATATTTTTACTCACCCCTACCAATTATGCACCAACATAGTGCACAATTATGCACCAATATATTTGTGCAACACGTTAAACATAAAATGTACATCACCTTACCCTTGTACACCATATCACAAAGAATTGCACACATTCGTTTACACTTTAGCACGGTCTGCGCTGAAACGACCCCATGATTACTTGAAAAATAAGTTGTATGAACCGACACAAGCCTTATACATAAATCAATATCATTGTGGAAAAGTCGTACTTGAAAAATAAGTTGAAAAATACACATGGCGTGTGCACGAGGTATAATATAATTAGTAAATTATGTTAACCCAATGAATACTTTCTACGCTGTAAGAATATGGAGTTAATGAAGATTTTAAAAATCTTCTCTAAATAATTTTTAAATTTTAAGAACTGACAAGTATAGAGCTCGTGCTTTAATTATGTGAGTAAAAAAATGGCTCGACTAGATATAAAGTTTATCTAAACATAAACTTTAAAGATAAGAAGTAGGTAATGCAAATCCATTAAAATTAATTAAATAAATAATGTTCAAAATTCACTCTTATTTTGAATATTGAATTTTCATAAACTAACTTTAAAAAAAAAAGCTATAAGTGATTCAATGCACAAATAGACCTGCGTATGAAAAGACCGGTTAAACCAGAATAAGAAAACATCCAAATAAACAAAGCCAAGTCCATGGAAAAGTATACTAACTCGAGTGAGTAAAGCACCATGAAATGTACGTTGTAAAAAAATGGGCCATATACAACAATTTTTGAAGGGATATTGCATTGAAACTCTTGGGAATTAGCTTAGACAAGAAGAGTCTCCGAGATATGCATGCCACGACCTCACCCAGATGGCCGGATCAACAAATTGGTCAAACCTAAATGATGCATCTCCATGTTCTCAATCACCTAAACGATGCATCTCCATACAGGAATGAAATGATGCTCGAAATCTCCAATTTAGATATTGTGGAAGAATTCATTATGAATGTGCAGGGGCAAAATAGAAATATATTAAAATTCAAGGATAAAGTTGTTTATTGATTATGGGGGAGGAGAGCTCGGACTTAGTTACATATCCATATCCATACTAATATAAAAGTGTTAAACGGTCAAATAAATAATGGACTTTAACTTTCATTTCTTGCTAACATGTCTATTGTTGGTGTCTTGGTGATGTTGTTTCTATACATCTTCATTGTTAGGTGGTTGTTTTGTATGTACATAGTTCCTTTTTTCCCACTTTATTTGACTTTTGTTTGGCTAATTGTTCTTGGCTTTTATTGTCTTTATTTAATGATTTAATCATTGTCATTCTCTTTGGATCCCATTTACAGAAGTGGTTATATATTCATTCATTCTATACACGTCTTGTGGATGTATTTATTATTTGACAGAGTTTGTACTTTGCCATCTATTGCCTTTTTCTGTTTTTTTTGTTATACAGTTTTATACGGGGTGTTATTGGGTCATAAATGTAGGCTATGTTGAGGTTTTACATTTGGTGGGCTTTATGGATGATCGTTGGTTTTGTGTGCCCATATCAGATTGCTTTCATTTAGGGACGTATGGATGAGATTTTACATTTCCCTATTTCTTTTTATCTCCGTACCTTGTTTTTATTTCCACATTTGATTTTTCAATTTTTTCCCTTGGGAAGATCATTTGAACTTATCCATGCAAAGGATATCTCACAGCTTTTACACAAATCATCTTAGTTGTTGCTTAAAGTTTCCCAATATTTACATATCTTGAACAATAAATAAACCCTTCTTCATGTGATAGGTATTTGTTAGACACTTTTCTTCAAGATAACAAAATTTTGGATCGATTTAGATATGTGTGTCCATATAAAATCGTGAAAGTTTCAATAGGATCTAAGGAAGACCAACCAAAGGAGCAACATATACTTAAAGAAGAGAGAGTGGCAGAGCGAGCACGAAATATTGCAAATGCAATGAAAAATGCTAAGAAAAACCAAATGTTTTTGCTCCATATATTGCCAAATAAGTTAAAGATTAACTTTTTCTATTTCAAATATTATACACGTGAAAGTTACACAATTGACTTGGTTTGATATCACATATATAGGAGACATTGGATGATTTGTCTTGTTCATCCTTTTAAGGAGAGAGTATATTGGCTTGACCTCCTATCCCCCTTGGATTTAAAGTAAGGAATAACATCAATAGTATAATTTAGAACATAAACATATTGATTAACCTCCTAGTTTTGGTTTCTTTATTCTTAACCCCATCCATCTTAACAACAAAAATGTTAAAACATCGACTACCATTGCATACAATAATGATAGAAATTACATCCAAGATTCATAACACATAACCACTTCAAATCAATATTGATAATAGAAGTAGTACCAAAACTATGTTCCTAAAAAATTATAGCACGGACATCCTTAATAGTCACATAGTTTGGCATAAAGACATCATATTGCTCAACAACTTCAATATGTACAGAAGAAGAGGAATATGTGTTGTACATGAGCCTATCATGAGGATTAGGATAATCAGGATTGACGTTATTAAACAAGGCATTCAAAACATAATAAACCCCATTATCTTGTATGATCGCGCCCATAAATGCTAATGTAATCCTCGAACAGAGTTAAACGCATTATTTCCCCTATAAGGCTATAAAAACAAAAAAGAGTTAAACGAATTCTTTCTCCTATAAGAAACACAAATAATTAGGATTGCATACAATTGTAACATATATATATATATATATTCAAGTTTCAAATACAGAAAATGATGTGTATAACAACCACGACTATAAGGTAATATCAACATTTAATATAAACAACACTTATCCTTTCATCCTTCATAACAAAGCACTAAAACCTGTCCCTATCAACATTCTACATTAGCTTAAATTTTTTAAGAACGTTGACACTTACAACTTGCACATTCGAGTTGGGAAGACAACACATGAAACAAGTTGCACAAACACTAAAACGTTGTATCACTGATAAATGATGAAACAATACTATTTTATTGTCGACATATATAAACAGTTCATGGACAATATGTACTCTAATACAAGGGCAGTAAAAAAAATCCAACAAAAAATCTATATCACCAACTAAACCATAAATACACACAAACAAATACAATATCCTATAATACATACAATATACAATAAAAGACAACGACAACATAGTTTTTGTACTAGCACAACAATATAACATAACAAAATAGCAACAATCAATATTTAACAATGAGGATCATTACGATGCATAAAGAAGAAAATACCTCTTCTAGTAAGAAGATCTTAACACTTTGTACATTTGGAAAAAAAATCAAAAGTGAAATAAAATTACATGATAACTTTAGAAGGCAAAAAAAGAGTAATATTTGACACTATATGCAACATGAATGTATTTAGGACATCAGAAATGAGGAATTTGTGAATTTGTTAAACGCAAAAATAATAACACAACACTGTACACCCAAACATCACGGGCATAATAAAATTAAGTCGAAATTGGTTTAAACAAACCGTTATATACACGAATTTACGCGAAATCACCCGTTCTATTCAAAATTATTTTAAACCACCCATATCTCTTCTTCCGTTAGCGATTCACCACCCATGGCCCGCTGCCGTCCAAAAATCTGTTAATTGCATGAAATTACCATCTTACCCTTGAGTTTTACAAACATTACATACCAAATTGCCCTTGATTCTTCCGCTGAGATAATCATACCATCATCGAACAGTTACTCGGTCCCACCAAATTTTAATATATTATACTTATTTTAATACATTAAATAATTAATATGTATGTGGATCAATTAAATAATTTATATGCATTATAAACAAATACATTAAATTTAAACATGTATTTTGATGAAAATGTATTTCCTTCATTCAACCCCACTCAGATCCCAGCCCACAACCACCAGCTACAGTAGTTTGTCGACGTCGACACTAGATCCAACCACCAACGAGGTTCAATGATCTACTGAGCGTCACCCTTGACCACTTAGCCCTCCATCTGGTGTGAACACAAGCACAAATCTAGTCATATTTGGTTAGGGTTTACAAAAAATAAATTGGATTTGGAGATTTCATTCATTTTTCAGGAATCCATCAGTTTAATCAGCTTAAAATGATTCAAACAAATTCAATATGCATAAAAGTATCAATTAATGCTCCAATTTTGTCGATCTTCACACACACAAAAGTGACAACCATGACCTAGAGTTTTCACTGTTCAAATTGGGGAAAATAGGAAGGGAGTTCAACCAAGAAGCAACGATATAGAATCCGTTGTTAGGGACGACATCTGCAGCGTGGGTGTTAGTGTCACCGTTGGAAGGCGAATGTGCAACATATGAACATTACAGGTGGTGGGTGTGGTGTCACCTGCTCAAGAAGACGAATTAGGGAAGGGGCTGCACATAGAGAGGATACGGGAAGAGTCATGGAGGGAAGGTCGAGGTGACTTTGAGAATCCACCAGATAAGCTATTCTTCTTCTTGCCCCCTCCTAGGAGAAAATTTTGGAGAAAAATTGGTCATGGCTTTGATTGCCTAAAATTCAGAAAGTTGTTCTTGAGGAAAAAGAAGATTGAGGGCAATTTAGAAGGATGGGACTGAACAAGAGGTAGAAGAAGAATCGGGGTAAAATGGTAATCTTAAGCAATTTAACGGATTTTTTGGACGGTAGCAGGCCATGAGTGGTGAATCGCTAACGAAATGAGAGATATGGGTGATTTAAAATAATTTCGAATTATACAAGGAAATAGAACGGGTGGTTGCACGCCAATTCATGTATATAACCGGTGGTTTAAACCAATTCCACCTTAAATTAATGTACCAAAATAAACTAATGTACCAAAATTATACAAGGAAAAATATCAATTAGCCAAATCAAGAAAATAAGTAAACAAATATAGTAACTTACTATAATAGCCGAAAGATTGGTCAAATCATATCTTGTGTTTTCTAACTAATGCACTTAACAAGGTTTGAACTATTTCCTTTGGCATTCGATATAAATCTCAATCGGCTTGCAATTTTACAAGAAACAACATAGTCCTACCTAGAACAAGAATGGTACTCTATGACACTGTATATATGTTTGATGAGAAACACAGTTATTCGAAATCTCACTTACCAACAAATTGAATCAATTAAAAAATTATAAGTAGTCTTCTAAAAGCAGAAACCTTGATTCTTTGAAATTATGTTTATGATTGTTTATTTAGGTCAAGTCGGCAATCTAAAATAAACAAATCAAGCAAAATGTTTTCTGAACTAAATAAAACTTTTGCAATAAAAAAGTCGTTCATGTGAAAACATTAGAAGAACAACATAGATCGAACATATAGAGACCGTATTAATGTTGAATCAATCTCGATAAAATGACGCGTATAATATTGTTTCACTCGTAGTAATAATGATAATTTGTAGTAAATAGACATGTGTTAAAGTTGTTTCAATTGAAAAAAGTGTGATAACTGATAACACCTAATTTATATATATTTTAGAATCTAATTGTATTTTAGATTATATCATTTTTATGAATATTTTATATATTTTATAATTAATTTTATTATATTTTATATTCGGAGTCTACACTCGTACTTTTATATGTTTTAGGTATTTTTGATCCAGCTTAAACGTGATATAAGACTATTTTTTAGGGCGTCAAATAATAAGAGTACCAAGAGAGAATAATATAGATTTGGCAACAAAACCTTGGCCCAAAACGCAAGCCCATAAGGCTTAGCCGTGAATTTTCTGTGAAGGTCTGGACGAGGATTTACAGCCACATAGGGCCGTGAAATTTGCATCTTGGCTGTGGTGATGGTATGGACAAAATTAAGAAAATGATATTATATGTAGAGGGAAAGTTAAGATATAATAGGGGCGGCAGTTCTACCTTCCCCATAGCAAAAAAGAAAACCTAAAACAAGAAAAACGCTCTCGATGCCAAACCACCGCCACCCTCCCCTTCCTCTCCAAAATCTTCATCTTGAGCCATGAGAAGGCGCACCAGGTCTCTCTCCGTATCGAGTCTGAACCCCCCTCGCGAACCATGCCCACCTGTGCCTAGATCTGCTCCTCACCGCAGCCCTCTGCTGAACTGAACCAACCCACCCGCACCATTCCGGCCTCGCTCAAGCCTCACTCGAACTTGAACCCACCACGACACTCTTCGACTGCTATCCTCCACTCCTGTTCAGAACCATCACGCACCCAGATCCACTTCTTCGAGTTAGTCGGGCCCGGATGCAAAGCCGAGATCGACCCTCTGAGAGTGATGTTCTTAAATTCGGCGACTGCCCCCGAGCGAGAAGCTCCAACCAGACGGCTACCTCCGAGCGAGAAGCTTCGACCACCACTCTTTATGTGCGAGCCACCCTTTGGTCATGACTTACATCAGATGCACTCTTCAGAGGATGTAGCTTTCCTAGGCGGTGAATCGAGTTGTAGTTCCGGACAAGGTCGAGGATGACCATCCTTCCGGTGGCACATCGTTAGTTTGTGCTTTACTCACCTCACTTCTGATTCTTTAGTTTCATCTTCTACTAGTTTGTATCTCTTGTTGTTGTTGTTTTTTTTTCACTTTTTGTTTTTGGTTTGTCTTTGTTTGTTGCTTTTTTGGTCTTTCCGGCAGCAGATATTTTCGGCCTCTTGAAGTTGCATTCATGTTTGTTTGCAACTTTGAATTCTTACCTTTTCAAAAAATATAAATAATAGGGGGCATAAGCTTTATACATGAGGGGAGGAGTTAATTAGTTGTTTTTTTAGGGTTTTTTAGTTTTAGTTTTAGGTTTGGTTTTATGTAGCCTCTTTAGCCACATTGACGGAGGGACGAGGTTTTGACGTGGGATTTCGGCCATGTTTGATTTGGAGATTGGTATTTATTGTTCTAGCATTTGTCAACTTGGATTATTTCACCATTGAGACTAAGTTTTCTTATTCCCGCTTTTATTGAATAATTCATATATCTTGATGACTAATTTAAATCTTTTGAATATATCTTCAATCATGCTTGGTTAAATTTCTAGTTCTAAGGTTGGGGTGATTCCGACGATGCATATGTAATTAAAATTATTTATTTGCCTGAATTGAAATAGTATTTGATTCATTCCTAGTAGCTTATGCGAATTGGATCCTATTAGGCATTGAAACTGAGAGGTGATAACATTAATAGGTAGTCAGATAGGGTTTGAGACCGAGATGTAATAACTTCTACTAGATTCCTAGGATTTGAACCTGAGATTTTATTATTGTGAGAGCGTCTTAATTTCTCTTGTGGATTAATAACTATCATAGAAATCCTAAATTTAGATTGTATTTAGCAAGTCACGAGAGTGTATGTTAGTTCAGTTGGACCTTAGATTCTAAGTGCCCAAAGGGTCTAGACTTTGATTAACAAGTCGCGAGAGTGGATGTTAATTAGATCTATGCACATTTACTATCATCCCAAATGAATTAGTAATTACCTTAGATAGTTACCTTCAAATAATTTGGACTAGATTCAGGTGAAATGTAATTTTATTTATAGAGGCATTGTTGCGGTAATCCTTAACCTTAGACACATTTATCCTACATGTTTTTATCTGTTTTCTATTATTATTAGTTAGCTTAGTTCTAGTTCTCCCAAATTTCATATCTTTTCGGCCTAGTTCACTAGTAGTGTTTCAATTGATATTACATTGGTCTGTGTGGGATCGACACTTGACTACTACAACTGATCCGTACACTTACGGGTAGGTTTTAGCCATATCAGTAACTTTATACGTAGTTACATTGTTTCAATTGTAGTAAAGTTGAGTTACCACGGAAAATTTATATGTAGTAAAGTTGTTTCAATTGTAGTAAAAGGAAGGAATCGTGTTAAACTTATAATATTTTTGTGGTAAAATGATTTATTCGTAGTAAAGTTTTTTAAAGCGTAATAAAATATAATCGTCGTTAATTTGTTAGAACCATAGTAATATTATTTGACCCATTTAGTGGGTCACTATTAAAAAATTTAGCTATAGACATAAACAATAAAATCAATAAAGCTGAATTTAATATCATTTACCAAAGATATACAATTTAAATGAACATCTAACAACCATCCATCGCTTACATTAATCATCACCACCAATCTTTCATTGGTCTTTATAAATTAATTACATGTATATTCTCGTCTCCTTTAATATCACTAGTTCTTTTAATTATCTCATTTTGTCCATTAGGCATTGTTAAAATTGTAACACCCCGTCCAAGAACCCTGGGCGTTACATGATTGTTTGACTACACCTGGGTCCATCAGACCTATCCTGACAACAATTTCACTAGATTGAACCTTCCAACAAAGGCACAGTGAGAAAAATAAGAAAACTATCAAACTTATATTTATTGAAAAAATGTTATTGAAAATCAACATGTATGCAATAACCAAAGTGAAACTAAAGAAGCAACACAGAAGACTGGAACTATAATAATATGTCAACTATTCCTAGGACCAAAGTAAGGTTCCTAGACAACCAAATAAGCTCTAACAAACTCAAAACAACCCGAGGAAACCATGCTAAGACACACCATGTTGAGGTTGACCACCATCATTTGGAAAGGGTAAAACCACAACAATTATCACATTAGCTAGCGATTTTGATATGAACCAAACAAACAGAAGAAAGCATGCGAAGCAAAACCAAAATACGAGATAAGTATATGAACAAATATAACTTTAGTATTAGTAGCTAATCAAGCTATCAATATACTCAATACTTGAATCGTGGTAATACAGACCAATAATAATCGTATAAAAGTTCACAATATATATTATCTCGAATCCATCAACAATCATATCACATCTGCAATCAATCACCGATCATATCATAAACACAAATCGATCCAAAATTACATCATAAGTCAGATCATTCGACAACCATCTCATAACTCGAATCAATCACCGATCATGGCAGCCTCCGGCCTCAATCCCGGCACAATGGTCAGCGCGCGACTCTACTCGTTGTCCATTCTAAAAATATAACTTCTAACCCTGACTAAGTCTCTACTAGAGCACTTGCCAAAACATTTAACATTTCAAGAAGGGGCCTCACCTCGCTGTATAGTTATACTCGTGGGTCACTTCCTCAATGACTTATCACATGCCCGTAACCATAGCGGTGGAAACCAAATTGAAAAAAATCATAAAATCATTTCAAAACGCAACTTAACATTTAGGGGCGTCTCCTAAAATATGGCCCCACATACCCTATATACAAGTCAAGCGCATATAAGAACCGAAACTAAGTAAGTCCAGAAGAACTTACCTCAAGGGAGAACTTCTGACACCAAAAGAAAAGGAGTAGGAACGAACAAGATTAAAAGCCTAATGAATAGAAATCAATCACAATTAATCCCAAAAATACTTAGGACACCCAAATATATTAAGGACGTGTCACTCTATATTAAAAATCAAATCAATTATTGGAAAAAAACGAAGACCAGGAACCCAAATTGTCTTGCTGAACTTAAAAAAAAAGGACAACAATAACAAAAGTAGATGACCAAAGAAGAAATGGAAAAAACCACCGAATAAAGTCATAAAAATTAATACTGATGGATCAACCAAGGCTAATGAAGAATCTAGTTATGGATTCATATTTCGAAACAATAAAGGTGAACCTATATTCCTATTTGGTGAAAAATGCGGCATCTCAACCCCCCTGAGAACAGAAACCTTAGTGGTTAGGAATGCTTTGGTTAAAGCCTATGAACTAGGACTCAACAACATTGAATTAGAATGTGATAACCTTAGTATTGTAAACTTCCTGAATAAGATCTGGCACTGTCATTGGGATATTGAAATTTTAATTTCTGATATCCTTTGTATTCTACAACTTTTCTCTACACTGCGGATTTGTCATGTCTTTCGAGAAACAAACGCTGTGGTCGACTGCATTGCGAAGATGGGAAAGCAGAGCTCCTTGGAAGATATTCAAGCCAATCAAGAGCTTTTAGTTCTCATCCGCAAGGATGCTATAGACTGAGAAACCGTTTCTTTTGTAGTATCCAGTCTAATTTTTACCTTATCAAAAAAAAATGTTAAAATATAAACTGATAGAATAACTTCAAAATTTTAGAGGGTCTCACAAATACCCCCCTCATTTAATATAGGTTCGTCCTAGAACCTAATTCAAACTAATTGAATCCAAGTGCTCCTAGAGCATCATACTTTCAATCATCCTCCATCAACAAGATCGATCGAATGAACAAGACATCATCAAGAATGAGAATGCTCACACAACAATCAAGGGATAATAACATCAACCAAACTTGCAACAACATAAAAATCATTCAGACAAGACTAAAAACTAACCGTCTATCCAAAAGTTGTCAATAAGCTAGGATATAACTCAGGATAGCTCTCCGATATGCTAATCTCGGTCTCCCAAGTAGCCTCCTTGACTCCATGTTGAGACCACTGAATCAAAAGCAATGGAATCTCTTTATTTTACAACTTCTTCTTTCGATGATCCAGAATTGCTATCAATTGCTCAATAAAGGTGTGGTCGGGCTCAACACTCAACTCATCATAGCTGAGTATATGACTGGGGTCTAGTATATATTGTCTCAACTGAGACACATGAAACACTAGATGAACTCCCTCTAAGGACAAAGGAAGTGCCAAATGGTAAGCAAGTTCCCCAACTCTATCTAAGATCTCAAACATACCGATATAGCGAGGACTCAACTTCCCCTTAATCCTAAATCTTCGAACTCCTCATGTAGGAGACACTCTTGTCCATACATGTGATCCCACCTTAAACTCCAAGGATCGTCGTCTATCAGCATACGACTTTTGACAACTCTGAGCTGCTAAGATCCGATTCTAATCAAAGCTACCTTCTCTATAGTCTTCTGAATCACATGAGGTCTCTCATCGACCTTATCAGATGGGTCATCCCAACATAAAGGAGTCCGACATCTCTGACATACAATGCCTCATAAGGAGCCATATGAATCGACGCATGCCAACTATTATTGTACGCAAACTCCACTAACTGTAGGTGCTCCAACCATCCTCCACCCTAGTCCAGGACACAAGCTCTCAACATATCCTCAAGTGCTTGAATCGTCCTTTCCGGCTGCCCATCAGACTGAGGGTGGTAATTTGTAGTAAAGTAGAGTCTAGTGCCCAATGCTTCTTGCACCTGATGTCAAAATCATGATGTGAATTGTCCATCCCTGTCAGATACAATGGTATTTAGAACCCTATGCGATCTCACGATCTGCCTAACAAACACAACCACCAATCGACTCATCGGCCACGTTTCCTTAATCAGGAGAAAACACGCGGTCTTCGTCAATCTGTCCATAACAACCCAGATAGCATCATGATCGCGACTATTGCGCAATCTCGTACGAAATCCATAGATATATCCTCCCACTTCCACTCTGGAATAGGAAGTGGTTGTAGCCTTCCTATTGGCCTCTAGTGCTCAATCTTGACCCACTGACAGGTTTGGCATCTCGCAACGAACTTAGCCACATCGAGCTTGAGACACTCCCACCAGAAATGTTGCTTGAGATCCTTGTACATCTTACTCGACCCTGGTTAATCGAATAAAGTGTAACATGAGCCTCTTGCAAAATCTTCTGCCTAAGATCATGATCTTGAGGTTAACAAATCCTCCCTCGAAGTCTCAAAATCCCATCATCATGAATCTCATACTCTGAAGTCTCTCCCTGGTGCACCTTCTAACTTATCCCTAGAATCATCGGACAAGTCCTCTGCTTTTGGCGGATCTCCTCTACTACAGTAGACTGAATCTCTAAGGACCACAACTGACCCTAATATCTTTTAATTGACACCTCAATTCCACTCCTCATCAAATCATGTTGTAAAGCTCGTTGAGTGGTAAGATGTGACAACATGCGCTCTTGGGTCGTCTTCTGACTAAGCGCATCAGCTACAACATTTGCCTTGACAGGGTGATAAAGAATCTCCAAATCATAATCCTTAATCAGTTCGAGCCATCTTCTCTGCCTCAAGTTCAACTCTCGCTGAGTGAAAATGTACTTGAGACTCTTGTGGTCCGTCAAGATATGGCATGTCGTCCCGTATAGGTAGTGTTGCCAAACCTTCAACTCGTGGACCACAACTGCTAACTCCAAGTCATGGGTCGGGTAATTCTGCTCAGACGACTTCAACTGACGAGATGCATAAGCAATTACACGATCCCTCTACATCAAAACACAACTTAACCCCAACTTTGAGGCATCACTATAAACTGCATATCCCTCGAAACCCTATGGAAGAGCCAAAATAGGTGCAGAAGTCAACCTTCTCTTCAGCTCTTCGAAACTCCGATAATAAGCCTCAGGCCAAACTTCGTGGTCTTACGAAGCAAGTTGATCAATGGTTGGGCTATGCTAGATAATCCCTCCACAAACCGTCGGTAATACCCTACTAGGCCCAAGAAGCTATGCACCTTCTTCACATTCTTCGAAGGTACCCACAATGCCACCACATTGATCTTCATCGGGTCGACTTTCACTCCTTGAGTCGAGACCACATGACTTAGAAATGTGAACTCACTCATCCAAAAGTCACATTTGGAAAGCTTAGCGAACAATTGGTGTTGCCAGGATCTCCTAATACAATCCTCAAATGGTCAACATGCTCCTCACGACTCCGAGAGTAGACCATGATGTCGTCAATGAACACCACTACGAATCGGTCTAAGTACTCGATAAAGATCCGATTCATCAACTCCATGAACACAACTGGCGCATTTGTCAAGTTGAATCGCATCACTATAAACTCATAGTGCCCATATCTAGTCCGAAAAGCCGTCTTTGGAATATCCTCCTCGCGAATCCTCTGTTGGTGATATCTAGAATCAATCTTGGAAAACACCACTGTCCCTTGTAGTTGGTCCAATAAGTCATTGATGCGAGGAAGCGGATACTTGTTCTTGATAGTGACCCGGTTCAGTTCCCAATAAACGATGGACAACGTCATCGATCCATCCTTCTTCTTTACAAATAGCATCGGAGCTCCCCAAGGTGACGCACTTGGGCGAATATAACCCTTTTTCCGCCAACTCTTCTAGTTGCGAATTCAACTCTTACATCTCCACTGATGCCATACGATATGGGGCTCGGGAAATTGGTCGTGTCTCCAACTCCAAATCAATGCTGAAATCTACCTCTCTTCAAGGACGAATTCCTAGTAACTCATCAGGGTACACATCCACAAACTCTCGTACCACTAGAGTGTTAGTAAGTCTCGGGGTCTCCTTGTTTTCCTGGAGGGAATAACACCAATAACCGACACATCTCTCATTCAACAACTTCACTACTGTCATAGCACTAATCACCGCTCCAGACTTCTCGGGATCACACCCCCAGAATACATGTTGGGTCCCATCATCAGCTGCCACAGTCACTGTACGACAGTTAATATTTAAGGACCGCTCTCGATCTTGTCATCCAGTTCATGCTTAGAATCATATCATCATTTGGAAGTTCCATCACGATAAAGTCTACCAACCAATCCTGATCTCCTATACGAATCGGACACTACATGATCTTTCTATCCCAACCCACTTTAATACCATCAAGTAGACCCACAACAAACGGCATGCCAACAGAACAAGTCAAATGTAATCTATCTACACATGATGCAACAATAAATGAATGGGTAGCGCCCTTATTAAAAAGAATCTTCATCAGTTTAGACCGGATCCAAATCATACGCGTAGCCGTAGGTGCATTGGGCTCATCGATCCTCCTCATCTTGAACACTCGGGGTGGGTTAACTCTTGAGCTCTCAACTCTAGTGCCACGACCCTGTCCCAGAGGAACAAAATTCTGAGATTGAGGTGGTTGTCTAAATCCTCCAGCCGCCCCATGGGCTGGTAAAAAACCCTGAGACTGAGCAACTCCCTTGCTACGACAAAAAATAGCCCGATGTCCCTTTTGCCCACAAGTATGGCAGGTGATCGGCGACTTGTTACAAGCACTCCTCAGATGATTTGAACTACCACAGTTATAGCACCACCTTTGTCCACCAAAACCCCTTAGGATAAAGAGATTGGCTTTGCTGACCCTGAGATCCCTGTCTTTGTCCTCGGTTTCTACCTCCTTGTAGCGAGAAACTTGGCTTCACACCACCTCTGAATCCTGACGGCGTCTTCTGCCTCTTTCCATTTCCCTTAGTAGCATTAGGACGCCTATACTGCGGGTTGGCCATCTCATATGCCATAGCTTTATTCTGGTACTCACTCAATGTGGAACACCCGAATCCAGCCAAATATTGATGGATATCTGGTCTAATCCTCTAAGAAAATGCATGAATATGCTGCTTTTCTGATTTCACAACATCGGCTACATAGGTCATTTATCTCTTGAAATTTATGACAACCTCCGCAACAGATGCACTCTCCCACCCAACATTACAGAAATCCCAAACTCTAACATCCCTGACAACACTAGACAATACTCGTAGATTAGATCATTTGCATGCATATTTTACGTGTTTATAACTAATTTTGCTATTTTTATATTCGGAGTCTACACTCGTGTTTTTATATATTTCAGGTATTTTAGGTTTAATTTAAAGATGATACGAAACTATTCCTAAAGCGCCAAACAAATGGAATACAATTGGAAAATAAATGACGAAGTTAGCTCATGTGACATCGAGAAATTACCGAAGCTTGGAGAGTGAATTATAGTTGCAACTTTCGGCCTTTGCTTATTGCCCTCACTTGTCTATGTTTGGTCTTATTCAATTAGGCTATGAAAAGACTATTTTACGTGGGCCGTGAATAACATCACATTGTAAGTCATATTGATATATTTCACTTTGTTTCAAGGGGGGATGGAGAAAGAACATGGCTTAGGTTAGTTTTAATTAGATTAGCTTAATTATTTTTCTTAGCTTTTGCTTCTGCCGGATATACGAGCATTTCATGGGGAATTTTGGTGCTTTTGCATATTGAAGATTTGGGTGTTTATTGTTCTAGCCTTGTCAACTTGGATCATTTCGTTAGTGAGATTAAGTTTTTTTACCTCCTATTTTTATTGAATAATTCATATATATTGATGAATAGTTTAAATCTTTTGAATATATCTTCAATCATACTTGACTAAATTCCTAGTTTTAAGGTTTGGGTGATCCCGACGATGCGTATGAAAATAAAATTATTTTTGTGCCTGAATTGAAACAATATTTGATTCATTCCTAGTGTGCTTAATGCCCATAGTAGCTTATGCGAATGAGATCCTATTAGGGTTTGAGACCGAGAGGTGATAACGTTAATAAGTAGTCAGATAGGGTTTGAGACAGAGAGGTAATAAATTTTATTAGAATCACATGAGTTGAACTTGAGTGTTATTTATGCGACAACAACTTAACTACTCTTGAGGATTAATAAGCTATCATAGATGCTCTAGGTTTAATTTGCATTTAGCGGATCACGATAGCAAATGTTATTTCAGTTTATCCCTAGACTCTAAGTGCTTAAAGGTTTGAAGGAGATTAGCTCTACGCGACATCGATTGTTATTTAAGTTCAGACATATCTACTATCATGTGACATGAGTTAGTAGATTACCTTAGATGACTTACCTTCAAATAATTTGGACTAGATTCAGGTAAAGTGTGATTTTGTTTATTGAAGCATTGTTGCGGTGATCCTTAACCGTAGACACATTTATCACATAGATTTATATCTCTTTTCTTTATTATTATTTGCTAGCTAAGTGACAGTTCTTTCCAATTTCATATTTTGTCGGCCTAGCTTATTGGTAGAGTTTCAATTGATAATACATTGGTCTCTGTGGGATCGACACTTGACTACTACAACTAATCTCGTTCACTTGTGGATAGGTTTTAGCCACATCAAGTTTTTGGCCCCGTTGCTGGGGACCAATTTGTTAATATTAGTTGTCACCTCTATTGGTGAGTCTAAGTCATTATTTTTTCTTTGATTTTTTATTTAATTTTGTTTCAGGTAATTCAAAAAAACTCCCATCTCCCCCTGACGGATCTGCTGTTGCCCGTCGTCGCTGCCAACCACCTCCGACCGCATTCGTGGTCGGTTATTTATCTGCTCCTCTTGTGCACATTGTGAATGCACCTTAATGCCTATCCCTTTTGTGAGTTTCTTTTCCTCTTACCTTTTTTGTCTACATTGGGGACAATGTAGAATTTAAGCTTGGGGGAGAGATAACTCCATGTGTATCTCTGTTTGCATGTTAGCGATTTTTCGTGTTTTTTTTAATGTTTTTTTCTTTATAACATTTCATGCATCATGCATTGCATTTTAGGTGTTTGATATAATTGTCATATTTTGCTTTGTTTATTGTCTTGCAATATTCTTCTTGACATACTTTGGTTGCTGATACCGTAATCAATTTTATGCATGTTGATGAGAATTTTCGTATTTGATGAAATCTGAGTTAGAGTTTGCATATAGTCATTTATTGAGACTTCCTAGGATTGAAATTCTAGACACGTATATGTGAGCAATTGAGCCTTAGGACTGTACATATTTGAGTCATCTTTTTCTTTTCATGTGTGTGATTCTCACTTTGATTGCTTTATCTCTAGAACTTGCATTAGAACTTTTTTTTAAGGCCACATCTATGACTCTTGTGCATGATATAAGAATGATTGAGACATTATTTTTATTAGCCTATATCTTTCCTTATATCCTGCATGTTATTCCTCTACTTCAAGCCAATTTGAGCTCTATTAGCCTATTCTTTGGAAGCTTCACAAAAACATCTCGAGCCTAATAATCATCCTTTTACCCATCCAGGAATTATGATAATTGAATTTTTTTATGGTTGCAAGCCAAGCTGGAGTTTACATGTATGGTGTGTTGTTGTTCAAATTGTTTAGGCTTTTGGAAAAAAATGAAAAAAGTGAAAAAAAGAACAAAAAAGCGATCTTTTTTTTTTCAAAAATAAAAAAATTAAGGGCGTTTAGTTGAAAGGAATGGTATGAGAAATCCTCAAATTCGGTATTGTCTTGGTTACTTCATCTTTTCCGGATTTAGCATCACATGACCAAATTGTATCCATACCTTTTTTTTTTAGTTTGACCCCATTACAACCCATAAAAGTCCTCTTGATTTATGTCATGTACAAGGTCTCTAGTGGTGGAGATTTAGGATGCTAATGCAAGCTTATGATTCAAGACACTTGATTGAGAGTGATTCTTATTCTTTTTTCCAAGTGAGGTCTAGTGTGGATGAACTACTTGTCTCTTTGATGATTGTTTGCATGCCTTGATGATTACAACATATAATATATGAGTTTTCATGGACTTACTTGATTATTGATTGGATAGAGACAACCTTTGTATTTGTTGTTGGAATTTTGAACTTTGTTCTTGCTTGAGGACACACAAGGAATAAGATTGAGGGAATTTGATAACACTTATTTTATACATATTTTACGGTTCTAATTGCATCATAGATTAGATCATTTACATGCATATTTTACGTGTTTATAATTAATTTTGATATTTTGATATTTAGAATTTACACTCATACTTTTATATATTTTAAGTATTTTAGATTCAATTTAAATATGATACGAGACTATTCCTAAAGCGCCGAACAAATGGAATACAATTGGAAAATAAATGACGAGATTAGCTCATGTGATCTCGACAAATTACCGAAGCTTGGATAGTGAATTGTAGTTGCTACTTTCGTCCGTTTGCTAATTGCCCCCACTTGTATATGTTTTGGCTTGTTCAATGGGCTTTGAAAATACTATTTTATGTGGACCGTGGATAACATCACGTTGTAAGTTATATTGATATATTTCAGTTTGTTTCGGCGGGGTGGGGGGGTGGGGGGAGAACATGGATTAGGTTAGTTTTAACTAGATTAGCTTAATTAGGTTTTTTTAGCTTTTGCTTCTGCCGGTTATACGAGCACTTCATGGGGAATTTTGGTGCTTTTACATATTGAAGATTTAGGTGTTTATTGTTCTAGCCTTGTCAACTTGGATTATTTCGTCATTGAGACTAAGTTTTCTTATCTCCTATTTTTATTGAATAATTCATATATATTTGGTTAGCGTGATCGTCCGATTTTTCGAGAGGAAATAATTGGCGGTCCACACAGAACAAATTCTGGCTCGTCTCCTTCGGTTGCCTTCCTCCCCATTCCCCGCCGGCTGCCTCCGGTCACGTCAGACGTCGTCCGGCCTCGAGTCTAGACTTGAAAAGAGAAGAGGAGCCTGAGGTTGCCCCGGGTGTGCCACTCCGACGCTCAAGTTAGTGCTCAACTCGCAGTTGGTACATAGAAAGAGATAAAGCCAATGAATAGTAAACCAATGGGGGTGAGAGAGTGGGGGAAGATGGAGCTTTCGGTGTCTAGCCGATGGGGTGTGAGAGAGAGGCGAACCGAAAGAGGATCGAGAATCCCTTTTTCCAGTCGCAACCTCGGGGGGGGGGGGGAGAACATGGATTAGGTTAGTTTTAACTAGATTAGCTTAATTAGGTTTTTTTAGCTTTTGCTTCTGCCGGATATACGAGCACTTCATGGGGAATTTTGGTGCTTTTACATATTGAAGATTTAGGTGTTTATTGTTCTAGCCTTGTCAACTTGGATTATTTCGTCATTGAGACTAAGTTTTCTTATCTCCTATTTTTATTGAATAATTCATATATATTTGGTTAGTGTGATCGTCCGATTTTTCGAGAGGAAATAGTTGGCGGTCCACACAGAACAAACTTCGGCTCGTCTCCTTCGGTTGCCTTCCTCCCCGTTCCCTGCCGGCTGCCTCCGGTCACGTCAGACGTCGTCCGGCCTCGAGTCTAGACTTGAAAAGAGAAGAGGAGCCTGAGGTTGCCCCGGGCATGCCACTCCGACGCTCAAGTTAGTGCTCAACTCGCAGTTGGTACATAGAAAGAGATAAAGCCAATGAATAGTAAAGCAATGAGGGTGAGAGAGTGGGGGAAGATGGAGCTTTCGGTGTCTAGCCGATGGGGTGTGAGAGAGAGGCGAACCGAAAGAGGATCGAGAATCCCTTTTTCCAGTCGCAACCTCGGGGGGGGGGGGGGAGAACATGGATTAGGTTAGTTTTAACTGGATTAGCTTAATTAGTTTTTTTTAGCTTTTGCTTCTGCCGGATATACGAGCACTTCATGGGGAATTTTGGTGCTTTTACATATTGAAGATTTAGGTGTTTATTGTTCTAGCCTTGTCAACTTGGATTATTTCGTCATTGAGACTAAGTTTTCTTATCTCTTATTTTTATTGAATAATTCATATATATTTGGTTAGTGTGATCGTCCGATTTTTCGAGAGGAAATAGTTGGCGGTCCACATAGAACAAACTCCGGCTCGTCTCCTTCGGTTGCCTTCCTCCCCGTTCCCCGTCGGCTGCCTCCAGTCACGTCAGATGTCGTCCGGCCTCGAGTCTAGACCTGAAAAGAGAAGAGGAGCCCGAGGTTGCACCGTGCGTGCCACTCCGACACTCAAGTTAGTGCTCAACTCGCAGTTGGTACATAGAAAGAGATAAAGCCAATGAATAGTAAAGCAACGGGGGTGAGAGAGTGGGGGAAGATGGAGCTTTCGGTGTCTAGCCGATGGGGTGTGAGAGAGAGGCGAACCGAAAGAGGATCGAGAATCCCTTTTTCCAGTCGCAACCTCCTCCATATATACCCGAGGCCAACTGGCCCTTTGCCGCGTAGCCGGCCCAGGCCGAGGAGGGGGTTCCTGAGCCGCGTAGCCGAACTTGGCCGAGAGGAGCGCTCTGGGCAGGTCGGGAAGAGGGCCTCCGGACCGTATAACCGAATCAAGCCGAGAAAGGGCTGTTATGGCTTTGCTCCGAGTTGGGCCACTTTGCCAAATGGGCTTTTCTCCTGCTTGGGCCGCATATTTGGCTCGGGCTAAATACGGCTCCCACACAGCACCTCAAGCCACACGGTCAAGGTTATACCCGGCCGGGGGGCTTGATCTTTAAAGGATCCGACCGACCTGGTATGGCCGTGGACTATATAAGCTAGCCTTGAAGGAAGAGACTGTTTTCTTGCCATTATTGGCGGACAACTGGTGGGTCCCTCACGTCTCTCATGGAAGGATGGCTATAAAAAGGGCAGTGTTGTTTCACTTCTTGCTAAGATCTCTTCTATTTCCTTGCTCAGAGTGCTCAAAACACTTGCTCAAACACTTGCTCTGAACACTTGCTCTAACGCTTGCTCTGAACACTTGCTCTGAACGCTTGCTCTTACACTTGCCCTGAACACTTGCTTCTTTCCTTGTAGTTCCTCGCTTACCCGGGCTCTTCGACTTAAATGCATATCTACTTGTTTCTTCTCTTTCTCTTTATAGATGACTACACCACGTGATCACCGGACGGAGGGAGTTTCCCTTCAAGCCGGGAGGGCATTGCTACTTGTTGTCCGCGGATTGCGATGTCAGGTTACACCGACAACAGCGTATGAAGTCTGTATGAATGTGGCTATGTGCGTTTGTAGGTTATTGCCTCTAATTCTCCTCCTTAATCCCTCCTCCCAGAGGGATGGGATGCCTCAGGTAGAGGTGCTTCAAGGGAGGTGGGATGTGGCTGACGTCCCTCATGACACTCTTGGCTATGGAGCGTCGCGACTGCCTGGACGAGAAGGAGAAATAGCCTCTCGGTCCAGGGGATGCAGAGTGAAGTGGAGCAGGGGTCGTGAGGGCAGTGTTTTGCTTCCCTTCGAATGGAGGGGCCCTTCTTTGCCTTGCCGACTTCCAGGCCGTGGTGCATAGGGTGGTTGTGACGGTTGAGGCCACGGACGGGAGGCGCACCAGCGGTGCCGTGTGCGGCTGAGGAGGAGAAGATTCTCCTCGGAGACTCCTTAGTCAAAGGGAGTCAAGCTGGCCTTCCCCCCTCACGGCGGGATCCCATTGCATCTTTCCCTCCGCGGATTTTGCACGCTCTTCGAGCTGGGGTAAAGCTGGCCAATCCTGAACCGGAACCGGTGAACCGGACCGGAACCAAACCGGGTCAAACCCGATCAAACCCTGAACTGCGGGATCCCATTGAACGTCGCTTGAGCGGTTTTTGAAGCGGTTGATTTGTGACAGTTTTCCTTTCGTAGTAATTTTAACCGTCCAGTCACATCGCCGGTATAAAAGGGGCCCTCCGGCGTCTTGCTTCTTTATCTCCTGACTTCCTCTTCACTTAGCCATTTCCATTCTCTCCATTCGAGCTTCTTCGTGGAAAGTACAAGGTAGACTAGGGCTTCTTGTCTTTAATTGGATAGGTAAGCAACCCTCTTTCGCCTTTTCTTCCCCTCTTTTTTACATTCTCTCTTTGCTTGCCAATCGAAAAAAAACTCTCGCTTAGGGCAAAACGACTTCGCTTCTAGTGTTCTGTCGTCATTGCCTCTTTTCCACTAGATTTGCGGCGATTCCCCCCTTTTTCTTCATCCTAATACCAACGAGCTTGATTGTGGCCGAGGCGGGTTGTCTTTTCCTCCTCTCTTTTTCTTGCGCGTCTCCTTTCAAGTGGGTCTCGTTTTCCTCCCAAAAGTCCTAATCTTCGAGAAGAAAAGTCTTCAAGTTTCGACGACGAGAAATAGTTTGCTGACCAATTCGTGGGCCCTTCCAAGGAGTTGGTTAAGTGTACTGACTTCTTGACATTCGAGAGAATGACTGCCGTGGGGTTGCTCATTCCGCGGGCTAATCCTGATGGCCAACGAAGGGGTATGAGCCCCCATGCTGCTCCGCGGCCCCAGTGATGGCTATTCGATGTGCGTCTTCTTTTTTCTTTCAGTACTCTGACTCCTCTTGCCTTTCTTTCTTTCTTTTTTGCCTTGTAGGTGATAGGATGGACCCGAATGATTCTGAGAGCATCGGCGAGTCCGACATGGGCTTTGGAGGGGTGCCCGATCAACATGCCGACCTAGGAGTGGGGTCGAGCCTTAGTTTAGGGTACGAGGCGGGAGCCAACGTGTACGTCATGGGGCAGATGTGGGCTAACGTGCAAGACCCACAACTTCTGGCGACTACATAGGAGGGAAACATGGTTGGGGGCATTACGGGGAAAATGCAGGCCGTCGGTCCGTCGACATCGCCAGCACAGGTCGCAATCCTCGAGGATACTCCACTGAGGAGAGGGGAAGCCAATTCTCACAACCCGCGGGACCCGACCTTGCTGATGGGTAGGTTGCCAACTCTTCTTGTGCTTCCTGGTCACGAGGTGGCTAATGTCCTCGAGACTCTTGTCGGCTTCCCAATGGGAGAAGCTTACATGAATGGGCTATCCCTTTCGGACAAGGGCATCAACTCGATGTTGGACGCATCATGGTTAACGGTGTGTTTCTTTCTTCTTCTTCCTTCTTCTTTGTCGGGTGGCACATTAGGTGTTGCAGGAGTAATCGTCCCTTTTTCTTTTAACTTTGTGCAGACGTGGCTTATGCTCGGGGTGCATAACCAACGTGCCTAGGCGTTGTGGGATTGCCGCGAGGCAGGCGGAGGATATTCGTGTTGTAGTGCACGTCGATTCTTCTCTTGTACTCGGCCTCGCAGATCTGGGCCATTTCTCGCACTTCCTCTCTTAATTGCAACTCCGCGGACATTCTCTCGTTGTTGCCCTCCTCGTCGTAATGCAAAATCCTCTCGTTCGGGAAAAGGTGCTCTACCGGGACAACTGCATCTACCCCATATGCTAGGCAAAGTAGGGTCTCGCCGGTCCCTTTTCTCGGTGTGGTTCGATTGGCCCAAAGGAGGAGCGGGAGGACTTCGGCCCAACACCCTTGCGCTTTGTCGAGCCTTTTCTTCAAGCCGACTAAAATCTGCCCGTTCGCATTCTCTACTTGGCCATTTGTCCGGGGATGGGTTACAAAGGCGAAGCGAAGGCGAATGCCCAAGTCATCGCAGAACGCCCTTAACTTCTCTGTGTTGAATTGAGGCCCTCGGTCGGTGATAATGTCTTGATGGAGCCCGAAACGACATATGATGTTTTGCCAGAGGAATTTCTTCACCTTCTCGACTATGGTGGTTGCTAGGGCCTCTACCTCAATCCACTTGGTGTAATAATCAATGGCCACAAGGATGTATTGCAGCTGCCTGGGGGCACAGGGGAAAAGGGTCGAGGAGATCCATCCCCCATATGGCGAACAGACAAGGGGCGCTCAATATCTTCATTTCTTGCCCAGGTTGCAAGATGGCAGGTGCATGGACTTGACAAGGTTTGCATGATCGGGAAACCTTATGGCATCTTTCCTCATGGTGGGACAAAAATATCCAGCGCGTTGGGCTTTGTGAGTAAGGATCCTCCACCCAGAATGGCTGCCACATATGCCGTCGTGAAAGTCCTCCGTGATCTGGCGGCCTTGCTCCAGTGAGATACACTTGAGGCTTGATAAGTTATAGCCTTTCTTGTACAACCTTCCCCCTTTCATGTAAAAGCATGAGGCTCGGACTTGCAATCTCCGCCTTTCGTCTTTGTCAGAAGGAGAGGCTCCCTTTTCTAGGTACTCCTTCAGGGGTGTCCTCCAATCGGGGGTTTCGCTGATCGACATGACTTGCATTTGAATGGCGTGTCGGTTCTTGCATTCCACGCGGGCCACACCAGTAGTGCAAACGGCTGACCGGGAATCGAGCTTATCCAGGGCATCCACTACCGTGTTTTTGGATCTCGGGATGGAATGTATCTCAAATTGGCGTAAAGCTTTAGCTACCGTCTTCCCTCGCTCACAATACTCAGGTAAAGTTCCGGTTCTTGCCTCATAGGCTCCTTGTACCTATTTGACTGTTACTTCGGAGTCGTTGTAGCAAGTCAGGCTCTAGGCCCCATTCACGAGGGCCAATTCGATACTGGCCAAGAGTCCTTCATACTCCGCTTCATTGTTGGTGGCCTTGAATTCTAGGGCCAATGCATACTCAAGTACTTCTCCCTCGGGGGACATGAGCACTAGACCGGCTCCGCGGCCTCCTTCATTCACCGCTCCATCGGAGAAGAGTACCCAACAAGTCATCGCCCTTATTGCTTTCACGATGGCCTCATTCCTGAAGATGGCCTCGACCAAGAAGTCGGCGAGAGATTGCACCTTGATAGCGGGGTGACTCTTGTATGAAATGTTAAACTCGGATAACTCGACTACCCACCTTGTCATCTTGCCCAAAAGGGTAGGTCGATGAAGCGGGAAGTCGGAGAGGACCTGCACGGGGTAACCCTAGAAGTATGGCCTTAACTTGCGGGCGGATGTGACGACTACTAGAGCTTAGCTTCTCCATGGGCGAATATCGTGTCTCCGCGAGTAGCATAGTCTTGCTCACAAAATAGACTGGCACTCGTGCATCTTTAACGATGACGACACTGACGGTTGTATCTCTCGTCGCGATGTAGAGTTAGAGCTCTTCTCCGGGTTCTGGTGCGGCCAGGGTAGGCAATTGTTTTAAGTGGCTCTTCAAGTCCTCGAAGTCTGCCGCGCACTCCGGCGTCCACTCAAAGTTGTGGACCTTGCGAAGGGCCTTGAAGAAGGGGAGACTTCTCTTTGACAGCCGGGCACAAAATCTGCCCAAGTAGTTCACCGCGCCCAGGAAACGTTGCACCTCATTAACGTTCTGCGTGACGGTCATTGCCAAGATACCTTCAACCCTCTCTGGGTTAATTCCTCTGGTGCTGACCAAAAAGGCTAAGAACTTGCCTGCTTGTACTCCAAAAACACACTTCTTGGGATTCAAACTCATTCCATTTCTTCTAAGGGTGCTGAAGACTTCGCGAAGATCGACCGCGTGCTAAGAAGCATGTCGACTCTTCACGACATTGTCATCCATATAGCCTTCTACCATCTTGCCACTCAGGTCGCGAAAAATGCGGTCTACAAGCCTCTGGAAAGTAGCTCCCGCGTTCCTGAGGCCGAAGGGCATCACCCGATAGCAATAAGTTCCTGCCTCTGTAATGAAAGTCGTGTGCTCCTCGTCACGGGGGTTCATTTTGATCTGGTTGTATCCAGAGTATGCATCGAGGAAGCTTAGGGCCTCATGCCCCGTGGTGGAATCCACCAGGCAGTCAATAGAGGGGAACGGGTAGCTATCTTTGGGGCAATCCTGATTCAGGTCGGTGAAGTCTACACACATTTGCCATTTACCGCTCGACTTTTTGACCATGATCACATTGGCTAGACAGAAAGGATACTGCACCTCCTGGATGAATCCGACTGACTGGAGCTTGAGAATTTCTTCACGGGCCCCTCAGCCTTATCGCTAGCTTGCTTTCGCTTCTTCTGTCTCACGGGCTTGGTTCCCTGGATGATATTCAAGCTATGGGCCATCAACGTCCGGGGAATGCCAATTAGGTCTTTTGGCATCCAGGCAAACACGTCCCTAGACTTCCCCAATAGCTCATGGTCGTTCACACCCAGGTAGGTCCCCAAGAACAGCCTCTCGTCCTCTTTGCTGAAAGGAGTTATTGCCCTTGTTTCCTTGTTCTCAACGATCGGATGAACTTGTTCACGTACTTCCAAGTCGGTTTGCTCTTGGACTCCCTCAAGGATTCTGCTCTCAACTCGAGCTCGTGGCAAAACTTGCTCTACGAGGCCCTTCCCCTTAGAGTGGTTAAATAGCATGCTTGACATTCAGCTTGTCGGCCCTTCGATTCTCCTACATTCCCGTGGATCGGAAATTTCACCTTGAGGTGGAATACTGACGTGACTGCCTGGAATTTATTGAGGGACACTCGCCCTAAGATTGCATTGTACGCAGAGCGTATCCTCATGACCACGAAATCCACCGATTTAGACCTACGCAGGCTTTCCTCATCACCTAGGATGAGATCCAAGGTGATGATGCCGGAGACGCTGACCCTCTCCCTCGAGAAGACAACTAGCATGCAATCAGTGGGCCAAAGCTTAAGGGACCGCATATAAACTTGCCATCTCTTCAGCTCTAATGTGGGTGTTGGCCTTGTCTAGTAACTTTGCGTAGGTTGTCGGCTCCTTCTTGGTAACCAAGAACTTGAAATCCGAGTTTGCTAGCCCTTGGATGAATGCGATCTTTGCTACCTTCTCGTCAAAATCGCGGACCTGTATGACTTCGGCCGTGAACCTTTTCACGAAGAAAGCTAGGCTCTCAGTCTCATGTTGCTTTAGGGCAAAGATTTATTGCATTCCACGTCGCCTCCTCCGCGAACTCCCGAAGTGTGTTAGGAATGACTCCTCTAGCTGGGTGAAATTACAGATGCTTCCTATCGGGAGATTGATCATCCACGTCAGGGCTGCACCGGTAAGTGAGCTGGGGAACAACTTGCACATTGGCGGCCCATCCGCCCGACAGGACAGCATCGCATACTTGTACTTGGAGATGTGGTCTTGGGGATCTCCCTCGCCGGCATATTCCCCATGGTCGGAATGGCGCTGACATCGAGCTAAGGGATTGCCACTAGAACTTCGTATGTGAAAGCAATGGAGCCGTATAGGGTCGGGAGGTCGGAGATATCTCAGCGCGCCTCGGGACTGTCCACGGCTTGATGGGGCTTCGCATGCGAAAAACTATGCCTCCTTTCTCAATTACGGTGCCGGCCGGGCTCGCTGGCCGCTGGAGCTGGTCGGTGGGGGCCAGCTTGTGGTGCAGGTCTGGCCTGCCTCGCTCCTCGTGGGGACGGAGGAGGGTTTGGCGTCGATGGCCCAGGTGGTTCCATGTATCCGTACCCATGGAGTGGGTAAGGCTCTTGTGGGAACGCGTGTTGAGGGTACGGCTCTACTGGCGCGTGAGGTTGTGCTTCCTGAGGTGTGTACAGCCCCTAGAACGCCGGACATGTGTACTTCCACCCTTGGAAGCCTTGAAACTGCTATTCATTCATGTTCATGAAAGGGTGTTGCTCGCTTGGGGTTGAGAACTCGTTGAACCCAGTTTGGCCGGTGCGAGTGGTGGACTCGACGTCTGACATGGCCGGAGGTGTACTAGCTGTGTGAGAGGTCCCCACGGTCGGCGCTAGTGTGATCGTTCGGTTTTCCGAGAGTAAATAGTTGATGGTCCACACCGAACCAACTCTGGCTCGTCTCCCTCTGTTGCCTTCCTCCCCGTTCCTCGTCGGCTGCCTCCGGTCACGTCAAACGCCGTCCAACCTCGAGTCCAGACCTGAAAAGAGAAGAGGAGCCCGAGGTTGCCTCAGGCTTGCCACTCCGACACTCAAGTCAGTGCTCAACTCGCAGATGGTGCAGAGAAAGAGATAAAGCCAATGAATAGTAAAGAAACGGGGGTGAGAGAGTGGGGGAAGATGGAGCTTTCGGTGTCTAGCCAATAGGGTGGGAGGGAGAGGCGAACCGAAAGAGGGTCAAGAATCCCTTTTTCCAGTCGCAACCTCCTCCTTATATACCTGAGGCCAACAAGCCCTTTGCCGCGTAGCCGGCCTAGGCCGGGGAGGGGGTTCTTGAGCCGTGTAGCCGAACTTTACCGGGAGGAGCCGTCTGGGCAGGTCGGGAAGAGGGCCTCCGGATCGTATAACCGGATCAAGCCGAGAAAGGGTTGTTATGGCTTTGCTCCGAGTTGGGCCGCCAAATGGGCTTTTCTCCTACTTGGGCCGTATATTTAGGTCGGGCTAAATACGGCTCCCACAGCTAGTTTAAATCTTTTGAATATTTCTTTAATCATGCTTGGCTAAATTCCTAGTTCGAATGTTAGGGTGATCCCGACGATGCGTATGTAAATAGAATTATTTTTTTGCATGAATTGAAATAATATTTGATTCATTCCTAGTGTGTTTAATGGCCATAGTAGCTTATGTGAATTGGATCCTATTAGGATTTAAGACCGAGTGGTATTAACGTTAATAGGTAGTCAGATAGGGTTTGAGACAGAGAGGTAATAACTTATGTTGGAATCCCACTAGTTGAACTTAAGTGTTATTTATGCGACAACAACTTAATTACTCTTGAGGATTAATAAGCTATCATAGATGCTCTAGGTTTAAGTTGCATTTAGCGGATCACGATAGCGAATGTTATTTCAGTTTATCCCTAGACTCTAAGTGCTTAAAGGGTTTGAAGAAGATTAGCTCTACGCGACATCGATTGTAAGTTAAGTTCAGACACATTTACTATCATGTGACATGAGTTAGTAGATTACCTTAGATGGCTTACCTTCAAATAATTTGGACTAGATTCTGGTAAAGTGTGATTTTGTTTACTAAAACATTGTTGCAGTGATCCTTAACCGTATACACATTTATCCCCTAGATTTTTATATGTTTTCTTTATTATTCTTTGCTATCTAAGTGATAGTTATTTCCAATTTCTTACTTTTCTGGCCTAGCTTATTGATGGAGTTCTGAAAATTAGAGAAACACTAGAATAAATTCAAATCACCAATTATTTCAGTACGTTTCTTATTATTAAAAAGTTACGCCTAATTTTATAGTGATAGTGCACTTATAGAGTTATAGATGATTATTGTGTAAAAATTGGAGATCCAATAGATGTGTATATTGTCAAACAAAATTGGGAGAAGTTGCTTCATTTTTTGGATTTCTGGATTGAGTGTTGAACTTTGAGAATTCATAACTATGTGTGTATAAGGAGTTACGAAACCCACGAGTAGTCATTAGAATTATATACGAAACCCACGAGTAGTCATTAGATGTGTATAGGGACGTTGCATCTTATGTTATATACTGTATCATGGTATTTTTGGTAGAACTTTATTGGATCTGTAAGATGGTGAAATATGAGGAAACCGTGAATTAGGGTTGTAGGTTGGATCCTGAAATGTCTTGATTTGCATGAATTTCTAAGTATTACTTAGAACTCGAAATGATATGAAACTTGTGACATTAGAAAGATAATGAAGTTAAGTTTGTGGTAAAATTAGTTATGTAATTTTTGGAAGTCTTTATGTATTTGTTTGAGAATTTATAAGAAAACTACAACGTCTAGAATTTCAAGATCTTAGCTTATTTCTAAGTTGTTCATTAGTTGCCTATGCTTGGGTGTCCTAAGTATTTTGGGGATTAATTGAGAATGATTTCTATTCATTAGGTTCCAAATCTTGTTCATTCCTACTCATTTTCTTTTGGTGTCGGAAGTTCTCCCTTGAGGTATGTTCTTCTGGACTTACTTAGCTTTTGATTCTTGTATGCACTAGACTTGTAGACGGGGTACGTGGGGCCGTATTTTGGGAGACAACCCTAATTGTTAAGTGTGTTTTAAAATGATTTTATTACTATTTTCATTTTGGTTTCCACCGGTATGGTTATAAGCATGGGGTAAGTCGTTGAGGAAGTGACCCCCAAGTATAACCATACGGCGAGGTAGGGCCCCTTCTCGAAATGTTAAATGTTTTGGCAAGTGCTCTAGTAGAGACTTAGCCGGGGTTAGAAGTTAAATGTTTGGAAATGGACAACGAGTATAGTGGCGCACTGATCGTTGTGCCGAGATTAAGGCCGAAGGGTGCCATGATTGGTGATTGATCCGAGTTATGACATGGTTGTTGAATGATCCAAATGACGATGTAATTATAGATCGATTTGTGTTATGATATTATTGTTAATTGATTTGAGATGTGATATGTTTGTGAGGAATTTGAGTTGATATATGCTTGTGAAATTTTGTACGGTTAAATTTCGTCTTTGTATGAGTATATTGATAGCTTGACTACCTACTGCTATTAAAGTTATATATGTTCATATAGATATCTCATATTTTGGTTTTGCTTCGCATGCTTTCTTCTACTTGTTTGGTTCATATAAGAATCGCGAGCTAATGTGATAATTGTTGTGGTTTTTAGGTAATGTTACTGGTGTGTTTGGCGCACTAGAGGGACCCTTTTCGAATGATGGTGGCCAACCTCAACATGATGTGCCTTAGGATGGTTTTCTCGGTTTGTTTTGAGTTCGTTAGAGTATATTTTGTTGTCTCGGAACCTTTATTTGGTCCTAGAAATAGTTGAAATATTATTATAGTTCTAGTCTTCCGCATCGCTTCTTGAGTTCCACTTTGGTTATTGCATACATGTTGGTTTTCATTGACATTTTTCTTATTAATATTAGTTGGATAATTTTCATTATTTTCTCGTCGTGCCTTTGTTACATTAGCCACATCACCCTCATCATTTGTAAGAACTCTTGAATACTCACCTCATGGTCCATAATCTATAAGGACCACCAGTCAAAAGCATTATCCTTAAGCAAACGCTAAGCTAGCGACACCTTACAATCCTCTGGTGCCTTGATCGCGTTTAGAGTAGAGGCGATCTGTCTCAACCACAACTCCACATCCTTCCCATGAGCTCATGTGAAGAAAGGAAGCTTCAAGTAGCTAAACTCATGAAGCCATCTATCCGGACCCGAATCCCTCCGATCTCTCTCAAGTTGGACTGACACCTCATATCTCACTTGGGCCGACGAGGGTGGTCCAGACACTCTCGAAACCCTAGGAGCAGGTGTTGGAGGAATTGGTGCCCTAGAACCTGATGCTTGAGGAGCAACACCAGAAGGAGTCGGTACCTGACTTTCCTCATAAAAGTTTTGCATGAAGGATAAATCGCCTCCTTGAGTAAGGTATGCAGCTCATGTATCCCAGTGGGTGGCACCCCTTTAGATTGAACAAAAGGTTGTCCTAACGCCTCAACATTGGCCTAAGACCCTGATCTAGCAGTACTATGGGCAACATCAGCATGATAGGCACCTTGTCCCTGATGGACACTCAAATTTGGTCATTGACTCTCAGTAGTGTGCGAGCCGTATTTAGCCCGACCCAAATATGTGGCCCAAGTAGAAGAAAAGCCCATTTGGCGAAGCAGCCCAACTCGGAGCAAAGCCATAACAACCCTTTCTCGGCTTGATCCGATTATACGGTCCGGAGGCCCTCTCCCCGACCTGCCCAGATGGCTCCTCCCGGTCAAGTTTGGCTACACGGCTCAGGAACCCCCTCCCTGGCCTGGGCCGGCTATGTGGCAAAGAGCATGTTCGCCTCAGGTATATAAGGAGGAGGTTGTGACTAGAAAAAAGGGATTCTCGATCCTCTTTCGGTTTGCCTCTCTCTCTCTCTCACCCCATCGGCTAGACACCGAAAGCTCCATCTTCCCCCACTCTCTCACCCTCGTTGCGTCTGTGTGGACCACCAACTATTGGCCGGCGGGGAACGGGGAGGAAGGCAACCGAGGGAGACGAGCCGGAGTTGGTTTTGTGTGGACCGCCAACTATTTCCTCTCGGAAAACCGAACGATTACACTGGAGCCGACCATGGGGACTCCTTACACAGCTAGTACACCTCCGGCCATGTCAGACGTCGAGTCCACCACTCGCACCGGCCAGACTGGGTTCAACGAGTTCCCAACCCCAAGCGAGCAACACCTTTTCTTGAACATGGAGGAAGTGTAGTTTCAGGGCTTCCAAGGATGGCAGTACACATGCCCGGTGTTTTGGGGGCCGTACGCACCTCAGGAAGCGCATCCTCACGTGCCAGTAGAGTCATACCTTCAACACGCGTTCCCACAAGAGCCTTACCCACTCTATGGGTACGGATACATGGAACCACTTGGGCCACCGACGCCAAACCCTCCTCCGTCCCCATGAGGAGCGACGCAGGCCAGACCTGCACCGTAAGCTGGCCCCCACCGACCAGCTCCAGTGGCCAGCGATCCCAACTTCACTGCAATCGAGAAATGAGGCATAGTTTTTTGCACGTGAAGCCCCATCAAGCCACGGATAGTCCCGAGGCTGTTGAGATATCTTCGATCTCCCGACCCTGTACGGCTCCATTGCTTTCACAAACAAAGTGCTAGTGGCAATCCCTCAGCTCGATGTCAGCGCCATTCCGACCATGGGGGAATATGTCGGCGAAGGAGATCCCCAGGACCACATCTCCAAGTTCAAGTATGCGATGCTGTCCTATTGGGCGGATGGGCCGACAATGTGCAAGTTGTTCCCTGGTTCACTTACCGAGGCAGCCCTGACGTGGATGATCAATCTCCCGACAGGAAGCATCGGCAATTTCACCCAGTTGGAGGAGTCGTTCCTAACACACTTTGGGAGTTCGCGGAGGAGGCGTCGTGGAATGCAGGAAATCTTTGTCCTAAATCAATAGGAGATCGAGAGCCTAGCTTCCTTCATGAAAAGGTTCACGGCCGAAGTCATATAGGTCTGTGATTTTGACGAGAAGGTAGCAAAGAGTGCGTTCATCCAAGGGCTAGCAAACTCGGATTTCATGTTCTCGGTTACCAAGAAGGAGCCGGCAACCTACGCAAAGTTACTAGACAAGGCCAACAACCACATTAGAGCTGAAGAGATGGCAATTTTATAACGTGTTCCTCCGAGCGCGCTTTGGAACGAGCCTAAAGGGCGGTACCATGGGCCGTGGGAACCAAGAAGGCCTTCCGCCGCTGCAGAAAAAGGGGAAGTCCCAAAACACGTTCCAGTACACACGGTGTCAATGAACCCGCCAACTCAACAACCCAATCCCTATCTCAATCGCTCCCGATCTAAAGCAGCACCCCAGCAAGGCCAGCCCCCCCCAGAAATTCTACTCCTACCACAAGTCCAAAGCACATGACAGTCGCGAGTGTAGACGGTACGGGTCCTCGGCAAAAAAAGACAACATTAGGCTCCCTGTTTTGCTAGGGGATACAAGGCCATGAGCCGCAGAGCCGGAAGGAATCAAGGGCCACCTCCTTCGCCCCCACCGTGGAGGGACAACTTCCCTCCCCCCGACGGGTGCATGGGGACAATCGCGGGGGCGTGAGCCCCTGGGGGGACAACATGAGAGCAGCGCGAAGGTATGCACGTGGAGGAATGTATAACTCCACAATGCCAGTGCTCAGCGTGGCCAACAGCTCGCCGATAGGGCACCAGCTCTCATTCACATAAAAGGATGCCGAGGCTGTAGATGCCCCTCATTATGACCCCTTGGTCATGCATGCCCAGTTTGGGACTAAGCTCGTTAAGAGGGTCCTCATCGATACAAGAAGATCCGCCGATATCCTGTACTGGGACGCCTTCTTGCAACTAGAGATCCCGCCCGTAGAGCTCTGGCCCACTGATTGCACGCTAGTTGGCATCTCGGGGGAGAGGGTCAGCGTCTTCGGCATCATCACCCTGGATCTCATCCTAGGTGATGAGGGAAGCCCGCGTAGGTCTAAATCGGTGGATTTCATGGTCATGAGGATACCCTCCGTGTACAATGCAATCTTAGGGCGAGTGTCCCTCAACAAATTCCAGGCAGTCGCATCAGTATACCACCTCAAGGTGACATTGCAATCCGCAGACGACAAGATGCAATGCCCTCCTGGCTCGAAGGGAACTCCCTCCCTCCGGTGATCATGCAGTATAGTCATCTGCAAGGAGAAAGAGAAGAAGTAAGTAGATATGCATTTAAGTCGAAGAGCCCGGGTAAGCGAGGAACTGTAAGGAAAGAAGCAAGTGTTCAAGGCAAGTGTAAGAGCAAGTGTTCAGAGCAAGTGTTCAGAGCAAGCGTTAGAGCAAGTATTAGAGCAAGTGTTTTGAGTACTCTGAGCAAAGAAAGAGAAGAGATCTGAGCAAGAAGTGAAACAACACTGCCCTTTTTATAACCATCCTTCCATGAGACGTGAGGGACCCACCAGCTGTCCTCCAGTAATGGCAAGAAAACAGTATCTTTCTTCAAGGCCAGCTTATGCAATCCACGACCATACCAGGCCAGCCGACTCCTTTAATGATCAAGCCCCCCGGCCGGGTAGAACCTCGACTGCGTGGCTTGAGGGGCTGTGAGGGAGTCGTATTTAGCCCGACCCAAATATGCGGCCCAAGCAGGAGAAAAACCCATTTGGCAAAGTGGCCCAACTCGGAGCAAAGCCATAACAGCCCTTTCTCGGCTTGATCTGGTTATACGGTCCGGAGGCCCTCTTCCTGACCTGCCCAGACGGCTCCTCCTGGCCAAGTTTGGCTATGCGGCTCAAGAACCCCCTCCTCATCCTGGGCCAGCTACGCGACAAAGGGCCTGTTGGCCTCAGGTATATAAGGAGGAGATTGCGACTGGAAAAAGGGAATATCGATCCTCTTTCGTTTCGCCTCTCTCTCCCATCCCATCGGCTAGACACCGAAAGCTCCATCTTTCCCAACTCTCTTACCCCCGTTGCTTTACTGTTCATTGGCTTCATCTCTTTCTCTGCACCATTTGCGAGTTGAGCACTAACTTGAGCGTCGGAGTGGCAAGCCCGGGGCAAACCCGGGCTCCTCTTCTCTTTTCAGGTTTGGACTCGAGGCCGGACGACGTCTGACGTGATCGGAGGCAGCCGACAGGAACGGGGAGGAAGGCAACCGAGGGAGACGAGCCAGAGTTGGTTCTGTGTGGACTGCCAACTATTTTCTGTCGGAAAACCGGACGATCAAAAGCAGTCTCTTCAACTTGGGGCTCAGCAACGACCCCTCTTCCTCTTCCTCTACCTCTACCTCTCCCTCTACCTCTTCCTCGTGCCATAGCTGAATTGCACGAAAGCATTATTAATTACATGCAAACCTACTAAAATCTACCTAGAAGGCAATAAAATAAAGCTTACATGGTTTCCCTCATCTGATTATGGCGTCTCAATGTGCCTTTCTACCCGACATGCAAAATGCCCCGTAAAACCAATTTTCAAAAAATTTAAAGCTCGAGCTTAGTTTTGAAATCTAAGTTCGACCTCTTGTGCTCTAATGTTAGGACATTGTGTGCTTGTTGTCAACCTCACTCTAATACCAATTTGTAAGTCCCCATCCAATAACCTGGGGCATGACATGGAGTGGACCACACTTGGGTCCACTAGACCTAGTCTGACAACAATTTCACTAGATTGGACCTTCCAACTAAGGCACGACGAGAAAGCAATGAAAACTATCCAACTTATATTTATTTAGAAAAATGTGACTAAAAACCAACATGTATGCAATAACCAAAGTGGAACTAAAGAAGCGATGCAGAAGACTGAAACTAATATCTCAGCTATTCCTAGGACCAAAGGAAGGTTCCTAGACAACCAAATAAGCTCCAACAAACTCAAAACAACCCGAGAAAATCATCCTAAGGCACATTATGTTGAGTTGACCACCATCATTTGGAAAGGGTCCCCCTGATGCACCAAACATACTGGCAACATTACCTAAAAACCACAACAATTATCACATTAGCTGGCGATTCCGATATGAACCAAATAATTAGAAGAAAGCATGCGAAGTAAAACCAAAATACGAGATATGTATATGAACATATATAACTTTAGTACTAGTAGGTAATCAAGCTATAAATATATTCAATAATTGATCATGGTAATAAAGACGAACATTACTCGTATAAACGTTTACAAGTATATATTATGTCGAATCCATCAACAATCATATCACATCTGCAATAAATCACCAATCACATCATAAATACAAAGTGATCCATAATTACATCATAAGTCAGATCATTTGACAACCATCTCATAACTCGAATCAATCATCGATCATGGCACCCTCCGACCTCAATCATGGCACAACGGTCAGTGCGCAACTCTACTCGTTCTCCATTTCCAAACATTTAAATTCTAACCCCGGATAAGTCTCTACTAGAGAACTTGCCAAAACATAACATTCAAGAAGGGGTCCCACCTCACCGTATGGTTATACCCGTGGGGTAACTTCATCAACGACTTATCCCATGGCCATAACCATACTGGTGGAAACCAAATTGAAAACAATCATAAAATCATTAGAAATTGCAACTTAACAGTTAGGGTCGTCTCCCAAAATACGGTCCCACATATCCTATCTACATGTCTAGCGCATATAAAAATTGAAAGCTAAGTAAGTCCAGAAGAACTTACCTCAAGGGAGAACTTCTGACACCAAAAGAAAGAGAGTAGGAACGAACAAGATTAGGAACCTAATGAATAGAAATCAATCACAATTAATCCCCAAAATACTTAGGACACCCAAGCATGGACAACTAATCAACAACTTAGAAATAAGCTATGATCTTGAATTTCTGAACGTTGCAGTTTCCTTATAAATTCTCAAACAAATACTTAACGACCTAAAACAATCACCTAATTAATTTTACCATAGAATTAAGTTCATAACCTTTCTAATGTCACAAGGTTCATATCATTTTGATTACTAACTAATACCCAAAAATTCATGTAAGTTAGGACATTTCAAGATTCAGCACACAACCCTGAATCACGGTTTTCCTCAATTTTCACCATCTTATAGATCCAACAAAATTCTACCAAAATTACCATGATACAGTACACAAAATAATCTTTCTAATGACTATTTGTGGGTTTTGTAACTCCCTATGCATATCCATCTAGAAATTTGAGAAACTGAATCAACTTCTCCGAATTTTAATTATGTTTACATACATGATCTAAATCCCTATTTTTAGTATGACACTTATAAAGAGGTCTAGAATAATCCCACAAGGTTTCGGAATTTTAGAATCACTAAAATGTAAGTAAATAATCGAATAAGAAAACACTACAGAGAATCCCTGATTCAGATATCCCAAGTGGGATTACCAAAAACCTAAACCCACACACTTATAAATCCACCATAATCCATAATCAGTACCAAACCACAATAATTAACAATAAGACCTAAAATAAAGGTAAGGTTGAATTACGTACTCGTACTATTGGTTGAAGGATCTACGATGACGGATGCAGATGTGGGAAGAGTGTTATGCTCTAGGGTTTTTCACAACAAAGTGGATGCAAAGTGGGTTAAGTAGGTTTATGGGCTGATTTAGAAATAGGGTTAGTAAATCTCAAATATAATGAAATACCTTTAAAATTCATAAATAAGGATAATTGTTAAACTAAATCCAAATAAAATAATGTCTTTTAACATAACATCTATATTAGATCCTAAAAAAACGTTAGATTTCCTAACGAGAAAACGTATCAACTAAAACAATCTAAATATAATCTGAATATTACAAAAAAATATTAGAAGATAAATATGGAACCCACTAGAATACGCAAGGATATTAATGGGGAATACACAAAAAAACTTATAAGGATCATAAGTGGGAAACCAAATGGGAACAGGGACAAGGACAAATATCATTCCACAACGGGGAATGGGGACAAGGACATGGAGTGAAATTGCTATCCCTAGTCTTCACTAGCCGTGTCACCATCTTCATCAAAATCAAGGTGACGGCGAGGTGGCGCTCGTCGCGGTCATTATGAGAATGTGACCTAGGGTGATGTCGTTGCTCATGGTCATGGTAGCTGTAATTGTGCACTTGAGGCGGTATCTAGCCTCTCATCGCTCCTCATCCGAAGTCGTGTGCATAGGCTTAGCACAAAAGCTCTCTGGGACATGTTCTTGTTCATCAAGGGAGTCTAGATTAAATGCATATTCTTGGTGTCGCACATCTTTAGGAGCTACCATAATTTTGTTGTGAACTCGTGGAGGTGGTTGCGCCATAGGTGCTTTGCCTTTTTCATTTGCAGTGGCCTTGCTCGGTTCCTCTTTGTTGGTGGCTTGGTCTCCTTTCGGTGTAGGCGAGGCATTGTTATCACCATAACAAAAGGTGGAGCCTTTATCCTTTTGCTTGGTTTCAAATCGCTCCTCAAATTATGCAAAAACCCTTATTGTAATAATGAGGAACAACTTGGAAACCTCTTAGGAAGAAGACCAAGACCATCAAGAAATAGGGTCAAGCCAACGAAATTTCTGGAATTTGAAGATCTTGTCGAAGTCGGGAAATTTCTCGGTAAAAGGGCCTTTATTTTTGCTACAAAATTGATATCAAGCTCATTCAAGAACCATTAAAAAGCTAACTCAAAGATCTACAACTCTCTAGTTTATGTCGAGTCAAAATTTCATCGGGAAGACGATCAAAAACATTGATTACTAAATGCTAGGAATAGTGCACGGAGGTGGCCCTGACTGTATGGTCTCGTGCACGGTCCTTGCATTGCCTTATGGACGCGTTGCTTCGTTTATTCAGGATCCTTCCGCAAGCTTATATGTGGATGATTTATTCAATCATTTTATGGACATTTTTATCTTATATTTTACAGCCTTTATTAGATTAGATTTAATGTTTATTTCTCATCATGGACATTCTATCATTTTGTTATCTATATATAATAAAGGCAGAATTTCAGTAAACCACCCCTTTAATAGGGCACTTTGCCCACAACCACCCCTTATACACGAAATTACTTACAACCACCCATTAAACACATTCCGTTAGCAACGAGCCATCCATTTACTGTTCCGTCCATTTTCTACCGTTATCTCATGCGAAATTACAAATATGCCCCTCATTTTAATTTTTCCCAAATTGTTTTTTATTTTAATAACAAAATATATTATAATATTTAATATATAAAATAAAAACACATTTGTAATGACCCAACCTAAAAATTTTCGGGTCGAACGGGTCGGGTCACTTTTAACCCAATACTTTTTGGGTCGGGTCTCGACCCAGAAAACGCGGATCGGGTCGATTTTGCAGGTCAAGTAAAATATTGATAGCTTTAAATCAGACCAAACCGATTTTAATATTTTGAATGGTTAGGTACAGGTTCGGGTTGACCCAGCGGGTCGAGAGCGCCATTTCAAAATTTTATAAAATAATTATTAAAATAATATTTTAATTAAAACAAAAAAATAAATAACAAAGATTATTATATAATATTTTAATAACAAAATATATTATAATATTTAATATATAAAATAAAAACACATTTGTAATGACCCAATGGGTCACCCAACCCAGAAAATTTTGGGTTGAACGGGTCGGGTCACTTTTGACCCAATATATTATAATATTTAATATATAAAATAAAAACACATTTTGTTATTAAAATATTATATAATAATCTTTGTTATTTATTTTTTTGTTTTAATTAAAATATTATTTTAATAATTATTTTATAAAATTTTGAAATGGCGCTCTCGACCCGCTGGGTCGACCCGAACCTGTACCTAACCATTCAAAATATTAAAACCGGTTTGGTCCGATTTAGAGCTATCAATATTTTACATGACCTGCAAAACCGACCCGATCCGCGTTTTCTGGGTCGAGACCCGACCCAAAAAGTATTGGGTTAAAAGTGATCGACCCGTTCGACCCAAAATTTTTTAGGTTGGGTCATTACAAATGTGTTTTTATTTTATATATTAAATATTATAATATATTTTGTTATTAAAATAAAAAACAATTGGGGAAAAATTAAAATGAGGGGCATATTTGTAATTTCGCATGAGATAACGGTAGAAAATGGACGGAACAGTAAATGGGTGGCTCGTTGCTAACGGAATGTGTTTAATGGGTGGTTGTAAGTAATTTCGTGTATAAGGGGTGGTTGTGGGCAATGTGCCCTATTTAAGGGGTGGTTTACTGAAATTCTGCCTATAATAAAAGGAGAGGCCTAAATTTTATGCATCAACACCACATTCAATTAGCCTAGGTATCATCATCATCCAACCATCATCCGACACATCATCTAGCCTTTTAACCAAGTCCGATTTAATTATATATTAAACTTTATTTAATTAAATAAATGTAATTAAAAACACAAGCATGAGATCTGAATATGGTAAATAAGAGTACCAAATTATTTTTTGAGATCAACATTAATCTTAATTATTTTTTTGAAAGTTATTAATTATATTTATATTATAAACGTAATGATGACTCGATAGATATAGATTTGTAGTTAGTATTCATATATTAATTACAATAATATGTGACTCAAATAACAATTAACATTCTAATATAACAATATAACATTCCAAACTTCTAATTATTGTACATATCTATCTATAATTATTTGTTTGATTGCTTCAAAATACATGCCTTAAGTAATTTTTAAATTTAACCTATGTTTAATTCTGTTAAAGAAGATAACTTACTTGTATTTCCTAAATGTATCCTATTTACTCAAATTTGTGACTTAATGAATTTTCAAAATCTAACTAATTCTTAAAATTTAACTAGTTTAACCTAGATATATTTCACTTATGTTATTCCAAATCTATATTTTTTTGATAAGGTTGGTATCAATCCACGTGAAAGCATCCTTTTGGATAAGAACGAGAAGTTCTGAGTTGGTCATGATTTCTTCCGATGAATGTAAATGACAAAGTTTTGCAATGAGTTCAGCCACCACATTCATTTCCCGTAAGACCTGAAAAATCCGCATTGTCACAAAAGAGTTGTAAAAGACATAGAATATCAGATGTGACAATCTCAATATCTCATGGACAATGCCAGATTTGTTTCAGGACATTAACAATTTTCAAATTTTTACTTTCAATTTCTAAGTTCTGGAGTACCTTTTTTTTGTCTTAATTAGCGCATTACGCAATGCAAGTGCTTTTGTCCTTGGGAGAGTTGATTTGCCACTTTTTCTGTGAAAATCAACATCTGTTCACTCTTGTCAATTATGAAAATAAAGCAATATGTTGAGTCCCTGTTTGATTTTGTTGATCCGTCTGAAAAATTTGTCATGCGGTTTCTTCAATCTTAGATTTTTCCGTTTTCTCTCATTTGGTATTTGAGTAGGTTTACTGTTGTTAATGATTAGGCAATCCAAGTCCCAAAGTTTTGTTCTTTTACAATTGGAAATTGAGGTTTTGAGTATAGTTTGTCAAATCTTTTATTATCTCCGGATCACTATTGTTTATTGAGAATGTTTTATGGTTTCGTTGGTACCAAATGCTCCACCAGTTAATTGCTAGTTCTATAAATTGGTTCAGAGTCGTTCTATTCCCGGTTTCATCCAATATGTTTTCAATCTTTCTATTTCCAAAAATCAAATTACCTATATATCTTCCCGTATCAATGTTTATTTTTAGTATTGTATGTATTGTATGATTACAATGTAATTACAAGTGTGGTATGTCTTCAGTTTGGTGATTACATACCATGCAACTCGGGGGTATAACAACACCTTTTTCCTGCAATCTTGATTTAGTGGGAAGTCCATTTTTGATGATATTCCTTAAAAAAAAAATTCACTTTTGGGTATGTTTCCAATTTTCAAATCCAAGATGAATCATATGCGGGGTATCATTTGTTCTTCATAATTAATTCCATCACAGATTTCGTAAAAAAACACTTGTTCTTACTTGGTTCCCATTACATTTGGTCCCTAATTTGATTGAAAGGAAGCATTATTGATGTGATAATGGATACTATATCTAACGGTAGTATTTGGTCGAGTTTACTATTATTCCATTGTTTGTTAATATCCAAAAACTCTTCAACTTTTGTATTAGGATTATCATTTGGTGGTATATTAACAATATCACATAGTGGTCCTTTAAAAAACCATTTATCTTTCAAAAAATTTATCGTTTTTCCATCTTCCACTTGCCAAATTAGTCGTTTCTTGAATTCTTGTCGTATTTCCATCATATTGGACCATTGCCAAGAGCAATTTCCGTTTTTTTCATGTTCTGGTACATGTATGTTTTTAAAATAATTTTTTGAGATTATTCTTACCCAAAAGTCATTTGGTTCCGCAAGAATTTTCCATATTAGCTTGAATTATAGGGCGTATTCACGTCCTTTGTTTTTCGGAATCCCAATCCTCCGAGATTTGGAGGTTGAAAATTTTTATGCACCCAATAAGTGGTTTATAAGATGATTTTTTGTTCCAAAAGAAAGATTTGTTTTTAATCTAACTCATTATGGGTACTGCTTGGGAGCATAAAGCTTTGCATTAAGAAATTGGGTCTTGAAGCAAGATTTGCTTTAATTAATGTCGTTCTTTCGGCTTGTGATAATGAGTTTGCCTTTCACTTAGTCAGCTGATGTTTTGAATTTGTGATGACGTCCTCAAAAGTTGTTGAATTAAACCTACCATTGATGATAGGGCAACCAAGGTATTTCTCAAGGGAAGTCATATTGGTTATCGTTAGGATTCCTTGAATTTGGTGTTTTGTACATTTGTATCTTTTTTTGTGACTTGGAAAGCCGATTTTTAGAAATTTACATTTTGTCCTGAGATCTGACAATAATCATCCATAACTTGTTTTATTTCCTTGCAGTTTTGCTGACTCACTTTTGAAAAGATCATAATGTCGTCTGTAAATGCCAGAAATGGAAATCTAGTCCCACTTCTAGGGTTTTGAAAACCCAAAGGTTTTCGTTGTCCTATTGAAGCATGATGTAGTTTTTAAGCTAGGATAGAACCCAAAATAAAAAGAAATGGGGATAGTGAGTCTCCTTGTTGAAGTCCTCTTTCTGGTTTGAAAATCTCCGTTGGTCCGTTATTGACAAGGACTGAGAAAGAAACTGTTGTAATGCATTCCCTAATCCAGTTCATAAATGTTGCACTAAATCCAAATTTATGGAAAATGTCAAGAGTAAATTTTCATTCAATTCGATCATATGCTTTTTCCATATCCAACTTTAGAGCGATATAGTCCTCAGTACCTTTTCGAGACTTGAAGGAGTGGAATATTTCATGGGCAATGAGAATGTTGTCTTAAATGGCTCTATTTGCAACAAAGGCAACCTAAAGAGGATGAATTAACTTTTCCATTGATCTTTTTAGTCTTTCTGTTAATATTTTAGATAAGATTTTGTATATTGTTGAGCATAGACTGATTGCTCGGTAATGATTTGTTGAGTTGGATTTATCACATTTTGGTATGAGAGATATGAAGGTGTGCTTAATTTGTTTCAGTAATTTTCCTAAGAGGAAAAAGCTTTTCACTGCTTGAGTAACTGAGGGTGCAACAATATCCCAATATTTTTGGTAAAGTTAAGCCCTCATGCCATCAGACACATGTGATTTATCATAGCCTATTGCAAAGACTGCAGATTTAATTTCATCATTTGTTGCTGGTTTTGCAAATTCAAGATTATCTTCATTTGATATTTTTTGTTTGAATGAGTTATATATGGTCCCGTAGAATGTTTTCTATAATTGGGGAGCTTTTAAATCTCTTCATGAAATCATTTCGAATTACATTTATGATATTTTGTTATCGAATTACATAGATTCCTTCTTGTGTTTGAATTTCATTAATTATGTTCCTATTTCTCTTTCTCGTAGCTATCTTGTGGAAATAGCTTGAGTTTGTATCATTAAATCTAATATGTTTTGTTTTAGCTCCTTGGTTCCAGAATATTTTTTGGAAGTTTAGAAGTTGTTCTTTTTTATCTACGAGTCTTGTTTGTTTTTCTACAAGGGATCTATTTGTGCACTTGTAGATAATTTTCAGGATTGTAGTAAGGTCTTCCTCAATCTTGTGTAGTTGAGTGAACATATTTCCAAAGGTGGTCTTGTTTAACTCTTTTGCTTGTCGCTTAAGTAGTTGTGTTTTCTTGACAAAGTCGTACATTCGGGACCCATGATATTTGGTTCTCCATGCTTGTTTGACCACATTTCGAAAATCTTTTTGTGTCATCCTTAATTTTTCAAACTTAAACGGTTGGTTTTTGAAGGGTATAGTTGTTTTTAATTCAATAGATATTAGACAGTGATATGAGGTTGTGAAAGAATAACTTCTTGTTGCTAGATATAGGTACCATTGCATGATTTGATGTTGAACCAATGTTCTATTCAAATTTTCATATATATTGTCTATTTTTTTTCATCCATGTGTATTCATTTTCTTGGGTATGGATGTTCATAAGATCACACTTATTTTTCAAATGAAGTAGTCTGTTGTATTTGTTTATACGCGGGTGTAAGCCACCACTTTTTCCCGATGGGTCTTGAGTTTCATTTAGATCCCCCATGAAGATGCGTGGGATAGGGATTTTTTTGATAAACGATATCATTTCATCCCAAATAGAGTTTTTTTTGGTTCATTTGGGGGAGCATAAGCTAAAATTATAATAAGTTTGTTGTTTGTAGTCATGTTTGTGTATCTTAAGCTAATGAATCTAGGGTTCACGCTATCCATTTCAAGTAGTTCATTGGTCAATTGATAAGTTTTCCACATAATAAAGAGGCCACCCGCAAAACTTGTTGCTGGTGAAAAAAGAATTAGTCAAAACCTACTTTTTCCAAATTATGTCTTTGGGTTGTTTATTTGTTCACGATGTCCAATTCAAGTAGTTCATTAGTCCATTGATAAGTTTTCCGCATAATACAGAGGCTACATGTGAAACTTGTTGCTGGTGAAAACAAGAATTTGTCAAAACCTGCTTTTTTCTAGATGATGTCGTTGGGTTGTTTATCAGTTCGTATTTGAAATAAAGCTAGTACTTGTATTCTTTGAAATTTGCAGAAAGATTCATTGTCAATCCATAAGTTTTTCCTTCCAATTCCCCTACAATTCCATGTATATATCTTCATAAAAAACAAATTGGGAGAGTAGCTGGTCATATTTCGTACGTTTATTAATATATAATCTACCAAAATCAATGGTTCCTTCAATGAATTGTTCGTGTTTATACAATATTGTTCCCTTTTTCTTTGAATCCTCAAGCTAGGGTGCAATGGCATTCTAGTATTATTTGTAACTATATATCTGGATTTAGGTATAGTTACAAGAATCATATATATACAGTCTAACTTACAACATAATTTGGTGTAAATAATGGGTAACTACGAAATCTTGCAAACCAACCGGATGACCAACATAGTGCATTAGAAATACAAATGTAGATCCAGAAAACTTGTTTTGTATGTGTGTTACTTTGATTCAAAACAACAGTTGTGCAATAGTCATTTTCCATGGTATGGAGATAAAAAAAAAGAATCTAGTCATAAATGAAGTAAAAAAATGCAAGGTCTGGTCGTTTAGTTAGGGGTCGAGAATAGTCACACCAATTCCAATACATGGGTTTCAAAAGTATACATGGGTCCAAGTACATTGTTTCGAACTTTGGTTCATGTGCAAAATGTCCTGAAATGATTTTCATAATTTGAGCAAAGTAAGCAAAAAACAGCTCAAAGCACAAGTTCTTAATAAGTAAAAGAATAATTCTAGTCATAGGTCTTGTACACGGTACATTATTGGTACATTTGCTCAAATCAAATGTGTTCTGTCGTTTACAACAATAGTTCACATCAAGTTTGGTCACTTTGTGTGGTCCATTGCCTGCCAAATTGGCCGATCTATCATGGGATGTAGTAAGAAGATACTCAAAAAACTACAAAAATGTACCAAAGAAAAATTGTAGATCAAAGGAATACTTTTCAAGGAAATGGGAAAGCCCATGTTGTTGCTCAAATTTGCTATAATCAGTGAAGTCATGTCTATTGTCAAGTGTACCAAACAAATGCAACTTAAGCATAGAAGTGATAACTCTTATTTTATATATATTTTAGGAGTCTAGTTGTATATTAGATTGGATCATTTTCATGCATATTTTATGTTTTTATAATTAATTTTGCTATATTTTACATTCGAAGTCTACACTCGTACCTTTATATATTTCAGGTATTTTAGGTTTCTTTTTTAGGTGTTTTGAGACCAAACGAGAAGGCCAAAGAAGCAAAACATCAAAAGCTTATTACTATAACAGATCGTGGTCTATCAAATGGGAATTTGTATCCTAGTGGGCTTATTGTTTATATATGGGCTTGAGATGGGCAGCCTTCATTCAAGATGGCGGAAGCAATTTCGGTGGGCCCACTGTGAGATGCCGGCATGGACTTGATTTTGGGCGTGGATCTGCATGTTTGCCGCGGCCGAGGTTGCACAAAATGACGAGAGCCATTATATATAAGGACATTATATATTATTTTAAGGGGGGGGGGGGGGGGGGGGGGGGGGGGGGGGGCAGAACATGGATTAGGTTAGTTTTAATTAGATTAGATTATATTAGAGCTGTCAAAAAATTACCGAACCCGTGTTACCGACCTGACCGACCCGCTTTTGGACCCGACCCGACCTGACCGAAATTTTTGATAACCCGAAGTTACCGAACCCGAATTTACCGAGACTGAACCCGACCCGATTAACGAATAAATGTGGAGTATTAATAAAATATAATATAAAATAATATGATAAATGACATATAAATAATAATAATATGCTTAATATCCTAAAAAAACATTGTTGTACTTATATAATTTTTCATAATGTAGAAATTTATAAATTAATAAATAAATAAAATATGATTTTGGTCTACTAATATCAATTACATTAAAATAATTAATAATATTATTATTATTTTAATCCATTTCAACTTATTTTGACATATTTAAATTAGTTTTTAACTATTTAATAATATTTAAATAGTGAACAAAATATTTAAAAAATGACGCTCTTGACTCGTTGGTTAACCCGAACCGCCCGCTGACCTGTATTGACCCGACCGACTTGACCTGTTATCCGAAATAACCCGACCCGTTCTCAACCCGAACCGAAAATAACCGAACCGAACCCGACTTGACCGACCCGATTGACAGCTCTAGATTAGATTAATTAGTTTTGTTTTTAATTGAGTTTTAGTTAAAGTTAGGTTTTATTCTTTTTAGCCTGAGACAGCCGTACATGATGCACTTCAAGAGGGAATTTTTATGCTTTAACATATATTTGAAGACTTGGTATTATTGTTCTAGACTTTGTCAACTTGGATTATTTCGATATTGAGACTATGTTTTCTTATCTTTCGTTTTTTATTGAATAATTCATATATGTTGATGACTAATTTAAATCTATTGAATATGTCATCAATTATGTTTGGCTAAATTCTTAGTTCTAAGGTTGGGGCGATCCCGATGATGCGTGTGTATATATAATTATTTATTTGCCTGAATTGAAATAATGTTTGATTCATTTCTAGATGCTTAATGCCCATAGTAGCCTATGCGAATTGGATCCTATTAGGCTTTGCAACCGAGAGGTACCAACGTTAATATTTCATATACGGTTTCAGACCGAGAGGTAATAACTTCTATTGGATTCCTATGAACTGAACCTGAGATTTTATTATTGCGAGAGCATCTTAATTTCTCTTGTGGATTAATAACTATCATAGAAACCCTAAGATTAGATTGGATTTATCAAGTCACGAGAGTTGATGTTAGTTCAGTTTGACCTTAGATTCTAAGTGTCCAAAGGGTCTAGATTTTGATTAGCAAGTTGCGAGAGTGGATGTTAATTAGATCTAGGCACATTTACTATCATCCGAGAGGAATTAGTAATTACCTTAGATAGTTACCTTCAAATAATTTGGACTAGATTAAGGTGAAGCGTGACTTTATTTACTGAAGTATTATTGCGGTGATCCTTAACCTTAGACACAAATATCCCATTTTATTTTTATAAATTATTTGCATTATTAGTTAGATTGGTTATAGTTTTTCCCAATTTCATATCTTTTCGGCCTAGTTCACTAATAGTGTTTCAATTGGTATTACATTGGTTGTTGTGGGATCGACACTTGACTACTACAACCGATCCCGTAAACTTGCAGGTAGGTTTTAGCCACATCAAGTTTTTGGCGCCTTTGCCGGCAACCAATTTGTTAATATTAGTTATCACTTCTATTAGTGAGTCTAGGTCGTTATTTTCACTTTGATTTTTTTTGTTTCTGTTTTGATTTCAAGTAAAAAAAAGAAGAAGCTTCCATCTCCCTCCGATGTTGTCCGTCGTTGCTTTTCAACGCCTTTACTTTCCCCTCCGGTTTACATTGTGAAGATGCCTAATTCTTTGGTGAGTTTGCTTTCCTCTTTCCTTTTTCTCTACATTGGGGAAAATGTAGAATTTATACTTGGGGGAGGGATAACTCCATGTGTAGCTCCGTTTACATGTTAGCGATTTTTCGTGTTTTTTTATGTGTTTTTTTTCATAACATTTTATGCATCATGCATTGCATTAGGTGTTTGATATGATTCTCATGTTTTGCTTTGTTTATTGTCCTGCAATATTCCCCTTGACATACTTTGGTTGATATTATAATTGATTTTAAGAATGTTAATGATAATTTTCATCTTTGATAATGTTTGAATTGAAGTATATATATAGTAATTTATCGATACTAGTTAGGGATGAAATTCGAGACATATAACCTATAAGCTTTTGAGCCTTGGGACTGCACATAATTAAGTCCTCTTATTTCTTTTCGTGTGTGTGATTCTCGCTTTGATTGCTTTATCTCTAGAGCTTGTGTTTAGAACTTATTTTGAGGCCACAATTATGACTTTTGTGCATGATATAAAAATGATTTGAGGCATTATTTCTATTAGCCTATATTTCCCTTACCACCCTTGCATGTTATGCCTATGTTTGAAGCCCATTTGCGCCTTAATTGCCATTCTTTGGAAGCTCCACAAGAGCATATTGAGCCTAATTATTTGCTTAACCCATCCGGGAACTAGGATGATTGACATGTTTGATTTTATGGTTGCAAGCCAAGCTTGGGGGAGTTTACATGTATGGTGTGTTGTTGCTGAGATTGTTTAGTCAGATAGGGTTTGAGACCTATATTTCCCTTACCACCCTTGCATGTTATGCCTATGTTTGAAGCCCATTTGTGCCTTAATTGCCGTTCTTTGGAAGCTCCACAAAAGCATATTGAGCCTAATTATTTGCTTCACCCATCCGGGAACTAGGATGATTGACATGTTTGATTTTATGGTTGCAAGCCAAGCTTGGGGGAGTTTACATGTATGATGTGTTGTTGCTGAGATTGTTTAGTCAGATAGGGTTTGAGACCGAGAGGTAATAACTTCTATTGGATTCCTAGGAATTGAACCTGAGATTTTGTTATTGTGAGAGCATCTTAATTTCTCTTGTGGATTAATAACTATCATAAAAGCCCTAAGATTAGATTGAATTTAGCAAGTCACGAGAGTGGATGTTAGTTCAGTTTAACCTTAGATTCTAAGTGCCCAAAGAGTCTAGATTTTGATTAGCAAGTCGTGAGAGTGGATGTTAATTAGATCTAGGCACATTTACTATAATCCGAGAGGAATTAGTAATTACCTTAGATAGTTACCTTCCAGAAATTTGGACTAGATTAAGGTGAAGCATGACTTTATTTACTGAAGTATTATTGCGGTGATCCTTAACCTTAGACACAAATATCCCATTGATTTTTATAAATTATTTGCATTATTAGTTAGATTAGTTATAGTTTTCCCCAATTTCATATCTTTTCGGCCTAGTTCACTAGTAGTGTTTCAATTAGTATTACATTGGTTGTTGTGGGATCGACATTTGACTACTATAACTGATCACGTACACTTGCAGGTAGGTTTTAGCCACATCATGTTTTTGGCACCTTTGCCGGAAACCAATTTGTTAATATTAGTTATCACTTCTATTAGTGAGTCTAGGTCGTTATTTTCACTTTGATTTTTTTTGTTTCTGTTTTGATTTCAAGTAAAAAAAAAGAAGCTTCCATCTCCCTCCGATGTTGTTCGTTGTTGCTTTTCAGCACCCTTACTTTCCCCTCCGGTTTACATTGTGAAGATGCCTAAATGCCTAATTCTTTGGTGAGTTGACTTTCCTCTTTCCTTTTTCTCTACATTGGGGAAAATGTAGAATTTAAGCTTGGGGGAGGGATAACTCTATGTGTAGTTCCGTTTACATGTTAACGATTTTTTGTGTTTTTTTCTTTTGTTTTTTATGTGTTTTTTTTCATAACATTTTATGCATCATGCATTGCATTAGGTATTTGGTATGATTCCCATGTTTTGCTTTGTTTATTGTCCTGCAATATTCCCCTTGACATACTTTGGTTGATATTATAATTGATTTTAAGAATGTTAATGATAATTTTCATCTTTGATAATGTTTGAATTGAAGTATATATATAGTAATTTATTGATACTAGTTAGGGATGAAATTGTAGACATATAACCTATAAGCTTTTGAGTCTTAGGACTGCACATAATTGAGTCCTCTTATTTCTTTTCGTGTGTGTGATTCTTGTTTTGATTGCTTTATCTCTAGAGCTTGCGTTTAGAACTTATTTTGAGGCCACCATTATGACTTTTGTGCATGATATAAAAATGATTTGAGGCATTATTTCTATTAGCCTATATTTCCATTACCACCCTTGCATGTTATGCCTATGTTTGAAGCCCATTTGTGCCTTAATTGCCTTTTCTTTGGAAGCTCCACAAAAGCATATCGAGCCTAATTATTTGCCTAACCCATCCGGGAACTAGGATGATTGACATGTTTGTTTTTATGGTTGCAAGCCAAGCTTGGGGGAGTTTACATGTATGGTGTGTTGTTGCTGAGATTGTTTAGTCAGATAGGATTTGAGACCGAGAGGTAATAACTTCTATTGGATTCCTAGGAATTGAACCTGAGATTTTATTATTGTGAGAGCATCTTAATTTCTCTTGTGGATTAATAACTATCATAGAAGCCCTAAGATTAGATTGAATTTAGCAAGTCACGAGAGTGGATGTTAGTTCAGTTTGACCTTAGATTCTAAGTGCCCAAAGGGTCTAGATTTTGATTAGCAAGTCGCGAGAGTGGATGTTAATTAGATCTAGGCACATTTACTATCATCCGAGAGGAATTAGTAATTACCTTAGATAGTTACCTTCAAATAACTAGGACTAGATTAAGGTGAAGCATGACTTTATTTACAGAAGTATTATTGCGGTGATCCTTAACCTTAGACACAAATATCCCATTGATTTTTATAAATTATTTGCATTATTAGTTAGATTGGTTATAGTTTTCTCCAATTTCATATCTTTTCGGCCTAGTTCACTAGTAGTGTTTCAATTGGTATTACATTGGTTGTTGTGGGATCGACACTTGACTACTACAACTGATCTCGTACACTTACAGGTAGGTTTTAGCCACATCAAGTTTTTGGCACCTTTGTCGGGAACCAATTTGTCAATATTAGTTATCACTTCTATTAGTGAGTCTAGGTCGTTATTTTCACTTTGATTTTTTTTGTTTCTGTTTTGATTTCAAGTAAAAAAAAAGAAGCTTCCATTTCCCTCCGATGTTGTCCGTCGCTGCTTTTAAGCGCCTTTACTTTCCCCTCTGGTTTACATTGTGAAGATGCCTAATTGCCTAATTCTTTAGTGAGTTTGCTTTCCTCTTTCCTTTTTCTCTACATTGGGGAAAATGTAGAATTTAAGCTTGGGGGAGGGATAACTCCATGTGTAGCTCCGTTTACATGTTAGCGATTTTTCGTGTTTTTTTTCTTTTGTTTTTTATGTGTTTGTTTTCATAACATTTTATGCATCATGCATTGCATTAGGTGTTTGATATGATTCCCATATTTTGCTTTGTTTATTGTCCCGTAATACTTGCCTTGACATACTTTGGTTGATATTATAATTGATTTTAAGAGTGTTAATGGTAATTTTCATCTTTGATAATGTTTGAATTGAAGTATATATATAGTCATTTATTGATACTAGTTATGGATGAATTTCTAGACATATAACCTATAAGCTTTTGAGCCTTAGGACTGCACATAATTGAGTCCTCTTATTTTTTTCGTGTGTGTGATTCTCGCTTTGATTGCTTTATCTCTAGAGCTTGCGTTTAGAACTTATTTTGAGGCCACAATTATGACTTGTGTGCATGATATAAAATTGATTGAGGCATTATTTCTATTAGCCTATATTTCCCTTACCACCCTTGCATGTTATGCCTCTGTTTAAAGCCCATTTGTGCATGCCTTTTCTTTGGAAGCTCCACAAAAACATATCGAGCCTAATTATTAGCATAACCCATCCGGGAATTAGGATGATTGATATGTTTGTTTTTATGGTTGCAAGCTAAGCTTGGGGGAGTTTACATGTATGATGTGTTGTTGCTGGGATTGTTTAGTCAGATAGGGTTTGAGACCGAGAGGTAATAACTTCTATTGGATTCCTAGGAATTGAACCTGAGATTTTATTATTGTGAGAGCATCTTAATTTCTCTTGTGGATTAATAACTATCATAGAAGCCCTAAGTTTAGATTGAATTTCGCAAGTCACGAGAGTGGATGTTAGTTCAGTTTGACCTTAGATTCTAAGTGTCCAAAGGGTCTAGATTTTGATTAGCAAGTCGCGAGAGTGGATGTCAATTAGATCTAGGCACATTTACTATCATCCGAGAGAAATTAGTAATTAACTTAGACAGTTACCTTCCAGTAATTTGGACTAGATTAAGGTGAAGCGTGACTTTATTTACTGAAGTATTATTGCAGTGATCCTTAACCTTAGACACAAATATCCCATTGATTTTTATAAATTATTTGCATTATTAGTTAGATTGGTTATAGTTTTCCCCAATTTCATATCTTTTCGGCCTAGTTCACTAGTAGTGTTTCAATTGGTATTACATTGGTTGTTGTGGGATCGACATTTGACTACTACAACTGATCTCATACACTTGCAGGTAGGTTTTAGCCACATCAAATTTTTGGCACCTTTGCCGGAAACCAAATTGTTAATATTAGTTATCACTTCTATTAGTGAGTCTAGGTCGTTATTTTCACTTTGATTTTTTTTGTTTCTGTTTTGATTTCAAGTAAAAAAAAGAAGCTTCCATCTCCCTCCGATGTTGTTCGTTGCTGCTTTTCAGCGCCTTTACTTTCCCCTCCGGTTTACATTGTGAAGATGTCTAAATGCCTAATTCTTTGGTGAGTTGGCTTTCCTCTTTCCTTTTTCTCTACATTGGGGAAAATGTAGAATTTAAGCTTGGGGGAGGGATAACTCCATGTGTAGCTCCGTTTACATGTTAGCGATTTTTTGTGTTTTTTTCTTTTGTTTTTTATGTGTTTTTTTTTTCATAACATTTTATGCATCATGCATTACATTAGGTGTTTGATATGATTCCCATGTTTTGCTTTGTTTATTGTCCTGCAATATTCCCCTTGACATACTTTGGTTGATATTATAATTGATTTTAAGAATGTTAATGATAATTTTCATCTTTGATAATGTTTGAATTGAAGTATATATATAGTAATTTATTAATACTAGTTAGGGATGAAATTGTAGACATATAACCTATAAGCTTTTGAGCCTTAGGACTGCACATAATTGAGTCCTCTTATTTCTTTTCGTGTGTGTGATTCTCGTTTTGATTGCTTTATCTCTAGATCTTGCGTTTAGAACTTATTTTGAGGCCACCATTATGACTTTTGTGCATGATATAAAAATGATTTGAGGCATTATTTCTATTAGCCTATATTTCCATTACCACCCTTGCATGTTATGCCTATGTTTGAAGCCCATTTGTGCCTTAATTGCCTTTTCTTTGGAAGCTCCACAAAAGCATATCGGCCTAATTATTTGCCTAACCCATCCGGGAACTAGGATGATTGACATGTTTGTTTTTATGGTTGCAAGCCAAGCTTGGGGGAGTTTACATGTATGGTGTGTTGTTGCTGAGATTGTTTAGTCAGATAGGGTTTGAGACCGATAGGTAATAACTTCTATTGGAATCCTAGGAATTGAACTTGAGATTTTATTATTGTGAGAGCATATTAATTTCTCTTGTGGATTAATAACTATCATAGAAGCCCTAAGATTAGATTGAATTTAGCAAGTCACGAGAGTGGATGTTAGTTCAGTTTGACCTTAGATTCTAAGTGCCCAAAGGGTCTAGATTTTGATTAGCAAGTCGCGAGAGTGGATGTTAATTAGATCTAGGCACATTTACTATCATCCGAGGGAAATTAGTAATTACCTTAGATAGTTACCTTCAAATAATTTAGACTAGATTCAGGTGAAGCGTGACTTTATTTACTGAAGTATTGTTGCGGTGATCCTTAACCTTAGACACATTTATCCCATTAAATTTTTATCAATTATTTGCATTATTAGTTAGATTAGTTATAGTTTTCCCCAATTTCATATCTTTTCGGCCAAGTTCACTAGTAGTGTTTCAATTGGTATTACATTGGTCATTGTGGGATCGACACTTGAGTACTACAACTGATCATGTACACTTGCGGGTAGGTTTTAGCCACATCAAGAAGGAAGAAAAGAAAAGAAATAAGGGACCAAGCAAGAAATCACACACGAGAAAGTGTCACACTCATAGTCATAGGCAAAACATGAATCATAATGAAAGGATGAATAGGTTCAAATTCAAAGAAAATGATAAGATTATTTCTTAGAGAAGGGTAATTCGCTTCACCGAGATAATACACAACATTCTTGCACCACAACTCAAAAACAAGAACATTCAAGAGTTTAAGCATATGTAGGGTGATAAAAGCAAGTTTTGCATAATTCAGATCAATGTGTGCTAGATTAAAGTAAATGCTCAAGGAAACCAATAAAATTAGATGGTAGATAATGTAAAATAGGTGATCACTAGGAATAAAAACATAAAAGGGGATCAAAATCATACTTCATAGTGAAATTTAGAAGTACAAAAATTTCTCACTAACGTGAACTTTGAGCATCTAAGAGGAAACTCATCCATCACGATAGAAAGATTTTCACTCTTAGAGAAAGTATCAACTTGTGCAGTCCAATAGAGAAGTAGAGGTCTAATATAATTAAGGGTAAGAGAAGCTTTCCTGGTTATTTTTTGCAAAGTTCCTTTCTCATTGGCATTTTACAAGAGTTGAGCTGAGTGTTGTTCAAATGATGGAAAAACCAGTTCATAGCCATTCCAAGAACAACATGCAATCTGAGTGGCTTTGTGTTGGCGACTTCAATTAGATCCTTTTTGTTGTTGACAAATTTGGTGGCTCTTTTCCAAATCTTCCCCCTATATCTTCCTTCCATTCTGTTCTTGATGTTTGTGGATTGTCTCAACTTCATTGGGTTGGTGGTGCTTTTACCTGGAATAATGGTAGAAAGGGTTTGCTTAATATTCAAGAGAAGCTTGATCATGCTTTTGCTTCCCAGGATTGGCATGTCAGGTTTCCAATGGCTTCTGTGAATAATTTAGGCTACTGGGGATCTGACCATTCCCCTATCTCTGTAATTGTCTATCCTCTTTCATTTGTTGACAAAGTTGCTCGTGCTACTAGGCCTTTTAGATTTGAGTCCATGTGGAATGGTGCTCCAGAATATGATCAGATTGTTGATTCTGTTTGGAACATGAGTTCTGTTCTTTCTTTCCCTCAGAAGCTTATTCGTTTTCATACTGCTTTATTATCCTAGATCAAATTGGACTTTGGGAATATTGATTGTAGGTTGCAGCTCATTCAGAGAAAGATCTCTGATTGTGTTTTTCATGCTATGTCTAATGCTAACTCTGAACTTTTATCTTTGCTTCGTGCAGAAGAAAATGATCTTCTGTCTAGGCAAAAAACCATGTGGCATCAATGATCTTGTGCAAATGAACTGTGGTGTAGAGACAGTATTTTCATGCTAGAGCCAACAATAGAAATAAGAGAAATAATATTTATAAGCTGATCAGGGTGGATGGTTCTGTTGCCTATTCTCATGAGGATATGCAGGATGTTGTCACTTTTTACTTTCAAAATTTGTTCACTTCTAGTGCTCAAGTTCTTCCTGATGGGTTTCTTGATGGGATCTCTAGAAGGATTTCTCCTGATGAAAATGATTTTCTTTGTCTTCCTTTCACTACGACTGAGGTTGTTGCTGCTTTGAATCATATTCACCCTTCAAAATCCCCTGGTCCAGATGGTCTCCCTGCGCTTTTTTATAATCCTAATTTCATCTCCTTTGTGCTTCAAATTTTGAATGGAGATGATATGCCTCGTGAATTGAACTATACTTTCATCTCCTTAATCCCTAAGATTGATAATCCTGTCTAATCTTCGACCTATTAGCCTATGCAATGTTATTTACAAGTTGATTTCAAAGTGCATTGCTAATAGATTGAAACCCCTCCTTCACAGTTCCATCTCAAAAAATCAAAGTGCATTCATCTCTGACAGGTCCATTACTGATAACACTATTGTTGCTACTGAGTGTTTTCACTATCTTAAAAGGAAGAAGACTGGTAAAAGGGGCTTCATGGCTATTAAACTGGATGTGGCCAAAGATTTTGATAGAGTAGAGTGGAGTTTTTTGAAGAGAGTCATGCTTCATATGGGCTTCCATTGTTCCTGGATCAATTTGGTGCTTAAATGTGTGAGCTCGGTCTCCTTCTCAGTTCTGCTTATGGCTTTCCAACTCCTTCCATTTGTCCTCGCCGTGGTTTAAGGCAAGGAGATCCTTTGTCCCCTTACCTTTTCCTTCTTGTTATGGAAGCTTTATCTAGCCTCTTCTCTGTTTTTCAAGATAGTGCTCATCTTCATGGTATCAAAGTAGCTTCTTCTGCGTCGAACATTTCTCATCTGCTTTTTGCTGATGATTGTATCATCTTTGGTCGTGCAAATTTGCAAGAGGGTCATTTTATTAAAGATCTGTTATTGTCCTTTGAAGGTGCCACGGGTCAAATGATCAACTCCTCAAAATCCCAGATTTGCTTTAGTCCTAATGTTAGTAGACCTCTTCGTGATTCTCTTTTGCTTATGTTTGGTTTCCGTGAGGTTGAGTCCCATGACAAATATCTTGGTCTTCCCACTATTTTTGGAATATCAAAAAAAGAAATTTGTGCTCAGGTTGTGGATAGACTCAGAAATAAGGCTCAAAGTTGGAAGTGCTCTTCCATTTCTCAAGCTAGTAGAGAGGTGTTTATTAAGACTGTTCTTCAAGCAATTCCTTCCTACATCATGAGCTGTTGTAAGCTTCCTTTTTCTATCTGGCATGATCTTGATTCTATTGTCTACAAATTCTGGTGGGGCTCTCAGTTCCAGAGGAAGATTCACTGGGCAAAATGGCATGACCTTTGTGCTCCTAAGGACTCTGGTGGTTTGGGTTTTCGAGATTTTGAGGCTTTTAACCTTGCTCTTCTTGCAAAGCAAGTTTGGAGGCTTCTGTTGGATCATTCTTCAGTTGTTGCTCTCATTCTTAAAGCAAAATATTTTCCTACAACTGAGATTCTAAATGCTTCTCCTAGCTCTCAACCAAGTTTCATTTGGAGAAGCATTTCTTAGGCAATCTGGATTATCAAGAAGGGTGTCTACTGGGAAATTGGGAATGGTTTGAGTGTCAATTTTTGGACTGGTAGATGGCTGCCTAGGCCACACTCTTTCTCTTTAATCTCCCTTCCAGTTCCTTAGGTAAATCATCTTTGTGTAGCTGATTTTTTTTACTAGACCTCTTCAGACTGGAACTGGGAGGCTTTGCATCTCAGATTGCTTGATTGTGATCTTGATCTTATCCAGCAAATCCATTGTGTTTCTCCTAATTCTACAGATGTTCTCAGATGGTTTTATTCAAAATCTGGCAATTTCTCTGTTAAATCTGCCTACAAATTGGTTATCAATTATGCCTCTGGTGCTGAATCTTCTTCTTCATTGGGTCATGCTGATCTTGCTGTTTACTGGAACAAGATTTGGAAGATTGGTGTGATTCCAAAGGTTCAGAACTTGCTTTAGAGATCACTTAAAAAATTTCTTCCTTGTTTGAAAATTCTGAAATTTAGGAAGATTGTCCAATCTGACATTTGTTCTCTCTGTCTGGTTAAGCCGAAATCTTTGCTCCATGTTTTCAAGAAATGTCCTTTTGCTAAATCTTTTTGGAGCCTTCTCCCTCAGCTTGATCATCTCACTGCTCTCTACCCAAGGAAATTTTGGGATTGGTGGTGTTTAGTGGTTGATCTTCTCTCCCCTGCTGATCTTGCTCTCTGGGCTACCTCCATGTGGGCTCTTTGGTTCAACAGGAACTCGAGAACTTTTGAGGACAGTTTCAAGGATCATGCTGCTCTCCTTCATTGGATTAATTTGCATTTGATTAGTTCTATCCCTTCTCCTTTAGTTTCTCATTTGCAGCTGAAAGTTCAGATTGATCCTCCTATGAACTTCATTCCCTTTTCTTCTTGTCCTCGTCTTATGTGTGATGCTAGCTTGTCTGCTGATGCTAAAGCTGCTCTTGGCTTCATTTTGACTGATTCTAATGGCCCTTTAATTGTGTTAGGGAGTAAATCGTTAAAACCTAGCACTTCTATTGAGATTTTGGAAGCAAGAACTATCATCTAGGGTCTTAAAACTGCTTCTTCCTTTGGGATTTCTCAGCTTGAAGTTTGGACTGATTGCAAAGCTATTGCTCTTTGCTGCTGTTCAAATTCCACTGCTTCTCTTGCTAGGAATTCTTCTTCTATGTTTTGTAGTCTTATTAAGAGTCTTATGTCTTCTTTTATTTCATGTAATCTTGGTTTTGTTTCTAGGAAGGATAATACTCTTGCTCACTCTGCTGTCCAGTTTGGGCTTTCCATGCATCCTTTGGCAATGGTCTTTTATACTCATGTTTCTCAACTGCCAAAGGTGTTGGCTTGTAAGTGGTTGTATAATTCCCCTTGTTAATGCAAGCTTTGTTTCTATAAAAAAAAAAAAAAAAAAACATGCAAAGAAAACAGAAAAGGAGGATTAAAGAAAGGGAGCCTCACAAGGGAGGGAAAAACAACAGGAAAGGATGCAGGCAAGCAAGACATTTTTCTGAATCATGTCATTTTGTATGGAAATAATATAATAGATTGATTGATTAATGTTTGTTCCATTTGTCGAACCCGGATAGCCATAAACTTTAATTCTGGATTGAGATTGTCCTTTATTGTTCCAATGTAAAATATCTATTTACGACTAATTCTTGATGATAATTGCGGGACAATAAATTTTCACTGGTACCAAAAGCACACCAGAAAAATAGAAATAATGGAATGCTAGATAGAAAGCAACAAGGCTCACAAGGAATTAGTTCAAGTGGAAGGGGATCAATTCGTCATAAGTCAGTTCATATATAGATGTGGTGTTAGTGCATAGAAGCTCTTTCAATGTTTGATTTCCCTCGCACATGGATGGGGAAAAAGGAAACCAACAAACTTTTCCAGATGGGCACAACGACCAGAAAGAAACAACAAATTTCAGGCTAGAACACATGCTCAAATGAAAGCAGAGGTCCTTTTTTATTTCTTGTTCAGGGTAATAGTAAAAATAGCCGTAGGAATCAATAGAAAAGCTAACAACAAAAACACCAATCAAAAGTTCCAAAGTAAAGATAGTAGAATCATTAATTAGGAGGTAGTAAGAGCTCCAAAATGTAGGCTTGGGGAAATGAACAAGAGGTTCATATAAAAGTATCTATATATATATTAAAACAAAGAAATTTAGAACCATCAGAACGATTCTGGTCCTATAAATCTTACGTGTTATTTTGTAATTATTTTTATTTTATTATAATTTTTAAATTCATTAATTTAAAATCTAATATCTTACCAAATCTTTCCAAGATCTAAACAAACAAAGTTATTATTAATTATAATTATTATTGTTTTTTACTAACAACTTAAATCTATCTATCTATCAATAAATCTATTCTATAAATCTATAAATATATATTAAACCTAACACATTTTAAGCCATCAGAATGATTATGGCCCCACAATGTTTAGATGTCGCTTTTTTAACTAATAAAAAATAATTATATCTATATTTACTATTTAGCCTTTTACTTTTATTTTATAACAAATACCATTTATATCATTTAGTTTATTATGAGATTTTTATGATAATTATGGCTATAATCTCAACCACCTCCTTATTTCACTCTTTATGATTTTCATTTATTTTCTAACTCAAATCTATTAGGTCAAGTATATTAACATTCAAACTACGTACATCAAAAAATTAAAAAAAAATTAAAAAATCAAAAAAATCAAAAAAATCAAAAAAATCAAAAAAATCAAAAAAATCAAAAAAATCAAAAAAATCAAAAAAATCAAAAAAATCAAAAAATCAAATGAAAGTGACGACATTGGATAAGATTAGGCTAAGAAATTTAACTTCTGTAACCATTAAATTTATAAAAACAAAGTATTTGATTTGTGAATAGAGAATATACAAGATGATTTATATCGGTTTTATATATAAAATCAACCATTATTATTAAAATAATATTTCATACTTGTAAATGGATGAATCTGATCAGGAGCTAAGGATAATGGTTGAGTTTCCTATAATCATCTTAATAATTTATGATTGATAACAACTTTGTAATTTGTTACTATACTATTTTTTATGTTTTTTGAATATTTAATAATTATCTTCTTCGTTTTCAAGTATATTTACGAATTATCTATTATTTGTATATTGTAGTTTTTTAAGAGTCATGGAACATTTACTCCTCAAAAGTTTATTCATTTATATAGGTTGTTTGTTCATATTCAATTTTCAAGAAGTGCAATATATCAAGAATTGGATATAAGTGTTTGGTTCGAAAATTAATTGAAAAATCCAAGAATATATGTGAATTTAACTTCTTGAAAAAAACTCGTAAAATACATTCTTGATAAATCTACTTCAACAATATATGTATGTATAATATCATATTTCTCTATATTAATTTTTTAAAATTAATTTGCAACCAAAGAAATTATAATCAGATCCCCAAAATTAAACTATTTGAAAGTTCATTTTTAAGAAATAGTTTCGTATGAATTACTTTTTCTACGTTCAACAATCATATTGCAAGTGTATCGTCATACTCTTTATCCATGAAATTTTAAAATATCTAATTATACAATAACTATATTAATAAAAAACAGTTATATTCTTTTTGTAGTCAACAAATGTTTTACAATAATTCCTAAATTTCAAGAATATTGTAGATATGCACGAATGTTACAATAATTCATGGAAATATTGAGAAAGTGAGTTAGATTGTCAAAAATAAATATTAAGTGTGATTTTAAATTCATATCTAAAATAGCCATTCATATATATGATTGATTTTGAACTAGGAAATTCATTCTTTTTTGCATTTTGCATCTTTTTAACTAATTGTTGATAATTGGATCTTTAACCATTTATTAAAATAATTAGTTATGATTGAATTAAAAGTAAAGTATACTTTTAATATTATAATATTCTAAAGACACTCATGATAATTAAGCAATATTTTAATAATTTGAGCTTTATAATCAAATTTAATGATTTCAATTAAGAAGAAATTCAATCTCACTTGAATTAATCACTAATTTTTAAAGTAATAAAATATTTTTCACCACCGTTAATTTAATTATCTGTATATATACACTATCGGAGAAATTTTCTGCATGTGTGTCAATCTCTTATTCATTGGTCTACATATGGACCTCTAGACGATGCAACATCTTCAAACCTTAATGGATCTGCTATATTATAGATATACTCTTTCAAAAAAAAAATTGGTGCAACTTTTATTTATAAGAAAATGCCATCATTGTAACACTATTTCAACTCTTTTTAATTTTATTTTTATTAAATCAATTAATTGTACGTATAACCAAAATACTTTTTTCTTCTTTTATTTAAATCAATTTTGTTGTTTAGATTATATACATCTATGAATTTAATATATTAAGTTACTTTTTTTACAAATATGCACTCGAATGTTATTAACAATATGTAATAAATATTAGGTTAAGAATTTCATTTTCCAAAAGTTTACTAACATAATTGAATATATGTTTAAATTTGGCTTATAAATTATGATGAATTTTTTTGTTATTGTTGTCTCTCTTATAGTACGATATTTTTCATAAATATTGATTTGTGAAAAATGTTAGTTCTATGAAACTTATTCGACTTCGAAAATTCACATTTATATTTTTAAAAATATTTAATAAATTTAATCTAGTACTTGGGACATACACTGAACTAGTTTGTTTAAAGATAAAGTCTAGAATAGCCAAATCATAATCAAAGGGGACAGAATCAAGCAAAAGATTTAAACAAGAAAAGCGGAACTTTATCTGACCAAAAAAAAAGAAAAGCGGAACTTTAGAGAACAATGAATTTCTGTAGGATTTTCGTTTATGATTTTTTCAGTGGGCTTTTTCCAAATCTTGTATGCTTTCCCGATCGTGGTGAAATCCGAAAGCAAATACGGAGTATATTCTCATAACTAACTTATAGAGATCAAAGTTCACATCATCAGTACAAAATGATAGGTATAGTTCTTAACATTACTGGTGCAATATCCAGGTGTCATAAATTGGGTGGTTTGATCAGACGTATGCTCTATGATGGAGTTGAAATCAGAGAACCAACTAGTTACAAAAATTAAGAATCCCCATCTTGAGCGGAGGAAGAGCTCTAGTGAGAGGTTAGAGCTTCTCTCATCCCCTTCCTTTTTTTCTTTCTTGTTTTACATTTTCTGCTTCTATCGTTGCTCTGTATATTCTTTCTCCCTTCCTCTCCTTGTTTTTATTTCTGTTTCTCTTTTATTTCAACTATGAAACCAACTATGCATGACTCATTAACTGAAACCAGACATGAAATTTTTTTGATCTTTTTTAGTCTTTCCCCTTATTCTCCACTTTGTGTGTCCATTAATTTCTTTGATATAAATATATTACTCCATGTTGATACTCCTCATTCACTGTTTGTCATCCAAATCTTCCATGTTGAATGTTTTCTTAGTTTACTATGTATGTTCTGCTATAATCATATCTATATTGTTGCTATTACTACTGAATTGCTACTATATATTTATTTTAATTTTCCTTTTTCAAATTACCGTTCCATCTCAATTTCCTTTTTCTTTGCAGCCACAAGTTCAATACGTGTCCTCTGTTTAACTCCATTAGTAATGCTCCTGGTACCCATAATTTTGACACCTGTTACGTTACTTCTCTTGTTGGAAAGCCTCACACTCTTTACCCATCTCCTCCTCTTCGCTTGTTCATCTATCTATTCTCTTTCCTCTCCATGATTATATCTCAGCTTGTAAATGTTGGAAATCAGAGAAAGAACAGAATTGCAGAGCCGAAGAAGAACTTCTGCACTTGAGCGAAAAACCGCCTAATCCCGGGTGCAAGATAACCAAGACGGCTCACTCCAGGGTTCACTCTTCTCTCTTCTAAATTGTGCACTCAATCTTGAAGAGATGGAACTCTCAAATGAATTTTGGAAGAATGATTGAAAAACATATTAGGGAAGAAGAAGAAGAAGTCTTTGAACGATGCCCCTTTCTGCAATTGTACTCATCCTTTTAAAGGAAAACAATTTTACTGAACCAGGAGAGATTCTAGCCCAAGCTCTCACTCTCCAACAGCATCCACCACTCAACGTTTCAATCAGGTGAGAAAAATCAGCAATTCCCTTTGACTGCTACTTTAGAAAATAATCCGAAAGAGGCTTTAGTCCCATTTAGAATCATTAAGAGATCAAAACATCTCAACCTTCCAGCTAACAACATATGTAGGACTTTCAATTGACATCAGATTAGAATTATTCCTTCGTTTGACCTCATTGAACCAGAATTCACAATGAAATTCGAATTCATGGTTGGGTATCCAGGATAAACTAATCCGAAAGAGGCTTTAGTCCCATTTTCTTTGATGTGTCCATGACCATTCGTCCACACAATCCTTTCGTCAGGGGGTTGGCCAGGTTCCGCCCTGATCTTACAAACTCCAAAGATAACACACCAGTTTCAATCAAAATGCGTATCACTTTATGTCGCATACGTATATGCCTTTTCTTCCCATTATACACTGCGTTCATTGCAACAACAATCGCAACTTGATAATCACATCTCATGGAGATAGACGGACACGATCTCCCCACCATCGGTATGTCAGCAAGCAGATTTCTCAACCAATCAGCTTCTTGTCCTGCCAACTCAACAACAATCAATTCAGATTCCATGGTGGAACGAGCAATGCAAGTCTGTTTTGCAGACTTCCATGCTACTGCTCCACCACCTAAAGTGAATAAAAACCCACTAGTAGAATTGACTTCATCATTATCTGACACCCAATTAACATCACAATATGCTTCAAGTACACATGGAGAACCAAAAAAGCACAAATTCCAATCAATAGTTCCTTTCAAGTATCGCAATAAACGAACAAGTGCTAACCAATGATCAGAATCAGGATTATGAGTATATCTACTCAGTCTACTCACAGCATAGGCAATATCTGGTCTTGTATAATTCATCAAGTACATTACACTACCCATTACCTTAGCATAATCAGACTGATTCACACTATCTCCTCTATTCTTACACAAATGCAAAGATGAGTCATATGGAGATTTAGCACTACGTTCATCCCAATATCCAAATTTCTTAAGAATTTTTTCTATATAATGAGATTGATTCAAAGCAAAGCCAGAACCAGATTTTCTGACTTTAATTCCAAGAATGACATCAACCTCATCAAGATCCTTCATATCAAATTTAGAATTCAGAAAAGTCTTTGTTTCACAAACAATATCAAGAGAAGTACCCAGAATGAGCATATCATCTACATACAAACAAATAATGACATATCCATGATCATATACCTTAGAGTATACACAGGTATCTCCAAAATCAGAAACAAAGCCATTGTCATGCAAGGTATCATCAAAATTTTCAAACCATTGCTTAGGAGCTTGTTTAAGACCATACAAGGATTTAATCAATTTGCATACTTTATGTTCCTGATCAGGTACAATAAAACCTTCAGGTTGCATCATGTAAATCTCTTCATGCAAATCACCATTTAAAAATGCTGTTTTCACATCCATTTGATGCACAACTAATTTATGAATAGAGGCAAGTGCAAGCAATATCCGAATAGTGGCAATTTTAGTAACAGGAGCATAAGTATCAAAATAATCTACTCCCTGTTTATGAGAAAATCCTTGTGCCATCAGCCTTGCTTTAAATTTGTCTATTGAACCATCACCTTTGAGCTTTTTCTTGAGGATCCACTTGCATCTGATTGTTTTGCAGCCTTTAGGCAAATCAACAAGCTCCCAAATATGGTTAGACATAATGGAATCAATTTCATTATTAATAGCTTCTTTCCAAAAAAACAACATTTACTGATTTCACAGCTTCAGAGAAACTCTTAGGATCTTCTTCTATTAAAAAGGCATGCATGAACTCTTGACTAATCTCATCAAATTCAGCAAGAAACGTAGTAATAAAATCAGGGCCAAAGTCAGTTTCAGTTCTTATTCTTTTACTTTTGTGAGGTTCATCAAGATTTTCATCAAGAGTTCTCTTACTCAATGCATTACTAGAAGAAACAGATTCAGTTTTTCTATTGAAAGGAAACACATTCTCAAAAAATTCAACATCTCTAGATTCAATCATGCTATCAAAATGCAAAGAATCAGATTTAAATGTCAAACATCGATATGCAGCACTATTATGTGCATAACCTACAAGCACAGCATCCACAGTCTTAGGTCCAATGTTAGTCCTTTTAAAAGCAGGCAAACCAACCTTAGCAAGACAACCCCATACTCTCAAGTAGCTTAAGTTAGGAGAATAACCTTTCCAAAGTTCATATGGGGTGACTAAAATGCCTTTATGAGGTACTCGATTCAAAATATAACATGCTGAAAGAATAGCTTCCCCCCACATTTGGTCAAGTAAACCTAAACTAAGCAGCATAGCATTCATCATATTTTTCAGAGTACGATTTTTCCTTTCAGCAATTCCGTTTTGTTGAGGAGTATAAGGTGTTGATTTTTCATGTATGATGCCCTCTTTTAAACACAAAGATTTCAGAAAATCAGATTCATATTCTCCTCTTCTATCTGATCTAAGCCTCTTAATTTTTCTATCAAGTTGATTTTCAACTTCAGCTTTATATTGCAAAAACATTTCAGAGGCCTCATCCTTAGATCTCAACAAATAGACTCTTGTGTATTTAGAAAAATCATCAACAAAAGTAATATAATAGTGTTTGTCACCTCTACTAACAGTACTTTTGAAATCAGCCAAATCAGAGTGAATAAGCTCAAGCAATTCTGATTTTCTAATAATAGGAGAAGAAAAAGGTTTTCTAGCATGCTTTGCTTCTACGCAGATTTCACATTTGGAAACATCTTTTTCCAAGTTATCAGGGATCAAATTAGCATGCCTTAAACGTTTAATAGAATTGACATTCAAATGTCCTAATCTACCATGTCATTTATCCAAAGCACACACAACATAAGCAGAAGCACTAGCATTCATTTCATTCATAATGTCAAGAACAAAAAGGTTCCCGTTACAAAAAGCCTTAGCTATATATGCCCCATTCTTAGTAATAACTAATTTCCCAGCATCAAAAGTGTGCTTAAATCCAGCTTTCATCAGCAAAGCAGTAGAAATTAAATTCCTACGCATATTAGGAACAAAAAAGACCTTAGTCAAAGTTAAAACTCTTCCTGAAGACAATTTAAGAGCAACATCTCCAATTCCAGCAACTTGTAGAGTTCTAGCATCACCTAAGTATACGTTGTCATGAGGAGATTCATTGAGAGTTTTAAACAGAGACTTTTGGCTGCAGATGTGACGTGTGGAACCAAAATCAATTATCCATTCCACCACATCAACCGCAGCGTTTACCTCAGTTGTAACGGCAATCAAGTCTTCAGTAAGATTGCTATGAGATTTGCTAGTTTCCTTTGGCTGAAGAGGAAGACGACAATCCTGCTTCTTGTGACCGAGTTTGTTGCAATTCTAGCATTTCAGCTTCTTCTTAAATTCAGCAGATGGCCTCGCTGCAGGACTCTTTCCTTTGTTTTTAGGAGCCTGAGACCTGTTCTTACCACCAGCAGAACTTTCCACCACATTAGCATTATTTGGTAATGAACGAGAGGCATGAGAATTACCTAAATATTTCATGTGTGCATCTTCAATCATGATGTCTGCAATCAATTCATCCAGCGACATCTTCTTTTTGTCATGCTTCAGTTTGGAACGATAATCGCTCCAGGAAGGAGACATCTTATCAATGAGCACAAATGCAGCCAAGTGCTCATCCATAGGAATACCTTCAGCCTGGATTTTGGAGACAATAGCTTCGTACTCATGGAGTTGATCAAGAATAGGCAGATCATCTTTCATCTGGAAAGAGGTCCATTTGGAAGTGATATACTGCTTCTTGCCTTCATCCTCAGCCCCGTACCTCTTCTTCAAGCTGTCCCAAATATCCTTTGTTGAGTCGTAATTGACATAGATGTCAAATAGCTTCTCAGAAAGGTGGCGAATGATGTGACCGCGACAAGTGTGATTGTGGTCTTCAAAGCTTCCTTCAGGTTTGGATTTTCCTGAAGGCATAGAACCAACACCATGAGAGTCCAGCACAGCGGCAACCTGCTTACCTTTGTCGAGAGAAGGAGACGGCGTGATCGGTGTAAGGGGAGCATCCGATGCAACATCCATCTTGGAAGCCTCAATTGGCTTCCCTTCAAAGAGAACATAGTGCAACACAAGTTCCTGGAAGAAGAACAACAATTCCTCTGACCAGTGACGGTAGTTAGGACTAGTCAGCGGCTGGAGTTTGGAGAGATCCGGCACTGCGGGGTTCTTCGGCATCCTGACTTCAACAAGTATATACTTCTATTTTTCTCTCAAGATTGTTGGAAATCAGAAAAAAAGAAATTAGAGAAAGAACAGAATTACAGAGCCGAAGAAGAACTTCTGCACTTGAGCGAAAAACCGCCTAATCCCGGGTGCAAGATAACCAAGACGGCTCACTCCAGGGTTCACTCTTCTCTCTTCTAAATTGTGCACTCAATCTTGAAGAGATGGAACTCTCAAATGAATTTTGGAAGAATGATTGAAAAACATATTAGGGAAGAAGAAGAAGTCTTTGAACGATGCCCCTTTCTGCAATTGTACTCATCCTTTTAAAGGAAAACAATTTTACTGAACCAGGAGAGATTCTAGCCCAAGCTCTCACTCTCCAACAACATCCACCACTCAACGTTTCAATCAGGTGAGAAAAATCAGCAATTCCCTTTGACTGCTACTTTAGAAAATAATTTAGGGTTGAAGAAGTAAACAAGTAAAACCAGTAAATGAATAAGTAAATATTAATTTATGTACCTGTATATTTTTCAAAGCCCAATTTGTAACAAGAGGCCCAATTTGTGAAACAGATCCAACAGTAAACAATATGACATGGACGCATAATCCAACCCACATGTGTCTTTCCATGACTCTGCATCTTCTCTTTCTTCCTCACCCGTAAGTAGATTATACCCATGTGTAGAATCGAGTGTGTTAGTACAAGGAACGATATAAGTGTTTCTTGGACAATAGAATATTATAACAGAATACAGAGTAACGGACAGAGTTCCTTAGAGAGAAAAGGTCAATCAACTAACTAGTTGACTGAGAAAAACCTCTACATCTAGGTTTTCCTAGTAGGATTTCAAATGTCTAGTAGTGTTATTAATCCTGGAATTACAATCAAGCAAGTCGTATCTCAATCTAGTTTACCTCTAGATATCTAGACTTTTTATTGTAACATTCCTAACAATACATAAGACAATCAAAACCCTAACAAGTACTCAACTTACCAAAGTCTCATCCTTGTAAGTTCTTCTCCTTCACCGAATGCTCAAAACTCTTTCAAAATGCCGTAGTTCATTTTGAAATGAAGTTGACGACTTCCTTTCTTATAGTCTAGAAATCCTAAGTGATTTACCCTAGTTTTACATAAGGAAAATCAGATAAAATAATCCTATACAATCTTTTCTTATCATTTCCAACAATAAGATCTTCAACAACTTTATCTCTTGCGGCCCAAGTTGTTTCTTCAAGATATTTTTCCATAAATATGAGATTCGGCAAATTGTAAGGGCGACAACGCGCGCGTCTCTTCGTTCCTTGGCGCTATTCCCTTCCTTTTCCTGTTCACAACCGCGCGTCTTCATTTCTTGTTTGTTCCAGCACGTTGTTCCATTGTTGACTTCTCTATTCCTTTCAATCCCTGTTTTGATTCATCACATGGTTTTCATCGTTCCTTTAATTCATCTGATTCCTGAAACTCATAGTCACACTAAAAACCATCAAATGTCATTGAGTTTATCATCATCAAAACTAGAGGGAATATCATCGTTCCAACAATTTCCCCTTTTTGGTGATGACAAACTCCTTCAAAATGTGCATGTTCAAAACAGTCAAGTAAGAAGTCAATCACATGTAGTCAAACATATACAACGATCAAGATATCAACATAGTTCCCCCTTAGAAAGTACATAGCAAGATTTACCTTCAAGTGACGTCTTCATTCTCCTTAGCACTAGCTTATGTTATCAACCCTTCATTGGGTTTCACATTTTTCACACTTCCCCCTTTTGGCATCATTAAAAGATCACAGAAATAACACAAAGTCTTAACTAGCACGCAAATCATGATCAAAATATATCATTCATTAAGTAGAAAGAAGTACAAAGCTAAGGAACCTAGACAACTACCATCAAAAGATAAGGAACAACTACGCAAAAGACATAAAAACATTAAAATGCAAGAACAAAGGGTCAGACGGGCTAGATAGTGACATGAACACTCAAGTCTCAGGGTCTTTAGCATCTTCTTCATCCTTGCTCAGAAAGTGATCCAGGAGCAAGTTCATGGTGGTTTTTAGCTGTTTAAGCTCAGCCAGAATCTGGTGCTGAATCGAACTGTCCTTAGAGGTTCCTTCGTTAGCAGCTTTCTTCGTAGTCACAGTGCCCATTCCCTTCGAATCACCCTTAAATTTCATCTTCTCCACAGCAGCTGAATCCAATTCACTACCCAGAGAGACCTCATTTTCTTTGCGGTAAGATTCATCGCAAAGCAGCAATATCTTTACTAACCCCGGATAAGCCAAAGAGTGAGACTTTGCCTTGCACCGTTCCATGTGGCACAAAATCACTCGAGGGAGATCGATCTTCTCCATCCTCAGAAATCTGTCAAGCAGAAACAAATCACAAAGAGTGATGGTGTTGCACTTCTCTTGGCGAGGTGCCACAGCCCTGGAGATGATGTGGAAAGCCACTCGCTGAGCCAACGTCAGCCTCTCAGTGTGCAACTCCCCAGTGGTTGAACCAAACAACCGTTCCATACACGCCAACTTTTCTTCATTGACCTCACTCGTTGGAACCTAAAAGAAACCACCCAATGGAACAGAGAGGAGCGAGGAGATTACATTGGGCGTGAAAGACAGGTCTTCACCACTGATTTTAGTCGACCCACACATAGTATCCGCCTTGGAGAGATGGTAGCAGTGGTAGAACTCTCGCATTTTCACTTCATTCACAGTTGCCCTGTTGGAACAGAGCCGTTCCCATCCTTGGAAACGCAGAAGATCCAATATCTCGCCCACATTGTGTTCAGTAAAGAAACTTTCACGAATCAACAGCGACAGAATAATTTTTTTACCTTCTAAAAAGTCTGGAGTAGTAGTAGTAGAAACAAAGAGCTCCAATTTTGCTTTGCCAACAGTTTTGGCCTTCTTCTTCTCAGTCTGCACAGCGGAACAGAGTCGTGCCTTTAGCGGTCTGGGGGCGGTTTCATCACCACCGGATTTTGACGGCGTCGACTGCGCAGTTGGAGCCATGCGATGCTCCAAGAACTGAACTTCCTCCTCTTCTTCCTCAGCCTGAGTAGTCGCAGCGAGATCAGCTAATTTTCGCTTGCAAGGTGGAGGCGGCGCCAAAGGGGCAGCTTTTACTCTCAGTTCCTCTTCAATGGACTTCAGGGACTGTTCCTCCTCCTCAATTCTATCCTTGGAGGGGGAAGAGACTTCTTCTTCTCCAATAGGTTGAGGATGTGGCTGTTCCTCCATAGAAACCACTACAAGCACATGATTGAGATCCTGGGCCTTCAACGGAGACAAAGCGGAGGGAGGCGGAGTTGGTGTCGATGTAGAAGCAGAAGGATTGACAACTTGTTGGACGGTGGCTTGAGCAACCTCAAGAACAAACGCCATCACGCCAAGGGTTGAAGGTGTAGCGCGAGCGGCCTTGGCCTGTTGCAGTTGGAGGATGAACGCATCCATCTCGGCATCAGACATCTTGTCGGTGGGGAGCATCTTGCTTGGAGAATCCATGGATGAAGAGAGTAAGCTCGGAGAGATTTCACAGAGATTTGAGAGATTGGAGATAGCAGAGAGGCAAGAGAGAATGACGGTGAGGAACTTGGGATGGAAAGGCAAGTATATATAGGAAAGAGAAGATCTTTAGAAGATAAAATCTTTTCAAATAAAATCTCAACCGTCTTGCCAAAAAGCCATCATGATATCATTTCTCTCTCCTCTGATAACGGCCACTTTTTACTTCGTTTACCGCATCGCCGTTCCTGCAATAGAGCAGTCAAATCTCACAGAGAGCCGTTCCAACGTTCACATGCACCCCAATAAATGCCAGCCACTGATTCAAATTCAACGTTCCACTCACATTGTTCCCCTTTAATCTGAGAAACTATCTTTGTTCCCCCTGAGACCAAGAGTGTTTGTGAGGCTTGTCTGGATATTTCATAGTTGGGTTCACACAAAGTATAGTATATCCAAACATACAACAACAACAACAACAACCCAGTGGATTGACCCGTCTGCGACGGATGTCTGGGGGAGTCAAGATGGTTCCATCCGAACCCCGAGACTAGTCGGGTGGATGTATCCTCGAACGACCCACTAAAAAGAGCGAGAGTGGAAAAATGAGTATAAAGGGAACCGAAATAGAGAAATAGAGAAAAATATGTAGAAGAGATTTAGAGCGCCACATGGATCCCCTGTCCGACTAACCCTCTGTAATGCGAATCATATCCCTCCAAAAAGACCTGTCCTGAGCCATAGACGTTGTGAGAGACAAAAAGGCGAGGTCTTTTCTAATGACCTCCATCCAATTCTTCTTAGGTCTCCCTCTGCCCCGACGAAACTGTACTGCTGCTAACTCCTCACATTTGCGCACAAGCGCATTAGTAGGCCTCCTCTGCACGTGCCCAAACCAACATAGTCTAGATTCTCGCAATTTATCCTGAATAGTAGCCACTCCAACTTTTCCCTGGATAACTTTGTTTTGGATTCTATCTAGCCTCGTGTAGCCACACATCTAGCGTAACATCCTCATATCTGCTACCATCAACCTCTGCTCTTGTGCCTTAGTTATCGGCCAACATTCTGCACCATACAAAAGGGTTGGTCAGTTCACTGTCGAAAAGAATTTTCCTTTTAGCTTGAGAGGAACCTTCTTGTCACACAACACTCCAGATGCCCTTCTCCATCTAAGCCAACCTGATTGAATTCTATGTTGTAAATCCGTGTCAATACATCCGTTACTCTGCATGACCGAGCCGAGGTACCTGAAACTCTCTCTCTTCTGTACAATATGCTCCCCCAACATCACGTCAGACTCCTCCTCTGCCACTGGACCAAAACTGAACTCTACATACTCTATCTTCGCTCGACTAATCCCTTTGTCTCCAAAGCATTCCTCCACTCCTCCAATCTTGTGTTAACCCTTGCTCTGTATATCCAAACATATGGTAGGGAAAATACAACTCAGATAATTATTCCCAGTAAAATTGTTTATCAAAGAAGGATCATAGTGAACATTTACCTGAATCAAGGCTGTGGAAGGCTGTACAACCGATTATCATGTGGGCTTGTAATGAGGGTTCAATTCATCAAATCGGTTGTTTTGTGTTTCAAGTAAGATGTTAGCATGCAATCAAGTAATTTTACACGAATCAAAAGACAAAGAAGCTAGACCCTAAGACTTAGCAATTCAAGTATACAAAAATCATGAAATAGCAAGATCAAGAAAGGCAGTTTAAGCAAGATACTTCATGATATCCGTGAACCAAATTAGCCAAGCATCGAGGGAATAGTGGGTGTGAAGTTCCTCAATGTAGTGAGATCATGCCAAGGAGCAACCGAAGATGTTCGAATGGGCCTTTGTCTAGTGCTTTGGTGAAGATGTCAGCCACTTGATTTTCAGTCCTACAATGTTCCATTCTAATGAAGCCCATGTCAACATTATCACATAGAAAATGATGACGAATGTCAATGTGCTTAGTACGTGAATGATGAACTAGATTTTTCGAAATGTTAATGGCACTAGTATTATCACACATAATAGGAACGGTGCCAAGAGACATACCAAAGTCCTCCAGTTGTTATTTGAGCCACAATACCTGAGCACAACAACTTGTTGCGGCAACGTACTCGACTTCTATAGTGGAAAGGGCCACAAAGTTTTGCTTCTTGGAACCCCATGAGACAAGACAGGGACCAAGGAACTGTGCCGTTCTGGAGGTGCTTTTGCGATCCACAACGTGCCCAGCAAAGTCAGCGTCAGTGAATCCAACAAGATTGAAATCACAGTTCTTGGGATACCATAGACATAGATGGTCCATTCCTTTGAGGTATCGAAAGATTCGCTTTACTTCCTTCAAGTGTGAGTCCTTAGGATTGGCCTGAAATCTAGCACATAGACACACACTAAACAGAATATCTGGCCGATTGGCCGTGAGATAGAGGAGAGAACCAATCATTCCTCTATACATGGTGGGATCAATAGCTGTTCCATTCAAATCTGCATCCAAGCGAGTGTTAGGAGAAATTGGAGCAACGATGGATTTTGTAGTATCCATACCATATTTCTTCAACAACTCTTTGATGTACTTTTGTTGATGGATCTTTGTTCCTTCCTTAGTTTGAGTTACTTGTAGTCCGAGGAAAAAGGATAGTTCCCCAATCATACTCATCTCAAACTCACTACTCATAAGATTTTTGAACTTCTCTACAAGAGTAGGGTTAGTGGAACCAAAATTAATATCATCAACATAAACTTGAACCACCATAATTTTACCTTCTTGTTCCAAAAGGAACAGAGTCTTGTCAATTGTTCCTCGATGATATCCATTGGAGAGAAGGAACTGTGCGAGTCTATCATACCAAGCACGAGGAGTTTGCTTAAGACCATACAGTGCTTTATCCAGAGCATACACATATAAGGGAAGATTGGCATCCTCAAAACCAGGGGGTTGCTTCACATATACCTCTTCTTGGAGATATCCATTCAAGAAAGCAGTCTTGACATCCATTTGGTATAGAGTGAATCCCTTGTGCGCGGCATAGGCGATGAGAAGACGAATCGCTTCAATACGAGCCACTGGAGCATAAGTCTCATCATAGTCTATCCCCTCTTGTTGATTGTAGCCTTGAGCAACCAACCTTGCTTTGTTCCTTGTGACCACCCTGAGTCATCGAGCTTATTCCTAAACACCCAGTGAGTGTCAATGGCATGCTTGTTGTGGGGTAAAGGAACGAGACGCCAGACTTTGTTCCTTTCAAACTGATGTAGCTCTTCTTGCATAGCTACGATCCAGTCAGGTTCCTTCAATGCTTCCTTGATAGTATTATGTTCTACAAGAGAAATAAAAGCATGGAAAGCACAGAACATATTCATCGTGCACCTACAATCTGCACTTTTCCAAAGGAACTATTAGGAAATTGCTTTCAAGTCTAAACTTATAGGAACAGAGCACATACCTGGGGACTGTTCCTTTGCGCTCTTCAATTTCTAGGTGTAGGGTTTCCACGTTGAATTCGTTCCTAACGTTAATTGGAAAGGAATTGGGTATCCCACCGCTAGAAAGCTTATATGTGTCTTAATCTCATCCCTTTAGCCAACTTGGAAACCAAGTCCCTAGCCAACCCCTTCGTCAAATGATCAACCAAGTTTTGTTGTGATCTAACAAAATCCACCGAAATCACCCCATGCGTAATGAGCTCTCTTATCGCACTATGCCTCACACCCAAGTGGCATGATTTCCCATTGTATACATGGGTATATGCTTTAGCCAAAGTTACAGCGCTATCACAATGGATTGATATAGGTGAAATTGGCTTTCCCATAATGGAATTTCATAAATCGAGTTCCTTAGCCATTCCGCTTCTTTCCCAGCAGCTGCTAAGGCAACAAACTCTGATTCCGTGGTGGAACTCGTGATGCAAGTTTGTTTCTTGAAAGCCCATGAAATGGCACCCCCACCACCAAGGAACACCCACCTACTAGTGGAAGAATGATCCTCTTCTTTTTTATCCAACTTGCATCTGAATATCCCTCTAACACCGAGGGTGATCAAATATAAGTAAGACAAAAGTCCATTGTTCCCTTAAGGTACTGAAGTACTCGTCGAACCACTTGCCAATGATATGCACTAGGATTACTAGTATCGCGACTAAGCTTCCCCACTACAAAAGCAATATATGGCCTACTACTTGTCATGGCATACATCAAGCACCTAATAATCCTTGCGTACTCAAGTTGCATAACTGATGTTCATTGTTATGGAATAGCTTGACGCTTGGATCATATGGAGTTTTCAAAGGAGCGTACTTATCACAGTTGAATTTCCCCAACACTTTCTCAATGTATTAATATTGTGACAATGATAAGCCCTCCGTTCCTCGACTTATCCTAATCTCTAGGATAACATTGGCCTCCCCTATGTCCTTCATGTAGAATTGTGATGAAGAAAATGCCTTTGTAAGGTCTACTTGTCTCTGATCCATTCTAAAGATCAACATGTCATCCACATACAAGCAAATTATAACACCGTTCCCATAATTATCAACATTTCTATATACACACTTGTCCGATTGATTTAGTTTGATTCCATTAAACAACACAACCTCGTCAAACTTTTGATGCCATTTTTTCAGCCCATACAAGGATTTGACCAATTTGCACACCTTATGCTCTTGTCCGGACATAACGAACCCTTCGGGTTGTTTCATAAAAACTTCTTCCCCAAGGTCCCCATTAAAGAACGTTGTTTTCACATCCATTTGGTGTATAACCAACTTGTGAATAGCAGCCAAGACAATTAATAGATTAATGGTTGTAATCCTAGCAACCGGTGCATAGGTATCAAAGTAGTCGGTTTCATTCTTTTGTCTAAATCCTTGAACAACCAATAGGGCCTTAAACTTATCTATGGTTCCATCCACTTTCATCTTCTTCTTGAAGATCCACTTACTTCCCAATGGCATACATCCAGGGGGGAGATCAGCCAAGACCCATGTATTATTCCCCATGATGGAATCCATCTCATCATTTATGGCCTTCTTCTAAAAGGACACGTCTTGAGACTTTTTTGCCTCAATAAACGTCTTTGGGTCATCCTCAATATTGTAACTGGAGATCCCGAAAGCTGTGGTATGGAAGTTTGGTGATGTGTCGCGCCCACTAGACACTTAATCCTTTTCCACGGGTCCTTCCGAGTGTTGTTCTTCGATCTTCATGGATTTCTCTTCTCTTGGTGGTGATGATGGTGGACTTCATGATTTGCGCCCATCCGCTCCATGTCGTATCCTCATCTATCGGGCTCCTCCTCGGCGGTGATGATAGTGGACTTCATGATTTGCTCCCATCCGCTCCATGCCGTATCCACATCTATCGGGCTCCTCCTCGGCGGTGATGATAGTGGACTTCATGATTTGCGCCCATCCGCTACATGTCGTATCTCCATCTATCGGGCTCCTCCTCGGCGGTGATGATGGCTTCCCTTGAACTTATCTCCGATGACCTGAAAAATCCCAAGGGTGTAGTCCCTTGGGAAGACCCTCCATAGTCACAAAGTTAGAGGTGCGGTATGATAAAGTTGATGATCTTTTTGTAAGAAATTCACGAAATAGATTTATCAATGCGTTTAAATGAATAAACTCCCTTTTGGGTTTGCTTGAATGATGAACGAGATTGATGGACAATGATGAAGAACTTCCCTTTTGGACTTGCTTGAATGATGAACGAGATGGATGGACAATGATGAAGAACTTCCCTTGAGTTTTCAAGATCTCCCATAAAAGGCAATTTGAGAGTTTTTTGTTTTCCTCCCAAAAGACCTCCCTTTTCATGAATGCCCTCTTCCTCCTTTTATAGTTGAAGACATATCATTTTTAATTCAAGTAATCATGCCCTAGAATATAGGGGGATGGCCTAGAGATTGCTTTTCCGTATTTTACGGTATGGAATCACGGTTGGAAACGTCACCTCCTCTGCTGCATTAAATACTGATTGTACGGATCTGACTTGTCACATCATACCGTACGAAACGAAGCTTTGTCCAAGATTTCTTATGTACGGACACACAACCTCTAGATTGGGAGTTGTACTTGCGGCACATGATTTGGATAAGCTTGAATCTTGGTTGGATCTTCTCACGTGACGAGAGTGACCGCACGTATTCGGCGGGTATGTTAGTACGGTACCAAGGTGATGTTTGATTCTTCTTTTGATTAGCTCTACTCTTGCCTTGACTCAGAAGGATGTTTTTGGGTCATAGCTTATACTTTCACGTATGGATGAGTCTTCCCTTTAGGGCTTCTATGGTCCCGTACGTGTACGGTGATACAGCATGTTGGCGGTTCAATTGTATCGCATGTTTGATGATCTTGAGGGTACAGTACTTCGACAATTTTGGTGATACTGCTTGTTGAAGACTTTGGAGATACAGTACATTGATGACTTTGACGATATTGCTTGTTGAAGACTTTTGGAGATACAGTACGTTGATGACTTTGGCGATACTGCTTGTTGAAGACTTTTGGAGTTACAGTACGTTGATGACTTTGACAATACTGCTTGTTGAAGATTTTGATGATGTTGTACGTTGAGGATTTTGATGATTTGCATTGTCTCTTTCTTCTTTATACGATTTCCCCCGACCATAGATGTCGTCATCTCTAGTCTTTGGGTGTCATGGTTTTGGTAGTGGCATCATGTTGGTGTCGTACTAGCGGACTTGACCTTTTTAGAGTAATAGCCATGCTTTATTGACTTTTAAGTTGACTTCTTTTGTAAGGGGGTTTACACGTGGCCGTTATTTGAACGTTCCACGTGTAAGCTTCCGCTTTTGACACCGTCGGTAACAATACAAGTATTGGGATCCAACTTCGTCCCTTGTTTCTTCTACCAAGCAAACATGGAAGTCAGGGCCAAAGGACGTTCCCTTCCTTACTCTTTTACGATTTTGGATCATTGGTTCACTGTTCCCAGGTTGGACATCCAAGTCTATGTTGCCACTTGTACTGGGAACAATGTCATTGTCTCCATTATTATTGGGAACAATGAATTTCTCTAAGGTGTCAATGAAAATCGTTTTTCATCAAAGATAGCATCTCTTGACTCTATAACGGAGTGAGCCGAAATAGACTTGTTAGGTTCAATAACATAGAGCCTATATGCCTTGGAATGTTCAACATATCCAATAAAGATACTTTCAACACCTCTTTCACCCAAAGTCTTTTGCTTGGGTTCAGGTAGTCTTACAACCGCCCTACATCCTCAAACCCGAAGATAATTCAGATTTGGCTTTCTTTGGAACCAAAGCTCATATGGGGTAGTCTTATTCCTTTTGTTAGGAACCCTATTCAATAGGTAACAAGCCGTCAACATGGCGGCCCCCCAAAATCCATCATTTAATCCCGAGTAGGAAAGCATGGAATTTACCATTTCCTTAATAACTCGATTCTTCCTCTCTGACACACCATTTTTTTGTGGTGTGTAGGGAGCCGTGGTTTCATGAATGATCCTTACGGATTGGAAGTATTCTGGGTCAAAATACTCATCACCTCTATCGGTGCACAATCTTTTGATCATTGTTCCCAACTGAAGTTCCACTTCAGTTTTATAGTTTTTAATATTTCCAAGGGCCTCATCCTTAATATACAATAAAAATACAAAACAATAATGGGAATAATCATCTATGTATGTAACAACATATTTCTTATTTCCCAAGGACGGATAATCATGAAAATCACATAAGTCACTATGTATCAAATCAAGCACTACACTATTTCTCTGAACATCAAGGAACGGTTGTCTTGTTATCTTAGTAAGCATGCAAGTTCTACACCTCTCCGTACTCATATCACATGGAGGAATTAAACCATTTTAGACATATCAAGCATGTGTTTATAATGAACATGTCCTAGTCGAGCATGTCATAGAGAGGAAACAGTTTCCTCTGAGGGAACAATACCCTTTGAAGGGGTCATTCCCACTGAGGGAACAACATGTTCAGAAGAAATAGAACCTTGAACACAAGTCATGTAAGTTGAATTCATAACTTCATTAATACTTAGCTTAAACATAACATTACATAGGTAACCATGTCCTACAAATACACCGCCTTTCGATAATATTAATTTTCGGCTTAAAAAACTTGTCGAAAGCCTAACTTGTTTAGGATAGCACTATAGACTATATTTTTTCTTATTCTGGGTACATACAACACATTTTCCAGAATTAAAGTCTTCCCAGATGAGAACTCTAACTCCACTTGGCCTTTGCCTAAGACTGGCGTAGTTGACTCGTTTTCCATATGAAGGACACGTCCATCATCCAAGGGAACAAAGGTCTTGAACATTGACTTGTCCCACCACACGTGTGTGGTATCACCTGAGTAAACCCACCATGCTATCTCATCATCCTGCATAAATAAGACCTCGGAAATATTAGGAACAAAATCCAAACCAGGAAATGTTATTAAAGAGGGAACAGTTCTGTTCGAGGGAACCGTTCCTTTCTGGCCTTGATGAGATTTTTGCCCTTGGTCCTTAGAACTTTGAGCAGACTGGTTGGGAACGTTGCCTTTCTTACCCTTTCCAGCCCAACAATTCTTCTTATGTGTCCAGGCTTCCCACAATTTCAACATCCATCTCCCTTTGGAGGGGGCTTCTTGTTGGGACCGGTGTTTGTGTTATTGTGCGGCCTTTTCTTTCCCTTCTTGTTGATACCCTTATGGGAACCTTCTTCCATCATGTTGATGGTGGAAGAATTAGGAGTCTCTTTCTCCTTTCTTTTCTCTTGCGAACAAAGGCTCTCTTCAATACGCAAGTGGCTTCCAAGTTCCACAAGGGAAATAACTTATTTCTTGTGCTTCAACATGTGCTTGAAGTCTTTCCATGATGGATGCAATTTTTCAATAATGCTTGACACAGAAATGGACTTGTCATATCCAATTTATGTTGAGCAAATTGCCCCAAGATACGGATTATCTCATTATATTGCTCCATCACCAGTCGTGAGTCAACCCTTTTATATGCATTGAAGTTGCTCACAAGGAACTTTACGCTTGAAGCGTCCTCAGTCATATACTTCAACTCTAGAGAGTCCCAAAGTTCCTTGGCGGATTCAACATTTTGGTACACATCAAAGAGGGAGTCAGACATACCATTTAAGATGTGGCCCCGGCAGATGTAGTCATCATTCTCCCATTTGCTTTTTCTCCTCACGACCTCAAGTGGTTCATCATCAACTATCTCCGGCATGGGAGTGGATAGGACGTATACCACCTTGAGGGTGGTCAAGAGGAAATGCATCTTCTTTTGGCAACCGCGAAAGTCCATCCCTTTGAATTTTTCCAACTTCTGGAACTTCGTTGTCATCTCACGAACAGTCATCATTGATCTGAAAATTCTGATTTCGATTGTAGGAACAATGTATGCTGAATAAGGGAACAACATATGTTGAGGCGACTATTCCCTGCAAGTCTTGATCTTCTCTTGATGTAGACTTCGACTTCAATAAGGAGTGATCAATGAACGTTGTAACTCGAATAAGATTTGAATCGTGAGAACACTATGTTCATGTATTAGTAGAGTATGACTTTAACTCAGATAAAGAACTCGTGTGTTCAATCTTGTGTCCCAATATTATCACCGAAATGCCTTTATATAGGCTTTCGGGCGGTTATAGGGAACAATTAGGCAGTTACTAGCGATTGCCTAGCGGTTACCAACCGTTCCAACTGCCACGAACCGTTTCCAAGGATATCCAACTACTTCTATCAGTTATCATTGCTTTAAGGTAGTTAAGAGGTGGTTATTTCGACGGTTACCAAGACGGTTACAACACATTAATCACGTGTTGAAACTTCAACCATGCCTCAGGGAACTTGACGTTCCCACCTAGGGAACGACGGATCCCTCTTGGGAACGACCACTCGTTCAACCTTAAGTAACATCGATTTATCTTAAAGACACAAATAACCTCGCTGATGCACTGTTTCCTTATTGGTAACGTCACATATTCTTGATGTTTCCCTCTAAATCTCAAGTATGCTTACATGAATGTGTACTCTACACCCCCAAACCCGTGATATAGCTAAGTGAGATCTTATAGTGTCGTATGAATCCTGATCACACTAGATGACTTTGTTTTCTATATGGGAACGGTCTCCTGATGACACTAAAATCACCAACAACTTTGGCTTTTGTTAATCTATATGCATATATATGAAATCTCTTGTCCAACCATAATCACTTAATAGGGTTATCTTTTGACCCACTTTAAATCAAGCTTGAATTTGTTTTTGTATTTTATATATATAAATTTAAACAAACCTGATTAACTCTCAGAGTCTACATTATTCCAATAGGGTTGTAGTGTTCAAATCCATTAGGATTGTCCCAACTATGTGTTTGTTTGTAGTGTTTGGATCCGTTTGAATCCTCGGAACTACTAGATTTTATGTAGTGTTCGGATCAAACAATGTGTTGTTCAAATCCATTTAAATTTTACCGACCACGATTTGAGTGTAGTATTTGGATCCGTTTGAATTCTCATAATTATGGGGTTTATGTAGTGGTTAGTTCCGCTTGAATCCTCACAGCTACGAGTTTTAGAAATGGATATACATAAACTCGAGAGGTACTTAGCTTCGAAGAAAAAAAAGATTAAATAAAACATAGATTATATAAAAACCAAATCTCATAAAAAAATCTACCTTTCTATTGAAATTTGGATCAAATTAACAAAGAATCACAAGTTGCTCATAACCAAAAACCTTCCTCTAGCTCTATTTCTTTTCTCCCTTGTGATTGTCGTAGGTCTAACAGCTTTGAAATTGCTCTTCTTCTTTTCAAGGGGTTAGCTAAACCTCATTATATGCCTTGGATTAGTTTATCCCCTTCCGAGCTTTTTTTGTTGTTGTTGCCAAAAAGATAAGAATCCAATTAAGGCCTCTGCCGTTATAAAACAAGGGATAAAATGGATAATGAATTTAAGGAGTTGAATCTCTATACTTTTAATGTTTTCCACAGCCATTTAGCCTTGTGTTCCACCTATTATTGTTTTGTTAATTTTTCAACTAACAAATGGGCCTTCAGATTTAAATAAGCCCAATCACATACATTTCTAATTTTATTTTATTTTGAGCCCACACATTGCATATTACATGTACATATATCATAGTTGCATTATTATTTATTTAAATTGGACTCATAATTTTCATTCAACAATTAGTATTCAAAATCTAACATAAGATATACTCAATCAACTAAAACAATAATTAGTTGAATGAAATCAAATAAGAAAGGTGAATGCAAACAATGTCTTGATTTGGATCTATCGTTTTCAGGCCACAACTATATACTGGATCGTATTTTTTCACAATAAACAATGATGTATAATCCCAGATTGTTCCGCGACACATGAACGTGCAGTAGTCAACAATGCAACCAATCACATATGTCTTTGTGTCCGACCTCCTTACATGCAACTGGGTGTAATTGCTCAATGTCATAGCTTTTAAGGCATCCTTATAAGCTTTATTAGATTCAAAAAAATCTTCAACCTTTATTCCATCATCGGATTTCCCCGAGAAACCCAAATCCTTCTCATCCAAAACTGGCCTTTTCCCACCAACCTTCTGAATCAGGGTACGATGAACCAAATCAGTAGATACAATAAGAGACTTCGATTTTCTAGGACCTTCGTAAGACCACTTATTTCCAATCATCTTCCACTCACCCCCATGTATCAAAGTTAGGATTACATAATTTCCATCTACAACAATAGAACAAAAATAGTTTATTATTAGTTTTTTCCAACGGTTCATAAAACCTAAAAAATATAAACGTTTTGCAGTTTAAAGCAGTGATTTACCCATTGTTCCTTGTATGAAGAATATTTTCTTCAACACTTTCCTATCCAAATCTATCTGCTTGTAAGATGTTCACTAAACTTCAAGTCTGCTTTTGGAAGCCCTCTATGCAGGAAGTAAATGCTTCCACTAGGGGTGTTCATCCGGACCGGACCGGATTTATTCAAAAGTCTGGACCGGAGACCGGACCTATTCGGTCCGGTCCAGTTCCGGTCCAGGATCGGTTTAGACCGGATTTTATTTAAAATTTTTTTTAATTAAATTCTTATTTAAAATCTATAAAAAAATATCTAAAAAACATATATACTCCTAACTTATTAAATTAAAATAAATATCTATAAAAAAATACATATAAATCTCCCAAAAAACATAAAAATTAAAAAATCCGATCCACTGATCCGGACCGATTTTTTTTCGGGTTTGGACCGGACCGGATTAAGAAAATTATCTGGACCGGAGACCGGACCGTATTTTCACCGGTCCGGTCCATTTTTGAACACCCCTAGCTTCCACCATAGGATTTCTTTATACTTGTTCAAGAAAAACAGAAAACTTGTTTCCCATGATGTAACAATTCGTACGTACGGTTTCCAGCATGATTTTGGGAGGGAAAAGGCTACAGTGTTTGCCGCGCTTTTCCTTAACAATCACCCGCCAATTTTCCATCATTAGCAAGGTTTAATCCCTTTAATTAACTTCTTAAGATTTCCTTTTTACCTTTTCTTTTCTTACTTTTTTCTGAATTTTCAATTTTCCAGAATTAGAAAAAAAAAGGTAAAATCAAAGCAAAAAGATTTGCACTTTGTCTAGTTTTGCAATTCTGGGTTGTTGATGTATTTTTGCAAAGAATTTCGTTTCATGGTATACTTCTGCAAATGAACCTATTTAAAATGAAACTAAAGGTAATGAAGAAAAATATTTTATAAAAGTTTTAAAATATTATATTTATAAATTATTGTAATAAAACATATATGATAATTAGAAGATTTGAAATGGAACATATATAATAATTTAAAGAATTGAAAATAAAAATAAAGGTAATGAAGAAAAACATTTAATAAAAAATAAAAAATATATTATTTATAAATTATTGTAATAGAACATATATGATAATTAAATAAAAAAATTGCAATAGAAAATATATGATAATTAGAAGATTTGAAAATGAAAGTAAAGGTAATTAAGAAAAATATTTAATACAAATTTAAAAATATATTATTTATAAATTAGTGTAATAGAAAATATATGATAATTATTTAAAAGATTTGAAATAGAAAATACATGATGGTTAAGATAATTAATTAAAAAAATATAATATTTAGGGTACAAATTACGATGATTAAGAATGTGTTATTTGTAACATTTTATTGAAGGCATTACGAGACTCGTTGTCGGGCTTGTCGGTGAGATGTCCGAGGGGTAGGTAATGTCAGTTGGATAGACGGGGCGTTACACAGTATGCACGCGCTCAGAGGGACGCTGCAGGGGCGACGACTATGGTATTGCATGCACTTGCAGATTTTGCGCGCGAGAGAGAGACGGTCGTAGGGGACGACGTTAGTGGCATGGAGGACGACCCCGTGATGTTCCGTGATGGCGGTGACGACGACGCGGTTATAGCCGAGACGGAGGCGGAAGAGACGTTGCCACGGATTGATGTAGACAACCCTGTAATGGCCCGGGACAATATCGAGTCCTTTGATCCGCCAGCCAGTGCCACGGATTTGGTGATTGACGATAGTGTCCCGGCTACCGCTCCCGAGGAAAATGTAACGGCACATTTTTCTCCCTCTGTCGAGTCGGCTCCTTCTCCCCAAGCGCTCTTGCATCCCTGCCGGTTCCCGCTACCCAGCCTCCTTGGTTCCCCGGAGGTCCCCGGGTACGCGACCTTCTACAGAGCTGCCCAACGCGCGTTGTTCGGACCATCTATGAGATGATGGGACGTGTAAAGCCCACTCCCTCAAAGGTTCCCGCTCCTTCGAAGGATCCTGCTCCCGCGGAGGATCCCGCTCTACCTCGTGGTCGGGGACGTCGCAGTCCATCCCAAGCGCCAGCTTGCGATCGTGGACGGTGAGCTCAAGCGCCACGGGATTGGGTACGTATTATATTTTGTAATATTGTTTATTAGTTATAAGTTATTACATTATCTGTAATTAATATTTAAATGTTTTTTTGTTTTAGATGAGGAAGGTCCTGAAGATGCACACTTGTCACCCACATTACTCGGACCTTCACAAGTTTCGGGTGGATGGAGAGGAGACATGGTGGGGCCTGGCGCAGTGTAGCAGCATCACCACCCTCGGCAAGCTGGATTTCCGGTTTATCGACGCCGAATTTGTCTCGATTTTTGTTGAGAGGTGGCACCTGTAGACGAACTCCTTCCATTTTCCGTGGGGTAAGATGACGAATATGCTCCACGATGTTTACAATATCCTTCGGGTACCCATAGATGGGACGAGCCTCACTTTTGAGTAGGAATGTTCATCGGTTTCGGTTTTTTGGACCAAACTGAACCGACCAAACCGAACCCAAACTATTTATATTTGGTTCGGTTTTTTATTCGCGTGAAAATAATATTCAGTTTGATTCTGTCAGAACCGATTATTTTAAAAAACAAAAATAAAATCCTAGATTATTAGATAAACTAGTACAATCTTATTCGGTTCAGTCCAAGTTCGGTTCAGTCTAATTCGGTTTTGTGCACTAAAACCCACTTCAATAACCCAAATTAACCTAATTTCAAAATGTTTGGTTATTTTGGTCCAAAACTGAACCGAACCGAATAAAACCGAACCGAGTATGTTCGGTTCGGTTTTGGGTCGATGAACATCCCTACTTTTGAGATGCCAGATGCAGAGATCAGGGAGCGCATCGCAGGTTCCCTGAGCGTCGAGCTCACTATGGTTGTTGCGTGGTACGGCGGTGGCGGTATTCAAGTTGTCTACTTGAAGCAGTCACTGAAGACCATGATCTCTGCACCTGAGATGGACGAGGGCCACATAGCATCATTTTATCTACTCATGCTTCTCGGCACGACTGTATTCACAGACAAGTCGACAATGGCTGTGAAGCATAAGTGGATGGCGCTTCTTTGAAACCACGAGTGCACCGACCGATATGCGTAAGGAGCCGATATTCTAGCTCTGTTGTATCGTAACTTGGGCGAGGCATCACATAGCAGGGCAATGTGGGTCAGAGGTTTTCCACTTCTTTTGAGAGTAAGATTTTATTTAATTTTTTGGGTTTAGAATTGAAGTGTTGTCTTTTAAAAGTACTAACATTTTAAACGTATTTGCAAGCATGGATGTGGCAGTAGTTTCACACCTTTCGGGAACAGGCAGTACTGGACCTAGATGCCATGGAGGACGCTAGGGCTGCCCGAAAAGACAGTCGGGAGGCACCTCAGTCAAGGGATCTTGATCGCCTCATCGCTATCCATTGTATCCTAGATGGACTGCGATTTGAGAAGGTATAGTCTGGTTATTCCTTTAATTGTTTTTGTTTTGTGAATTTCCCCAATTATTTGTATTCCTTGTAGATTCGGTGGAGGCCATGGGGTCCTCTAGACTTCAACTCCCCGGCCTTCACTCTATCACGGTACTGAGGCATACTACATTGTCTCGGCGTGGAGGAGCCCTATATGCCCGACCGAGTTCTTCGGCAGTTCGGATACCGGCATGGTATCCCTCGGCCGCTGCCTATTCCGACGGAGTGCATCCGTAACGAGGATGTGCGGTATTATAAGGTGGTGTTTGGTGACGAGCTCATGATGTGGGATGTGGACACAAGACCTCTCATCGAGCTGCATGATTCGATCGATACCTCGTTCTTCTGGGACACGGACGATGATTACTTGGATTGGCTCGACAGGGTGTCCTATGTGATGGTGGACCCGAGGTCCACCATACATGACCGTCCAGACAGGGTTGTCCCTCCAGCTCCTCTCGTGGACACTCTCGTGGTATGTTTATTATTACGGGTTTTTAGTTATGGTTTATGGTGTTTAATTTGTCTAATTCACACTTGTTGTTAATGCAGTGCAACCAGATTGTTGATGGTGAGATGCGTACGTATCTCAGGACCCCACTAGAGTTGTGAGGGGCTCCCGTTGACGAGACGATCACCTGATGGCTGCACCTTGACAGATGACGCACCTCCGATGGCCCCTGCCCCACCTCGTGCCTCAAAGAAATTTAGAGATTCTATCAACGAGGAGGGTCTGGGGAGAGGGACTCGCCCAGATGAAGAGTAGATCGTAAGGTGGTATGTTATTTTTGGGTTTGTACGTACTATTATTTTATGTATTCACACACACTTTTTATTTTATGAATTTGACGTTTTCTTGGAATTTGTCCATTACGCCTCTCTCTCTCTCTCTCTCTCTCTCTCTCTCTCTCTCTCTCTCTCTCTCTGGGTTTGGTATGCCCATAGCAAGCACATGTAGGGTTTGGTACGTCTGCTCTGGGCATCCAAACCCCAAAGTGTTATATTTCAAAATTTAGGGGTATAAGGGTTTAGTGTTTGGATTTTAGGGTCTAGGTGATGTTTTTATAAGTATATGAGGGTAATGAATAAGATTTGATGTTTAAGTGTAAGGTATAGGGTGATAATGGTTTAGAAGAAGGTATAGGTAAAGAGTTTGAGTGGTGTGTGTTGTGTATAAGAAGAAGTTATGGTAGAGGTAAGGAGATGCTTTGTTGTGTTATGACTTAGGATAAGGGTTTATATTAAGATTTATAAACATTTATGCATTAGGAACAAATATCTAAAATCTAAATCCTAAACCATAACCCTAAACCCTATTAATTACAGGTTTTGTAACCATGGGTTTTTGTATGCCCATATGAGGCGCATGTAGGGTTTGGTGCATCTGCTCTAGGCATACCAAACCCCAAAGTGTTTTATTTCAAGATTTAGGGGTATAAGGGTTTAGTGTTTGGGTTTTAGGTTTTAGGTGATGTTTTTATAGGTATATGAGGGTAATGATAAGATTTGATTTTTAAGTGTAAGATCTAGGGTGTTAATGGTTTAGAAAAGGTATAGGTAAAGTGTTTAAGTGGTGTGTGTAAGAAGAAGTTAATGTAGAGGTAAGAAGATGTTTTGTTGTGTTATGGTTTAGGATATGGATTTGTATTAAGATTTATCAAAATTTATGCATAAGGAACAAATATATATATCCTAAACCCTATAAATTACAAGTTTTATAACCCTAGGGTTTGATGCACCCATAACAGGCACATGAAGGGTTTAGTGAGTCTGTTTTGGGCGTACCAAGGGTCTGGTTGAAAACCTAAACCCTAAATCCCAAACATTGGGGTTTCTAGGGTCTAGGTTTAGTTAGGGTAATGGTACGCGTAATGGAGGTGTATAGTATCTGAACGGTGCGCCTCCTCCGGGCGTACCATGCACGTCGTATCAAAACCCTTTATTGAGCATTATGCACGGTCCGTGCATAGTGCTCAGTAAACCCTTTGGGGTATCTAACTCATACGCTTAACCCAAAAATCTTACGGTTTAATTTGATTGAGTCAAACTTAATAATTTCAATGCTAAGATAATATAATATCAATAGAATAATTCAAGGCACGCGATTAATGTGGGAATTACATCAAATGTAACTAAGGTCAATCACTACACTACACTGGAGGATTTGGAGGACGGTTATATCTCGTTCGATACTCTCGAAAAACTTGAATCCTCGACTCAAATTCAGTATCCTGGCCATCGACACGTGGGTGCTTGAATCGAAGCCATGCATAGGGAGGGGGAGATAGTGGACAATTATCCTTCAACCACACATACATACAAACAAAATAATATTCTTAATTACCCTTAATTATTAAGCCAAAACATCAAAATAATTTTGTTATATTAGTTTTACCGGTATGAAGTGGTTTCGGTCCCCTACTAGGGTCATCGTCAATATATTGATTGAAGGGTCGAGGCTTATATCAGACGCTATTATTGGTAAGTACAAGCACGGGCCATCCCAGGACAACAAGACAAGACCAACCTGTTACAGCGTGGTAAACACTAAACCAATCATGGGCATGTCGAGCCAATACTGCTCGGAGCAAGGACTAATGACATAGTTCAACCGAAATATCAGCTCTTTGTAAGTGATCCCCGTGTGTAGTATGGGCAATATGGGCATGTATACATCTTTGTTGTCAAACAACTCTCCCGCCATCTACATTCGGACCATAGGATATGCATTCTCTTTCGAGCCCAACAATACAGCTAGTATCCGATATCCACAATGTCTGTCTGCACATACATCTTTGTAATATCCCACTAAAATTAGAAAAGTAATATGGTAATTTTATTTTGATAATAATAAAAGTTATGAAATTTATTTTATTTCTTTTAGAGGAGTATTTTAAATTTTAATTCACTTAAGTTCAAGAGTTAGGTTAAGATAATTTTTGTACAAATTATCAAATGGGTTATAATAGTATGGTATAGAAATATATAAATAAGTATAACCATGAATGTAGTTTTAGAATTTTTAAATATTATAATAAAGGTTGTAAGAATTATTATGTTATTCCATGAGGGGATAAAATAATTCTTAACCTAAGTAGGTCACCTTTTTAAGTCATGAAATATTTTTATTATGTTAACTTATGTTAATATTAATTTAAATAAAATTTTCTTGTTAAGCATAAAGTATTTAAAGTAAGAATAATAGAATGTTAATTGAAATATGATTAAATTATGATAAAATATAACTTAAACTTGGAATTAACTTAATTTAAATATTCATTGTTCATAATTTCGGGTTAGAATGTATATATAAGCTTTGGGTAAGGTTATATATGAGTTTGGGCAATTTTCATAACTTTCTGAAAAAAATACAATATGGGCATTTTTGCCATAACTTAAAAACTTGGGCAAAAATGCATAATTAAGTCACATTTATGGGGGGGTGTGTAAATAGAGTTGCCTTCTTCAACCTTCAGCCCAAGGGAAAACGCAGCTTTTGGGAAGCACTCCAATGGCGGTTTTTGGCTTCGATTTGCACCCGTTTGTCCAAATTGGCCCATGAGATTTCAAGGTATGTTAATCCCGAACCTAATTACTCTAAAATCAAGAAGAAATACCCCAGGATAAGATCAAATTTCCCCCGAAAAGGCAAGAGATCTTCCGAACGCGTCATTACGTCTTTTGGCAAAATTCGATCCTATTCGGGATCGCTTTGGGCCAAATTTGACACGATCGTGTAGATCTCTTGAAGGCTAATCAACCCCAATAAATACGAGCCAAATAGATGCGTTATTGGCATCCAATTTATCCCAAGGAACCGAACTTCCTCTCGAAAACTTTTGCTTCGCCTTCTCTGTTAAGCCCCGTTTTCCGGCGCTGACAGTCGTCCTCATCCTCCGCGACCCATATCCGATGTAACCTTGCAATTCCAGCTTTCCATAGCCACCGACCCCGCTCAATTCTGTCGCCGTTTGAACCCCGTACGAGCCGCTCGAACTCGGCTAGTTGCGAGCTCTGTTTAGGGTATTGTCCAGCCCGTGCATTGTTCGCCACTGTTTGAGCCACTTTTCAGATGCCGTTAGCCATCCCCAGCCCGTGATTCATCTTCGGTGAAATCTTGCAGCGCTACGAATCCAACGCTTCCAGCCTTGCCCCATTTGGACTTCGTTCGAGCCACCAACGAGACGTCTGAAGTAGGCTTGGTCGAAGGTGGAATCTGGAAAAAAAAATCCAGGTTGTTCGCTAGTGGCGTCTCCGCCTCTGTTCGTGCTCGCTGTCGTTGCCATACCCAGGATCCGCTTTCGTCGAGCCGCCGCCAGGACACGCCGGTGCAAGCTCGGAGCCATGGGCGCCGGTCGTTCCTCTGTGCGTGTTGTGCATTCTTGCAAATTGTTGAAGATGAAGTGGTGTGGGCACCAACCAGCTTTAATATATGTTGGGCCCAAAAAGCCCAATAGCTTATCTAGTCCCATTCCAACATGAGATTGAGCTGTATAATTTCTATCCATTTTGTATAGTTATTAAAGAATTATATAATTAAACGTAAACTAATTTATGTTTTAATTTTGTCGGGTCATTGTGGGTCGTGAATCGATTGAGAAATGGAACCTCAATGTTGGATTCGTAGAAGCCGACATTCTCGCTAATTAATCAATGATACTCGTCTCGTCTAGACTCATCGTCGAATCTACTTAAGGCAAGTGGCAGTTCTCTCTTGTAATTTATTCCAAATTCATCTTAATCGACAATGAATCGATTTTGCTATTAAGTTGGGATAAATATTCTTAATTGGGAACATGTATGTTAATTTGGTGTGTAAATGAACCTTATAATTAGGTCGTATATTTGCTAGCAACGACCCTCATATATAGGGATGTTCATTACCGGATATCCGATCCGATCCGGCTTATCGGATCGAATCTTCCGAACGCGTCATTACGTCTTTTGCTTCGCCTTCTCTTTTAAGCCCCGCTTTCCGGCGCTGACAGTCATCCTCATCCTCCGCGACCCATCTCCGATGAAACCTTGCAATGCCAGCTTTCCATAGCCACCGACCCCGCTCAATCCTAAATATCCAATCTATAATATAAAAACATATTTTATTTTTAAAAATATTTTAATCTTTAAAAATATTTTCATAAATCTATAATTCATCAACTAGATTAGCTACATGTTCAACGTATAAATTCAAACAAAATACTCTGTAGTTTAATCAATATACAATTTCAAACAAACCACCGAAAAACAACAAAAATACTTTCAAAGTCCGCTAATTCGAATTCAAAACACAATATTCAAATGTTTAAACTTCAATACTTTCATCCCTAATGAAAATATTAATGTTTACACATTTATAAAAATGGGAAAATCATTGGCCTATTTAATTTTCAAGTAATATATATTAGTTTTTATATAAATATTATAATAGTGGCATACCCCCGGATATCCGTCGGATATCTAGCCCCGATTTGTATCTGATCCGGTGATCCGAAAAATTATACCGGATCGGATCGGATTCGGATAGTATTCCACTGGACTCAGATATTTTAGGATCGGATCGACCGGATCGGATAATTATGAACACCCCTACTCATATATATATATATATATATTATTTTAGGATGCTAAATGAACTTTGGTGTAGATTTGTTGTGCATTTTGTGTGGACTTATATGTTAGTTAACACGAGTATTCGTAAGAACACTAATTACCTTGCGAGGTTTATATGTTTCCTTATAACTTGGTATTAGGAGGATTATTGCCCTAATATTTTTTGTCATGACCTACCCTTATTCGAATATAAGTGGTGGTGCATTTAGCTAGTGCCGATATTCGGGATTCGTCCTATCATATATCTCGTTTCGAGATTTGGTGTGGATTAAAAGCTTTAACGTAAATGCATGTTTTGGAATTAAATAAGATAAGTACATTTGTGCACATAATTAATATATCTTTGGGTAAGAAGTACAACGTGAAACCCGCCCGGACTCTTGTCTAAAGTAAGCCCCCTTTCCAATCTGGATTTGCATTATGCGGTGAGGCTGGTCGAGGACCCAAATAGTCAAGTAGTCGTTTTCAAAACTTTGATGTGATAATTATAAACGTTCCCAAACAAATTCATTTAATTCACATAAGACTCAAGTTCGTTGGAGTCTTCTCTTGAAATATATCTTTTCTTTTGTTTCAGTAGGAGTAAGTAGTCATTTACCGTTTACCGAGTATTATTCGAGAAGCAAGGGTAGTGACTATATATAATTACAAGAATCATTCCTATTTCACCCTTGCATAGTCTTTCATTAGACTAACCAACCTTTCTAATCCTTGCATGGTTGGCTACAGTGGTTGGTCTCAAACAACTTAGAAGTAACAAATCGAACACGAAGGCTTGCAGTTGAAGGTTGTGTTCTAAAGTGATACTATTTGAAGATGTTTAGTATCGATTTAATATTCTTAATTAAATGTAATGCTTAGATAAACTAGTCATGTATTCAGGGTTTATTTTAAAAGTCTTTCGCTGTAATTTTACATTGTTTGTAAAACTATCCTTCTCAATTTACGAGATGAATTTTGATAAGAGAATTGAGTATTCTTTATACAAATCTTCCGCTACTCAATTATTTTTAATGTTTATTTATTTATTTAAGCATAATTGTTCCGATTAAAGCCTAAGATGACTTTGGACATTAAAGTCCGAGGTCACTGGCGTGTGGCACTAACGACATAAGTCGGGGGTGTTACATCTTTAGCCCCTTGGATGTACAATACCAAAATTAATCCACATTATGAACCCCAAAGTTCACCCCCGTATAATTCATGGGGTTGCTGAGGGAACTGCGATCCAGACCCTTTAGATTGGGTCCCAAAGCGTGGCGAAGCTCCATTTCGTCCCATGCTTCCACGACTCCGAACCCTACCTTGGGTTCCTAAACCTTGGCTTTCATCCGCTTCTTATTCTCAATATCCTCTAACTCGGCCCTCCTTTGCTCAAACAAGCCCGGCTCCCTTTTGGTGGAGTACTTGGTGGAACCCTTTGGCCTTCCTTTTGGAACGATTTCCGTCGGCTCCTTCAACGTTGATTCAAGCGGATACTCCATGTCATTGAAAAACTCAAAGACTTAGTGCACCTAGTCTTTTCTCAAATTACCATGTTCAAATTTGTGATACACTGCCTTAAATCTCAACTCTTGAATAGACAGTGGTATTGTGTCCCCAATGGGCACATCACCGGTACGACCTTCACATGTCAGTTGCTTCCAAAAGGAATGTATCTCACTCAGCAAGATCAACGTCCTCGTAACTATGGCATTTGCAATTGTATGGACGCTCGGTAGGCCGAAGTAGTCTCTCATCCACTGATCATCGCAATCATTTGAATGATCCTCGGCTACTACTTGCTTATAAAGATCCATCAACATCTTCAAACACCTCACCGACACTTAATAGAATAGCCTTGAAAACAACACTTTTATTTCTGGCGGGACGCTATCAAACACCTTTGGTCTTTTCGTCCGTGAGATCTCCATGCTCTCCCTCACCTTCCCTATTTGACTTTCGATCGCATGGTGGATCCTCACTACCACTCTTTTAAAACCACGTATACTAGAATCAAAAATATCTTTCAACACGTGATGCATACCCTCACCCCTACCAAAACACATAAAAAGCCTCGTGTTAGTATATCATTGAGGCTCGTACTCTAGAAACCACAAAACAGTGTACAAGGGATACTTGTTTGAAGTCCTCACAAAGAAGATGACGGCCTATCCACGCTCAGACTATTTTTTCTTTATAAGGATTAGTCCATGTCTTCTCAATGCATCGAACGAGGCCAGTCTTCCAAGATATCCTCAATTTCGTGATCCTTTCTTCATAGATTTCCTTTGTGATTGAACACCAAAGTGCCCAACATTGGTTGCAAAACCTTTTGACTTGTCTTTAATCCTTCAAGATTAGGTTAGCATATGCCTCGATGTTGAGTTTAATATGCACCCATCACAAAAAGGTGTTTAACTTGACCGTTGAAAACTATCTGAATTGCATTGATGAGGGCTTTTTCTCAGTCAGTCATTATGGTCGTTGGCATTACTCCCGCCTCTTCAAACAAGTACATAACTTTTTGTATTATGAACGTGTAATGCACAACTTCCTCCTCTCATGTAAATGCATATGCAATGTTGAACATCTTGTGAGTGCCAGTAAAACCCACAATCTCCACCAAAGGCATTTATACATATCGATAAATGTAAGAAAAGAAAATAGTATAAGAAACTAAATGGATGAAAAAGAATTAAGACACAAAGCCATTACATACCTATTTGTCTTGTATGTGATGTCGATAACTATCACGTACGGGAATAGCGTCAACAGGTGTAGTGAGTCCAGGTGAGAAAAAAATAGGATATCCACTTGACTAGTAGACACCTTCCATAGAGGATGTACTTGGTACCTATTTTCTTGCAAAAATTTTAGAGCCCATTGGGTAATCGTCATTTTCCTGTCCAACCTCCTAACAAGGTGGTAGGCGTTGTCGTGATACCTAAACAAAATAATCCTTAAAAACCTAACTAATGTAGTCTGGTAAGCAAGGGTCGAATCCCACAGAGAATCAAGTCATATATCCTGTTTGCAAAATCATTCACCAATCGATAACAAAGACAGGGGGGGGGGGTTGTATGAATCTAACTAAGAAAACGATAAATAAAACATAGAAAGCTTGGCAAACAAATATCCACTTTTAGTTTGGTTGATCAATAATTGATTATTCCTAATTCTCAATCTTCATGGTTGTCCTAATCCTTGTTCTAAATTAGTTATCAGTCCAACTAGTCCTGATAACCCTAACTATTAAACAATCAAGAAACTATCAAGATAAATCTAACAGCAGCAATGAATTCAGGAATAGATAGGTACATGCAAGTGTAGCAAACAGTCATACAATTGCATGCAATTAATTCTCTACACAAACTAAGGGATCAAGATTCTCAAACAGTCTCCTCCAATCCTTAATAGTATGATCAATAACAATCTCAACTGGTTGTATAGAAAAGGGGAACCAATAGCATAATACTAATATTCTCTAGGTTGTCAGGCTAGAGGGAACTACTATTAACAATCTATTTGATATCATAATCAACAAATCAAGGGGAATCGATATACGATCAATGAGATTAAGCACGAGAGATAATTAAAACAATCATAGAAAGAGTAAAGGAATAATCTCAATATCAAATTCAAACCAAGGCTTCAATTGTCTAGCCAAAAACAAAACAAAGAACTAAACTAAGAAAAGGAAAAAGATGAAGAAAGGTAGAACCCAACTTGGGGAGCACCCAACTTACCAAACTAATGTTCTAAGGAAACAATATATAGACTTAGCTAAACCTAATTTCCATAAGATAGGAAATAAAATCTAAAAAGAAAATAAAATAAATTAACCGGAATAAAAGAAATAAAAGAGAAAAGAAATAAAATAAAATAAAGTAGACTTCAGACGAAAATTCCGGAGTGAGATTCCGGGCGAAAATTCCGGAGTGGGACTCCGGGTTCGCTGCCGCGCCATTCCGCGGTCGCGGAAAATTCAACTTCGCTCTCGACCTGGCCTCGCTGGGGGATTTTTCCGCGGTCGCGGAAAATGGCTTTTCTCGCTCCGTGTTCTCGACTTCTCCACGATCGCCCTCCGTGCTCATCCGCGGTCGCGGCTCCTCCTTCTTCGCTCGTGTGGCTTCTTCCTTCTATCTTCCTTGGTCTCCTCCAGTGGTCTACTCCTCGTCTTCAATAAATCTTCGTTTAAGCTTCTCCAGACCACTGAATCCACACTTCTACTCTCCATACTCCACAGTTGTGCTCTAAACCAATACAAATGGCACCCAAAACACTGGTAACAACTCCTAGATAAGCACTACAAAGTAGAGTTGATCACAAGGTGTTGTTCATCTAAGGTCATTCGACCCATGTATGCATGCTCAAGGAAGCTATTCGAAAGCCTATGATTGTGGTGTTTGTCTATCACACTCAAGATCCATTTATGAGTATCTGAGCCTGGCATTGTCTTCAACCGAACCCCATATAACTCAAATGTGCATCCGGATTTCTTCGAGTAGGTTTCACAAACTACCTCAACAGTCTTCTCTGATTCTTCTTTACTAACTTTCTTCCTCCCCGATCTATATGCACTGAAGTTCTTGCACATCAAACTGACCATTCTGGCATTTGAGTTACGAATGACTAAAATCATCATCAAATCTTGTCCCCTCTTCTTAGCCCAATCAACCAATTCGGCTCGACTATCCCACTTCAGAGTATTACGGAATTCATATCCATAGTCTTTCCCCTATACAAGTTTACATGATCAATAATGTTACACGATATATTGATTACGATATTGTGAAATTAGATAATAGTTAATATCATTTCTTTCTACACTCTCAATATTTTCATTTCATTTTGTTGATACCAAAACTAAAATAGTAATATTATAACAATGTTAATAAATCAAAATACTAAACTTTAAATATTGCATAAAAAATCTAATCAAAAAACTAAACTAAAATATTAATACTATAACAACATTATAAATCAAAATACTAACCTTATTCTTTACAAGATATTGCATAATAAATTTCATTAAAACTATATGAACCTTATTACTTCATATCTAAACTGTTGGATCGTTAGAGTTACGTATGAGGGAACAAATTCTTTGTTCCCACAGAAGGTGCAGCGAAATAATATAGCAAGAAAGATAAAGTGACGAATTCACGATGTATAGTGGAAACCCCAATCAGTCAAATAACTAATCAAGGAAAAACCACTACCTTCAAGCTTCTCGCTTGAGAGGATTTTAAAGCGTCTACTTGTCTTATTGATTTCTTGTCCGATTACACTTGTAGCTCGGACTCCAAACCCTAGACTTCCCACCTAGATTTTAAACTCTCTTCTACAACGGTGAATACGAACTCAACCCTCTAAGACTCACAAACACTTCACTCTCTTTTTCTTTTCAGTTTAATGCTCCGAGTTCGTACATAGAATTGAATCTCACAATCCTATAAATACAACTCGACTAACACAATCGTAACAAGACAACATATCTTTCTAAGCTTGGTAACAAAAATATATTAAATGATTTGAAGAATATTATCTTAAGAGCCGATATTATCTAAGGAAGGAATTCCTAAGATAACATAATCGGATTAAGATAAAATCCTTCTCTCTCCAAATATATTATCTTAGTAAAGATTTCCTAAGATAACATAATCAGATTCTCTCTCTAAATCTTCCCATCGACGAGATCCTTCCAGCCGAAATCCTTCTTCCTTGACCGCGTGATCTTCCAAGATATTTTCCATAATCTTCACGCTGAATATTCTTCACTCCATTCGCAGCTTGATTCTCGTTCGTCATTGATGTTCCTTGAGAGGTAACAAAGCATGTGGAGAAAGCTTTGTTCCCTCTGCAATCCTTCGCTGCAATGGTTCCCTGAGACAACTGAATTGTTCCTGAAACACTTGGTTACCAGATTAGTTGAATGTTTGTTACCATCAAAACCTAAGGAATTCAACAAATTCCCCCTTTTTGATGGTGACAAACATCATTGACAATAAAACATACATATAAGATAGAGACAATTGTATAGAGAAAGTTTACACACTTCGAAACAATAGTTCCCCCTTAGTCTAGCAACATATGAAACCATGTTTTGTTCCCCCTCAACTAAAGCTACCAGTCATTTTCCCCCTTTTGGCATCATCAAAAACATAAGTTAATAGCGAGAGGAAAATGAGCAAGTCAAGATAAGCAGACAACCCTTGTTCATTAAAAGGAAACAACCAACCGTAAACATAGTGCAAGGACAACAACAAGATATGCAAGGAAAACACACAGGATCAACAGGCCAATCAAGGCAAACACATGAAACAGAACCAAAGAAAAACAAAGCAACGAGGGGATATATGTGCTGGGAACAAAAAAGGGATTGGTTAGCCAGAGAGAGACGAATCAAGCACCACTGGTGCCTGCGGAGGGAGCCGAAGTATGAATAGCAATTAAAGTACGCACTTCCTCCATAAGACGCCTTTGTTGTTCTACCAACATAGATATTGCGCGGGATAAACTCCTCATGGCCCTTCGAAGATCTGGTTCATCTTTTTGTTCCCCCTCAGAGTCTGCACCTTTAGACTCCTCCTCATCCACATCAGCTTCCATCTCAAGTTCAACCTTGACCCAGCCAACACCTTCTTGCAATACACACTACTTCTTGTGCAGGATACTAGCATCCAGCTGCCGGTAGAGGAAATATTCATTGGTCCCCTCTTTGTATACCTTGTGGTGTTCCTTTTTTTTTTTGGAACAACACACGGGAGTAATAGGTCAACCTTGCTGAAGTCGCCATATAGATAGGAGGGGAGAAACCACGAGAATCCTTTTTTCATATCTTTTCAAGTACTAAGGATAATGTTCTCAATCCTCTTCTTTCCTTCTTTTTCCAAAGATCACAACCAAGAAGATATCTTCCAAAAATAAATCTTGTAAAAGATTCTGTCCAAATCCATGAAAGCCCACAAAATTTCAAGCGCACCAAACATCATGCAACTAACACACCAACCCTTAATGCACATAACACATTCCAAGTAGTTGCAAGCCATCATTACACATCATACCTGTCAAATCCCATCCACAGACCACAGAGGCGACGATTCATATTCTCGGCTTTCCGAAAAAGTAGAAGAATGTGATGCGGGGGTAACGTTACCAGAGAAGGTACAAAGAACATCACACAGAAACATATACGAGAATTTTTAATAATGTTTAATCATGAATGAGAGGCTCTCAAATATGGATGATAAGAGGGGCTCATAGGAAGCATCAAGCATGATGGCTAGGGTAGGCTGTAGAGTCAACAATCATTTGGGCTTATAATGAGGGATCAATGCATCAAGTTGACTCTTTTGGGCCGAAAGAAAACTGTTTCATGTATTATTATGATGGCATAGATGATCATGCATGAAGTTTTAAACATAAGTGAAGTATTAGCACAGGCGATGAGAAAGGATCTAAGGTTGGACTCGATGCAAGGCAGGCTCTTAGTCGTCTCAGACACAAGGGCTCACGACAGTCAGATTCCAGAATTCCGGCCTGACGTTCACGGAGTATATCTCTCTGCTCCGACCTCCAAATTTGATGATTTTAAAACTAGGAGTTAGATATGGAAGTCTAGTTTAAGCCCTCCAAATTTGAGAATGAACGGATTTGGGAATCAAAAGTTATGCTGATTTTACTGAGACGTCGCATAGAGTTCCGCGAGGGAGATAAGCTCTCGGCCAAGTTCTTTAATACGGTTGGTGTTTTGATGTGTTTATGGAAAAAAGAAAGAGGATATAACTTGCCTTGAAGAATCAAGGAAAGTTTAGGATAGGCAACCCGATTCTCTTTGGATATAACACATCTTGAAAAATCGAGAAGAGGGATAAACAACTTGAACATCTTAGGATACAACTCACCCAAGAAATTCAAGAAGAGGCTAAACAAGGATAGATGTGACTCACTACTCTTGAACAACCTTGCCAAGGATGTGACCCACCAAGGCCATGAGATGATGATTTAGATATGACTCACTAAGCCATCACTCAAGAACTCTCAAAGAGAGAATGAGACAAGAATTAGCTTTCAAGCATTCATCATTCATTCAAGTCTACTTTTACAATGAGGTTCATCATGCTTTAAATATGCTACAAGGTAGTTAAAAGAAAATGCTAGAAAATACAATTAATCTAGCACTAACTCCACTAACTTAGCCACTAGCTAATTTCTAGAATTAAAAACAAAACACATAAAACACTTAAATTACCCTTGAAGCCCAAGGATGGCCGTGGGCCTTGTGCCTTGAAGGTGGCCGTGGGCCTTCTTCCTTCACATGGCTTGAACTCCTTCGTCATTGCTTTGAGCCAACTTGGATGTCGGGGTTCCCGTGATAACCTTGATGGGGCGTAGTCACATCAACAGGTCTAAGCAAGTTGTTCAATTAATGATCAAGAGAATGAGTGCAGATCAAGATATGACGATTTAACCTTTCACACTTTACCATGTAAATTAGCCAATCATCGAGGGAACATAAGAGATAGGCAATCAGTTTAGAGAGATCATACCTAGTTCCATACAAAACTGTTCGAAGGGTTCCTTATTTAGTGCCTTGGTGAAAATGTCGGCGATCTGATCCTTGGTTCCGCAGAAGTCCATGGACACCAACCCTTTCTCCACACAATCACGTAGGAAGTGATGTCTTATCTCGATATGCTTGGTACATGAGTGTTGCACAGGATTCTTGGAGATATTTATTGCACTAGTATTGTCACACAGAATGGGAATAGAGTCAAGAAGAATACCATAGTCGTTGAGTTGTTATTTAAGCCATAGGAGTTGAGTGCAACAAGCAGCGGCGGCTATGTATTCGGCTTCTGCAGTTGATAGAGCAACTGAATTCTGCTTCTTTGAACCCTAGGAAACCAAGCACGGCCCAAGGAACTGAGCCATTCCAGATGTAGATTTTTTGTGCACTTTGTTCCCTGCGAAGTCAGCATCTGTGTATCCAACTAGATCAAAGTTTCCACCTCTTGGATACCACAGACATATATCATCTGTTCCCTTCAAGTATCTCAGAATCCTCTTCACAGCTTTGAGGTGTGTCTCTTTGGGATCAGCCTGAAAACGAGCACATAGACACACACTATGCAAAATATCAGGTCTACTTGCAGTGAGATAAAGAAGCGAACCTATGATTCCTCGATAGAGTGACAGATCAACTCCTTGCTCATGATCGTCCTTTCCCATTGGATTGTTGGGAGAAATGGGAGTTGTAAAGGGCTTTGCATCAGACATTCTGAATTTCTTAACGCATTCCCTGAGATACTTCTGTTGATGCACTTTGGTTCCATCTTCTCCTTGAGAGACTTGAAGACCTAAGAAGAACCTGAGTTTCTCAACCATGCTCATCTCGAATTTACAGGCCCTCAGAGCCTTTTCTGCAAGCATCACAAACTTCATTTCTTGTTGCTTCGATCTTAGGAAGACCGTTCACCAGTTCTTGACTATGAAGTTTGGATAGGAGTTGAATACTTGCATGTCCGAACCGCTTATGCCACAGATCTGTTGTCCCAGCAATGGACGACAGACATAGTTACTTCTCAGGGATGAAAGCAGGATCAACTTTGTAAACGTTGTTGTCGCAGATCCCTTTCAGTAGAATTTTCCCTGTACTTATACACTCAACATAACAATCATCAGTAGTAAAGACTATCCTATTTTTCTTGTTTTGACACAGTTGAGCCACACTAAAAGGATCAAATATGAGATTATTCACGAGTGTCACATTATCCACAGTAATATGGTTAGAAAGCCTTACCTTACCGAGACCACAAACTTCTCCCTTACTCTTATTTCCAAAGGTTATTGAACCTCCGGAGGCCTGTTGAAGTGAGGTGAGCCATCCTTTGTTCCCTGTCAGGTAACTTTAGCAAGCACATTCGAAATATCGGGAACCTTTCTCACTTCATCCTGTATGGAAAGAGTTAGTTTTTGCGAACCCAGACAAGCTTAGGCTTTCTGAGTGTGGGAGCAACATATTTGATTTTTGGAGGTTTAGCATTTATTTTCTCCCTAGCAGTGCGAGCAATTTTTTCATTGTGTTTCTTTAGGAGGCACTCTTGTTTGTAGTGACCAGAGTGCCCATAATACCAACAGATCCTTTGACACTTTAGATCAACATACTTATTCTGTCCAGGCCAAATTGATTTGTTAGCAATCCTAGAATGAAAATCAATATGATTGGACTTACCGCTTTGAGATTGTTTCAACCAAATGGAATGAGCCTTCTGTCCATGGTACCAAGCCTTGTTCCCATCAATCGAATTTGAGCAGTCTTTGTGATTGTTCCTTCTCGAGGAACTTTCCCCTTTTTATTGCGTTGACTGCTTTCCTTCGACTCCAGGACATTTAGACTTAGTGCCATCAACAGGAAGCATAGGTTGATACCCAATTCCAAAGCGATATACTTCCTTCTTTTCAGTCTTCTTTTCATTCTTGGCTGCTACAAACACAATTCCTTTTGACTTTTCCTTTTGTTCCTCACTGAGTTTAGTTAGATCACTAGACATTTTTACATTGCCTAGTTTTAACATTAGTGACTCAGACTCGAGTAAGGAGACAGAGGATTCTAAACACATGATCTTCTCAGTGAGTTTGGGACACTCATTGTAAGGACTTGGAGAAGAGGATGAACATTTCTCAAGTTTGAGCATTTTTTCTTCCCAACCTTTGTTTTCCTCGATCAAACTTGAGATCGATTCATCATTTTCTTCAATCTGCTCACTGAAAAGACTATTCTCATGCACGAGTTTTTTAATGAAGAAAATTAGGTGATCTTTGGACTTACTTTTCAAGCTTGAGATGAGTTCAGATTCATTTACCCCATCCTTATGCAGACCACCTTTTGATTCATCATAGTCTTCTATGGCCATCAGACAGACATCCCTGGAGTGAGATGATTCTTCGTCATCTGAGTCAGAATCACCCCATGTTGCGACCATTGCTTGCTTCCATTCACGAGCCGGAGGAAGACCTACCTTTTTCTTGAAGCAGTTTTTGGCTAGATGTCCTTTGTTTTGATAGTGGTAACAAACGACATCATTCATGTCTCTGTTCCCTTCAGAGAAACTCAATGAGTCCTTGTTTCGAGACCATATCTTCTTCATAGCTCTAGTGATGAGAGCCACATCTTCATCACCGTCCTCATCTTCATCCTCGACTTGAGATAAGTCAAAGGCACGTTCAACCTTCAAGGCAATGCTTTGAGCCTTCTCTTCTCCTTTCTTGTTCATCTTGTAATTATAGACAGAGGCGTTGCTTTCAAGCTTGGCAACAACCTCTTCCATGGTGAGAGATTTGACGTCAGTCTGGGAGTAGAGAGCAAGAGCAATCACATCCCACTGAGAGTTGAGGCCTTGTATGAAGTGGTGAGTAAGCTTCCAGTCTGGCATCTCTTCATCAAGGAACTCCAGTTGACCTATGATCCCCTAGAACCTGGAGTAGAATTCTTGAATGTGCTCACCCTTTCCTTGAGAAATTTGATCATACTCCTTCATCAAGGAAAGAATTTTGTTTTTCTTGACATCTTCATTTCCATGATGAAGACGTCTTAAAGCATCCCAGATCTCCTTGGCTGTTTTGTAGCCGATGATTTTCTTGAGATCCGTGGGAAGCAGAGCCATGTGAAGGATCTTCTTAGCTCTGATGTTCTTCTCCAGCTTCTTCCAGTCCTTATCAGTGTAGTCAACCCTTGGCTTCGGCTTTGTCGCATCTTTATCATTAGGGATAGCTATGGGGCCAACTTTAATGATTCTCCATATTTGTCCATCGAGGGAACAAATATGGGACTCGATTTGTTCCACCCACCAATCATATTCTCCAGCCTTAAGAGTCAGAGTTTTCCACAATGAATCTCCAATAGCATTGCTTGACGACATCTTTCCTGCAAAGTCTTTAACGAAAACAATCTAGAGCACCAGGCTCTGATACCAATTGTTGGATCGTTAGAGTTACGTCTGAGGGAACAAATGCTTTGTTCCCACAGAAGGTACAGCGGAATAATATAGCAAGAAAGATAAAGTGACGAACTCACGATGTATAGTGGAAACCCCAATCAGTCAAATAACTAATCAAGGAAAAACCACTACCTTCAAGCTTCTCGCTTGTGAGGATTTTGAAGCGTCTACTTGTCTTATTGATTTCTTGTCCGATTACACTTGTAGCCCGGACTCCAAACCCTAGACTTCCCACCTAGATTTGAAACTCTCTTCTACAACGGTGAATACGAACTCAACCCTCTAAGACTCACAAACACTTCACTCTCTTTTTCTTTTCAGTTTAATGCTCCGAGTTCGTAGATAGAATTGAATCTCACAATCCTATAAATACAACTCGACTAACACAATCGTAACAAGACAACATATCTTTCTAAGCTTGGTAACAAGAAGATATTAAATTATTTGAAGAATATTATCTTAACAGCCGATATTATCTAAGGAAGGAATTCCTAAGATAACATAATCGGATTAAGATAAAATCCTTCTCTCTCCAAATATATTATCTTAGGAAAGATTTCCTAAGATAACATAATCGGATTCTCTCTCTAAATCTTCCCATCGGCGAGATCCTTCCAGCCGAAATCCTTCTTCCTTGACCGCGTGATCTTCCAAGATATTTTCCATAATCTTCACGCTGAATATTCTTCACTCCATTCGCAGCTTGATTCTCGTTCGTCATTGATGTTCCTTGAGAGGTAACTAAGCATGTGGAGAAAGCTTTGTTCCTTCTGCAATCCTTCGCTGCAATGGTTCCCTGAGACAACTGAATTGTTCCTGAAACACTTGGTTACCAAATTAGTTGAATGTTTGTTACCATCAAAACCTAAGGAATTCAACATAAACTATGAAGTTTTATTCATCCATTGCATAACTAAACTACAGAATTATTTGTTCATTAATTTGCTAAAATCCATAACTACACTATGTAGTTTTAATAATAATTATGCATTACTACCGTAGAAATAGCAATCGTCGATAATTAGTTCATTAATTAACTAAAATCCATAAATAAACTATTTAGATTTATTAATATTATCTAAACTAAATAGTTACAAATTTGAAGTATATAACTAAGACAAAACTTATACACTGAACGAAAATTAATTCAACACTAACCGCATAATTGTTGCTCTTTTTGCAATCCTCGTATTCTCCTTCATCTTCTCCACTATAAAATGGATCTTCACTACAATAGGACATTTTGAGAAGAATGTGTTCGGATATGGAGTTGATAGGAAGGATTTATAGTATTTATAGGGTGAAATTAGACCATTGGAAAATATGAGCATTGGTACGCCTACAACAGGCGTGTACAATTGTAGGATCGTACGTGTTAGAGATCAAAGGGAACTGAGAGTTTAGTTCCTTAGCAGCGGAATAAGTAAACAACACAAAATCAAGTCTAGTTCCTTAGAGTGGGAACCTTTGATAACCAACTAGTTATCCAGGATAAAACCCACTACCTCTCTTTCAAGAGGATTTGAAAGTCTACTTCTTTTATTAATGCTTCGATTACAATCAACTAGGATAGAACACCCAGATTAAAGTCTTAAGACACACTAAGGACTCTTTACCTAGTTCGACCAAATCAAGCACACAACAAGCAAGTGACTTACAGTTCTTCTTCAAAGAACTAAGCTATGTTTCTTCTCCGTAAGCAATGTGAGTGAATGCGTAAATGTGAGAGAGTTTAATTTCCCTATTTATGTAACTCAATTGTGTAGAGGAACCGAATCTCCAACAATTGATTTACACAAATAAAATAATCAAAAAGTAATCGGAAAGATAACATTTGTTACCAAATATAATCTTCCACGATTTTACAACTTTTGTTTCCATAAAAGATAAACATATAATCTCCTAAGATAACATGGAAACAGGATAATCTTTATCTTCTCTCTCCAAGTAAAGATCTACCCTAAACGGATCGTCGCCGCCTTTCATCTTTTGTTCCAAGTTCTTGTGGCGTCAGCGTCCTTCAGTTCCTGTGCCAGTTCCCAAACCTGGCATCTTGGTCTCTGTCTTGTATTTCCAACTCCTGAGTTCCCTGTTTAACAACACATATGGAAATATTAATAGCAAAGTGTTTGTCATCGTCAAAACTAGGAAAACTGAGGAAGGGAACTATGTAGGGAACTGGAGTTCCCAAAAGTTCACTTCCTAACAATTTCCCCCTTTTTGATGATGACAAACATGTAGAACCTGACATATCTAAAATAGGCATGAATGATATATGAGGAAAAATAAAACAGGGCTAGATGTAGAATAATCATTAGTGAATTGCATATTCCCCCTTAACAGCAAAATGAGTTCCTTAATTCCCCCTTAAGGAGACAACTAGTTCAGAGTTCCTTTCATCCTATTAGTTCTAGATTGCAGAGTTCATTCCCCCTTTGGACATCATCGAAAAGAGTCAGTTAAATGACAATCAAAGAAAGCTTAGAGTGACAAATAGACTAATGCTGAACTCTAGAGAAATGGCACTGTAATAAGAGTTGAAAGCAAGTCAGAACAACGCAAGGAACACAAAAACTTCATTAAACATAAAGAGAGCATAGATAACATAGAACAAAATAAAACACTCAGAGACACACAAAAGAGGATCATGATGTGGAAGTGGGATCCTAGGGAACTAAGGTTCCATGTCTACTGAGTAGGGAACTAAGCACTGCGCCACACTACTGCTTGGCCTTGTCTTCAACAAGCTTTTTGTTCACCAGCTTTGCAATTTTCTCTACAAGGGTGGCAACCATCTTCCACAACTCCACCACCATTTCATTGGTGAAGTTGCTGCCCTTCTCAATAGTAGCGGCCACTTTATCAAAACCCTCAACTAGGGCAACCTCAATATGTCTCAAACTCTCCAGAATGACATGGGTGTCGGGAACTAGGCGGGGCTCAGATTGACTAGGTTGGTTCTCCTCCTTATCTTCTTCTTCATCAGATTCCTCATCCACATGAGCTTTGTGCATAAGGCACCTCACAATGGTCATGGTGAGGAGGCGAGAAAGTTGACTCTCCGCAACTCCAGTGGGATACAGACCAAGGCGGCTCAAAATCTTCTTGACAACATGTGGGTAAGGAAGAGCGTGAGTGGAGTGGCCCTTACAGTATTGCATGTGGGCTAGGGTGATGCGGGGCAAATCAATAGGAACTCCCAGAATCAGTTTCCTAATGAGCACATCGTCACCAACCAGAACAGTATCCCTCTTCTCTTGGCGAGAAATGATATTTTTGATGAGGAAGGTGTGGAGGATCTTCTTATCAAGGCTCAAATACTTGGTGTGCAGAGGGCCGTTAGAAGGAAAGGAACCATCGAACACAGTTTTCAGGATGGCCTGCTTGCGCTTTGACGGCCAGTTCCTCTTGACAATCACACCAAAACCTTCGCCGGTGGTGAGCTCCAACACAGAACCAATAACGGCAGCAGAGAGGGGAATCAGATTACCTCCCTAGGTGATAATGGCGTCGTGTTCCGGCTGATCATCCTTAGCCGAAACAAACTCCATGTTCTGGTAGAATAGACGGACCAGATCCTCATTGACGGCAAATGACTCCATCACCAGCTTATCCCACCCTTGTAGTTGAAGCATGGAATGGGAGGCGGAGACATTCTCATCGTCAGCAGAACGCCAGAATTCCTATCCTACTATGAGGGGCTCCAAGATATGACGGAAAGCAAGAGCCGGTGCCACAACGAAGGAAACTGAGGAGGGCGGTGATGCTTGCTGGGATTGGGGCTGCTTCCCTTTGGCAGCCTTGGTGATCTTTGCCTTCTTGGCCTTAGGGGCATCCTCCAGATGAAGAGATGGGATGCCTTGACCACCCTTTGTAGCGCGGCGCTTGACCCTTCCGGCCACTGACTGGGAGTCGACGGGCTGTTTGATAGAAGTCGTCGGAGTGGGGAGCAGGTCCACATCGATTGGAGCAGCCTCCTGGGAAGGAGAGGATTGGTGGGATCCCTCCTTTGTTGGTGTAAGGGAGAGTGGCTTGGATGGGGTGTGCTCAGAGGAGGCAGAGTGAGACGGTTGTGCCTCTAGGATCGGCGATGGAGCCGATTTGGCAGGATCCGTCACCTCTGAGGGCACCAAAGATGTTGCCTTTGCCGGTGAAGCCGCCTGGGAGGAGGAGGTCATAGCTTTTTGTTTTCTATAGGCCTCCAGCATTGCGAGCTCATCGGTGGGGAGTTTTGGCATACTAGAATCCATGGAAACAATTGGAAAGGTGAGATCTTTAGAGATTTTGAGGGCACGGGAGATTGTGAGATAAGAGCAAAGTGAAGTTGTAATCGGTGCCGCTTTAGGGTTGTACCAAAATCCTTATATAACCTCTAAGCAAAATTCTATCCAAATTAGCCATTGCCGACTCGTTTCAAATAAGGGAACCCAGATATTTCTCAAATGGCCATAATATCTTCTGCACTGAAGGGAACTAATAACTCTCCCCAGAAAATTTCCTTCAGAGCAATCAAATCAATCGGATCTCAAAATACGCAGAAAGCGCAGAGAAACAAGCGGCTACACATGCATTTACTGTCCTTGGGAAGCGGTCGCAAACAGAGCTCAAATTTGAAATCCGGTCGTTGAAGCACAGTTCTCGGTTCCTTTCCTCAGTACTTGACATGGAGCAGGATAGATATGGGTACATTTTATGTAGGTAACCAAACAACACTCAAGAAAAAGTACATACCCATATACAGAAAAATAGGAAGGAAATTTTGACACCACAAAGATAATTCCCAGTTGTGGACGAAAGATGGATCATAAGGAATTATGTAATGCAGTCAGGCTTAGGACGGTTTGTAGTCAATTATCATGTCGGCTTATAATGAGGGATAGATGTGATCAAATTGACTACTTATAAGGCCAACAAAGAGATGTCATCAAGATCAAGTTATATCATAAAATCATGTGATCATGCAAGAGTGTTAAGAAGATGCTTTAGAACATATATTACAGGACATGCGAGGGCAGCACAAGAACAGATATCAACAATATTGTCAATGAAATCATAGAAAAGATCAAATCTAGGCAAAAAAAGGGAACTAGTAAGAGCAACTGGAACTACTAGTTTATTGAAATCATCCCCAGAAGTAACCTAAAGGACTCATAAGGTTCTCGATTCAGTGCTTTGGTGAATATATCGGCAATTTGATCTTCAGTCCTACAATGTTCTAGCAGTATGTTCCCCTTTTCAACATGATCACGCAAAAAGTGATTGCATTAGTGTTATCACAAAGAATCTTTTAGAGGGCCAAATGACATATCAAAATCTGCAAGTTGTTGTTTGAGCCAGAGGAGTTGGGAACAGCAGGCGGCATCAGCGATGTACTCAGCTTCGGTGGTGGATAGAACCACTGAATTTTGTTTCTTCGAGCCCCAAGAGACTAGGCAGGGACCAAGGAACTGGGTCATACCAGATGTGCTCTTACGATCAACCAAGTAGCCTACATAGTCAGCATATGTGTATCCAAGAAGATTGAAGTGGCAATCCTTGGGGTACCAAAGACATAGGTCGTTAGTTCCCTTGAGATAGCGAAATATGCGCTTTACTTCAGATAAGTGAGATTCTCTTGGATCAGCTTGAAACCTAGCACAAAGACAAACAACAAACACAATATCTGGCCTACTAGCAGTTAGATACATCAAAGAACCAATCATGCCACGATATAGCTTCTCTTCCACTTTCTGTCCGGTATGATCGACGGTGAGGCGAGTGGCAGGGGAGATGGGGGTGGAAATGGCTTTGCTTGAATCCATTTTGAACTTCTTCAGGAGTTCCTTAAGATATTTCTATTGATGGATTTGAATACCGTCAACTTCTAAGTAACTTGCAAGCCCAGAAAGAAGGACAGTTCCCCAATCATACTCATTTCAAACTCGCTTCTCATGAGATTTTTTAACTTTTCTACAAGAGCCAAGTTAGTGGAGCCAAAAATAATATCATCAACATATACTTGGACCACGAGAATTTCACCTTTGACTTCCATAATGAAAAGAGTCTTGTCAATCACACCACGACGATAGCCATTGGCTGTTAGGAACTGGGCAAGGCGATCATACCAAGTGCGAGGGGCTTGCTTTAGACCATAGAGAGCCTTGTCCAAGAAATATACGTGGTCAGGGTGATCATCATCTTCAAATCCTGGAGGTTGCTTGACATAAACTTCCTCTTGAAGAATGCCATTAAGAAATGCAGTCTTCACATCCATTTGATATAACTTGAACCCTTTGTGAGAGGCATAGGCAATGAGTAGCCGTATAGCCTCCAGTCTTGCCACATGGGCAAATATTTCATCATAGTCGATCCCTTCTTGTTGATTATAGCCTTGAGCAACCAAGCGAGCCTTGTTTCTTGATACAGCACCGGAATCATCCAACTTGTTGCAAAATACCCACCGAGTTCCTATGATGTGTCTGTTCTGAGGGAGAGGAACTAGTCTCCAAACTTTGTTCCTTTCAAACTGGTGAAGTTCCTCTTGCACGACTATGATCCAGTCAGCATCCTTCAGCGCCTCTGTGATGTTCTTGGGTTCTATAAGAGACAGAAAGGCATTGAACGCGCAATAGGACATATCCTCAAATCCATACCTGACTGGATGTTTGGTAGTTCTTTTGTCTCTGTTAGGAATAAGCAGGTCAGTTCCCAGAGCGTCAACATATGTGGGAACAGTAGCTGAGGAAGAGGCTGTGTTAGGATCAGCTTTCGGAGCATGTTTCGTTGCCGGAGGAGTAGCATCTACTTCCACTGATGGGTTGGAGGGAACTGGAGCAATAGCAACATTGTCCTGATGATCGGATGGAACTGGGGTGATGTCTGAGGATGTTGATACCTTGGGCGCAATCACAGTTGAGGGAAATGTGGATGTGTGCGAGCCATATAGATTGGGATAGGAGTTATGCTTGGGAGGAGCTTCATCATCAGAATCTTCACTTGGCCGTTGAAACGGATCTTCCGAGGGAACTGAGAGATCCTGCACAAACTTTGAAGACAATTTTTCATTGAAAATAACATGAATACTTTCCTCTACCTTTTTAGTCCGTTTGTTGAAGACCTTGTATGCATTGCTACTAGAAGCATATCCGATGAAGATTCCTTCATCACTCCGTGGATCAAACTTCCCTATATTGTCTTTCCCATTATTGTGAACAAAACATTTGCAGTCGAAGACTCTTAGATGAGCAATGTTGGGAACTCTGCCTCTTAGTAGCTCATATGAAGTCTTCTCTAGCATGGGGCATAGCATAGCCCGATTTAAAATGTAGCACGCTGCATTAACCGCTTCTGCCCGGAAGGATTGAGAGAGTCCGCTCGAGATGAGCATGGTTCGAGTCATATCTTCCAAAGTCATGTTCTTTCTTTCAACAACTCCGTTCTGTTGTGGAGTGTAGGGAGCTGAGAAATTATGACCAACTCCATCTTCCCTGCAAAATGTTAGAAAATCTCCATTCTCGAACTCAGTTCCATGATCGGAACGAATAGCAAGAAGAGATACATTCAATGATTTTTCAAGTAAGGGAACTAACTCGTTGAACCTATCAAAGACTTCACTTTTAGATTTTATAAATAATGTCCAAGTGAATCTGGAGTAATCATCACCAAGTACCAGAATATACATGTTACCACCAATGTTTTGAACTCGCAGGGGTCCACAAGGATCCATGTGTATGAGTTCCAGAGGTTTAGAGGAACTCACCATTGTTTTGGATTTGAAGGAACTACGAACCTGTTTCCCTTGAACACAATCAGAATAGATTTCTGACTTTTCAGCATTGATTTTGGGAAGACCATGAACGAGTTCATTTTGATATAGCTTGTGGATGAGCTTGATGCTTGCGTGACCAAGTCGTTGATGCCATAGATTCGTCTTATCTTCAATTGACGAGAGACACGGCTTCTCTTTGGGAACGAATTTCGGATCAATAACATAGACGTTGTTGAACCTCTTGCCTTTTAAGATCACAGTTCCCTTGCTATCTTCCACAGTACATTCCTTAGAGGTAAAACGAACCTCATTTCCTCCTTGATCACACAGCTGTGACACACTAATTAGATCAAAACCTAAATTTTCAACAAGGTTAACGTTACTTACCTTGATGTGATCAGTAAGATTCACATTTCCAGTTCCACAGATTGCTCACTTTTTTTTGTCCCCGAAGGAAATAGTACATCCTCGGTGTTTTTGAAGTGACTTCATTTTGTTTCTGTTTTCGGTCATTTGGAACGAGCAACCACTGTCTATGTACCACTTGTCTTGTTGTCGCACTTCGTCCTGCACAAGAGAACTCAAACTTTTTGAACCCAGCTAAGCTTATCTTTTCTGGGAGAATGAGGTTGATATCTTTTCTGTGGGTTAGAAGCAAGAACAAAATAATAAGGATCATTCAAATCATTAATGGTATGCATCTTCTTTTTATTGTTCATTTTCTGGTTCCTTTTTCTAGCATTTTCTTCCATTTGTCTTTTCTTGTGAATGCACTCATGAATATAATGACCATTTTTACCACAATGCCAGCAGACACGATTATAGACAACATGACCATACTTACCATGACCAGGTCTGAATGGTCTTTCTTGCTTTCTCTGCTCAAAGTTAACTTTCTTACCTTTAGTTCCCTGAGCTTGATCAATATACATCTTATGAGCATTTTGGCCATCGAACCACGTCTGATTTTCTTTAGGCTTATGTTCTAGCACTTTTACCTTTTCTTCTAGGAATTAGTTTTTGTCGCGAGAGGTTTGTAGAGCACAATTGAGAGTTTCATTTTTCTCGACCAGTTCCCTTCTTAGTTTCTCATTTTCAACAGAACATGTATCCTCAGAATCTTTCTTACCAGGGTAACCAATACCATAATGTTGCTTAACAAACACAGTTTGATTCACAGTTTTCTCATTTATAGAGTTAGTAAGATGATCAAGTTTGTTCATTATTTCAGCAATCATGGCAAAGGTGTTCTTTTCAGAGTCAGTGGAAGCAACAGTAGGATTTTCAACATGCATGGGTTCCTTTTTAATGGTAATACAAGAGTCACATTTCCTAGAGGAACTAGCAAGTAATTTCTCAGTTTCATCAAGTTTCTTGCTCCAGACAGAGTTTTCAGTAGATAAGCATGAGATTTCAATTTCATATTCTTCTAGTTTCTCTTGAAGGGAACTATTTTCCTTTCCAAGTTTCTTAATGATCTTGATCAATTATTTCTTATCACATTCAAGAAGAGATTTGGTAAAGTCAGAAGAAGATATCTCAGAGTCATCTGATTCAGTTGAATCTTCCTTAGCCATCAAACATCTTCCTTCAGAAGTTCCATTCGTATCCAGTTCCCCTTCAGAGTCGTCTCCAAAGGTAGCAAAGAGAGCTTTCTTCTGCATAGGCTTGTCATCTTCATTTGAGTTCTTAGGGCAGTTCCTAGCAAGATGTCCTCTTTCCTTGCATTGATAGCAAGCATATTCAGAGAGATCTCTCTTTTGAAAGTTTTTCTTGAACTTTCCCTTGATGAAGTGCTTCTTGATGTGCTTTGTAACTAGGGTTGTCATCTCATCTTCTTCTTCGAGATCTGAGTTTTCTTCCTCCATCTCCAACCTAGAGAAGGCTTTTGAAATTTTTAAGGCTATTCCCTTCTCCATCTTCTTGGCAGAACTTGTTCTGCGGGCCTCTCTTTCTTCAACTTCAAGTTTTCCTATGATTTGAGTTAAGGGAAGACCTTGAATACCAGGGGTGGTCTTTAAAACTCTTTTGATGAGATTGAACTTTGAGTTGAGTCCATTGATGATAACAAGAGATTTGGACCACTCATCAAGCTTGACGTCAGCATTGTTGAGTTTGGTGATGAGTCTTGTGAAACGCGAGTGGTATTGAGAGATGTTCTCAGTTTCCAGCATCTCGAAGGTGTGGTATTCTCCTTCTAGAGCAAACTTCCTACTTTGCTTCAGTTCTTCACTTCCTTCATGCATCTCCTTTAGGGCTGTCCAGATGCCCTTTGCATTTCAAATTCCTGTCACCTTGTCCATGTCCTCCCTTGTTAACCTATTAAGAATGAGTTGACGAGCTTTAGCATTATTTTCTTTGATGGTATAGTACTCAGGCTTCCAGTCCTTTTCCTCCAGCTTTTCAGGAATAACACCATCACCATTTTCAATCACGCGCCAGCACTAATAGTCCATGCTTTGAATGTAGTTGGTCATGCATTTCTCCCACCATTCTTCTTCTCCCTTCTTTCGGATGTGGGGCTTGTTGATGGAGATTCCCAAACTGAATTCGCTTGAGCTGGTCATCTTGAAATCTGTAAACTAACACAAATCTAAAGCGTCTGCTCTGATACCAATTGTAGGATCGTACATGTTAGAGATCAAAGGGAACTGAGAGTTCAGTTCCTTAGCAGCGGAATAAGTAAACAACACAGAATCAAGTCTAGTTCCTTAGAGTGGGAACCTTTGATAACCAACTAGTTATCCAAGATAAAACCCACTACCTCTCTTTCAAGAGGATTTGAAAGTCTACTTTTTTTATTAATGCTTCGATTACAATCAACTAAGATAGAACACACAGATTAAAGTCTTAAGATACACTAAAGACTCTCTACCTAGTTCGACCAAATCAAGCACACAACAAGCAAGTGACTTACAGTTCTTCTTCAAAGAACTAAGCTCTATTTCTTCTCCGTAAGCAATGTGAGTGAATGCGTAAATGTGAGAGAGTTTAATTACCCTATTTATGTAAATCAATTGTGTAGAGGAACCGAATCTCTGTTAGGAAACGGAACTCTGGAACTTCAGTTCCCCTGAGAGTTCCTTTCCTCAGTTTCTCTACTTTTGAAGATGACAAATATTATGATACTAATGTTTTATCTCAAAGATGTGCTTTAAGGAACCACAGGAATATACCAAAGGCAAGAAAGCCAAACAGGACAAGAGAACCAAAGGAACAAGACAAAGGAAGGAACCCAGAGGAACCCAGGTGTGCCCAGAAACGTAGCATGCGAGGTTGCGATTCCCGAGAAATCTGGGAACACCAACCTCAGACAAAAGAAAGTCGAAAATGACTTATGAGAAGCTTCCAAAAGCCTGCCACCATCCAAGAGCAAGACTCCAAGATGCCTAGAACAATGAACCTCAGACAGAGAAAGGTGAAAGCGACAGGACATGGAACCTGTCGCTGTCCAGAAGACAGTTCCCAAGTGCCCAGATTGTTGAACCTCAAAAGAAGGAAGCTGGAGAACGACTTGGCTGAAGTAGTTGACTAACCTAGAAGGATTCTTAGCTGCCTAGGTTGTTTGCACATGCCAAGAACAATGTGGACCAAGGAGAACCACTTATCCTAGGGCAAACTCAATCTGTGGAAACCCAGAGAAGATTAAGCTGCGAAGAATCCTCTATAAAAGGAAGACTATCTCAAGGGTTATCTTCAAGCACTGAAATACGACTCACACACATTAGCAAATATCCAGTGTGAACCTTCAAACAAGATCATCAAAGCAAACCGAGATCAAGAGAAACCAGTCAAGGAATAGAAGAGCTGAGTGCTAAGTTCCTGTGACTGTAAGTGATAGTTCCTAGGTGCGAAGGTCTGCTTCTTGGATTAATTATTGATTGTGTTAAGTTATCTAGGATTGCCTAACTGTGTGTAAGGCAAAGAAACTGTGTGTTTGTTCCTAGGATAAGTTGTAACCAAAAGAGATAAGAAATCAAGAAGTAGACCTTGAAATCCTTTCGAAAGAAAGGTAGTGGTTTTTATCCTGGATTGCTAGTTGGCAATCAAAGATTTCCACTATAAGGAACTTGTCATTTGTTTGATTGTTTATTTCCGCTGCGAAGGGAACTTAGAATCCATATTCTGAGTTCCTTAAGTTATTATCTAACAATCACGATCCTACAATTGGTATCAGAGCAGGAAAAGCTCTAGATATTTGTTTAAGTTTACAGATTTCAAGATGACTAGTTCAAGCGAATTCAGTTTGGGAATTTCCATCAACAAACCTCACATTCGGAAGAAAGGAGAAAGGTGTTTAATGGTTAAGGAGGACTCAACGAAATTAGATGACTCCGAGGTATTCTCTTTTGATTTTACTAAATCTCTTCTTGAATGTGATAAGAAGCAATTGATTAAAATTATTAGGAAACTTGGAAAAGAGAACAGTTCCCTTCAGGAAAGACTAGATGAATGTGAAGAAGAAATTTCATGCTTAATTACTGAAAATTCTAGTTGGAGCAAGAAACTTGATGAAACTGAAAAATTGCTTGCTAGTTCCTCTAGAAAGTGTGATTCATGTACTGTTCTTGAAAAGGAACTAGCACAACTTAAAGATTCTACAAGCATGTCTAACGTTTCCCATGTTTCATGTGATAATTGTACTGCTCTTGAAAATGAACTAGCACATCTTAAAGATTTTGCAAGCATGTCTAGCGTTTCCCATGTTTCATGTGATAATTGTATTGTGCTTGAAAAGGAACTTCAACATGCTAAGAATTGTCAGAGTTCCCTTACTCCAGAAAATGATTTGCTTGTTGAGATCATAGATAAGCTTGATGTGTTGACTACTTCTATCAATGAAAAAATTGTCAATCAAACTGTGTTTGTTAAGCAAAGATATGGTATTGGTTATCCGGGAAAGAAAGATTCCAAGGATTCATGCTCTGCTGAAAATGAGAAGCTAAGAAGGGAACTGGTTGAGAAAAATGAAACTCTCAATTTCGCTCTTCAAACTTCTCGTGATAAAAATCAGTTCCTGGAAGAGAAGGTACAGGTTCTTGAGAAGAAGCCTAAAGGTAAACAAACCTGGTTTGATGGACAGAACGCTCATAAAATGTACGTCAATCAAGCTCAGGGAACTAGAGGTAAGGGAATTGACTTTCAGCAGAGGAAATATGAAAAACCTTTTTGTCCCGGTAAAGGAAAATATGGTCATGTTGAGTATAATCATGTTTGCTGGCATTGTGGTAAAAATGGTCATTATATTCATGATTGTATTCATAAGAAAAGGCAAATTGAAGAAAGTCATAGGAAAAGGAACTTGGATGTTGAGATTAGTGGTCATGTGTATTACTCAACTAACTTGCAGGTGCAAAGGAACTCTCATTACCACAAACCCAGAAAAGCCAAGCCTGTCTGGGTGCATAAGTCTTAATTGTATTGCAGGTTGAAGTGAGATGCCTAGTTCCCTACAGAATGCAAATTGATGATTGGGACGCAGAATTGAAGATTTGATCTAGCTCATCTCACTTCAAAGGAATAACAAGGGAAATATGTCCTTTGTTAAAGACAGAGTTTTATGAAGAAGCAGAAAACAATGAAGGGAACTCCAAATGCTAATGAAAATGATGGAGGATCACATGGTGTTGACGTCAGTTCCCAATGATAATATCAATGGAACTACAAGTATCAGAAGTCAATGATTCAAGGGGAACCGACGTAAATAAGGAAATTCGTCACCTCAACTGCTTATAGTTCCCAAGTCCTATTGTTGGAATCATCTTGGTGGTAAAGGGGGAATGATCTCTGCAACTTGGAACTAATATGATGAAAGGTACTCTGAACTGGTTGTCTCTTTAAGGGAGAATTAAGGAACCCGGTTTGATGTTAAGGGGAAATATGCAATTCTCTAATGATTATTCTACATCTAGTTATGTTCTGCTTTTCCTCATATATCATTCATGCCTATTTTAGATATGTCTGGTTCTACATGTTTGTCATCATCAAAAAGGGGGAAATTGGTAGGAAGTGAACTTTTGGGAACTCCAATTCCCTACCTGGTTCCCTTCCTCTGTTTTCCTAGTTTTGACGATGACAAACACTTTGCTACTAATAGTTCTACATGTGTAGTTGAGCAGGGAACTCAGGTTCGTGGAAAGGAAGAATAGAACCTTAGAAGACATGGCTCGGACTATGCTCATCTCGAGTGGACTCTCTCAATCATTATGGGCTGAGGCTATCAATACAGCCTGCTACATCATTAATCGAGCCATGCTTCGCCCAATCACAGAAAAGACACCCTATGAGCTCCTAAGAGGAAGAGTTCCCAACATCTCACATCTGAGGGTGTTCGGATGCAAGTGCTTTGTGCACAACAATGGAAAGGACAATCTTGGCAAATTCGACCCAAGAAGTGATGAAGGAATCTTCATTGGATACGCCTCGGGTAGCAAGGCGTACAAAGTCTTCAACAAAAGGACTAAAAAGGTAGAAGAAAGTGTTCATGTTATTTTTAATGAAAAATCACTTGGAAAGATTGTGCAGAACACCACCAATTCCTTTAGACCCGTTTCCCAATTCATATCAAGAAGATCCAGATGAAGATGTCACTACACCCAGTTCCTGTCCTGCTGCTCGGAACCCTCCAATGGCTCCTCCACCAGTTCCCATGGATAATGAACAACAATCCATCTCTGGGAACCAGGAGCATGACGACAACATCTGTGGAGACTTCAATGATTCATCTTCCCACATGATCTTCAATGGAGAAGGTGATTCCAACCAGGAAGTTGAATGCTCAACTCAGAATGTCTCCATATCAAATGCTCTAGCTCCTAACAGAGAAAGAAGAGTCATCAAGCCTCCAGTCAGGTTCGAACATCTAACCTTCTTTGCCTTCAATGTCTTTCTATCTATTGTGGAACCAAAGAACATAGGTGAGGCACTGAAGGATGTGGACTGGATCCAAGCTATGCAAGAAGAGCTTCATCAGTTTGAAAGAAACAAAGTATGGCATCTAGTTCCCCGCCCCAAGGATAAACACATCATAGGAACTAGATGGGTTTTCAGAAACAAGCTAGATAATACAGGAGCTGTGATAAGGAACAAAGCTAGACTCGTTGCTCAAGGATACAATCAACAAGAAGGCATCGACTATAATGAAACTTATGCTCCAGTGGCAAGGATCGAAGCAATAAGATTGTTGATTGCCTTCGCATCTCACAAAGGGTTCAAGTTGTTCCAAATGGATGTAAAGACGGCCTTCCTCAATGGAATTCTTCAAGAAGAAGTCTATGTCAAGCAACCACCTGGTTTTGAAGACGACGATCATCCAGATCATGTCTACTTTCTAGACAAGGCACTATATGGCCTCAAGCAAGCTCCCAGAGCTTGGTATGATCGTCGTGCCCAGTTCCTACTCTCAAATGGCTACAGGCGTGGAGTCATTGATAAGACTCTCTTCATCCTAGAAGAAGAAGATAACATCTTAGTGGTTCAAATTTATGTTGATGATATCATTTTTGGTTCCACTAACTTGTCCCTTGTAGATAAGTTCAAAGACTTGATGAGCAGTGAATTTGAAATGAGCCTAATAGGGGAACTCACTTTCTTCCTCGGATTACAAATCACTCAAAAGAAAGATGGCATACAAATTCACCAACAGAAGTATGTCGGAGAACTACTGAAGAAGTTCAAAATGGATTCATGCAAGCCTCTCTCCACTCCCATATCCATCATTGCCCATTTGGATAAGGACCATTCGAGTCCTCTAGTGGAGGAGAAGCTCTATAGAGGTATGATAGGCTCACTCATGTACCTAACTGCTAGTCGATCAGACATTATTTTTGATGTTGGCTTGTGTGCTAGGTTCCAATCTTGTCCAAGAGAAACCCACTTGGCTGCTGTGAAGAGAATACTTCGCTATCTCAAGGGAACTGACTCTCTCTGCATTTGGTACCCCAAAGAGTGTCCATTTGAGCTAATGGGTTTCACTGATGCTGATTATGCTGGATACTTGGTGGATAGGAAGAGCACCTCTGGAATGGCACAGTTCCTAGGCCCTTGCCTAGTGTCATGGGATTTAAAGAAACAAGTCTCAGTCTCTCTCTCCACCACAGAATCCAAGTACATCGTTGTTGCCTCCTGTTGTTCCCAACTTCTCTGGCTAAAGCAACAACTTGCAGATTTCGGTATGTCTTATGGTCCTCTAACTATTCTTTGTGATAACACCAGTGCTATAAACATTTCTAAGAATCCTGTGCATCATACTAGGACCAAGCATATAGACATAAGACATTATTTTCTTAGAGATCATGTTGAGAAAGGAAACATCATTATGGAATTTTGTAGAACTGAAGATCAAATTACAGATATATTCACCAAAGCCTTGAATAGAGTTCCCTTCGAGAACTTTAGATTGGAACTGAGAATGATTCCTATAACCTAGTAGTGACCTTAGTTTAAAGGCTCATTTCCAGTTCCCCTGATTGACTAGTTTAAGATTTTTCACTTGTTGAGTCTTGATATCTATGTGTTATACTTTTTGCTACAAACCCTCTTTTCCATAATGGTTTCTTTAAAAGGTTTAGATAATTTTTTCTAGTTCGTCTCCTTGGGTCCTAATTATTCTTTCAACTCTCTCATTGTTCAAGTTTCTTGTTGGCCCAAAAGTCACAATCTGATCATCTTTCTAACCCAACAATACAAGCCGAAATGATGATTGTGTACTATGACCCTCCCTTGCCTCATTACACAATCTATTTCCCTATGATCCTCTTCTTAACCCTCTCTGGGAACTAGTGTGTAATGCGATAAATGGTATTCCTCGATTTCTTTTATGGGAACGTACTTTTAGGTCCTATGTGTTAAAACCCACATCAAAGGTTCTCATATATCTCTCTAGCACACTGAAAATATCGCCAGAAAGGAACTAGGATGGGCTACCCCTTAAACGGCTAGTAAGAGAATTGCTCCTCCCAAGACAGTATTTATGGCAAATCTCACAGCGTCAGAGACGTCTTCTCAGCCTTGAACAATTGCCATTTTTGAGCATCTAATCTTTGAATTTGTGACCGTTGCAAAGGTGCAAAAGCTTCAAGAAAATTATCCGTTTCAACTCTTCAGAGTTCCCAGAAATATCTCTAATGGCTTGATTCTCAACGGATCCAAAATTGCTCAAGGGTTATTTAAGGTTTCCTGTTTGATTGAGCCGAGCACTCTATTCTCTCACGCCTTCTCTCAATCTCATGTTCACCTGTCTCTCTCAAAACACAAAGCTCCTCAAATGGCCAAGAAAAACCTCAATCTTAACATTGCTCAATTGGAGGTAATCAGGCCGATAAGATGACAACAGGCCAAGATGAAGGAACTGCATAAAAGAAGAAAATTGAAGAGGAGGCCACTACGCTGCCATAGGAGCGTCTCTCCTAGTTCCCAGTGCTATAACATCACAGTGTGCTAGTAGTTCCCTAGGGTCCTACTCCCCTCTTCTATCCTTATTTTGTCTAATGTCAAGTTGGTTGTGCTCTTTTGTTTCTCTTTCCACTATGCATCTCTGGGCAATGTTCTTGACTTTAATGATTAATGAACTCTTATGGTATTGTTTCTAATGCATCATTTGTCTTTGCCTTAAGTTTCTATTATGGTCACTGTCATGGGTTTAACGCAAATTGTTTATTTCACATTGATATCCTATACTTGATAAGTAACTTGATCTTTTCGATGATGTCAAAAGGGGGAAGAATGGATAGGAACCTTGAACTATTGGAACTACTGGACCTATAGGAAATCTGAATCTGTTCTATTTCTGAGGGGGAACTTGAATAACTTAGTTCATCTGCTTAGGGGGAATTTGCAACTATTGAATGTTCTATCATTATTTTATAAAGTTGTAAATCTCTTAGCTCAACTGTTCTCATGAAATTCAAGTCTTATTATGTTGCCAGGTTCCTTGTATTTGTCATCATCAAAAATGGGGAAATTGTTAGGAAACGGAACTCTGGAACTTCAGTTCCCCTGAGAGTTCATTTCCTCAGTTTCTCTACTTTTGAAGATGACAAATATTATGATACTAATGTTTTATCTCAAAGATGTGCTTTAAGAAACCACAGGAATATACCGAAGGCAAGAAAGCCAAACAGGACAAGAGAACCAAAGGAACAAGACAAATGAAGGAACTCAGAGGAACCCAGGTGTGCCCAGAAACGTAGCATGCGAGGTTGCGATTCCCGAGAAATCTGGGAACACCAACCTCGGACAAAAGAAAGTCGAAAACGACTTGTGAGAAGCTTCCAAAAGCCTGCCACCATCCAAGAGCAAGACTCCATGATGCCTAGAACAATGAACCTCACACATAGAAAGGTGAAAGCGACAGGACATGGAACATGTCGCTGTCCAGAAGACAGTTCCCAAGTGCCCAGATTGTTGAACCTCGGAAGAAGGAAGCTGGAGAACGACTTGGCTGAAGTAGTTGACTAACCTAGAAGGATTCTGAGCTGCCTAGGTTGTTTGCACATGCCAAGAACAATGTGGACCAAGGAGAACCACTTATCCTAGGGCAAACTCAATCTATGGGAACCCAGAGAAGATTAAGCTGCGAAGAATCCTCTATAAAAGGAAGACTAACTCAAGGGTTATCTTCAAACACTGAAATACGACTCACACACATTAGCAAATATCCAGTGTGAACCTTCAAACAAGATCATCAAAGCAAACCGAGATCAAGAGGAACCAGTCAAGGAATAGAAGAGCTGAGTGCTAAGTTCCTGTGATTGTAAGTGATAGTTCCTAGGTACGAAGGTCTGTTTCTTGGATTAATTATTGATTGTGTTAAGTTATCTAGGATTGCCTAACTGTGTGTAAGGCAAAGAAACTGTGTGTTTGTTCCTAGGATAAGCTGTAACCAAAAGAGATAAGAAATCAAGAAGTAGACCTTGAAATCCTTTCGAAAGAAAGGTAGTGGTTTTTATCCTGGATTGCTAGTTGGCAATCAAAGGTTTCCACTATAAGGAACTTGTCATTTGTTTGATTGTTTATTTCCGCTGCGAAGGGAACTTAGAATCCATATTCTGAGTTCCTTAAGTTATTATCTAACAATCACGATCCTACAATCTCCAACAACTGATTTACACAAATAAAATAATCAAAAAGTAATCGAAAAGATAACATTTGTCACCAAATATAATCTTCCACGATTTTACAACTTTTGTTTCCATAAAACATAAACATATAATCTCCTAACATAACATGGAAACAGGATAACCTTTATCTTCTCTCTCCAAGTAAAGATCTACCCTAAACGGATCGTCGTCGCCTTTCATCTTTTGTTCCAAGTTCTTGCGGCGTCAGCGTCCTTCAGTTCCTGTGCCAGTTCCCAAACCGAGCGTCTTGGTATCTGTCTTGTATTTCCAATTCCTGAGTTCCTTGTTTAACAACACATATGAAAATATTAATAGCAAAGTGTTTATCATTGTCAAAACTAGGAAAACTGAGGAAGGGAACTAGATAAGGAACTGGAGTTCCCAAAAGTTCACTTCCTAACAACAATAACACAACGTCTACATTCTAACAGCTATATTTTGCGTTCGTAATTTGGTACACTTGTAATAGGTGTACCAACTTGGTACGCCTATAAGAGGCGTACCAAATTTGTACGCCTCTTACAGGCATATCAAATAATACATGTTTCTCAAATTTTCCATTTTTTTCGGTTTTGGCCATGTACTCCTATCACATGTGTACGCCTCTCCCATGCGCACCAAAGTGCGTACGAACAGTTTAAAAAAAGTGTGTATATAGCGGTCTCGTAAATTAAACGTTAGTAATCTTCTTATGTAATAACCCTCATTTTATCATAAGGGTATTAATGTAATTTCTATATTTTTTATTTTGATAATAATAAAAGTTGTAAATTTTATTTTATTCCTTTTAGAGGAGTAATTTGAATTTTCATTAACTTAAGTTCAAAGGTTGGGTTATGATAATTTTTTGGTACAAATTATCAAATTGGTTATAATAGTATGGTGTAGAAATAATAAAATAAATAAGTATAACAATGAATGTAGTTTTAGAATTTTAAATATAATAATAAAAGTTATAAGAATTATTATGTTTATTCATGAAGATATAAAATAATAAATACCCTAAGTATGTTATCTCTTTAAGCTATGAATGGTCTAAATTATGATTAACCTTATGTTAATTATAATTTAAATAAACTTATCAATTTAATTTTAATTATTTAAGTTAAGATTAACAAAATGTTAATTAAGAGTTAAAAATGGCTAAGTTTATAAGAAAATATGGTTTAAGCTTAAAACTAGCCTAATTTAATTTTACCTTTAACTTAAATTTGGTTTAAAATGTATAAATAAACCTAGGATAAGTTATAAATAAGATTGGGTAAATTTTGTAATTTTTAAAAGTTAAATTAAGGGTATTTTTGCCAAAACTTAAACATTTGGGAAAAAATGTTTAAATAGGGGGATGATTGTAATTATGGAAAGCTGTCTTCTTCAACCTCCAGCCTCCTCGCGCAGCCAGCCAAGGTCCTTCAATGGCGAAATTCAGTCCATTTTTGGGCGCGATTATTTAAATTCGATCATGGGCATTGAAAAATATGATCTTGTGCATTGAATTACTCCATCAATTGGGATTACAGTGGGAAAATCACCGGGATTTTATCTGGTAATCAAACATACCGATTCGTTGCTATCGAATTGAATTTTGAAAAATTCGATCGCATTGGCTTGAATTGAGAGGAGTGATTTGCTGGATTGTATCGAGGCATTTGAAGGCAACATTATCCCTATAAATACCCCTCTAATTGTTCCCCCAATTCATCCAATTTCAAACCCAAAAGCTCAAGAACCCTAATCCCGACCACGACTGTTCTTAATTCGACCACCACGAAGCTTCGTTTTTGTAATTGTCACCACCACTAGCTCCGCACTTGAGTCCTCTTCAAAAGCCCTTTGGTTCCAGCTCCGGTGGTGCTCCGACGAGGCATAATTTGGCCAGTTTCCGACCGATGTCAGTTCGTGTTTTCCGGTGAAGCTTTTCTTCAATTCGGTTATGGTTTTGTGTTTTTTTCTGTTTAATCTTGATTAATTTAATTAATATGGATTACTAAAAAATATATAATTAGGAATATTAATTAATTTAATTTAACTGGGTTAATATTAATTAAGGTTTTAAAATTACATATTTAAGTTAATGAGGTAATTAAATTATAAAATATGCACATATAGTTATAAATAATTATGTTTATAAATAAGGGTTAAAATAAATTAATTTTGGTCAATTAATTTTAATTAGGTTGTTGATTATGATTAAAGGAATTAATCATACCATTATCCGACAATTGATTTATTTGGACTTAAATCAATCCAATTAGAAATCGAGACAAGTATCCTTCAATTTTCATTATTGAACAAATTATCTTATTATAATTTATTTTTGTGTGAATTGGATACGTCTCAGAATTGCTATTGGGATGGAAACGAATCAAGAATCCAGTTTGTTGGTCCAAAACGACTTTCTTCCGAACGACATTACGTCGTTCAACAAATTATTTAATCTGAAGCAAGTGGCGGTTTACTCTTGCAATTTATTCCATATTTTTCTTAAATGACAATTAATCGATTGTCTTAATTAAGTTGGAATAAATATTCTTAATCTTGTGTTTGGGAACTTGTGTGTTAAATTGGTGTGAAAATTAACCTTATTATTAGGTTGTATATTTGATAGCAACGACCCTTATATATACATATATATTATTATTATAGGGTGCTAGATGAACTTTGGTGTGGATTTGTTGTGCATTTGGTGTGGACTTAATTGCTAGTTAGCATGAGTATTCGTAGGAACGGTATTTACCTTGTGAGGTTTAATTGTTTCTTTATAACTTGGTATTAGGAGGATTATTTCCCTAATACTTTTGGTCAAGACCTATCCTTATTTGAATATAAGTGGTGGTTCACTTAGCTAGTGCCGAAATTCAGAATTCGTCCCATGATATTTATCTCATTGCGAGATTGGTGTGGATTAATAGCTTTAACGTAAATGCACGTTTTGAATTAAATAAGATAAGTGCCGTTTTGCACATAATTAATATACCCTCGGCTGAGAAGTACAACGTGGAACCTGCCCGATCTCTTGTCTAAAGTAAGTCCCCTTTCCAATCTGGATTCGCATTATGCAGTGAGGTTGGTCGATGACCCAAATATGCAACGAGGCGTTTTCAAAACATTGTGTGTTAAATATAATGTTCCCAAACAAATTCAATGAATTCCCACAAGACTCATTTCCGTTCGAGTCTTCTCTTGAAGCATTCTTTTTCTATCGTTTCAGTGAGAGTATCCGAGTTATGTATCGTCTATCGACTATTATTCCAGAGACAATGATAGTAACTAGATACAATCACAAGAACCACTCTGTTTGAGCCCTTGTTTTGTCTATCATTAGACTAATCAACCTTTCATTTCCCTTGCATGGTTGGCTGGTGTCATCCGTCCTATACGACACATCAGTGGTTGGTTTCAAACAACCATGAAGTAACAAATCGATGACGAAGGCTTGCAGTTGGAGATTTAAAGCGATATCATTTTTAAGGTTTTCTAGTATTAATTAAATTTTCTTAAATAAATGTAATACTTAGATGAGTTAGTCATGTATTTAGGGTTTATTTAAAAGTTTTCTGTTGTTGTGTAATTTCGAGTTGTAAAACTTATCTCCTCAATTTACGAGGAAAGGTTTAATAAAGGTCAAATATTTGTTTCCAAAGTGTTCCGCTATTTACTCTTTATAATGATTGTATTTAAGTATAACTAGTTGTCGTAGCCCATGCTTCGCACGGGTCAGTATTAAATATTATTGTAGTTTGTGTTATATTAAATCGTACAAAGATGTTTCTATACACGCATAATCTAATTATATATTAAACATTAAAATTTCTTATTTGTCTAGATGGACAGGCTCGTGCTACGCACGGGTCATGAATTTTTCAAGTGTTATTTTTTTTATAAATATGTTTTTGTTTATCAAACTACTCATATAAGTATTAGTTTATCTGGGCGTCCATATATGGCAAGGCAAGTAGGTAAGGGTTCTTGAACATGTGAACCTAGAGAGTATACGTTATTATGCGTCCTCATTATATATAGATGTCTTGCTTTGAAAGCTATGTTTCTTGATTATGCTTTTTCCTAATTCATTACGGGTTGCAAAAGTGTTGAAACTCAAAGTTCAAAGCACTTAATTATGAGCCTCCATCCAAAGTTATTAACCTATAAAAAAATTATTAAAAAAATATATTGATGTCGATCTTGATTCTTGATCACAGGTGGCAAAAATACTTTAGTTGTGTAAAAAATAAAAAGTAATTTGCATCGATAATATTGTGCGTAAACATATATTACACTATGCAAAAATAATGAAAGTAATTGACATACCTTAACTTAGTTGATACAGACCATCTAATCGTTTATTAAAATATCCTAACACGTAAAGAATGAACCAGAGGTTGTCTTATATGACTCCTTGTAGTGTGACAATCACAATCTATCTCATTGACTTGCCTCTTGATTTTGTGAACTCTAATAGAGTAATAGTACATCCTTGTATTTTTACCCTATTCTCAACCCTTATATATAGTAGAAGCAACTTGGTAGAAATATATCTCGTACTTATAATGAGCCACATTATTTTATCTCGATTTTCTTTCAATTAATTTGTTTCAACTCACTTTATTGTAAAAACTGTTACGAATATCACAATTAATATAATTAATTGGTCTTAAAACTAACTTAATCGGTCTTGATAAAACTGCCATTCGTCTATCCGTCCATATATTTCTTTCATATAGTACAGTACAAATGTATAGTATAGTGTACAATTTACATGTTTTTTTTTTTAAAAAAATCATAAAAATATGATTCTTGAGAATTCTTTCATGAAATAAACTAATTTTTATCATTAAGTATTATTAATTGAATATAAAAATATTTTCATCATACATTGCTAGAGGTAAGGACATTGGTCTAATATATAGTAAATTATCATTAATAATTGGGGGTTATAATTTAAATTGAAGAAATATAAAAGGCTTATACTAATATTCTATGTATATCATTGACAATTGGGGTCACAATCATTGAATTTAATTAATATGGAGAATTAATTCGTAGGTTACTTGTACAAAAGTCAAATAATTATGAATTGAATTTGCACTATATTTATTGTGGTTAAAGTTTAAAACAAACGACGATCATCATTTACATCCTATTTATATTTTAAAATCTACCTATTTTTTAAAAGAGATAACTTAAACAAAATTATGTAACTCTTGTGGATTTTTACAATTTGTTATTGGTCAAAAATTGAGAGAACCATATATTCTTCAACAGTTTCGGAAAAGGTCGGTTTTGACAAATTAATGGGAAGTATCATTTAGCTTATGTGATTTTTTTTTTTAAAATTTGTGTAGGTTTTTTATTGCATTTAACTGATAAATAAATTTAAAAATTATATTGTTAAAAATATATTTAGAATTTGATTAAAGGAAAATACTTTTATCACCAAACATATATTATTCTAAAACTAATTTTTGATTCTTTTTAAATAGAAAAATCATTATCTACTACCAAACAAACCCTTAGATAGAAATTTTATTATATTCATTGTACTGAAATCTCTAGAATTTTAAAGAGAAGTCACTTACCTCTATTGTACTGTTTGAATACACTTTAATAACCAAAGCTTTGGCTGTATGTGAGCCTCCATAGCACCGAAGTCCAAAAAACGTTCTTCAATTTCGCTCTTTGGCTATCAATCTTCATTCATTTTTCATGCAAATTGATAAAAAGAAAACATTATCAAACTTCAAAGCTCATCCCATATTAGATTTGATACGGAGTAATAATTTAGCATGTAAGGAGATGTTGTCCATGGAGCCGCAAAGTAAAACTATTCACTGATATTGGACATATATAGTGTTTTGGTAGGAGATGAGGTGCTTGTGCTAAAAGATTAGCTTGTTCTGATAGCAATTATGTGTTTGTAAATGTTTCCAAATTAAGTTGAAATCATTATTGTAATACTTGTTATAAGAATCAAAGCAGAGTTGTAATACTAATTTGTTAAGGTTGTTTTTTAATATTAAATTCATTAAGCTCATATGGTCATATTTGTATTTCCGTTATGATCAAGGTGAAAAGCTTGCACTCCCACTTCACGCTGACTTTGCACAATCTCATTTATTAGACCATATTAATTCAATTCTTTGAAGATATCGTAGCTCTAATATATCGTTTTAAATAAGGTGTTGGACTTGAAGGGTTTAGTCGTTGTTGATTAGTTTTTCCATATTATCGGTTATGAACTTATATTTTATAGTAAAGTTTTAAGAAGAGAAATGACATTTCAAATAAAAGAGTATTTAATTTATAGGAGGCGTTACTTTTTTGTAATTATAACACCGGATATTTACCAATTAAATAACTCTAATAAATATATTATTATTTTTGTTCTATTTCCTTGCAATTTGCCAAATTAAGTGCATTATTTGAGTCCAAAAAGCTAACTTCATAGGTTTTATTATAGATAGATGTGAGAATATGTTTTTAAGAACGTGTATTTAGAGTGGAGGCAGATGGGTCATTTTGATGTTTGTTAGCAATATATATTTTGACGGACCTATATTTGAGTTTAGTGTTGGCCCATGAACATATTTGATTTAGCACCTTTAGTCCTTGAAAAAGCTCTTTTAAGTAAGCTTTGTATTCAAATGAGCATTGAATGACTCAAAATACTAACTTTTAAATATAGATAGATTGTTCAGATTAAAGCTTAGAGTGACTTTGGACTTTAAAGTCTGAGGTCACTAGCGTGTGACACTACCGACGTAAGTCGGGATTGTTACATCTTATCCTCCGCTTCATGCTCACTAATTATTTTGCAAATTATAATTAAATGCTAATATTTTCTATCTCTCATATTTGGCACAAGGAAAAGATCGTTATTGTTTCTTGGCACATCGTTATATCTTGGATTATGTTTTATTTGATTTCAATTATAATTAGAGTAACCATTTTTTAATACATTTCCTAAATCTCTACGGTTAAATATTTGGTTAGTTTTTCTTATAATTTGCAAGATTTAAAGTTGTTAATATTTGATTAGCTTTAGAATAAAGTTTAGTTTTTCTCTGAAATAATTTTTTTCTTATATTTGAAATAATAAACTAAGCTCTAAGATATTTATATTCTAACTTTATTATTGATTTTAATTTATTAAAGCACTTCACTCAATATGATCATTATATGATTAAAACAACTTTCGTAAAAAATGAAACGCTCTCTCCTAACCCTAGTTTTCTTGTGGCTACCACTCCCAAACCCTTGCTCTTCAATCCACATATCCACCTAATCCTTTGTTTTGCTACCCTAGATCTTCCAAATCTGAGCCAGATCTGGCACATCCATGCCCAAACCATGACCTTCTCCACAGAATCTGGTACTATTTTAACAAAATCGACCTCTTTTCACCTACTCCCGATCTCTTATCTCCTAATCAGTGCTCCTCTCCTTACTTACCATCCTGATTTCACGATGTTTGTTGTGGAGAATGACTCTCTCTACCCGAATTTGGGGTCTCTCTTGTTGGGTGGAGGTGTTATTTCGTCGTCCAGTGGCCTGCCATCTCCTTCTACAGTGTTGTGATGATGGATTCTGAGTCAATCTCGTTGTTCAGGCCATTTGCTGAAGTATACAAGTGGAGGAACTCGGAATGGTTTCCTTCTTATTGGGTGTACTTTCCCATATCTCAAACCGCCAAGTCAACCTTCATCTGCAATCGTAAATCCAGGTTCTCTATGTACTCTCTCATTCTCCCCCTTCTGACTTGGTTTAGTTTATGGACTCTTATCTATTTAAATGAACATTGTAATATGAAATCCTTATCATCTCCTCTTAAATCTCTATTCTACAAAAACTTGCTTGTTGTATGTGGTGCAAATCGTGAGATAAACTCTGTGTGTGATCTGGTGTTGGTTGATATTTTTCCTATGCTTATGGAAAGAGGAAAGAAAACAATGAAGGGGGCCTTGTGCTCTCCTCCTGGAAGTTCATCTTCCAAAGGTAATCATGCTCCCTATGTTGAACCTTTTGTCATTAGTTATGTCACTCATACTCCTAAGTTGCCCACTGTCACTACCAAAAACACTACCTTCCCCCTTGACAACATCACCACTGCTACTGATGCTACTAGCTCCATCCCTGAACAAACTTTTTCTCTAGACAAGCCCTTCATTGACATGAACCTTTACCTGTCCAGACTTTCTTGGGTTCATAAAAACATTCTTAAGCTTAAGGAATCTTCCCTGTTTGGGCATGTGATTGGGGAACCAATTGATTTCTCTAAGTTACGTGCCAAACTGAAAAAGTGACTGGAAGTTTGTAAGGGGATCTTTTGATATTCTGGAAAAAAACCTAATCTGTGGTTTGAGCTTAGGTTTGCCAATCCCAAATACCAGAAAAGAGTGTGGGATGGGAGATCGTGCCATATTTTTGGGAAGCTTGTTCTATTGAAACCTTGGTCCTCTAGTTTTGATCCTTTCTCTGAACCCATATCCACTGTGGATATATGGGATCCATTATTGAGATGAATAAACTGGGTTCTCTCATTAAACTTGATCCATTCACTAAAAATAAACAGAGAGTGAGCTATGCTAGGATCTACATTAATGTAGATATTTCTAGTGTCAACCACAAAACCCTTGTTATTCCTAATGAAGAGGGGGAACTTCGGGAATTTAAGATTTGGTTTGAAGAATGCCCTGAGGGGTGTGGTACATGTGGTGCTCTTGAGCACACTTTTAATACATGCCCTTTGAGGAATGTGAGACCTCTATCTATACAAATGAATTTTCAAATGCTTAAAAGTATCTTCTGATGTTGAAGACTTTGCATCTGAAACCACAAAGAACCCTAACAACTGGAAGGTTCTCTCCCACCCCAAGAAAACTGAATCCTTTAGTCCCACTGAAAACCAAGCTCAATCCACCATTGTGAAAGCCAGAATCAATGGCTTCTCTTTCTCCTACCAGTCTATTACTCCTCCTCTAGGTCACACGACATCCTCTAAACCTATGAACAATGCTATTACTGGTCTTCCACCTGTTTTGCCTAGCAGCGTCACCCCTCCTTTTAGGCTTCCTCACCCTAATGATGATGCCCCGAAGAAGTGCTTGGTGGCACCCCCAAAACCATGTCTTGTGCAAGACAATGAGTATAACAAAAAGATGGCAGCTGCTGACCTCCAAGATTTTCATGAGAATGATGACCTATTGGATGAACCATGTGAGGGAGTTGTTGTCTCCCAAGAGCAAACTAATCAATTGCTCTATGAGGCCCTTTCTAAGGATACTACCCTAGAGATTGCTCTACCTCCTCAAAAACTTTAATAGGCCACTCCAGAACCCTCCTTAATGGAATCTGCAAGATGATCAACACCAATGAACAACTTCCATCTATATCCGAGTCAAGCAACCGGAAAGATATGGAATTGGAGGGTGATATTGCCTCCTCTAGACTGAAGGGTATCAAAAAAATGAAAAAATAATAATGATTAGGAGAGGCTTTCAAGGTTTTTATCTTTTATTTATGAACAATATTGTTGATCTGGTGGACTTGTCTATCTCCTTTATGAATACTGGTCTCACCCACTACAAGAAAACTGTAAACCCCTTATATGCTATTGTCTTTAGATTCTGCTATGTACTCCTTTAGCCCTATGAATGGCCCCTTGTCATCCTTGATGTAAACTGCTATCTGATTTATGAAAGTTACTACTTTATGTATCTCGTGTGCCTCAATTATGACAATTGCACCCATTACTAATTTACTATGACTCTTATCACTACACTTGAAAGCTTAATAACTAGAGCAACTTTTACATTCTTCTTTCTCTCGTTCCTTTCCTTGTTGTTTGTGTTTGGTTTTCTCTTTTTTTCTTGTGGTTATGGCTCTTTCTTACATTTTCTTTTATGGGTTTCTATGCTCATTTTCTCTCTTGTTTCTGGTTTTGGCTTGGTTGCTCTGGCTACTGGTGTTTCTCTCTTTCTTGGGATAGGTGTTTGCTTCCTTGCTGAAGATTAGTTGGAGCTTGATTGGCTCAATCTCACTCCTTATTTGTCTGATGTTTTGGTTTCTCTTTTGTCTCTCTCTCCCCATCATTTATTTGGTTTTTCTTGTTTTCTTTCTTCTTATTTTCCTTTCCACTTTTCCTTGACTAAATTCTATTTGCTAACTTTGATCAATTGGAATCCATTAGAGGTTATTACTAATGACAAATTGAATCACAAGTTGTACTCCTGTACTGGGAACCTCTCTTAGAGTTGGAAAGATCATACGAAAACACATCTGAACAATACCAGAACATAGGAAAATGCTAGTAAATCTTACCAGATGCTTTCACTAGCCTTGGAATGCTGGAATTCTATTTTCTATATTCAAGGTTTTATTATGAACAAGACCATTTTGTTATGTACTTGGACATTGATGTAAAGGGAGCCATAACTACTGAACAACCGAGTATCACATATCATTGTACGCCTTACTATAATCCTATTGGATTTTTTTGGTGTGATAATAGCACATGTTACTCTATGCTCAAACAAAAGAAACACCATAAAATCTGACATATCCATGAAGCTTTTAAAAGGTACTTGAACAAATATAATAAGACCACTTGGACTAAAGAGGCAATATCCACTTATTTTTAGAATATAAGACAATATACCATAACAAGGTAAGGAAAAAATAATACCAGATCTAGCCCATCTAAACAAATGCTTCCCATGAAGATTACGACATGAAATTGTAGAGGTTTGGGAAGGAAAAACTTATGGGTCGATATTATTCATTTTGCAAAATAGAACGCATATAATTCCTAGCCCTACTAGAAATCAGAACAGAAAAACAACCAAATGAATGAATCTGGAGGAAAGCGAGTGACAGAGGCTAAAGTCGTATCGCCTAATCAAAATAATCCTTAAGAACTTAAACTAGTAGAATAGGCAAGCAAGGGTCGAATCCCATAGGGAGGAAGTAATCTTTCTAAGTGCACAAATGTATGTCAAAGTAACAAAGGGGGGAATTGATTGTTTGGTTTGCAAGTAAACAAAGTAAAGTAAAACAAAGGTCGTAATCAATTGGGGAAAAACACTTAGCCAGACAAATATCCCTCATTCATATGATTGTTTGGTCCTAGATTATCTCTATTCCTTCCTATGATTATTCATGTCCCTATTCTGAATTAGTTACCAGTCTTATCCGTCCTGATAACCCTAACTATTAAACAATCCCTACCAACCTTCAAGATTTAATTCAATAGCAGCAAGAAGCATAGGAATTAACCAGGATACATGCAACACCACGACCTGCAGTATTTAACATATAATCAATTTTCTTTCACAATAAACTAGTCCTACCCGTCCTAGAATATCATGTTTGCTACACAAGATAAGGAATCTCAACCCGAAATATCCAAATCCTAGCAATAGACAATTACCAATAACAGCTAGTTGCGTCCAACAAGCGATATTAATAAGAATCAATAGGAATCACTACTACAAAATAGTCAATATACCCCGGGCGTTTCTAACTTTATACCCCGGATGTAATCCGGGTTATAGCTGACCGAGGTATATAGTTAAAACTTATATACCCCGGTTATTTGAAAAAAAACGCCTGGGGTATATACCTTATGGTTTGAGCCCTTTTATTTAGTATGCGAGAAAACTCTGGGGTATATTCGGTATATATACCCCGGGTATAATAATTATCTGGGGTATTTACCTCTTATAAATCGGGGTATTTGGTTGGTATATACCTCGGCGATTGTACCTCTGGGTTATATGTGCGCAAATTGGCACCGGGGTATATGTGAATATTAACAGCATCCACCGATTTTTCCATCTGTGTTATATAGTATATACCCCGGGTGAACATCCGTGTTATATTGTATATACACCGGACTTCCATCCGTGTTATATTGTCAAAGTCAGTGGATGTTGTTTATATCACGGACCAATCTCCGGGGTATAAAACATTTTTCCGTGGTGTGATTTTTCCATCCGTGTTATAGGTATATAACCCGGGTGAACATCCGTGTTATATTGTATATACACCGGACTTCCATCCGTGTTATATTGTCAAAATCAGTGGATGATGTTTATATCACGGACCAATCTCCAGGGTATAAAACATTTTTCCGTAGAGTTTCATATCTGTTTATTTTCACATAATTTCCACCTGTATAACCATATATCCAAACGCGTACATATCCAAGCAAACCCAGAACGTCTTTCATATATCAAACCAAAATACCAATTATATCAAACATCCAGTGCAATCTTAGCGCACAAAAAGAAATTAAACCAACTAAGTATAATATTTGTCAACACTTAAGCTAAGCATAGTCACTAGGTAAACAAACCTAATAATTGTTTTAGAATTCAGGAAAAACCCATATAACAAAGGATTGTGAAAACGCCATCAACCACTTTCTTTTGTTGTTTTTCTCCAAGTTATCCAACAAAAAAATAACCTGCAAAAGAGAATAACATGCTTAATCAATTGATACAACAAACATACAAAAAACAACCTTGCATTGCCATCACATAAAAAACTACGACATCCAAAAAAGAGTACTAACTACATGCAACAAGGTAAACAAGTCCAAAAACTGATAATATGAACAAAAAGATGAGACGAAGCAAAAAACAACCAGCTAGCATGCTATAATACGTGTCGAGGAACATGCCTGTGTATGTAGAAATAAAGGGCCTCATTTTTGTGTCCTTATAAGAACTCATCTTGTACAGCTATCATCATTTTGTTGACAGTTCTAGTGTTGCAAGTGGATATAAAGCACTGTTTCCGTCTCTTTACACTCATCTAATTCCTAGCATACTTTATTTGTAATACTTTATTTATAACTAGAACGTGTTTTATTCAGAATATTTAAGGGAAAAGAAATTAACGAAAATTTGTTATGCACTTAGTAAAAATCAATGTCAAAGAGAGAATAATACTTTTAGCAACAAAGAACATCTTCATTTGAACCTCAACCATAATCAAAGTGTTCAAAATGAGACCATGCTATTTACCAACATACCTAAAAGATGAGACGAAGCAAGTATTTGATCCATTCCTTTCTAATTTCGTCAATTTCACTTTCAGAGAAGGTGTCCTTCTTACCATACCACTACAAAAAATAATAAAATGACTAACATAGTTGCATATAAGTACAATAAAAATAGTGTTATAAGAATAATTTCAATGATATACTATCTTTGGGATGGAAACACTTTTTCTTCGCATTATCTCCTTGATGAATCTCAAGATGTAATATCCACTATCAATCAAATTTTGCTCACGTGGGCACTACAACCAATGAGACAAGTATATATAAAGTTATATAATTTCATATACATAATAATTAATTTCATTCTACGATGATGTAAATAAAGAACAAAATCGCGCTTAACCTGTACAATTTGCCACAAAGGTTGTTTTCGAGGCTTCATCTTTTGAAGATTGGTAAATTTGAAAGTATAACTCCTATATAAAAGACAAGTATATGATCACTACATGTGACTTACATTAAAATTTAATTGAGTTGTGTTAATCAAAGATAAAATTGATACTTACAGGTCAATTAGCTGATCTGCATCCATTTCTTGTCCTTTTCCCAAGGGGTCAATCCAATATGCATAGCCACAGTGAGGATTCAATACTAACAACACCCATCGTTGCCTATATATAAGGTCATTAGAATGAGTATGCATAAACTATATTTAAGTAATGTAAAATCATAAGAAAAATAGAGTTCTCACCCAGATTTATATGGTGTAAAAAAGATTTGATTTTCGATATTGCCTTTCATGGCATTTGCAATGTAAGTAGCCCGATCTTTAAGGCTGCCACCATCTAAGGAAACTAAACTTGGACACAGAATTCCAAACATGTCACTGACACCTTCACAATGAGTTTCGAACAAATAACTACAAAAACAAAATGTGTGTCAAACCAATATATTACAGTGAAAAAAAAAACATAACTTTTTAAAAAAACATAACTTTTTAAAAAACTAACCTCAAATATATAGAAACATGACACATGTCTATCTCTTTCTTGTCAAGCCATATTTGAATGTGTTCCATTCCAATGGAAATATCAGGATGGTCATTGTTGAAAAGTTATTTGAATGTGTTCCATTCTTGTCAAGCCATATTTGAATGTGTTCCATTCCAATGGAAATATCAGGATGGTCATTGTTGAAAAGTTGTTTGGGAATTTTGACATACCGTAGTGGACTATCAACAAATTCATCCAACATCCATCGAAAATCATCAAGAATACTTGGAGTTGGATCCATATCCATGAGGTTGCCAAGATTCTTTGCCACTGAATTTGTCATATCTTTCTGCTTCAAACATTACATTGATGTCTCATGAATCAATAAAAACAACAAAGTAATATAACATGCATATATCGGATAAATAATTAATTAAAGGTTTTAATTAGAGAATATTTGATAGCTTACCTCAACAGGCAACACAAGATTTATAGGCCATGCAATAAATTGGCCTACAACTTGTAACACAGTACAAGCTTCATCAGTAGGGAATGGCACTTCTACTCCTTTGGCAGCTTCTACATGAGTAACTATTGAAACCTTTACTTGACCACTTTTCAAAGGGCGATTGTGCAACATAACAATATCTTGTGAGGAATGATACACAATCCCTTCTGCCACCTCATTGTCCTTGTTGGGCCAAAATAGACGACATTGTCTTGTACCCTATATACACCACAATACTTAATATTGCATTGCCTCATCAATCACAATTACTCTAGGATTTATCCTCTAATTTACTTCAGATTTTTGGAGTACTTACATCTAACTGTGATGCGGATATAGGATCATCCATGGTTGAACATGATCCTTTGCCACTTGGGGGAATTTTAGGATCCGATGTATACAAAGATAATGCTGGCATCTCAGGAAGTGGTTTATCTGGAATGTATTGTTTTCTCTCTTCCAACAAGGTTTGAATAAATTGTTTTGATGCTTGTCTCTCTGCCTTCAAGCTCTCTTTGATGCTAGCCTCAATTTCAGCCTTCAAGCTCTCTTTATGCCTCTTAGTTGCCTCATTGACTACATCTTCCCTTACATGCATTCGAGATGATGATGCACGTCGCGATGCATGACCGAAATAATCACTAACATTTACATCCTGGCCAGCTCCTATCACACGTCCTGGATGCTCTTCTTTACCCAAGGCCATTGCCAACACATCTTTTCTCCCAACTGAAACAAACTCTCATTTTGATTCTTGATCAAGAAATTGATCCTTCAATCATAACATATTGTTAGCAACGACTTAAATCCCTAAAAAAATGAGATTTAACTTAAGGAATCATTGAGATACATAAACTTTTAGAGCACTTACTATTTTTTCAATCACATCTTGGGATTTTTCACTATATTGACCAAATTTATCTTTTCTTGCCTCCTTGTACAATATTGCTCTTGATACGCTTGAAGATTCATCCAATTGGTTATCAATTTTCTGGAATAAATACATGTATCAAAACACAAGTGATTGCATGATTATATGTTTAAATTTAAAATTAAGGTACATAAATAATAACTCACATATTTTTCTTCAATACCAGCATATCCTTTCTTCGACCCCTTATAACTATTGTCATTCATTTGTGAGAGTTCTCTGAATTTTTTACTTTTCTCCTAAATAACAGATATGCAACACTAATTAGTACACAAACAAGACAAACTATAGAGGTATTATCTCTTTATGTTAGAGCTAAAATTGTAAATAATTAAAGTACCTTGAACTCTTCAGATTGAGATATTTGAAGAAACTGTGTCCACTGTTCTTGAGTAATGTATGAGTCGTATAGACGGGGAACACACCTTTGAACGGCTCCTGTTGTCTTGTCTTTTAAATGGTTTCTTCTCAAGTCGTTCTTGAAATTCCTCCACAAATCATTTGCTTTCCTTAATGCCCAATCCTTCCATTCATCAGGAAGTATGAAAGCAACCTATAATTTGTTTGATATTATAAACATATCTCTAGATTAGTGCAATACCTAAACAACATTATACATATAAGCTACATATATCACATACATAAATAGTCACTAACCGTAAGATCATCCCAAATCAGATCCAAGTCCTCTTCAGGAACAAGCTTCCAATTTTCAATGGTAATTGGGACTGTTCTCTTCACAATTGTGCCAATATAGGTTGCAAATTTTGCTGCATTTTCCCCCACAGCTTGTCCTCTTTTATTAAGCTTTATTTCTAATCGTTTTCCTTCCCCGATCGGCTTGGTAATATTCTTCAGCAAGGAAGCCCCTCTAGTTCTATAGCGCTTTTCAGAAGTTTGAACAGGTTGAGAGGGTAGAGATGGTTCAGATGGTTCAGATGGTTCAGATGGCTGAGATGCTTGAGACGGATTTCTCTTTCGTCGGCTTCTACGAGCCATCTGCACAATTACGAGAATTCAGAAATTCAGCTTGTCAGTAATAAGATGAAATACATCAACATTTTCAGCTTGACAGTATGATAAGTTCAACCACTTAAATTCATCAACATTTTCAACATTGATAGTTACTTTCCCTGGAGGATTCAACAAGAACCACATGTTCATTGCTCCAAAATTCATCTTGTCAGTAATAAGATGAAATACATGCTTTTTCTGGTTCTTGTGCAGTATTCAGGAGTGCATATAGAAGAATAGGCAGGACGAAATCTTTTTCAAGTAAATCAATATGAGTGACATAAAGTTATCTACGGAAAAAAAGAGCCTAGCAAGAACAGAACAACCAACATCCACACAACCAAAAATCCAAGCACATACTATACAAACAAGACAAAATATATCCTCATAAAAAAACAATAACAATATTCAGAATCTAATCGCAGAACAGTATACTAGCAGCTGAAGCCAATATAACACCCAGCAGGCTTGCAACTTGCCACTCCTTAGTCAACAATCATTCATGTATTCACATTAGACATATGAGAAGTGTCACCTTTTCTTCTTTTTGTTGGAAGTATATGACTTGAGGAATCTTCTTCTTCTCTTAATTCTTCATTCACCCAAATTCCTTCTTGATGATCGTCCCGCACATAATTCTCATCTTCAATTGCATTGTCTTGGGTGGGCAACAAACTTGATGAGCTACTACTCTCTTCACATAAATAATCAATGTCTTCATCACTGTTTCTCTTTGGTGTCGACATGACGATAGATCGCCTCGGATCAATAAGGTCGGGGACATAGAAAATTTGTGTCGCTTGAGATGCCAAAATAAATGGTTCTACTTCATGTCCCACCAAATTAAGATCAACAGAAATAAATCCCATCTCATTTTTTTTCACTCCACTGTTACTATCAACCCAAGTACAATAAAAGACGGGAATTTTTACTTCATGTGAATAAAGTAACACCCATATCTTGTCAATGATCCCATAATAAGACGAGCTAGCATAGGTTGGGTTATTGTCTTTTGTACTAGAGAGGTGCATTGCTTGTGCTTCAAGTACCACACCACAATTTTGTGTTTTACAATTATCAGATAAAGTCTTGGTGTGGAAAGTGCAATTGTTGATGACAAATCCACTATAACTAAACACTTGAAACTTGGGCCCTCGATATAAGGCCTTAAGAGTTGTAGATACTTCTTCTCCTGAACTTATATGTTGCCCAACTCGGTTTTTAAACCATTCAATGAATGTTTTATTATGCTCATCTGCAATCCAGAACTCACTTTTTCTTGGATTTTTGTTCCTTATATAGGTCTTGTGCTCAACTACATATGGTTGAACTTCCTCAATGTTATGCAAGACATAAAGATGGGCTGGATTCCAATGCCTTTCACGTTGAATGGTTATCACCTGGTATCCTTGTGTTCCTCTTCCATTCACATCTCCATACAAATCTCGAAACCTTGGAATACCGACTGCTTCAACATTTGACAAATAATTAGCACAAAACTCAACAACTTCTTCAACAATATACCGCTCAACAATGCAACCTTCAGGATGTTGCCGATTCATGACGTATCCCTTTAAAACTTTCATAAACCGCTCAAACGGATACATCCATCTAAGATAGACAGGCCCACAAAGCTCAACCTCTCTCACCAAGTGAACAGACAAATGCACCATTATATCAAAGAATGAAGGTGGAAAATACATCTCCATTTGACAAAGAACCACCACAATTTCAGATTGTAGAGATTGCAGCTCATCACGTTCAATAACCTTACTACATAGTTTCTTGAAAAAGAAACAAAGTCTAGTTATTGTCTTTCTTACCTTCTTGGGCAATATAGAACAAATTGCTATCGATAACAACTGTTGCATAAGTACATGGTTATCATGAAACTTCAATCCCACTAATTTCAAGTCTTTCACTGAGACAAGGCTGCTAATATTTGAAGAGTACCCATTTGGAACTTTGACATTTCTAAGGAACTCACACAAAATGGTTTTCTCCCTCTTAGAGAGAGTGTAAGGACCAGGTGGCAAAAATGTGCGCCTTCCTCTATTTTGTGGTTGTAATTCTGCTCTAACCCCCATCGTAACATAATCCTGCCTAGCTTTTAGGCCATCTTTTGTTTTTGAAGGCTGATTCAACATTGTACCTATGAGGCTATCAAAAATATTCTTCTCAATATGCATTACATCCAGACAATGTATCACAGGAAGATCCTTCCAATATGGAAGATCAAAGAAAATTGATCTCTTCTTCCACCCATCCACATTACTATTATTTAACGAGGCTTTGCCAAATGTGACATTAATATCTTTCACAATATCTAGCACTTCTTCTCCACTCAATGGTGTTGGGGCACTTTCATGTTCAGCTCTAGGTGGGATGAAAGCTTTACAAAGCCTTCTGTATGGATGGTTCTTTTCCAAAAACTTACGGTACCCTAAATAAACGTTCTTACCAGAATCTTTCAAACGACACGAGCATGTGTCCTTCCCACAAATAGGACATCCAACATATCCTTTCACACTACATCCAGCTAGATTACCATAAGCAGGGAAATCATTTATAGTGCAGAATAGCATGGCACGAAGACGAAAATTCTCTTTACGGTGTGCATCCAATACTTTGATACCTTCTCCCCATAAGAGTTTTAAATCCTCAATCAAAGGTGCCAAGTACACATCAATTTCAAATCCAGGTTGCCTCGGACCAGAAATCAACAAAGACAACATCAGATATTTGCGCTTCACGCATAAGGATGGAGGAAGATTGTAGATCATCAACACTACCGGCCATGTACTATGACTTGAACTCATATTTCCATGAGGGTTCATCCCATCAGTAGACAAAGCAAGTCGTAAGTTTCTCTCTTCATTTCCAAACTGCGGATACAGTTCGTCTATTTTTTTCCATTGTGTAGCATCAGCCGGGTGTCGAATTTTATCATCTTTTACTCGACCGTCTGCATGCCAAATTAAATTTTTCGCATCTTCAGGATTGCCAAACAAACGTCGAAACCTCTGAATTATAGGAAAATACCATAACACCTTTGCTGGAACACCCTTCCTCTTGTACCGTGGTTCACCACAATCAGGATTTGGGAACTTCTCCAACAAAGCATATTCATTTTGGTACAAAATACAATCATTAGGACAAGCATGTATTCTCTCATAAGTCAGGCCCATGGAGCACAATGTCTTTTTTGCCTCTTATGTACTCACAGGAAGACTATTATCCTCAGGAAGCATTTCCTTCATCAAGTCAAGTATATCACTGAAGCTAGAATCACTCCATCCATGTCTTGCTTTCAGATTATACAATTTCAGCAAGGCTGTCAACTTTGTAAATCTTGTACACCCATTATATAATGGCATTTTTGCATTAGTTACCAAATCATGAAACTTATCTGGATCATTAACGAAATCCCACTCAATATCATCCATCATATCATCTAATCTGTCATCTCCATCTTTAAAAATATTACACGTGTTCTCATAATCAGAATCCTCACAACTTGTAGAATGCCTAGCAGTAGATTTCTCTCCATGCCATATCCAACATGTGTAATCAGCAATGATACCCCGAAAAATAAGATGTTCTCTAACCTCATCAACCTTAATAAGCCTGGAGTAATAACAATCCTTGCATGGACATATCATTCTAGTAGGGTCACAACCATGGTCAAGTGCAAATTTAATGAACTCATCCACCCCTTTTTCATATTTAACTGCAGAGCGATTTTTTATCGACATCCATGAACGATCCATTTTCTAGATATATATTAAGCAAAAAACACAAAGAAGTATACAGTTGGAAGGTGGATATATCAAATGCAAGAACAAATTGACAACAAATTGCAAGGAGAACAATGAAATTGAAGATTGAATTGGAACTTACCTATAATGCAACAAATTGAAGAGGTAGAAATTACTGAAACCCTAAAAAAAATAGTATAATTAATTAGAGCCAGTAAATTCACAAAAAAAAAGTTGAAGAACACCACGTACGGCGGCGCAGAACTGACCTTGAAGAACCAGTTCAAGTAGAAACCGGAAATTGACCACCTTCCAACTGAAGAACACCACGTACTGCACAGAAATTGAAGAACCACCAAGGCCACCTGCCACCACGGCGAGCAGAAATTGAAGAACCACGACGCATAAATTAAACAGTAAAGTGGAAGAGGAGGATGGTGACCACATACTGCGCAGGAATTGAAGAACCACCAAGGCCACCTGCCACCACGGCGAGCATAAACGGCCGGATAAGAACCACAACGAGCAGAAATTGAAGAACCAAGGTGCAAAAATTAAACAGTAAAGTGGAAGAGGAGGATGGTGACCAAAATAAGACGAAAAAGACGAAGGCGCAGAAATTAAATAGTAAACGGCCGGACGTACCAGAAGAAGACGAAGCTGACCACCACTTTCAATGGCGAACCACCACAGCAGAGCTAGGAGACGAGGGTGACCAGACGCCGACGAAGAGGAGGCTGGTGACGACGAGCAGGATCGGCGCAGAACAGCAGAGGTACGAGACGATGAACAACAGAGCGCTAGGTAGGAGACGATATCGATTTAGGTTTAATTAGGTTCTGAAAGTAAAGTGAAATTTATTTTCCGCGCCCGGGGAAATGTTGCTCGTGCGAGAAAAATCACTGTCTTCAATTCAGCTTGGGTCTCCTACTTGCATGTTAGTCTAAAGCAAAAACAAAAACAACAGCAAAAACAAACAAAACAAATAATAACTAAAGACATGGAATGAAAGGACAAGAAAAGAAATACATACCTCGGGTTGCCTCCCGGACAGCGCCTTAGTTATTGTCGTGGCTCGACTTAGTACTCTTCCACTCAACTCGGGTTACTCACAGCAACTGAACTCCAGGGGTCTCGATCAGGGGGGTGCCTCTTAATATTATCTATGGTAAGCTTTACCCCCATTCTCCTACACTTTATGGTCGGTGGACCGTTGTTCATATCAATGAGTGCACTTGTCATCTTCAGAAACAGCCTACCCAATATCTCAGGGGCTGCATGCTTGTCCTGCCCCGTATCCAGCATGGAGAAATTTGCCGTTTGAATCACGGTTTCTTTCTTGTGCTTCCCCTTCGGTCTCTTCTTGATCTTGCGCAGCACCCTTAAAAATTCTTTGGAGGGAGGGGTGCTGTCTTCCAGTTCGACCAAAGGAACGTTTGCCTCGTATTTACTCAAGGTCTCATAAATCTCTTTGTTGTTCTTCAGCCTTCGAGTGTCTTGTAATGTCTCAGGGAAGGGTGCGACGGGCGTCAATGTACTGAGCGGAAGAAAGTTGAGGTGAGTGAATGCGTCATCCACGTCAGAGGCTAAACCGCGATCGCGGTTTGGGACCCCGGTCGCGGTTCTTCAACTGGGCAAAATCCTTCTTCAGAGAATATTCCACGATCGCGGTTTTCTATCCGCGGTCGCGGATTTTCTTCGTCAAAAATCTCGAAAACAGGGACTTTTCCGCGATCGCGGAAATCTATCCGCGGTCGCGAAAATTCGCCGACTTCATCTTCTTCCTCCGCAAGAACCCCTTGGTCGCGGCCTTCTTCTTCATGGTCGCTGAATTCTTCCAGTTCCAAAAAATAATCTTCTTCAGAAAGCACAACGCGGTCCAAAATATCGTCTGGAATGCCCATCTCCTCAGTGGGTGAACCGAGGTCGAGGCACACCTCCCGCGGTCTCGGGTTCTCTTCTGCAGACATCTCGTTGTATGATGCACCCATCTCAATAATTTGCTCTTCCCTTTCAGCTAAGGGTGCCACATGTAGCTCCTCAGTACTTTGTAGTGTCATTGAAAAGGCACTCTCTCTCTGGTACACTACTGGTTGAGATAGTAGTTCAGCCACCTCCCTGGCCTCCATTCTGCTTATTGTTTGAAGCATTTGTTCAAGCTGATTGTCCAAGTTCTGGATATTGGACATCGTCTCTTGCTGACTTTGAGTGAGAGCTCGAATCATGTCCTTAGTAGACAAGTTCTGAAAACTGGACTTCATCTCTTGATTTTGCTGGCCCATGCCATTGGCCAACGTTGATACGCTCTGGGCGAGAGACCAAATCATGTCCTCAGTAGACTTTGAGAAACTTGGATTGGACACCGGTGGTTTATGCTCGTAGGCCGAACTGTACTGATGTGGAGTACACTCCTGATAGAACGACTGTGGCCCCTGGTAGAACTCCTGGTAGTCCTGATCATAAGGAGGGTATTGATGGTTCCCATAACTCGAACTGTGGTGATCTCTCCACCCTGGAGTGTATGCGTAGGAGTATGGGCCATATCGCGGCTCCTGCCAGAATTGCGAAAATCTCTCCATATCTGTATCAAAAATCAAAAGGGAAAAAAATCAGTAGCACGGGTGTGGACCATAAGATAGGTCCACACAAAAATTAGCACACAAACACACACAAAGAAAAAACAAAACTTGCCTCCCCGGCAACGGCGCCAATTTGATAGGTGCTAACGTCGTATCGCCTAATCAAAATAATCCTTAAGAACCTAAAATAGTAGAATAGGCAAGCAAGGATCGAATCCCACGGGGAGGAAGTAATCTTTCTAAGTGCACAAATGTATGTCAAAGTAACAAAGGAGGGAATTGATTGTTTGGTTTGCAAGTAAAACAAAGGTTATAATCCATTGGGGAAAAACACTTAGCCAGACAAATATCCACCATTCATATGATTGATTGGTCCTAGATTATCTATATTCCTTCCTATGATTACTCATGTCCCTATTCTGAATTAGTTACCAGTCCTATCCGTCCTGATAACCCTAACTATTAAACAATCCCTACCAACCTTCAAGATTTAATTCAATAGCAGCAAGAAGCATAAGAATTAACCAGGATACATGCAACACCACGACCCGCAGTATTTAACATATAATCAATTCTCTTTCATAATAAACTAGTCCTACCCGTCCTAGAATATCATGTTTGCTACACAAGATAAGGAATCTCAACCCGAAATATCCAAATCCTAGCAATAGACAATTACCAATAACAGCTAGTTGCATCCAACAAGCAAAATTAATAAGAATCAATAGGAATAAGCTCAAGAGAAAAGATATAATCCAAAGGAATAGGAATAGAATTATAACCTCACAATCATATATCAAATGAAGGCTTCAATCGTTGGACTAAGCAAAGGGTGCTTAGTTCTTCATAACTCAAAGGGAAAATAACACTGAATGGAATAAACGATGATGTAAAACTGAATCTCAATGATAAAAAACTGAATATGAAAGTGGCTGGGAAAATTAGGTTAAATAACCTAACCCAAAACCTAAAGCTAAAAAGATAACAAACATATTCTTAAAAGGAAATAAACTAAAGTAAACGAAATAAAGAAAATAAAAGAAAAGGGAAATAATATAAAAGTGAAACTTCGGACGAACTCCCGCGCGGCTCGCTGATGCACCTTTCCGCGATCGCGGATGAATTTCCGCGGTCGTGAAAAATTCCTTTTCTGATCCTTTGCTCTCGACTTATCCGCGACCAGACCGCTTGCTCGCCCGCGATCGCGGATTGGACCGTAGACCCAGTTGGGTCTATTCTTCGTCTTCTTGGGTGGCTTCCTTCTCTCTTCAATATATCTTCATTTAAGCTTCTTTAAACCACCATATCCGCACTTCTAATTCTCAACTCCAATCTCTATAATACGCTCTAAACATCTCCAAATGGTACCCAAAACACCTGTAACAACTCATAGTTAAATCCTACAAAGTAGCGCTGATCAGCGAGTTTAAATGAGTTTGCATTCTCTCTCTCTAGGGGTTTTTTGGGGGGAATCTGTGTTATGTGGAAAAAATTCCAACTCACAAATGAAGCCCTTGAACTTGACCAAATTGATACCAAATTCAAGACACTAAAATACACTAATAATATCACGCAAAATACATTAATGATCATTTGTGTCTATGCTCCTCCAAATGAAGCTAACAAAGATAAATTTTGGGAAGATATCAATACTTTCATTACTATCTATCACTTGTCGTGCATTCTTATGGGCGATCTAAACGAAATACAAGACGCAATGGGAAAATATGGGGGTTCTAACCCACTCTGAAATAGATTTACTAGACTTTTACAAATTAAAAACTTTTGTGATCTGATTGACGTACCATCCCAAGGAAATCCTTTCACTTGGAGAAGAAATCGTACTGAAATCAATAATATTTATAAAAAATTAGATAGAGTTCTAGTACACCATGATATCATTCAATGGTATCCTGCTCTCTTTACCAAAAATCATGGGCTCACATCCTCATATCATTGTACGATCACTATTGATCTTCTTACAAGCACACCCTTTAAAAATCAACCATTTAAATTAGAGAAAATTTGGTTGACTAGAAAATATTTTAAAAATATTGTCAAACAGGCTTGGAGGGTTCAATATCATGGCTCCGTATGCAATGTTCTAAAAGTCGCTAGGCAGGAGTTGGGGGTGAGGGGGGCCTAAGCGAATAAAAAATTAATGCATGATCCATGTAATTAATTGACTATGTTTTCGCGAATCCATTACTGTTTATAAAACTATTGACGGGGCTAAAGATGCGCAATGCAAATATCGTTGATTAGCCTTATCAAAGTAAAAATTCCTAACAGACCTACTAAACAGATGTATAGTAAGCAAGCAAGGGTCGAACCCACAGGGAGGGTCTGATGTAGTATGCAATTGTGAATGACAAGTAACAAGCAGGGGGGTTTAGTTATCACGAGAAAGCAAAGCAAGCAAAGCAAACAAGTTTGGTTGAGTTGAGAAAATATAATGGGAAAGTAGTCCTACTAGAGCGAGATCCACAATACAGAGATATAAACAGAAATCTATGTAATCCAAGTTCTTTTACTATCCTTATAGTTGTTCCTACCCTGATCTTAAGTACTATCGATTCTCACAGTTGTCGATAGACTTATCACTATGTCACTGGTAAAGTACCTCCGATTCTCACAGTTGTCGGTATACTTTACCACTGACGCAGCAATAGCAATGCACACAAGGATATAGGATACATGCAAATAGAAAGACGTATTAATACTCGCATGCAACTGACTCTCACTCACAATTGTACGCTCGGAACCCCTATACGCACAATTGTGTATGCCACTAGATATGCACTCGGAACCCCTATGTGCAATCCTAGCAATTGATAAAAAGTATTCAATATAGTTGATCAGGCTAAGAAGAACAACAAGAAATCAATATTCAATATAACTAAGAGAATCAAACCAACATTTATAAGGATAAGAACAAGGAATAGAAATCTCACAAACACATCAACTGTATTGCTTCAATCGTCTAGTAGAACAGAGGGAAGTTAGTTCTCCATTCAAACGAGAATGAAAACTAAGGGAAATAACGTCTGAAATAAAGCAGTAACGAGTTGTGTTCTAAGTGTCTCCCTCTTAACCTAGAAAGAGGGCTTAAATAGTCTTCAGAAAACTAGGTTAAACTAATGAAAATAATAAAGGAAACAAAATAATAAAATAACAAAATCTGAAAACAATAAAAGGAAATAAAAGTCTTCAGACGCGCGGCACTTAACACGGCCACTGCGGGGCAGTGAGATCCACCGTGGGGCGTCAGGCTTTCCACCGCGGGGCTTCATTCTTCTCTGAGAGTCACCGCCGGGCCGCGGTGACTCTGGCGTGGGGCGGTGAGCTAGCTCACTCTCTTCTTCTGCTGTTCTTCATTACTACCCAGTGTTGGTAGTCTTCTCCATGCATGCTCCAGCAACTCCATCTCCATCCTCATGTCTCCATCTAAGCTGTAAATCTAGGAATATCTTCACTTCTCTCCATAACTTCTGGATCACAGACTTAGCCTAAAAACCACTCATAAATTCCTCCAAATCATGCTAATAATTGCTAGTAAAGGTGTATGAAATAACACCTATCAAATTCCCCCATACTTAGACCTTTACTCGTCCCGAGTAAGCTAAAGAAAAACCTACTCTCTCAATCAAACACCAAGGCCTCAGGAAGTACAAGAAAATAAGACACTAGCATTTACAACATATCAACAATAAGCTCCAGACAACCAAAACAAGGGATGCAAAGATAATTCTAATCCTAACTCCAATCTAGCTCCTTATCGCTCCAGAATGGCCTACCCGAACTCCTTATACCACCTCTTCTGATGACACCTTGCCAAGAAATAGAGAGAAATCCTAAAATCACTCTTCTTCTTTTTCGCTCATCTTGCCAAGGCGTCCTTTTGGGTTTTCACCAAGCCACTCATTTCATTTTGCTAGATATCTCACATATACTCACATCACTCCAGTCCACTTTTGCCCTGGTCTATACCAGCCGGGCTACCTGCTTTTTACATGAACTGCCCTTTCGGGTTTTCAGCTCATCCTAGGATTTTGATTGCCTTTTTACTTCTTTTTGGCTTTTTCGATTTTTTTTTTAGAAATCAAATGGGAAATACAGCACACGAAAAGAAAACAATATGTACAAAGGATAGACAGATAGCAAGTCTAAATCCCTCCCCTATACTTAAACCGAACATTGTCCTCAATGTGGAAAAGAGAACAGTAAAGGAAATAGGGGAAGAAGAAAAAAAAAACTCACTGCGGGCCTGATGGTGGTGGTGGTGGGAACCTCCCGAAGTAGTCCCTCATATGAGCGTACATACCATCCAGACGCTCATCTAAATCAGCATGGAGTTGGGTTTGCCAAGTCTGCAGACCGGTCTCTACTCGGGTGTTCCAGTGCGTCTGCTGTACTAAGAATGCATCAAATCTCGAAAATAACTCCTGCCAAGGTGTGGTAGGACCGTAAGAAGACAAAGACGCATCATAAAGTGTAGGCATAGGAGTGTCCTCACCCGCAAACTCAGCAGCAGCACCACTAGGGCCCTCTCCATACGGGCCTGAAGGAGCAGCAGCAGGGGTATCATCAGTCGTCATTTTGCTATCATTGGAGATCCACCAATCTGCAAATGAAGGTGAATAGGCGAACTCCCGTGGAAGAATCAGAATGTGGCCATCATATGACGACCAGACTAAATCACCATCCTTTCCCAATGGCTTCAGCATCGAGCACACCTTCATGTGTGCCATATCATACACCATGTAGGCAACAGGCCGAGGGATCTGATCGCAAGCTATCACTCCAGCACATAGGAGGGTAATCAGACCACCCCCACAAATATCACATGGCTCACCATCACGAATCCTCTTCAAGGAACCCAAAAAGAGGGTAGCCCAACATGGCGTGTACGTGACAACCTCCAAGATGCTCATAAACCACTGGAAATCCTTCAGAGGGACCTTACCATCATCAGCATGGCCAAAGAGGTCTTTCATCATCACTTTGTGGATCAACCGTAGACACGGGTTCACCAGCTTCGAGTTCACCTCCTGACCTTTCCTGAACATCCTGCCCGTAGCAGCCTTCCAGAACTCCATCATATCAGACTCTAGAATGCCACCAGACCACCCATCAGTTGGCAGCTTTGTAATGCCCAGGGCAACACGCACCATCTTAGGGGACAACGAATAATCACGCTCGTTGTAAGTGAACGTGACCCTCATCATCCTCTTGTCGTCTGAGCCATCAGAGTACCTCTTGAAGGAGGCGATGAACTGGTAACAAAGCTCGGGATACGCAGGGGCATCTAAGTTCAAAAACGTCCCCAAACCACATTGTGCTAAGCACAGGGACACACATGCCAACAAACCAAACTCAGCCAATGTCGGCTTGTCAAAGAATTTTGTCACCAACACCTTCCTTTCTTTCACCACATTGTAGACCTCATTCTCATCCCTCGTAGACACTTGCTTCCGACCCTTAGGTGCCATAAGTAATGAATGTAGAATTTCAAAACGAAGGGCAACCAAGAGAACTTACAAACGAGCAAACACGCAGCCAAGTGGTCTCGCCGCGGGGCGGTGAACGAGTCGTCGGGTCGCGGTGGGAAAACTGGGAGCTTTGGTCGGGTCGCGGTGGAGTCGACGCGGGGCGGTGGCAGCAGCGACGCGAAGCGGGGCAGCGTGAGGCGGAGCGACAGCGAGGCGGGACTGAAGCGACGCGGTGGGGTTGTGTTTGGCTGGTTTGTGAGGCTAGACTTCCAATTGGTGAATTGGGGGCTAGATTCGGATCAAGGTCGAGAGAGATTTGAGGGAGAATGGGGGATTTGGCTTTTGGGAGCTTGAGAGGTGTGCTGGGAATGGAGTGTTTGTGAGTATGGGGGCTAGGTCAGGGACGGGAAAGTGAAAGGGAAGAAAGGGATGATGGGGCCGGGTATGTACCATGGCCCAAAGAAAAATCTTGGCCCAAAGGGGCCCAATCCGTCAAATCCTTCGTAACAACTCAAGAAATAAAAATTTTACGCACCCGTTTAAGGTTTTTTCGGGCCCTTTATTCTTGTTTTTTTTTTTTTCCGGAGTTGAGAAGGTATACCAGACATTCACCGCGGGGTGGTGGGCTCCACCGCGGGGCGGTGAGGATCGCCGCAGGGCGGTGAGACGAACTGGGACACTGTCTCCTCTCTATTTACTTTCGTACCTGAAATGTGAGTAACAGGCGAACGAAACAAAGCAAAATAAATTATGAAAATAATCTAAAGAAAACTCAGAGAACAATTACCACGGGTTGCCTCCCGGACAGCGCCTTGGTTAACATCGTTGGCTCGACGTACTGCAGATCAATTACCACCTGGAATAGGATCCCCTCGGAATCCTCCTACTCGTATCTTCCTGTTGAGACTTCCCATGGAAAGGTTTAGACCTTAAGCCATGTTCCCTCTTTGCCATTGACTACATGCTTACTTCCTTTGGAGTATCTCCCCCATACTTAGAGCGATGTGGGGGCCGATATGGCTCAATCTGAATATGCTGCACATCACTGAATAAAGGCTTACAGCCTTATATGGTTAGTGCAGGGGGGCGAGTGCCCAAAATGGAGGGAATGGAATCTCCTATGTCATCCAACAAGACATCACTAACATGTAACTCATGCGACTCAATAGGTTCATCAATAGTAGAACACTTAACTACGGTCTCTACTGCACTAGTTTTAACATTGTCATGCACATGATCATCAATATCGCTAATGCAACAAGGAGCAGGTAATTCAATAGAGTTGGCTTTATGAATATTATGTTCAAAAATTATTCCATCAAATTCCATAGTTAAAATTCCACTGTCTACATCAATCTTTGTCATGGATGTTTTCATAAAAGGTCGCCCTAGCATAACTGGAACAACCTGCTCATCATAGTCCATATCCATAACAAAGAAGTCAGTAGGAAAAATCAAAGAGCCTATCCTCACAAGAACATTTTCCACAACACCCTTAGGGGGTACACAAGAACCATCAGCAAGTTGTATAACAATGTTAGAATCATGCAAGGATCTTATTCCTAAATCCTCAATCAAAGAATAGGGTAACACATTAATTGAGGCACCCAAGTCTAACAAGGCTTTCTCAAATCGATGCTCACCTATAGTGATAGGAATAGTAAATGTACCTGGATCCTTGCACTTCTCAGGCATGCGTCTCTGAACTACTGCTGACACATGTTCACTCACTGGAATCTTCTTTTGAGCCTTCTGCTTCTGAGTCCTCTTCACGGTGCACAACTCCTTCAAGAACTTGGCATATCGAGGGATAGCCTTGATAAGCATGATCAGGGGAATGTTCACCTTACAGTCCCGAAATGTCTCGAACAGATCGTTGTCTTCAGCTACTCTCTTGGCCTTCAGCGCCTCAGGGAAAGGTGTTGGTGGCTTCTCAGAACCTAGAGGGGGAAACATGGGGCGAACGTAGTCATCAATACAGGTTTCTTCAGCAGAGTCGGGTTCTCGAAGGCCAGGTCGCGGTAAGTCCACCGCAGGGCGTCGATCATCACCGCGGGGCGGTGAGGTCGCGGCGTGTTTACTGAGATCAGCCGCCGGGTCGCGGCCAGAGTCGCCGCGGGGCGGTGGATTCGACGTTTCTTTCCTGGCTCCTTTAATTTCTGGCCAGGCCGCGGTGGCATCCACCGCGGGGCGGTCAGTGATTTTCTCCTTCTCGATCTCGTTTTCCTTCTCAGCTATAGGAGCAACGTCCAACTTTTTACCACTTCTGAGGGTAATAGAGCTCACATTCTCCCTTGGGTTCACAGTAGTCTGAGATGGCAAGGAATTAGATGTCCTCTGGTCAAGTTTGGTCACAACATCAGCAAGCTGGCCAATCTGTCTCTCTATGTTCTTAATACTTGACTCAGTAGCCTATACATGCGTGGCGAAATGATGAGTCAGAGTCTTTAGCATCTCTTCGATAGAAGCACCAGAGCTTTGGCCTTGAGGCCTCTGTTGGTATGGGACTCTCTGCTGGTACTGCTGTTGTGCAGGCTGTTGACCACCTTGAGGGTCACTCTATCTAAAACCTGGGTGGTCTCGCCCTCTCGGATTATAATTGGGTTGTCCACCAAACTGTGGTCTAGGGGGTCCATAACCTCCTATAGCATTAACTTCAGCAACACCCTCCTCCTGCAGCTGAGGACAAGTGTCGGTGGGGTGGTATTGATCAGAGCAAAGCCCACATGCTTTAACTTGTTGAGGGGCGTTCTGATTCGTCATCCTCTTCACCATCTCTTTCAGCTCAGCTAGCTCAGTCAACACTGGGCTTGGTCCTGCAGGGGTCACGGCATTGACTGCCTTCCTTTGGTATGTCTTCCCAAAACTCCTAGTGCTCTCACTCATCTCCTGGAATCTCTCCATGGTTGCATCCGGTGTCAGATTCAGAATGCTTACACCGTAAGCAGCGTCAACCATCCTTCTCTCTTGGTCCAGCAGACCATTGTGTAAATAGAGGACAAGGTCCTGCTTGGCGTATCCGTGGAATGGGCAGCTAGAGCAAAGTCTCTTGTACCTCTCAAGATAATCATACAGCGTCTCATCACCAGCCTGCTCAATATTGGCAATTGCCTTTTTCAAGGCATTCGCCTTCTTTGTTGGAAAGTACTTGTCCAGGAATGCCTTGTGCAGTTTATTCCAGGTATGTATGGTTCCTGGTGGCAAGTGATAGTACCAGTCGCTTGCAGAGTCTAGCAGGGAGAAACCAAAAGCTTTCATCTTGATTTGGTCTTTCGTCACGTTCCTGGGCTTCATAGTCATGCAGACATTATGGAACTTGCCCAAGTGAGAGATCGGGTCTTCTCCACTCAAACCGTGGAACTTTGAGAGATAAGCAACAACTCCAGATTTCAGCTCAAAATTCACCCCTTCGCCAAGTGCATGGATGACGACAGCCAGGGGTTGTGCTCCAATATTCGGCTCAGTCAATTCTCTCAGAGTCTCAGCCATTGCGACATTAGGGATATTAATTGGCTCAGTCGGCTCAACGACCTCAACCTCGACTTCTTCTTCTCCTTGATCGCGTAGGTTCGCACGGAACGATCTGTCGACTTCTGGATCAAAAGCTACGAGAGGAGAGTCAGTAGAATGAGTGTCGACCATAAGATAGGTCTCCACCAAAAATCAATCACAAAAACACACAACAAAACAGAAAACTTCCCCGGCAATGGTGCCAAATTTGACGGGGCTAAAGATGCGCAATGCAAATATCGTTGATTAGCCTTATCAAAGTAAAAAGTCCTAACAGACCTACTAAACAGATGTATAGTAAGCAAGCAAGGGTCGAACCCACAGGGAAGGTCTGATGCAGTATGCAATTGTGAATGACAAGTAACAAGCAGGGGGGTTTAGTTATCACGAGAAAGCAAAGCAAACAAGTTTGGTTGAGTTGAGAAAATATAATGGGAAAGTAGTCCTACTAGAGCGAGATCCACAATACAGAGATATAATTTGATCACAGAAATCTATGTAATCCAAGTTCTTTTACTATCCTTATAGTTGTGCCCACCCTGATCTTAAGTATTATCGATTCTCACAGTTGTCGATAGACTTATCACTATGTCACTGGTAAAGTACCTCCGATTCTCACAGTTGTCGGTATACTTTATCACTGACGCAACAATAGCAATGCACACAAGGATATATGATACATGCAAATAGAAAGACGTATTAATACTCGCATGCAACTGACTCTCACTCACAATTGTACGCTCGGAACCCCTATACGCACAATTATGTATGCCACTAGATATGCACTCGGAACCCCTATATGCAATCCTAGCAATTGATAAAAAGTATTCAACCTAGTTGATCAGGCTAAGAAGAACAACAAGAAATCAATATACAATATAACCAAGAGAATCAAACCAACATTTATAAGGATAAGAACAAGGAATAGAAATCTCACAAACACATCAACTGTATTTCTTCAATCGTCTAGTAGAACAGAGGGAAGTTAGTTCTCCATTCAAACGAGAATGAAAACTAAGGGAAATAACGTCTGAAATAAAGCAGTAACGAGTTGTGTTCTCAGTGTCTCCCTCTTAACCTAGAAAGGGGGCTTAAATAGTCTTCTGAAAACTAGGTTAAACTAATGAAAATAATAAAGGAAACAAAATAATAAAATAACAAAATCTGAAAACAATAAAAGGAAATAAAAGTCTTCAGACGCGCGACACTTAACACGGCCACCGCGGGGCGGTGAGATCCACCGCGGGGCGTCAGGCTTTCCACCGCGGGGCTTCATTCTTCTCTGAGAGTCACCGCCGGGCCGCGGTGACTCTGGTGCGGGGCGGTGAGCTAGCTCACTCTCTTCTTCTGTTGTTCTTCATTACTACCCAGTGTTGGTAGTCTTCTCCATGCATGCTCCAACAGCTCCATCTCCATCCTCATGTCTCCATCTAAGCTGTAAATCCAAGAATATCTTCACTTCTCTCCATAACTTCTGGATCACAGACTTAGCCTAAAAACCACTCATAAATTCCTCCAAATCATGCTAATAATTGCTAGTAAAGGTGTATGAAATAACACCTCTCAACTATGTTGGGATGATGTTTGACATTTGCAGCCGAAGACTCTTAGATGAGCAATGTTGGGAACTCTGCCTCTTAGTAGCTCATATGAAGTCTTCTCTAGCATGGGGCGTAGCATAGCCCGATTTAAAATGTAGCACGCTACATTAACCGCTTCTGCCCAGAAGGATTGAGAGAGTCCGCTCGAGATGAGCATGGTTCGAGCCATATCTTCCAAAGTCTTGTTCTTTCTTTCAACAACTCTGTTCTGTTGTGGAGTGTAGGGAGCTGAGAAATTATGACCAACTCCATGTTCCCTGCAAAATGTTAGAAAATCTCCATTCTCGAACTCAGTTCCATGATCAGAACGAATAGCACGAAGAGATACATTCAATGATTTTTCAAGTAAGGGAACTAACTCGTTGAACCTATCAAAGACTTCACTTTTAGATTTTATAAATAATGTCCAAGTGAATCTGGAGTAATCATCAACAAGTACCAAAATATGCATGTTACCACCAATGCTTTGAACTCGCAGGGGTCCACAAAGATCCATGTGTATGAGTTCCAGAGGTTTAGAGGAACTCACCATTGTTTTGGATTCGAAGGAACTACGAACCTGTTTCCCTTGAACACAGTCAGAACAGATTTCTGACTTTTCAACATTGATTTTGGGAAGACCACGAACGAGTTCCTTTTGATGTAGCTTGTGGATGAGCTTGATGCTTGTGTGACCAAGTCGTCGATGCCATAGATTTGTCTGATCTTCAATTGACGAGAGACACAGCTTCTCTTTGGGAACGAATTTTGGATCAATAACATAGACGTTGTTGAACCTCTTGCCTTTTAAGATCACAGTTCCCTTGATATCTTCCACAGTACATTCCTTAGAGGTAAAACGAACCTCATTTCCTCCTTGATCACACAGTTGTGACACACTAATGTAATACCCCTCACTTTTATAAGGGCATTTTGGTAATTTTCTCAACCTTTGTTTAATTAATTATTTCGCTTTCAGTGGAGTTCGGATTTTCCGTAACATCCTTGATCTCCGAAATAATTCCTTGAGTGATATAAAATACATTCGAGGTATTTTCGGAATTTAGAATATTTGTTTGGACACAAATATATAATTTCCGGGATTAAAAACCCATACCAAAACAATTTCCCCAAAAAGTTTCTCAGGCCAGGCTCGGTGTCACTCCCGCGTGTGTCCACGCCATCCTCAGAATTTGGGGCACCTGTCGAGGGCTTGGTTGGGCACGCCTCCTCTCGGGTTACAAGGATGATCCTCCTAGAGCTATATAAGAAGCTCGCTGGAGAAGCTGAAAATACACCTCTCCCGTTCGATCTCCCCTGTTCCGATCTCCTCTCGTTCAAATCCACCGGCAACCACTCCCGTTCCCGAGCTCGTTCAGCTCTTTCCCGGCGCCGTCTCCTTCACCTCCGACGAGCCGCTTTCATTTCTGCCGGTGTCGTGAGCTCCCCCTGCTCCGCCAATTTCTTCCGGCGAACCACCGACGAGGGCGCCTCTGTTCTACGGTGCCGCCGTTTCGCCGTGCTTGCTGTTGTTGCTGCGCGCCACCGCCGCCCTGCTGAACTCCCTCCCCGGCGACGAGGCGGCGAAAGCCGGACGAGATTCCCCCGCCTCCATTGTTGTCATTGTGGTCGAGTTACTGTTGTCGTGCTTCGGGGGAGATTGGGGTAGAAGATGACAAGTGGGCCCCATCCCACTTAATTAAGTTCTGTTGGGCTGAAGCCCATTTAAGCTTCCAGTCCAGATTCAACCCGAAATTATTCGAGCGGTATAACTCCGACTCCCTTTCATCCGTATCTGTCTTTAGGAAAATTCAATCAATATTCTTATGATTTAAGATCATAAGAATTTATTGAATTTAATTCCTTGAGTTCGTCCAGACAAATTAATTGAGATTAATTAATATGTCATATGCTGGATCGCGTGTGGACTCGTAATCCGTTGGAGCTATCTGAAGCTTAGGCCATATCCTCGGAAAGGATATAATCAGTAGTCGTCTCGTCTAGATTCATCGCCGAATCTAGTCCAGGCAAGTGGCGGTTCGCTCTTGCTCATCATTCCATATTTCCATTGATTATCAATTGTTTAATTGTTAATTGATTTGGAATAAATATTGTTTCTGTCTGAATTAGTTTTGATGAACTGTTTTGGAAGATTAAAAGATGACATTATAATAGGTTGTATATTATGCTAGAATCAACGCTATTATATATATATATATTGATAGGTTGAGATATATCTATGATGTTGGCCATAAGGGCTTTGATACGATTATTATTGTGTTAGACTGTTTAGTTAGCATGAGTAGTCAGGAACATTGGACTCTTCGACGTCCAGTCGTTTCTTTATAATATTAAATGGTGTGTAGGGCGGCAAAACCTCTAACATCATTCTATTGGTCATGACCGTCCTCTATGCGTTTTGTGTAGAGGTGTACACATAGCCAGTGTCACAAATCTCGGGAGTTGCTCCCAAAAGATCTCTTGTCTCGGACGAGATGATTATAAAAGCTTATAACGTAATTGTGCGTTTTGGAATTAAATAAGATAAGTGCCCAAGCGCACATGATTAAATATATCTGTGGCGAGTAGTGCAGCTAGGAAAACTCGTCTTGACTGATCAAAGTACGTTCTCTTTCCAATATGAATTCGCATTATGCGGTGAGGTTGGTTGTGAACCGAAACATCTAGTCGTTTTTGAACGCTTGTATGAGATGTTTAGGTTTCAGACTTTGTCATGTTTCTGATAAGACTCAAGTTCTTGGAGTCTTCTCTTGGATTAATTCCTATAAGACTCATTTCCGTTGGAGTCTTCTCTTGATCATGCCTTTTGATATATATTCTAGTAGTAGTATGGTGGTTGACTAACGTACTCGACTATTATTCGAGCGACGATGAGTCTAACCTAATACGACTACTTTGAACCATCTGCTTTGTACCCTTGCATAGTCTTTCATTAGACTAACCAACCGTAATTGTTCTCTGTATGGTTGGCTGGTGTCATCCGTTCGATTCAGCACATCAGATAAGTTGCCACTCCGTGAAGGCTAGAGCGACTATGGACGTAAATGGTGTTTTAATAAATTTGTTCAGGTTGAGATCCTTGGCGTTGATCGATGTGATCAAGACTTGTATTTATTTTAAAAGACTTCCGCTGAACTATGTTTACTCTGATTGTACTATATTTCGTTTGATCGGACTACTTTATGTTTTGTCCTATGTGGGATTGGGATGTAATCCCCAAACTTATGTTTTGATTAAACATTTTGGTGCGTTGCACTTTGATTACCATTCTATGATTTGTATTTCATTGGAAAAGCCTGGGGTGGCTTCAGTGTGAAACCCGAGGTCATTGGCAGTAATACCTTTCCAAATGGGTTAAGATTTGGGGGTGTTACAACTAATTAGATCAAAACCTAAGTTTTCAACAAGGTTAACGTTACTTACCTTAATGTGATCAGTAAGATTCACATTTCCAGTTCCACAGATTGCTCACTTTTTCTTGTCTCCGAAGGAAATAGTACATCCTCGGTGTTTTTGAAGTGACGACATTTTGTTTCTGTTTTCGGTCATATGGCATGAGCAACCACTGTCTATATACCACTTGTCTTGTTGTCACACTTTGTCCTGTACAAGGGAACTCAAACTTTTTGAACCCAGCTAAGCTTATCTTTTTTGGGAGAATGAGGTTGATATCTTTTCTGTGGGTTAGAAGTAGGAACAAAATAACAAGGATCATTCAAATCATTAATGGTATACATCTTCTTTTTATTGTTCATTTTTTGGTTCTTTTTTCTAGCATTTTCTTCCATTTGTCTTTTCTTGTGAATGCACTCATGAATATAATGACCATTTTTACCACAATGCCAGTAGACACGATTATAGACAACATGACCATACTTACCATGACTAGGTCTGAATGGTCTTTCTTGCTTTCTCTGCTCAAAGTTAACTTTCTTACCTTTAGTTCCCTGAGCTTGATCAATATACATCTTATGAGCATTCTGGCCATCGAACCACGTCTGATTTTCTTTAGGCTTCTATTCTATCACTTTTACCTTTTCTTCTAGGAAATGGTTTTTGTTGCGAGAGGTTTGTAGAGCACAATTGAGAGTTTCATTTTTCTCGACCAGTTCCCTTCTCAGTTTCTCATTTTCAACAGAACATGTATCCTCAGAATCTTTCTTACCAGGGTAACCAATACCATAACGTTGCTTAACAAACACAGTTTGATTCACAATTTTCTCATTTATAAAGTCAGTAAGATGATCAAGTTTGTTCATTATTTCAGCAAGCATGACAGAGGTGTTCTTTTCAGAGTCAGTGGAAGCAACAATAGGATTTTCAACATGCATGGGTTCCTTTTTAATGGTAATACAAGAGTCATATTTCCTAGAGGAACTAGCAAGTAATTTCTCAGTTTCATCAAGTTTCTTGCTCCAGACAGAGTTTTCAGTAGATAAGCATGAGATTTCATCTTCATATTCTTCTAGTTTCTCTTGAAGGGAACTATTTTCCTTTCCAAATTTCTTAATGATCTTGATCAATTGTTTCTTATCACATTCAAGAAGAGATTTGGTAAAGTTAGAAGAAGATACCTCAGAGTCATCTGATTCAGTTGAATCTTCCTTAGCCATCAAGCATCTTCCTCCAGAAGTTCCATTCGTATCCAGTTCCTCTTCAGAGTCTTCGGAATCGTCTCCAAAGGTAGCAAAGAGAGCTTTCTTCTGCATAGGCTTGTTATCTTCATTTGAGTTCTTAGGGCAGTTTCTAGCAAGATGTCCTCTTTCCTTGCATTGATAGCAAGCATATTCAGAGAGAGATCTCTTTTGAAAGTTTTTCTTGAACTTTCCCTTGATGAAGTGCTTCTTGATGTGCTTAGTGACCAGGGCTGTCATCTCATCTTCTTCTTCTTCGAGATCTGAGTTTTCTTCCTCCATCTCAATCCTAGAGAAGGCCTTTGAGATTTTTAAGGCTATTCTCTTCTCCATCTTCTTGGCAGAACTTGTTTTGAGGGCCTCCCTTTCTTCAACTTTAAGTTTCCCTATGATTTGAGTTAAGGGAAGACCTTGAATTCCAGGGGTGGTCTTTAAAACTCTTTTGATGAGATTGAACTTTGAGTTGAGTCTATTGATGATAACAAGAGATTTGGACCACTCATCAAGCTTGACGTCAGCATTGTTGAGTTTGGTGATGAGTCTTGTGAAATGCGAGTGGTATTGAGAGATGTTCTCAGTTTCCAGCATCTCGAAGGTGTGGTATTCTTCTTCTAGAGCAAACTTCATGCTTTGCTTCAGTTCCTCACTTCCTTCATTCATCTCCTTTAGGGCTGTCCAGATGCCCTTTGCAGTTCCAATTCATATCACCTTGTCCATGTCCTCCCTTGTTAACCCATTAAGAATGAGTTGACGAGTTTTAGCATTCTTTTCTTTGATGGTATAGTACTCATGTTTCCAGTCCCTATCCACTAGCTTTTCAGGAATAACACCATCACCATTTTCAATCACGCGCCAGCACTGATAGTCCATGGTTTGAATGTAGTTGGTCATGCATTTCTCCCACCATTCTTCTTCTCCCTTCTTTCGGATGTGGGGCTTGTTGATGGAGATTCCCAAACTGAATTCGCTTGAGCTGGTCATCTTGAAATCTGTAAACTAACACAAATCTAAAGCGTCTGCTCTGATACCAATTGTAGGATCGTACGTGTTAGAGATCAAAGGGAACTGAGAGTTCAGTTCCTTAGCAGCGGAATAAGTAAACAACACAGAATCAAGTCTAGTTCCTTAGAGTGGGAACCTTTGATAACCAACTAGTTATCCAGGATAAAACCCACTACCTCTCTTTCAAGAGGATTTGAAAGTCTACTTTTTTTTATTAATGCTTCGATTACAATCAACTAAAAGATAGAACACACAGATTAAAGTCTTAAGACACACTAAAGACTCTCTACATAGTTCGACCAAATCAAGCACACAACAAGCAAGTGACTTACAGTTCTTCTTCAAAGAACTAAGCTCTATTTCTTCTTCGTAAGCAATGTGAGTGAATGCGTAAATATGAGAGAGTTTAATTACCCTATTTATGTAACTCAATTGTGTAGAGGAACCGAATCTCCAACAACTGATTTACACAAATAAAATAATCAAAAAGTAATCGGAAAGATAACATTTGTTACCAAATATAATCTTCTACGATTTTACAACTTTTGTTTCCATAAAAGATAAACATATAATGTTCTAAGATAACATGAAAACAGGATAATCTTTATCTTCTCTCTCCAAGTAAAGATCTACCCTAAGCGGATCGTCGCCGCCTTTCATCTTTTGTTCCAAGTTCTTGCGGCGTCAGCGTCCTTCAGTTCCTGTGCCAGTTCCCAAACCTGGTGTCTTAGTCTCTGTCTTGTATTTCCAATTCCTGAGTTTCCTGTTTAACAACACATATGAAAATATTAATAGCAAAGTGTTTGTCATCGTCAAAACTAGGAAAACTGAGAAAGGGAACTAGGTAGGGAACTGGAGTTCCCAAAAATTCACTTCCTAACAACAATAACACAATGTCTACAATCTAACGGCTATATTTTGCGTTCGTAATTTGGTACACCTGTAATAGGTGTACCAACTTGGTACGCCTATAAGAGGCGTACCAAATTTGTACGCCTCTTAAAGGCATATCAAATAATACATGTTTCTCAAATTTTCCATTTTTTCCGGTTTTGGCCATGTACTTCTATCACATGTGTACGCCTCTTCCATGCGCACCAAAGTGCGTACGAAAAGTTTAAAAAAAGTGTGTATATAGCGGTCTCGTAAATTAAACGTTAGTAATCTTCTTATGTAATAACCCTCATTTTATCATAAGGGTATTAATGTAATTTCTATATTTTTTATTTTTATAATAATAAAAGTTATGAAATTTATTTTATTCCTTTTAAAGGAGTAATTTGAATTTCCGTTAACTTAAGTTCAAAGGTTGGGTTATGATAATTTTTTGGTACAAATTATCAAATTGTTTATAATAGTATGGTGTAGAAATAAATAAATAAATAAATAAATAAATAAGTATAAAAATGAATGTAGTTTTAGAATTTTAAATATAATAATAAAAGTTATAAGAATTATTATGTTTATCCATGAAGAGATAAAATAATAAATACCTTAAGTATGTTATCTCTTTAAGCTATGAATGGTCTAAATTATGATTAACCTTATATTAATTATAATTTAAATAAACTTATCAATTTAATTTTAATTATTTAAGTTAAGATTAACAAAATGTTAATTAAGAGTTAAAAATGGCTAAGTTTATAAAAAAAGATGGTTTAAGCTTAAAACTAGCCTAATTTAATTTTACCTTTAACTTAAATTTGGGTTAAAATGTATAAATAAACTTAGGATAAGTTATAAATAAGATTTGGTAAATTTTGTAATTTTTAAAAGTTAAATTAAGGGTATTTTTGCCAAAACTTAAACATTTGGGAAAAAATGTGTAAGTAGGGGGATGATTGTAATTATGGAAAGCTGTCTTCTTCAACCTCCAGCCTCCACGCGCAGCCAGCCAAGGTCCTTCAATGGCGAAATTCAGTCCATTTTTGGGCGCGATTATTTAAATTCGATCATGGGCATTGAAAAATATGATCTTGTGCATTGAATTACTCCATCAATTGGGATTACAGTGGGAAAATCACCGGGATTTTATCTGGTAATCAAACATACCGATTCGTTGGTATCGAATTGAATTTTGAAAAATTCGATCGCATTGGCTTGAATTGAGAGGAGTGATTTGCTGGATTGTATCGAGGCATTTGAAGGCAACATTAGCCCTATAAATACCCCTCTAATTGTTCCCCCAATTCATCCAATTTCAAACCCAAGAGCTCAAGAACCCTAATCCCGACCACGACTGTTCTTAATTCGACCACCACGAAGCTTCGTTTTTGTAATTCTCACCACCACTAGCTCCGCACTTGAGTCCTCTTCAAAAGCCCTTTGGTCCAGCTCCGGTGGTGCTCCGACGAGGCATAATTTGGCAATTTTCCGACCGATGTCAGTTCGTGTTTTCCGGTGAAGCTTTTCTTCAATTCGGTTATGGTTTTGTGTTTTTTTTTGTTTAATCTTGATTAATTTAATTAATATGGATTACTAAAAAATATATAATTAGGAATATTAATTAATTTAATTTAATTGGGTTAATATTAATTAAGGTTTTAAAATTACCTATTTAAGTTAATGAGGTAATTAAATTATAAAATATGCACATATAGTTATAAATAATTATGTTTATAAAAAATATACAATTAGGAATATTAATTAATTTAATTTAATTGGGTTAATATTAATTAAGGTTTTAAAATTACGTATTTAAGTTAATGAGGTAATTAAATTATAAAATATGCACATATAGTTATAAATAATTATGTTTATAAATAAGGGTTAAAATAAATTAATTTTGGTCAATTAATTTTAATTAGGTTGTTGATTATGATTAAAGGAATTAATCATACAATTATCCGACAATTGGTTTATTTGGACTTAAATCAATCCAATTAGAAATCGAGACAAGTATCGTTCAATTTCCATTATTGAACAAATTATCTTATTATAATTTATTTTTGTGTGAATTGGATACGTCTCAGAATTGCTATTGGGATGGAAACGAATCAAGAATCCAGTTTGTTGGTCCAGAGCGACTTTCTTTAGAACGATATTACGTCGTTCAACAGATTATCTAATCTGAAGCAAGTGGCGGTTTACTCTTGCAATTTATTCCATATTTTTCTTAAATGACAATTAATCAATTGTCTTAATTAAGTTGGAATAGATATTCTTAATCTTGTGTTTGGGAACTTGTGTGTTAAATTGGTGTGAAAATGAACTTTATTATTAGGTTGTATATTTGATAGCAACGATCCTTATATATACATATATATTATTATTATAGGGTGCTAGATGAACTTTGGTGTGGATTTGTTGTGCATTTGGTGTGGACTTAATTGCTAGTTAGCACGGGTATTCGTAGGAACGGTATTTACCTTGTGAAGTTTAGCTGTTTCTTTATAACTTGGTATTAGGATGATTATTTCCCTAATACTTTTGGTCAAGACCTACCCTTATTTGAATATAAGTGGTGGTGCACTTAGCTAGTGCCGAAATTCAGGATTCATCCCATGATCTTTATCTCATTGCGAGATTGGTGTGGATTAATAGCTTTAACGTAAATGCACGTTTTGGAATTAAATAAGATAAGTGTCGTTTTGCACATAATTAATATACCCTCGGCTGAGAAGTACAACGTGGAACCTGCCCGATCTCTTGTCTAAAGTAAGTCTCCTTTCCAATCTGGATTCGCATTATGCAGTGAGGTTGGTCGATGACCCAAATATGCAACGAGGCGTTTTCAAAACATTGTGTGTTAAATATAATGTTCCCAAACAAATTCAATGAATTCCCACAAAACTCATTTCCGTTCGAGTCTTCTCTTGAAGCATTCTTTTTCTATCGTTTCAGTGAGAGTATCCGAGTTATGTATCGTCTACCGACTATTATTCCAGAGACAATGATAGTAACTAGATACAATCACAAGAACCACTTTGTTTGAGCCCTTGTTTTGTCTATCATTAGACTAATCAACCTTTCATTTTCCTTGCATGGTTGGCTGGTGTCATCCGTCCTATACGGCACATCAGTAGTTGGTTTCAGACAACCATGAAGTAACAAATCGAAGACGAATGCTTGCAGTTTGAGATTTAAAGCGATATCATTTTTAAGGTTTTCTAGTATTAATTAAATTTTCTTAAATAAATGTAATACTTAGATGAGTTAGTCATGTATTTAGGGTTTATTTAAAAGTCTTCTGCTGTTGTGTAATTTCGAGTTGTAAAACTTCTCTCCTCAATTTACGAGGAAAGATTTAATAAAGGTCAAATATTTGTTTCCAAAGTCTTCCGCTATTTACTCTTTATTATGATTGTAATTAAGTATAACTAGTTGTCGTAGCTCATGCTTCGCACGAGTCAGTATTAAATATTATTGTAGTTTGTGTCTTAGCAATATATATTTTGACGGACCTATATTTGAGTTTAGTGTTGGCCCATGAACATATTTGATTTAGCACCTTTAGCCCTTGAAAAAGCTCTTTTAAGTAAGCTTTGCATTCAAGTGAGCATTGAATGACTCAAAATGCCAACTTTTAAATATAGATAGATTGTTCAGATTAAATCTTAGGATGACTTTGGACTTTAAAGTCTGAGGTCACTAGCATGTGACACTACCGACGTAAGTCGGGGGTGTTACATCTTATCCTCCGCTTCATGCTCACTGATTATTTTGCAAATTATAATTAAATGCTAATATTTTCTATCTCTTATATTTGGCACAAGGAAAAGACCGTTATTGTTTCTTGGCACATTGTTATATCTTGGATTATGTTTTATTTGATTTCAATTATAATTAGAGTAACCATTTTTTTTAATACATTTCCTAAATCTCTACGGTTAAAATATTTGGTTAGTTTTTCTTATAATTTGCAAGATTTAAAGTTGTTAATATTTGGTTAGCATTATAATAAAGTTTAGTATTTCTCTGAAATAATTTTTTCTTATATTTGATATAATAAACTAAGCTTTAAGATATTTATTATCTAACTTTATTATTGATTTTAATTTATTAAAGCACTTTACTCAATATGATCATTATATGATTAAAACAACTTTCGTAAAAAATGAAACGCTCTCTCCTAACCCTAGTTTTCTTGTGGCCACCACTCCCAAACCCTTGCTCTTCAATCCACATATCCACCTAATCCTTTGCTTTGCTACCCTAGATCTTCCAAATCTGAGCCAGATCTGGCACATCCCTGCCCAAACCATGACATTCTCCACAGAATCTGGTACTATTTTAACAAAATCGACCTCTTTTCTCCTACTCCTGATCTCTTATCTCCTAATCAGTGCTCCTCTCCTTACTTACCATCCTGATTTCACGATGTTTGTTGTGGAGAATGACTCTCTCTACCCAAATTTGGGGTCTCTCTTGTTGGGTGGAGGTGCTATTTTGTCGTCCAGCGGCTTGCCATCTCCTTCTACAGTGTTGTGATGATGGATTCTGAGTCAATCTCGTTGTTCAGGCCATTTGCTGAAGTATACAAGTGGAGGAACTCAGAATGGTTTCCTTCTTATTGAGTGTACTTTCCCATATCTCAAACCGCCAAGTCAACCTTCATCTGCAATCGTAAATCCAGGTTCTCTATGTACTCTCTCATTCTCCCCTTTCTGACTTGGTTTAGTTTATGGACTCTTATCTATTTAAATGAACATCTATAATGAAGGAGGCCTTGTGCTCTCCTCCTGGAAGTTCCTCTTCCAAAGGTAATCACGCTCCCTATGTTGAACCTTTTGTCATTAGTTATGGCACTCCTACTCCTAAGTTGCCCACTGTCACTACCAAAAACACTACCCTCCCCCTTGACAACATCACCACTGCTACTAATGCTACTAGCTCCATCCCTGAACAAACTTCTTCTCTGTACAAGCCCTCCATTGACATGAACCTTTACCTGTCCAGACTTTCTGGGGTTCATAAGAACATTCTTAAGTTTAAGGAATCTTCCCTGTTTGGGTATGTGATTGGGGAACCAACAGATTTCTCTAAGTTACGTGCCAAACTGAAAAAGTGACTGGAAGTTTGTAAAGGAATCTTTTGATATTCTGGAAAAAAAACCAATATGTGGTTTGAGCTTAGGTTTGCCAATCCCAAATACCAGAAAAGAGTGTGGGATGGGAGATCGTGCCATATTTTTGGGAAGCTTGTTCTATTAAAACTTTGGTCCTCTAATTTTGATCTTTTCTCTGAACCCATATCCACTCTCATTAAACTTGATCCATTCACTAAAAATAAGCAGAGAGTGAGCTATGCTAGGATCTACATTAATGTAGATATTTCTAGTGTCAACCACAAAACCCTTGTTATTCCTAATGAAGAGGGGGAACTTCGGGAATTTAAGATTTGGTTTGAAGAATGCCCTGAGGGGTGTGGTACCTGTGGTGCTCTTGAGCACACTTTTAATACATGCCCTTTGAGGAATGTGAAACCTCTATCTATACAAATGAATTTTCAAAGGCTTAAAGTGTCTTCTGATGTTGAAGACTTTGCATCTGAAACCACAAAGAACCCTAACAACTGGAAGGTTCTCTCCCACCCCAAGAAAACTGAATCCTTTAATCCCACTGAAAACCAAGCTCAATCCATCATTGTGAAAGCCAGAATCAATGGCTTCTCTTTCTCATACCAGTCTATTACTCCTCCTCTAGGTCACACGACATCCTCTAAACCTATGAACAATGCTATTACTGGTCTTTCACCTGTTTTGCCTAGCAGCGTCACCCCTCCTTTTAGGCTTCCTCACCCTAATGATGATGCCCCGGAGAAGTGCTTGGTGGCACCCCCAAAACCATGTCTTGTGCAAGACAATGAGGATAACAAAAAGATGGCAGTTGCTGACCTCCAAGATTTTCATGAGAATGATGACCTATTGGATGAACCATGTGAGGGAGTTGTTGTCTCCCAAGAGCAAACTAATCAATTTCTCTATGAGGCCCTTTCTAAGGATACTACCCTAAAGACTGCTCTACCTCCTCAAAAACTTTAATAGGCCATTCCAGAACCCTCCTTGATGGAATCTGACAGGATGATCAACACCAATGACCAACTTCCATCTATATCCGAGTCAAGCAATCGGAAAGATATGGAATTGGAGGGTGATATTGCCTCCTCTAGACTGAAGGGTATCAAAAAAATGAAAAAATAATAATGATTAGGAGAGGCTTTCAAGGTTTTTATCTTTTATTTATGAACAATGTTGTTGATCTAGTGGACTTGTCTATCTCCTTTATGAATACTGGTCTCACCCACTACAAGAAAACCGTAAACCCCTTATATGCTATTGTCTTTAGATTATGCTATGTACTCCTTTAGCCCTATGAATGGCCCCTTGTCATCCTTGATGTAAACTGCTATCTGATTTATGAAAGTTACTACTTTATGTATCTCTTGTGCCACAATTATGACAATTGCACCCATTACTAATTTACTATGACTCTTATCACTACACCTGAAAGCTTAATAACTAGAGCAACTTTTACATTCTTCTTTATCTCGTTCCTTTCCTTGTTGTTTGTGTTTGGTTTTTTCTTTTTTCCTGTGGTTATGGCTCTTTCTTACACTTTCTTTTGTGGGTTTCTATGCTCATTTTCTCTCTCTTGTTTCTGGTTTTGGCTTGGTTGCTCTGGCTACTGGTGTTTCTCTCTTTCTTGGGATAGGTGTTTGCTTCCTTGCTGAAGATTAGTTGGAGCTTGATTGGCTCAATCTCGCTCCTTATTTGTCTGATGTTTTGGTTTCTCTTTGGTCTCTCTCTCCCCCTCATTTATTTGGTTTTTTTGTTTTCTTTATCTTATTTTCCTTTCCACTTTTCCTTGACTAAATTCTATTTGCTAACTTTGATCAATTGGAATCCATTAGAGGTTATTACTAATGACAAATTGAATCACAAGTTGTACTCCTACACTGGGAACCTCTCTTAGAGTTGGAAAGATCATACGAAAACACATCTGAACAATACCAGAACATAGGAAAATGCTAGTAAAGCTTACCAGATGCTTTCACTAGCCTTGGAATGCTGGAATTCTATTTTCTATATTCAAGGTTTTATTATGAACAAGACCATTTTGTTATGTACTTGGACATTGATGTAAAGGGAGCCATAACTACTGAACAACTGAGTATCACCTGTACGCCTTACTATAATCCTATTGGATTTTTTTGGTGTGATAATAGCACAGGTTACTCTATGCTCAAACAAAAGAAACACCATAAAATCTGACATATCCATGAAGCTTTTAAAAGGTACTTGAACAAATATAATAAGACCACTTGGACTAAAGAGGCAATATCCACTTATTTTTAGAATATAAGACAATATACCATAACAAGGTAAGGAAAAAATAATACCAGATCTAGCCCATCTAAACAAATGCTTCCCATGAAGATTACGACATGAAATTGTAGAGGTTTGGGAAGGAAAAACTTATGGGTCGATATTATTCATTTTGCAAAATAGAATGCATACACTTACTAGCCCTACTAGAAATCAGAACATAAAAACAACCAAATGAATGAATCTGAAGGAAAGCGAGTTTAAATGAGTTTGCATTCTCTCTCTAGGGGTTTTGTGGGGGGAATCTATGTTATGTGGAAAAAATTCCAACTCACAAATGAAGCCCTTGAACTTGACCAAATTGATACCAGATTCAAGACACTAAAATACACTAATAATATCACTCAAAATACATTAATGATCATTTGTGTCTATGCTCCTCCAAATGAAGCTAACAAAGATAAATTTTTGGAAGATATCAATAATTTCATTACTATCTATCATCTGTCGTGCATTCTTATGGGCGATCTAAACGAAATACAAGACGCAATGGAAAAATATGGGGGTTCTAACCCACTCTGAAATAGATTTACTAGACTTTTACAAATTAAAAACTTTTGTGATTTGATTGACATACCAACCCAAGGAAATCCTTTCACTTGGAGAAGAAATCGTACTGAAATCAATAATATTTATAAAAAATTAGATAGAGTTCTAGTACACCATGATATCATTCAATGGTATCCTGCTCTCTTTACCAAAATTCATGGGCTCACATCCTCAGATCATTGTACGATCACTATTGATCTTCTTATAAGCACATCCTTTAAAAATCAACCATTTAAATTAGAGAAAATTTGGATGACTAGAAAAGATTTTAAAAATATTGTCAAACAGGCTTGGAGGGTTCAATATCATGGCTCCGTATGCAATGTTCTAAAAGTCGCTAGGCAGGAGTTGGGGGTGAGGGGGGCCTAAGCGAATAAAAAATTAATGCGTGATCCATGTAATTAATTGACTATATTTTCCCGAATCCATTACAGTTTATAAAACTATGTTGGGATGATGTTTGATATTTAATTACGAGCCTTATTGTACAAATCATCACCCAAAACTATGTTTTATGCATCCGTCATCTCCTAAGATGTTGTTGCTTCTACAACATATGAGACTTCTTCTCGCCTAGGCGGCCCTAGACGAGGTCCTAGCGCCCAGGCGGGCCTAGGTGGCCTTAGGCGGGGATTTTTAGAACACTGCCCGTATGTATGATTTGGTAAAGAAAACTCAACTACTCATAAAAAAGCTAAAGAATGCAACAAAACCACCTTTGGTAATATTTTCACTCAATTAAACAAAATTGAGGAAGAGCTTACAACTATCCAAACCACTATTAGCATTACCCCAAACCAATTACTAGCACAAAAACAAACTAGACCAAAGAAAGAAAAGATTTTTGAATTCCAAAAAATATAATGGAACCAACGTGCCAAAACGAAACTTGTTAAATTAAATAATAATAATGCCAATTATTTCCACAAAATTGCTACAGGACAAAGAAACTGGAAAATAATTAAAGAAATCCGCACATACGCATGAACCACAATCATAGGTGAAGAAAATATCATGAATGAAATTAGAAATGATTTTATCAAATGCTTCAAGAGCACTTCACTCAATCACACTAATCTTTGCAAACAAATACAACTGATATAAACTGAAGATACTGAGCTTGACAATATGGAATTAACGAACCTTTTACGAATGACGAAATTAGAGAAGAAACTTTTGCAATTGGCCAAAACAAATCATCGGGACCAGATGGTATTACAACTGAATTCTATCAAAATATTGGAATATTGTTGGTCCCTCGGTAATTAAAGTTGTTAAAATCTTTTTCCTTGCTGGAAAACTGCTAAACAAATAAACTACGCATTCATTACATTAATACTAAAATGTGACAATCCTAATTCTAATGAATGACTATAGACCAATTAGCTTGTGCACTACAATATATAAGATCATCTCTAAAATAATCACAGAAATATTAAAATGAACCATGGAAAAATTAATCATCCCACTTCAGGGTGTGTTTCTTGCAAACCGTTCAATCCAAGATAACATTCGTTCAAAATTAAAAATGGAACAAAAGGACATATCTATCTATCTAACAAGAAAATTTGACATATTCTACAATAAATATCATCTACTAAATGTGTTTTCTTTTACATAATCTCCTCTATTTTATTTTTAAAAAGTTAACATTTTTGCATTAAATGTATTAAATATCAAGCAAATTTTAAAATTCTCTCTATCTAACAAGAAAAGTTAACATATTTTGCAGTAAATGTCATCTACTAAATTCTTTTATACAATTTCCTCTATTTTATTTTTAAAAAGTTAAACATTTTTTTGCAATAAATGTATTAAATATCAAGCAAATTTTAAAAGTCCCATAAATTAAAAATGAAGAGATTAAGCAAATGTAAATTCAATAAATTGTTATTTGTTATATTCAAAATAATATCTTTTATAAAATGATCTAAATATAAATAAATGAAAAAAAATTAGAATAATTTGAAATTTATAATTTGTTCATAATTTAATTTTTAGGATTTTTTACTAATGTAAATCTAGTGTTTAATTAAAAAGTTTCAAAATTAATATTAGAATTCATGAATAAGAACATACAAATATAAATATATATAAATAAGCAATTTCAACTTATAATAAGGTGTTATAATTTTATAAATTTATCGTATATATACATAAATATATTTTCTGACATGTCAAATATCATAAACTGCACATATTTGTTGGTTTTTGACAATATCTTCAAATAAAATCAACAATTCCTTCATAATCAACTATTTCACAAAATTTTGTATATATATTACATATCTGTCAATTGAAAATGTATATAAATACTCCATAACAACATAGTAGCGATACATATATTGATAAAATAATTTTTGATTAATACTTGAAATAATAATTAAATAAAATTACTAACTTATACATAGTAATAAATATGAGATAAAATATACAATTTTTGTGATGTGATAATATATGGACTATACATATTTTATACAATTATACCTATAGATCAAAAAGATCAACCAATCTTAATAAATAATAATAATAATTAAAAATTGAATAATATATTCTAAAAGTATGGTAAAAGTACATTAATTATTTAAATAAAACTTGAAATAACATTTAAATATTAGATATTTAAGCAACTTCTATATAATAATTTAATATGAGATAGAATTATACAACTTTTGTTATAAAGTTGAGAAAGTGATTTTTTTTATTTCATTTAACATTAATAAACATGGAAATTAGAAAAGTATAATAGAATACTTCATATATATTATGTCACTATTTAGAAACTGATCGTGAATTATGATAAATTTGACTGTATAAATTTTACAAAGTATACTAATATATTAAATCAACTAATCTAATTATAAAAAACTATATGAAATTAATGATGTCATAAACCCGTGCTATGTAACTAGTTGCAATAAAACTTGACATGGAAAAAGCATATGACCGCATTGAAGGGACCATTCATTATCCAAGTTATACATAAATTTGGCTTTTGTCCAAAATTTATCAATTGGATTAAGGAATGTATTTCAATGGTTTCTTTCTCTATACTTGTTAACAACGGCCCAACAAAGATATTTAAACCAGAAAGGGGTCTTCGGCAAGGAGACCCTCTATCTCTCTTCCTGTTTATTCTAGGATCGGAAATTTTGGCAAGAAAACTACAATACGCGACTAATAGACCCAGGAAACCTTTAGGCTTCTAGATAGCACGAAATGGGACAAGAATCCCCATCTTAGCTTTGGCATACAACATTATGAATTTTGCCAATACTAATCACAACAACTGTATTGAAATTAAACAAATCATTGATGACTATTGTCTTATCTCTGGACAAAAAGTTAGCTTTCACAAGCCCTCCTTTCAAGTAACAAAAAGGGTTCTTAGTCAACAAAAAATTCAATTACAAGGAATCTTAACAATTACAAATTTCACATACCTAGAAAAATATCTCGGATACCCTATAATCAATGAAAGAACAAATACAAGTACATTCCAGTACATTATATCAAGCTCTAATCTTCAACTAAGTAGATGAAAAAGCTAATGCACTTTCTCAAGCAGGACAAACTACACTTATCCAAACATATCTTGATGCCAGACCAAACTTCTGTATGCAAAGTTTTATGCCACCCACAAGTATACAAAATGAGCTAGATAGAATAAACAAAACTTTTTTTGGAACAAAGATGTTTCCTTCAAACCGCTAATCCGATGGGATAAATCTGTAAACCAAAACAACTAGGAGGACTGGGGCTAAGGAAAACAAAAGATATGAACCATTCTTTACAATATAAATTGATCTAGAAGATAATGGTTGAACCATCATGCTACTGGGTGAAAATTATTTCTGAAAAATATCTAAAAGGTCAACATATCCTTAATTATGAAAAAAAAAGAACTACTCTTGCCAATGATCAAACCTTCTAAAATTACATAATGATTTCAATAATGGACTCATTTGGCAAGTCGGGGATGAAAAAAACAATCCAATTCTGGAAGGACAAATGGATCTCAAATGAACCTTTGTGGAACTTATCCACAAACAACTCACAAGTGAGCATTGGAACTAAAGTAGTGGACTACTTGAATTCGAACAAAACATGGAATATTGATAAGCTTAATCTAGTACTACCTCCAGACTTAGTCTCAGCTATTTCATGAACCCCAATTCCGATGGGCAATATTGAGGACAAAATATAATGGCAAGCTAGTAAAAATGATTGATTTTCTAAAAATTTGGAAATGGATCTCATTAACACAAATAAACATTATACTACTTACGACTCATCTTGGATCTAGAAGATTGATACGTATCCAATATGTAAAAATTTCATTTGGAAAACTGTTAAGAATGGTCTACCAACAAAGAACGATTACTAGAAAAAGGAATCTCGACTCCAATAGATTGTATCTCCTGTAACAGTAAGGTGGATAATTCCATCCACCTATTACTATAATGCCCTCATACTATTCAAACAATTCACAAAATTACACAAATATCTAAGGTCAATAAATCACACAAATAGAAGACTGAAAAAGCATTATCGATGAAATTAAAAACAACCTTTCAAAACAACATTTTTCATATATTATTGTTATTTGGTGGGGTATTTGGATCCAAAAAAAATCAAAAAATCTTTTTCCAACAACGACCCTCATACCAAACCAATTGAGGATATTATAGGTTACATCAAAACTTTAATAAAAAAAAACTAGAATAAAGCTAAAAACTGGATACCTGACAGTACAACAGAAAACAACCTTCAAATGAAGCGACAATATAAAAAGACTAGAGGGAAAAACTTACGATGGAAAAAACTAATAATGGAGTGATAAAGATAAATGTTGATGGATCTACTAAATTAAATGGTGAATCCCCAATGGGATTGGTGTTTAGAAATGACCAAGGAGAACATATCTTAATTCATACTGAATAGTGTGGAATCTCTATATCACTTAAAACCGAAGTTTTAGCTATTCGAAATGCGCTACAAAAAGCAAAAGAAATAAAAATTCAAAACATTACACTAGAAAGTGATAATTTAATGATCATTAACGTTATTAGTGGATCATGGGTATGTCCTTGGGATATTGAGATTATAATCTCTTATATGCTTATTCTTTTAAGTTGCTTTATGACTGCCCATATCAATCATATTTTCCATGAAATAAATTTGGTGGCTGACCTGATTGCAGAACTTCGCCACTCAAATTCACTGAAAGATATTCGAAACAATCAAGAACTTTTAGTTCTCATCCGCAAAGATGCTCTGAGATAGTTCTTTGTAACATCCCAACTTTTACCTATCTAAAAAAAAGAGATTAAAACATACATTATATTATATATTTATATACATTTGTATCATTATTTTAATTGGTAAAATGTACATTTGTATTTTTATGTATAAATTTTATTAATAATAAAGAAAAAGATATTGAAATTATTTTATAAACCTAAACCCGTGCTTGGCACAAGAAGTATCCTAGTAGATTTGATAATTGATCATGCAAGGGTTCAATTGATCATATCATGATTAGGTTCAGTGGCAGACCCAAGGGAGACTTGAGTGGGCGGCCGCCCTGCTGGGCTCTGCCGAGATAGGTATTTTTCAGAAAATTGTCAAATGGGACAACGGTTATTAAGGAAAAAGCGTTGTCCTGCACCCCCATTCACAACACTTTGTAAAAGATCGAAGACAACACTTTTCTACAAAACCGCTTTCTATCTATTATGGAAACACAATACACAACGCTTTTTTTCAAAAACCGCTTTCTTAACCATATACAAAAGTATAGACAATGCTTTCCTTAAATAATCGTTATCCCAACCCTTGTGAAAAATAAAAGTATCGTCCGATGTTGTTTACGATTTAGTGGTTTTAACCCTTATTTATGATTTAATTTTTTTTACTGATTTAAAGCCTTGTTTATTATTTTTAAAAAATGTATGATTTTGTTTATGATTTATTTTTATTATTATTTTATTATGTTAATTAATTATTAGTTATATAAATTTTGTGTGTGTAGTTTATGGACAAATTTAGTTCGTAGAAGTCATTAATTTCAAATACTTAGTCTTCAAATAATCATAATAAATCAAAATTGATAATAATATCGGTAGATCGAACATTAAATGGAGCAAATGCTTTCGACTATTTGTACTTTCGCCCCCTTCCAAGTAATCGCGGATCCGCCATTGATTAGGTTCATGCTGCATTTGTGGAAAAAACACAAAAAAGAATAAGAACGTGTTTGTTTATATATATGGTATGGGGTTGAGGAATCTGGTTTCAGATTTTTTTTATGTTAACACCAAATAACCTTTTGGTATTTGACAGAAACAATAAAAATCATGGTATTGACCACAACTCTGTTTATTTTGTAAAATTTGCTACTCCATTCGTCCCTGAATATAGTTCTTGTTTGTAATTTTGCACAAGAATTAAGGAATTGAGGATGAAGTACAAATTCCTATGCAAATACAGAAATTCCCACTGTACATGTACTTTTTGACATTTTTTTCTTTTTTTTTAATTACAGAAATTAACAGTTGTTTATAGAAATTCCCAAAATAGAAACCCTCATTTATTGAGGACCAATAGAATTACAGTATTTTAAGCACACAGATTGTGCCTCAAACTCACAATCCCTCTACAAAGCCTCTTCAATTCCCTCATCACTATAAATACAACAATCATCCAAACATTAATGTTTCATCCCTTAATTTCAAAAAATTGAAAACACACCAAATAAAGAAAATTGCATCACTGCCTGCTCTTGATGGATTTAGACTTTAACAACATGGAAGAATTTGAGTTCCAATATGATATTAACGAGCCAACGGGGGACATGGAAGAAGATGGTCTTCTTTTTTATCTTAATGAGCCAAGGGACATGGAAGAAGATCAACATGATTATCATCAACCAGAAACACATGCAACAGGTCATCACCAGCCATCAAGGAACATGCTCAGCAGTGAACAATAAATGCAAATACTGTTATGGCTTCTAAACAGAGCAATAGAAGGAAAGCTTCAATGTGGTTCAATACAGGCAGCTGCACATGAGTTCAATGTATCATCAAGGTGCATAAGCAAATTATAGAACACATCCAAACAACAGAAAAATGTTGGACAGAGATACAATGTCACTACAAAGTTCCACAACTCTGGTAGAAAGAGAATTCAAGTTGTAGTTGAAGATATCACATCACTGAATATGGGGGATAGATCATGCATCAAAGACTTAGCTACCAAGCTTAACATCTCAAAGACCACAGTTCATAGGATGATTACAAGGGGAATTATCAAGCCACATACAAATCCACTCCATCTTGGATTGAAGGATGCAAACAAAAAGACAAGGTTGGCATGGATATTAGGGCTACTACAAGGGGATACAACAGAAGCAAAGAGACAATATTATCCAATGTATGACTTTGTTCACTTGGATGAAAAGTGGTTTAATCAGAGCAATAAGTCACATAGAGTATATCTAGCAGAAGGTGAGAAGGGCAAATACAGATATGCAAGTTCAAGTAAGTTCATACCCAAAGTCATGTTCACTGCTGTTGTAGCTAGACCAAGATTCAATACAGAGGGACAATGTACTTTTGATGGGAAGATTGGTATCTTCCCATTCACTTTCAAAGAGCCAGCAAAAAGGAATTCAAAAAACAAAGACAAGGGGACAATTGTTACTAAGATTGTTGAATCAGTCAACCAGAAAGTCACAAGGAGCATGTTAATCAACCAAATCATTCCAACAATCAAGGAAAAATGGCCAGCAGATGAAGGTCACAAAGTGATATTCATACAACAAGATAATGCAAAGGCTCATATAACTCAAGATGATGCAGAATGGCATCAAGTATATCAACAAGATGGTTTCACGTTCATTTTAATTCAACAATCACCTAATAGCCCTGATTTGAACATTTTAGACCTAGGGTTCCTTAGAAGTATACAATCATTGATGCACACAAAAATGCCTAAGGATGTTGATAAGATGCTAGATGCAGTGCATGAAGCATTTTATGAGTTAGACCCCAAAACTCTAAGTAATGTATGGATGTCATTACAATATGTAATGAATGAGATATTAAAAACAAAAGGAGGAAATGATTATGATTTGCCACATGTAAACAAGAAAAAATTGGAGGTTGTTGGAAACCTAGAAGGAGAAATCAAAGCACCTATATGGGCAGTGCTACAAGTATGGGACATAGTTCATGGAGGTGCACAAACTCAAGAAGCAGAAGCTCAAGAACAAACTCAAGAAGCAACAACATCCTATACAGTACAAGACACTCAAGAAGCAGCAGAACAAACTCAAGAAGCAACAACATCCTATGCACTACAAGACACTCAAGAAGCAGCAACAACATCATATGCATTACAAGACAGTCAATGTATTTAGAATCCTAGATACATTGACTGTCTTGTAAAAAGCTTATATTTTTGTGAACCTCAATCAGTGGGACTTTTGTGCAAATTTAGGAAGTTATTTGAAAGGTAGAATTTTTTTGTAAAGCTCCAACTGTTGTGAACACTAATTAGAATATATATTTTCAGAACATCTATGTATATGACACAAAAGAATCTCAGATGTCCCCATAATCCTCACTGTCACAACTCCATTCACAACAAAAATATACTCATAAGCCTCAATCATATGACTGGTTTCTTATGGCATATTAAAGCAGTGAACATACAAGAATTGCATCTCAGAATCAACAAGACTTCATCATTGATCAAACAACAGAATGCACAAATTACTTATAAGCCTCATTCAACGACAAGTGACTGGTTTCATATGGCACTAATCTCATATGGAGAGCAGAGAATTCTAGAAATAGAGAGCAGATGGAGATTTAGGGTTAGTAGAGGAGAGATATGAGAGAGAGAGAGAGAGAGAGAGGGAGAGAGAGAGAGAGAGAGAGAGAGAGAGAGAGAGAGAGAGAGAGAGAGAGAGAGAGAGATGAGAAGTGGAGGGAATATTAAAATGGCAAAAAAAGGAAATAGATGGCACTAATCTCAGATGTCCCCAAGCATCACTGACTTTCACCCTTAGTATTTAACCCTTACTACACCATGAGCCTCATCAATCAAGATTGACTGGTTTCTCATGGCATAGTAGGATTAAAAGCATCATTAAGATGAATAATCTCAGCATAATAGACTTCATCATTGATCAAACAACAAGACTTCATCATTGATCAAACAACAGAATAAACAAACAACATAAAAAGGGACTAATCTTAAGTGTCCCAAAATATAGTTCTTGTTTCTAAAAAATGCACATGAATTAAGGGAATTGAAACACAAAGTATATCATTTAATGATATACTTTTAATCACAAAAATTAACAGTTGTTTACAATAAATTCCCAAAATAGAAGAGCACTTTTATTGATAACCAATAGGCACTAATCTCATATGTCCCCAAGCATCACTGACTTTCACCCTTAGCATTTAACCCTTACTACACCATGAGCCTCATCAGTCAAGATTGACTGGTTTCTCATGTTATAGCAGGATTAGAAGCATCATTAAGATGAATAATATCAGCATAATAGACTTCATCATTGATCAAACAATAAGATTACATGAACAACATGAGAACAAGAATAATATTTTGGGACACATAAAAAGGAAATAGGAACTATATTCAATGACAGAGGGAGTATATTTACCCTTAGCAATTAACCCTAACTACACCATGAGCCACATTCAGTCAAAATTGACTGGTTTCTCACGGTATAGCAGGGTTAGAAGCATCATTAGGATGAGTAATCTCAACATAAAAAGGACCCATCAAAACACAGGCAATAATTAGGGACATCCTTTAAAGGGGACAATATCATAAATTATCAACACATAAGAGCATCAATCCACCATATAAACCATCATACACAGGTCATCATCCAAGCATCACTGACATTCATCCACATAAACCATCCAAGCATCACTCACATCCATCACTGGTATCCAAAACATGCAAACATAGTCCAAAATAAAGGACTACTCAGCATAAAAGGACCCATTATTGATCAAACATCACTCACAGGACCCATAAGAGCATCAATACTCCAAAATAAAGGACTACTCAGCATAAAAGGACCCATTATTGATCAAACATCACTCACAGGACCCATCAAAACACATACAACAATTAGGGACATCCTTTAAAGGGGACAGTATCACAAATTATCAACACATAAGAGCATCAATCCACCGTCACAAATTATCAAAACACAGGCAACATAAGAGCATCAATCCACCATCACATAAGAGCATCAATACTCCAAAATAAAAGACTACTAAAAGATAGAGAATTCAGGGGACTTAGCTACAGGATTCGCAGTCGGAGCCACCAGTTTCATCAGCATCAGAAGAATCGACACCTCCCTCAAGGGACTCAGAGGGAGCCTCATCAACAACTTTGCCTCTAGTTTCGTCTTCCAAATTTGCCTCAAGGGACTCAGAGGGAGTCGTGTCTGCTTCTCTGCTCTCCATTTCTAGATATCCAGGGTTGTAGCTGTGATTTCCATCATAGGATGAACCCTACTCGCAATTTGGAGCGTCAGAGCAAGAGTAGGTACTAGATCCATCAGAACAAAGGGGAATTTCAGTTGAAAATAAGGAATCATAACTCATCTTCAAGAAACGAACCGGTGTTTAGGGTTTTTGGATGAACATACGGGATTTGAGGCTCAAACCCTTTGCATGCAAACCCAGAAGCCAAGATCTAGAGAAGCGGAGCAAATGAAGGGACAAAGAAATTGAAGCGACGCAAATGGAGAGCAGAGAAGCGGTGCAAATGGAGACCAGAGAAGCAGAGCAAATAGAGAGCAGAGAAGCGGCACAAATGGAGAGCAGAGAAGCGTCTCAGATGGAGAGCAGAGAAGCGCCTCAAATGGAGAGGAGAGAAGCGGCGAAATGAAGAACAGAGAAGCATCTCAGATGGAGATGGAGAGAAGCGGCTCAGATGGAGAGCATAGAAGCGGCGAAATGGAGAACAGAGATGGAGAGATATGAGAGAGAGCAGAGAAGCGGCGAGAGGATTCTAGAAATGGAGAGCGAGATTTACGGTTAGCAGAGGAGAGTTATGAGAGAGATATAAGAAGTGGAGGGGTATTAAAATTACCAAAAAAAAAACAAGAATAATATTTTGGGACACCATAAAAGGAAAACAAGAACTGTATTCAAAGACGGAGGGAGTAAAACTTATCTTGGGGAATTTCCGTAAAATGTACAGGATGATTATTCCGTCCTTTGCGCAAATGACCCCTTAAGTGGGCTGGAATAGTAGGTTTGGGACCGCAATTATGCTTAACAGCCGCTTGACCCCCTAGGTAATTAAGCTTAACACACGCGCGAGCTACTGATCGAGTTGCTTCATACAGCACGTGCGAAACCGAATTTTCTTCCTCCGCAACAAACAACACACCGAGACCATTTCGCTCCTTTAAATCGCGAGAAAACTGCAAAGCTATCAATAAAATGAAGAATCGAGACAAAATAACAAGAACAAACAACATATAAGAAGTAATTCGACACAAAATCGAAGCTGTTTGGGCGAATAGTTTGCAATCTGCAATTGAAAAGAGGTATGTATTATAAGTGATTTTGATAGTTCAATATAGTTTATATAGGTGCGATAAACAATATGGAAGAGATTATAGAGATATTCCGTTGATTAGAAACAACAATTAAAAGGAAAATTTGAACTTCGTCTTCATCTGAGGGTTACAATTTGCAACTGTCCCAGCAAGGATCTGGGAACATTTTACAACTGTCCCGAACAATACTAAACAATTGTCCCTTATAAATGCTTGGGACAATTTCCAACTGTCCCAAGCAGATTCTATTGTTGAGGGATAGATAGCAATTGTCCCCAAGGCAATGCTATGTGAAAAAAAATGTTTATAATATTAAAATGATGTGTACTCTATGTATTATGAGTGATGTGCAACCGTATCCTCGTTGAAGACAGTTTGAAAATGTCTCCATGAAGGATCTGGGAACATTTTGCAGCTGTCCCGAACAATACTAAACAACTGTCTCCTATAAATTCTTGGGACAGTTGCAGTTTACAACCGTCCCAAGCAGATTCTGGTTCCGAGGGACATATTGCAATTGTCCCCAAAGGAATGCTATGTGAAAATAAAATGAAAAAATGTTTATAACATCTTCATTGTGTAGATAAACATGAAGATTATTACTGTGTGCTATGGAGGAGAATGAAAGATAAAAGATGGAATTAGCACATACATTGGGAATGTAGTTTCCAAGGCAATTGTGTGTAATGAGAGTATAAAGTTCCAAGAACTGAAGGAAAGGATAAAGGAAAGATTAAACATCAATTCATCACTTGATGAATTAAGAATTAGTCATTTGAATCCATTCCAGAATAGAAGCGTACTTGGTCGATACAGAGGAGGATTTCAGAAGCTTTTTTGAGATCAATGAGGACCCTGAAGTTTCATGGAGTTTGCCTTTATATGTGTCATCAACTAGAAACACTCGTGGAAGCCACGACAATCATGATACTGCGCAGAACAGTATAGCTTCTCTTCAATCTAGTTACCATTTGGAACAATACAGTGGCAGTGTTTGTTGTACAGAGAGAAGCAATCTTGAAACTGGATCAATCTCTGAGCAAAATGAGATGACATAGAATCCAGTCAATGCAGACTTCATTACAGTGGGACATATTTTTGGGACAAAAAAAGAGATTACAGATGCTGTGAAACATATGGCAATGCGCGAGAACTTTGGATTTAAAGTAAAGAAATCAAATCCTGAACTGTATAAGATTGTATGTCTAGATGCTGAATGCAAGTGGAGATTAAGGGTTGCCGTATTGAAGGGTACAGAATTCTTCGAAGTATGAATATTTGTTCAAGAACATACTTGCTCTTTTGACTTTAGATGTGAAAACACGATTAAACCTTCATTCAAAATGGTTGGAGAGACAATGAAGACAAGGTAAATGTCCAACCAAATAACAATATATTGCATAGTCTAAGAAATAATTTTTATTAACACATGTCTTGCCTTCAATGCAGGTTTATAAATGTATCAAAGGGGCCGACGCCTAATATGATTCGCAATGACATGAGAAGTGAGTTTTTTCAGGATATAAGCTATTGGACAGCTTGGAGGGCACATGAATGGGCACAAAATCTCATAAGAGGAACACCTGAAGCAAACTATGGAATGCTACCTATACACTGTCACACTATCAAACAAATAAACAACGGTACATACACATGCTTAAAAACTGAAGACCAGCACCGTTTCAAATATGTATTCATCGCAATTGGAGCATCAATCAAAGGTTTTCAAGTAATGAGAAAGGTACCAAATTAAGATCAATCTGTAGTGTGATTTATTCAAAATAATACTTGTTATAGAGTTGAATTTGCAAAAAAGAGGATCTAGAGATAGTTTGCAACTGTCCCCAATGAGACTCTAGAAAGAGTTTGCAAGTGTCCCTAATGAGTATCTAGGAACAATTTCACATTCCAAGTACCACAAGCTGCTTAAAAGCAGCTTGTCTAATGGGGCCAGTTTGTAATTGTCCCCATTGCTTGAATGAAATAGGGACAGTTGCAAATTAACCCCAAGAAGACTGTGTGGACAATTGCATAGTATCCATAATAAATTCTATCTAGATTGAAACTTACATGGTGAATGAAATCTTTTGTAGGTGATCATGGTGGATGGAACGCACTTACACGGAAAGTATGAGGGACATCTTTTGATTGCATCTTCACAAGATGAAAACCATCAAATCTACCCGATTGCTTATGCTATAGTAGATTCTGAGAATGACAAGTCCTGGAGATGGTTCTTTGAACAATTGGCTAAGGTCATTCCTTCTTCAAGCCAGTTGGTTACTGTCTCTGATCCGTACCAGAGTATTTTCAAAGATGTTGAGCTTGTTGTAACATCCCAGGCCAAGCTACCCCAGCCACCAAGCCGCCCAGCCACCCAACGGTGCCGGTGCCGGTACTGGTGCCGCCTGGTTGTCCAAGGGCCTGCAACCCACACACACAACCCTTCCCCCATTTAAATGGGTAGGTTGTTGCCCACGGGGATCGAACCCGGGACCTTTAGATATAAGGGCATTACCTTGCCACTTATATCACCAATTGTGCTGCAGCGCAATTGGTGATATAAGTGGCAAGGTAATGCCCTTATATCTAAAGATCTCGGGTTCGATCCCCATGGGCAACAACCTACCCATTTAAATGGGGGAAGGGTTGGGTGTGTGGGCTGCAGGCCCTTGGACAACCAGGCGGCACCAGTACCGGCGCCGGCACCGTTGGGTGGCTGGGCGGCTTGGTGGCTGGGGTAGCTTGGCCTGAGATGTTACAAAAAAGTACACTTTTATGGAGAGGGGCTCCGACCCTATCGGGCCAGCCATTTCTCTATCCATGGGCCGCAGCCCATGTACCCCAACCAAATCCCCCTAACACGGGTAGGTTGTTCGTGAGACTCAAACTCGAGACCTCCCGCTTTAACAAGCGGATTAACGCCCACTTGTTACCAATTGCGCTGTAACACCCCTAAAACTTAACCCTTTTGGAAATGTATTACCGCCAGTGACCCCAGTGTTCCTTACCGAGATCACCCAAGGCTTTACCATTTAAATACAATTTATGAAATACAAATGATACATAATGATCAAAGCATTCAATTCCAAAACATAACATTGTCAAGGAAACAAGAGTTACGGGATTACAACCCAATCCCGAATAGGCTAACACAGAGTTTAAACCAAATACAGCGGAAGTCTTATAAAATAGGGTACAACGGAAGTCTTATAAAATACATTACAACCAAAGTCATTGTCCAAAAGATCTCAACCTGATTAACGAAATAACTCAAACATTCGAAAACCACCGTCGACTCCATAGTCCTTCTATTCTTCTGAGCTACTTTCTATCTGATGTGCCGAATCGAACGGATGACACCAGCCCACATGGAGAGAAAAAAGTTCGTGGGTTAGTCTACTTGAATAGACTAGCAAGGGTACAAAGCAGAATGGTTCGAAGCAGTCGTATTAGGTTAGACTCATCGCTTCTCGAATAACAACCGATGACGATAGTCAACCATCATACTCCTACTGGAATAAACAAGAGGTATGCACAAGAGAAGATTCTGGAAGACTGAATCTTCACAGAAATCGACTCGAAAGAAGACTCCAACGTAAATGAGTCTTTAAGGAATTATGACAAATCTAGAATGTTTACAGAATCATACAACAATGATTTAAAAGTTGACTGAGATGCTTCGATTCACGACCAACCTCACCGCATACAGTGAGTCCAGATTGGAAAGAGAACGTACTATGATCAAAGTCGAGATGAGTTTTCCTAGCTGCACTGTAACTTAGCTGCACTACTCGCCGAAGGTTTATTAATTATGTGCGTCAGAGTAGCACTTATCTGATTTATATTACAAACCACACATCACATTATTAGACTTTTACATGTGTACCCCACCATTGGGACGACACATCTTAGTATACGTTTCGTCGAGAGTGACGTACACCGGAAGGTTTGTGACACCAGCTAAGTGTCCTGTCTCTACACACTTGTGAAAGAGACCGATCATGATCTTAGAATAGTACCAGATGGAGACGAGTCACCCCGATACCAGATTATAAAGAGACGACCGGACGAAGTCCGAGTACATTCCTAACTATAGTGCTAACCACACAGATACAACACAATTATAGTTACAGGATAAATCCACATAAAGGCCCGAAAGGCGATCACAGATAATAGCGTTGTTCTAACAGATATACAACCTATTATATGATTTTCAAAACAGTTTATAAATCACTTCCAGAAGAACACAGTAATAATCGTTCCAAATTAATTACTCAGATAAACAACTGATAATCAATGTAAATATGGAAACGATGAGCAAGAGCGAACCGCCACTTGCCTTAATCCGTAGAATAGAAACAAGCCTAACGACAACGACGAGATTCCGGGCTCGGCACGGGTATAGCTCCGACAGCACAACGACCTTCGAGTCGACCCATAAAAGGAACCCTAAGTTATATCCGACATAACAACAGTACGAATCTAAAAACGGCGAAAGAAATCGAAAGGAAAGACGCCACGACGACAACCAACCAAGCCAAAGCCACGAATGCATTCTGGGCACTGGCGGCGGTCGCCGTTCTTGGTGGCGGTCGCCGCATTCATCACGGCGGGCGCCGTAAAGAACATGGCGGGCGCCGTAAAGAACACGGCGGGCGCCGTAAAGAACACGGCGGTCGCCGTGAAGAACTCCGACGACAGAACGAGAGAAAAACTCACCCAAATGATGTGCGTTTCGACCCCTTTTTGCCTTGCCTGGGTTCCAACCTCCAAAGGCAACCAAAAGGCTTCACAAGGGCTTCTGGAAACACCACCAACCGACACCAACGAAGCTTCCAAAATCCGGCGAAACTAACACTCCGACGAGGCGAAAATTTGGCAGAGATTCAGTGCTGGGATGGCTCAAAATCCTTCCCCTAACACCTCCTTTTATAGCCAAAGCAATGGGAGCATCATCATCACCCTAGACGAGGCCGAGCAGGGCTAGATCGGCGCGGCCAGAGCTCGCCGACGACCAGCGGGTAATGACTGCTGGGTAATCACGGCGGGCGCTGCAACTTTGCCTACGGCGGGCCGCGGCGGGCGCCGTAATTACGGCGGTCGCCATTCCTAGCCCTAGCGAGCCCAAAGTAGGAGACGGCGGCCTGACACCTCGCCCGTTACTGTACGGCGGTCGCCGTTTTTGCCTTTTCTCGCCCATTCAGCTCTTGAACGAGCAAGACATTAACCCGGGATAAAAATTATCGTACGCGAACGCGTATAAACATCCGAAGCACGTCGCCTGTATTTTATTTCACTGAGGAAAATATTACAGATACAGAGCACATTACAGAATGTCTCAAGCTACCTGAATTAAATCCGACGTACTAAACGGGTACTCGGGAAAATTCCAAAATTCCCAAAATAACCTTACAAAAATACGGGGTATCACACTTGTGTACTCTTCATTTGAACATGTAGTATGTACAAGGCATTTGAAAGAAAATTTGAAAACAAGATTCAGAGACAAAGGAGTATGCAGATTGTTTACAAAAGATGCAGAAAGTTACACAAGAGCAGATTTTGATGATAATTTCCAAAAGATATGCACCATAAATCCAAAGATAGGAAAGTATCTAGAAATTGCAAAAGTGGAGAAATGGGCTAGAGCACATTGCAAATGGGAAAAGATATAACATTCTGACCACAATAAATGCAGAATAAATCAACAATGTGCTCAGGGAAGCAAGATCATTCCAGATTGTTGCTCTTCTTAATTACATAAGAAATTTGATATCAAAGTGGTTTAGCGAGAGACGGAACAAGGCAGAGGGAACAAGGACACACTGACACCAGCTATCCAAAATATACTCGAGGAAATATATAATCTATAAAAAATGTATGAAGTGAGAGAACTGAACTCCGTTCAGTTTCAAGTAACATGTGGGAAATTCTATGGAGTGGTTGATTTAAAAGCCAAAAAGTGCAGCTGCAAGGTATTCAATGTAGCACACATTCCTTGTGTACATGCATTAGCTGTCATTAAGAAGAAAAAATGGAAAAGGACAAATTTTGTTAGCAGATACTACTCTACTTCAACTTGGTACAACGTATACCGAGAGACAATCTACCCAGTACCTACACAATCTGATGAGATTATCCCAGATGATGTAATCAGCATAAAATGTTATCCTCCACTTGTGACAAGAAAGAGTGGCAGGCCAAGAAAGAGAAGGTTACCTCACAAGTGCAGCATTTGCGGTTTTGCTAAGCACACCAAGAATACATGCAGGAACAAAGCATCAAGCAGCAAGTTGATGCAGTTGGAGTAGTTTTATTTTGTTCAACAAAAAAAAAATCTATGAAATTCAAGTACAACAGTTTGTTGTTTTGTTGGAAATGTGAGGATTTTATCTCGCAGAAACTTAAAATCTAATTCTAGAATTGTTAAATATTTTTTTTAATCAATTTTGGAAAATGAATTCTTAGACGTAGTATTGTTGAGCAAATCTAATATTCTGGACCTGAAGAAAAACTTCCAAAATGACTCATGGGACAAATGTCCCTAAAGAGGCACTTCCAAGAAGCATATGGGGACAATTGTAAATTGTCCCTAAAGAGACCAATTTCAACTGTCTCTAAAGAGAAAGTATTGTTGAACAACTGTCCCTAAAAAAGACACTTCCAAAATGCATTTGGGGACAACTGTCCCTAAAGAGGCACTTCCAAGAAGCATTTAGGGACAATTTCCAACTGACCCTAAAGAGACAATTTCCAACTGTCACTAGAGAGACAATGTAGTTAAACAACTGTCCCTAAAAAGACACTTCCAAGAGACATCTGGGGACAATTGTCCCCATAAAGGCACTTCAAAGAAGCCTCTCGGACAGTTTCCAACTGTCCCTAAAGAGAAAGTATTGTTGAACAATTGTCCCTAAAAAAGACACTTCCAAAATGCCTCTGGGACAACTGTCCCTAAAGAGGCACTTCCAAGAAGCATCTGGGGATAGTTTCCAACTGTCCCTAAAGAGACAAATTCCAATTGTCCCTAAAGAGAAAGTATTGTTGAACAACTGTCCCTAAAAAAGACACTTCCAAAATGTCTTTGGGGACAACTGTCCCTAAAGAGGCACTTCCAAGAAGAATATGGGGACAGTTGTAAATTGTCCCTAAAGAGACAAATTCCAACTGTCCCTAAAGGGAAAGTATGGTTGAACAACTGTCCCTAAAAAAAACACTTCCAAAATGCATTTGGGGATAACTGTCCCTAAAGAGGTACTTCCAAAAAGCATAAAGGAGCAGTTGTAAACTGTCCCTAAAGAGACAAATTCCAACTGTCCCTAAAGAGAAAGTATTGTTGAACAACTGTCCCTAAAAAAGACACTTCCAAAATGCCTTTGGGGACACTTGTCCCTAAAGAGGCACTTCCAAAAAGCATCTGGGGACAGTTTTCAATTGTCCCTAAAGAGACAATTTCCAAATGTCCTTAGAGAGAAAGTATTGTTGAATAACTGTCCCTAAAAAAGAAACTTCCAAAATGCCTTTGGGGACAACTGTCCCTAAAGAGGCACTTCCAAGAAGCATCTGGGGACAGTTTCCAACTGTCCCTAAAGATTCCAACTGTCCCTAGAGAGACAATATAGTTGAATAATTATCCCTAAAAAGACACTTCCAAGAAACATCTGGGGACAATTTCCAACTATCCCTATGAAGACACTTCAAAGATACATCTTAGGCCTAAGATGTACAGTAGCTAAATCTGCTTAATGAGTATGCTATGTGCAAAGTTTCAGCTGTCCACAAATAGGAGTTAAAAATATTGATGATGATAAGAAATTTTTTAATTGTAAAACAAATTCATAAAAGATTTCAAACAAAACATTCTGTCCTTAAGACATCAAACACAAACTGAGTATCTTCTACTACATTGCATTAAAAACCCATAAAAACAACAAGATAACCAAATGTTTGTCACTTGCAAGCATTAGAAAGACACCAGAAAGTTCAAAGGTCACGCTGGTTAGGAGGCAATGGCTTGAACAGATATCGCTCATTGAACAGATCAATGCACATCTTGTCTCTATGCGCCTTGATAAGAGCATCATTGAGATCGTCAAAGTTTCCACCAAAAGCACGAGCTTCAATAAATTTTAATGTGGAGACTCCACAGTTGCCACTATATAGAAATACGATAAGAGTCAAAATAAGAAAACAAAAATGAAAATCTGAGTGCATACAAGAATTGAAGAAAATTACCTTGGAGGATCTTGAGGACAATCATCTATAGGTACTCTGTGCCAAGCAAAATCCTCTTCAAACGAGCCTAGGTGTGTGAATCTATTAGACCTCTTCAATACCCTTGGAAGGATAGACAACAAATGACGTATCAAAGGATACAGCTTCTCATCTTTAAACAAATTTATGTTGCAACCCCAAATTGTAACATGACGTTCTACCAAGTCTATTTCTAAAGCTATCCAATGCTCCATGTTTAAGTTAAAGTGGGTGAACACTTTAGTAACATCGGTATACCATGACTTCATGTAGAATCTAGAAGTGGTTCCATCAAAGAAGTTAAGAAGGCGATCTGGAATAAAATTCTCATCAGCTAAACACTTTTCTTCCATTGATGGGTTGAAATAACCATAAAAAACAAAATCCATTATGGCTATATTCTTCCAAGCATCCGATTCTTCAAAGACGCGCTTCCTGAAGTGGTATAAAACTTCACCAATTTGTTGTTACAACAAATATGAATAAAATGAAATTAGGTTCAGAAACAGTGAAAGTTATAAAAAAGGACTAATCATAAAAGGAAGCTTACATCATCAGTAATCCACTTGTTCTTGTACTGTAGTTTAAAGAAAAAATCCTTATTAAGTGAACCATCATGACCAGGCACAGTAGCTTCAGGATTTCTATAAGAATAAAACATTCAAGATATAATTAAAACAAAGTGACTTAGGGACAACTCTTGAAGAAAGAATGAAACTCTCCCTTACCCGATTGTCCCCAGTAGGATAAGGGACAGTCCCAAACAATTGGAAAAGGATGAAAAAACAATTCAATACTTTAATCCAAAAAAAGATAAAAACTTACTCATCAGATTTGAACCATTCATGGAAAGGTCTACGCTCATTAATATCGTAAAATGAATATGCTGGTCTTCTAGGAATTCTGATTTTCTTACTCCTGTCACCAATGAAAGGAGTTTGCAAATTTTTGCTAAGCATTGTCGCTCTACTGGATTTGCGTACAAAGTAACCCTCTTCCGACACTTATGAACCTTGAAGCGATCCACCATCGCCTTGAGATTCACTGATTACACCAACCTTGTTCAAGTCTGTCTTTTGTGATTCATCTATGGATTCAATATCCCCGATTCCATTATCCTCTTCCACATCAGAATCTTGAGGAACTTCTGTTGTTTTTCCAATGCCACCCCTAACATTTGGTAGTTCATCAATCATTGGCAGATTGACACTCAACATCCAAGGTACCATCACCTTGTTTCAGATCAGGTTCATTGGTATTGGCATTGTCAACAACTGTATTATGTTGATCCAGTTTAGATTTATCATTTGTTGATTGAACAAAACTAGGATTACCTGAATCCTTCAACCTTCCACCGGCTTCAACATCAAAAGTCTCAGTCTTGTCTTCATCACCTAGACCACCTTCATCCTTAGTATCACAAACAACTTGTCTTCGAAGTGCTATAACCATATTAACTTTCTCAGCTTCTAATGAACATAGCTCTTCTTCTCCTTCCTCATTCAAATTGTCATCCACACCATCTCTAACTTCAACATCAAAGCTACAACATCCTCTTTCTACATTACCTTCCTCATTCAAACTGCCATCCACACCATCTCTAACTTCAACATCAGAAGGGTCATTGATGTTTGCATTTTCAGAAGATTCACCAACAACATCATCAGAATCAATAGCCTTAGTTATCACCTATCAAAGAATAAAAGAGAAAAATTAATAAAAGATCACAACACAAAACAAATTGAAGTAGCAATTAAAAAAAATTAGGGGACAGTTTCATAGTGTGCTTAAAAGGATAGGGACATTTTGAAATCTTTCCCAAGAGTCTTGGGGACAGTTACTATAATATCCCAAGTAGACTTGGAAACAACTTTCAAATTGTCCCAAACATATAGGCATATTTTGAAAACTGTCCCCACGAAGCGGGGACAGTTTTCAAAATGTAACACATGAGGTAGGGATGAAGAAAATTGACGTGTGAGAATTTACCTGATCGACTTTTCTTTCATGCTCTGAAATGAGTTCAATTGAGCCTTGTAAGGTATTTAAATTTGTTGTAGGTGGTACATAAAACTCATTGAAGATCTATTCTCTTGACGACTGAAAAGAAACATCATCTTGATCATTGGCATGTAAGTCTTCATCTGTTGCATTAACATTAGACTTCATAGTCTTCTTAATATGTACAACATCCTTCACAAGTAGAGAAGTTTTCAAGTCTTGAGCCTTCAAAATAACAAACAGTTTATTTGCCCAATCTGGTTCTGGGGTATCATCTTTTTTGAAATTAACACCAACTTCATCAAAACTTTCCGCGTCGTCCTTTCTTCCCGGTATTTCAATAGAAGCACTGACCGTTTCTTTGCTTTTTGAAACTGCACCTTGCTCCTGTTTTCCCAAAACATTCTCTGTATCTGTATGAGACAAATTTGCAGGAAAATATTCATGTAATATATGATCAATCTTCCTTCTCATGTCAATATTTTCATCATAAAAAACAAATGCTCTTGAGCCGTTGTCCTCCAAAGTGACAAACTTACCAACATCCTTGGGTTTCTTCACATTCTGATGGTAGAACATAACACCACCTCCACTTTGATTCCTCTGTTCTACACCTTGATTGGCTTGTTTAACTTTCAGTGTAGCACACTTCTTGGGTTGAGGAATTATTGTTTGTATATTCTTTATAGACTGTCTCGGTGAAGAACGACACTTAGACTAAGCACCACTTGTGGCAATCTGCTTGACAAAATCTTTCTTTATAGCAGGCTTCTTAAAATCATTTTTCTCTTGAACTTTTTGTGTAGCAGGCGAATTCACAACCTCAGACTTTCGCTTCATAGATTCTCTAACACATGGAGATGCAAAAGTTACTCTTTTTCTCTTTCCACCAGCTTTTTCCTCTTTTAACTGACCCAAAACAGCGCCCCTGTCAACACTGTCAAAGAATATTGTATCTTCTTCATTTCTCTGTTGAAGCTCATGTGCAAGAGCAACCATGGATTCAAAAAAAGAATCGAACATTTCATCATCCACTTTATCTTCAAAAAACAGATGACGAAAACGCGCATGCTCTTCATACGGTGGATAGTAAATTTTCTGTAAGAACATACAAGAAAGAATTGTCATAACATAGTTTGATACATTTGATCAAAAGAAAGCTTGGAGACAGTATGCAACTGTCCCCATGATGGTGAAGACAGTATGCAACTATCTCCATGATGGTAAAGACAGTTAAAAATTGTCCCCATGATGGTGAAGACATTATGCAATTGTCCCCATGATGGTGGAGACAGTATGTAACTGTCCCCATGATGGTGGAGACAATTTCTAATTGTCTCCACCATCATGGGGACAGTTACAAGCTGTCCCCAAAATGGTGGGGACAAATTCTACATGTTCCTAGTAAGGTAGAGACATTACTGTCAACACCTTACTGTCCCCGTGATGGTGGGGACAGATAGAAATTGTCCCCATAATGGTGGAGACAATTAGAATATGTCCTCATGATGGTGAAGATAGTTAGAAACTGTCCACATATTGGGGACAGATAGAAACTATCCCCATATGTGAGGGACAAATTATAGATTGCCCATAAATGTTTACAACACATGTAATAACATTTAAAAAAAGGACTTACCAAATGATAAGTATCACAAAACTTATGTATCTCAGAAAATCTGTTGTTTAAGACTAGCCCAAGAATGCATATATGGAACATTTCTTGGCCTTGTACCAACACATTTAACAAGATGTCGAAATTGTGGAAATGACTGCAACATCCACACCTTCAGAAAACAATAAAAAGGGAACAAAAATTAGCATAACTAACTATTTGAAAACAAAACATGAAAAGGTGAGGAAAAATAACAACATAAAAGAATTTAATAAAACCTAAAAAGGAAGTGGGTAACCAATCATTGTATAGAGATACCTTTCTTCAGTAAGAGGACGACCATTCATCCTAGTAGCAACACTCATAAAGACATCATAAGAGGCGCAATACACAACCCTACCCCAAGGATACTTACAAAACATGCCCCAATCATTGAATAGTCTAACAAACTCAGATCTAACATGTTCTTGACGTGTAGGGAACAAAACCATCTCAACTATAATAAGATGTGCTAGCCTAAACTTCTTATCCCTATCTTGTTCAGCATCAAACAGATGTAAAAGGTGATCCCAGTGACATGGATCAGCTCCTAGTACCTCTTTCATACTAGCATTAGGAGGCATAAATCTCGTATGATCAGCGCAATTCATGCCAGTAATCGCAGCAAATTCAGTCAATCCATACCGACATACATGGCCTCCTACTTTAAACCACATCTCAAACTTCTTTTCACTCTTAACCCGCACAAGAATGTAGTGGACTAATTGGCTCACAAATTTAAAGTTATCACCCCAAACAATAATATCACCAAACACACCTCCGCGCATACGTTGCATATCCTAAATGTGCAGAGACACCTCAATACGAGCAAGTATTGAATACTTGTTATACACATTAACCTTATCAGAACGATGCCATACTCTATCACAAACATACTCACATGATGGTGGATCCATCACCTATAAAACAATTTAAACAAACAAAGAACTTTCAGACTTAATAAATCAAACAGTAGGTGCAAAAAGTTATAAGAATGTACCAACAGTATAAGGACAGTTTATAAATGTCATGTAAAAGGTAAGGAAAGTAACAAAAAGCCCCCCAACAATGTAGGTATAAAGTATATCTGTTACAAAAAGCACCTAACAAATGGGGACAGTGAAGACCTATACTATAGAGTCGGGGACAGTTACAAAAAGCGCTAACAAATATAGGGACAATTATAAAATGACAAAAACGATATGGGGACAATTATAAAATGACACAACAATATGGGGACAGTGAAGACCTATACTATAGAGTCAAGGATAGTTACAAAAAGCACTAACAAATATAGGGACAATTAAAAATTGTCCCATAGAAGATCGGGACAGTTAAAAAATGTGAATAAAAGGGGAAAAAAAGTTTGTAATTGTGACATATATAGATAGAGACAGTGAAAAATGTAACCAACAACGATATGAAGAAGTGAAATAGTCCACATCTCATTAAGAACATTTTGAATATGTCCCCATGCATCCTCAAAAGGAAGATCTGGTAGAAACTGAGAGTAATAAAATAGTAAAAGCACGAAAATGATGAAGAATGAAAAACAATCAAGTCTAGACACATAGAAGCATGATTCGATATATCATAAATCCTAAAAAAACGGAGAACAAATAAGGAGAGAACGACACTTACGAGAAAATCGAACACAGTGGAATGATAACCTGAACGAAATTTGACCAAATCGGAAACGATTGAAAGAAGATTGAGAGGAATCGAAGGGAAATTCCAAGAGACGAATGCTGTGCAAGAGGGGAAGTAACAATAGGAGAGCAAAAACCGACTACAACGGGCAAAAACGAAATTATGTATTGTCGCTCAATAGAAGGAGGAGAGAGAAATGACAAAAACGCGCGTAGGGATCTTGTCGTACTATATATCCTTTTTAAGGTTCTTTGTTCTCTCTTCTACTTTCATTTCTCTTATGACCTCCTCCCTTTGGATTTTATTCCCCTCTTGTTTTGCATTGTAAATTTATAACACCATGTTGAGAAATTGATTGATTTGTAAGTGTTGTGTCTTAAATGAGAAGTTTTTTTCTATATTATGGTGTTACCAAGCTCCATTACTTTGTATGCAAGAGCTATAGCTTGAAATATACGAGTTTGGGGAAAAAGTCGCAAAGACAGCCTATGTGGCAAGTCATAAAGGTTTGATTAAGCTACCTATTCATTTTCTACTTCTAATTTTGTGTGAAATTAATATGAGATAAGATATATCCTTATATGTTTGTTTCATGGTTGTAATGTCCACAACAACCAAATTTGATTGAGTGTGTATATTATGTCTTAAGGTTTCGGCGAGAGATGATATTGAGAAGAAGTGTTATTATCTCAAAGATTGTACGACCTTCATACTTTATACATACTTTATAAATAACAATGTTATTTGCCTAATATTAAGCTAATATAAATACTTGATTTAAATTTGCAGTGGCACGACAAAAAGGGTACTTGTTCGTTATATGAATGACTTGTACATTTATGTTGTGAAAATGTATGGTTAAAAGAAAAAGTGAAGACATCCTCCATGTGGAGCTTGCAAGTGATTAGGACGCGGATGCACCACCCTCCGAATTATGGGCAAAGGCGACCCCGGGTATGGGAATGCAACAATGGGTGCATACCATAGAGTAGGCTTTCGATGAGGTATATACGGCCATAAATTAGGCTTAAGGTTGTGACGTTTTTACAATCGTGGACTACCAATATGAGCTCAGATTTGTCCAATATACATAGTGTGTGTGTGGGTAAGGTTACATTTAAGCTAAACTTGTGTGTGTGTGGTTGTTAAGGTTGCAACTAAGAAGATCTTATGTGTGTATGTGTGTATGTGTGTGTGTGTGTGTGTGTGTGTGTGTGTGTGTGTGTGTGTGTGTGTGTGTGTGTGTGTGTGTGTGTGTGTGTGTGTGTGTGTGTGTGTGTGTGTGTGTGTGTGTGTGTGTGTGTGTGTGTGTGTGTGTGTGTAAATGTATGTTGACCTCGTGTGTGTGGTGCGTGTGTAAATGGTCGCAATTAAGTTGACCTCGTGTTTTTGTGTGTATGAATGTGCAATCATTGTCATAAATTGAATGATATGCGTGTTTGCATTAAATTTCTTCATGAGGTGATATGTGTCTTCAAACCTAAAGTGATCGTTTCTATATTATTCTTTAGGTGGTTAAGTGGTTTGAATATGATTGGTCAACGATTGCTTAGTTTTGTTCTTGGCCTTGTCGGGTTGTTAGACATGTCATATCTTATGTAGATGTTGTGACTAGTATGTGATGGTGTGCTTAGACCAACGAATTGACATATGTGTTTCTTCGAGGGATAAAATGGGACATGGATGCTTGATATGAAATTAAATTGGGAATTGTACGGTTATTACTAAGTAAGTTTAAATAGTTGTAATGTTTCTTTGAAAGTTGAGTTTGTAAGTTGATGATATTGTGGATATAGATTAAGTAGTGATCTTTCTTTGGAAGTTGAGTTTGTATGTTAACAATATTGATTATATAGATTAAGTAGTGATTATTCTCTGGAAGTTGAGCTTGTTAACTTCATGATATTGGTGATATGTGATGTTCAAGGTTTATAGATTAATGAAATGAAGGTTCTAAGGTAGGGTATTTTAACACCCCTAAATTACCTTAGGAATATTACCGCTAGTGGCCTCGGAACATATATCCGAAATCACCCAAGGCTTACAGTATTGATCGCAAATATAACATAATACGTCAACATTTATAAATGATTCAAAATGTCTTACAATGACGTTGCGGAAAATTACAACTCTATTAACATGAAAGATAGTAGCGAAAGACTTAATAAAAATATCAAAGTTACATAATCATGATTTCGAAACCTTATTGTAAACAAAATATCAAATACTAAAAATAGTTGCCTTTAACGCTGGTATCATGCTTCTTCAACTTGGGAAGAATTAACGGATGTGTCGTATGAGATGGAAGACACCAGCCAACCATGCAAGGAAAGAGAAATGTTGGTTAGTCTAATGAAAGACTAAACAAGGGTATTACAGAAAAGGTTTTATGTGATTGTATCCAGTTACTATCATTGTCTATCGAATAAAAGTCGGTAGACGATACATAACTAGGATACTCTCAATGAAACAATAGAAGAGATATGATCCAAAAAAAGACTCCAATGAATTGAGTCATATAGGAATTATATATGATTTTTTAGGAACATTTATACTTATCATACAAAGTTTTAAAAACGACTTCTTTGAATAATCGGGTCCTTAACCAACCTCACATCAGTGTTGTACAAATTCAGATTGGTAAGAGGACCTTCATAGACAGAAGCCCGAGAGGGTTCCACATTGTACTTCTCGCCCAAAGTATATTAATTATGTGCATAAAAGCACTTATCTTATTTAATTTCAAAACGTGCATTACATTAAGGCTTTTAATCCACATCAATCTCGAAATGAGAATATCATGGGACAAATCCCGAATAACGGCACTAGCTAAGTGTGCCACCACTTATATTCGAATAAGGAAAGGCGTAGGAAGAAAGCAGTAAAGCGGAACATAGGTGAACAGTAATACAAAGTTTTTACGCGTGAATAGTAATGTATAGTGACTTTTGAACAATAACTTATAAATAGTAAAAACTAAGAACAATGAACAGTAAACGTAATAGTGACTATTCTGGAAAACTTAATAATTAAAGCAGGGAGAGAAATATGAACTGAAAACATAGGACTTTTATAAGATCATAATAAACTTACAAGGACTATTGTAGTAACTTGAAATGATTTCCGAAAGCTTGAAGGAGCTCCAGAGGAAGGCTTCTAAGCTTCAGAAGTTTTTGTGAGTTTCTCAACACATGAGAGTCTGAATTGTGATGCCTCAAAACAAATGAGGGCTTTGCCTTTTATAGAAAAAAGGGGAGAGTCTGATTTTCTTTGTCCGTACCAATTTTTGGTACTATTTCTTCACGGGTGGAGTCTCCTGTTGTGAGTGGAGTACTGAGTTGGTTTCTTCTGTCTTCTTGCCTTGGGTGGAGTGCTGAGCTGGTCTTTTGTCTTCTTGCCTTGAGTGGAGTGTTGAGCTGGTCTTTTGTCTTCTTGTCTTGAGTGGAATGCTGAGCTGGTCTTTTGTCTTTTTGCAAAAAAGTGGGCATGTTCTTCTGATGGGCCTATCCTTCGGATGGACCTATTCTTCTTTCGTTGTGTCTTGATGGGTATTTGAGCTTTTTGATTTGTTGGGCTCTACTTCCTTCTTGATGATGGGCCTATTGTCTTATGAGATCTACTTCTTGAGTCTTTTATCAAATTAACAAGATGTTCAAAAGAGATAATCTAAAACAGGCTAGATTACCCCCTGAGATGAAAACATAAAATGAAAACAAAAGAACTTTCTTTTTCTCTTCTTTTTCTTTTTCTTTTTTCCTTTTCTCTTCTTTTTCTCTTTCTTTTTCTTTTTTCTTTTTCTCTTTCTTTTTCTCTTCTTTTTCTTTTTCTTTTTTCCTTTTCTCTTCTTTTTCTCTTTCTTTTTCTTTTTTCTTTTTCTTTTCTTTCTTGCTGAACAGATAGAACTATTATTGTTTACCTTAGCGTAGGGTTCTTGTGCTAGGTGTCTCTATGAGTGTCGGGAATGCTTATGTCATCCCAGTCTTCGGTGTCAAGCATATCTTCATCTTCTTGTTTAAACTCATCTTCCAGGGAAATGAATTTTCGCCAATCCGCAAACTGGCCATCCCCGCTGAAAGGTAGCCATATTCTCCATTTATCTGGAACCCAGATTTGTGTATAATGTCCTTCTGCTGCCAATCTACACGCCTTCCATCCACTGTAGAGGTATGCATTTTTGTAGAAGAAGGAAACGTCTTGGTGGCGCCTATAGAGCTCATGTTCCTCGTGTATTGTAAAGTTGGTGGGTAGCAGACCTACCCAGTCTCTCCAGTCTTCATCCTTTGAAACACCATGGGAGAAACATATAACCTTTTTTGACGGAATCATGGTGAATTCCGTTACTTTTGGGAGGGTAGCTTGGACGTAGGCAACTGTTGGACCAAAAGTTGCCATGTTACTTCCTATTAACAGGAACTTTTCTCCAAAGGCCTGCAGGATCTCTTCTATTCTTTCTTCAATATTGGGTAGGAAACTGATACTGTGGACCATACCTAGGTGGAAGAATTTTAGAATAGGGTCTTTGGGCATGGTGCAAGTGTTTAGGTAAAGGAGGATCTTCAGAAGTCCGCCTGTCATCATTGTTGAGCCCCCCTGCTATTGGTTTAATAGTAGAGAATTGCCGAACAGTGACTCCCTTGAATTTCCACCCTGGTTCACCGAAGTACATTTGGATAAGCTCTTTCTGAGCTTGTATAAGGTCTGCCAAATGGCCTTCTTCTGTTTTTTGTATTAGAACCTCTTTTCCCTGGGGCCAGGCATCAAGGAGTGGTGTAAGTGCTTCTTGTGTTGGTGTGTCGAGGAGACGAGTTTGGAGATTCTTCCAACGTCTACCTGTAGCAATGGTTAGTTGTTCACCCAAATCTTTTTCCCTTTTTTCTTTCTCTCTTATCACATTTCCATTTTCGTGGAAGTGGATACTGAGTGTATTTAAGGCTTGTACTTTTTTCTTGGCTGCATGGGGCATAGTAGGAAGCCTCCAAATGTTATTCAGCAAACCAAGTTGTTCTGTGGAGAGCAAAAGTCCCTGTAGCGGTCTGAAGTTGCTTTTGGCTGTAACTTGGGAGGAAGGTGAAGGTAAAACCTTTTCCTTTCCTTTGCGGGAGGGAGATCTCATTTTTAAAACCTGAAAACTTTAAAACAAGTTAGAAATCACTGTATGTCTGTGACTCTGTAGGGATTTGAAAGAGTTTAATGTTACAAGTTCTCTTGTTAAAATGTTTTAGGTTCTGCTAACAGATGTAGACTGTAGGGTAGATATATCATTATGTTCAACCGCAGCAATGAACTTAAAACTAATCCTTTTTTCCATTACTGTTGTATGTAGGCCAAATCTATCAACAGTGAATGGACAGATTTGTGTCAGGAAGGGTGTTCCTAGGATTATTTGCTGATTTAAGCCTTTTATTAATATGAAGGAGTTGTGGAAACAATGTTTCTCATTACAAATAGAGGCTTTAGGGATCTTGTAACTAAGGTTCATACGACTACCACTAGCATCAAGAATTTTTTCACGACTCTTGTGGTAATACTTTGAAGGGATTATTCCTTCACAGATACAGTTTAGATCTGCTCCACTGTCAATGAGAGCAACTGTAGAAAGAGTGAAGTCTTCTATTTTTATGGTAATATGAACATACCATTTTTGAAAGTTGATCTTGTTTATGGCCGCAATAAAAGAATCTTCAATGACGGGATGTTCTTCTTCATTTTGTTGAGAACGGGGGCTGGAGTAAGGGTTTTTAGAAAATTCTAGGTGAGCTATTCTAGCTTCAAGTTCAAGATCTTTGGTCTCATTTAGTAATAATTGTTGGTTAAGGGATCCTATGTCTTTTTTGATTTTATTGACTTCAGCTTGTAGGTCTTTCAAGGTAATGGAGGAAACTATCTTAGTAGGTGATTTTTTATTAATAATTTTGGATATGCTAAAAGGTTCTTCAAGTTGGGGTTGTTGTTCTTTAAATATTAGTTCTTTTAGCTTCATGAAGTATTCTCGTTTTATTTGAGGATCTTCAAGGGTATCGATAAGCTCTAAAAGGGCCTCTCTTTCATCACTTTTGGTGATAACATTGCAGAATTGGGTTGTTCCTGAATCCTCAGTTTCTGAAGTATCAAGGACATAAAATTCATTCTCAGAATCCTCCAAAAGGATTTTAGTGAGTCTATCTTTTAGGGTACTATCATCTTGACAGATTTCATTGATCTTTTGTTTGAGACTGCAATTGTCTGCCTTATGGCCTGGTTTTTCGCATTTAAAACAGATAATCTTTTTATTAGTCTGTCTTGGTTGGAATTTCCTTCTAGGTGGGTAGCTAGGCCTTTCATAATTATTATCAAACTTTCTGTGTTTATTTTTATGACCCTTTTTATATTTATAAGAAGGGGGTTCTATTTTGGCAAGGCCAAAAGCCTCACAGAAGTTACCTAGTTCTTTTCTTCTAGATCCTTTTTCTCTACCATATTTGGCCTGGATTTTTAATTCGGAGCAAAGGGCTAACCCTTCTTTTTTGACAAAAGCCGTTAATTGGCCATAGGTCATATCTTTCCAAGGAATTTCTTCTATTTGAATTTCATCTTTTATTTTCTGGATTATCCTATCAGCAAATAAGTTGGGAAGACCAGTAACAAATCTTTCTTTCCAATATCCCTTATTGCAATCATTTCTTTTGTAGACGTAGGACAGGAAAACATCTTTATACCATCTATAGTCACTAAGGGTCTTACATCTTAGATTAGAAAGGATCTCTCTATTGGCTTGGATTTCCTCCCTAGGGTTGCCTATGAAGTGCATACTTATGGTGTATATAAGTTGGTGGACAGGTTCTGGTTCACCATTATCATTGGTAAAATCTAGGATCTCTTCTCTTTGAAAGGAGGATAAAGCATTATCCCACCAGTTTCTAAGCTGGCCTGTAAATCCAGTAGTTAAAAGTGAAAAACAAGTTTTGGGGTCTTTTCTACCAACTGTATAGGCTACATTAGCCATACCCATTTCTTGTAAGGTATTAAGTATTTCATGTTCGGATTTTCCATCTATATTCCATTCATAGATAGATTGTCCATTATAATCTGTGGATCTAAACTTAGATCTCTCTTCATATTGAAGGTCAGGAGGAGTAGGTCTAGGATAGAAGTTTCTAGTATCTGTGTTCCTAAATATTTTTCTGTGTGCTTGAGGTCTATCATGGTTGTTTCTTATCCTATTAATGGTAATGGGGTTTTCCTCAAAGCAGGTTTGTAAGGTTTCAATTGCCTTATCACCAGATGGGCAATCTTCTCTTTCAGAGTTGTCTGAGGAACTGCTTGAGTCTGTGTTGGAACAATTGTTACAGTCCTCGATACAATTAATCGTAACATTTTTTAATTTTTGATCGATTAATTCTATGAGACTAAGAGAAGGATTAAGGGAAGTGTTACTAATGATCTCCTTTTTTATCCCCTGAATTTGAAAATGAGGTCTAGAGATGTCTTTAGGGAATTTGATAGTTTCCGTACTGATTTTATCATGTATTAATTCAACTTGTTCGGCTATTGTGTGGAGGATTTGGTTAGAATAGTTGTGTTGTTGATGTATTTTCTTAACATCTTCTAGGATAGCGGGATTGTTGTCTGGAGTACCAATTCTAGGATTTTTAAAAGGTTCAGCAGGAATCTCTCCATCTTTTGTAATAATTTTTATTCCTTGTAGAGGAGGATGGACACTTTGTGTAGATCCTGAGGGTAAAAGATTCCAGGTTTTTGTTAACCTTGTTTGGACATCTATGGATTTCTGTTCTAAAGGGTTTTCTATTCCCTGAATCTTAAGGTAATTAGGAAACCATATGAAGAATAAGATATTGATCCTATATTTTTTCATATCAGAATACCATAATTCTCTTATTTTATCTCTGACTATTTTGTCTATTTTCAAAAACCAAACTTTCTTGATCCTGTTTTCAATGGAATCAAAGTCTTTTCTTAGATAATCTTTGTCTATTGTAAAGTCCATTTTGGTGATAACATTTATGGAGGAGTATCTTCCCATATCACTCTGAGTAGGTGAAGAGGGAAAAGATTCATCTGACTTTTGTTCAGTAACAGGGTTAGGAATGGGACTACTAAATTCAACCTTAACTGAATGGTCTTTTATAGAATGGTCTCTAGCAGTATAGAGGGACTCAGAGAAAGAGTTTCTTGAAGGGAAATGATGGGGATTTCTGGGTATAGGTCTAAAAGATTTAGTGGAATTGAATCTTATAAGGACCCTACCATCACCACTTTCTTCTATCTGGGAAATTTCTGTTTTTTCGAGATCTTCCGGAGGACAATCATGTCTTAGTTCCAGAGCTTCTGGTATAGTGATGTCTTCCCATTTTATCAGTTTGGGAGTGAAGGTTGTAGATCTTTCGGCTTCTAGTTGTAGGAGGATAGTCTCTCCTCTAGGGACAGGAGGAACTATACACTTAGGATCTGTGCAGGAACTTAGGATTCTGTAGTGGAGTCGGTAGATAATGACAAAGTTTTTAGAAATGTTTTTGAACCCCTTTTTAAGGAGCTTAATATCAAGAGTAAGAGTACTACTGATTCTAGGGTATGTCATATCAACTGTAAAATTTGGAGAACAGTTGAAGAAGATTGGGCCATTACAGATATTGGTTTGAATAACAGCAATTAAAGAGTCTTTGTAAGAAATGAGGCTGTCGTCTCTAAGGGCAATAAAGACTGGGGTGTCTATGCCTAATCTGGCTAAAGGCTTAAGAGCAACTTGAATTAGGCCTATGTGGATATATCTATAATTCTTTTTTAGATATTCATCAATAGCTATGGAGGATAATAATTGAAGAGTCAGTTGTTCTTTGTCTAAACTGAGTGTTTCTTCATGACTTTTAACACTAAAGGCTGTTTTAAAGTCTGTCCATCCTATTCTGTAAATAGATTGTATAGACTGTTGTGGTATGTTCCAATCATTATTATTTTCTTCATACAGATTTTCATTACTATGGACGACTGGGGTGCTAGATGAACTAGAACCTCTATGCAGCATCCGCCTAAATTGTAGGGCCATAATTAGTTACGTTTCAGGAACTATTTATCTTAATCGTATGTTTTACTGTTACTAAATGGCGTGGGACCATCGGCCTGGAACACCCTGGGACTACCTCGTCAAGCGGGCTTACCAACGGACTTACGACTAAAACGAAACACGCGCGGTCTAGTAACAGTAAAAAGTTCGACCTTGGTAAACAGTAACTGAAGGCGTAAGTAACTATAATACTACAACCAGGTAATCTAAAGTAAGGAAAGACGTAGGAAGAAAGCAGTAAAGCGGAACATAGGTGAACAGTAATAGTGAAGTTTCGGAACATAGGTGAACAGTAATACAAAGTTTTTATGCGTGAATAGTAATGTATAGTGACTTTTGAACAGTAACTTATAAATAGTAAAAACTAAGAACAATGAACAGTAAACGTAATAGTGACTATTCTGGAAAACTTAATAATTAAAGCAGGGAGAGAAATATGAACTGAAAACATAGGACTTTTATAAGATCATAATAAACTTACAAGGACTATTGTAGTAACTTGAAATGATTTCCGAAAGCTTGAAGGAGCTCCAGAGGAAGGCTTCTAAGCTTCAGAAGTTTTTGTGAGTTTCTCAACACATGAGAGTCTGAATTGTGATGCCTCAAAACAAATGAGGGCTTTGCCTTTTATAGAAAAAAAAAAAAAAAAAAAAAGGGAGAGTCTGATTTTCTTTGTCCGTACCAATTTTTGGTACTATTTCTTCACGGGTGGAGTCTCCTGTTGTGAGTGGAGTACTGAGTTGGTTTCTTCTGTCTTCTTGCCTTGGGTGGAGTGCTGAGCTGGTCTTTTGTCTTCTTGCCTTGAGTGGAGTGCTGAGCTGGTCTTTTGTCTTCTTGTCTTGAGTGGAATGCTGAGCTGGTCTTTTGTCTTTTTGCAAAAAAGTGGGCATGTTCTTCTGATGGGCCTATCCTTCGGATGGACCTATTCTTCTTTCGTTGTGTCTTGATGGGTATTTGAGCTTTTTGATTTGTTGGGCTCTACTTCCTTCTTGATGATGGGCCTATTGTCTTATGAGATCTACTTCTTGAGTCTTTTATCAAATTAACAAGATGTTCAAAGGAGATAATCTAAAACAGGCTAGATTACCAAATGAACCCAGGTAATCTAAAGTAAGGAAAGGCGTAGGAAGAAAGCAGTAAAGCGGAACATAGGTGAACAGTAATACAAAGTTTTTACGCGTGAATAGTAATGTATAGTGACTTTTGAACAGTAACTTATAAATAGTAAAAACTAAGAACAATGAACAGTAAACGTAATAGTGACTATTCTGGAAAACTTAATAATTAAAGCAGGGAGAGAAATATGAACTGAAAACATAGGACTTTTATAAGATCATAATAAACTTACAAGGACTATTGTAGTAACTTGAAATGATTTCCGAAAGCTTGAAGGAGCTCCAGAGGAAGGCTTCTAAGCTTCAGAAGTTTTTGTGAGTTTCTCAACACATGAGAGTCTGAATTGTGATGCCTCAAAACAAATGAGGGCTTTGCCTTTTATAGAAAAAAGGGGAGAGTCTGATTTTCTTTGTCCGTACCAATTTTTGGTACTATTTCTTCACGGGTGGAGTCTCCTGTTGTGAGTGGAGCACTGAGTTGGTTTCTTCTGTCTTCTTGCCTTGGGTGGAGTGCTGAGCTGGTCTTTTGTCTCGTTGTCTTGAGTGGAGTGCTGAGCTGGTCTTTTGTCTTCTTGCCTTGAGTGGAGTGCTGAGCTGGTCTTTTGTCTTCTTGTCTTGAGTGGAATGCTGAGCTGGTCTTTTGTCTTCTTGCATAAAAGTGGGCATGTTCTTCTGATGGGCCTATCCTTCTGATGGACCTATTCCGTTGTGTCTTGATGGTGGGTCTATTGTCTTGTGATGGGTATTTGAGCCTTTTGATTTGTTGGGCTCTTCTTCCTTTTTGATGATGGGCCTATTGTCTTATGAGATCTACTTCTTGAGTCTTTTATCAAATTAGCAAGATGTTCAAAGGAGGTAATTTAAAAACAGGCTAGATTACCCCCTGAAATGAAAACATAAAATGAAAACATAAGAACTTTCTTTTTCTTTTTCTCTTTTTTTTTTTCTTTTCTTCTTTTTCTTTTTCTCTTCTTTTTTCTTTTCTTCTTTTTCTTTTTCTCTCTTGCTGAACAGATAGAACTATTTTTTGTTTACCTAAGCGTAGGGATCTTGTGCGAACTGTTCTGGATCATCCGCCGGAGAAGGGGACGGAGTGGCGTCAGGATCATCGCAGCTATTGGTAATACTTTGCTTTTCTTGAGCCATGTATTTTTGAAAGGCTTGAAAGGCTTCCCATTGTTTCAGTTGCTCGAGCTGGTTTTTTGAAAGGGTAGGAGAAGGGTTCTTTTGTGGAGAAGGGTTCTTTTGTGGAGGAGGAGTAGGAGCTGAAGTAGTGGCTTTGACTGTTGTATCATTATTTGACAGTCTCTGGCCTTTCTGCTGGAAAAACAGTTCTACTTTTGCAACTATTATAGTGGAAATAATGAATTTTTCCCACCAACTGACTTTGAAACAGCGACAAAGTGTGAGGGGATAGCTTTGTGGTTGAATTTGCAGGGTCTCATAAGTCCAGCAAAAGATCCATGCTATACCAAAATCGCTGTGGAAGCGAAGAGATTTTGTGAAGGTCCTGTCTTTGGCATGAAAAAGGTAGGTTGAATAGGCTCTTTGTATTTTTTCTGGGTAAATTTTCTCTGAGGCTCCATAAGTAATCCACCACTCATAGAACCAAATTGGGAAACCTTGGGGGCAGTGTTTGTCAAAAAAGAAGAACCATGAATGATTAAAAGGCCTAAGTAGGAAGGTTCTTTCCCACGCATCTTTGTAGTCTTGGTAAGAATACCCTGGGAGATTAGGAATGGCATTTGGAAGGGAGAAGGACTTTAGGGTCCAGGGGTCAGTCCAGGGGTCAGTCCAGTCAGAGGAGACCAAGACATTGAGTATCTTGCATTTTGAGAAGGAGATGCGTGAGGGGTCTATTGCACACATGGTGTGAGATATTTCTACCGAGCCAGAGTCAACTAGGATGAATTCATAGAATTTTTGGGTCTTTGAGGGGGTATCTGAGAACCAATGAAGGGTAGGAGGAAAAAGTCTTTTTGTGTAAAATTCCAGCTGGTCTTTTGAGATGGGAGAATGTTCTGGTGTGAGGTAGACTGAAGTAATAGGATGTGGTTTAAGGAAATATTGGAAGAAAGAACTGTCCCTTTTGGGATCTATTTTGACAGGAGTCTTTGGTGCCCCAAGGGCTTGGTTGTAGGGGAGAGCTGGGAAGTTTGAGAGAGCTTGGAATCTATTATGCATCGGGACCAATGAGGAAGAGGAAGATGGACTGATGTAGTCCTGGGGAGTCTGTTTTCTGTCTTTAGGATCCATTCCTGAGGCGGTCTTTTAAAGGAAGGTAAGCCTTTCTTTGACTTTCTTTTCGAGTTTTTGCAGAAACTGGCGAAGTGAAGGATCTTCGTAAAGCTCCAGTGTTTCTCTTATAGGTGGTATCCAGAGGCTTTGTTCAAGACGTGCTTTTCATCTTTTGTAATGATCTCTCATGGACAGAAATCTTATGTCTCTGTGGTTTTCCCCTGTAAGAATTCTCTTGTGAGAAAGTCTGGTAAAGAGTTGTTTTTTCCTTTTATAAATTCTATTTTGAAGTCAAAAACTGAAACAATAGCTTGCCATCTAGCAAAAATCTGTTTTGAAACAAGATTTTGAACATCTTTTTGCAAGATTTCTTTTGCTGATTGGCAGTCAACACGGAGAAGGAAATCTTTGTTATATAAATCATCTTGGAATTTAGAGATACAAGAGACAATAGATAGGACTTCTTTTTTTACAGTACTATAGTTCTTTTGTGGTCCAGACCAAACACCAGAGTAGTATCTAACAAGGGTTTCTTTAGTTTGGTTAGGTAATCTTTGTTTGAGAATTCCGCCAAAGCCTAATTCTGAGGCGTCCGTTTCAACTATCATAAAAGCAGAGGGGTGAGGAATACTAGCACAAGGTAATGTTTTAACTTTTTCTTTGAGAAGTTGGATAACCTTGGTATGCTCAGTAGTCCAAGGAGGTGGATTTTTCCTGAGTCTTTGAAACAGAGGGGCACAGATTTGTCTGAGGTTAGGGAAGAAATCAGAGATATAATTTAAACATCCAAGGAACCTTTGTAGTTGGTTTTTGTCTTTTATTTCATCAGGGAATTTGTTAGTAAACTCTATGCTTCTGTTTATAGGTTTGAATGTTTGGTTGAAGATGTTATGACCCAAGAACCTTATCTGTGTTTGGAATAATTTTATTTTTGAGGCCGAGACAGCCAGCCCATTTTTCTCTATTATATATAAAAAAGTATTAAGGTGTTTGAAATGTTCTTCTATGCTATTAGAAAAGACTAGAACATCGTCAATATAGACTATTGTGAAACTAGAGTAAGGGTTGAAGATATCATTCATGATTTTTTGGAATTCTGAAGGAGCATTTTTTAAGCCAAAAGGCATAACGTTCCATTCATAATGTCCAAAAGGAACTGTGAAGGCTGTTTTATACCTGTCTCTATTTTCTATTTGGATTTGCCAGAATCCGCTTTTCATATCAAATTTAGAGTAGATCTTAGAATCAGAAAGTCTATTGAGGAGATCTCTTTTATTAGGAATGGGGTATCTAATCCATTGTAAAGCTTTATTCAAAGGTTTGTAGTTAATCACAAGTCTGGGGACTCCTCTTTCTTTTTCGGCTTGCTTATTAACATAGAAAGCTGCACAACTCCAGGGGGACTTGGAGGGTCTTATGAGTTGTTTCTTTAGAAGGGAGTCTATTTCTTGTTTGCAGAATTGTAGGAGTTCTTGGTTCATTTGGATGGGTCTAGCTTTGGTGGGAATGTCTATTTCTTTGAAATCTTTTTCATAGGGGAGAGACACCTGATGCTTCTTTCTGTCCCAGAAGGCTGTGGGAGATTCAGAGCATACACGTTTTTTGAATGATTCTTCCAGGATGAGAATCTGTTTTTGTAAACTAGGGTTTTTAAGTTTTTCTTCTATTTTAAGGTATGCTATTTCCATAACAAGGGAATGGATGAAGGATCTTTTCTTAGTTATAAGATTCATGCTTTTGTTTACGGAAGAGGACTGTATAGTAGATATGTTTTTATGTATGACCGGAGAAATGAACTCAAAATTTAATTTTTTACCTATAACAACAGTATGTATGCCATAAACATCTACTGTAAAAGGGTAAATTTGTGTTAGGAAGGGTGTTCCAAGGATTATGTCCTGGTTTAAGTCTTTTATTAATATGAAGGAATTGTTAAAACAATACTTATCATTACAAACAGAAGCTCTAGGGATCTTGTAGCTAAGGTTCATTCTACTACCGCTAGCATCAAGGATCTTTTCATGACTTTTATGGTAATATTTTGAAGGAATTAGACCTTCACTAATACAGTTTAGATCTGCTCCGCTGTCTATTAGGGCGACAGTAGAAAGGACGAAGTCTTTTATTTTTATGGTAATATTAACATACCATTTCTGAACGTTGATCTTGTTTATAGAAGAGATAAGGGTCTGTTTAGTAAAGAGAGTTTTATTATCTTCTTGTTGTAACTTGGAATTATTGTTAAGGGTTTCAATGTCTTTTTTGAGTCTATTAACTTCAGTTTGCAGATCTTTTATAGTGATGGAGGAGAATGTTTTAGCAGGGGAATTTTTATTGATAAGTTCAGCGAGGGTCTCTTTATCATTACTTTTGGTGATGATATTACAGAATTGAGTTGTACCTGAATCATCTGAGTTTGAAGAATTGAGGGTATGAATATCTTCCTTAGAGTCTTTTAAAAGGACTTTTGTAGGTCTATTTTTTAGAGTACTGTTATTACGACAAATTCTTTTGATTCTTTTGATCCAATTATCCGTTTTCCTAGATTGATATCTTCTTATAGGTGGGTAATTAGATTTATCATACCTTTTTTTTGGATTAGGATTTTGTTTATTTTTATTAAAAGGAGGTTCAAACTCGTCTAAGTAAAAGGTCTTAGAGGAGTTATCTAATTTTTTCTTATCAGGAGGGTCATATTTCTTCTTAGCATTTTCAGGACAATTACTAGGATCAGTATTGGTTTTATTATTACGTCCTTCAACATAGTTTAAGGACATGGTTCTTCTTTTACAATTAATTAATTTTAAGACACTGAGAGAAGGGTTTAAAGAGGTGTATTTAAGAATTTTATTTTCTATTTTCTGAATTTGAAAATGAGGTCTAGATAAGTCCTGATTAATTTTGATAGTTTCAGTAATGACTTGATCTTGTATATTCTTAACATCTTTAAAAGTTGCAAGACTGTTGTTAGAAATAATGACCCTAGGATTCTTAAGGGTCTTAGTAGGAATATCTTCATTTTTAGTAATAATTTCTAGTAAACGCGGATGAACACTTTGTGTAGATCCTGAAGGTAAAAGGTTCCAAATCTTAGTTGACTTATTTTGGATTTCTATGGACTTTTGTTCTAAAGGGTTTTCTATTCCCTGAATCTTAAGGTAATTAGGAAACCATATGAAGAACAAGATGTTGATCCTATATTTTTCCATATCAGAGTACCATAATTCTCTTATTTTATCTCTGACTATTTTGTCTATTTTCATGAACCAATCTTTCTTGATTCTGTTTTCAATGGAATCAAAGTCTCTTCTTAGATAATCTTTATCTATTGTGAAAACTGTTTTTGTGAAAAAGTTTATAGGAGATAAAGAATGAAGAGTCAGTTGTTCTTTGTCTAAACTGAGTGTTTCTTCAAGACTTTTAACACTAAAGGCTGTTTTAAAGTCTGTCCATCCTATTCTGTAAATAGATTGTATAGACTGTTGTGGTATGTTCCAATCATTATTATTTTCTTCATACAGATTTTCATTACTATGGACGACTGGGGTGCTAGATGAACTAGAACCTCTATGCAGCATCCGCCTAAATTGTAGAGCCATAATTAGTTACGTTTTAGGAACTATTTATCTTAATCGTATGTTTTATTGTTACTAAATGGCGTGGGACCATCGGCCTGGAACACCCTGGGACTACCTCGTCAAGCGGGCTTACCAACGGACTTACGACTAAAACCAAACACGCGCGGTCTAGTAACAGTAAAAAGTTCGACCTTGGTAAACAGTAACTGAAGGCGTAAGTAACTATAATACTACAACCGGGGCGAAATGTTGCCTAGTGGCTCTGATACCAAATGAACCCAGGTAATCTAAAGTAAGGAAAGGCGTAGGAAGAAAGCAGTAAAGCGGAACATAGGTGAACAGTAATACAAAGTTTTTACGCGTGAATAGTAATGTATAGTGACTTTTGAACAGTAACTTATAAATAGTAAAAACTAAGAACAATGAACAGTAAACGTAATAGTGACTATTCTGGAAAACTTAATAATTAAAGCAGGGAGAGAAATATGAACTGAAAACATAGGACTTTTATAAGATCATAATAAACTTACAAGGACTATTGTAGTAACTTGAAATGATTTCCGAAAGCTTGAAGGAGCTCCAGAGGAAGGCTTCTAAGCTTCAGAAGTTTTTGTGAGTTTCTCAACACATGAGAGTCTGAATTGTGATGCCTCAAAACAAATGAGGGCTTTGCCTTTTATAGAAAAAAGGGGAGAGTCTGATTTTCTTTGTCCGTACCAATTTTTGGTACTATTTCTTCACGGGTGGAGTCTCCTGTTGTGAGTGGAGCACTGAGTTGGTTTCTTCTGTCTTCTTGCCTTGGGTGGAGTGCTGAGCTGGTCTTTTGTCTCGTTGTCTTGAGTGGAGTGCTGAGCTGGTCTTTTGTCTTCTTGCCTTGAGTGGAGTGCTGAGCTGGTCTTTTGTCTTCTTGTCTTGAGTGGAATGCTGAGCTGGTCTTTTGTCTTCTTGCATAAAAGTGGGCATGTTCTTCTGATGGGCCTATCCTTCTGATGGACCTATTCCGTTGTGTCTTGATGGTGGGTCTATTGTCTTGTGATGGGTATTTGAGCCTTGTGATTTGTTGGGCTCTTCTTCCTTTTTGATGATGGGCCTATTGTCTTATGAGATCTACTTCTTGAGTCTTTTATCAAATTAGCAAGATGTTCAAAGGAGGTAATTTAAAAACAGGCTAAATTACCCCCTGAAATGAAAACATAAAATGAAAACATAAGAACTTTCTTTTTCTTTTTCTCTTTTTTTTTTCTTTTCTTCTTTTTCTTTTTCTCTTCTTTTTTCTTTTCTTCTTTTTCTTTTTCTCTCTTGCTGAACAGATAGAACTATTTTTTGTTTACCTAAGCGTAGGGATCTTGTGCGAACTGTTCTGGATCATCCGCCGGAGAAGGGGACGGAGTGGCGTCAAGATCATCGCAGCTATTGGTAATACTTTGCTTTTCTTGAGCCATGTATTTTTGAAAGGCTTGAAAGGCTTCCCATTGTTTCAGTTGCTCGAGCTGGTTTTTTGAAAGGGTAGGAGAAGGGTTCTTTTGTGGAGAAGGGTTCTTTTATGGAGGAGGAGTAGGAGCTGAAGTAGTGGCTTTGACTGTTGTATCATTAATTGACAGTCTCTGGCCTTTCTGCTAGAAAAACAGTTCTACTTTTGCAACTGTTATAGTGGAAATAATGAATTTTTCCCATCAACGGACTTTGAAACGGCGACAAAGTGTGAGGGGATAGCTTTGTGGTTGAATTTGCAGGGTCTCATAAGTCCAGCAAAAGATCCATGCTATACCAAAATCGCTGTGGAAGCGAAGAGATTTTGTGAAGGTCCTGTCTTTGGCATGAAAAAGGTAGGTTGAATAGGCTCTTTGTATTTTTTCTGGGTAAATTTTCTCTGAGGCTCCATAAGTAATCCACCACTCATAGAACCAAATTGGGAAACCTTGGGGGCAGTGTTTGTCAAAAAAGAAGAACCATGAATGATTAAAAGGCCTAAGTAGGAAGGTTCTTTCCCACGCATCTTTGTAGTCTTGGTAAGAATACCCTGGGAGATTAGGAATGGCATTTGGAAGGGAGAAGGACTTTAGGGTCCAGGGGTCAGTCCAGGGGTCAGTCCAGTCAGAGGAGACCAAGACATTGAGTATCTTGCATTTTGAGAAGGAGATGCGTGAGGGGTCTATTGCACACATGGTGTGAGATATTTCTGCCGAGCCAGAGTCAACTAGGATGAATTCATAGAATTTTTGGGTCTTTGAGGGGGTATCTGAGAACCAATGAAGGGTAGGAGGAAAGAGTCTTTTTGTGTAAAATTCCAGCTGGTCTTTTGAGATGGGAGAATGTTCTGGTGTGAGGTAGACTGAAGTAATAGGATGTGGTTTACGGAAATATTGGAAGAAAGAACTGTCCCTTTTGGGATCTATTTTGACAGGAGTCTTTGGTGCCCCAAGGGCTTGGTTGTAGGGGAGAGCTGGGAAGTTTGAGAGAGCTTGGAATATATTATGCATCGGGACCAATGAGGAAGAGGAAGATGGACTGATGTAGTCCTGGGGAGTCTGTTTTCTGTCTTTAGGATCCATTCCTGAGGCGGTCTTTTAAAGGAAGGTAAGCCTTTCTTTGACTTTCTTTTCGAGTTTTTGCAGAAACTGGCAAAGTGAAGGATCTTCGTAAAGCTCCAGTGTTTCTCTTATAGGTGGTATCCAGAGGCTTTGTTCAAGACGTGCTTTGCATCTTTTGTAATGATCTCTCATGGACAGAAATCTTATGTCTCTGTGGTTTTCCCCTGTAAGAATTCTCTTGTGAGAAAGTCTGGTAAAGAGTTGTTTTTTCCTTTTATAAATTCTATTTTGAAGTCAAAAACTGAAACAATAGCTTGCCATCTAGCAAAAATCTGTTTTGAAACAAGATTTTGAACATCTTTTTGCAAGATTTCTTTTGTTGATTGGCAGTCAACACGGAGAAGGAAATCTTTGTTATATAAATCATCTTGGAATTTAGAGATACAAGAGACAATAGATAGGACTTCTTTTTTTACAGTACTATAGTTCTTTTGTGGTCCAGACCAAACACCAGAGTAGTATCTAACAAGGGTTTCTTTAGTTTGGTTAGGTAATCTTTGTTTGAGAATTCCGCCGAAGCCTAATTCTGAGGCGTCCGTTTCAACTATCATAAAAGCAGAGGGGTGAGGAATACTAGCACAAGGTAATGTTTTAACTTTTTCTTTGAGAAGTTGGATAACCTTGGTATGCTCAGTAGTCCAAGGAGGTGGATTTTTCCTGAGTCTTTGAAACAGAGGGGCACAGATTTGTCTGAGGTTAGGGAAGAAATCAGAGATATAATTTAAACATCCAAGGAACCTTTGTAGTTGGTTTTTGTCTTTTATTTCATCAGGGAATTTGTTAGTGAACTCTATGCTTCTGTTTATAGGTTTGAATGTTTGGTTGAAGATGTTATGACCCAAGAACCTTATCTGTGTTTGGAATAATTTTATTTTTGAGGCCGAGACAGCCAGCCCATTTTTCTCTATTATATATAAAAAAGTATTAAGGTGTTTGAAATGTTCTTCTATGCTATTAGAAAAGACTAGAACATCGTCAATATAGACTATTGTGAAACTAGAGTAAGGGTTGAAGATATCATTCATGATTTTTTGGAATTCTGAAGGAGCATTTTTTAAGCCAAAAGGCATAACGTTCCATTCATAATGTCCAAAAGGAACTGTGAAGGCTGTTTTATACCTGTCTCTATTTTCTATTTGGATTTGCCAGAATCCGCTTTTCATATCAAATTTAGAGTAGATCTTAGAATCAGAAAGTCTATTGAGGAGATCTCTTTTATTAGGAATGGGGTATCTAATCCATTGTAAAGCTTTATTCAAAGGTTTGTAGTTAATCACAAGTCTGGGGACTCCTCTTTCTTTTTCGGCTTGCTTATTAACATAGAAAGCTGCACAACTCCAGGGGGACTTGGAGGGTCTTATGAGTTGTTTCTTTAGAAGGGAGTCTATTTCTTGTTTGCAGAATTGTAGGAGTTCTTGGTTCATTTGGATGGGTCTAGCTTTGGTGGGAATGTCTATTTCTTTGAAATCTTTTTCATAGGGGAGAGACACCTGATGCTTCTTTCTGTCCCAGAAGGCTGTGGGAGATTCAGAGCATACACGTTTTTTGAATGATTCTTCCAGGATGAGAATCTGTTTTTGTAAACTAGGGTTTTTAAGTTTTTCTTCTATTTTAAGGTATGCTATTTCCATAACAAGGGAATGGATGAAGGATCTTTTCTTAGTTATAAGATTCATGCTTTTGTTTACGGAAGAGGACTGTATAGTAGATATGTTTTTATGTATGACCGGAGAAATGAACTCAAAATTTAATTTTTTACCTATAACAACAATATGTATGCCATAAACATCTACTGTAAAAGGGTAAATTTGTGTTAGGAAGGGTGTTCCAAGGATTATGTCCTGGTTTAAGTCTTTTATTAATATGAAGGAATTGTTAAAACAATACTTATCATTACAAACAGAAGCTCTAGGGATCTTGTAGCTAAGGTTCATTCTACTACCGCTAGCATCAAGGATCTTTTCATGACTTTTATGGTAATATTTTGAAGGAATTAGACCTTCACTAATACAGTTTAGATCTGCTCCGCTGTCTATTAGGGCGACAGTAGAAAGGACGAAGTCTTTTATTTTTATGGTAATATTAACATACCATTTCTGAACGTTGATCTTGGTTATAGAAGAGATAAGGGTCTGTTTAGTAAAGAGAGTTTTATTATCTTCTTGTTGTAACTTGGAATTATTGTTAAGGGTTTCAATGTCTTTTTTGAGTCTATTAACTTCAGTTTGCAGATCTTTTATAGTGATGGAGGAGAATGTTTTAGCAGGGGAATTTTTATTGATAAGTTCAGCGAGGGTCTCTTTATCATTACTTTTGGTGATGATATTACAGAATTGGGTTGTACCTGAATCATCTGAGTTTGAAGAATTGAGGGTATGAATATCTTCCTTAGAGTCTTTTAAAAGGACTTTTGTAGGTCTATTTTTTAGAGTACTGTTATTACGACAAATTCTTTTGATTCTTTTGATCCAATTATCCGTTTTCCTAGATTGATATCTTCTTATAGGTGGGTAATTAGATTTATCATACCTTTTTTTTGGATTAGGATTTTGTTTATTTTTATTAAAAGGAGGTTCAAACTCGTCTAAGTAAAAGGTCTTAGAGGAGTTATCTAATTTTTTCTTATCAGGAGGGTCATATTTCTTCTTAGCATTTTCAGGACAATTACTAGGATCAGTATTGGTTTTATTATTACGTCCTTCAACATAGTTTAAGGACATGGTTCTTCTTTTACAATTAATTAATTTTAAGACACTGAGAGAAGGGTTTAAAGAGGTGTATTTAAGAATTTTATTTTCTATTTTCTGAATTTGAAAATGAGGTCTAGATAAGTCCTGATTAATTTTGATAGTTTCAGTAATGACTTGATCTTGTATATTCTTAACATCTTTAAAAGTTGCAAGACTGTTGTTAGAAATAATGACCCTAGGATTCTTAAGGGTCTTAGTAGGAATATCTTCATTTTTAGTAATAATTTCTAGTAAACGCGGATGAACACTTTGTGTAGATCCTGAAGGTAAAAGGTTCCAAATCTTAGTTAACTTATTTTGGATTTCTATGGACTTTTGTTCTAAAGGGTTTTCTATTCCCTGAATCTTAAGGTAATTAGGAAACCATATGAAGAACAAGATGTTGATCCTATATTTTTCCATATCAGAGTACCATAATTCTCTTATTTTATCTCTGACTATTTTGTCTATTTTCATGAACCAATCTTTCTTGATTCTGTTTTCAATGGAATCAAAGTCTCTTCTTAGATAATCTTTATCTATTGTGAAAACTGTTTTTGTGAAAAAGTTTATAGGAGATAAAGAATGAAGAGTCAGTTGTTCTTTGTCTAAACTGAGTGTTTCTTCAAGACTTTTAACACTAAAGGCTGTTTTAAAGTCTGTCCATCCTATTCTGTAAATAGATTGTATAGACTGTTGTGGTATGTTCCAATCATTATTATTTTCTTCATACAGATTTTCATTACTATGGACGACTGGGGTGCTAGATGAACTAGAACCTCTATGCAGCATCCGCCTAAATTGTAGAGCCATAATTAGTTACGTTTTAGGAACTATTTATCTTAATCGTATGTTTTATTGTTACTAAATGGCGTGGGACCATCGGCCTGGAACACCCTGGGACTACCTCGTCAAGCGGGCTTACCAACGGACTTACGACTAAAACCAAACACGCGCGGTCTAGTAACAGTAAAAAGTTCGACCTTGGTAAACAGTAACTGAAGGCGTAAGTAACTATAATACTACAACCGGGGCGAAATGTTGCCTAGTGGCTCTGATACCAAATGAACCCAGGTAATCTAAAGTAAGGAAAGGCGTAGGAAGAAAGCAGTAAAGCGGAACATAGGTGAACAGTAATACAAAGTTTTTACGCGTGAATAGTAATGTATAGTGACTTTTGAACAGTAACTTATAAATAGTAAAAACTAAGAACAATGAACAGTAAACGTAATAGTGACTATTCTGGAAAACTTAATAATTAAAGCAGGGAGAGAAATATGAACTGAAAACATAGGACTTTTATAAGATCATAATAAACTTACAAGGACTATTGTAGTAACTTGAAATGATTTCTGAAAGCTTGAAGGAGCTCCAGAGGAAGGCTTCTAAGCTTCAGAAGTTTTTGTGAGTTTCTCAACACATGAGAGTCTGAATTGTGATGCCTCAAAACAAATGAGGGCTTTGCCTTTTATAGAAAAAAAAAGGGAGAGTCTGATTTTCTTTGTCCGTACCAATTTTTGGTACTATTTCTTCACGGGTGGAGTCTCCTGTTGTGAGTGGAGTACTGAGTTGGTTTCTTCTGTCTTCTTGCCTTGGGTGGAGTGCTGAGCTGGTCTTTTGTCTTCTTGCCTTGAGTGGAGTGTTGAGCTGGTCTTTTGTCTTCTTGTCTTGAGTGGAATGCTGAGCTGGTCTTTTGTCTTTTTGCAAAAAAGTGGGCATGTTCTTCTGATGGGCCTATCCTTCGGATGGACCTATTCTTCTTTCGTTGTGTCTTGATTGGTATTTGAGCTTTTTGATTTGTTGGGCTCTACTTCCTTCTTGATGATGGGCCTATTGTCTTATGAGATCTACTTCTTGAGTCTTTTATCAAATTAACAAGATGTTCAAAGGAGATAATCTAAAACAGGCTAGATTACCCCCTGAGATGAAAACATAAAATGAAAACAAAAGAACTTTCTTTTTCTCTTCTTTTTCTTTTTCTTTTTTCCTTTTCTCTTCTTTTTCTCTTTCTTTTTCTTTTTTCTTTTTCTTTTCTTTCTTGCTGAACAGATAGAACTATTATTGTTTACCTTAGCGTAGGGTTCTTGTGCTAGGTGTCTCTATGAGTGTCGGGAATGCTTATGTCATCCCAGTCTTCGGTGTCAAGCATATCTTCATCTTCTTGTTTAAACTCATCTTCCAGGGAAATGAATTTTCGCCAATCCGCAAACTGGCCATCCCCGCTGAAAGGTAGCCATATTCTCCATTTATCTGGAACCCAGATTTGTGTATAATGTCCTTCTGCTGCCAATCTACACGCCTTCCATCCACTGTAGAGGTATGCATTTTTGTAGAAGAAGGAAACGTCTTGGTGGCGCCTATAGAGCTCATGTTCCTCGTGTATTGTAAAGTTGGTGGGTAGCAGACCTACCCAGTCTCTCCAGTCTTCATCCTTTGAAACACCATGGGAGAAACATATAACCTTTTTTGACGGAATCATGGTGAATTCCGTTACTTTTGGGAGGGTAGCTTGGACGTAGGCAACTGTTGGACCAAAAGTTGCCATGTTACTTCCTATTAACAGGAACTTTTCTCCAAAGGCCTGCAGGATCTCTTCTATTCTTCCTTCAATATTGCGTAGGAAACTGATACTGTGGATCATACCTAGGTGGAAGAATTTTAGAATAGGGTCTTTGGGCATGGTGCAAGTGTTTAGGTAAAGGAGGATCTTCAGAAGTCCGCCTGTCATCATTGTTGAGCCCCCCTGCTATTGGTTTAATAGTAGAGAATTGCCGAACAGTGACTCCCTTGAATTTCCACCCTGGTTCACCGAAGTACATTTGGATAAGCTCTTTCTGAGCTTGTATAAGGTCTGCCAAATGGCCTTCTTCTGTTTTTTGTATTAGAACCTCTTTTCCCTGGGGCCAGGCATCAAGGAGTGGTGTAAGTGCTTCTTGTGTTGGTGTGTCGAGGAGACGAGTTTGGAGATTCTTCCAACGTCTACCTATAGCAATGGTTAGTTGTTCACCCAAATCTTTTTCCCTTTTTTCTTTCTCTCTTATCACATTTCCATTTTCGTGGAAGTGGATACTGAGTGTATTTAAGGCTTGTACTTTTTTCTTGGCTGCATGGGGCATAGTAGGAAGCCTCCAAATGTTATTCAGCAAACCAAGTTGTTCTGTGGAGAGCAAAAGTCCCTGTAGCGGTCTGAAGTTGCTTTTGGCTGTAACTTGGGAGGAAGGTGAAGGTAAAACCTTTTCCTTTCCTTTGCGGGAGGGAGATCTCATTTTTAAAACCTGAAAACTTTAAAACAAGTTAGAAATCACTGTATGTCTGTGACTCTGTAGGGATTTGAAAGAGTTTAATGTTACAAGTTCTCTTGTTAAAATGTTTTAGGTTCTGCTAACAGATGTAGACTGTAGGGTAGATATATCATTATGTTCAACCGCAGCAATGAACTTAAAACTAATCCTTTTTTCCATTACTGTTGTATGTAGGCCAAATCTATCAACAGTGAATGGACAGATTTGTGTCAGGAAGGGTGTTCCTAGGATTATTTGCTGATTTAAGCCTTTTATTAATATGAAGGAGTTGTGGAAACAATGTTTCTCATTACAAATAGAGGCTTTAGGGATCTTGTAACTAAGGTTCATACGACTACCACTAGCATCAAGAATTTTTTCACGACTCTTGTGGTAATACTTTGAAGGGATTATTCCTTCACAGATACAGTTTAGATCTGCTCCACTGTCAATGAGAGCAACTGTAGAAAGAGTGAAGTCTTCTATTTTTATGGTAATATGAACATACCATTTTTTAAAGTTGATCTTGTTTATGGCCGCAATAAAAGAATCTTCAATGACGGGATGTTCTTCTTCATTTTGTTGAGAACGGGGGCTGGAGTAAGGGTTTTTAGAAAATTCTAGGTGAGCTATTCTAGCTTCAAGTTCAAGATCTTTGGTCTCATTTAGTAATAATTGTTGGTTAAGGGATCCTATGTCTTTTTTGATTTTATTGACTTCAGCTTGTAGGTCTTTCAAGGTAATGGAGGAAACTATCTTAGTAGGTGATTTTTTATTAATAATTTTGGATATGCTAAAAGGTTCTTTAAGTTGGGGTTGTTGTTCTTTAAATATTAGTTCTTTTAGCTTCATGAAGTATTCTCGTTTTATTTGAGGATCTTCAAGGGTATCGATAAGCTCTAAAAGGGCCTCTCTTTCATCACTTTTGGTGATAACATTGCAGAATTGGGTTGTTCCTGAATCCTCAGTTTCTGAAGTATCAGGGACATAAAATTCATTCTCAGAATCCTCCAAAAGGATTTTAGTGAGTCTATCTTTTAGGGTACTATCATCTTGACAGATTTCATTGATCTTTTGTTTGAGACTGCAATTGTCTGCCTTATGGCCTGGTTTTCCGCATTTAAAACAGATAATATTTTTATTAGTCTGTCTTGGTTGGAATTTCCTTCTAGGTGGGTAGCTAGGCCTTTCATAATTATTATCAAACTTTCTGTGTTTATTTTTATGACCCTTTTTATATTTATAAGAAGGGGGTTCTATTTTGGCAAGGCCAAAAGCCTCACAGAAGTTACCTAGTTCTTTTCTTCTAGATCCTTTTTCTCTACCATATTTGGCCTGGATTTTTAATTCGGAGCAAAGGGCTAACCCTTCTTTTTTGACAAAAGCCGTTAATTGGCCATAGGTCATATCTTTCCAAGGAATTTCTTCTGTTTGAATTTCATCTTTTATTTTCTGGATTATCCTATCAGCAAATAAGTTGGGAAGACCAGTAACAAATCTTTCTTTCCAATATCCCTTATTGCAATCATTTCTTTTGTAGACGTAGGACAGGAAAACATCTTTATACCATCTATAGTCACTAAGGGTCTTATATCTTAGATTAGAAAGGATCTCTCTATTGGCTTGGATTTCCTCCCTAGGGTTGCCTATGAAGTGCATACTTATGGTGTATATAAGTTGGTGGACAGGTTCTGGTTCACCATTATCATTGGTAAAATCTAGGATCTCTTCTCTTTGAAAGGAGGATAAAGCATTATCCCACCAGTTTCTAAGCTGGCCTGTAAATCCAGTAGTTAAAAGTGAAAAACAAGTTTTGGGGTCTTTTCTACCAACTGTATAGGCTACATTAGCCATACCCATTTCTTGTAAGGTATTAAGTATTTCATGTTCGGATTTTCCATCTATATTCCATTCATAGATAGATTGTCCATTATAATCTGTGGATCTAAACTTAGATCTCTCTTCATATTGAAGGTCAGGAGGAGTAGGTCTAGGATAGAAGTTTCTAGTATCTGTGTTCCTAAATATTTTTCTGTGTGCTTGAGGTCTATCATGGTTGTTTCTTATCCTATTAATGGTAATGGGGTTTTCCTCAAAGCAGGTTTGTAAGGTTTCAATTGCCTTATCACCAGATGGGCAATCTTCTCTTTCAGAGTTGTCTGAGGAACTGCTTGAGTCTGTGTTGGAACAATTGTTACAGTCCTCGATACAATTAATCGTAACATTTTTTAATTTTTGATCGATTAATTCTATGAGACTAAGAGAAGGATTAAGGGAAGTGTTACTAATGATCTCCTTTTTTATCCCCTGAATTTGAAAATGAGGTCTAGAGATGTCTTTAGGGAATTTGATAGTTTCCGTACTGATTTTATCATGTATTAATTCAACTTGTTCGGCTATTGTGTGGAGGATTTGGTTAGAATAGTTGTGTTGTTGATGTATTTTCTTAACATCTTCTAGGGTAGCGGGACTGTTGTCTGGAGTACCAATTCTAGGATTTTTAAAAGGTTCAGCAGGAACCTCTCCATCTTTTGTAATAATTTTTATTCCTTGTAGAGGAGGATGGACACTTTGTGTAGATCCTGAGGGTAAAAGATTCCAGGTTTTTGTTAACCTTGTTTGGACATCTATGGATTTCTGTTCTAAAGGGTTTTCTATTCCCTGAATCTTAAGGTAATTAGGAAACCATATGAAGAATAAGATATTGATCCTATATTTTTCCATATCAGAATACCATAATTCTCTTATTTTATCTCTGACTATTTTGTCTATTTTCAAAAACCAAACTTTCTTGATCCTGTTTTCAATGGAATCAAAGTCTTTTCTTAGATAATCTTTGTCTATTGTAAAGTCCATTTTGGTGATAACATTTATGGAGGAGTATCTTCCCATATCACTCTGAGTAGGTGAAGAGGGAAAAGATTCATCTGACTTTTGTTCAGTAACAGGGTTAGGAATGGGACTACTAAATTCAACCTTAACTGAATGGTCTTTTATAGAATGGTCTCTAGCAGTATAGAGGGACTCAGAGAAAGAGTTTCTTGAAGGGAAAGGATGGGGATTTCTGGGTATAGGTCTAAAAGATTTAGTGGAATTGAATCTTATAAGGACCCTACCATCACCACTTTCTTCTATCTGGGAAATTTCTGTTTTTTCGAGATCTTCCGGAGGACAATCATGTCTTAGTTCCAGAGCTTCTGGTATAGTGATGTCTTCCCATTTTATCAGTTTGGGAGTGAAGGTTGTAGATCTTTCGGCTTCTAGTTGTAGGAGGATAGTCTCTCCTCTAGGGACAGGAGGAACTATACACTTAGGATCTGTGCAGGAACTTAGGATTCTGTAGTGGAGTCGGTAGATAATGATAAAGTTTTTAGAAAGGTTTTTGAACCCCTTTTTAAGGAGCTTAATATCAAGAGTAAGAGTACTACTGATTCTAGGGTCTGTCATATCAACTGTAAAATTTGGAGAACAGTTGAAGAAGATTGGGCCATTACAGATATTGGTTTGAATAACAGCAATTAAAGAGTCTTTGTAAGAAAGGAGTCTGTCGTCTCTAAGGGCAATAAAGACTGGGGTGTCTATGCCTAATCTGGCTAAAGGCTTAAGAGCAACTTGAATTAGGCCTATGTGGATATATCTATAATTCTTTTTTAGATATTCATCAATAGCTATGGAGGATAATAATTGAAGAGTCAGTTGTTCTTTGTCTAAACTGAGTGTTTCTTCATGACTTTTAACACTAAAGGCTGTTTTAAAGTCTGTCCATCCTATTCTGTAAATAGATTGTATAGACTGTTGTGGTATGTTCCAATCATTATTATTTTCTTCATACAGATTTTCATTACTATGGACGACTGGGGTGCTAGATGAACTAGAACCTCTATGCAGCATCCGTCTAAATTGTAGGGCCATAATTAGTTACGTTTCAGGAACTATTTATCTTAATCGTATGTTTTACTGTTACTAAATGGCGTGGGACCATCGTCCTGGAACACCCTGGGACTACCTCGTCAAGCGGGCTTACGACTAAAACGAAACACGCGCGGTCTAGTAACAGTAAAAAGTTCGACCTTGGTAAACAATAACTGAAGGCGTAAGTAACTATAATACTACAACCGGGGCGAAATGTTGCCTAGTGGCTCATGTGCAAGAGCAACCATAGATTCAGAAAAAGAATCGAACATTTCATCATCCACTTTATCTTCAAAAAACAGATGACGAAAACGCGCATGCTCTTCATACGGTGGATAGTAAATTTTCTGTAAGAACATACAAGAAAGAATTGTCATAACATAGTTTGATACATTTGATCAAAAGAAAGCTTGGAGACAGTATGCAACTGTCCCCATGATGGTGAAGACAGTATGCAACTATCCCCATGATGGTAAAGACAGTTAAAAATTGTCCCCATGATGGTGAAGACATTATGCAATTGTCCCCATGATGGTGGAGACAGTATGTAACTGTCCCCATGATGGTGGAGACAATTTCTAATTGTCTCCACCATCATGGGGACAGTTACAAGCTGTCCCCAAAATGGTGGAGACAAATTCTACATGTTCCTAGTAAGGTAGAGACATTACTGTCAACACCTTACTGTCCCCGTGATGGTGGGGACAGATAGAAATTGTCCCCATAATGGTGGAGACAGTTAGAATATGTCCTCATGATGGTGAAGATAGTTAGAAACTGTCCACATATTGGGGACAGATAGAAACTATCCCCATATGTGAGGGACAAATTATAGATTGCCCATAAATGTTTACAACACATGTAATAACATTTAAAAAAAGGACTTACCAAATGATAAGTATCACAAAACTTATGTATCTCAGAAAATCTGTTGTTTAAGACTAGCCCAAGAATGCATATATGGAACATTTCTTGGCCTTGTACCAACACATTTAACAAGATGTCGAAACTGTGGAAATGACTGCAACATCCACACCTTCAGAAAACAATAAAAAGGGAACAAAAATTAGCATAACTAACTATTTGAAAACAAAACATGAAAAGGTGAGGAAAAATAACAACATAAAAGAATTTAATAAAACCTAAAAAGGAAGTGGGTAACCAATCATTGTATAGAGATACCTTTCTTCAGTAAGAGGACGACCATTCATCCTAGTAGCAACACTCATAAAGACATCATAAGAGGCGCAATACACAACCCTACCCCAATGATACTTACAAAACATGCCCCAATCATTGAATAGTCTAACAAACTCAGATCTAACATGTTCTTGACGTGTAGGGAACAAAACCATCTCAACTATAATAAGATGTGCTAGCCTAAACTTCTTATCCCTATCTTGTTCAGCATCAAACAGATGTAAAAGGTGATCCCAGTGACATGGATCAGCTCCTAGTACCTCTTTCATACTAGCATTAGGAGGCATAAATCTCGTATGATCAGCGCAATTCATGCCAGTAATCGCAGCAAATTCAGTCAATCCATACCGACATACATGGCCTCCTACTTTAAACCACATCTCAAACTTCTTTTCACTCTTAACCCGGACAAGAATGTAGTGGATTAATTGGCTCACAAATTTAAAGTTATCACCCCAAACAATAATATCACCAAACACACCTCCGCGCATACGTTGCATATCCTAAATGTGCAGAGACACCTCAATACGAGCAAGTATTGAATACTTGTTATACACATTAACCTTATCAGAACGATGCCATACTCTATCACAAACATACTCACATGATGATGGATCCATCACCTATAAAACAATTTAAACAAACAAAGAACTTTCAGACTTAATAAATCAAACAGTAGGTGTAAAAAGTTATAAGAATGTACCAACAGTATAAGGACAGTTTATAAATGTCATGTAAAAGGTAAGGAAAGTAACAAAAAGCCCCCCAACAATGTAGGTATAAAGTATATCTGTTACAAAAAGCACCTAACAAATGGGGACAGTGAAGACCTATACTATAGAGTCGGGGACAGTTACAAAAAGTGCTAACAAATATAGGCACAATTATAAAATGACAAAAACGATATGGGGACAATTATAAAATGACACAACAATATGGGGACAGTGAAGACCTATACTATAGAGTCAAGGATAGTTACAAAAAGCACTAACAAATATAGGGACAATTAAAAATTGTCCCATAGAAGATCGGGACAGTTAAAAAATGTGAATAAAAGGGGAAACAAAGTTTGTAATTGTGACATATATAGATAGAGACAGTGAAAAATGTAACCAACAACGATATGAAGAAGTGAAATAGTCCACATCTCATTAAGAACATTTTGAATATGTCCCCATGCATCCTCAAAAGGAAGATCTGGTAGAAACTGAGAGTAATAAAATAGTAAAAGCACGAAAATGATGAAGAATGAAAAACAATCAAGTCTAGACACATAGAAGCATGATTCGATATATCATAAATCCTAAAAAAACGGAGAACAAATAAGGAGAGAACGACACTTACGAGAAAATCGAACACAGTGGAATGATAACCTGAACGAAATTCGACCAAATCAGAAACGATTGAAAGAAGATTGAGAGGAATCGAAGGAAAATTCCAAGAGACGAATGCTGTGCAAGAGGGGAAGTAACAATAGGAGAGCAAAAACCGACTACAACGGGCAAAAACGAAATTATGTATTGTCGCTCAATAGAAGGAGGAGAGAGAAATGACAAAAACGCGCGTATTAGAATAATAAGGGGTCACATTTACAATTTCGAATTAATAAAGTCCGCGCCCATCGCGAGTACTATTCATGTGAAAATTGGGCCCTCCTCTTGATTATTCGGGTTAATTTCAAACTTATAAATCATTGCGTTAATTTAGTCCGGCTCAAGTCCCAAACATGCCTTCCCCTCAAAAAAAAAAAAAAGGTCCCAAACATGCCTTTAATTTTAACCAATAGGAAGTTTGTGTTACAGCTGGGCAATCCGTGTCAGTCTAATAATTCTAATCTTAGCCGTCCAGTTCAAAAGAGAAAACACATCTATCCCTATCACCGGCCATCCGATTTCGTACTGAAAGCACACGGCTACACAGTTTTGACCGTCCGATTACTTGATAACCGACTCCTAAAAAGACTTTTACCCTTCCGCATTTTCAAACTTCTGTTCACCGTTTTAGAAGAGAGAGAGAGGAGGTTTTTCAAGGTTGGAACGTCTTCGTGATTCGCCCTGAAGAAGATCCGGGGTTAGTTTCTTCTCTTATTCCTCTGTTCTTGTTTAACTTCTCGATCATACATCAATTGGCGACCGTGACACCACAATTTCCTCTGGAGTTCTTGTATAGCTAGGGTTTGTACATATTTTGAACGTAAATGTATCAAATCGCTGCAATTATTGATATGAAATCCGTTTTCTCTTCGTGTATCGACTGATCTATTTAGGTTTTACTTTTAAATTTATTTGTCTAGTGTTCTTGCAGTTATGATCTGCGCTTGCTTTGTTCTTGCAATTATTGAAATATTGTGTTTGAGTTTAAACGAAACCGTTTAGTGCTGCCTGGCTTGCAGGATCATTTCGATTGCTTTGTTCTTGAAATTTGTTTCCCCCCTTAATGCTTATTCTTGTGACGACGTTGTACTTGCTGTTTGGAAAATTCAAATTCGATCCTTTTTTTTTTTCTGAGGATTCGGGTTACTTTCCGATGTAGATGGCTCGTACAAAGCAGACCGCTCGTAAGTCCACCGGAGGGAAGGCCCCTAGAAAGCAGTTAGCCACCAAGGTAATCACAATTTTCTTGCTCTCTCACGCTCTTGGATTTGTTGTGTGATATTGTTATGCCTTTTCAACTTGCGCTGTAATGGTGAATTTTGGTGCATATAATCAGGCCGCTCGTAAATCTGCCCCCACCACCGGCGGTGTGAAGAAGCCCCACAGATACCGTCCTGGAACTGTTGCTCTTCGGTGAGTAAATCTCTTTTCTCGACATTCCGTTCTCGTTATCAATTGTGCTACAAAGCATGAATTTGACTCTGGCTGGTTGTGTAATCCAGTGAAATCCGTAAATACCAGAAGAGTACTGAATTGCTGATCAGGAAGCTGCCATTCCAGAGGCTTGTTCGTGAGATCGCTCAAGACTTCAAAACCGACCTGCGTTTCCAGAGCCATGCTGTCTTGGCTCTCCAAGAGGCTGCTGAAGCGTATCTTGTGGGTCTGTTCGAGGATACTAACCTCTGTGCCATCCACGCCAAGAGGGTGACTATCATGCCTAAGGATATCCAGTTGGCTAGGAGGATCAGGGGCGAACGAGCTTAATCAGATCCTGGTGGTTAATAGCTAGGGTTTATTTCTGCATCTAAAAGTAATTGTGTCTAGTAGTATGTTGTTTAGCTCGTGCTACTTCGATCTATTTTGTTGCTAGTAATTGATATCAAGACTCTTCTGCTGGTTCTGATCTGATGTGTAGTTAAAGTCGGTGGTGCTTATGTTTTTGCTATGAGACAATGGCTTTTCTTTCTACTCGTTGCTTTTTGGGCTGTTGCACTGATTTCTGTGTACAATGCAAGTTATTTGAATGTCAAGTTTTCGTTTGTAGTCAAGGAAAATTTGGTTTTCTATTGAATGTGAAATGCTATCCGTTAACTCACCACCTGGATCCTGTGTCAACAATTCCTCGTTTTTTAGGTCAATTTCATTGAATTGATCGCTGCAATTGAAATAGCAGGAGAATCAGTTTTCATTGCTATATTTTTCTAATATCCTTTTCTCTATTCTGCTGTTAAAAAACTCATCTTTGTGATGTTCCCTGTGGGAAGAATGCTCCGAGTTTGTTTACCATGTCGCACACAAGTATTTAAAGAATGTCTCATTTTAAGAAAGAAATGTTCTCCGTCATTGAAACTATTGGGAAGCCTGCTCGGAGATTGTTTATCATGTGGTATTTTAAAAAATGTGGTTTAAGAAATGTTTTCCATCATTGATATTATTGGTCGATGGTATATAAGATTAATTTATTTAATATAAAATAAACAATGTCATTCACTAGTTGTTTCAATTAAATATTAACGATTCTATATAAGTCCTAACATTCTTAACAATATATAAAGCTCGGTGATTTAATGCAAATTGAGATGATGTTAATAAATTATGTGGATGTGCATGGATAAAAATAAAATAAAATTATCGAAAGCTATATTAATGAAAGATAACATTGACGAACTGTAGTAAAAAGAATATTCATGATTTCGTGTTAGTACATTGTCTTCTAGTGTTCTATCATGTGAAATGCATCATTATTCCATTAAAATTACGTTATATAGTTTTACAAGAAATAAAATTTGAAAAATAATTAGTTACAAAATAGAAAAAAAATTAAATATTTTATTTTTTTATATTGCATGAAACAATATAAATGGAATGTGCAGGATATGGGGCATTGGGACATGGAATGAGAGTTTTGTAGTTGATTTTTGTACACATATCAACAGTAGGGAATGCCAAATGTCAATAGCAAGTAAGGCCATTTGGCTAAATCTTTTACAAAGATTTACCTACTGCTTTAATGTTTAGGAGAGATTTTGTGGTTAGTACACCTTATAGTATGTATTTTGGTTTACTACATACGGCTTTTGTTGGGGAAAACACATTTAGGCCCATCGTTTCACCCAAAGTTCGATTACAAGTTATTGTATCGCGTAAAACAAAGTCGGTTTGATTTTAGAGACCCCTACACTGATGGAGTAATATGGACTGTTGCATCCGAGAGCTCTTACTAATTAGAAAGTGGCATGTGAAAAAGCTGAAGTGGTTCTTTTTTGGCTTCAAACTGTATTTGATATGGGTTTTTTCATGCTTCATGTTAAATTTGATGTTCACTCCCTGATTATCCGTCCTTGATCTCGATCCTATAGATTGTCATATGTTGATTTGATCCATGAAGACATTGTACATGTCTCACCTATGTTGTCACATGTTAATTGTGACGGTAATGTTGCGGCGCATCATGTGTCTTGTTTGAAGTTTGATGTTTCACCGGAAGTAATCCTTGTTGACAATTTCCCACAAGGAATCATAAGCCTTGCGGAAATGGATCCACCTCAATTCTACAAGCATACATTAATATGAAGAAAGGAAGAAATATGTAAAAACTCTACATGCTTTCATTCGCGGTATGTTATGGACTTGTGTTATTCAAGTGAGATAGAGCAGAGCTGATAGCAATCATCATTTAAGCATGAAGGGTGTGGAGGAAGAGAAGATGAACAAATTGTCTACCACCTTAGCAAACGCAGTGAAATCCATTTGATTGTTACAGACTATGAGCAAGAGGGTGTCTGACTGTTGTTGAATGGAGATAAAATAGTGATTCTATAAAAGAAGCCCTCAACGAATTGAGTAGCATGTCGGGAGGGGGGGAGGGGTTCTACAAAATAGTCCAACGTTTGAGTCGAGATGTCAAGTTTCGGGACTCACCACCTATGTGATACCCCGTAATTCTGTAAGGATTATTCTGGGAATTTTTGGAATTTTCCCGAACACCCGTTTAGTACGTCGGATTTAATTCAGAAAGTCGGAGACATTCTGTAATGTGCTCTGTATCTGTAATATTTTTCTCAGTAAAGAATTATACAGTTAAGGCCTGTTGGAAGTCTATACTCGTTCGTATACGACTTTTGTTATCGCAAGTTAAGATTATACCAAATCTCTACCCAATTGGTTATTGCCCAAGAGGTGCAAATGGATTAACCATGGGTTAATACCCAAGGGCACAATTGGAAGGCTTTTTGGCTCCCAACAAGCCTCATCTTTGCCTATAAATAGAGGGCATGGGTGAAGCTAGAAAGGGTGTAAAAAACGCCATTACGCTGTCCATTTCTCGTCTCTCAAAAACGCTCTCTCTCTCGGAAAGCTCTCGTGGATCGTTGGAGGCTCGTTTGGTGTCATTCTCGGTGGCCAAAGGAGACTTGGAAGGCCCTTAGAAGCCTAGAAGCCAAGCAAGGCGAAAGGCGAACCAAATCGAGCGTCGCGGGTAAGATTTCTCGTCCGTTTTTAAGTTTCTGTTCAGCGACGGCGACCGCCGGCAGGGAGACGGCGACCACCGCCAGGAACGGCGACCGCCGCCAAGGAGACGGCGACCGCCGCCAGGAACGGCGACCGCCGTGTTGGGGACGGCGACCGCCGTGTTGTGGCCGGCGACCGCCGTGAAGCTCTTGGTGTCGCCGTGGAGGAAGCCGATGAGCAGCGCCCGCCGTGCTTGAGACGGCGACCGCCGTGATGGTGGCGGCGACCGCCGTGATGGTGACGGCGCCCCCCGTGATGGTGGCGGCGCCCGCCGCAATAGGTTGTATATCTGCTAGAACGACGCTATTATCTGTGATCGCCTTCCGGGCATTTATGTGGATTAATAGGAAAACTAATCCAAGTAAGGATTAGCTGTTTCTATTATCTCTTTGTTTAAGTCGTTTGCCTCGATGGCTTTAATGTGAATAATTGCTGTGTTAGACTGTTTAGTTAACACGAGTGTTTGTAAGAACGCTAATCCAAGTAAGGATTAGTCGTTTCTTTATAACTTAATGTGCGTAGGAACGCTAATCCAAGTAAGGATTAGTCGTTTCTTTATAATTTAATATTCGTGGGAACGCTTATCCATATGTAAGGATTTGTCATTTCTTTAAATCATAATATTCCTCGGGGTTATTTCCGAATAATTTAAGGGTCATGACCTATGCTTCTTATCCACATGTAAGGATCTGAAGTGTTTTAAGCGCCTTGCTAGCGCCAGTGGATGAGCTTAATTGCAGTCCTGTGTTTTAAGCACTTAGCTAGTGCATTGGGGTGGACGTAATTGTCACCCTGTAAAATAAATTGTAAGCGCTGTGGCAGTGCAATCAGGGTGAACGTAAGATCACCCGGTGTCATCATAACTTCCGTGTTCTCGGAATAATATTAAAAGCCTCAACACTGTGTGTGTGTGTGTGTTGTAATTTAATAAGATAAGTGCAGTTAAGCACATAATTAAACTGTAAGCACTGTATAGTGCAATCAGGGTGAACGTAAGGTCACCCGGTGTATTAATAACGCCGTTGTTACTCGGCATAATGATGTTAAGTCCCGCGTGTGCGTTGTGTGTGTTTTAATTTGGGTTGACGTAATTGTCACCCTGTGATTTAAGCCTTGTTGTCGCTCTTAATAACATTAACGTGTTTCAGTAATGTGTGTTTTGTAATTAAATAAGATATGTGCCCGAGTGCACATGATTAATAAACCTTTGGCGAGTAGTGCAGCTAAGTTATAGTGCAGCTAGGAAAACTCGTCTTGACTTTGATCATAGTACGTTCTCTTTCCGATCTGGATTCGCTGTATGCGATGAGGTTGGTCGTGAACTGAAGCATCTTAGTCAGTTCTTAAATCGTTATGTGGTTCTGTAAGGTCTCGACTTGAATGTAGTACGTTCTCTTTCCGATCTGGATTCGCTGTATGCGATGAGGTTGGTCGTGAACCGAAGCATCTCAGTCAACTTTTAAATCATTGTTGTTTGATTCTGTTAAACATTCCAGATTTGTCATTTTCCCTTAAAGACTCAATCTCTTGGAGTCTCTTTTCGAGTCGATTTCTGTGAAGATGAGGTCTTCCAGAATCTTCTCTCATGCATACCTTTGTTGTTATTCCGTGAAAGTGCCGGGTTATGTATCGTCCCTTCGGTTATTATTCGAGGGACAATGATAGTAAACGGTTACGATCACTCGAACCACTCTGCTTTTTACCCTTGCTAGTCTATTCAAGTAGACTAACCCACGAACATTGTTCTCCGCATGTGGGCTGGTGTCATCCGTTCGATTCGGCACATCAGATGGAGTGTAGATGAGAAGACTAGAAGGACTATGGAGTCGACGGTGGTTTTTCCGACGTTTTTAATAATTTCTTTAATCAGGTTGAGATCCTTGGGCAGGTGATCATTACGATCACAACCTTTTTTGTAATATCTTTTAAAAGTTTTCCGCTGTGCCTTGTTTAAGATTTCCGTTGTAATTTATTTAAACTCTGTGTTTGTCCTATTCGGGATTGAGATGTAATCCCGGGACTCGTGTTTTATGTAAATAAGGTTATCATTTTGTATCATTGTATTTAATGATTTGTATTTAAACGGTAAAGCCTTGGGTGATCTCGGTAAGGAACACTGGGGTCACTGGCGGTAATACCTTTCCAAAAGGGTTAAGTTTTGGGGGTGTTACAGTTGTGGTATCAGAGCCAAATGTTGTTTTAAAACGGGTTTGAGATTTTTATAAATCATTTATCCGTTTTTGAAAATACTTTAAGAAGGGCTCTGAATTTTCAAAGTGAAAAGAGTTTGAAAACACCGTTCATAGTCCTGTCTTCTATATGGTCTGATATAGTAAGTTTGCTTCTATATCTAGAAAGACTAATTCCTTCCCCGTTACCCCGTATGATATGGGTGCATTTTATTCTCTTCAGAGGAACCGAGAGAAGCCAAGATGGTTTCGTTATACCCAATAAGGCTTGAATTCCCAGTTCTCTCATTTTGAGTTAAGGTTGTAGAACCTAGTAACTCGGTTTGAGTTCATCAATAGAAATTACCAAGTTGATCTATTCTAAGTTTATTTTATTACAATAAGTATATCAGAAGATACTAATGTGATAAAATCCTTGGAATTTGATCGATAAACAGATGGTGAACACAAGGAACGTTATCCGTGCTGGTACTGGGCCGAGTAATGACCCCATACCAAATGCAAGGAATGTTGCAGACTCAACAGGAGAGCGTGAGTCTATCTTTAACAATAACCAGGGAGGCAATGGCCAAGCTCAGGCCAACGCTCCGATGATGTTTGATGCTGCAGCAGTGGAGGCAATTCGAGGAATTGTCATGCAGGCAATCACAGATGTTATGCGACCAGTTGCACCACAAGCACAAGGTGGTCCAGCTCCTCAAGCTACTCTTGAAGTCGAGGAGTCAGTGGAACAAGTACCTCAGATCAATGTTGTCAGAAACAGAGGAACTTACGGGCAAGCATTAAAAGCCGTGAGTTCAATGAGGCCTGATAGCTATGACGGTACTGGAGAACCGATCAGGGTGACCTATTGGTTCTCGCATATGGAGCGTTTGCTCCGGAACATTAATTGCACTGAGGCTGGAAAAGTGCACATCGCCTCTCTTCAACTCAAGGATGTGGCTAGCGAATGGTGGGAGAGCACCAGTCTGGCAGATCATCCCGAGCTGAATTGGAGCATGTTTAAAACCAAGATGACCGATCGTTTCTTTTCCCGAGCTATGAGGGAGGAGAAGCATAAGGAATTTCTGTACCCGCAGACTGATGGGTTAAAGGTGACTGAGCTCGCAGCTAAGTTCAATCACTTGATGCAGTACGCTGGACCTGAGGTGTCAACCGAGGAGCATAAGATCTGGTACTTCCATGGATGGATGAATCCAGAGATCAAGCCTCTAATGTTGCGTCATGGCTGTACTACGTTAGAGCAATATGTTGATGCAGCCTACAAGACGGAAGTCACATTGGAGGAGTCTGCCTTTAAGAGGGAGAAGCAAGTTAAAGGAAAGGGTGGGCAACATGATCGCCAGGTTGGTTCATTCAAACGACCGGCATCGCCTACCAAGTTTGAAAGGTCTGGTCGTGTTAAGACCGAGACAACTCAGTCAGACTCTGCCAGAGGCTCAGGTTGGAGCGGCGGAGCAATTCAGTGCCACAATTGTGGTGAAGTGGGGCATAAAAGTTTTGTTTGCCAAAAGGACAAGAGGATGTGTCATAATTGTGGAAGGGAAGGCCACATAAAAACATACTGCAGACTGAAGGGTCAGGGACCAATGCAGTCTTATCAGACGTCAAATGTTGGTGGTGGGCAGAACCCAAGGCCGGTGGTATCTGCTCCTGAGCAATCAATGGCTCGTAGTAAAGGCAAAGCGCCTATGGGGTCTTCAGGCCAAGGGCAACGACTCTTCATAATGAGTCAAGCCAACGGAGAAGAACCCTGATCCATTAAGTTGTATTTGTGTTAAGACTTTCTTTAAGATTAAGGAGTAACGACGTGTGTCGGTAATCTCCGTGGTGTTAAGATCTGCCTGATCGACTTTTGTCAATTAATGTAATGTTTGGATGTTAATGAAGTGTTTCCGTGTTTTGGAAAATTTCAGAATGTGTTATCATTGCGAATTAGTTGTTCATACGAAACCTCGTAAGTGTCGAGAACAGCTTATGCCAAGTAAGGATAATGACTGTCGGACTTATGGTGGTGAAGTTTTGTGGACAAATTAGATGTCCGTTCCCTTGTGGTTAATCCCAGGGTCGACTCTGTTGTTTAAATCTAAATCCACTCCTAAGATTCTTCTTCATACATAGAGTATGTCATCTACAAGGCTAGGTGCAACTCTTTGAGGAAGATTAAGTTGTGGAGTTGTTATGCTAAGAAGAAAGGTTGCAGTTAAGGATATGTTGATGATCCCGATGTATTAAAGATTCAGTAAGGAGAATTGTCTATATACATCTAAGGAGTACTGTGGTAAGCGTTATCTCATACGCTGAGTTCTTCCGAAATTTCTTAAGGAAAGGGAATGAATTTGTAGAGTGTTGTTCGGAGAGATCAAGAGCTATCTCTCATGCGTGAGTTTGTGTCATAAGCTTTGAGACGGATGAATCACTTTCAGAATGATATCCTAAGGAATTAAGAGTAATATCTCATGTGATCCATTTCAAGGATGAAGTGATTAAGGATGTTGGATCCAGGTGGTAAGATTGGTGTTGAGGTAGTATCCTCATTGCCTTAATGCAAGTTTCGGGGTCGAAACTTATTTTAAGGGGGAGGTGATGTGATATCCCGTAATTCTGTAAGGATTATTCTGGGAATTTTTGGAATTTTCCCGAACACCCATTTAGTACGTCAGATTTAATTCAGAAAGTCAGAGACATTCTGTAATGTGCTATGTATATGTAATATTTTTCTCAGTGAAGAATTATACAGTTAAGGCCTGTTGGAAGTCTATACTCGTTCGTGTACGACTTTTGTTATCGCAAGTTAAGATTATACCAAATCTCTACCCAATTGGTTATTGCCCAAGAGGTGCAAATGGATTAACCATGGGTTAATACCCAAGGGCACAATTGGAAGGCTTTTTGGCTCCCAACAAGCCTCATCTTTGCCTATAAATAGAGGGCATGGGTGAAGCTAGAAAGGGTGTAAAAAACGCCATTACGCTGTCCATTTCTCGTCTCTCAAAAACGCTCTCTCTCTCGGAAAGCTCTCGTGGATCGTTGGAGGCTCGTTTGGTGTCATTCTCGGTGGCCAAAGGAGACTTGGAAGGCCCTTAGAAGCCTAGAAGCCAAGCAAGGCGAAATGCGAACCAAATCGAGCGTCGCGGGTAAGATTTCTCGTCCGTTTTTAAGTTTCTGTTCAGCGACCGCCGCCAGGGAGACGGCGACCGCCGCCAGGAACGACGACCTCCACCAAGGAGACGGCGACCGCCGCCAGGAACGGAGACCGCCGTGTTGGGGACGGCGACCGCCGTGTTGTGGCCGGCGACCGCCGTGAAGCTCTTGGTGTCGCCGTGGAGGAAGCCGATGAGCAGCGCCCGCCGTGCTTGAGACGGCGACCGCCGTGATGGTGGCGGCGACCGCCGTGATGGTGACGGCGCCCTCCGTGGTGGTGGCGGCGCCCGCCGCAATTGTTTGGTGGCCGGCCGTGAAGGGTTGTTTCCCGGGAGTTGTTACGTTGGCTTCCGAGACCTTCGATCGGGTCTCGTATCCTTCGATTCCTTTCGTCCTTTCGTATATTCGTACTATTCTTTGTCGAATCTAACCTAGGGTTCCTTTTTGGGTCGACTCGAAGGTGTTTATGCTAGTGGAGCTATACGCTTGTCGAGCCCGGAATCCCGTTGTCTCTGCTTTGTTCCAGATCTGCGGACTAAGGCAAGTGGCGGTTTGCTCTTGCTCATCGTTCCATATTTACATTAATTATCAGCTGTTTATCTGAGTAATTAATTTGGAATGATTATCTGTGTTTTTCTGGAAAAGGTTTTATAAACTGTTTTGGAAAATCATATAATAGGTTGTATATCTGCTAGAACGACGCTATTATCTGTGATCGCCTTTCGAGCATTTATGTGGATTAATAGGAAAATTAATCCAAGTAAGGATTAACTGTTTCTATTATCTCTTTGTTTAAGTCGTTTGCCTCGATGGCTTTAATGTGAATAATTGTTGTGTTAGACTGTTTAGTTAACACGAGTGTTTGTAGGAACGCTAATCCAAGTAAGGATTAGTCGTTTCTTTATAACTTAATGTGCGTAGGAACGCTAATCCAAGTAAGGATTAGTCGTTTCTTTATAATTTAATATTCGTGGGAACGCTTATCCATATGTAAGGATTTGTCGTTTCTTTAAATCATAATATTCCTCGGGGTTATTGCCGAATAATTTAAGGGTCATGACCTATGCTTCTTATCCACATGTAAGGATCTGAAGTGTTTTAAACGCCTTGCTAGCGCCAGTGGATGAGCTTAATTGCAGTCCTGTGTTTTAAGCACTTAGCTAGTGCATTAGGGTGGACGTAACTGTCACCCTGTAAAATAAATTGTAAGCGCTGTGGCAGTGCAATCAGGGTGAACGTAAGATCACCCGGTGTCATCATAACTTCCGTGTTCTCGGAATAATATTAAAAGCCTCAACACTGTGTGTGTGTGTGTGTGTTGTAATTTAATAAGATAAGTGCAGTTAAGCATATAATTAAACTGTAAGCACTGTATAGTGCAATCAGGGTGAACGTAAGGTCACCCGGTGTATTAATAACGCCGTTGTTACTCGACATAATGATGTTAAGTCCCGCGTGTGTGTTTTAATTTGGGTTGACGTAATTGTCACCCTGTGATTTAAGCCTTGTTGTCGCTCTTAATAACATTAACGTGTTTCAGTAATGTGTGTTTTGTAATTAAATAAGATATGTGCCCGAGTGCACATGATTAATAAACCTTTGGCGAGTAGTGCAGCTAAGTTATAGTGCAGCTAGGAAAACTCGTCTTGACTTTGATCATAGTACGTTCTCTTTCCGATCTGGATTCGCTGTATGCGATGAGGTTGGTCGTGAACCGAAGCATCTTAGTCAGTTCTTAAATCGTTATGTGGTTCTGTAAGGTCTCGACTTGAATATAGTACGTTCTCTTTCCGATCTGGATTCGCTGTATGCGATGAGGTTGGTCGTGAACCGAAGCATCTCAGTCAACTTTTAAATCATTGTTGTTTGATTCTGTTAAACATTCCAGATTTGTCATTTTTCCTTAAAGACTCAATCTCTTGGAGTCTCTTTTCGAGTCGATTTCTGTGAAGATGAGGTCTTACAGAATCTTCTCTCATGCATACCTTTGTTGTTATTCCGTGAAAGTGCCGGGTTATGTATCGTCCCTTCAGTTATTATTCGAGGGACAATGATAGTAAACGGTTACGATCACTCGAACCACTCTGCTTTTTACCCTTGCTAGTCTATTCAAGTAGACTAACCCACGAACATTGTTCTCCGCATGTGGGCTGGTGTCATCCGTTCGATTCGGCACATCAGATGGAGTGTAGATGAGAAGACTAGAAGGACTATGGAGTCGACGGTGGTTTTTCCGACGTTTTTAATAATTTCTTTAATCAGGTTGAGATCCTTGGGCAGGTGATCATTACGATCACAACCTTTTTTGTAATATCTTTTAAAAGTTTTCCGCTATGCCTTGTTTAAGATTTCCGTTGTAATTTATTTAAACTCTGTGTTTGTCCTATTCGGGATTGGGATGTAATCCCGGGACTCGTGTTTTATGTAAATAAGGTTATCATTTTGTATCATTGTATTTAATGATTTGTATTTAAACGATAAAGCCTTGGGTGATCTCGGTAAGGAACACTGGGGTCACTGGCGATAATACATTTCCAAAAGGGTTAAGTTTTGGGGGTGTTATAAACTATGAGGCTATGACCGAGGTTAACACGATTAGACCATTGATGAGCCTACCCCATCATAAATACAATGTAACTAAAAATATTCATTGACAACCTAATATATTATAATATTATACTTTTTTCTTATAAAGTGAAACCATTACAAATATTAGCTAGGTATTAGGGCAATGGATTGACAATATTCTTGCTAGTTTCTTTTGATACAGTAAGAATTTGAGGTTTCAGGAAAAATCAATCTTGGATCCTTGAGACGCCGAAAAATTGGAAGCCGGAACAACCGACAAGAGCAAACAAAAGAAACAACAAAATAAAACAAAACGAAACAAAGGTTCAATTGAAACAATTAAACCGAAAGGAGAAAAGACAAAGGGCTAAGTTGATGAGAAAGACTCAAATATGGATTGGAAGACACCAATACAACACTAAGCAGATACAAGACACAATCTGGAGGCATATCGTCGATAAAAGCCAACATGGATCACACAATCACTATCTTGATCTCTAAACCGGAACAACAGTCTCAAACAAAACCTGAAATCAATTTCACATCACAAAAAGTGAATCTTGAAATTCCAATTAAGGGTGGTGGTTATTGGGGGTCCGCTAGGGTGGTCGATGACAATGGCACAAAGCGGCGAGTGTCTTCAAGCATTGTTGACGAAGGGAGTCATCAGAGCATTGTCTTCAATCATTGGTTGGACTCGCTAGAGGAGAAGCAGCGCATACTGCAATAATGATCAGGGCAAGGCGCGACTAGTGCTAGTGCGTGTGGTGTTGTAGCAGGGACTGTTGCGAGTGGTGTTTTGCTTCTATGATCGTGGCTAGGCAAAGTGGGGGATGCAATGGAGCGAGGGTTCGAATAAAGACATCTCAAGCAAGGGAGCGTGGGTTCGGACCAGCTGGTGTGGGTGATGCAGATTTGGGTGCGCGCTGGTGTGGTGGGTCGTGGAGATCTGGGTTTAGCGGCGGCTCGACATATCTGGATGATCTATGTGGTGTGAGTGGGTATGGGGAGAGAGAGGCAAAAAGGGAGTCAGGTTGAGTATGGGCTCGAGCGGCGGTCAGGTTGTGCGACCTGGATTGAACAGCGGTGCGCGGTGGCTTGGTTCAGCATGTGTGGGCGATGGTGTGGTGTGGTGTTGGGTTGAGAGAGGGGTCGACTTTTCCAATTTAAAGGCATGGACACTAGAACTAAATCAGAAAATTGTTAATTGAGCAAGGATTGAAGGAAGAAGAGAGTACAAAGGTTCAGGGTGGAAGCAACGCTAAGAAAATTTGTTTTAGGGTTTGATATGGGAATTGTACAGAGTAACGGTGTGCATCCGGACTGGACCGAAATTTCTACAATTCTTGGACCAGAGACCGAACCAATATGATTCGGTCCGATCCGGTCTTGGACCGGTAAACATTTTTTTTACATTATTTTTTTTTAAAAATATTTTTATATTTATTGTTTGTAATGATGGACAATATTTTTTTACTAGTTCATTTTTATAATAGAAAATAATTTAAAATAATTTTATGGGAAATTAATACATAAATAAAACCAAAAAAAGGTCCATCCCTCCGGACCGGAAATCAGCCGGGTTTGGACCGGACCAGAATCTTGAAAATGATGGACCGCGGACATGACCAAAATACACCCGGTCCGGTCCAGGCCAATTTTGCACACCGCTAGCTTTTTTCACATTTTTCTTGTTTGTATTCATGTTAGTTTTAGTTATGGTCAATTATCGGAAACCACCCGTTAAATGAGCCATATTGCTCAAAACCACCCCTTTAAATCGATATTATCGGAAACCACCCGTGTTTCACATGCCGTTAAACAATCGCCACCCTACCCCTGACTCCGTTTGAAATTCGTTATGTCCGGTCCCACAAGTCTTTTTTTCTTAATATTTTATGTGAAGTAAAATAAAAGTAATTACAAAAAAGTGAAATTAAAAAACCAAAAATTTGGGTCTTCTTCCCCAATTCATTTTCCGGTTTCGCCCTCTTGTTTCTCGTCGGAGCTATGGCGGACGTCAAGGATTCCAGTGAAGCGGCTCCGTCGGTAGCTAAGTAAACAAACCTCTTCCTTTAAGCTTTTACGCCCGAAATTTCCATCATCAATAGAGCACTGAGCTTCAATTTCAAAGCAAATGTAGTTCAAATATAGAACAACATTGTGCCGGCGACCTGAGCTACGCCGCCAACGACATCGTTATGCTCTAACCCCCAACTTCCCCAAATCTCAACCCTAACCCTAATTTCAATTCCTCCGCCACTATCCTCTCTCTCGTCAAATCCTTCCCTTAGAAACTCTCGATCTTCACTGTTAGCTCCCTAGTTTCTCCCTACGGGTCAAATCTGGTCGCGTTGGAGCTCCGATCGCCTTCCCCGGGCCTCAACATCACAAAAGCGCTGATCGATGGCCACCGATTCAATGTCACCGCTTCCATGCTCTCCGCCTCCGGCGTAATTGACGAGTTCAAGGCCGACGAGGCCGGCGCTGGCATCAGACTCTTTGTCCCCACCGACGCCGCATTCGCCAACCTACCTCCAGCCGTTCAATTGCTTAGAGGAATAAATTTCGTACTGAATTTTGACTCTATATTTCATTGCTCTGGAATTACAGGAATTTAAGGGGTTGGCTGAGCTCGAAGAACTCATCAATGGTGGACAAGTAAAAAACTAGCAGCAAATTTGCTTTTAGTCGAGACGGCGCAGAAAGAAGTTTTAGGTTTTTTAATTACTTTTAAATTTTATTTCACATAAAATATTCAGAAAAAAGACTTGTGGACCAAACTTAACGAATTTCAAACGGAGTCAGGGGTAAGGTGTCAATTTTTTAACGACATATGAAACACAAGTGGTTTCCGGTAATATCGATTTAAAGGGGTGATTTTGAGCAATATGACCCATTAAACGGGTGATTTCCGATAATTGACCATTTTAGTTAAGCTTGAGAGAAGTACTCCTTCACATACAATTTAAAATACCTATTTGCCCTTTTGGCGAAGTAAGATATCTATATATATGCTAAAGGAGAGACCTAAATCCTACGTGCCGGCCCCACGTTCAAATCGCATACGTGTCGTCACTCATCCAACCATAATCCGCCACATCATCCATCCTTTAAAAAAAAGTTATAATAGTGGGCCCGATTTAATTATATATAAAACTTATTTAATTAAAAAAATCATCCAACTTAAAATTCAAAAGATATTATGAAAATGATTGAAAATATATGATTTTATATAAAGAATACCTATATAAAACTTCAACCATCAAGGATCATTTCCGTATTCATCATCTAACCATCATCCGCTACATCATTCATCCATTAATATAGAATATAATAATAAATTCAGTTTAATCATATTAAATAAATTTAATTAAAAACACAAATATAAACAATTCGATTTTATCATAATTTACGTCATAAATTAATTTATTTTACCCTTATTAAATCTTATCTTAACAATAATTATACCGTTTCAAAACTCGATATAATGGCATGAATCTACCACTTTAGCATATATAGTCATGGGCATCATGACAAAGTGTACGTTTAGCTTCAAGACATTGTTTAATTTATAAATGTTTCAATGATAAATATATATCACATATCAGAATTGATAAAAGTATGTATATAAGCTTGAAATAATACTTACCCGGCCCATATATGTAATTTTCAATTAACAAGAATTTGAATATTTGTCGTGATTGATATTTATACGTACTTATATTAACATATTTTGTAGCTTATCATTAATTGGTCTTAAATTATTTTTAAGACTTATTCGTTGTGTTTATAACATTGTTGGCAAGTACATAGTTCGCTTCGTAGATTCAATATTAATGAACTACAACAAAACCTATCATCTGTTAAATCCATACTTATGTAACTTTGAATGAAAAACATCTTAGTAGTATATTTCATTCGACCAAAAAATAAAAGTATATTTTTTTAGATTGTTTAAGAAGGAAGGTTGCAATTGAGACTTCTAATATATTATGGTTATTATGATTAGGTTACTTGCAGAACATGATTAAATGTTAGTTAAGATTGTTTAAACTATGTAAAAGAAATAATTAAACGATGTAAAAAATATGTAACTAATATTTAAAAGATGTCCATCTTTTTTGAATAAAAAATATATCTCATCTTAATTATTTATTATAAAAACGGGAAAATGAAGAGAATTGCATCGTAGGGAATATATGTATATTAGGAATGGCTTGAAATTTTTATGTAGTTTTGAAAATTTATAAATCAAGCAAGAAAATCCTTAATTGAGCAATTGAGGTAAGTGAAATTGGATAAAATTATTGTATTAGAAGATTATTGAGATAATTAAAAAAAGAAGGTAAAAAACAGATAAAGAATAAATCATTTCTACACATATATTTTGTTTAAAAGAATCTAATATCTTAGTTCTAATTTATATGGAGGGATAAAATAAAGTATTACGAAAATTTTGACAAATATTATATACTAAAAATATGATAATTCTATATCCAATCAGAATAAAAATAAGTTTTGTTATCATATAGAGGAGATTTTTACATCTCATTTTAAAAAAATATTTCACACCACAAATATTACAAAGTTAATTTGAAAAATTATCTAATATCTTTATAAAGTAGTTATACAAAAACCTTTCCACTTTGATTAATACTTTTATATAATATCAATTTAATTTTTATATTAAACAAGATTTTTTAAAATTTCGCATGGAACAAAAAATTCATTATAGAGTTTCTTAAGATAACTAAATATGTTTCTACTTAACATCAAGCTTTGATTTAGATAACCATAGTGACTCTTTTCGGTCATTGTTGTTTTTCCTATAATTTAGCATTTTATTATGAACACGTACTAATGCATTATAATTTCATATTATTTTAATCTACTAAACTAGAATCTAATTACGCCACATGACACTCTCTCATTAAAATCGCCACATAACACTCATTTATTAAAATCACCACATGTTTTTTTTTCATCACTTTTTTATATCTAAATTAGGAATCTATATCTATCTTCTATATATATACTAAAGAAGAGGCCTAAATCCTATGTGTCGGCATCCCGTTCAATTCGCTTATGTATCGTCACTCATCCAATCAGCATCTGCCACGTCATCTAGCCTTTAAAAAAATTTATACATTAATATATTTAAGTATTTAATCAAATCTTCTCATAACTTATGTAATATATTTAAGTATTTAATCAAATTTGTTCATAAATAAATCATATCTATTAAAACTAATTTAACATATTTAACACGCTAAGCTTTTGGAATAAATCATATCTATGTATTACGTTTTTTTAATCTGGAATATCTATTAATTACATTTTAGATATATTTATACTCATAACTTTTTTGTTACGATAATGTATTACTCTTGATTTTTCTCTCTCTATTGTAGTTAACACGCTAAGCTTTTGGAATTTTTAAATTAATATCTATTACTCTTTTTTAAGTTTTACATGCGTTTAGCTATAATTAGATATATCTTATGGGAGTGAATTTGCAGATCTTGGTGGTAAAAAAAAGATATATCTTACTAGTAGATTCATTCGACCGAAAATTGAAGAGTGTAATTTTTTATATTGTTTAGATAAGTAGGTTACAATCAATTTTTTTATTGTGGTTATTATAATTAGGTTACTTGCAAAGTAACAATTTTTTTTAGTTAAGATTGGTTTGGACTAGGTAAAAAAATTAATTATATTGTATAAATATGTAACTAATATTTAAAATATATCCATCAAATTGGAAAAAAAGTCCATCCTTTTTTGTCAATACTTAATATTTTGATAATATCCAATCTTTTATCAATTATTAAAATAATAACATGATATAAATTTTGGAACATACTTATCTAAAGTGATTTATAATATAAATAATATAACTTATCTTATTTTAATAATTTGGGTGTGATTCAGGTGCGAAAGGGCCTTATAATACAAAATAAGAAAGAATCCTAGCCGTTAGATCTAAAAAAAAAGTGCAACACAGAGGCCCTTTTATGCATGCCTTTGTTTTTTGAACATTACTGACAAAGTGCAAGCCGATGACTTGAAAAGTTCTAGCGAATGCAACACTTCTGTGCATGCAAATTCAACATTTTATGCATGTATTTTTTTGGATTGGAATGCAAGTTGTTGGCTTAAATGTGCATGCCAATTATTGTGCATGTGAATTTAACGTTTTTGTGCATATATAACTCGCATATAATGCACTCTCAGTTGAATTCACATGCACTTTCAATTGAACTCGCATGTACTCACATGTATTTTTTTTGGATTGGAGTGCAACTGTGCAAGTTGTTGGCTTAAATGTGCATGCGAATTATTGTGCATGTATAACTCGTATGCACTCTCAGTTGAATTCACATGCACTCTCAGTTGAACTCGCATGCACTCACAACAGATAAAACATGCACTTGATTTCACATGCACTCAAAAGTCAAAAGACATATAAGTACACTCAAATGCATGCACTTTAGTTGAATTCACATACACTCTCAGTTGAACTCGCGTGCACTCACAACACATAAAGCATGCACTTGATTTCACATGCACTCAAAAGTCAAAAGACATATAAGTATACTCAAAGGCATGCACTTCAGTAGAATTGACATGCACTCTCAGTTGAACTCGCATGCACTCAAAACACATAAAGCATGCACTTGATTTCACATGCATTCAAAAGTCAAAACACATATAATTACACTCAAAAGCATGCACTTCAGTAGAATTTACATGCATTCTCAGTTGAACTCGCATGCACTCAAAACACATAAAGCATGCACTTGATTTCACATGCATTCAAAAGTCAAAACACGTATAATTACACTCAAAAGCATGCACTTCAGTAGAATTTACATGGACTCTCAGTTGAACTCGCATGCACACTCAAAGGCTTGCACTTCTAATAGAGTTCACATGCACCCAAGGGTGGTTTGGTGGCCGGTGGTGGTCTGACGGTGGTCCGACGACTGGCGGCGGCGGTCCGACGGTGGTCCGGCGACCGGCGGCGGCGGTCCGACGACCGGCGACGGCGGTCCGGCGACCGACATCGGTGGTCCGGAGACCGGCGGTGGTGGCCCGGTGACCGGCGACGGTGGTGGTGCTCCGATGGTCAACCCTTTGAATTAAAGACATGTGCATGACACATGACTTTTAATGAAAGTTCAATCATGACCTTTGATTTATTTCTAATCCAATGGTCTATACTCATTCTTATTTTGTATTATAATAATCTTTCTCACATGACACTTATCCTAATAATATAACATACAATTACATACATATATATACTCCATAATAGTTAGTAGAAGTAGTTCCATTGAACATACTTATTTAAAATGATTTTAAAAAAGGTCACATGAATTTTTCTTCTTCTTTAAGATAACTAACAATAACACTTTTTTTTTTTTTTGCTGGGCTGAGCCCTTGCCCGGTTCAGATCAGCTTAGCCTTTCCTACGTCCGGACCAGAGTGTGTACGGCTCCCGTTAGGGGTGGCTGCTCCTCCCACGTTGCATACACACCGCCAGAGAGTCTCAAACTTGAGACCTCTGGGCAAATGCTTAAGCGAACTCAGCCCCGAAACCAGCTGAGCCAAGGAGAGTTGGTAAATTGACTTGAACAACTATACTGACACTTTTCAATTATTGTTGTATTTCTTTTAATATGACATTTTTGTTAACACTAATGTATAAAAATTAACCATATTTTAATACCACTAAATATATTTAACTTTCTTAATTTTAATGTCATATTATTAAAAATATTTAATAAATCAACTCCAGCGCCAGTATCTCCTATTTTGTACATGAATCATAAATCTTGGAATTCGAAAAACATCCTTTTCCGTTCGGGTATTCTATATGAACTGTATGATACCTCGGTAAGGTTGGTTGGTTTAGAAGAAAGGCAGGCCGCCAATTGCGGGAAATCTTGCAAGGAGAGGATGTATTTTAATATACACCATTTTCGTTATCCCTGCCTCCCCCTGAAATCACCATACATTCTAAATATAGATTTTTTGCATGTTATCTTCTTCAAACATCCACCTTATACCCTTTGTTGAACAAACAATCCACTCCGCCATCTTCATATCTTCTTCATGGCTTCATCCTCATGTTCATTGTGAAATCTTCTGCGTGAATCCATTGACAGTTGACCCAGAACAATTTGTTTTAACTCCCCATCCTGCACGTGCATAGAGGAATTACAAATAATCTACTCTTGACCTCCTTACATAATTATCCAGGTACCTTCCACAGATATATATTTGCCATTTTCACTGTTACCCCTTGAAATCTTCACGCTTTTGTTTTCCTTTTCCCATGAATTCGATTGATCTCCACAAATTAGCGAGAAGAGTCTGATTCTCCAGGCAAACAAAGAACATATGTTCTGCAACGAGCCAGTCATGGCAGAAGCAGAGGAGGAGATCAAAAGGCCAAAACAGGAAGGCAGCAAGGACGTAAACGAGCCCGAGGATATCAAGGCGGCCTCTGAAAGTACAAGCATCAGGTGCTGCCGGATTAATAGCAATTTCTCTGGTAGGGTATGTTGGTCCAACCTAGAGCTCGACAGCCTTTTAGAGCCCCAAGAAGAGGCCAAGGAAGACGGTACCAGGACCGAGGATGGGAAGACGAAGCGAGCAGAGAAAGACATGTTGATTGACACAATAAAGAAGGGTCAGACTAGCTTGAAATCCTCAAAAGGTGAAGCAGAAAACTTGTTGGCAGAGAGCGAAAAGGTGGTCGAGCAATTAAAGGGGAAGATGCAAAGGCAGAAGGAGTTTGAAAGAAGGCTGTACGATTCCTTTGTGACGCAGACCTCACAACTGGAGCAGGCCCATATCTTCATTGAGAAGTGGAAGCAGAAGATGAGTGCTGTGAGCGATGGAACCGGGATAACTAGTACTAGTTATGAGGAGAATTACTGGTTGAGATTGCAGGTTGAGAGGCTGGAGAACGAGCTCGGGATCCAGCGAAATGGACAGAACCCATGGGAGGAGGTGAAGAGGCTTAGGAAGGAGCTGGAGCTGGCGATAGAGGCGGAGGAGAATAGCAAGAGTGCCATGGATGATCTCGCGGCGGTGATCAAAGAGGTGGCTGCAGAAGCCAACCAGGCGAAGGAGAAGCTTACATCAACAGAGCAGCAGCTTCAGATCATGAAAGAGGAAACAGAGACCTTGGGGTCCATGATCAACATCAAAGAGAAGGCACATGAGCTGGCTCTGACCGAAGCAAAAAAGGAGAACGAGTCCCTGAAAGCCACCATTAACCGGCTCAGGATAGAATTGAAGGAATCCATGCCCTCCTTGAATGGAAAAGAGACTGAATTTGTCGATTCTATAAACAAGGCAGAGGAAGAGAACGCCAGGCTTCTTGAATCGTTAAATGAGGCGAAAGATGAGTCCCGGAAGATAAGAGACATTCTCAAGCAGGCAAAGGTTGAGATTGCCCAGCTGAAGGACTCCCTTGCAGTTGTTGCTCTTACTCAGGAAACTGAAAAGCTCAGGAAAAATGAGTCCACAGCTGATGAGAACATCAAGGAGTTGATGTGGTCGCATTCCAAGGAGCAGAAGAAGAACAGCAAGGAAAGTTGTTCAGAAAAGGGCTCCAAAGGAGGTGGCAAATCAACTAGGGACTCCAAAGGCATTGGAAAATCAAGCGGGCAGTTGAAAGGAAGGGGGAGATCCACCGAGGACTTGAAATCGTGTGGGAAGGCAGCAGGGTCATTCTGTTCCATACCTCTACATGTTCCTGGGTTGTCATCAAGGCAAAAGGAAGTGGAAGAGGTGCACGAGACGGATGATAGTCTCACAGGTTCCATATTTGATATCGTACAACCGGCTTCGGTTGAGCTTCATCACACCAGATCAGCATCTGCAATCACACTCACGGATGATGAGATTTCATTTAACTCTGAGGATTTTGACAACTCAGAGAGGCTTTATGCTGATGATATGGAGATTGAGAAAGAACCTCACCCTAAGAAGAAAGTATTGCTGAAGAAGTTCAGCGAGCTTTGGAGGAGGAAAAACCATAGCCATAGCCATAGCCATAGCCATAGTCATAGCAACAGCCATAGTCAATCACATAATCATAACCAAAATCAGAATGAAGTGGCAATTGAGTAATGTATGGTCGGGAAATGAAATTTACTTTACTTTTCTTGGTTTCTGCAATTAGCGGTTACTTTCAGGTTCTAGCTACATAATGAGAAATGCCACAAATTGGCTGCAGACGTCCGAAACTACATAAATCCAAAAGAATATTCAAAAGTTACGGCTCAACTGCTTGAACAAAGGATGTGAAATCGATTCACACATAGAAATTTCTTTATAGCTTCGGAAACAGAACTCAAGAAGACTATTGGCGACTTTAATTTAATAGATTAGCAGCAGATCAAGAAGTTGTAGCAAGCAAAACCAACCATGCTCTCTGTGTAGCTGGTGTTCCATATCTTCACCTTGCTAAAGTCTCCTGCTCTGTAGGTGGTGAATATCTCATTTCTTGGTGTAGCATGATAGGATGCAGCTGAGTCCACTATCCATTCTACACGAGAATCTGACTCATCCCTGTGATCATCAACACATGAAAGAACAACAAGACCTTCTTCATCACTGTATACAGCTGCATTGGTGTTCTTGTCGTCTTCTTTCCGATTCTTCTCTTCACTCATGCTCTTCTTCAAGGCATAGCAATTCCTCTTCATATGCCCTTCTTTGCCACTGTGAAAGCAAGTAAACTTTCCTTTACCCTGAGATGTTCCTCTATTCTGTGACTTCCCTCTGGATTTCCCACGTCCTTTTCTTTCCTTACTTCTCCCTATGGACTTGTTCTCTGAAGTCGTCGCCAGAGTCTGCGAAGTGTTAGTGCCCATATCTTTCCTCTTAGTCTTCTCGTTGTAGAGACTATCAATCACGGTACTCAATGACACGACACCACTCAGTGCAGAGTTGTTGATGGACACAGCCAGAGTCTCCCAGGTATCCGACAAAGAACTCAGAAGCAGCAAATGTTGCAGCTCATCATCTAGGACCAACTTCATTCTATTCAGATTCACGATCTTTTTGATTACAAAGGCTTTAATCTGTGCTGATTTTCTCTTGTACATGGATTCCAACTTCTTCCACAAAACCTGTGCATTTGTCTCATTGCTGATATGGTGATAGACACTGTTGTCTACCCACTGCCTGATGGTTCCCATTGCCTTTCTGTGCAACTTTACCTAGTCACTCTCTTTGATCTCATCTGGCCTGTCCGACCCTAACGCAATCGGATCAAACAGATCTTTGTAGTACAAAATATATTCCATCTTCGACTTCCAAATCGAGTAATCGAAAGATGTCAGCTTAATCATCGCATCCGCAAACTCCTCTGTCTTACTCGTCATATCCTGACCCAAAACTCAAACTGAGCTCTCTCTGGCTCTGATACCACTTGGTGGGATCGATCACTATTCGGTCCCGTGAACGAATCAGCAAAAGCTTAAAATCAATGAACTTGCGGAACCTAGGTCTCTTTCCGACAACCAAACCAAAACCAAACAAAATGCAGAAACCAAACCACAATCAAGCAACACAACCACAACAAAAATAATGCACAAAATCAACACAAGATTTAAGTGGGAAAAACCCTCCTAAGGAGAGGTAAAAAACCCACTATTGCCCGCCAGAGCACGAAATCCACTAATCATCAAAACAAGTACAAGTGTTCACACATATACCAATCTCACACATGAGATAACAAGATATGGAGAATCAACTCAAGAAAATCTCCAATCTAACAACAAACAATTGTAGCTAATGACTAGAACATCCAAGAAGACAACCTACCAACAAACTCCAGTTGTCGGCTTCCGAAAGCAAGAGACGAACAGACAATGATGTAGACAAGGAAAAACCTTCACTTTCTCCACCAATTTCTCTTCTCTCTTCTTCTTTCTTCCTTCTCTCTCTTGTGCTCCTTTGAAGAACTCAAAATGGGGGCTGCTCCCTAGGGCAAACGTTTTGCTCCAAAAATCTACACACTCTCGTGCCTCTCTCTCCTCCAAATTTGCTTTTATATGTGAAGCAAATGGGAGACCTTGGCTTGACAAATAAATGGGCCTTGTGCCCAACACAAAAGGATAGCACACTGAATATCTATAGTGCAGAATCATGGCAAGAGTTCTACACAATGAAAGAGCTACGAACTGCTGCTAATAAGCTTTAATTTTGAAGTTAACTTGAGAAAGCTGAGATTGTAGCCTAGTACTTGTAAAATAAGAGGCTTTAGTTTCCTTCGTCATCTTTGGATGGTGCTTCTTTGATCTCATCAACTCCATCCTCCTGCATAATAATGGACTACCAAGTCAGCTAGAGGAATGTAGGAAACAAAACAGCATGTACATGATGATGAATGCACATATTCATCTTTCTTATAGAGAGAATTCCTACCTGCATGTCAGATGTCCACAAGGTGAGGTTATCACGAAGCAGTTGCATAATCAGAGTGCTATCTTTGTACGAATCCTCTCCAAAGGTGTCAAGCTCTGCTATTGCATCATCAAAAGCCTGAATATCCCAGAGTCCAATCATCAATTAGGCAAGTGGAAATAAGTCTGTTGGGATCGATCACTATTCGGTCCCGCTAACGAATCTGCGAAAGCTCAAAATCAATGAACCTGCGAAACCTAGGTCTCTTTCCGACAACCAAACCAAAACAAACCAGATCGCAGAAACCAAACCACAATCAAGCAATACAACCACAACAGAAATAATGCACAAAATCAACACAAGATTCAAGTGGGAAAAACCCTCCTAAAGAGAGGTAAACAACCCACTATCGCCCGCCAGAGCACGAAATCCACTAATCATCAAAACAAAGTACAAGTGTTCATTTAGATACCATCTCACACAGGAGATAACAAGACATGGAGAATCAACTCAAGCAAATCTCCAATCTAACAACAAACACTTGTAACTAGTGATTAGATCCAACCAAAGAGGGGTACCTAACAACAAACACCCGTTTCCGGCTTCTCGAGACAAGAGATGAACGATCCGAGGTGTAGACAAGGAAAAACCTTCACTTTCTCCACCAATTTCTCTTCTATCTTCTCCAATCTCCCTCTTCTCTCTTGTGCTCCTTTGAAAAATCTCAAAATGGGGGCTGCTAGGGAAAAGCACTTGCCAAGCTTCAGATGCCACACTCTCATGTGCATCTCCATCTCCATATTTCTTTATATATGTGGCAATTGGGCTGGAAACTCAATGGGCCTTTCAAGCCCAACAATCTCCCCCTCCAGCCCCGGGGAAGACGTCCACAATGTCTCGGGATCTTCACTTGCACACCAGCCCCGCCATCTTGGCACAGAACTGATGCTGATCAGCAGTCACCACCTTGGTGAACATATCAGCTGGATTCTTGTTTGTGTGAATCTTCTTCAAGCTCATCTGACGATCACTCACAACATCTCGAATCCAATGGTACCTCACATCAATATGCTTTGTCCGACAATGGTATGTAGCATTCTTGCTCAAATCAAGAGCACTCTGACTATCGCAGTTCACTACATACTTTCCCTGCTTCAGACCCAGTTCTCGAAGGAATCTTTTCACCCAAAGCATCTCTTTTCCTGCTTCTGTCATGGCAATGTATTCTACCTCAGTCGTGGACAAAGCAACACACTTTTGCAACTTAGACTGCCACACGACAGCTCCCCCTGCAAAAGTAAACAAGTACCCCGATGTCGACTTTCTACCATCGAGATCTCCTGCCATGTCTGAATCTGTGAAACCCTCAAGAATAGGTTTATCTCCTTCAAAGCATATACTCATCGTGGAAGTACCTCTCAAGTACCTGAAGATCCACTTCACAACTTCCCAATGATCTCTTCCAAGATTAGCAAGAAACCTGCTAACGAGACCAACTGCATGAGCTATATCCGGCCGTGTGCACACCATAGCATACATCAAACTACCAACTACTGATGAATAAGGAATGGTGGCCATCTTCTTCTTCTCTTCACCTGAAGACGGGCATGACTTCTTGCAAAATTTGAAATGGCTAGCAAGAGGAGTACTAACCGGCTTAGCATCTTCCATTTTGAACCTACTCAGAACCTTTTCAATGTACTTCTCTTGACAACCATATCTTTCTGGATTTCCTGTCACGAGTAATCTGCATGCCCAATATCTGGCGTGCTTGTCCCAAGTCTTTCATGTCAAAGGAAGTGCTCAAATACCGCTTCAAGGCATCAACTAGGGATTTATCTTGTCCCACAATGAGCATGTCATCCACATAAAGAAGAAGAATGACAAACTTACCGTTTGCCTGACGTTTGAAGTAAACACAATGATCTGTACTTGTTCTGGTGTAGCCATGATCCACCATGAAGCTATCAAACTTTTTGTACCATTGTCTGGGAGCTTGCTTCAGCCCATATAAGCTCTTCTTCAGCTTGCAAACCAAGTGCTCTTTCCCTTTTACTTCAAACCCCTCTGGTTGTTCCATATAAATCTCCTCATCTAAATCACGGTGGAGAAATACAGTTTTCACATTCAACTGCTCGAGTTCAAGATCCACGCTTGCAGCTAAGCCAAGGATCACTCTGATGGAACTCATCTTGACAATAGGCGAGGATATTTCATTAAAATCAACTCTCTTCTTCTGACTAAAGCCTTTCACAACTAGTCAGACTTTGTACATGACTAGTTTGTCTCCATCCATCTTTAGCCTGAACACCCACTTGTTTCATAGCGCCTTTCTTCCTTTTGGAAGTTTGACTAGCTCATATGTGTTGTTCTTTTTCAAAGAACTCAACTCCTCTTCCATGGCTTTCACCCACTGAGCTTTTTCTTTGTGGTTCTGCACTTCTTGAAAACTTTCAGGCTCCCCCTCTTCAGTGACTGTAACATACTCAGACGAGGGATATCTAGTGGACATACGACGTTCTCTTTATGACCTTCTGAGCTCATTTGCTTCTTCACTCTCTACTGGTCCCCCCTGCTCAAAACCCTCACCAGTTTCTGCATCTGGCAAGACATCATCTGATGCTGGAATCTCATATGTGCCATTCTCTGAAGAAGACTCCTCACTTGTGTCATTCCCTTCTGAATGAGAAGGTAAGTAAGCTAGAAGCTCATCAACTTCCTCTGGTGTCTCAGAATCTAACAACAACTTGTCTTCGTGAAAGATCACATCCTTGGACCTTATCACCTTCTTCATTTCTGGATCCCACAGCTTGTATCCAAAATCAGTATCTCCATAGCCTAGAAAAGTGTATGGAATTGCTCTATCGTCTAGCTTCTGCCTCTGCTCTTTAGACACGTGCATAAATGCCGTATAGCCAAAGACCCGCAAATGAGAGTACAAAATGTCTCTTCTAGACCAAACTCTCTCAGGAATATCAAAATCCAAAGCAACTGATGGAGATCTATTCATCAGATATCAAGAAGTCATCACAACTTCACCCCAAAATGGCTATGCAAGATTCACCATCTTCAGCATACATCTGACCTTCTCCAATATGGTCCTATTGGTCCTTTCTGGAACACCATTGTGTTGTGGAGTGCCCAGAGTTGTCTTCTCATGTCGTATGCCATGCTCCTGGCAATATTTCTGAAACTCCTAGGAAGTGTACTCGCCTACATTATCACTGCGAAGTGATTTCAGAGAACGATCCTTCTCTCTCTCCACCATGACATGAAATTGCTTGAAGCAATCAAGGACCTAGTCTTTTATTTTCAAAACAAACACCCAAACCTTTCGTGAAGCATCATCAATAAAGGTCAGGAAATATCTACGACCACCAAGTGTGGGTACACCAATGGGACCACACACATCAGAATACACCAGTTCAAGCAAATTCTTTTTTCTTTAGGAAGATTTGCTAAATGGCAATCTAGTTTGTTTACCAAACAAACAATAATCACAAGGGCTCAGAGGAGTACCTTTGGCGGAAGGAATGAGGGACTTCTTCGCCAAAATCTACAGTCCTTTCTCACTCATGTGAGCCAGCCGTCTGTGCCATACATTTGGTGATGCATCTTCTTCAACTGCATTCAGGTCATATCTCAAGACCTTCATCTGAGTCTTATACAGCGTGTAGCTCAGACTCCCTCTAGCAATCACCATTGAGCCTTTAATCAGCTTCCATATCTTATCACCAATGTAACTGTGATAACCCTCTAGGTCCAAAGCATGAAGAGAAATCAAATTCATAGGCAGATCAGGTACATGTCGCACATTCTTAAGAGTCAACGTGCAACCCTCATTTGTCTGAACACAAATGTCACCCATACCAACAATCTCTACGTAGCTGGTGTTTCCCATCTTCACCTTGCCAAAGTCTCCTGCTTTGTAGCTGGTGAATATCTCCTTTCTTGGTGTAGCATGATAGGATGCAACTGAGTCCACTATCCATTCTACACGCGAATCTGACTCATCACTGTGATCATCAAAACAAGAAAGAACAACAAGACCTTCTTCATCACTGTATACAGTTACAGTGGTATTCTTGTCGTCTTCTTTCTGATTATTCTCTTCACTCATGCTCTTCTTCAAGGCATAGTAATTCCTCTTCATATGCCCTTCTTTGCCACAGTGAAAGCAAGTAAACTTTCCTTTACCCTGAGATGTTCCTCTATTATGTGACTTCCCTCTGGATTTCCCACGTCCTTTTATTTCCTTACTTCTCCCTCTGGACTTGTTCTCTAAAGTCGTCGCCAGAGTTTGCAAAGTGTTAGTGCCCATATCTTTCCTCCTAGTCTCCTCATTGTAGAGACTATCAATCACGGTACTCAAGGACACGACACCACTCGGTGCAGAGTTGTTGATGGACACAACCAGAGTCTCCCAGGTATCCGGCAAAGAACTCAGAAGCAGCAAAGCTTGCGGCTCATCATCTAGGACCAACTTTATTCTATTCAGCTGATTCACTAGCTCCTGAAACTCACTCAGGTGATCGGTAATAGACTTTTCATATATGTATTTCAGATTCACGATCTTTCTGATTACAAAGGCCTTACTCTACGTTGATTTTCTCTTGTACATGGATTCCAACTTCTTCCACAAAACTTGTGCATCTGTCTCATTGCTGATATGGTAATAGACACTGTTGTCTACCCACTGCCTGATGGTTCCCATTGCCTTTCTGTGCAACTTTACCCAGTCACTCTCTTTGATCTCATCTGGCTTGTCCGACCCTAACGCAATCGGATCAAACAGATCTTTGCAGTATAGAATATCTTCCATCTTCGACTTCCAAATCGAGTACTCGGAAGACGTCAGCTTAATCATCGTATCCGCAAACTCCTCTGTCTTAGTCATCATATCCTGACCCAAAACTCAAACTGAGCTCTCTCTGGCTCTGATACCACTTGTTGGGATCGATCACTATTCGGTCCCGCGGACGAATTAGCGGAAGCTTAAAATCAATGAACCTGCGGAACCTAGGTCTCTTTCCGGCACCCAAACCAAAACCAACTAGAGCGCATAAACCAAACTACAATCAAGCAACACAACAACAAAAGAAATAATGCACAAAATCAACACAAGATTTAAGTTGGAAAAACCCTCCTAAGGAGAGGTAAAAAACCCACTATTGCCCGCTAGAGCACAAAATCCACTAATCATCAAAACAAGTACAAGTGTTCACACAGATATCAATCTCACATAGGAGATAACAAGATATGGAGAATCAAGTCAAGCAAATCTTCAATCTAACAACAAACACTTGTACCTAATGACTAGAACATCCAAGAAGGCAACCTACAAACAACTCCAGTTGTCGGCTTCCGGAAGCAAGAGACGAACGGACAATGGTGTAGACAAGAAAAAGCCTTCACTTTCTCCACCAATTTCTCTTTTCTCTTCTTTTTTCTTCCTTCTCTCTCTTGTGTTCTTTTCAAGAACTCAAAATGGGGGCTGCTCACTAGGACAAACTTTTTGCTCAAAAAATCTGCACACTCTCGTGCCTCTCTCTCCTCCAAATTTGCTTTTATATGTAAAGCAAATAGGAGACCTTGGATGGACAAACAAATGGGCCTTGGGCCCAACACAAAAGGATAGCACACTGAATATTTATAGCGCAGAATCATGGCAAGAGTTCTACACAATGAAAGAGCTACGAACTGCTGCTAATAAGCTTTAATTTTGAAGTTAACTTGAGAAAGATGAGATTGTAGCCTAGTACTTGTAAAATAAGAGGCTTCAGTTTCCTTCGTCATCTTTGGATGGTGCTTCTTTGATATCATCAACTCCATCCTCCTGCATAATAATAGACAACCAAGTCGGCTAGAGCAATGTAGGAAACAAAACTACACATGATGATGAATGCACATATTCATCATTCTTATAGAGAGAATTCCTACCTGCATGTCAGATGTCCACAAGGTGAGGTTATCACGAAGAAGCTACATAATCAGAGTGCTATCTTTGAACGAATCCTCTCCAAGGGTGTCAAGCTCTGCTATTGCATCATCAAAAGCCTGAATAACCCAGAGTCCAATCATCAATTAGGCAAGTGGAAATAAGTCTGTTGGGATCGATCACTATTCGGTCCAGCTAACGAATCAGCGGAAGCTCAAAATCAATGAACTTGCGAAACCTAGGTCTCTTACCGACAACCAAACAAAAACAAACCAGATCGTAGAAACCAAACCACAATCAAGCAACACAACCACAACATAAATAATGCACAAAATCAACACAATATTTAAGTAGGAAAAACCCTCCTAAGGAGAGGTAAAAAAACCCACTATCGCCCGCCAGAGCACGAAATCCACTAATCATCAAAACATAGTACAAGTGTTCATACAGATACCAATCTCACACAAGAGATAACAAGACATGGAGAATAAACTCAAGCAAATCTCCAATCTAACAACAAACACTTGTAACTAGTGATTAGATCCAACCAAAGAGGGGTACTGTTTTGGGGCGAAAAGATCAATGAACCTAAATCGCCTTAGACGGGGTAACGAGTCGATCGGACATAATGCGATAAATTCAAACCAACTAGACAATCAACTACGTATGAAATGGGAGTAAGAATATATGACAATATATTGACTGTATTATGATTAGAACGCGATAATCGTGTAGCTTATCCTGTGAATACAAGAGTCGGATCTTGCTCGACCGGCTAGGCTAGCGTCCGGTCCCTGGTAACCGAATGTTGTTGACAAAAGAGCTGGATGGGCTAGGTCAGTGCTTCAAGCCTTTTCAGAGTAGTAAAGAGTGAATATTTTTTGTTTTCTTTAGCTTCTTCATGCCCTATTTATGGGATTTTCTCATTTGACCGTTTTCTTACCGTTTTCATGAGATCTTCCCTTTTATTGCCGAGCGTAATATCTGGGATCTTCTTTGAATGGCACTTCTAATCTTGCTCTTTTGAATTGGCTAACGTTTGCTTGGGATTGAGTAGTTAAGGCATCGATGAAATTTCCGGGATCGGTCGGGTTTGAGCATTGATGACTGTCCGACGTCGTTCTTCACGGCTTCTTGGCTCTCTCCCTTGGATGAAATGGCCCAATCGGTTGGGCAATATACTCTGGGCCCAACAATATCCCCAAGTCCTTTTGGGCTCAAGGTAGCCATGAGCGGGAGCCCAAACAACTTCCACTCTGCACGATCTCCACCATCCGATTTGGGAGCGACAGGCGAGGGCTAACGTGGCGACGATCGCGCGGCGTGATGAGACACTTCTGCTCTTCTATCATTCCCTCCATAAATCCGAAGCAGGCTCTGACGATCTCTTTTCACCTTCTTTTTTTGCTCTCTATCTTGGTAGGTTCTTCAAAGTTTCAAAAAATTGCTCTCCGAATTCCCTCTCTCTTCGTCTTGGATATGGTTTCTAGTGATTCCTCTGAGTCATCTTCCACTCACTCGAACTCGAGCAAGAACGAGCCCTCCTCTTTTCCTGCTAAAGGAGGCCGATGCTCTGACGGGGACGCTGACATAGGCAGAGCTGGAACAGATCCTCCAAGTCGGAGGCTTTCCTCCTGAGACGGTCGCGAGGCTGCCGTACTCGGATGAGAGGGCTGATGCTCGCTATGAGGGGTGGATCTGCTTTTATGCCTATATTTTTTGGATTGGGCATAAGTTCCCATTTTCTTCCCTTGTCAGGGACTTTTTGGCGACTCTGGCGCTCGCGCCGTGTCAGGTTATGCCACAAGCGTGGCGGATCCTCAGAGTTTCAGATCTGTTGAACTTACAGTCGGGGGCTGGTTTTAATTTTGATGCTTTATGGTATAACTACTCCCTGGGGTCGAAAAGTTCTTCTCGGGTCCAGTTGCGCATTCGTCAGGGTCGGAAACCCTTGGTGGCTAATCTTGATGTAAACGACCACGGATGGGGGTCGAAGTTTTTCTTCGTTGAGCGATCGTCTCTGAAGAAGGGGGTGACTGTTCATTTTTGTTGTCGGAGTGGCGGGTCGAGAGTATGTGTTTTTCTTTGATTCTCGCTTGCCGGTCATGTTTTTAACTTTTTTCTTATCTCTTCTTTTTTGTAGTCCCTGAAGCTGAAGATTTGGAAGTGGATGCTCAGTCGGAGGGCTTGACTAACATCGTTCTTGTGATCCCTTTATCAGAGTGGGAGTTTGTGAACGTTAATCTGTTGTCTGTCTCTCCCACTACTCAAGACGTCATGTCGACTCTATCGTCGTCTCGGATTAAGTGTAAGTCTTTCGTTTGAGTCATGTGTTTTCCGTCGTGTGTCATACTTTTGTATCTTACGTCTTGTCTGGTATGTCAGCGTCTCCTGCTAGTCGGTCGAGTGCACGCTTAAAGGAACTATCTGGGAAGGGTCTAATTGAGCAGAGGTTGGCGGCGACCAGGGCCTTGTCGAGTAAATCGACGCCGGCCGAGTCATCTCTTCCAGCCAAAGTTGGTACGAAAAGGAAGGTGGGTGTTTCTTCTGATGCCAGAAAGGTCGTCGCGGACACCTCAAAGAAGAGGTCGGTGGTCCCCCTGGAATCGAGAAGATTGATTTGGTCGGACGGTCGATTGCCGACTTGTTCCATGCTCAGGATCCGACTTTAAAGTCTGAGGTTGATGGTGTTTCGCCTTTGGACTGTATCGGTGAGGCGGGCTGCTCTGCATGGAAGGTAAATTGTCTCATCGCATCTTATGTATACATGTTTTTCTTTTTCGAAAAACTGGTGGATTGAGTTTTTGCTTCGTCTTCCAGACTTTTCAGTTTCTCTTGGGTGCTTATTCTGGGTGAAGGAGATGGTTGCCAAAGCCGAGGACAGGGCTGCTAAGTCAGAGTCCGATTTGGCATCTTTGAAAACCAAGGTGGAAGGGGCTGAAAATCGCTTGAGGGACGCCGAGCGCCGCTTCGCTAAAGAGTTGAAGACTTGCCAAGATGAGTTAGAGACTTGTCGAAAGGAGCTCAGCGAGAGCCAGACTAGTGTCGAAGAGAGGGTCAAGCAGGCCAAAATTGAGGCTGGTCGAGTTGCAAGCGACGTGGGCGCTTTTTATGCGTTGAAGTCGCGTGTTGAAATGATTGAGGAGTTTGAGGAGGGCAAGCATGAGGCCTGTGATCTGAAGGCAGAGAGGGAGACCATGGATACCCTGTTCCCCAAGGGGAAACCAGGTTCGGAGTTGTTCCAGCTGGCCGGCGTCGAAGAAGAGTCTCTGGACGAAAGCGCTGATGAAGACAAGGCTCATTCCGGCGACACCGTACCGATCGAGCCCCAGCCTTCTCCCGACCCAACTCCTAATGAAGATAATACTATGACTCTTGACCCTTGATTTTCTCGTGAATGACTTGTGGTCCCACCTGTGTGTGGGTGAAAATGTTTTCTGGTTTGGCGACCCGTCTATCATCGCGGGTCGCAGAATATGTTTTTAAGAATGTTTGAAGTCCTACATGTATGTAGGCATACAATATGTTTTGGCGACTCGTCTACTATCGCGGGTCGTATCGATGTAAAAAGAATTAGACTCTTTTTTTATTGACGTAATCTGTTTTACAAAGGGTCGACCTCGTTCTATTTCTAAATGTTTGTCGGATTCTTTTAGAGAAGATAGTCGCGATGCCTTTGATATGTGTCGGATTTGCCTGTATGCTCCGTCGAGTAGGGCTTTCCGCGTCATGTAAGAAAAGGGAGGCCTGCAAGTGTATACGTTTATGTTTAGTCATGACTTAGTGTTATGTCGAGGAGGAAAACAATATGTTTTTATTGCATAAATGTAATAATGTGTTTGACCTTATGTATTGTATAAGGCATGCGGTGTGCCGGTATGCCTCTGGTATTCATCTCCTCGTGTTCCGATCGATCGTGTAAATGTAGTGTAAGCGCTTTTGTGTGTGACTGGATCCAGCTTGTTTTTGTGTTGTCCTGTACTTATGGTCACAAGAACGTATCCTTGATAGATGTAAGTGTTAGGTTCACAAAATAGAGTCGAGTTTGTAACAACGAATAACATATGAAAAGTGAGAGGGTTATAGTGTCTTACTAGATGAGGTCAGAAGTGATACAACTTTAGATGTGTAGCATTTCAGCTTCTTGGGATCAATTGTCCGTCTTTATCTTCCAGTCGATATGCTCCCTGTCCGACTACTTCTTTGATGAGGCAAGGACCTTCCCACTGTGGTACGAGCTTGCCGTCGGTCGGATCCTTGGTGTTCTGGAATGTTTTTCTAAGGACCCAATCACCAACTTTGAAGACCTTGGTCCGAACGTTCTTGTTATAACTTCTTACGACTTGTTGCTGGAACCTGACCATTCTAATTCTAGCCTTTTCCCTAGTCTCATCGATCGTGTCTAAGTTGTGTGATAGTTCGACATCGTTTTGTTCATTCGTCTGGAGACCGTAATGAGCTGTCGGAACTAGCAGTTCGGCGGGAATGACCGCTTCTCTTCCGTAGACGGGTGAGAACGGTGATTTTCCGGTTGCGTTCTTTGGAGTGGTTCTGTCGGACCAAAGGATGAGGGGAAGTTCGTCTGCCCATTTTCCCTTAGCCCTTGTGAGGCGTTTCTTGAGGTTGTTGATGATGATTTTGTTGCTAGACTCAACTTGCTCGTTGGATTGCGGGTATCGAGGAGTGGATGCGACCAGTTTGTTGTTCCACTGGTCGCAGAAGGCTCGAGTCTTATGACTGATGAACTGGGAGCCATTGTCGCACACGATTTCTGACGGGATGCCAAATCTGCACATGATATTGCGTTTTATAAATGAAATGACATGTTGATCTTTTACCTATCGATAGGCTTCAGCTTCGACCCATTTGGAAAAATAATCCGTCATGGCAAGGAAGAAGACCCGTTGGCCCGATGCCGGTGTGAGTTTTTCGACGATATCCATCCCCCACCTCATGAAGGGCCATGGTGCTAAAGTCGGATGGAGGAGTTCTGAGGGTTAATGTGGAATGGGTGCGTGTCGTTGGCAGGCGTCGCATTTTTTGGTGTATTCCATCGCGTCTCTATTCATTGCGGGCCAGTAGTATCCCGTTCGTAGGGCTTTCCCCGAGAGGCTTCGTCCTCCGGTGTGGTTGCCGCATTCTCCTTCATGTAATGATTGTAGGATGCGTTTGACTTCTGGAGTCTTGAGGCATCATAGGAGTATTTCTATGACATATATTTTGAACAAGACATCACTTATAATGTCGAAGGAAAGAGCTCATACCTTTAGCCTTTTTGCTTCCGTTCTGTCATTGGGCAAGATGCCATCTTTTAGCCATTTGACGTAAGGTAATGTCCAGTCATCATGGTCGTTGACGATGTCTTCTTCTGGTCGGTCGCCTATTTCCAATGCGACAAGTTCTTCCAATGGTGTGCTCAGATCTTTGGGCATTTTTGGAACAGCTGGTGTCGTGACATGTGCCAATGGGATGTTTGGGAATTCCTTCGGATCCAAGACTGACCCTAGGTTGGCTAGTGCATCGGCCTGAGCATTGAGATCCATGGGAACCTGTCTGATGTTGAACTTTCGGAATTGGTCGATTAGTTTCTTGACCACGTCCAGATAAGCTATCATTCTGTCGTCCTTGGCGTTGTATGACCCTTGAATTTGATTCACGACTAGGAGGGAGTCGCAAATGACATCGATTTCTTGGACTCCTAGGTCGCGTGCCAGAATGAGCCCAAACACGAGTGCTTCGTATTCGGCTTCATTGTTAGTCGCGTCCCATTCGCATCTTACGGCTTGGGCTATCCTGTCCCCTTGTGGTGATTTTAGCACGACCCTCAGCCCTGATTCTCTAGCATTCGACGCGCCGTCTGTGTGGAGCTCCCATTTACCTGTTTCCTCTGTCGCGAGCAATTGTGTTGCTTCTTTGATGGCTTCCTGTTCTAGGGTCGAACTGAAATTTGCCACAAAATCGGCCAATGCCTGGGACTTGATCGCCGTCCTGGGCTCGTATTCAATTTCGTAACCACTGAGGTGTATGGCCCATTTAGCCATTCGTCCTGTGAATTCTGGTTTCCTCATGATTGCTCTCATGGGATGGTTAGTGCGAACAGTTATAGTATGAGACTCGAAGTAGGGTTTAAGTTTGTTCGACGCCATTACCAGTGCTAGGACGAGTTTTTCCAGCGAAGAATACCTTGTTTCCGCTGGGAGTAGCGTTCGACTGACGTAGTAGATTGGCGATTGCTTGCCGTCTTCTTCTCTGACCAGCACTGTGCTTACAACAAATTCCGACACTGCTAGGTACAATAGTAGTGGCTCGTCGTCTTTAGGTTTTGCTAACAGTAGGGGGCTGGCCAGGTACTTCTTCAGATCTTGAAATGCGACTTCATGTTCTTCTATCCATTGAAATGACTTGTTCTTTCTGAGAGCGCCGTGGAAGGGTTTACACTTGTCTGACGACTTTGAGATAAACCTGTTTAGGGCTGTTATTCGACCTGTCAGCTTTTGTATGTCCTTGACACATCGAGGAGATCAAAGGTTGATGATGGTTTTGACCTGCTCTGGGCTGGCCTCTATTCCTCTTTGTGTCACCATATACCCCAAGAATTTCCCTGACGAAACTCCGAAAGAGCATTTCATAGGATTTAGTTTCATATTATATATTTTCAATACCTCGAAGCCGTCGCGGAGGTGATCGATGTGGTCCTTCTTCTTTTTTGACTTGACCAACATGTCATCTATGTAGACTTCCATTGTATCCCCAATCTGGTCTTTCAACATCTTGTTGACTAGTCGTTGATAAGTAGCCCCTGCATTTTTTAGTCCAAAGGGCATTACTTTGTAACAATAAATACCTTGATTTGTGACGAACGCCGTTTTCTCTTGGTCTTCCGGTTCCATGAGGATCTGATTGTAACCACTGAACGCATCCATGAAGGATATCATTTCGTGTCCTACTGTCGCGTCGACCATGGCGTCGATATGGGGGAGTGGGAAGGAGTCCTTGGGTCATGCTTTGTTAAGGTTGGTGAAGTCGATACAGACTCTCCACTTGCCGTTTTTCTTTTGGACCACAACCACGTTGGCTAGCCAATCGGGGTAGTCGACTTCTCTTATCTTTCCTGTTTCTAGCAGGCTCCTGACTTCGTCGTCGATGATCTTATTCCGTTCGGGGGCGAATTTCATGCGCTTTTGCTTCACAAGAGGGTGAGATGGATCTACATTTAATTTATGAGTAATAATGTTTGGAGATATCCCGACCATGTCTTCATGTGACCACGTAAAGCAGTCATCATTAGACCGAAGGAAGTCCAGTATTTGTTGCATGGTTGAGTCGTCCAGGTCCGACCCGACCCTTACCGTTTGGTTTGGCTTTGAAGGATCTAGTACAATCTCGTCGAGCCTTTCCATCTCTGGTTCGACGTATCGACTGGATCCTTTGCCGAGCTGTAATTGCTATGCGATCTTTGGTTCGACCGCACTTTTCATGGAGGCGACATAGCATTCCTTGGCCATCCTTTGGTCGCCCTTGATCTCTTGAACTCTCCATTTGGTTGGGAACTTGATGGTCTGATGGTACGTTGAGGGTACCGCCTTCATCGCGTGTATCCAAGGCCTGCCAAGAATACAGTTGTAGGGAGATGGACAGTCCAAGAATAGGAAATTTACTTGCTGGTTTACTCCTCCGGCGTATGTCGTAAGGACGATTTCGCCGATAGTGTGCTTGACTTCGCCACTGTATCCAACTAGTGGAGTCGATTTCTTGATAAGATCACCTTCACCCAGACCCATCCCTTTGAGTGAGTCGAAGGTCAAGAGGTTGGTCGAACTTCCTGTATCGATTAGTACTCTACGTATCAAACAGTTTCCGATGGACAAAGAGATTACCAAACCGTCATGATGATCCCCTGATTCGTCAACGTCGGATTCGTCGAATGTGACCGTTGAGAGGTTAGAGACCTTGGATCGTCTGAACTCTGGTACTTCGGGCTTATTGCCTTTGCTTTCTCTCGCATGTCTTTTTGCTGCAGAGTACGTGTTTCAACATACGTCCGAGCCCCCTGAAATAGTATTGATAATTTTTGTATGGACAGGAGATGGGGGTTTATCGTGCTTTACCTGGTCTCGTCGTTCCATGGTGGTTTTGGCCCGTTCCGAGATTACGTCGCGTAAGAGACCTTGTGCAAGCAACCTAGCGACCTCTTTGCGCAATGCGACGCATTCCTCCATTGAGTGACCGTGGTCACCATGGAATTCGCACCATCTGTTCATATCCTTCTTGACGTCTGGCCTGTCGCTCTTTCGGGGCCATCTTACTTCTTTCCCATATTTGTCGAAACTCTTGACGAGCTCCGACACAGAAACATTGAAGTTGTAGGATTGAACCGTGGGAGGCAGTGTCAGACCCTCTTTCCAGTCTTGAGACCTGTCTTGGAAGGAGTTTACCTGACTTTGCTCGTTCCGACCACGAGGGTACGGATGATGGCGTCTGTCTCGGCGATTTTCGGAAGAGGATTTGCGATCGGAATGATCGGATCCATGGGATGCCTTTCGCGACTCACGATCTTCTTCTAAACGCACCTCAGCCATGGTCTTGGCTTGGACGTCTTCGAAGCTTCTGCACGGATACTTGGTGATCTCGTTGTAGAGGTTGCTATCTTTGATCAAACCTTGTATAAAGGCTTCAATGAAGGTGGTGGCATCGCAATGGGGGATCACGACCTTTTCCTTGTTGTACCTGTTAAGATAGCTTCGGAGAGGTTCATTATATCTTTGGGTGATTCGATAGAGATCGCTGGACTGCCTTTTGAGTCTCCGACTGTTGGCGAATTGGACTTTAAAAGCATTGACCAGATCTGCAAACGAGGTGATCGTACCCTGAGGCAAATGCATAAATCAGGTTAGTGTGGGACCCGCGAGAGTCGTGCCAAAGCTTTTGCACATGACAGCCTCGCGGCTCTCCCTTGGAACAGATGCAGTCATTAATTTTTGTTTATAGAGAGAGATGTGATCGTCTGGATCGTTGGTGCCGTCGAAAGTCGTCATGTTAGGAAGGTTGATCTTCTTAGGGATCTCGACTTTGGCGATTTCTTCGATGAACGGAGATTCTTCGTATCCGTCCGATGCTTCTTTCTCGATCGGCTGTGGAACTCCGGGAATTCTAGCGATGCGATCGTCGAGCGCCTTCATGTGCTGATTGAGCGTCTGTTGGACGAGAGCCAGGATATCGGGGGGATTGGTAACCTGTGGTTCGTCGATTCGGATTCCTGCTGACCCGATCGGTGTGGAGAAAGTAACATTGTTAGTCGAAAATGGATTGACCAAAGGAGTTCGAGATGTACCCTTAGTATACCCGGGGCGTCAGACGCTTGGAGGAGTCAGCTCGACGCTATCCATGTTAAGATGCGTCTGGACGTTGCTATGGACGGGCGCTTGTCTGGATCCAGAGACCATCGATTATACCTGCGATCTAAGAGACTCATTTTCACGAGTTAGTTGTGCGATCTCGGCCTCAGATTGGGTGGACAAGGCTGCCAGAGCTTCGGTCTTTTGACGTTGCTGGGCGAGGTCATTTTGGAGGGTAGTCATTTTTTGGGCAAGCTCTTGGAGCTGGTTCAGAGTAGGGTTTTCAGTGGTGTTTCCTTGAGTTTGGGGGTCGTCTTTGAGGCGTGGCTCCTCGGCATCGGTAGGTAGGCTGACAGTCATGGTTGGAGGATTTTTGAGACGATGATCGGCAAGTTGCCCAACGATGGGCGCCAAATTGTTTTGGGGCGAAAAGATCAATCAACCTAAATCGCATTAGACGGGGTAGCGAGTCTATCGGACATAATGCGATAAATTCATACCAACTAGACAATCAACTACGTATGAAATGAGAGTAAGAATATATGACAATATATTGACTGTATTATGATTAGAACGCGATAATCGTGTAGCTTATCCTGTGAATACAAGAGTCGGATCTTGCTCGACCGGCTAGGCTAGCGTCCGGTCCCTAGTGACCGAATGTTGTTGACAAAAGAGCTGGATGGGCTAGGTCAGTGCTTCAAGCCTTATCAGAGTAGTAAAGAGTGAATATTTTGTGTTTTCTTTAGCTTCTTCATGCCCTATTTATGGGATTTTCTTATTTGACCGTTTTCTTACCGTTTTCATGAGATCTTCCCTTTTATTGCCGAGCGTAATCTCTGGGATCTTCTTTTAATGGCACTTCTAATCTTGCTCTTTTGAATTGGCTAACGTTTGCTTGGGATTGAGTAGTTAAGGCATCAGCGAAATTTCTGGGATCGGTCGGGTCTGAGCATTGATGACTGTCCGACATCGTTCTTCACGGCTTCTTGGCTCTCTCCCTTGGATGAAATGGCCCAATCGGTTGGGCAATATACTCTGGGCCCAACAAGTACCTACCAACAAACACCCATTGTCGGCTTCTCGAGACAAGAGATGAACGATCCGATGTGTAGACAAGGAAAAGCCTTCACTTTCTCCACCAATTTCTCTTTTCTCTTCTCCAATCTCCCTCTTCACTCTTGTGCTCCTTTGAAAAATTTCAAAGTGAGGGCTGCTAGGGAAAAGCACTTGCCAAGCTTCAGATGCCACACACTCACGTGCATCTCCATCTCCACATTTCTTTATATATGTGGCAATTGGGTTGGAAACTCAATGGGCCTTTCAAGCCCAACAATCTCCCCCTTCAGCCCCGGGGAAGACGTCCACGTCGTCTCAGGATCTTCACTTGTGCACCAGTCCCGCCATCTTGGCGCAGAACTGATGTTGATTAGCAGTCACCACCTTGGTGAACATATCAACTGGATTCTTGTTTGTGTGAATCTTATTCAAGCTCATCTGACGATCACTCACAACATATCGAATCCAATGGTACCTCATATCAATATGCTTTGTCCGACAATGGTATGTAGCTTGCTCAAATCAAGATCACTCTGACTATCGCAGTTCACTACATACTCTCCCTGCTTCAGACCCAGTTCTCGAAGGAATCTTTTCACCCAAAGCATCTCTTTTCCTGCTTCTGTCATGGCAATGTATTCTGCCTCAGTCGTGGACAAAGCAACACACTTTTGCAACTTAGACTACCACGCGACAACTCCCCCTGCAAAAGTAAACAAGTATCCCGATGTCGACTTTCTACCATCGAGATCTCCTGCCATGTCTGGATCTGTGAAACCCTCAAAATAGGTTTAGCTCCTCCAAAGCATAAACTCATCTTGGAAGTACCTCTCAAGTACCTGAAGATCCACTTCACAAGTTCCCAATGATCTCTTCCAAGATTAGCAAGAAACCTGCTAACGAGACCAACTGCATGAGCTATATCCGGCCGTGTGCACACCATTGCATACATCAAACTACCAACTGTTGATGAATAAGGAATGGTGGCCATCTTTTTCTTCTCTTCACCTGAAGACGAGCATGACTTCTTGCTCAATTTGAAATGGCTAGCAAGAGGAGTACAAACCGGCTTAGCATCTTCCAGTTTGAACCTACTCAGAACCTTTTCAATGTACTTCTCTTGTGACAACCATATCTTTCTGGATTTCCTATCACGAGTAATCTGTATGTGTTGGAACCTTGACGTTCCCTCTAGTTTTGACGATGATAAACACCATTAGGTTTTATGTTTTCTTGTTATTCCTATGAGTTTCAGGTCTTATGAAAGAATTAGGGAACAATGGAAAACGAATGAAGAAGAGAAAGCAGAGGAATGCAATGGAACGTGTGGAAACACGGAACAGTTACGCGAGATGCAAATTGGAAATCTGAAGTGCGTGGTTCCTATACAAGGAAACTTCTATATATGGAAACAGCGTCTGTGGGACGATGAGGAACGCAGAGAGTTGCCAGCTGTTCCCAGATAGACTCCGTTATACAAGGAAACGAGATTTTGAGTCTTACTTGAAAAAGAAGAAGAAGATAATGCGTCTTAGGAAAGTTTATAGAAGGAAACCATGTGTTTAGTCTGAATAGTTTGTTTGGTAACGAAATTGTTCATTGTTACCATATATGTCAATTGTTAGATATTTGGTAATAGGTTTTTGTTAGATCCTATATATATAGACGAGATTGCCTTGGGGAAAGGCATCTCAGATATAACCATCAAGCATACCAAGGAGCTCTTGTGAAAACTGAGATCGAAGGTCTAAGGCAAGGTACGGGTAGTTCTTGCTAAGGGTCTTGTTTTAGTTCTCGTGTCATTGAGAGTTGATTGCACTCAAAGTCTTTAACCTAGGGTATAGGTGGAGAGAAGACTTGTGAGATTGTACAATTCTTAATAATACAAGTATATGTTTTTTGGGAAATTACTTGTTGCTTTGAATCTTTATATATTCCGCTGCCCAGGGAACAGTCACACCGTTCTCTGTCTAACTCACTAACGATTCAACAATTGGTATCAGAGCAGGTTTGCTCTAGATTGTGTGTTCTTTCCAGATTCACAGGTGACAATGTCTTCCACTCATGAAGTTGGGCTTGGGAACAACAAACCACCGTTCCTACCTATCGGTGGAAAGTTCTAACACTGGAAGGACCTCTTCACAAACTGGATGAAGAGTAATGACTACCAATGCTGGAGAGTCATTGAAGTTGGTGAAGAAAAGGTTGTTGAAGACGTAATCAAAGGAACAACACCTTGGAGCCAAGATGATTTCAAAATCATGGAGAAAAACTCAAAGGCTCGTATGTTTATCAACAACGCTATCAACATTGAAGATGCATCCAAATTACACTCTTGTGCAACTGCAAAAGATATGTGGGCAGCCTTGGAACAGATGTACATGAGAAGTTCTGATCTTAGAGAGCTTGATCGTTTCCAAGCAAAGAAAGACTTCTATAACTTCGCCATGATCGATGGTGAGACTGTTTCCTCTTATCAATCCAGATTTGAGGAAATCACCACTAGACTTGCTGCTCACGATGTCGATGAAAATGGAATTCTTCCCAAGGAGAAAATTTTTATCATTATTGATGGACTTCCTCCAAGGCCCAAGATGACTAAAGCAATTCTCAAGGAGAATCCCAATACTCTCAAACTCACACTTCATGAAGTATTTGGGAAAATTAAAAAGTATGATGAAGAAGACAAATATGTTAAACCTAAAGGCATTGCCTTGATGGTTGAAAAAGCTTTCGAGATGATAGAAAACAACAAAGATGACAACTTGGATGGTGTAGATCCAGAAACTGCTCTTCTCACCAAAGCCATGCGAACTCTCTATCGCAAGGGTCGATCATTCAGGAATGATGGGAACAATGGTGAGAAACGAGACATCAAGAATGTCACTTGCTTCAACCGCAAGGAAAATGGTCACTATGCCAATAAGTGCCCTAAAGGGAACAACTCAGACAACAATGGTGAAAATTCTGGGAACGATAAAAAGAAGGCTTTCGTTGCTGTATGGGGAGATGATTGTGCCAACTCTGATGATGACGAGCCAGAGTCATGGGGGAACAACATAATGTGTGCAATGACTCTAAAGTCATCAAGTGAAGAACAAGAGGTAGATCCTGAAACTTTCTTTGAATCTCTTGTTAATTTTGATAAAAAGTCCTTGATCGCTCTCATCAAAAGCATGTATAATGAGAACCTTAAAACCCAAAACGACTTAAGTGATGCTGAGGATAAATGCATTGAATTGAATGAATCTTTATCTAGATTTGCTAGTTCCTCTGTTGTTCCTTGTGTTAGAAGTGATGCCATTCACAGTGAACCTAGTTCCTTTAGCACTGTTAGGAAACTGTCTCAGATGAAAGCTCAGATTGATAAAATTCACTCTATCTTAGTTGAGCAAAAGCTTAAGGAAGAAGAAATTACCTTTGTTGAACCAAAGTATGGTCTGGGGTACAAAGGAGAAAAACAAGAGAGTGAGGAACATGAGTTAACCATCCCTGAGTTTAGAGAGCTAAAAGATAGGGAACTTCAGAGTACTAAAGATAGAAACTCTTACCTAGAAGTGCGTGTGAAAAATCTAGAGAGTGGGTTGAGTGAAAATCAATCATGGTACAAAGGTCAACCTGCCCATAAGATGTACCTCATCTAATCCCAGGGTAACTTGCCTAGTACACCTGACCCAATTAGAGCCAAGCAACATAGAATGCCTGTCCCAAACCGTAAGTACACCTTGGGGGACTATTACAAGATTTGCTGGCATTGTGGGAACAACGGCCATGTTGTGAAAAATTGTGCTAAGAAACAAAAGTTCACTGAAGAGCACACTCAGCGAAGGAACAGTAGAAGTAACAATGTTGATTTGAATGATTATGATGCATCTTCTGACATGTGCAATGCTAAGCCTAGAGAATACCATTTTGTCTCTAAACGACCAGGTAAAGCCAAGCTTGCCTGGGTCGCTAAACACTAACTCTCTTAATGCAGGATGAAGTGAGGGGGAACAACAAGTGGTTCATTGATAGCGCATGCTCATGCCATATGATAGGAAATAAAGATCACCTTACCTCACTTCAACAACACTCTAAGGGAACCGTTTCCCTTGGAGATAAACGTTACAGAGAGATAGTGGGAACATAAGAAGCTACCTTGAACTCAAACATCAAAATAAAATAGGTTAGTCTAGTTCATCAACTTGGTTTTAATTTGTTAAGTGTAGCTCAACTTTGTGATCAAGGAGACAACGAGACCGTGTTCACAACCAAAGATTGCTACATAAGGAATAGAAAAACCAAGGAGATCGTATTGAAGGGTGTTCGATTCAACGATGTGTACACTGTTGACACAACATTCAAGCCTTCAAGGGAACTGTACTGTGCGTCTTTAGCTGAAGAGACGGAACTGTGGCACAGAAGGCTCAGACATGCAAATTTACAACTCATTTACAAACACGCTACTCTTTCAAGAGCAAACCGGATGTTACCACTTCTCGTCCTCTGGAACTGATCCATATGGATCTCTGTGGTCCCATGAGGATAAGAAGTCATGCAGGGAACAAGTATGTGTTTGTTATTGTTGATGATTACTCTAGATTTACATGGACAATCTTTCTCTCTTCCAAGGAACATGTATTCGAGACATTTGAATCTTTCATCAAGGGTGTGGAAACCAATCTGGGACACAAGCTAAGCTCCATCCGATCCGACCATGGAACGGAGTTTGAGAATTTCATGTTCCTTGATTACTGCAGGGAATATGGGGTCTCTCACAACTTCTCGGCTCCTAGGACACCACAGCAAAATGGAGTGGTCGAGAGGAAGAACAGAACATTGGAGGACATGGCTAGAACAATGCTCATAGCAAGCAACCTTCCTTGAATTTTCTGGGCTGAGGCTATCAACACTTCATGTTATATCCTTAATCGTGCCATGCTTAGACCATTGTTAAATAAAACTGCCTATGAACTAATCAGGGAACGCAAGCCTAATGTTTCCCACTTGCGTGCCTTTGGTTGCAGGTGTTTCATTCACAATAATGGAAAAGACAACTTGGGAAAATTTGATCCAAGGAGTGATGAAGGAATCTTTCTGGGATATGCTTATTCAAGCAAAGCTTATAGAGTCTACAATAAGAGAACCTGGAAGATTGAAGAGAGCATTCATGTTGTCTTTGATGAACACTCAAAAGCTGTGAGTGATGATTCCAACTCACCGTTCCCTAATGATCACTTTCCACGCATGCAACGTGAAGATTCAGATGATGAAGGTGATGATGGGAATCACCAGGATAATCCACGTACAAGGAACAGTGCCCCCAATGCTGGTGGGAGAAATACTAGTTCTCTCGGAGGTACCACAACCAGTGGCGATGACACTCCTTCTTACACCAGCACCTGATGTTACCACAACAACTCCAATCGTTGATGCTGATGTCACCACTGTTCGAAATGGAACTTCTGGTGGTGATACTTCGGATGCACAACCCGTGCAAGATGGCCAAGTGAGTGGTGATGTGGTAACAACGATTATTGAGGAAGAACCTATGGATGTTGTGGAAGGAACAGTCTCTGAGGCATCCCCTACAACTGCTGCTGATGTTCCTCCCTCTTCATCCTCAACTGCAACAACTACTATTTCTCTTCCTTCTATTCCTTCACCGCCTGAATCCAAGAATGTCTAGACCAAGAAGAATCATCCAGTTGGTGCTCTTCTTACACCATACGAACAAAGAGGTTCGCGCTCTCAATTATACGACTTTTGTGCTTTCTATGCTTTTATCTCTTTTGTAGAACCAAAGAACATCAAAGAAGCATTAAAAGAGTCGGATTGGATAGTTGCTATGCAAGAAGAGCTTCATCAATTCAAAAGGAACAAAGTTTGGAGACTTGTTCCCCTTCCCAAGCACAAGCATGCTATTGGCACTCGATGAGTTTTCAGAAACAAGCTCGATGATTCTGGAACTGTGACAAGGAATAAGGCGAGAATGGTTGCTCAAGGCTACAACCAACAAGAAGGGATCGACTATGATGAGACATATGCTCCAGTAGCTCGGATCGAAGTCATTCGACTTCTCATCGCATATGCTGCCTTCAAAGGATTCACGTTGTATCAAATGGATGTCAAAACAACATTTCTCAATGGCTATCTTCAAGAGGAAGTTTATGTGAAACAACCCCCAGGCTTTGAAGACATGGAACATCCTGACTTTGTGTATGCACTGGACAAGGCACTGTATGGGCTCAAGCAAGATCCCAGAGCTTGGTATGATCGGCTGTCACAGTTCCTTCTCTCCAATGGATATAGACGTGGAGCGATTGACAAGACATTGTTCCTCTTGGAACACAAAGGTGAGATTCTCGTAGTTCAAGTCTATGTTGATGATATTATTTTTGGTTCTACTAACCCTGCCCTTGTATAAAAATTCAAAGATCTCATGAGCAGTGAATTTGAGATGAGTATGATTGGGGAACTTTCCTTTTTCCTCGGATTACAAGTCTTCCAATCCTCTGAGGGAACAAGAGTACATCAACAAAAATACATCAAGGAACTGTTGAAGAAGTATGGTATGGATAAAGCTAAACCTATTGATTCCCATATCTCTCCTAACACTCGTCTTGATGCAGACTTGAATGGCCAAGATGTCGATGCTACAATGTATAGAGGAATGATTGGTTCATTACTATATCTAACGGCTAGTAGGCCAAATATTATGTTTAGTGTGTGTCTTTGTGCTAGTTTCAAGCAAATCCTAAGGAGTCACACCTAACTGAAGTCAAAAGAATCTTGCGATACTTGAAAGGGAACGACAATCTTTGTCTTTGGTATCCAAGGAACAGTGGGTTCGAACTTGTGGGTTTCACTGATGCCGACTTTGCTGGTCACCTTGTGGATCACAAGAGCACATCAGGGACGACACAGTTTCTTGGCCCATGTCTTGTCTCTTGGGCATCAAAGAAACAAAATTTTGTTGCCCTTTCAACCGCTGAAGCTGAGTATGTCGCTGCTGCCTCTTATTGTGCCCAGGTATTATGGGTCAAACAACAATTGGAGGATTTTGGTATGTCTCTTGGCACCGTTCCCATTATGTGTGATAATACTAGTGCTATCAACATTTCCAAAAATCTTGTTCATCACTCACGTACTAAGCATATTGATATTCGTCATCATTTTCTTCGTGATAATGTTGAGAAAAATTTCATTAGAATGGATCATTGCAGGACAGAAGATCAAGTTGCAGATATCTTCACCAAAGCACTGTATAGAAAACCCTTTGAGTATTTGAGAATGCTCCTTGGGATGATCTCACTAAATCGAGGAACTCCACTTCCACTATTCCCTCAGTGATTGGCTAGATCGATCAATTATAAACTAGGGAACATCTTCTATGTGACATGTTATTTGCAAATGACTTGTTTATTATTCTTGCTATGTGCTTTGTGTTACATTATATCAAAAACTTCTTGCAACTTCTATTCGTGATCATATGTGCTTTATTTTTACATGATAACATCTTCTTTCAAGCCCAAAACAACCGATTTGATTATCTGCACCCTCATTATAAGCCAAAATGATAATTGGTTGCACTGCCGTCCCTAGCTTGGATCCATGTAAACGTTCTCTATGCACCTCTCTTTGTTTACCAACTTTTACTGGGAATCATTATCTGGATCATCATTGTTCCCTACCTGTATTTCTGTTTGGATATATCTTTGCAATTTTATATGAACCCATTAAAATATCCAAACTAGCCTTTCTATCCACTCAAGCAACTCAGAGTCATATGTATGGCGCTTTGCCTAAGGGGGAACTGCGAAAGGAACAGTGAATGGGAACAACTTGCTGAACGTTGAGAGTTGCAGGTGAACATTGCTCTCTGCGACGTTGCATTCAATGATGATTTGATAGCTCTGCAGCGAGGAACAGTGTGATTGCGAGAAACAAGAATAAAATGGCCGTTACCTATAGATAGAGAAAATATCTGGTTGTCGTTTTAAATGATGTCAATGGCGAGATTCTTGGTAAGCCAATCCTCAAATTTCCTTAATTTATTTTCTTCCCAAATCTCTTGCCTTCTATAAAACCTCACCCTCACCACAACCCGACTTACCCACTGTTTCACATCATCTCTCTCTCAATCTCTGAAAACTCTTTTTCTTTGCCCTTTGCCGTTTCCAACCCTAAATCTTCAATCCCTCTCTCAAACACAACCACATCATCATGTCTACCCCGCCATTGACGTCTCTGCCTTCATTGAGGAGCAACTCATTGCTCTCAAGCACTCAATTGAGGCACTCCAGGCTGCTAAGACTCCGACATCCAAGGACACCACCTCCATAGCTGCCGTGGTGGAAATAGCCAAAGAGGCTACCTCCTCAATCGCTGAACTTCATGAGGAACAGCCTCAGGGGGAACAACCATCAGAGGAAAAGGTCCAAGAAAGTGATGTCTCCAAGGAGCTGGTGGCCGTCACTGAGCCAGAAGAAGAAGAAGTTAACTCTCCTCCTAAATCAAAAGAAGCTGAAGAGGAGGAGGCCATGGCTGATGTGGAGGTTGATCTAGGTCTTCATCCTTTGGAAACTGTGGAGCCCAGTTGCAAGCGAAAGCACACGATTGGCTCTGAGGATGACGAGGACCCAGATATTGAGTTCATAGGGGAACATCGAGCGTCCACCGACTTCTCAACTCCGACTAAGTCTGCCGCCGGTGAGACTACTCCACGTCCTCTGAAGGAACGTCTGCGATCTGCAAAGAAGATCGAGGCCAAGAAACTTGAGGTGAAGAAGACTGAGCCAAGGAAGAAGGCTAAGTTGGAGGAACCATCTGTTGATGGGAAAAAGATTCTTCCCCATCTCCTTATCCCTGAAGGGTTCCTAGTCGCCAACGACTTCGAAGACGTCTTAAAGCGTCTCAAATTTCAAGGCAGGGAACACCTCTTCTTCAACCGTGTCATGGTCAACCCTGACCAAGTCCGGGAGTTCTACCGTTCCTTCCAACTCAACACTGCTACAACTATGGTGGGAACAACGTCGATCAACGATGAAGATCTTTCCTTCACTGTGTCGAAGGTTGCTCGACTCCTGTCTGTCTCTGCTAAAGGGTTTTGCAAAATCCCTGATGAGAAGATTACAGATGCTCAGAAAAAGGCCAAGGAGGCTAGTGCTCAGAGGCTCTTCAAATCCACATCTGGAGCCACTCATGTGTCTGCTCTTACTCTGCCTCAGCAAATAGCGCATCACATTATTATGAAAGCTGTCGTTCCTAGGCAAGAGAAGAGAAACACAATCACTGCCACCGATCTGCTCCTGTTGGGCAGGTTTTGGCACATGGAAAAGATTGACCTTCCTAGGGTCATTCTACAACACATGGCAAAATGTAGTGCCAAGACTCACTCCCTAGCCTACCTTAATGTCATCAAGCTGATTCTACAAGCAGAGGGGGCTTATAGAGCAGAAGGGGAAGTTCCCATGGTCACCGAGCTGGATATGGTGAATGTGAACAAGATGAAGTTTCAGGGCGATGACAAGTGAACTCTGCCTGTATCTGAGATTTTGAAGCGGGAAGCTGGAGAAGGCACATCAAAAGGTGCCTCTGTGCAAAGCCATATGTTGATTGAATTGCGCGAGATCAAGAACATACTTTCACTGCTTCTTGAGTATTTTCTCAACAAGAACAAAGACCAGAAGGAGGATTCTGAGTCTTGAGTGGATACCTTTTCTTATCCAGCCCGTCTTACCCTCTTCTCTTCGCTTTCTAATATGTTATCTTGTTTAAGTATTTGCACTTTGGTCTTTTTGTGTTTGTTTGTCAAGTTGTCTCTGATGTTTTGTAATCAATTCCCTGCTTGATATATGAACTTTTCTTTTGCTCTTGACTGCTGCCTTAGTTATGTTGTTCCACTGCTTGCTTTTTGATCTTTTGATGATGCCAAAATAGGGAAGTGTGGAAATTGTGCGATAGCTCAATTAAAGGAGGTAACAGTTTACATTGTTCCTAATTCTTTATGAATTTCTGGATGATGCTAGTGCTGAGGGGGAATGATGATGCACCTTGAAGGTATGAATTGCAATTATTCATTTGACATAGAATTTTGCTTATACATTTAAACTAAGATACATGTTGATTAATATTGCCTTGCTTATTACTCTGTTTTGAATGAACAATTTTTGAATGGGTTTGTCATCACCAAAAATGGGGAAATTGTTGGAACCTTGACGTTCCCTCTGGTTTTGATGATGATAAACACCATTAGGTTTTATGTTTTCTTGTTGTTCCTATGAGTTTCAGGTCTTATGAAAGAATTAGGGAACAATGGAAAACGAATGAAGAAGAGAAAACAGAGGAATGCAATGGAACGTGTGGAAACACGGAATAGTTACGCGAGATGCAAATTGGAAATCTAAAGCGCATGGTTCTTATACAATGAAACTTCTATATATGAAAACAGCGTCTGTGGAACGATGAGGAATGCAGAGAGTTGCCAGCTGTTCCCAAATAGACTCTGTTTTACAAGGAAATGAGATTTTGAGTCTTACTTGGAAAAGAAGAAGAAGATAATGCGTCTTAGGAAAGTTTATAGAAGGAAACCATGTGTTTAGTCTGAATAGTTTATTTGGTAACGAAATTGTTCATTGTTACCATATATGTCAATTGTTATATATTTGGTAATAGGTTTTTGTTAGATCCTATATATATAGACGAGATTGCCTTGGGGAAAGACATATCAGATATAACCATCAAGAGCTCTTGTGAAAACTGAGATCGAAGGTTTAAGGCAAGGTACGGGTAGTTCTTGCTAAGGGTCTTGTTTTTGTTCTTGTGTCATTGAGAGTTGATTGCACTCAAAGTCTTTAACCTAGGGTATAGGTGGAGAGAAGACTTGTGAGATTGTACATTTCTTAATAATACAAGTATATGTTTTTGGGAAATTACTTGTTGCTTTGAATCTTTATATATTCCGCTGCCCAGGGAACAGTCACACCGTTCCATCTCTAACACACTAACGATTCAACATCATGCCCAATATTTGGTGTGTTTGTCCCAAGTCTTTCATGTCAAAGGAAGTGCTCAAATCCCGCTTCAAGGCATCAACTAGGGATTTATCTTGTCCCACAATGAGCATGTCATCCATATAATGAAGAAGAATGACAAACTTACCGTTTGCCTGGCGTTTGAAGTAAACACAATGATCTACACTTGTTCTGGTGTAGCCATGATCCACCATGAAGCTATCAAACTTCTTGTACCACTGTCTGGGAGCTTGCTTCAGCCCATATAAGCTCTTCTTCAGCTTGCAAACTAAGTGCTCTTTCCCTTTTACTTCAAACCCCTCTGGTTGTTCCATATAAATCTCCTCATCTAAATCACCGTGAAGAAATGCAATTTTCACATCCAACAGCTCGAGTTCAAGATCCATTCTTGCAGCTAAGCCAAGTATCACTCTGATGGAACTCATCTTGACAACATGCGAGAAGATTTCATCAAAATCAACTCCCTTCTTTTGACTAAAGCCTTTCACAACTAGTTGGGCTTTGTACTTGACTAGTTTGTCTCCATCCCTCTTTAGCCTTAACACCCACTTGTTTCTTAGCGCCTTTCATCCTTTTGGAAGTTTCACTAGCTCATATGTTTTGTTCTTTTTCAAAGAACTCAACTCCTCTTCCATGGCTTTCACCCACTGAGCTTATTGTTTGTGGTTCTGCACAAACAATAAGCTCAGTGGGTGAAGACATCTGCTCACTTGCTCCGAGAAGAACCCAAGAACACGCCCACTCTAGTTACTCCACTAGAAATATCACTTAAATCTCCACCGGTCGAACCCCCGAGTCACCGGTCAGACCAGATCCGATCTTTCATCCTCCAAGGATAAGTTGTACTTACATCCGACTCTATCGTCGACATATTAATAAAATTACTTTACTATTTTGCATCTCTTCTTTATTCGTTGATTGTCTACTTGTTTGGATTGATTTCTATTACCCGATCGACTCGTTAACCCGTCTAAGGCGATTTAGGTCGTCCGATCTTTTCGCCCCAAAACAATTTGGCGCCCACCGTGGGGCAACTTGCCGATCACCCTTCCGAAACTTTCCAACCATGACTATCAACCGAAAATCCTACTCCAACCCAGTTCCAAGAACTTTCCCAGAAAATGGCCACCCTTTAAGAGGAATTAGCCCAGCAACGCCAAAAGACCAAAGCCCTAGCCGTTTTGTCAACCCAATCCGAGGCCGAGATCACACAACTAACCCACGAAAATGAGTCTCTTAAGTCGCAGGTACAATCGATGGCCTCAGGGTCCAGGAACATGCCCATCCATGGCAGCGTTCGAACACGCCTCGACATGGACAGTATGAACAGATCTAACGATCCGACCAGATCTAACGATCCGACAGATCTAACGATCCGACAGATCTAACGATCCGACAGATCTAACGATCCGACAGATCTAACGATCCGACAGATCTAACGATCCGACAGATCTAACGATCCGACAGATCTAACGATCCGACAGATCTAACGATCCGACAGATCTAACGATCCGACAGATCTAACGATCCGACAGATCTAACGATCCGACAGATCTAACGATCCGACAGATCTAACGATCCGACAGATCTAACGATCCGACAGATCTAACGATCCGACCAGATCTAACAATCCAACCAGATCTAATGATCCGACAGATCTAACGATCCAACCAGATCTAACGATCCGACAGATCTAACGATTCGACCGGACCCCATTAGCTGTCCAACACCGACAAATGAAAACCGCTGAGGAAAACGTCCCTAGACTCGTAAACCAAAGGGTCACACATGATACCCTTTCACTCCAAAATATCTAAATGGTGACGACATTCAGACCATCGGAGGACGCATTCATCCATCTTGAAAGATAAGTCTCTTTCTATGCACCTTCAATTAATACTATTGTCTAGTCCTGCTTTATGATTACGCTCACTTGACTTGTTTGTACAATCATAATTCATTTTTCTCGAATACGTTTACATACATGTCACTTCTATTATGCTTGATTATGCTACACTATTATTGTTCAAATCCGCGTATGTCGTATATACTGTCTAGTGCATGCATATATAACTTTTACATACGCCAATAATATAGTACTTATTCATGGAATTCATTTTTCCCGCAACTCTTAATGACACGACTATTATATTTGAGCATGTAGCATTCAGATTGTCGGGGCACCCACACATTTTATATATCGTCAAATACATGCATACTAGTGCAAGATCATTATTCCATATCTCTTATTCATCATGTGTCCATATAGTGCTCTCCCACACCTATTATACGATATAAAAGCATATGTCATGTACTACTTCGTATTCTTGCATATATGTCATACCTATCCGCATGCATTACATCTAAGCTACTGGCACATGTGTGTCATGTCATACACTTTTTTGCGATTCTTGCACCTTGATATGCCTAATCATGAAATTGACCGATCCAAGGCTCATCTAAGTAGTCTTTTGCAACCACGTCTGACATCTCATGCTCATCGTGTTATCCGATGCATTCATATGCCTTTCCTGAATCAAGAGAGTTAGCTACTGAGTCAGATGTTTATCACTTGCTAGAGAAACACTCTCTGATGGGCTTGCATCTATTCTTTCATTTCATTCTTCGATCCTCAGTCACAGCTCATGTCACAACTTTCTGCATCTTGGACGACCTCTTCGTGTCAATACGGCGGAACGAGCAGGTCACGTCCATCTAGACAGACATACTGTAAAAGCAAACAAGGTACGCACTATTATAGAGTCATATAACTCGGACTAACAAATACGCCAGGGGCAATCTTCCAAAGACCCATGAACGAGACAACGGTCAAGACCTAAACGCATGATAGATGACGGAACCTCTCAGCATACGTGGCGACTCAAGGCAACACCAAGGTAAGCCTAGGTCAAGTCATAATGGTCATCATTCCAAGGTCACACAAATGCTTAGAAGACATCAACCACCGACGGGTCGGATGACAGTTACCAAACCACCAAGTAAGTGCATTACCCCTACCTACACACACTACGTAGTCCGTCACTTAGAATATCAAACATTGAAGGTATCCTCAATTAGATTGAGGTCACATCTTGAATCACATGCTATTATTTTGCGAACTAACCATCCCATGAAATCTATCATGAGGAAACCAAAATCTACAAATCAAGTGACAGGATAAGCATATCTTCAAACAAGTCTCACATCTGAAGCGTCACATCGCTTCGACATAGAAAAAGACCACGCAAGCCAAACTTCACACATGAAAAATGGCAGATGAAGATCCAAGAGTCATAAAATAAGAAGACAAGATAGTTCAAGACATCCGTCACAGCTGAAAGCGACCAATGGCAAATCAGGACTACAAGACTCTAATCTCTTGGCTTAAACTTCACACATGAAAAATGGCAGATGTATGGATGACCTTCGGGCAGTTTAAGCCAAGAGATTAGAGTCTTGTAGTCCTGATTTGTCATTGGTCGCTTTCAGCTATGACGGATATCTTGAACTATCTTATCTTCTTGTTTTATGACTCTTGGATCTTCATCTGCCATTTTTCATTTGTGAAGTTTGGCTTGCGTGGTCTTTTTCTATATCGAAGCGATGTGACGCTTCAGATGTGAGACTTGTTTGAAGATATGCTTATCCTGTCACTTGATTTGTAGATTTTGGTTTCCTCATGATAGATTTCATGGGATGGTTAGTTCGTAAAATAATAGCATGTGATTCAAGATGTGACCTCAATCTAATTGAGGATACCTTCAATGTTTGATATTCTAAGTGACGGACTACGTAGTGTGTGTAGGTAGGGGTAATGCACTTACTTGGTGGTTTGGTAACTGTCATCCGACCCGTCGGTGGTTGATGTCTTCTAAGCATTTATGTGACCTTGGAATGATGACCATTATGACTTGACCTAGGCTTACCTTGGTGTTGCCTTGAGTCGCCACGTATGCTGAGAGGTTCCGTCATCCGTCATGCGTTTAGGTCTTGACCGTTGTCTCGTTCATGGGTCTTTGGAAGATTGCCCCTGGCGTATTTGTTAGTCCGAGTTATATGACTCTATAATAGTGCATACCTTGTTGGCTTTTACAGTATGTCTGTCTAGATGGACGTGACCTGCTCGTTCCGTCGTATTGACACGAAGAGGTCGTCCAAGATGCAGAAAGTTGTGACATGAGCTGTGACTGAGGATCGAAGAATGAAATGAAAGAATAGATGCAAGCCCATCAGAGAGTGTTTCTCTAGCAAGTGATAAACATCTGACTCAGTAGCTAACTCTCTTGATTCAGGAAAGGCATATGAATGCATTGGATAACACGATGAGCATGAGATGTCAGACGTGGTTGCAAAAGACAACTTAGATGAGCCTTGGATCGGTCAATTTCATGATTAGGCATGTCAAGGTGCAAGAATCGCAAAAAAGTGTATGACATGACACACATGTGCCAGTAGCTTAGATGTAATGCATGCGGATAGGTATGACATATATGCAAGAATACGAAGTAGTACATGACATATGCTTTTATATAGTATAATAGGTGTGAGAGAGCACTATATGGACACATGATGAATAAGAGATATGGAATAATGATCTTGCACTAGTATGCATGTATTTGACGATATATAAAACGTGTGGGTGCCCCGACAATCTGAATGCTACATGCTCAAATATAATAGTCGTGTCATTAAGAGTTGCGGGAAAAATGAATTCCATGAATAAGTACTATATTATTGGCGTATGTAAAAGTTATATATGCATGCACTAGACAGTATATACGACATACGCGGATTTGAACAATAATAGTTTAGCATAATCAAGCATAATAGAAGTGACATGTATGTAAACGTATTCGAGAAAAATGAATTATGATTGTACAAACAAGTCAAGTGAGCGTAATCATAAAGCAGGACTAGACAATAGTATTAATTGAAGGTGCATAGAAAGAGACTTATCTTTCAAGATGGATGAATGCGTCCTCCGATGGTCTGAATATCGTCACCATTTAGATATTTTGGAGTGAAAGGGTATCATGTGTGACCCTTTGGTTTACGAGTCTAGAGACGTTCCTTAGTGGTTTTCATTTGTCGGTGTTGGACAGCTAATGGGGTCCGGTCGAATCGTTAGATCTGTCGAATCGTTAGATCTGTCGGATCGTTAGATATGTCGGATCGTTACATCTGTCGGATCGTTAGATCTGTCGGATCGTTAGATCTGTCGGATCGTTAGATCTGGTCGGATCATTAGATCTGTTCATACTGTCCATGTCGAGGCGTGTTCGGACGCTGCCATGGATGGGCATGTTCCTGGACCCTGAGGCCATCGATTGTACCTGTGACTTAAGAGACTCATTTTTGCGGGTTAGTTGTGTGATCTCAGCCTCGGATTGGGTTGACAAAACGGCTAGGGCTTTGGTCTTTTGGCGTTGCTGGGCTAGTTCCTCTTGAAGGGTGGCCATTTTCTGGGAAAGTTCTTGGAACTGGGTTGGAGTAGGATTTTCGGTTGATAGTCATGGTTGGAAAGTTTCGGAAGGGTGATCGGCAAGTTGCCCCACGGTGGGCGTCAAATCGTTTTGGGGCAAAAAGATCGGACGACCTAAATCGCCTTAGACGGGGTAACGAGTCGATCGGGTAATAGAAATCAATCCAAACAAGTAGACAATCAACGAATAAAGAAGAGATGCAAAATAGTAAAGTAATTTTATTAATATGTCGACGATAGAGTCGGATGTAAGTACAACTTATCCTTGGAGGATGAAAGATCGGATCTGGTCTGACCGGTGACTCGGGGGTTCGACCGGTGGAGATTTGAGTGATATTTCTAGTGGAGTAAGCTAGAATGGGCGTGTTCTTGGGTTCTTCTCGGAGCAAGTGAGCAAATGTCTTGTGTAATTGTGTGTAGATGAGTGTAGATGAGTGTAGATGAGCGTAGATGAGCGTAGATGTGCCTTCGTTGTCTTCTTCGTGGTCTATATATGGTAAGCTTTAGCTTGTGATCGTTGCCTATTGATGACAATATTTCCCACTTAATTCCGGGAGTAATTGCTGGGATTTCTCCTTTAAATGCTCTTGATATCTCTTTAAATGCTCTTGATCTCTATATGGTAAGTCTTTAATCCATTTGACCGTTAACCTTTGATCACGTCCTTATCCTCAACGCTGGGAGTAATTGCAAAGATTTCGCCGCTAAATGCTGTTATTAAGGCGGTGTTGAATGTTGTGGTTGTTGGAGATCTCGGAATAATAAAGGAGAAATTCTCGCTGGTCCGTTGCGTCTAGGAATCAGGCGACGGTCGCATGGCTCACGTTTGACGGGTCTGATGCGTCCGACAGGTTTGATGCGTCCGACCAATTGCGTCAAACAATTGATGCCCATTGGACGAATGGTCGATTTTCCGACCCCAACACTCACCATAATCCTCATTCCAATGTAGGAAACACACACCTCTAGAGACAAGAGGATAACAAACATAATCTTGAGTCGAAGACTCAAGCCAACGCATTAGACAAACTAGATTCAAAAATCAATCCAGCAACATGATCAACATCAAGAACATCAACAAATGCCTCCTTGGGGCAAGGGGTGAGTGAGCAAGCAAACTCTATCCCATCACGAGCCTTATCTCTGGCAACCAGGTATGACTTACAAACTCAAAGGTACAATGGCGTCGACTGATCAATCTGGATCTACGAACCCCGGAAAAGGGTGAGATCAAGTGAGGTACGATACCAAAGGTAAGTAACCATATCTCGCAAACATATCAAAACGTTTACCATTTCTAAACTCTTCACCTCTATTCATTCATGTGTATCATCTCCTCCATACTTGCATCGTCTTCGATCTGAATATACTCTGACTAATGCATACTAACGTATACACGGAGAGACCGATGAGGAAGCCGATAACCGGCTCCTCACAACCCTTTCTAGCTTCTACTCTTTTAGATGAAGCAGGTTCACAAATAATGATGCCCGAGCCATCCCCATCAAGCTAGTCGATGCAACACGATCTACGAAAGTCATCGTACTACACATCCAAGAACAAAGAGCAACACAGTTGCTCGCAACAGAAACATGCATATGGGAACTCCACACCGATGGTGCGTCAAACGCTAGAGGACCGGGGCTAAGGGTCGTGCTAAAATCGCCACAAAGGGGACAAGATAACCCAGGCCGTCAGCTGAGTCCGAGAGATCGAAGTCATTTGCGACTCCCTGCTAGTCATGAACCAAATACAAGGATCGTACAATGCAAAGGACATCAGAATGATAGCCTACCTTGAGGTAGCCAAGAAATTGATCGGACAATTCCAGACATTCAACATCCGACAGGTGCCCAGGGATCTTAACTCCCAAGCTGACGCACTCGCCAATCTAGGATCTGCCCTAGACCCGAAAGAATTTCCACACATACCATTGGCCCACATCATGACGCCAGCCGTCCCAAGGACATCCGTCGAGTTGACAATACCACTTGAAGAACTCGTCGCCATGAAAGTAGGCGACCGACCAGAAGAAGACATCGTCGATACCAATGACAACTGGATGCTGCCTTACATCAGATGGTTAAAAGACGACATCCTACCCGACGACAAAACAAAAGCAAAAAAGCTCAAGGTATAACCACTCTCTTTCGATATCGTAGATAACATCTTGTACAAAAGATTTGTCACAGGGATACTCCCACAAGCCTTCTATGACCAATGGAACATCAAGTTGGTCACCTCCACACCTCGGTATCCACGATCCAACGGACAGGCCGAATCCGGCAACAAGATCATCATCAACAACCTCACGAAATGCCTCACAGGGGCTAAAGGCAAATGGGCGGATGAACTCCCGTTCATTCTCTGATCCGACGGGACCACTCCAAAGAACGCAACACATCTGAAATTATACCATTTCTGAACCAACCAGGTAAGACACTAACATATCTTCATATGTCATACATTGCTTATCATCGCATGCGCAACTACATATCTTCATATGTCATACACTGCTTATCGTCGCATTAGCAAATACATATATTCACATGTCATACTTTGCTTATTGTCGCATCACATTTACATACATACGGGTGACGACCCTTAACATACACATTGGATCCAGTCATCCGCAAAAAGCACTACATTACATTACACGATCGATCGAAACACGGGTAGAGATGAACAAACACAGGCACGTCGACACACCGTCTGCCTTACACATTACGTAAGGTTAATACACCTTATTACATTCACGCAATAAAACATAAGGAACAAACACCTTATTACATATTGCTTACCTCCCCGGCATAACGTCATGACTAAACATACATTACGGGTGACAAACCCTACATACGGTACCTACAAATACACAAACCTGCGCAGTACACATCTACAAAGTTAACGCCTCACACGGCTACAACTTACAAACGATCCACCAACAAAAGCTTTTACGCAAACGGTGGTACAATACAATATACACCTTAGTCTTTCTTTACATATATACGGTAAGCCCTACTCGACGGAGCACACGGGCAAACCCGACATACATACGGTAAGCCCTACTCGACGGAGCACACGGGCAAACCCGACATATATACGGTAAGCCCTACTCGATGGAGTACACGGGCAAACCCGACATACATACGGTAAGCCCTACTCGACGGAGTACACGGGCAAACCCGACACACAAATCAACTACGAACAAATCGACTTGACATGTCACATTACATTTGCATACATACTGGATCCAATCATCTGCAAAAAGCGCTTACACTACACGATCGATTGGTACACGGGGAGATGACTTACGGTTCATCGACACATTGCCCACCTTACACGAGGGAACCCACCTTATTTACACAGCAAACAAACTGCTTTCCTCCTCGGTTTACACAAACGTCATGACTAAACACACATTACGGGTGACAAACCCTACATACGGTACCTATAAATACACAAACATGCGCAATACACATTTACAAAGTTAAATGCCTCACACGGCTACAACTTACACACGACTCACCAAACAAAAGCTTTTACGCAAACGGTGGTACAATACAAATATACCTTTACGGAGTTAACGCCCGATGGCTGAAAACTTCAATTCAACGCTTTCAAAAGACAAAAGCTTTTACACAAGCAACGTCACATCACATCAAATCGTCGACTATCTACGTAGCAGGATGAGTTTGGACAAAACAAATTATGAAAAAAAACAATCAAGCATCAGGGTTTACAAACGCCATCAGCAACAGGGGCTAAGTCGGGAGAAGACTGGGGCTCAAGCGGTACGATGTCACCAGAATAAACCTCGTCCTCACCGGCACTTTCGACCAGAGACTCCTCTCCGACGTCGGCCAGATGGGAAAGCTCCGAGCTTGGATTCCCCTTCTGAAACAAGACCTCCATGGTCTCCTTACCCGCCTTCAAATCTCAGGTTCCCTGCTTGCCCTCTTCAAACTCTTTTCATCATCTCGACACGAGACTTCAACACGTAAAAAGCGCCTATGACGCATGCAACTCGACCAGCCGGAGACGCTGACAGATAATGCATAAAACACAAGCAAAACAAAGAGAAACAACATACTACGAACTGCTTACAAGACTTGTCCTGTCCAAATGCACTCGTCTTTTCCTACACATACATACAACTCTTCCCCGGATAGACAAAGTATGCTACATTATAGGTCGTCATGACCAAACATTTTGCGTCACTACCAAGGCGCGACTAACAAAACAAGTTGATCAACGCACACAAAACACAATCGCACATAGCGCTTATACCTTATGCGATCGATCGGTACACAAGGAATAGAGGGACACAAACACAATACATGTTTTCAAGACCTATCCCGCTTGAGGTATACGTCTTATACAAGTACTACAATGCTCTTCCTTGGAACTACACGACATGTCATAAACAATACAGGTCTATACGACCAACGTCGCACACAACGACATGTCTATACGACCAGCGTCGCACAAACGACTACAGGTCTACACGACCAACGTCGCACAAATGACGATAGGTCTACACGACCAAATGTCACAAACAATTACAGATCTAGACGACCGATGACAGGTCTATACGACCAACAATAGGTCTACACGACCAACGTCGTACAACAATTATAGGTTTACACGACCAACATCACACGACTTGATCAGGAAGCGACTGGCGAGACCACCTATAAAGCAAAACAAACGACAAACAAGGAGCGGTCTCCTGACCCTTCGTCATCACAAGAAACGCCCTCAGTCGTCTTCACACGATTATTGGCTATATTGAGTTGATTCTCAGTTTGAGCAATACACATGACAGCCCCGTCGCCAGAACGCCTACAACAAAATCAAGATCATGCCAGAAGAAAGAGAAGTTATAAAATCAAACCGTCCCATCACTTGACGCTCTGGCCCAGTTTAATTTTGGGGCTATTGTTGGGGTCGGAAAATCGACCATTCGTCCAATGGGCATCAACTGTTTGACGCAATCGGTCAGACGCATCAGACCTGTCGGACGCATCAGACCCGTCAGACATGAGCCATGCGACCGTCGCCTGATTCCTAGACGCAACGGACCAGCGAGAATTTCTCCTTTATTATTCCGAGATCTCCAACAACCACAACATTCAACACCGCCTTAATAACAGCATTTAGCGGCGAAATCTTTGCAATTACTCTCAGCGTTGAGGATAAGGACGTGATCAAAGGTTAACGGTCAAATGGATTAAAGACTTACCATATAGAGATCAAGAGCATTTAAAGGAGAAATCCCAGCAATTACTCCCGGAATTAAGCGGGAGATATTGTCATCAATAGGCAATGATCACAAGCTAAAGCTTACCATATATAGACCACGAAGAGGACAACGAAGGCTCATCTACGCTCATCTACACTCATCTATACACAATTACACAAGACATCTGCTCACTTGCTCCGAGAAGAACCCAAGAACACGCCCACTCTAGCTTACTCCACTAGAAATATCACTCAAATCACCACCGGTCGAACCCCCGAGTCACCGGTCAGACCAGATCCGATCTTTCATCCTCCAAGGATAAGTTGTACTTACATCCGACTCTATCGTCGACATATTAATAAAATTATTTTACTATTTTGCATCTCTTCTTTATTCGTTGATTGTCTACTTGTTTGGATTGATTTCTATTACCCGATCGACTCGTTACCCCGTCTAAGGCGATTTAGGTCGTCCGATCTTTTCGCCCCAAAACAACATACTCAGACGAGGGATATCTAGTGGACATACGACGTTCTCTGTATGACCTTCTGAGCTCATTTGCTTCTTCACTCTCTTATGGCCCCCCCTGCTAAGAACCCTCACCAGTTTCTGCATCTGGAAAGACATCATCTGACGCAGGAATCTCATATGTGCCATTCTCTGAAGAAGACTCCTCACTTGTGTCATTCCCTTCTGAATGAGAAGGTAAGTAAACTGGAAGCTCATCAACTTCCTCTGGTGTCTCAGAATCTAACAACAACTTGTCTTCGTGAAAGATCACATCCACGGACCTTATCACCTTCTTCCTTTCTGGATCCCACAGCTTGTATCCAAAATCAGTATCTCCATAGCCTAGAAAAGTGCATGGAACTGCTCTATCGTCCAACTTCTGTCTCTGCTCTTTAGGCACATGCACAAATGCCTTACAACCAAAGACCCGCAAATGAGAGTATGAAATTTCTCTTCCAGACCAAACTTTCTCAGGAATATCAAAATCCAAAGCAGTTGATGGAGATCTATTCATCAGATAGCAAGCAGTCATTACAGCTTCACCCCAAAATTGCTTAGGAAGATTCGCCATCTTCAACATACATCTAACATTCTTCATGATGGTCCTATTCGTCCTCTCTGCAACACCATTGTGTTATGGAGTGCCCGAAGATGTCTTCTCATGTCGTATGCCATGCTCATGGCAATTATTCTGAAACTCTCGGGAAGTGTACTCGCCTCCATTATCACTACGAAGGCATTTCAGAGAACGATCCTTCTCTCTCTCCACCATGGCATGAAATTGCTTGAAGCAATCAAGGACCTGGACTTTTGTTTTCAAAACAAATATCTAAACCTTTCGTGAAGCATCATCAATAAAGGTCAGAAAATATCTATGACCACCAAGTGTGGGTACATCACTGAGACCACACACATCAGAATACACCAATTCAAGCAAATTTATGTTTCTTTCAAAAGATTTGCTAAATGACACTCTAGTTTGTTTACCAAAATAATCACAAGGGCCTAGAGGAGTACCTTTTGCAGAAGGAATGAGGGACTTCTTTGCCAAAATCTACAGTCCTTTCTCATTCATGTGAGCCAGCCATCTGTGCCATAAATTTGGTGATGCATCATCTTTAACTGCATTCAGGTAATCTTTCAAGACCTTCATTTGAGTCTTGTACATCGTGTAGCTCAGACTCCCTCTAGCAATCACTATCGAGCCTTTAATCAGCTTACATCTCTTATCACCAATGTAATTGTGATAACCCTTTAGGTCCAAAGCATGAAGAGAAATCAAATTCAAACGCAGATCAGGTACATGTTGCACATTCTTCAGAGTCATCGTGCAACCCGCATTTGTCTGAACACAAATGTCACCCATACCAACAATCTCTGCGTAGCTGGTGTTCCCCATCTTCACCTTGCCAAAGTCTCCTGCTCTATAGATGGTGAATATCTCCTTTCTCGGTGTAGCATGATAGGATGCAACTAAGTCCACTATCCATTCTACACGAGAATCTGACTCATCACTGTGACCATCAATACAGGAAAGAACAATAAGACCTTCTTTATCACTGTATATAGTTGTAGTGGTATTCTTGTCATCTTCTTTCTAATTCTTCTCTTCATTCATGCTCTTCTTCAAGGCATAGCAATTCCTCTTCATATGCCCTTCTTTGCCACAGTGAAAGCAAGTAAACTTTCCTTTACCCTGAGATGTTCCTCTATTCTGTGACTTCTCTCTAGATTTCCCACATCCTTTTCTTTCCTTACTTCTCCCTCTGGACTTGTTCTCTGAAGTCGTCGCCAGAGTCTGCGAAGTGTTAGTGCCCATATCTTTCCTCCTAGTCTCCTCATTATAGAGACTATCAATCACGGTACTCAAGGACACGACACCACTCTGTGCAGAGTTGTTGATGGACACAACCAGAGTCTCCCAGGTATCTGGCAAAGAACTTAGAAGCAGCAAAGCTTACAGCTCATCATCTAGGACCAACTTCATTCTATTCAGCTGATTCACTAGCTCCTGAAACTCACTCAGGTGCTCGGCAAAAGAGTTTCCATCTTTGTATTTTAGATTCACGATCTTTCTGATTACAAAGGCCTTACTCTGCGCTGACTTTCTCTCGTACATGGATTCTAACTTCTTTCACAAAACATGTCATCTGTCTCATTGCTGATATGGTGATAGACACCGTTGTCTACCCTTTGACAAATGCAAGACAATGCCATCTTAGATCATCTACGAGATGTTGGGGCTAATAAACTGAGTTAGATCATCTACGAGATGTTTTCCCTTTGACAAATGCAAGACAATTCCATCTTACATCCAATATTCATATGAATAAAATGGTTTTTCAAGGTAAGTTGATTTCTTTGGAGTAAAGTTGGAAACATAACAGGTAAATCAAGGTAAATGAGAAGTTAGATCGGAATCTCATTTCAGTTCAGGAGTCTTAATTAGCTAAAATTGAAGAAGAAATTAGCAGAAGAAGGAAAGTGGCAGTTTAGGAAATAACTACGATTGCTGTTGTTTTCATTGTACTTGAAATAATAGAAATAACAAATGTTAAATAGACTACTAGCTGCCAACTAGTATCCACTAACAGACCCACTAACTATTCCTACTAACCTGCTAGCCCACTAATTAACAGGTGAGATAATTAAGCAAATCATAACAAACTGAATAACAAATTCCTAATATTAATAAAGTAAGTTTGACTTAGTTTTCAACACCACCCCTTAATTCAAACTTGTATAGACCCAGCTGCTCCGTGAAGAATTGATGCTTGGCTTCTCCGAGAGACTTTGTAAAGATATCGGCTTCTTGCTCATTTGTGCCACAAAATTTCAGAACAATTTTTTCTTCAGCAACTAGCTTTCGAATGAAGTGATGCTGCACATCAATGTGCTTTGTTCTGGCATGGAAAGCTGGATTCTTCGTCATTGCGATAGTGGATCGATTATCACAAAAGATTTCAGTAGCCTCCTTTTGTTCAAGGTCAAGATCAACAAGCAATTTCCTCAACCATAAAGCTTGTCTTGCTGCTGCACTTGCTGCTACATATTCTGCCTCTGATGATGATAAAGCAACTGCCTCTTGCTTCTTTGAACTCCAAGTTACTACACCTGATCCAAAGCTAAATACATTGCCAGAAGTACTCTTTCGATCATCTATGGATCCAGCCCAATCACTATCAGTGAAACCAGTTAACTTGAAATTTGGAACCTCAGCATACCAAATCCCATAATCCACCGTTCCTGCAACATAACGGAGACTTCTTTTTGCTGCACCAAAGTGTTGCTTAGTAGTAGAGTGCATATACATGGACACAACACTTACACAAAAAGAGATATCAGGTCTTGTGTGTGTCAAGTAGTTCAAACCACCTACTAAGCTTCGAAACAGTCTCGGATCAGCCTTTTCACTCCCATCTTCTTTTTGCAGCTTCTCATTTATATTCATAGGAGTCATAGCAGCCGCACAATTACTCAACTGAAATTTCTTCAAAAGATCAGTGGCATACTTCTTTTGACAAATGAAAATGCCATCTTTTCCTTGCTTCACTTCCAACCCCAAAAAATATTGTAGCAGCCCCAAATCTGTCATCTCAAAGGTCTTCATCATGCTGAACTTAAACTCATCAATCAACAACTTTGAAGAGCCAAAATATATCATATCATCAACATATAAACAGACCACCATAAAGTCAGATTCACCTGTCTTTTTTAAATAGAGAGTGTGCTCATTTTCACTTCTCATGAATCCGTTGTTTAGAAAAAACGAATCCATTTTGCTGTACCATGCACGCGGGGCTTGCTTCAACCCATATAGCGCCTTTTTCAGCCTATAAACTTTGCTTTCACAGCCATCAACAACAAATCCCTCAGGTTGGGAAACATAAACCTCCTTTAGTAGCTCTCCATTCAAAAATGCAGACTTCACATCAAACTGAAATACAGGCAGATGCAGTTGTGCAGCCAGTGCCAAAACAATTCTAACAGTTTCAAAACGAGCTATAGGAGAAAAGGTTTCCTCGAAATCAATACCTTCTTGCTGCGCATAACCCTTCACCACAAGTCGAGCCTTGTGCTTCTGAATGCTCCCATCAGCATTGTACTTTGTGCGAAATACCCATTTCAGCCCAATTACATTTCTCCCTTCAGGAATATCAACTAGCTCCCAAGTTGCATTTTTCTCAATAGATTGCATTTCCTTTGCCATAGCATTCTGCCATTCGACTTTATCTACAGCTTCCTCATAATAACTTGGATCAGAAACTAACAATGCAAAATCACAAGACTCATATACCTCTTCCAAAGATCTGAATTTTCTAGGAGGTGTGCTGCTGGAAGAGCCTGATGAGTAGCTGCTAGAAGAGCTTGATGAACTAGGAGAGCCGTGTTGACTAGGTATAGGAGGTGATGGACTAGAAGGTGTTTGATTTTTTGATGGTTGAACCTCCATATCTGCAGGAGCTTGGACTAAAGTGTCACCGACCTTTGAATTCCACACCCATGATGCTTCTTCATCAAATACAACATTTCTGCTAATAGTCACTTTGCCACTAATAGGATTATATAGACGATATGCTTTGGATTGAGAAGAATAACCAATGAATATACACTTCTCAGATTTCTCATCAAGCTTAGAACGAAGATTAACCAAAGCATATGCTATACAACCAAATATTTTCACGTGACTTACCCGGGGCTTCTTATCCCTCCATGCCTCAAAAGGAGTCAAATTGAGAACCGCTCTTGTCGGAGAGATATTCAGAATACAGACAATTGTAGCTACTGCCTCACTCCAAAATTCATTTGGAATACCCTTTGCCTTCAATATACTTCTAGCCATTTCAACGACAGTTCGGTTCTTCCTCTCGGCGACTCCGTTTTGCTCAGGTGTGTATGGTGATGTCAACTCTCTGCGAATACCATGCTCACCACAAAATTCTAAAAATTCAGTAGACGTAAACTCACATCCACGATCGGTTCTGAGAACTTTCAACTTTCTGCCACTTTGCCTCTCAACCATAGCTTTGAATTTCCTGAAATTCTCAAAGCTTTCAGACTTTAATTTCATAAAATAGACCCAACTCATACGACTGTAATCATTTGTAAACAACAGAAAATATTTGCTTCTACCAAGCGATTCTGTTTGCATTGGGCCACACAAATCAACATGCACAAGCTCAAGACATTCTGATGCTCTCCAAGAGTTGCCACTTGGATGATTTTTTAGCCTGCTTTCCATAGATACATCCTTCACACAAAGCAAGCTCGCTAATTTTTGATAATCCAATTACCATCTCCTTTTGACTGAGGAGTCTCAACCCATTCACATTCAGATGACCATAACGTAAATGCCATAACTTAGCATCATTATCACCTTTAACAACTAAGGCTCTAGTCACACCACTTGACACATCAAAGGGAAACATCTTGTTTCTTGTCATAGGAGCAACAACAACAGTTTGACCAGATATCTTATCAGAAATTCTGCATAACTCATCATCAAATAGAACTAAATAGCCACTATCAAGCAATTGCCCAACACTTAACAAATTATGAGCTAAGCTAGGCACAAATACATTGCTTATCGTCGCATTAGCAAATACATATATTCACATGTCATACTTTGCTTATTGTCGCATCACATTTACATACATACGGGTGACGACCCTTAACATACACATTGGATCCAGTCATCCGCAAAAAGCACTACATTACATTACACGATCGATCGAAACACGGGTAGAGATGAACAAACACAGGCACGTCGACACACCGTCTGCCTTACACATTACGTAAGGTTAATACACCTTATTACATTCACGCAATAAAACATAAGGAACAAACACCTTATTACATATTGCTTACCTCCCCGGCATAACGTCATGACTAAACATACATTACGGGTGACAAACCCTACATACGGTACCTACAAATACACAAACCTGCGCAGTACACATCTACAAAGTTAACGCCTCACACGGCTACAACTTACAAACGATCCACCAACAAAAGCTTTTACGCAAACGGTGGTACAATACAATATACACCTTAGTCTTTCTTTACATATATACGGTAAGCCCTACTCGACGGAGCACACGGGCAAACCCGACATACATACGGTAAGCCCTACTCGACGGAGCACACGGGCAAACCCGACATACATACGGTAAGCCCTACTCGATGGAGTACACGGGCAAACCCGACATACATACGGTAAGCCCTACTCGACGGAGTACACGGGCAAACCCGACACACAAATCAACTACGAACAAATCGACTTGACATGTCACATTACATTTGCATACATACTGGATCCAATCATCTGCAAAAAGCGCTTACACTACACGATCGATTGGTACACGGGGAGATGACTTACGGTTCATCGACACATTGCCCACCTTACACGAGGGAACCCACCTTATTTACACAGCAAACAAACTGCTTTCCTCCTCGGTTTACACAAACGTCATGACTAAACACACATTACGGGTGACAAACCCTACATACGGTACCTATAAATACACAAACATGCGCAATACACATTTACAAAGTTAAATGCCTCACACGGCTACAACTTACACACGACTCACCAAACAAAAGCTTTTACGCAAACGGTGGTACAATACAAATATACCTTTACGGAGTTAACGCCCGATGGCTGAAAACTTCAATTCAACGCTTTCAAAAGACAAAAGCTTTTACACAAGCAACGTCACATCACATCAAATCGTCGACTATCTACGTAGCAGGATGAGTTTGGACAAAACAAATTATGAAAAAAAACAATCAAGCATCAGGGTTTACAAACGCCATCAGCAACAGGGGCTAAGTCGGGAGAAGACTGGGGCTCAAGCGGTACGATGTCACCAGAATAAACCTCGTCCTCACCGGCACTTTCGACCAGAGACTCCTCTCCGACGTCGGCCAGATGGGAAAGCTCCGAGCTTGGATTCCCCTTCTGAAACAAGACCTCCATGGTCTCCTTACCCGCCTTCAAATCTCAGGTTCCCTGCTTGCCCTCTTCAAACTCTTTTCATCATCTCGACACGAGACTTCAACACGTAAAAAGCGCCTATGACGCATGCAACTCGACCAGCCGGAGACGCTGACAGATAATGCATAAAACACAAGCAAAACAAAGAGAAACAACATACTACGAACTGCTTACAAGACTTGTCCTGTCCAAATGCACTCGTCTTTTCCTACACATACATACAACTCTTCCCCGGATAGACAAAGTATGCTACATTATAGGTCGTCATGACCAAACATTTTGCGTCACTACCAAGGCGCGACTAACAAAACAAGTTGATCAACGCACACAAAACACAATCGCACATAGCGCTTATACCTTATGCGATCGATCGGTACACAAGGAATAGAGGGACACAAACACAATACATGTTTTCAAGACCTATCCCGCTTGAGGTATACGTCTTATACAAGTACTACAATGCTCTTCCTTGGAACTACACGACATGTCACAAACAATACAGGTCTATACGACCAACGTCGCACACAACGACATGTCTATACGACCAGCGTCGCACAAACGACTACAGGTCTACACGACCAACGTCGCACAAATGACGATAGGTCTACACGACCAAATGTCACAAACAATTACAGATCTAGACGACCGATGACAGGTCTATACGACCAACAATAGGTCTACACGACCAACGTCGTACAACAATTATAGGTTTACACGACCAACATCACACGACTTGATCAGGAAGCGACTGGCGAGACCACCTATAAAGCAAAACAAACGACAAACAAGGAGCGGTCTCCTGACCCTTCGTCATCACAAGAAACGCCCTCAGTCGTCTTCACACGATTATTGGCTATATTGAGTTGATTCTCAGTTTGAGCAATACACATGACAGCCCCGTCGCCAGAACGCCTACAACAAAATCAAGATCATGCCAGAAGAAAGAGAAGTTATAAAATCAAACCGTCCCATCACTTGACGCTCTGGCCCAGTTTAATTTTGGGGCTATTGTTGGGGTCAGAAAATCGACCATTCGTCCAATGGGCATCAACTGTTTGACGCAATCGGTCAGACGCATCAGACCTGTCGGACGCATCAGACCCGTCAGACGTGAGCCATGCGACCGTCGCCTGATTCCTAGACGCAACGGACCAGCGAGAATTTCTCCTTTATTATTCCGAGATCTCCAACAACCACAACATTCAACACCGCCTTAATAACAGCATTTAGCGGCGAAATCTTTGCAATTACTCTCAGCGTTGAGGATAAGGACGTGATCAAAGGTTAACGGTCAAATGGATTAAAGACTTACCATATAGAGATCAAGAGCATTTAAAGGAGAAATCCCAGCAATTACTCCCGGAATTAAGCGGGAGATATTGTCATCAATAGGCAATGATCACAAGCTAAAGCTTACCATATATAGACCACGAAGAGGACAACGAAGGCTCATCTACGCTCATCTACACTCATCTATACACAATTACACAAGACATCTGCTCACTTGCTCCGAGAAGAACCCAAGAACACGCCCACTCTAGCTTACTCCACTAGAAATATCACTCAAATCACCACCGGTCGAACCCCCGAGTCACCGGTCAGACCAGATCCGATCTTTCATCCTCCAAGGATAAGTTGTACTTACATCCGACTCTATCGTCGACATATTAATAAAATTATTTTACTATTTTGCATCTCTTCTTTATTCGTTGATTGTCTACTTGTTTGGATTGATTTCTATTACCCGATCGACTCGTTACCCCGTCTAAGGCGATTTAGGTCGTCCGATCTTTTCGCCCCAAAACAACATACTCAGACGAGGGATATCTAGTGGACATACGACGTTCTCTGTATGACCTTCTGAGCTCATTTGCTTCTTCACTCTCTTATGGCCCCCCTGCTAAGAACCCTCACCAGTTTCTGCATCTGGAAAGACATCATCTGACGCAGGAATCTCATATGTGCCATTCTCTGAAGAAGACTCCTCACTTGTGTCATTCCCTTCTGAATGAGAAGGTAAGTAAACTGGAAGCTCATCAACTTCCTCTGGTGTCTCAGAATCTAACAACAACTTGTCTTCGTGAAAGATCACATCCACGGACCTTATCACCTTCTTCCTTTCTGGATCCCACAGCTTGTATCCAAAATCAGTATCTCCATAGCCTAGAAAAGTGCATGGAACTGCTCTATCATCCAACTTCTGTCTCTGCTCTTTAGGCACATGCACAAATGCCTTACAACCAAAGACCCGCAAATGAGAGTATGAAATTTCTCTTCCAGACCAAACTTTCTCAGGAATATCAAAATCCAAAGCAGTTGATGGAGATCTATTCATCAGATAGCAAGCAGTCATTACAGCTTCACCCCAAAATTGCTTAGGAAGATTCGCCATCTTCAACATACATCTAACATTCTTCATGATGGTCCTATTCGTCCTCTCTGCAACACCATTGTGTTATGGAGTGCCCGAAGATGTCTTCTCATGTCGTATGCCATGCTCATGGCAATTATTCTGAAACTCTCGGGAAGTGTACTCGCCTCCATTATCACTACGAAGGCATTTCAGAGAACGATCCTTCTCTCTCTCCACCATGGCATGAAATTGCTTGAAGCAATCAAGGACCTGGACTTTTGTTTTCAAAACAAATATCTAAACCTTTCGTGAAGCATCATCAATAAAGGTCAGAAAATATCTATGACCACCAAGTGTGGGTACATCACTGAGACCACACACATCAGAATACACCAATTCAAGCAAATTTATGTTTCTTTCAAAAGATTTGCTAAATGACACTCTAGTTTGTTTACCAAAATAATCACAAGGGCCTAGAGGAGTACCTTTTGCAGAAGGAATGAGGGACTTCTTTGCCAAAATCTACAGTCCTTTCTCATTCATGTGAGCCAGCCATCTGTGCCATAAATTTGGTGATGCATCATCTTTAACTGCATTCAGGTAATCTTTCAAGACCTTCATTTGAGTCTTGTACATCGTGTAGCTCAGACTCCCTCTAGCAATCACTATCGAGCCTTTAATCAGCTTACATCTCTTATCACCAATGTAATTGTGATAACCCTTTAGGTCCAAAGCATGAAGAGAAATCAAATTCAAACGCAGATCAGGTACATGTTGCACATTCTTCAGAGTCATCGTGCAACCCGCATTTGTCTGAACACAAATGTCACCCATACCAACAATCTCTGCGTAGCTGGTGTTCCCCATCTTCACCTTGCCAAAGTCTCCTGCTCTATAGATGGTGAATATCTCCTTTCTCGGTGTAGCATGATAGGATGCAACTAAGTCCACTATCCATTCTACACGAGAATCTGACTCATCACTGTGACCATCAATACAGGAAAGAACAATAAGACCTTCTTTATCACTGTATACAGTTGTAGTGGTATTCTTGTCATCTTCTTTCTAATTCTTCTCTTCATTCATGCTCTTCTTCAAGGCATAGCAATTCCTCTTCATATGCCCTTCTTTGCCACAGTGAAAGCAAGTAAACTTTCCTTTACCCTGAGATGTTCCTCTATTCTGTGACTTCTCTCTAGATTTCCCACATCCTTTTCTTTCCTTACTTCTCCCTCTGGACTTGTTCTCTGAAGTCGTCGCCAGAGTCTGCGAAGTGTTAGTGCCCATATCTTTCCTCCTAGTCTCCTCATTATAGAGACTATCAATCACGGTACTCAAGGACACGACACCACTCTGTGCAGAGTTGTTGATGGACACAACCAGAGTCTCCCAGGTATCTGGCAAAGAACTTAGAAGCAGCAAAGCTTACAGCTCATCATCTAGGACCAACTTCATTCTATTCAGCTGATTCACTAGCTCCTGAAACTCACTCAGGTGCTCGGCAAAAGAGTTTCCATCTTTGTATTTCAGATTCACGATCTTTCTGATTACAAAGGCCTTACTCTGCGCTGACTTTCTCTCGTACATGGATTCTAACTTCTTTCACAAAACATGTCATCTGTCTCATTGCTGATATGGTGATAGACACCGTTGTCTACCCTTTGACAAATGCAAGACAATGCCATCTTAGATCATCTACGAGATGTTGGGGCTAATAAACTGAGTTAGATCATCTACGAGATGTTTTCCCTTTGACAAATGCAAGACAATGCCATCTTACATCCAATATTCATATGAATAAAATGGTTTTTCAAGGTAAGTTGATTTCTTTGGAGTAAAGTTGGAAACATAACAGGTAAATCAAGGTAAATGAGAAGTTAGATCGGAATCTCATTTCAGTTCAGGAGTCTTAATTAGCTAAAATTGAAGAAGAAATTAGCAGAAGAAGGAAAGTGGCAGTTTAGGAAATAACTACGATTGCTGTTGTTTTCATTGTACTTGAAATAATAGAAATAACAAATGTTAAATAGACTACTAGCTGCCAACTAGTATCCACTAACAGACCCACTAACTATTCCTACTAACCTGCTAGCCCACTAATTAACAGGTGAGATAATTAAGCAAATCATAACAAACTGAATAACAAATTCCTAATATTAATAAAGTAAGTTTGACTTAGTTTTCAACACCACCCCTTAATTCAAACTTGTATAGACCCAGCTGCTCCGTGAAGAATTGATGCTTGGCTTCTCCGAGAGACTTTGTAAAGATATCGGCTTCTTGCTCATTTGTGCCACAAAATTTCAGAACAATTTTTTCTTCAGCAACTAGCTTTCGAATGAAGTGATGCTGCACATCAATGTGCTTTGTTCTGGCATGGAAAGTTGGATTCTTCGTCATTGCGATAGTGGATCGATTATCACAAAAGATTTCAGTAGCCTCCTTTTGTTCAAGGTCAAGATCAACAAGCAATTTCCTCAACCATAAAGCTTGTCTTGCTGCTGCACTTGCTGCTACATATTCTGCCTCTGATGATGATAAAGCAACTGCCTCTTGCTTCTTTGAACTCCAAGTTACTACACCTGATCCAAAGCTAAATACATTGCCAGAAGTACTCTTTCGATCATCTATGGATCCAGCCCAATCACTATCAGTGAAACCAGTTAACTTGAAATTTGGAACCTCAGCATACCAAATCCCATAATCCACCGTTCCTGCAACATAACGGAGACTTCTTTTTGCTGCACCAAAGTGTTGCTTAGTAGTAGAGTGCATATACATGGACACAACACTTACACAAAAAGAGATATCAGGTCTTGTGTGTGTCAAGTAGTTCAAACCACCTACTAAGCTTCGAAACAGTCTCGGATCAGCCTTTTCACTCCCATCTTCTTTTTGCAGCTTCTCATTTATATTCATAGGAGTCATAGCAGCCGCACAATTACTCAACTGAAATTTCTTCAAAAGATCAGTGGCATACTTCTTTTGACAAATGAAAATGCCATCTTTTCCTTGCTTCACTTCCAACCCCAAAAAATATTGTAGCAGCCCCAAATCTGTCATCTCAAAGGTCTTCATCATGCTGAACTTAAACTCATCAATCAACAACTTTGAAGAGCCAAAATATATCATATCATCAACATATAAACAGACCACCATAAAGTCAGATTCACCTGTCTTTTTTAAATAGAGAGTGTGCTCATTTTCACTTCTCATGAATCCGTTGTTTAGAAAAAACGAATCCATTTTGCTGTACCATGCACGCGGGGCTTGCTTCAACCCATATAGCGCCTTTTTCAGCCTATAAACTTTGCTTTCACAGCCATCAACAACAAATCCCTCAGGTTGGGAAACATAAACCTCCTTTAGTAGCTCTCCATTCAAAAATGCAGACTTCACATCAAACTGAAATACAGGCAGATGCAGTTGTGCAGCCAGTGCCAAAACAATTCTAACAGTTTCAAAACGAGCTATAGGAGAAAAGGTTTCCTCGAAATCAATACCTTCTTGCTGCGCATAACCCTTCACCACAAGTCGAGCCTTGTGCTTCTGAATGCTCCCATCAGCATTGTACTTTGTGCGAAATACCCATTTCAGCCCAATTACATTTCTCCCTTCAGGAATATCAACTAGCTCCCAAGTTGCATTTTTCTCAATAGATTGCATTTCCTTTGCCATAGCATTCTGCCATTCGACTTTATCTACAGCTTCCTCATAATAACTTGGATCAGAAACTAACAATGCAAAATCACAAGACTCATATACCTCTTCTAAAGATCTGAATTTTCTAGGAGGTGTGCTGCTGGAAGAGCCTGATGAGTAGCTGCTAGAAGAGCTTGATGAACTAGGAGAGCCGTGTTGACTAGGTATAGGAGGTGATGGACTAGAAGGTGTTTGATTTTTTGATGGTTGAACCTCCATATCTGCAGGAGCTTGGACTAAAGTGTCACCGACCTTTGAATTCCACACCCATGATGCTTCTTCATCAAATACAACATTTCTGCTAATAGTCACTTTGCCACTAATAGGATTATATAGACGATATGCTTTGGATTGAGAAGAATAACCAATGAATATACACTTCTCAGATTTCTCATCAAGCTTAGAACGAAGATTAACCAAAGCATATGCTATACAACCAAATATTTTCACGTGACTTACCCGGGGCTTCTTATCCCTCCATGCCTCAAAAGGAGTCAAATTGAGAACCGCTCTTGTCGGAGAGATATTCAGAATACAGACAATTGTAGCTACTGCCTCACTCCAAAATTCATTTGGAATACCCTTTGCCTTCAACATACTTCTAGCCATTTCAACGACAGTTCGGTTCTTCCTCTCGGCGACTCCGTTTTGCTCAGGTGTGTATGGTGATGTCAACTCTCTGCGAATACCATGCTCACCACAAAATTCTAAAAATTCAGTAGACGTAAACTCACATCCACGATCGGTTCTGAGAACTTTCAACTTTCTGCCACTTTGCCTCTCAACCATAGCTTTGAATTTCCTGAAATTCTCAAAGCTTTCAGACTTTAATTTCATAAAATAGACCCAACTCATACGACTGTAATCATTTGTAAACAACAGAAAATATTTGCTTCTACCAAGCGATTCTGTTTGCATTGGGCCACACAAATCAACATGCACAAGCTCAAGACATTCTGATGCTCTCCAAGAGTTGCCACTTGGATGATTTTTTAGCCTGCTTTCCATAGATACATCCTTCACACAAAGCAAGCTCGCTAATTTTTGATAATCCAATTACCATCTCCTTTTGACTGAGGAGTCTCAACCCATTCACATTCAGATGACCATAACGTAAATGCCATAACTTAGCATCATTATCACCTTTAACAACTAAGGCTCTAGTCACACCACTTGACACATCAAAGGGAAACATCTTGTTTCTTGTCATAGGAGCAACAACAACAGTTTGACCAGATATCTTATCAGAAATTCTGCATAACTCATCATCAAATAGAACTAAATAGCCACTATCAAGCAATTGCCCAACACTTAACAAATTATGAGCTAAGCTAGGCACAAATTGCACATCAGAAAGTAATTTGACATTACCTTCAACAGTTTTGATAGCAATTGTTCCCTTCCCTTCAATTTGAATTTGCTTGTCATCACCAAGTCGAACCTCACTCTTTACAGACTCATCAAGATCCTTGAATAAAGACCTTGAACTAGACATGTGATTAGAGCAACCACTGTCGATATACCAAATATCATTAGCATCATTTGATATAGGTGATTGAGCAATAAATAACTTACTTTATTTATCAACGTTTTCTGTAAAATTGGCTGACTTCTGATCAGTTTGTTGTTGCTCCAACAATCTGCTTCCTTGTGACCATACTTCTTGCATGATAACACTGAATCTGACTTCGAGATTGCCATGAATCTCCATTTTGAACTGTCAAATCTTCCTCTATCTGAAGACCCTTCCTTTGCTTGAAAAGCCTTCTCCTCCTTCTTTTCACCAGATCTATTAAGTCTGACCTCATGTGCTTGCAAAGATCCCATCAATTCATCAAACGTATAGACAGACAAGTCTTTTGATTCCTCAATAGCAGCCACAACATGATCAAATTTTGTAGGTAAGCTTCTCAAAACCTTACTAACTACACTTTCACTACTCATCTTTTCACCATAGGATTTCATATGATTCACAATTCCAGAAACCCTAGACAAGTAGGTTTGAACAGATTCTTTGTCCTGCATAACCAAAGTCTCAAAATCTCTACGCAGAGCTTGTAATTTAACCGTAATTACCTTCTTATCTCCCATAAACTCTTGCTTCAGAGTCTCCCATGCCTCATGAGAAGTAGCCGCTGCTGCAATTCGGGGAAGAATCTCGTCATCCATTGCCTGCTGAATCATGAACAACGCCTTGGAATCCTTCTTTCGGTTCTCCCGTAGCTGTTGGCTTGGCTCCTCTGGTTCTTAATCTTCAAAGCCATTTTCAACAAGGCCCCACAGCTCCTGAGATTTGAAGAGTGTTTTCATCTTCAAGCTCCAAAATTGATAATTTATCCCCTTAAAAATTGGAATAAATGGTTGGGAGGAAGAATTTGTTCCTCCGTTGATTTGCATCTTTGCCCTGATGCTTGAAACTTTCCTCTTGTGTTTCACTCACAGTGTTTCCTCTCTTTCTCTCTAATTTTCTCCCAGAACCCAATTTTCTGATTTTGCTCTGATACCAAATTAGCTAAAATTGAAGAAGAAATTAGCAGAAGAAGGAAAGTGGTAGTTCAGGAAATAACTACGATTGCTGTTGTTTTCATTGTACTTGAAATAATAGAAATAACAAATGTTAGATAGACTACTAGCTGCCAACTAGTATCCACTAACAGACCCACTAACTATTCCTACTAACCTGCTAGCCCACTAATTAACAGGTGAGATAATTAAGCAAATCATAACAAACTGTATAACAAATTCCTAATATTAATAAAGTAAGTTTGACTTAGTTTTCAACAGTCTTTACCTGTTTTGCCAAACTACAAGCACGATCTGGCGCATTCAGAATCTCGTAGTAGAAGACTGAGAAGTTGAGTGCCAAACCTAGCATAATTGGATGAGTAGGAGGCAACTCTGCATTTGCAATGTCCTGAAGAAACAGCTAGCAAGTTAGTTTTCCTATCAACATCCACCAGTGGAGAAAACGATGATGCAGCACGTCAAACATCGTAGCACATTCAGAGTAACAAATTGATGATTCTGAATTTGTGACTGAAAAACATAAACTGTACAGTGTACACTGACTATCCCTTCTTAAATCACAAGTAATCAAATTAGGATCGAGATTTAACAACGCACTAATTGACTATATATGTCAAATCAACAATCAGATTTAGAACGAACGAAGCCACTGGCCTGAGTTGCCTTGTAAGCGAAGAGGGTGCTCTCCGCAGCCTCCTTGCGCTCAGCGCCGGTCTTGAACTCGGCGAGATAGGGATGATAATCTCCCTTCATCTTCGAGTAGAAGACCTTGGAATCGGCAGATGACGCAGAAGGAACGAATTTGAAGTCGAGGACCTTGAGAATGCCGTCGCAGATGGTGGAGAGCTCGGATTCGATCTTGGATCTGTAATCTCTTATGACGGAGACGTGGTTCTTGTTACCACGGCTCTCCTCCTTCTGCTCGATTGACGAGATGATCCGCCACGAGGCACGACGAGTGTCGATGACGTTCTTGTAAGCGACAGAGAGGAGGTTCCGCTCTTCGAATGTCAGGTCGGCGGCGGCGGGCGCGGCGGCCACCACCTTCTCCATGTACTCCACCATCTCCTCGTAGCGCTCGGCTTGCTCAGCCAGCTTCACAAGGTACACGTTCTCCTCACGGTTTTGACCCATAGTCATTGTTACAGAGTTTTTGGACACATAAATCTGAAATGGTGAATCTTGAGGCAAGAGAGGAGAGATATGGCCCAATTCTCCAATTAAACTGCACTTTGAGCCTTCAAAATTTGTAATTTGTTTTGTTTAAAATATTATTTTTCCCGGTTTGACTAGAAGTAGGGTGGAGAGTGCAAACGAGTGACGAAAGAATGGGTCCCCAGTATCACGCGGTTTATATTAGGCGTGCGTCCAGCAATAAAAAACACAGTCATCTGAGGAGGAAGAGAGACCACACGAACAAGAGGAGGAAGAGAAGAATGTGTTAAGGTACGTACTACTAGGGTATTTATGAAGGAAAAGATCACAATTGAGAATATAGAAGATATCTGCTATTCATCATCATTGATTAACTTAGGAAAAGAAAATAATAAAAGTTTGGTGTTTTCTAGGATAATTAGAAACATAAAAATATTAAAATAATTAAGTTTGGAAAAGTTTGGGTAGTTTTTTGTAATTTTTGAAAAATAATTCAATGGCATTTTTGCCCCAACTTTTATAGGGGGGCGATGCAAGATTGCAAGTACTGCTCACCTTCTTCTCCATGTGCCAGCCGTGGTAGGGGTGAGCATCGGTCTGGAACCGAACCGAACCGAAAAAACCGAAACTCCCAAAAAACTAAACCGAACCAAATTATATTGGATCGGTTCGGTTCGGCCCGAACCCGGTTCGGCTCGGTTCCGCTAAAAAACCAAAAAACCGAATTTATTAATTCTAGCACAATTTCATCTTCTTATGTGCATATATAATATAATTTAATATATAATAAATTTAAAATCCCAAAAGCATATAATTTAACTGTTTAACTACTTCACATATCAAGTTCGACTTTTAAAGTTCGACTTGATCTACAAAATAATAAAGTTTCATGCTGCCCATGCACATACAGAAATATCCAAAACAACATAATAACAAGTAAAATCAATGTTTCACTACATTGTCAAGAAGATCATTTCTTCCTTTCAAGTTTGAACTTTAAACATCCAAAAAATCTCTTTTTCACTGCCAGCTGCCAAGAAGAGCACTAAGAGAAGTTCATCCTTCCATTGCCATGAAGTTCACACTCTACACCATGTTCAGAGATAACAATAGTCAATAGTTATGCAATAAAAAGGAACTAATTGATTGAAAAGACAAATCAATAAGATACAGAAACTAAGAAAGAACCTTTGCTTTGTCCAAAGCGTTGGAGAACATGCTTGCCTATTAAGAAAGGCTATCCCATGTTTTTTTCAACATCTAACAAACATATAAAAAGCATCAAATATTAGTAAACAATAATTATGAAATAAGGCAAATAACGATAAAGATAAGAAAAAGATTACCTGCTTCCATTTCCTCGGACTCCTTCAGAAGCTCTATTACTTCACCAAATAAATGGGACCTTCCATTAGCACGAATCAATAAGATACAGAAACTAAGAAAGAACCTTCGCTTTGTCCAAAGCGTTGGAGAACATGCTTGCCTATTAAGAAAGGCTATCCCATGTTTTTTTCAACATCTAACAAACATATAAAAAGCATCAAACATTAGTAAACAACAATTATGAAATAAGGCAAATAACGATAAAGATAAGAAAAAGATTACCTGCTTCCATTTCCTCGGACTCCTTCAGAAGCTCTATTACTTCACCAAATAAATGGGACCTTCCATTAGCACGAAGCCAATCTTGAGTGCATATTAGTGCTTGAACCGTCTAATTAATAATCACATACATCATAGATAAAATTAAAATAGTATAAATGTTAACAAGAGTCAAGAAATATAAATAAAATTCTAAGTGTTTATTAAAGGACAAAGAGTCAAAGATGTCACCTTAGTAGATAGAGAGCTTCAAAATTTATCAATAGTACGGCCTCCTGTGTTAAAGGTTGACTCAGATAGAACCGTAGTGATTGGAATGGCTAATACATCACGGGCCAAATGTGCAAGAATTGGTAACTATGCCCATGACATTTCCACCATGTCAAGGTATCAGTGTCAGAGTCAGCAGAACTCCTCAGCTCATGAAAATATCGATCAAATTCATTTGTAAATGATGCACCAACAGATTCAGACCGCTTTTGCAATTTAGAAGTCAAGTTTTGGAAGAACACTGGACGACCTCCAAAAGCACCTGAATTCGTTCTCGCAGACCTTGACCTCATCCTATCTTGATCTTCAGCACATGAAGGAGCATAAATCCTTCTATACTCATCAAATAACTCCTTTGTAGCATCCTTAACCGTCTGTGCTAATGCCTCTCCTTCCTCTTCATTATATAAGTCTTGCAATGCCAGTTCCAATCCTTCAAACGTGTACTTCAGGTCAAGAATAATAGCCACAAACATGAACATATTCATCTTCTCCATGCTGCCCCAATACTTGTCACACTTTTCTTTCATAGGTACCGCCATGGAACGATAAACATCATAATCACTTTCTACCCATTGATTCAACAATTGCACGATGTGACCTATGTAATAAAATACATTACACACCGTCACATAAGAGGACCCCGATACATTGTCTGTGAAGTCATAGAACTCTTTCAAAAAAGTCACAATAACTTGAATCTTATTCCACTCTTCTGTAGTGGTGTGTCCTAAGAACACACCATCAGCATCTCTTGGAGTTTCTAAACGAGGAAAAACACTTCTATACTTCAAAGCAACCTCCGACATAGTGTAACATGAGTTCCATCTTGTAGGCACATCATATTGCAATGCAGATTTGCACTCAATTTTCAGCTTCTGGGCTTCTTCTTTGAACATATGCAATCTAGCATGAGAGTTCCTTATAAACTTCACAACAAGTCTAACCTTTTCAATGCAATTGACATGAGGCTTTAGACCATCTTGGACAATACGATTAGCAATGTGAGCAACACACCTCATGTGCAGATACTTAGCATTGTTAATGCTACTACCATTTGCTACAACCATCTCCTTCAACTCTTTACAAGCAGAATCATTAGCACTTGCATTATCCACAGTCACAGTAAAAACCTTATCACATAAATCCCAAGGCCTCAAACAATCTTCAACATCTCTAGCAATATCAGCACCCTTATGACCACTGATTGGACAAAAATTCAATATTCTTCGATGTAATGTCCAATCATTATCAACAAAATGAATAGCCAAACTCATATAGTTTACCCTTTGAATAGAAGTCCATGTATCAATAGTCAGACAACCCCTTTGGCAATTCTTCTGCAAATAAGCTTTCAACTTCATTTGTTCCTCCAGAAACAGTTTATAACAATCACGTGCAATGGTGAATCGTGAAGGTATCTTAAAGATAGGGCACATGGATAATAGAAGATCCTGGAAGAAAGGCTTCTCCACAAACATAAAAGGCAACTCTTCTCCAACTATCAGTCTAATCAGATTTCTCCTCACAACATCTAGATCTAGCACCCAATTTTTCATCTTATAAAGTTCACCTTTAGAAAGTTTCTCTAAGACAATTTTAGATTGGGTACCTTGATCCTTGTTTTCTGGGTTCTCTACACAAGTCTTGGAGTGCTTGATCAGATTTGTGGTGCAATTCTTCAAAGTATCTGCAGCAAATGTTTTCTTGCAATAGTTGCATTCTGCTTTAGGCTTCTTGTTTTTTGTCAATAAAGGGCCTGAAATGTTTCCAAACAGCACTCCGTTTCCCTTTCATCAAGTCTTCCGATGCATTTTCATCCTCTTCAAAGACCTCTTTCCGAGGTTGTTTTGTGGGTAGATTATCCTCCTCATCTAGACCATTATCCTCTTCATCTAGACCATTATCCTCATAGTCCTCATCAAAATCAGGATCCATTATTTCATGCTCTGGTGAAGTTTCTGAAGCAATTGATCGTATCAAGTCTTGAGACTCCGGTTGAGTGCTAGTTGTAGCTCTAGTAGATACTCTAGATCTCTTTTTGGATTGAGAGCTCGACATCTACACAAAAGAATAGCATAGACAAGTTTACACATTGAATAAAGATATACTTTCATGGTATGAAATACAAAAACGATACTTACATTTGATGAAAGTCTATCCGTTGTTTTGTATTTAACAATCTCACAATCTCATAACACTTATGTCCAAGAATCCAAGATAACTGAAATTACAACATATTAAGAACTTATTAATATAAGTTATATAACTAATTAACCACATAAACTGAAATTGAAATCACGAAGGAAGAAGGTTATTGCAGAATTTCTCAACTAAGGCTACTGCAAATAGCCAAAACATCATATTGCAATGCAGAATTTCTCAACGAATTTCTCAACTAAGGGCCTAAGGCTACTGCAAATATGCTTTTAGTTATGAAAAAAATCATGACTATCAATCTAGTATGTAACTAAGCATATTCAATACCATATTTCATAAACCTAACCAACTAGATTATGGCTACAAAGACTAGATTATGGTATCGAAAATTTGAGCATAACAAAGCAATTTGTTGTCTCCACATTTGTATACAATTTCCAGCAAGAAATTTAATCACCAAATGCCTAATTTTACTATACGGCGTCAAGTAGATTATGGCTACAAAGACTAGATTATGGTATCGAAAATTCAAACATTCCGCCTAATAGAAATGGGCATAAAAATCGAACATTCCAGCTAATAGAAAGATTATGAAATTCTATACGAATTCAATCGGATTCATAAGCTCATGCATTCTATGAAATAGGAACAAAAACAATATAAAGAGTAAAAGATGCAGCGGTTCTAGGGGTTTAGGATTCAAAGGCATGTATGACTCACCGAAAATGATACACCGGAGTATAGGGTTGGAGCTTCGAGGGGCAGGGGACGCAGTCCACCACCGGCGGCGTCAAGCAGCAGCAACGACTCCAACGAGCAGTTCCTGGTGTGAAGTTCCTGGCTATGGGGGCAGCAGTTCCTGGCGAAGTCAAGCAGCGCGACAGCGCCGCAGCGGTTCCTGGGGCAAGACGGCGACTCGGCAAGACGGCGTCGTCAAGCAGGGCGGGGGAATGCGACTCGGCTCGACAAGACGGTTACTGGGAGCTTGGTGCTTGGAGGCTGGAGCCTTGGAGGAGTTGGAGCCTGGAGGCGGGCGGAACTCGCAAGACTCATTCAACAGAATGAATGAATGATATGGGCCTTCTTTTTTGTACCTAACCCAGCCCAACAAGCAAGGAAGGCATCCCACTTATTTTTTAATTTCGGTTTAACCGAACCGAAATTAAACCGAACCCCCAAAATACATAAACTGAAAACCGAACCGAATTATTTCGGTTTGGATCGGTTTTTTCGGTCCGATTCGGTTAAAAATTTTGGTTTAACCGAACCGTGCTCAGCCCTAAGCCGTGGAGCTCCCAAGTGCTCCCATGGCGGTTTTGGCCACAATCCGACCACGTTTTGGGCTCGTTTTGATAAGTTAACCAATGGGATTTTTAGAGGACGATTAAAACATGCAAGATCCCGGAGAAATTGGAAGGAAACAATCAAAAACAAGATTGAAGTTTAACATATAAGGCAAGTATGAACTCGGTTTTGATGTTTTGGTAAATTGGACAATTCGAGATCAATCCGAGATCTTTTTGAGCCAAATTTGAGCCCATTGTGGAGTGCTCTCAAAGCTCTTTCAAACCCCTATATATACTCTTCCATTCGATGTCATTTTGACATCCAATTTCAACCCGCAATTCACAAACCCTAGAATCCCGTCTCAATTGTCTTCGTCCGATTCCGGCCACCACCGGAGCTCCTCCGCCCCAATTGCCACCGCCATCTGGACCGCCTGGAGGTGCTCTTTAAAAGCCCCATCGCAATGTCGTCGGACCTCCGTCGCCAAGCTCCAATTTCGTCGGATTCCTCCACGTCTCCACCGAACCCGATTTGGGGTATTTCGAATTTTAGTTTCTTTTATTTTCTTTGTTATTATTTGGCTTATTTAAGGTTAATTAAATTAATCTTGATTATTGAATAATAAGAGGGAATTAGTTTGATTTTATAAAAATAAAAATTAAATTAATTAGAATTATTTTGGATATTATCTTAAACTATGAATGGTTAAAATATTAACTTTTCATTTAGATAATATTTTGGAGTGAAATTTCTAGACCTATAAATAAATTATGATATTTATTTATTTATTAAAAGATTATTTAGAATATACGACTAATTGATTTTTATCGTGTAAATAATCGTTTCACCAAAAAGCCTTGAAATTGAATTAATTGGAGTTAGGTAAACCCATTTAAAATTCAAGACTTGTACCCTTCAATTGTTGTTATTGAATAAATTATCTAATCATAATTTATTTATGTTTTGTGATTTGGATACATCTCGGAATCACGTTTGGAACGGAAATAAATCAGGGAGCTAGTTTGCTTTTCGAAAGCAACCATCTCCGATATGCCGTTCAACCTTCTTCGTGATTCAAGGCAAGTGGCGGTTCGATCTTGCATATTTATCCCATTTTTATCTTAATTGACAATGAATCTGTTGTGCCATTAAGTTGGGATAAATAATTCTTTTATCGTTTGGGAACTTGTGTGAATAATTGTGTGTTAATTGAACCTTATTATTAGGTTGTATAATATGCTAGCTACGACCCTTATATATATTGATATTATTATTATAGGGTGCTAGATATACTTGGTGTGGATTTGTTGTGTATTGGTGTGGATATATAAATGCTAGTTTAGCACGAGTATTCGTAGGAACACTATTTCTTTGCGAGGTTTAGCCATTTATTTATAACTTTGTGTTAGGAGGATAAATTCCCTAACGCTTTTGGTCATGACCTACCCCTATCTTCGGGATTTATTCCCATCCTATATCTCATTGTGAGATCTGTTGTGGAAATTAAATGCTTTAACCTAAATGCACGTTTTGGAATTACATAAGATAAGTGTCTTGTTGCACATAATTAATATACCCTCGGGCGAGAAATACAACGTGAAACCCGCCCGAACTCTTGTTTAAAAGTAAGTCCTCTTTCCAATCTAGATTCGCATTATGCGGTGAGGTTGGTCGTGGACCCAAATAATCAAGGTCGGTTTTCAAACTTTGTGTGAATTATAATGTTCCCAATTTTTTTTTATTAATTTCCCATAAGACTCATTTTCTTTGGAGTCTTCTCTTGTCTCATACCTTTTCTTAGTTTCCGTGAGAGTATCTGGATTATATATCGTCTATCGGTTTTTATTTGAGAGACAAGGCATGATGCCAAGGTGGACATTGGGGACTCATCATTTGTTAGATGTGTCAATGTTATTTGGCAATCTAATTTCTTAGGATTGAGTTTTGCTTGGTAGACTTGGTAGTGCTTATAGAGGATTAAAGGTTAAAACTAGTTTTCTGATTGGGCTTTAGGTACTTCCATGCACGTGCACTCTTTTCTTGTGCAAGGAACTTGTATAGCTATTGTTTAGGGTTGGGTTGGTGTTGCACTCGAGCGTCTCCCTGATCAAGTGTTTGGAACTGATGTGTAGAGTGTGAGAGAGGACATAGTAGAAATCAGTGATAAAAAAGGTGTTAGACACACCCAGGCGCTGAGGCCCTGACGCCTAGGTGCGCCTGGGCATGCGCTAGGGCATGCGTCCAGCCATAAAAAAACATAGTCATCATAGGAGGAAGAAAGAACACACATACAAGAGGAGGAAGGGAAGAATGTGTTTTTGGCTGTACGTACTACTAGGGTAATTCATGGAGGAAAAGATCAGAAGAGAGAATATAGAAGATATTTGCTATCCATCATCATTGATTAAGTTGGGAAAAGAAAATAGTAAAAGTTTGGTGTTTTCTAGGATAATTAAGGAAGAGAAGAGAAAATATCTTTTAAAAAAACAATAAATATATTCAAAAAGTAAGAAATTCTGCTCAACTTCAACAGAAGAAACACATGCACGCCCCTGCCACTAAGGCGTGCCTAGGCGCCGCCTAGGGCGCCTGAGGGGCGCCCAACGACTCAGGCCGCGCCTCAGTCTATTTGTTCACTGGTTTTTGTTCATAGTAGAAACCATGTTCCAAAATTTAGAATAGATAGCGAACTCTAACAGTAAGAGGATTGGATATTTAGTTCATAGTAGAGATCTATCTCTGTGCATATGGTGAAATACAGTACTGAAGCATGAGCGTTACTCATTTTGTAAAAAATGAGGGAATAAGCTAACTGCGAATTATGTTTTATTCCCATATTGGATTCATGTGTGGTTACTTGGATCGACATTGTTCATTACTTAGCATTTATGCCTTCTTCATCTCAACTGTCTCTAATCAATGTATATACTACAAACGTGCTTTCTTTGACAAGAGGATCACGCAATAGGTCAGCGAGGATGCACTGGGAGAGGTATGCCATTCCTGGTGTTGTTTTATTTGTTGAACCTTTGCATTGAATTGCGCAAAAACTCACCTCGGCCTCAGCTAGTTCAACATCCTCGGTTGCCTGAACGTGTTTAACCCCATCAAAGCAAATCCCACCTGCTTCGTTTTACGCAATAACACCAACAATGCAACCATTAGAAGATGAAACATAAGCATCACCATTGATTTTGAATAAGCCAGATGGAGGTCAAGACCATACGATCACACCCACGGCGGGTAATGACACATCCACGACCTTCATCTTGGAAGACGATGCCAAAAACTTTGCTTGGATGTTCATAGCTGCACGAAAAACCTCTTGATGAACATATTGATGTCAGTTTGAGACAAGGATATATTGCATCATGTTCTATCATCTAAAATTGCATAACTTACATCAGGCAGAAATTCCAACTTAGTTGAATCAAACAGTAGAAAATATGTCATGAATTTATTATCGATTTTCTTTTCTTTTTTGAGTCACAATTCCATATTTAAAATGTAAATTAATATTCAAAAAAGATGTTTTATGTTTCAAATCAGATGAAGTTAGATAATACCATGCCCTAATGTTCCAAGTGCAAGATCTATACATATACAAACATCCCAACTGATATTCTTGCTGTTGTTCTTTTTAAGAATGAAAATAGGGAAAAATCTTGTTCACCAAATACAAAGCTGCAAGAACACGCCTAAGAAAATTTATTTTAAGATGTATTAAGCAATCATATATAAGAAGTCAAACACAAATTAAGCAATCATATACACACAATAACATATGATTCCTAATTTGAAGATAATGTTATTTACCTTCGTTTTTAACAAATATTGCAAGCAATATAGAAATCAAACACAAATCAAGCAATCATATATAAGAACAACATGATAGAAAGATCATTCAAAGATCATTTAACGACATATGACAGAGAAAATAAGAATCAAACCAAACGAAGAATTCATAATGAGTACCTTGTCTTGAATCTTGGCCTTGACATTATCGATAGTGTTGTTACCTTCTTTGTACTGTAAATATGGCCAGCTAAAACAGACAACGGCTCTGTAATCGGGTTCATAATCTTTCAAATCTTTTGACCCGTAAACTAAGACACATGATTATTAAGTTGAATTGAAAATTTGAAATAAAGATATAAACACCACCAAATTTACAAGTTGGTCATGTAATTGTCAAAGCTACCAAGTTTTTTATGATTAGCGAAAGCATTATCAAGATCATGAAAGAACTTCTTAGGTTATTCTAATGCTTGAAACAAATTTTCTAGTGAAGAACCAGAAAACATTTTTTCGAAGAAAACTAACCTCCATGTGACTGATTGATCTCTTAGAACGGAGCTGCTCAATTGGATATTGTGTGTCACTGGTTTCAGCTTCTCTCCCAGATAAACATCAAATGACATTAAAACTTGAATTAATTCAGGATCAATAAAAGCTAGAATTTTGGGGGGGAAAGACATTAGTCATGAAAGTACTAAAGATGTTAGAAGCAAGATTAGTGTTCTTGGCTCCATAGCCTATCCCTTGTAAAGCACTCCAAGTAGCCTATTAGTGGAAAATTACTGCATTAGATACACAGGATAAAGAATCGGGCCTAAATTTGAAAAATCACAGCTACAAGGAATTCTAGACACATTGTCATATAGTCATGCATATGCATTGGTTCATGAAATTCCCTCCAATCCCATTATCTAGAGGTTGTCGAATGTTGCAAAGGATTATACTTATAGAATCAAAATAGAACTGTGGCCTTGGAGAATTATGGTCGCCATCAAATTTAATGATATTCTTGTCCCCCTGCCAAAGTTATATGCCATAAAACAGATCAATCATGGCAGAAACGGAAAATGAATGCAATGTATACTAAACTTACCATGGATTTAAAGGTTCCTCAAAATTTAGGGTTTGAGAATCACTGTCGGATTCTCGTTTGGGAGTCGACGGATCTTGATCTCCTACGTCTCATCCTCCGTGTCGATCGCCAGTGTTGACGTGCTCATCATCTTCAGCCGAATCCCGCCGCCTTGCATGCTGATCATCAATCCAAAAGGGATGCATAAATGTTGTGGAAGAAAGGGGATGGGAAATAGAGAGACGAGGAGCCATAAATCAAAGCGGATTTTCAGTTTGGGTTTTTATTTGTAGAGAACGTGAAAAGTTGCAGAGAGAACGTGGGCAAGAGTGTAGTTTGAAGAGGGAAAAAATTAAAGAAGCAAAAAAGTAAAATAAGAAAAAAAAAAGGTTGAAAGATGGTGACATGTGGCAGAAGGAGGAGAAGGGTAAGGAGGTTTGTTTTAACTAGTTCAAAACCCGTGTCAAGTATGTGATATTTTGATTATAGTGTTGTTTTAGTATAATTTTAATATCATTTTTACTTGTATATCTAATAAAATTATATTATATTAGTATAAATCATAAAAAATATATATATTTTAATAAAAAGTATTAATCATAAACTCATATATTAGTAAAAAATAAGAAAATTTAATCAATATTGTTCACATATATCATAATAAATTTGTAGAAACGAAAAGAGAAATAATATGCTGAAGTGATATATTATCACATCAGTATCTAATATTAGAAGATATATAATTGAACATACAAAAAAATATTTAATGAAAAATATGGGTAAGCTTTTTTGGTAAGAATGATATCTTTAATAAAAAAATTATTTCATTATTTCAATATAAACAAATATAAAATTTTCTTTAAAAGTTAATAATTGAACTTGTTATTAATGTAAATAATTTTAGAAATTATCAAATCCATCAATTTATTTTAATGTACATTTATATTAACTTTGAGTAATCTTTGCTGAGCAATGAGCTTTCTAAATGTTGACATTGGTTAAATTTGTTCAATGCCTAAAAATGATTGTTGTTCAAGGAAATGTAAGCAACTTAAGAACACGAACAAAGTAATTGATATCATGAATAATAAACATCTCTCTCACATAAGGTAAATAATACTTAAATTAAAAACTTTGGTTTGATGTATGTAATAAAAATAATACCTGAACACTATAAAAATCTTGTTATAATTTATTTGTTAAAAAATTGCTAAAAAGTGACTAACGTATAAAATCTTTTTATAATAAATAAGTATAATAATGAATGCAGTTTTAGAATTTTAAATATATGAATAAACGGTAGTAGAATTATTATGTTTATCCACGAGAGGGATAAAATAATAAATACCCTGGGTATGTTATCTTTTTAAGCTTTGAATTATCTAAGTTATGATTAACCTTATGTTAATTATAATCTAAATAAAACTTATCAATTTTAATTTAGAATATTTAGACCAAGTTTAACAATTTTTGTTACAGGATTTAAGTAAGGTTAAAGCCATTAAAATTATAACTTAAGCTTATTTTAGCCTAAGTTAATTTTTCTAAATATTAATTTTGGGCTAACATAATATTAGAAACATAGAATTATTAAAATAATTAAGTTTGGAAAAGATTGGGTAGTTTTTTGTAATATTTGAAAAATTATTCAAGGTCATTTTTGCCCAAACTTTTAGGGGGATGCAAGTGTTGTTCACCTTCTTCTCCATGTGCCAGTCGTGGAGCTCCCAAGTGCTCCCATGGCGATTTTGGCCACAATCCGGCCTCGTTTTGATGAATTAACCAATGAACTTTTTAGAGGACGGTTAAACACGCAAGATCCCAGAGAAATCGGAAGGAAACTGTGAGAGTATGAGAAAGCCCACTTAGGGTTGCCAAGTATTATTAACAGTATATATAATGAGTACAGGAAAGGATATCCAAAGATATGCAATCTTAACCAATCCTAAATACATGCGTTTACTATCATTCCCCCTCAGTCGTAGCGGTAGCTTGTCGAACGCAAAGACTGGACCGGAAATCATTGAACAACGGATATGGAAGCCCCTTGGTGAATAGGTCTGCGAACTGGTGTGTGGATGGCACATGTAAGACACGCACCTGACCGAGCCCCACTTTTTCACGGACGAAATGGAGATCGATTTCCACATGCTTGGTTCTTTGGTGTTGTACAGGATTGCTAGACAGGTAAACGACACTGACGTTGTCACAGAATACGACCGTGGCTTTCGAAATCGGCGAACCTAGTTCAGTGAGTAGACTGCGAACCCAGCAAGTGTCTGCCACGGCGTTAGCAACGGCCCTGTACTCGGCTTCTGCACTGGAGCGGGCAACAGTGTGTTGTCGTTTTGATGACCAACTTATCAGATTATGGCCAAGATATACACAGTACCCTGAAGTCGACTTCCTGGAGTCTGGACACCCCGCCCAATCGGCGTCCGAATAGGCGGTGAGATCTGTGACGGCCCCTTTTGTGAGTTGTATACCCAATGCTGTCGTGCCTTTGACATACCTGAGAATCCGTTTCAGGGCTAGGTAGTGTTGCTCTCTCGGATCATGCATGAATAAGCAACATTGCTGAACAGCGTACGAGATGTCTGGGCAGCTTACAGCTTACGAGATGTCTGGGAATCTCTGCTTGTATAAATAGAAGTGAGTCGATCATTTCTAGAGCACAAACTCGAAGCATTTCAGTGAGAGAGAAAAAAGTGAAGGAGTCTGTGAGTCTTAGAGAGTGATCTCGTGTTCATTGTTGTATGAGTGATTCAAAACTAGGTGGGAAGTCTAGGATTTGAAGTCCGGGCTACAAGTGTAAGCGATCAAGAAATCAATAAGACAAGTAGACATCTTCAAAATCCTCTCAAGCGGGAAGCTTGAAGGTAGTGATTTTTCCTTGATTAGTTATTTGACTAATTGAGATTTATACTCTAAATAGTGAGTTCTACCATTATTCTTTCTTGCTTAAATATTTCGTTGCATCTTTTGTGGGAACAAAGCATTTGTTCCCTCAGACAAAACACTAACGATCCAACATAAATAGTATGTATATTACTCCCTTTGTCCCTTAATATAGTTTCGGTATTCCTTTTTGGGTGTCCCTAAAAATTGTTCATGTTTTCCATTTTGGTGAACTTTTTATATCAATTTTCTCTTCATCCAATACGCTTTCCTCTTTCATCTCTCATCTAATCAATCACTTTTTACTCTCCTCTCTCCTTCTCCTCTCTATCTCTCTCATCTAATTATTACCTTTTTATTTTTATTTTTCCTCTAATCATTAATAATTATTTTTTCCTTAATTCCCGTGAAATTTGGGAAACAAAAACATCAATAAGGGACGGAGGAAGTAAATCATTACATCGCATTATGGATATAACTTAGAATTAACAAAAAAAAAATTGTACTGAAGAAAACTTATTGATGACATCTTTATCTTAGGTCCTTTTCTATTCAAACTTGTAGCGTTAGTTTTAACTTTTATTTTATAAGAAAATTTACTTGCCCAAAAATGTAGTGAAGAATGTGGCTGACAAGTCTAGTGAGAAGCACTTCGTAGTAATAAGAAGGATCCAAGAGCAGCGCACTATACAAATATGAAGCTGTAAGCTGTAAGTTGCCTCCCTGTAGGAGTAGGAGGAGTCATTTTCCTCATCTTCTTAACCCAACCCACACCGTCGGCCCATTTGCCTTTTGCCCCTGTGAGGCGTTTTTTGAGATTGTTGATGATGATCTTGTTGATGGACTCTGCTTGTCCATTGGATTGTGGGTATCTTGGCATGGATGTGACTAATGTGATGTTCTATTGTTTACAGAAGGATCGAGTCTGGCTACCGATGAATTGGGAGACATTGTCGCATACGATTTCTAAAGGGACGCCAAATCTGCATATGATATTACGTTTTATGAATGAGATGACGTGTTTTTCTTTTACCTCTCGATATGCTTCAGCCTCTATCCATTTAGAGAAATAGTCAGTCATGGCTAAGAAGTAGACGCGTTGTCCTGACGCTGGTGGTAATTTCCCAACGATGTCCATCCCCCATCGCATCAAGGGCCATGGGGCTAGAGTCAGATGAAGCATTTCTGATGGCTGACGCGTGATGGGCGCGTGCCGCTGGCAGGCGTCGCATCTTCGGACGTACTCTGTCGCGTCTTTGTTCATTGTAGGCCAGTAATAACCTGTCCTGAGAGCTTTACCGGATAGGCTTCGTCCTCCAGTGTGGTTCCCACATTCTCCGTCGTGAAGGGATTGCAAGATGCGTCGCACCTCGGATGTTTCGAGGCAGCGTAGGTATAGGCCTTGAGGCTTTTAGCTTCCGCTTTATCTGTTGGAAAAGTTCCATCCTTGAGCCACTTGATGTAGGGGGTGGTCCAATCGTCTTGGTTGCCTACAAAGTCTTCTTCTGTATGGTTGCCTACCTCTGCTGAGACGACTTCCTCTAAGGGCAGCTCGTTCGTTGTCAAAACATCGTTAGGACCATGTATTTTGAAGGCTTTGGGGACGGCTGGCGTGGTGATATGTGCTAGTGGAATGGTGTGGAAGTCGTTAGGATGCAAGGTGGAGCCAAGGTTTGCTAGAGCGTCGGCTTGTGTGTTGAGGTCGCGTGGGACTTGTCGTATGGTGAATCTTTGGAATTTGCTTGCCAATTTTTTGACGATACCAAGGTATGCCATCATTCTGTCGTCTTTGGCGGCGTACAAACCTTGTACTTGGTTGACGATTAAAAGAGAATCGCATGTCACCTCTAGGTCCATAATTGTGAGGTCGTGTGCGAGCGTTAATCCAAACAAGAAGGCTTCATATTCTGCTTCGTTGTTGGTCGCGTCCCATTCACATCTCACAGCTTGGGCTATGTGATCCCCTTGTGGCGATTTTAGCACGACACCTAAGCTGACTCCTCTTATATTTGACGCTCCGTCTGTATGGAGTTGCCACGTGCCCCTGTCTTCTTCGACTTTTAGCTGTTCGACTTCCTTCGTGGCTTCTTGTTCCAGCGTTGGGCTGAAATCGGCCACAAAGTCGGCTAGAGCTTGAGATTTGATCTCCGTCCTTGGCTCGTAATCGATGTCAAATCCGCTGAGATGTATGGCCCATTTGGTCATTCGTCCTGGTTTCGGCGAGGAGTAAGGAGCGACTTACGTAGTAGACTGGCGATTTCTTACCATCTTCTTCCCTTGTTAGTACTGCACTGACCACTGATTCTAATACGGCCAGATAGAGCGGTAATGGCTCGTCGTCTTTTGGCTTGGCCAGTAGGAGTGGACTCGCTAAATATGTCTTTAGGTTTTGGAAGGCTTGCTCGTGTATAGCTGTCCAGTCGAATGATTTGTTCTTTTTTAAGGCCTTGTAGAAGAGCTTGCATTTATCCGATGACTTGGATATGAACCTATTCAATGCTGCTATTCGTCCCGTTAGCTTTTGGACGTCCTTAACGTATCAGGGGGATCTGAGGTTGACGATGGCCTTGATCTGGTCGGGACTAGCCTCGATCCCTCTTTGAGTGACCATGTAGCCTAAGAATTTCCCTGAGGACACTCTGAAAGAACATTTAGTCAGATTTAATTTCATGTTATACCTTTTCAGTATCTCGAAGGCTTCCTTAAGATGTTCGATGTGGTCCTCTGCTGCCTTGGATTTGAGGAGCATGTCGTCGATGTAGACTTCCATGGTGTCTCCGATCTAGTCCTTGAACATCTTGTTTACCAGCCTTTGGTATGTGGCCCCTGCATTTTTTAGTCCGAAGGGCATTATTTTGTAACAGTACGTACCTTGGCTTGTTATGAAGGCTGTTTTTTCTTGGTCGTCGGGATCCATGAGGATTTGGTTGTATCCACTGAACGCGTCCATGAATGTCAGCATTTCGTGTCCGACAGTCGCGTCGACCATCGCGTCGATGTGTGGTAATGGGAAGGAGTCCTTTGGACATGCTTTGTTAAGATCCGTGAAGTTAATGCATACTCTCCATTTCCCGTTCTTCTTTTGAACCACGACGATGTTTGCTAACCAGTCGGGGTACTTTACTTCCCTTATTTTACCTGTCTCAAGTAGGTTTTTCACCTCATCGTCCAGGACCTTGTTGCGCTCAGGCGCAAACTTTCTTCTTTTTTGCTTGACTGGAGGATACATGGGATCTGCATTTAATTTGTGAGTAATAATATCTGGGGAGATTCCCATCATGTCTTCGTGCGACCAGGCAAAATAGTCAGTGTTGGATCGCAAAAAGGAAATTAAACCTGCTCTAGTCGAATCGTTTAGATCTGATCCGACCCTTACTGTTTGTGTTGGCTTTGAAGGATCCATCGCGATCTCATCGAGTTGTTCCATTTCTGGTTCGACGTATCGCGTGGTTCCTTCACCATACTGTGATTGCTATGCGGACGATTTGTCGACTGCCCACTTTCATTGAAGTGACGTAGCATTCCTTGGCGGCTCTCTGGTCACCTTTTATTTCCTGTACCCCCACCTGGTAGGAAACTTTATTGTCTGGTGGTAAGTGGAAGGTACAACTTTCATGGCGTGGATCCAAGATCTACCAAGGATTGCATTGTATGGGGATGGGCAGTCAAGTATTAAGAATTTTACCCGTTGGTTGACTCCACCAGCGTACGTTGTTAACACGATTTCGCCTTGGGTATACTTAACTTCCCCACTGAATCCGACCAATAGGGTGGAGTTTCTGTTTAAGTCGTCCTCGCTTAAACCCATGCCCTTTAAGACATCCAGTGTCAACAAGTTGGTGGAGCTGCCTGTGTCGATTAGAACACGACGGATAAGGCAGTTGCTATCTGAGAGTGAGATTACCAAACCGTCATGGTGATCGCCTAGCTCTTGAGCCTCCGAATCGTCGAAGGTGATGGTTGGAGCGTCAGAGATTTGCAATTGTCTTGTCTCTATCTGAGTTGGTTTGTTGCCTTTACTTTCTCGAGCATGTCTTTTGGCGGCTGGGTACGTGTTTCCACATACGTCCGACCCTCCTGAGATGGTGTTAAAATTTTTTGTAGGAATCGGAGAGGACGGTTTGTCGGATGTTACCTGATCTCTTCGATCGAGGGTCGCCTTGGCCCTATCCGAGATGGCGTCACGTAGTAGCCCTTGTGCGAGGAGTCTCGCGACTTATTTGCGAAGGGCTATGCATTCGTCCGTCGAGTGTCCGTGATCTCCATGGAACTCGCACCACCGGTTCATGTCTTTCTTGGCGTCTGGTTTGTTGCTCTTCCGAGGCCATCTTACTTCCTTTCCATACTTGTTGAAGCTTTTTACGAGCTCCGATACGGATATGTTGAAGTTGTAAGAGTGAAGCTTTGGGGGGAGAGCGGGGTTGTTTCGCCAATCCTGGTTCCTGTCATAAAAGCTATTTACCTGATTGTGGTCGTTTCGTCCCTTTGGGTATGGTTTGTACCGCCGATCACACCGGTTGTCTGAGGATGCCTTTCGGTTGGCCCGATCGGGACTCTTGTTTGTCTTGGAGGGTTCCTCGTCTTCTTTGAGCCTGACTTGTGCCATGGTCTTAGCTTGTACGTCTTCAAAACTTCGGCATGGATACTTGGTCAGCTCGCGGTAGAGTTTGCTGCCTCTGACCAGGCCCCGACAAAATGCTTCGATCGACGTTGGGACGTCACAATGTGGGATCATGACTTTCTCCTTATTGTACCTGTTAAGATAGTCCCTCAAAGGTTCGCTACATCGTTGCACGATCCTGTACATGTCGCTTGACTGCTTTTCTAATCGCCGACTACTAGCGAACTGAAGTTTGAATGAATTGACCAGGTTGGCAAAGGAAGCGATGAAACCCTGTGGTAAATGCATAAGCCAGGTTAGTATGGGTCCTGCGAGAGTCGTACCAAAACTTTTGCACATGACCGCCTCGCGGTTCCCTCTAGGGATCGAGATAGTCATTAATGTTTGCTTATAAATCGAAACATGATCGTCTGGATCCCCGGTCCCGTCGTAGTTGGACATGTTAGGGACATGGAACTTTTTTGGAATCTCGACGCGTGCAATCACCTCTGTGAAAGGCGAGTCTTTGTATCCGTCGATTGCCTCCCTTTCGATTGGTTGGGGAACTCCTGGGATCCATGCGATACAGTCGTCTAGAGTCCTCAAGTGCTCGTTGACGGCTTGCTATATGAGGGCCTGAAGATCGATTGGTCCCATTACCTGTGGATGGGCCGCTCGAGTCCCGAGGGGCTCGGCTATAGAATTTGGCACGTTAGTCATGGTAAGGGTGACCGGAGGGGTCTGAAACGTACCAGTGTGCTGGAAAGCATTAGTCTCTACTGCGGGTGCCACGTCTGCTCCATCTAGATCGAGTCGCGTCGATATTCCTTCCGTATTGACTAGACGTCTTGATCCTCTAGGAATCGATGAGGACGATTGTACCTGCGATCTTAGAAATTCGTTTTCACGGGTCAGTCGAGCAATTTCGGATTCGGATTGAGTACTTAGCATTTCGGTCCTGGTCCGCTGTTGGACTAGTTCTTCTTGAAGGACGTTAATGGCTTTTGCAAGCTCTTGTATTTGCGATTCCGCAACAGGTTGGGCACTGATGTTCTCTTCCTGATTCTCGATTTGAACGTTGTCCTGGGTTGGATCTTCGATGGGGATCATGGCGTTCTCTGAGCTAGTCATGATGGAACGAGCTTCGGTTTTGATGATTTGATCGTTGATTGGATAGATGCCCCACGGTGGGCGCCAAATTGTTTTGGGAAAAAAAGATCGACTCAACCTGAATCGCTTAAAAAAGGGCAACTATACAATAATTAGATTGATAATATCTAGATAATCCAAATCAACTAGAAACATGAACGTAATAAGTTTAAAATAACACGAAGACTGGCTTATCTCTCTTGAGTAAGAGGTCGGTCGAACCAAAGGAGATGGACGCCGGTCGTTTAAATACTAGAACACCGATTTCAAACTCATGAGCTTAGATGAGTATAGAAATGGGAGAATCGTTATCTGTGTTGTGTCCGAGAATACTTGTGTGTCTTACAATGATTTCTAAACCCTTTATATACATTTAATCTCCCAAAAGATCTAGCCGTTTCCTCGTCCGTGATCTTCGCCTGTTAGCTTTAATTGCCGGATTGCCACGATCTTATGGCATTTATGTCTCGATCTCACAGGCTTGTAATCGTTATATGGGATCTGGATTTTTCATAACGTTTCCGATCGTGTTGTTGTCATGACCCCAGTTTTGTCGTCCGGTCTTTGATTGCTTCATCGTCTGGTCTCTTCTCTGTTTGGTCGCTTAAAAGAGAAAAAATGGTTTCGCTTACTGGGCCGCCTCTTCCGAGGGTCCACTAAGAACGTGGCCCAACAGTCACCATCAAGAATAAGTATCCTTTGCCAAGGATAGATGATCTTTTGGATCAACTGCAGGGAGCGAAAGTCTTTTCCAAGATCGATATGAGATCTGGTTACCATCAGCTCAGGATTCGTGAGAAAGATATTTTGAGGACTATGTTCCGAACGAGATATGGACACTACAAGTTCGTAGTCATGTCATTTGGGCTTACTAATGCTCCGGCAATTTTCATGGATCTGATACACAGATGTTTCCATCAGTATCTGGACAAGTTCGTGGTGGTATTTATCGACGATATCCTGATCTACTTTCCGAACGAGGAAGTTCACGAGGAGCATATTTGTATCACATTGTCGGTCCTTAGACAAAATAAACTGTATGCTAAGTTGTCTAAGTGTGACTTTTGGATTAAGGAAGTGGCTTTCTTAGGCCACGTGATTAATGAGAATGGGGTTATGGTTGATCCTCAGAAGATTGAGGTGGTAGCTGACTGGAAGCGACCTCAGAACGTGAAGGAGGTGCGCAATTTGTTAGGACTTGCAGGGTATTATCGACGGTTCGTGGAGGGATTTTCAAAGATCGCTCTACCCATGACCGGATTGCTCCGCAAGGTTCATAAGAAGTTCATATGGGACGACAAGTGCGTGGCAAGTTTTCAGAAGTTGAAAAAGTTCCTGACGTCTGCACCAGTTTTGGCGCTACCAGAAGGAACTGATGGTTATGTGGTCTATAATGACGCTTCAAAACATGGATTAGGATGTGTATTAATGCAGAAAGGAAAATTTATTACATACGCATCTCGTCAATTGAAGCCCTATGAAGCAAACTATCCAACGCATGATCTGGAGTTAGCGGCTGTGGTTTTCGCGCTGAAGATTTGGAGGCACTATCTCTATGATGTTAGATGCCAGATCTTTACCGACCACAAGAGTCTCAAGTATGTGTTCACCCAGAAGGAGTTGAATATGAGGCAACGTCGCTGGTTAGAGCTACTCAAGGATTACGACATCGAGTTTTTGTATCATCCGGGCAAGGATAACGTGGTAGCCTATGCTTTGAGACGGAAGACGCCGCATGAGACCGTGGTAGCATTACTCACGGCCCAAACAAAACTGCAACAAGGATTGTGTGAGATCGATGTTTTGTACGATCAGTGTCGAGGTTGCCTGAGTATGCTGGAAATTCAGGCTATACTACTCGATCAGATCAGGGAGAAACAGGTTGATGATTTGATCTTAGTAAAGTTAAGTAGTGAAGTTGTGGATGGAAAAGCTCTAGGATTTGTGATTCAAGATGATGGATCACTTTGGTTTCAGGACCGGATCTGTGTGCCTGACGGAGGTGGCCTTCGTCATTTGATAATGAAGGAGGCCCATTCATCAGCTTATTCTGTACATCCCGGATCCAATAAGATGTACAAAGACCTCAGAAAGAAATTCTGGTGGCCCAACATGAAGTGGGATGTAGCAGAATTTGGGGAGAGATGCTTGACTTGTCAGAAGGTCAAGATTGAACACCGCAGTCCTGGCGGTGAATTGCAACCTCTCCCAGTGCCAGAATGGAAGTGGGAGGATATTGCGATGGACTTCGTCATGGGGTTGCCGAAGACTCAGAGTCAGAGGGATGTCATATGGGTGATCATTGACCGGCTCACGAAGAGTGCTCATTTCGTGGCCATCAAGTCAACTTGGGGAACCCAGAGGCTATCGGAAGTTTTCCTATACGAGATTGTCCGACTACATGGTATGCTGATAGTTGCTATTTTGTAGTGCATATCTGGGGGTTATTACCAGGTTTGAGGTGCCATTTGGATGGATTTAGAGCACAATCGTGGATTATGGAGTTAGAGTGGAGAAGTGAAGAAATCATGGGATTTATAGAGGTTTGAAGTGTATTGAAGAGTAGAAGAACAATGTGCTGAATTCAAATGGTTCGTTCTCTCTACTCAGATGTCCAAATGAAGTGATTCCAATTCGAGGAGTTAGATATTGAAGTCTACTGCACGTCCTAAAAATATGAGCGCAATCCGAGTTGGGAATAAAAAGTTATGGCGTTTTTACTAAAGTGTCGCAGAAGCTGAAAAAGGCACCGCCGCCCCGCGGTGGAACTCACCGCCCCGCACCAATAGCCACCGCGACCCGGCGGTGGATCTCAGAGAAGACTGACGCCCCGCGGTGGGCACGTAGCGCCTCGCGGCCAGAAGACTTTATTTCCTTATTTTTTCTATTTCAGATTTCCTTATTTTCTATTATTTTATTTCCTTTGTTATTTTGCATTAGGTTAACTTTATTTTCCAAAGCCTATTTAAGATCTTTTCCAGGTCTTAGATAGGAGACTTAGTTCGTTTTTCCATTCTGCCTCTAGGGTTCCAACCCATGGAGAGCTAAACACCTTTATTTCGCTAGACGATTGAAGCATTGCAATGGATTGGTTGTGAGATTTCTATTCCTTGTTCTATATCTTATAAAGTTGGTTTAATTCTCTTGAGCATATTGTCTATTGGTTTGTGTTGATTCTTCTAGCGTAGCTAACTAGGTTTTTTGACATCTATCAATTGCTAGGATTTGCATATAGGGGTTCCGAGTGCATATCTAGTGGCAAACACGATTGTTGCGTATATGGGTTCCGAGCGTGCAATCGTGAGTGAGAATTATTTGCATGCTAAGTAGTAGGGTGTCCTTCTATTTGCATGTATCCTATATCCTTGTGTGCATTGCTATTGCTGTGTTAGTGGTAAAGTACACCGGCAACTGTGAGAATCAGAGGTACTTTTTCATTGATGTAGTAATAAGTCTATCGACAACTGTGAGAATCGGTAGTACTTAAGATCAGGGTGGGAACAACTATAAGATTGTAAAAAGAACTTGGGAAAATAGTTATCAGTGATCAACCTATTTCCTTTGCAGTGTGGATATTTGTCTAGTGGAATATTTCCACCCATCATATTCCTTTTTCTTCTAAAGCTTGCATCCTTGTTACTTTGCTTGATAATCAAAACCCCTTTCTTGTTACTTTGCATGCTTAGAAACACTTAGAAAGATCACTTCCTCCCTGTGGATTCGACCCTTGTTTGCCTCTACTACTTGTTTAGGTTTGTTAGGATTATTTTGTTTAGGTGTCACGACAACGCCTTATCAAATTGGCGCCGTTGCCGGGGAGGCAAGATTTGATTTTTCTGTGTGTTTGTTTGTGTGCGTGTTACTTTGGTGTGGACCTATCTTACGGTCCACACCCGTGCTACTGATTTTTTCTTTCCCTTTTTGATTTTTTGTTACAGATATGGATTCCTGGGGAGAGCCGCGATATGACCCATACTCATACACTCCAGGGTGGAGGAATCACCCCAATTCAAGTTATGGGGGCCATCAATACTCTCCATATGGCCTTGACTACCAGGAATTCTACCCGGAGCCACAACCATTCTATCAGCAGGGTGCTCCGCAACAGTACAATCCTGCCTATGAGCATAGCCCACTAGTGTCCAATCCAAGTTCCGCTATGTCAACTGAAGAGATGCTCATGACCTTGACTCAACATTTCACCACTCATGTGCATACTACTGAGTCAAGCATCAAGAATATGAAAAGGCAGGTGGACTAGATGGTGGAGTCAATTATACGGATCGATGCAAGGATTGAGGGAATCCTACCATCTCAAACGGTAGTAAACCCGAGGGAAAATGTTCCTCCTAGTGCTGAAGAGGAGGACGAATATGAGATGGAGAACATCGCCGACCGCCCCGCGTCACCTCTCACCGCGACCCGGCATGAAGCCCTAGTTATTTCACCGCCCCGCGGTGGATGGAGTGCCTCCTAGTGAGATTTCGCCGTAACCTGCGGTGAGTTCAGAGCAACCCGGCGTCTAATATTCCAGTTATGCTGATGAGGTTTGGGTTGATCCTTATCATCGTCCAGAGTTGCTGACTGAGGAGGAGTACTTTTTGAGATTTGAGGAGGAGTGGAGCGACGATGAGGAGGAGTGCCGTGATTGCGAAAATACTCCAGAGACAACCGTTTCTCTCAAAAATGCCCCGGCAGTCCCCGACCCTCTGGAGGCTGCCTATGATGAGTTTGTGCGTCTCAACTCCTTCCCGCTCGTCGCGCTGAAACCCGTTACACCCTCCCCTGAGGCTCTAAAGGAAACCCAAAAGGTGGGGAGCGACAAAGGCTTATTTGACACCTTCAGTAGTTGCAAGGCAACCACCCCTTTGGTCCATCTGGCAGACAGCACCCCTCGCTGCAAGGAAATGTTAAAGGTGTTGGGCTTGATAAAAAAGAAACCGAAGGGGAAGCACAAGAAGGAAGCCTTGATACAAGTGGCTAATTTGTATATGCTGGATACGGGGCAGGACGTACATGCAGCCCCTGAGATGTTGGGTAGACAGTTTTTAAAGATGGCAAGTGAATTCATGGATACGACGAGTGATCCAGCCATCAACAATTGCACAAGATTGGGGGTCACGCTCAACATGGAGCACCCAAAGAGGCACCCCCCAGATCCAGATCCCAGGTGCTCAGTTGCTATGAGCAACCCGAGTTGAGGAAAATGGAGTAGGATGTCGAGCCAACGACGTTAACTAAGGCGCTGTCCGGGAGGCAACCCGAGGTATGTTTTACTTTCTTTGTTTTTCTTTCTTTATTTCTTGCATTAGTTTTGCTTGTTTTTGCTTTGTTTTTGTTTTGGTTTTTGTTTCCGACTAACCTGCAGGGAAGAGACCCATGCCTATTGAAGAAGGTGTTTTCACACCAATGTAAGTCTCTTCCTTCCCTGCACTAAGTCACCCCCCGAAAAAACCTTAAACGGGGGGCAAAAAAAAAATTCAAAAAAAAACGAAAAAAAAGGGTACCGAAGGCCAGCTGTCCAGAGTTCCCCATGGAGATGGTGCGCATCATGTTGTCAAAGAGGATACACTTGCCCCACACATTATTTGACAATGATGATGGCCCTACAATAGGCAGCTGGATAGGAGGAACACTAGAGCCCCTACCATGATTACATCTGGGCTCCACCATGTATTCCTAGAAGGCCGTGCAACCCCGACATCTTTGCTATACCACTATTCACCAAAGTGGTTTTCTTTTGATTGCACGGTAAGAGAAGATTTTGGAATTGATGAAGACACCCGCCCAACACCAGAGACCTGGGCATTTATTGAGAAGACCGCCAACGACACCTTCAGTGTCCAAGCAGCTTGGCAACGTTTGTGAGTTATTTTTTGCTTTTCACTGTGCTTTATTCTCTTGTTTTTCATTACATTGAGGACAATGCAATGTTTAAGCATGGGGGAGAGTTCTATACTTGCTACGTCGTTGAGAAGAAAAATGAATAAAAAATGAAAAGAGCCAAAATTTGAAAAAAGGCAAAAACTGAAATCCTGGGATAGGTCGAAAACCCAAAAGGGCGGCCTAGGTAATAAGCAGGTGGCTTAGACCATCATTAGGCTGGGGTAATATGTGGTCAAGAGTGACGTGAGCATATGTGAGTACATCTATTGGAAAATGAAATGAGTGGCTTGGTGAAAACCCGAAAGGGCGCCTTAGCAAAATGAGCGAAAAGAAAAAGAGTGATTTTAGGATTTTTCATTATTCTTGGCGAGTCGTCATAAGAAGAGAAGATATAAGGAGGATTCGGGTAGGTCACTCTGGAGAGATAAGAAGATAGATGGGAGATAGGATTAGATTATATTCACTCTATGGTGTTTGGGATAAGCTTGGGGAAAGTACTCTGCTTTCCTTTTGGCTTGATTGTGTGGGGTGTTGAGATTTTTGATTCGATGTTGTAGTTTATTGTGCTGGACTTATTTTGTATGGTTTCCTGGAGTTTATTGTTTGGTATGATTCTTTGAGGTTGAGTTTTCTATGCTTCCTGAAACCTTGGGGATTGATTGGAGGAGTAGGTTGACTTTAGCTTACTCGAGGACGAGCAAGGTTTAAGCATGGGGGATTTGATAGGTGCTATTTTGTAGTGCATATCTAGGGGTTATTACTAGGTTTGAGGCGCCATTTGGATGGATTTAGAGCACAATCGTGGATTATGGAGTTAGAGTGGAGAAGTGAAGAAATCATGGGATTTATAGAGGTTTGAAGTGTATTGAAGAGTAGAAGAACAATGTGCTGAATTCAAATGGTTCGTTCTCTCTACTCAGATGTCCAAATGAAGTGATTCCAATTCGAGGAGTTAGATCTTGAAGTCTACTGCACGTCCTAAAAATATGAGCGCAATCCGAGTTGGAAATCAAAAGTTATGGCGTTTTTACTAAAGTGTCACAGAAGCTGAAAAAGGCACCGCCGTCCCGCGGTGGAACTCACCGCCCCGCGGTGGAACTCACCGCCCCGCGCCAATAGCAACCGCGACCCGGCGGTGGATCTCAGAGAAGACTGACGCCCCGCGGTGGGCACGTAGCGCCTCGCGGCCAGAAGACTTTATTTCCTTATTTTTGCTATTTCAGATTTCCTTATTTTCTATTATTTTATTTCCTTTGTTATTTTGCATTAGGTTAACTTTATTTTCCAAAGCCTATTTAAGATCTTTTCCAGGTCTTAGATAGGAGACTTAGTTCGTTTTTCCATTCTGCCTCTAGGGTTCCAACCCATGGAAAGCTAAACACCTTTATTTCGCTAGACGATTGAAGCATTGCAATGGATTGGTTGTGAGATTTCTATTCCTTGTTCTATATCTTATAAAGTTGGTTTAATTCTCTTGAGCATATTGTCTATTGGTTTGTGTTGATTCTTCTAGCGTAGCTAACTAGGTTTTTCGACATCTATCAATTGCTAGGATTTGCATATAGGGGTTCCGAGTGCATATCTAGTGGCAAACACGATTGTTGCGTATAGGGGTTCCGAGCGTGCAATCGTGAGTGAGAATTATTTGCATGCTAAGTAGTAGGGTGTCCTTCTATTTGCATGTATCCTATATCCTTGTGTGCATTGCTATTGCTGTGTTAGTGGTAAAGTACACCGACAACTGTGAGAATCGGAGGTACTTTTTCATTGATGTAGTAATAAGTCTATTGACAACTGTGAGAATCGGTAGTACTTAAGATCAGGGTGGGAACAACTATAAGATTGTAAAAAGAACTTGGGAAAATAGTTATCAGTGATCAACCTGTTTCCTTTGCAGTGTGGATATTTGTCTAATGGAATATTTCCACCCATCATATTTCTTTTTCTTCTAAAGCTTTCATCCTTGTTACTTTGCTTGATAATCAAAACCCCTTTCTTGTTACTTTGCATGCTTAGAAACACTTAGAAAGATCACTTCCTCCCTGTGGATTCGACTATTGCTTGCCTCTACTACTTGTTTAGGTTTGTTAGGATTATTTTGTTTAGGTGTCACGACAACGCCCTATCATATGCCAAAAACCATTGTATCGGATCGTGATGGCCGATTTATGTCGAGGTTCTGGAAGGAACTCCACAAGGCCATGGGAACTGAGTTGAGGTTCAGTACTGCGTTTCATCCTCAGACGGATGGGCAGTCTAAAAGGACCATTCAGACATTGGAGGATATGCTGAGAGCTTGTGTGCTGGATCGTCCGACAAGCTGGGAGAATAACTTAAATCTGATTGAATTCACGTACAACAACAGTTGGCATTCCACCATCAAGATGGATCCATTCGAGGCTTTGTACGGTCGAAAGTACAGATCCCCGATTTGTTTGATAAAGAATGCCGACAAGATTTTGCTCGGACCGGAGTTAGTCGAGAGGACTGCCTCGGATATTGCCTTGATCAGACAGAGGATGCTTACAGCTCAGAGTCGACAAAAGTCTTATGTTGATTTAAAGCACAGGAATGTCGAGTTTGAGGTAGGTGACAAGGTGTTTGTCAAGGTATCGCCATCCAAGGGCGTGTTTAGGTTCGGCAAGCATGGGAAGCTCAACCCTCGTTATGTGGGACCATTTGAGATCCTTGACAGAGTCGGATCTCTAGCATTCCGTTTAGCATTGCCGTTGTCGGCGCATCCTGTGCATAACGTGTTTCATGTGTCCCTATTGAGGAAGTATGTGCTAGATGTGTCTCATGTGCTGAGTTATGACAACATCGAGATCCAGGCAAATTGTACATACGAGGAGAAACCTGTGCGTATTCTCGAACGCCGTGAGAAGCACCTGAGGAACAAGGTGGTACCATTAGTAAGAATCCTCGGGTCCAAGTTAGGATCTGAGGAGGTGACTTGGGAAACTTGGGAGACTGAGTCTAATATGCAAAGTCGTTTTTCCGAGCTGTTTTCGGCCTAGTTTCGGGGTCAAAACTTTTTTTTAAGGGGGAGGTATTGTAATAACCCCTAAAAGTCCCAACTTTCGTTTTGTAAGCAAGACGTGTTAGGCATGTTCTGTAACCCTGTAAGAATCATATGAATGTATGGATACACGTTTAATGAGATATATATGGATTCTAATTATTGGATGACTGCTAAAAACGAGATTAAGCATGACCGCGATCAAGGCCCGGGAGTCGATCAAGGCCCGGGACCCACATGCGCGGCAATGCTGCGGGCGGGCGTGGCATTGCCCGCGACCGCGGTATTGAAACCGCGATCGCGGCACTGTGCTTCGTCTTCTTCCTCTTCTTTTCCGAACGCCGACGATCGGCATTTCCCACATGATTCTCCGAGCGGCGGGAGTTGGATCTGTTGGCCTCCTCTGCATTGAGTGGGGAGCTCCATTCTGAGCCTATAAATAGGGCTCATATCCTCCATTCTCCTCCACCATTCTCATTACTCTCTTCCTCTCGTTGTTGCTTTGTTGTGGTGTTTGTCGTCGGAGTTGTTGTCATTGGAAGCCGAGGTCGTCGCCGTTGTGAAGTTCCTGGAGTGGTGGTAGTGCGCAAGTGTCCAGAAAGCGAAGATCCACACCTCGTCGTCGTCGGTAAGGCTCCGAGGCTCGATTTAAGCTCTTGTCGGGATGGAGGCCTGCGACCGCGGCTCTATCTGCCGCGACTGCGGCTGGGCAAAGGCCCGCGATCTCGGCCAAGGTTGGCCCGCGATCGCGGCCCCTTCTACCGCGGCCGCGGCTTTGCCTAGCAAGCCGCGATTGCAGCTATGCTAACAGCGACCGCGACACTGCCTCTTTCCTTCGTTTTGTTCGTCTTTTTTGTACCGTAACTAATTAGGGTTTTGTTCTTAAAACTCGTCTCGTATGCGTCGTCGGGTTGGATTGTGCTCGTATCCATGTCTGGTTGTGCGAATTGGGATCCGATCCTACGTAATGACGAAAAATATTCAACGGGAATTTTAGTAGGCAACCGTGCACAAGTTCAAGTTCCCGGATCTCGAACCCAATCTCTTCGTTCGTCCAAACTAAGGCAAGTGGCGGTTCACTCTTGCTCATTATTCCATATTTCCCTTAATTATCAATTATTTAGTTGTTTAATTAAGTTGGAATAAAGTTGTTATTTTGTGTTTGGGAACAGATTTGATAAAACGATGTGTTAAAATATGGATTTATATTAGGTTGTATATATTGCTAGAAACAACGCTATTATATAGTTCTATATGATATTACCGTAATGGATTTTGGTGTGGATTTATGTGTGAACTTATGTGTAGTTAACACGAGTATTCGTATGAACGCTATGTATCTTGCAAGGTCTAGTCGTTTCTTTATAACTGGTATTAGGAGGATTTTGCCCTAGTACTTTTGGTCATGACCGTACCCTTATTCAAGTGGTAGGTGCACTTAGCTAGTGCCAACATTCGGGATTCATTTCCAAAGATATCTCTCGTATTGAGATGATGTGAATTAAAAGCTTTAACGTGAATGTACGTTTTGAAAGTAAATAAGATAAGTGCTTTTACGCACATAATTAATATACCCTCAGGCGAGGAGTACAACGTGGAAACCGCCCGGACTCTTGTTAGAGTAAGTCCTCTTTCCAATCTGGATTCGCATTGCACGGTGAGATTGGTCGTGAACCCAAATAATCAAGGTCGTGTTTTAAACTTATGTGAAAACTTAACGTTCCCAAACAATTTCATACGTTTCATATAAGACTCAATTCCTTTGGGGTCTTCTCTTCAATCATTCCTTTTCTTGTGTTTCCGTAGACGTATTGAAGTTCACATCGTATATCGGCTATTATTCAAGAAGCGATAGTTGTAACTTAATACGACTACTTAGAACCTTTTCTTTGTACCCTTGCGTAGTCTTTCATTAGACTGACCAACCGTTATTTTTCCTTTGCATGGTTGGCTGGTGTCATCCATCTCATCAGGTAAATTTATTCAGTTATGAAGGACAGAAATCCGACGTTGAAGGCAGTTGATATTTTAAGTGTTTCCTAAGGTTGAAGATCCTGGCGTAAGATCGCACCGTTCAAAACCCCTTTGTGGCATTTTATTTATTTAAAAGACTTCCGCTGTAATATACGCTTTATGTATTTGGTTTTGTTATCAATTGTAATTTGCAACGTCAGTATGAGACATTATTTGGTCAATTTTCACACTACTTAATAAAGTTTACAGTATTATATCATTTGTTATAAAAACGGTAAGCCTTGGGTGACCCTAGGTGTGTATTCTGAGGTCACTGGCGGTAATATTTCCAAAAGCATTTTGGGGGTGTTACATATTAGGTTGTATATTTTTCTAGAAACGACCCATATATATATATATTATTGGGTGCTAGATGAACTTTGGTATGAATTGTTGTGCATTGGTGTGGACTTATATGCTAGTTAGCACGAGTATTCGTAGGAACACAATTTTCCTTGCGAGGTTTAGCTGTTTCTTTATAACTTGGTATTAAGAGGATTTTCTCCCTAATAATTTTGGTCATGACCTACCCTTATTCCAATATAAGTGGTGGTGCACTTAACTAGTGCCAAAATTCGGGATTCGTCCCATGATCTATATCTCATTGCGAGATTGGTGTTGATTAAAGGCTTTAACGTATATGCATGTTTTGTAATTAAATAAGATAAGTGCCATTTGCACATAATTAATATACCCTCGGGCGAGAAGTACAACGTGGAACCCGCCCGGACTCTTGTCTAAAGTAAGTACCTTTTCTATCATTTGAGTGAGAGTATCCGAGTTATATATCGTCTATCGACTATTAATCGAGAGACAGTGATAGTAACTGGATATAATCACAAGAACCACTCTGTTTGCACTCTTGCATAGTCTTTCATTAGACTGACCAACCTTTCTCTTTCCTTGCATGGTTGGATGGTGTCATCCATCCTATACGGCACATCAGTGGTTGGTCTCAAACGCCTTGAAGTAACAAATCGAAGACGAAGGCTTGCAGTTAATGTTTAGAGAATTTTCAAGGTTGTTTGAATATATGATTTAGTTTCCTAATTAATGTAATAGGTGAAATTGTTATATCCTAGTCGTGTAATTATGATTTATTTAGAGTCTTCCGTTGTAATTTCAATATCGTTTGTAAACTATCCTTCTCAATTTACGAGAGGAATTTTAATAAGAGAATTGAGTATTCGTTATACAAGTCTCCGCTACTGTTTTACTATTTAATGTTTATTTATTTATTTAAGCATAATTGTTTCGATTAAAGCCTAAGGTGACTTTGGACATTAAAGTCTGAGATCACTGGCGTGTGGCACTACCGACGTAAGTCGGGGGTGTTACATCTTGTTGGTATGGCTACTCAAGATTCATCATATATGATTTCCTCATCTCCAACTAAATAAATCTTCATATCCTTTATCTACTTGTCTTTCTTATATTAAGTGTTCTTCTTCTTACCTTTCTTTTGTCCATAATGTGGCTTACTATTTTGAACCTAGTTCTATTGTAGAGGCCATTACACACCCTAAGTGGTGTGAGGCAATGTTGGTTAAGTTGAATGCTTTGGAAAGATACAATACTTTGTTAGTTCAGGAGTTGCTACCCGATACATCAATTGTCACTTGTAAGTGGCTCTTTAGTTGAAATTCAACTCTGATGGTACCTTGGAAAGGCATAAGACCAGGCTTGTTGCACGAGGTTTCACTCAGGTGGTAGGGCTTGACTATTCTTAGACATTTTCTCCTATTGCTTGTATGATCTCAGTCAGGACTTCAGTTGCTGTTGCAACTGCTATAAACTAGCTTATAGTTCAAATTGTTGTGACTAATTATTTTCTATATGGAGAACTGGATAAGAATGTCTTTATGACTCTGTCACCTGCTTACTCTTTTCTCAAGCGTCTCCAAGCATCTAAGCAAGGAGAGTCTTCCAACAATGTTCTCAGGGATAGATATATGGTAAGACGAATTGTCCATTCATGGTGTGGAAGCTAAATAAGTCCTTTTATATACTTAAACAAGAGACCATGCAATGGTTTGCCAAGTTTTCTCATGTGGTTAAAACCGCTAGTTACACTAAATCAGAGGCTGATTACTCCTTGTTCATCAAGCACATAGGCATCTCTTTTTACAACCTTGACTATCTATGTTGATGACACGGTGATAACTGGAAGTGATTCTACTTAAATAATAGGATTGAAAACTCATCTTCAAAGTCATTTTTAGTTAAAAGACTTAGGTAAAATGAGGTATTTTCTAGGTATTAAGGTTGACAGAAATTCAAAAACTACATTCTTGATTCAATTCAAGTATACTGTGGCGCTATTGGAAGAAACTGCTACGGCAAGCTCAAAACCACTTCACACTACTTTGAATGTTCATGAGAAATTATCCAAGAAGGGGGAGCCTTGAACAATGAGTATCAGTACAAAAGGCTCATTGGTAAGCTCATTTATCTCACTATCATAAGGTCTGACATCACCTACTCTGTGCAAGTCCTGAGTCATTTTATGCAAGAACCAATTGTTACTCACTAGAAAGTAGCTAAGCATATCTTAACGTATTTGAAGTCAACATATGGACACAGATTATTAATGGCTAGTATGTTTGAGGTTAAGATCGGAGCATATTATAATGCTGACTGACAGGCTTGTCCTATAACTAGGAAGTTTGTTACAAGATTTTATATCTTGTTGTGGAGATCATTGATTTCATGGAGAACAAAGAAGTAGTCATTTATGGCAATGTCAACAACAGAATCTGAGTATAGGTCCATGACAACTACTTGGCTGGTGAGAGTTCTCAAGCATTTGAATGTGATTTGTGAAGGTGATGTTGTGATAATCAGGTTGCATTACACATTGCTAGAAATCCAGTATTCCACGAGATAACCAAGCATATTGAAGTTAATTGTCACTTGGTTCGAGACAAGGTTTTGAGCAAGGAAATTGAAGCAAAATACATTATCACAACTCAACAATCAACTGATTGGTTCACAAAATTTCTAAGTCAAGTGCATAATAAAAAGCACTTAAGCTAGCTAGGAGTTGTTGATATGTTTGTCAACTCTTAACTTTAAGGGGAGTGTTATGTGTTCAGTAGTCGAGCTAGTCAGTTAGGCTAACTAGGCTAGTGATGTCAGTTGATGTCATTAAGTCGTGGCAAGTCAGTTTGTTAGTAAAGCCTCTGTTTTCTTACAAGTAGTCTCGTATGCTTTGTAATTGAACAATTCAGTTGAATGAAATGAGTTGGAGATACAAAATGTGTCAGATCAAAATTCTCTCTCCCTTCTTCATTCTCTTCCTCTTCTTCTCTCAGAATTCACCAATTCAATATCATTAACAATTATTGTTAACTCGATCTCTTCCCTTAATAAGAAGTCTTTAGTTCGAACACTCAAAATGAAATATCTTTAAAAGCTGAAAAATGGGTTACTCCTTATTGGATCAAACATATATATAAGGCAAGTTTAACAATTTCACCTATTGTATTAGTTTCTCAGAACACAAACATGTTGCAAGAGAACGAGAACGATACATGGACAATGATTTCAATGTTGTATATCTTTACAAAAAGACACCGTTTTATTTTTCTATACGATAAGCGTATAAACTATTCACCAATGTTGAAAGAAAAAAATAAACAAATAGGTCAGAAAATATTTTCTAGCTAGTGTAGCATTGTTAAAACTAGACTTTGAAGAGCAAATCGAGCTCCAAATCATTAGGAACTTTGCGTTGCTCCGGGAACTTAGGAAGCAGAGATGCCATGTACATGGCCTTCTCCATATACATTTCACGACTTTGAATCTTCTTACTCAATTTCTCGTCACTAGTTTCACCATTCATAATCTTACCATCTATTGTCCCTGTAATAATTTCTGACCCCTTCATGTCAACCTCTTTAAACGTATGGAATGCCTCATCAATCACGAACGGTGTAACCTTCCGAGTATTTCTCTCTCCATTGTCGTCGTTGTGTTTATTGTACTTGAAAAATGTTTGTAAGACTTGTGATACCCAGGGATCAGACTTGAATGTCCAACTCCCCGTCTTCCAGTCGAAGTGATATAAGGGAAGAAACCTTTGGCCGTAGTTAGCAACAAATTCAACTCCATCTAGAATAAGCTCAAAATCCTCATTTGACAGGTAAAACGGGAAGCTAATTCTGGTCCAACCCGGTTTAACTCCGTAGTATCCCTATAATTAATTCAAACAAACCATTCAACAAATGATTCAAATATGAAACTTGTAGTCAAATTTGTGCATTTGATGTTACCTTTTGGATGTAAGATCTAATAGCAAGGGAACATTGCATGTCAACCTTAAGCAAAGAGTGACCGTAGGGCCCAGCGCATGAGCAGCCTCCCCTGGCTTGGATTCCAAACAAGTCGTTAAGGAGCTTCGCCACAAATGAGCCGTGGAGGGGTCTGGGCTTTCTAGCTTCTTGGGCGTGTGCTTGGCGGCCCATATTCTCCTTCCACCACCTCTTGTTTGAATACACAAGGAAAGACAAAATGGCTTGTCTGGGAAGCTTTGTGTTGCTCCCCAAGATCTCGATGTTTTCGTTCCTGGAAAGCCTTGTGAGTGCGGTTTGAATGTAGTTTCGCTCTCTATTTTGAATTGCCAAGTGACCAATGTACTCCTTCACCCAGAAGGCTAGTGATGCTCTTATTGTTTGAGTAATTGGAGGAGTTCCTGCATTTTCTCTCTCTTCTACATCTTCGTGATATAAAGTATCCTGTACCGCATACAAGAAGCAGTAAATTAAATGACCAAACATGTATAAAATAAGGCGGTTTATTAATTACGTGTGTACTATCAACGAACACATGCAAACAATTCATGTTTATATATTATGAATATTAAAACTGTTACCCTAAAATAAATAGGATCAACAAATATTTAAAAATAACAATTCGTTACTTAGAATTAATTAATATTCTTACTAAACATACCTTGTTAATTAGTATATGACCACGAGCACTAGCTATCAAACAATTAAGTTTCATGAAGATCTCACGCCAATTAATGTTACTAGTCAGATCGACTTTAATTAAGAATATTTGAGATATCTCTACTAAAAACGTAAACTCCATTAATGAGTAATCTTGACAATTTTACTATAATTAATGTACGTAATAGTCGATTTATCTTGACCTTTAAAATTAAATACAATAGTTGGATTATCTTGACGGCCATTAAACTGTAGTTCAATAATTGAATTACCTTCAATCACCATATCTCCAATTAAATCTTTATATTCTTTTTAATTTCATTCATTTATAAGAAAATTCTTAAACTGTTCTCAGAACTCTATTTGGTTATAGCCTATAGAAGAAAATATAATATGTATTTTTTCTATTATAAAAATATCAGATAGGGTACATTGCGACAAATATCAAATTACAGCTAATTTTAACTTAATAAACCTATTTATTCAAAACTACACGTAAACGGAAGCAAGAACTGGTTACCTTATTCATAAGCAGAGGAGATCAGGTTTGACACTTCATTGATTTTTTCGCATTCAATTTAATTATATAACAGGACGAATAATTAATAACGTACTATTCAGAGTCAAACTATATATAATAATAGCAATAATCATGCATCCATTGACCAAATTGGATTAAAAAACTATTGCACGGAAAGTGTTTCGCTCATTAATTCATCATGTTGCCCTTTCACTTGGAATCTTGGATTAATCAAATATTATTGCACCAGCAATTGAATTAAATGGAGTTAATTACCTCTTCACTGAAAGCATTAACATAAGCAACGGTGCCTCCGCCACAAGTTGAAGGGCAAGTAGAGTTAATGAGATAGAGGGCCTTGTTCATCAACAGTATCCCCGGGCTACCGGGCCCACCCAGAAACTTATGCGGGCTCAGGAATATCGCATCGTAGCCGTCCATTTCTCCTGATTTCATGCTCATCTCCACATGCGCTCCACTGCAGATCGATCCACATCATGCAAATCACAATCTTGAAACTCATCGATCACAAACTTGCGATCAAGGGAAAACAATAAATATAAACTATGAACGATTACTGTTACTGTTACCATTAATTTATTGATCGAAGACTTAATTAGCTAGTGTATACCTGGCAGCAAAATCAAAACAAGCAAATGCTCCATATTGATGAAGCACGGTTGCAATAGCCCTGGTGTCGCAGCAGACCCCCGTGACATTACTACAAGCGGAGAAGGAGCCCATCATGGGACGGTTGGCATCCTTGTAACGCTGAAGCTGACCCTCGAGAGCCTCCACGTCGACCTGCCCGTCGGCGGTCAGCCCTACCTCCACCACCTCCGCCAGGCTCCTCCGCCACGAGAGGAGGTTGGAGTGGTGCTCGTAGGGCCCCACAAACACCACCCACCGCTCCTCCGGACCCCTCAGCAGCACCCTCTCCCGTAGCGTCGCGGGCACCGCTATCCCCATCACTTCCTGCAGCCGCTTGATCGCCGCCGTGGCGCCCGACCCGCAAAACAGGATGGCGTCGTCCTCTCCCCCGCCCAAGCACCGCTTGACGTAGCGCGTGGCTTCCTTCACCATCCTCGTTGTCCGCTGCCCTACGTAACTCTCACTACTATGCGTGTTCCCTATATATATATATATATATACACACACACTATATGAATTCAGTAATATATATACACTTAGATGAAATTATCGTTGATTAATTGCTTGAATGGAGCCGTGCTTGCTTACGTATATATTACATTAATATACGTACCGTAAAACGGAAGAACGTGATGGAGGATGTAATTTTCGATGTAAAGAAGAGATTGGCCGGAGGCGGTGGTGTCGGCGTAGGTTATCCTGCGCCTCCCGAACGGAGATCTGAACTCGGCGGCCCCGCCGATGATCTGAGACCGAAGCCACTGCAGCTTCTTCTCGGGGTCGGCATCCATTAACTGCTTGCTTGCGCGCCTAATTAATTAAGTTAATCTGTTACTGAAAGTAATCGTTAATTTGATTGATCAGGAATGGCAAGTACAGCTACGTGTATGTGTATATGAAACTTATGACTGCGTTTACTTTGTACAATTTAATGTGAGATGTACAGGCCGGTGAGGCAGTGTTTGTATATATTTATATATAAATGTTTTCAATTTTCGCGAATACGTAAGGATATGCATATAGTTGTTGAATGCCGCGTTCACTGGTCTGTCTAAGGCATCCTTGGCGCGCCAACGCTTAATTTGTTTCCATGGAATCCATATATAATTAATTTGACCTGGGCCATGCTAGCTTGTCTTGTTCAATTTAATTTCTTTACAAATATATGGTATATCTCCCTTTCAGAGTAGACTATATACATTATATTGACATTCACATGGTCAATATTTTCTCTGAAAATAACTAGCAAACCTCTACGTACAAACTCATCTTGTTCAGTTTTCTCAGACAAAAATAATCTTTTTTATTTCTTTCAATAACAGTATATTCTTTTATTTAGAAAATACAAAATGGTGAGTTTCTTAATGAAATAAACAAAAAAATTGGTGTTTTCTTTTTACAAAATTCTATGGAACCTAAGTTATGAATAGCCGCGGTACGTGGTTTCTTAAGGAAACGAGAAATAGGTGCATAAAAATGATAGAAAATAACTTGTACGTTTTCTGTAGATAAAATTAGTGATGATCCATTTCGAACCGGATAAAGCGTTTTTTCAAATATTTTAGGAATTTTCAATTTTTATAGGCTCGAATTCGTGACATCTAATCTAGTTAAGGTACGTAGGAGTTAAGAGTCCCTTGCCAATTAAATAACCTTATTGTATATATTTGGGTGGTATTGTGAAATCTTCCATAATAACAGGCCCATAGTACATATATATATGCTGAAGTTCATCTATTGAAACTATATAATATACTTGAAGAAGTATATAAGGAGTATAACTTCTTTCGTAATATCATACATCAAGCAATAATTCTATTAGGTAGTTAGCTAGGGGTGCATTTAAAAACCTACCCTTTGACAAGATATATATGGCTAGCATTTATGGTAAATCGTGAACAACACGTACCATTCATTTCTTCTGTTAGCAATATATGTGTGAAAGCAACATCCGCTATAACTGCATCTTGAAGAAGATTGTTATCGCGATCTGATTATATGAAATATGGGTAAACTAAAAAATGAAATACAAGGACATGTTTGCAAGATGGTCGGTGAAAAAGAGGAAGCAGACTAGTTTTGATCTTGTCGGCATTTCTTCAGTCATTACAGGTATTATGATCAGTTTAGTCGATCCAGTTTGTTGTATCGAGTGTGTTAGCAAAGTGATGAATTGTTTCCTGGACAATGGAATAAAAAATAGTATAAAACAATAGTTGTAGTACGATCCTTTAGAGAGAAAACTCAATCCACAAACTAGTTGATAAAACATACTTTGCTTTTATGTGGTTAGTCTAGTAGGTTTTCAAACCATATACTTATTTTTATTAATGGTTTATAAACAATCGGACAATCAATCAAGCAAAGACTCCATGATCTAATCGCACAAAGTTTTTAGATCTAACTTTAACTCTATGAAGTGTAAGTAAACTCTATGTGATAGCAAAAATCTGCACCACAAATAATTGTTCATGACAATTTTTGAGATGAGTTTGTCATCATCAAAAAGGGAAAAAATGTTGGAACGCGCGAGATTGTTTCCTCGGTTTTGATGATGCTAAAAACCATAGATTTTATGGTTTGTTTGTTCCCATGTGTTTCAAAATGAAAGAGCATGTTAGGAAACAATGAAAACCAAGTAAGCAAAACGAAGAAGTCAAAGAAACATCGAGTCACCAAAGAAAAAAGTGCATATGTGAAGAATAGAGTGAATGAAAGGTTGGGATGTGAAGTCTCTGAAGCCAAGGAACAATGAAGGCATCAAGTTGTAAAACGAGAGATATGACGGATGTGGCTTCGTGGGAGGACTAATCAAATATGAGAACAAGATCTTAATGAAGACTTATGTTGCAAGGCTTTACATGTAGATTATATTTCATTTGGTTTCAATTTAGGAAAATATTTTTAACTACTTTAGAAACAATTTGTATTGTTTATAATTGAATATGATGGAAACCAAATCTTTGTTGTTGGCATGTGTTGGTCAAAATAAAGATAAGTTGAGATCTTCTTCAAGTGCTATACATATGTCATGTCTAGGGTTAGTTTAGATCACCGATTCCAAGAAATTTCCGAGAAAGAGAGAGAAGCAAATGTACAAAGTTGGAGCTTTGTAGTAAGAGTTTTTCGAGGTTAGTACTTGTGAGGTTCCAGTCGTTTGCTTGTTGAGTTGGGTTTTTAAGAAGGTAAAAATTAAAAGCTTAATATTAAGTTGTGATTATTTAATATTTCAGCTTTATTTAACAAGAAAGAAGGAAAAAGATCACACATGACATATGTATAGCACTTGAAGAAGATCTCAACTTATCTTTAATTTGGCCAACACATGCCAACAATAAAGATTTCGTTTTCATCTTATCCAATTAAAAACAATACAAATCATTTCTAAAGTAGTTAAAAGATAGAATTTCATAAAGTGAAACCTAACAAAATATAATCAAAATCTAAAGTGTTGCAACACAAGTCTTCATTAAGATCTTGTTCTCATATTTGATTTGTTCTTCCACAAAGCCACATCCGTCATGTCTCTTGTTTGACAACTCGTTTCCTTCATTGTTCCTTGGCTTCGGAGACTTCATAGCGCAACCTTTCATTCACTATTTTACATATATGCACTTTTTTCTTCGGTGCCTCGATGTTCCTTCGACTTTTTTGTTTTGCTTCCTTGGTTTTCTTTGTTTCTCAACATGATCTTTCATTTTGAAACACATGGGAACAAATAGAGATGGCACGGTTTCGGAACCTCCGATTCCAAAACCGGAAAAATGAAAATCGGAACCGAATTAATCTGAAACCGAAGGTTTCGGTTCCGTCCGGTTCTGGTTTTATCCCGTTTTGGTTTTGGTTCCAGAACCGGAAAAACACACTTTTTATATAACAAAAAAAGAATAAACATTTAAAAAAAAATATAAAAGACATTACTTTTTTTTAAAAAATGATAAAGTGAACGTTTATTTAAACTTAGAACATTTATACTTTAAGACTTAAACTTAAATTTTAGCTTAATTTGACTTATAAACAAACTTGACAGAAAAATAAATAAATATATATATTACTTGAAAACCGAAGGTTTATCCGGTTCGGAACCGGAGGTTTGCCCGGTTCGAACCTCCGGTTCCGAACCGGGTAAACTTCCGGTTTTCCGGTTTTGGGTTTTGCCAAACCAGAACCGAAATCGAAAATAGGAGGTTTATCCGGTTTCGGTTCAAGCCGGTTCCAGTTCCGGTTTTTTCCGATTCCGAAACCGGAGGTTCTCCGGGTACACCGAACCGCGAACCATCTCTAGGAACAAACATACCATAAAATCTATGGTGTTTAGCATAATCAAATCCGGAGGGAACACTCTCGTTCCAACAATTTCCCCCTTTTTGATGATGACAAACCCAACTCAAAATTCTTTATAAAACAAATACGTAAATACATAAAAAATGTCAATCAACATTAATTAATATGCATCCGTCATGTTCTCATATTTGATTTTGTTGAATCGTAGTGTGTTAGATAGGGAACGGTGAAACTGTTCCCTGGACAGCGGAAATAACAGAGATTCAGTAGTAACAACAAGACAGTTCCTTAGAGAGGAAACTCTATCAACCAACTAGTTGAAAAGAGAAAATCTCTACCTCTAGGTATTACCCTAGGAGGATTTCAAACACGTGTACTTGTATTATTAATCAGTTGTACAATCTCACAAGTCTTATCAACACCTAATCACACATAGTTTCTAGGTTTCTAGACTTTGAGTGCTATCAACTAGTAACAACACAAGAACACAACAAAAGACTCTAAGCAAGTACTCACAACACTAGTTCGTACCTTGCCTTGAACCTTTGATCTCAATCGCAATAGCTCTTCAGTATGCTTCCTTAGTGATGACCGAGATACCTTATCCTAAGATATCCTCAACTATTTATAGTGGTAGCCAAGACCTTGTTACCAAACATCTAAGACATCTATCTGTTTCTATACATGGTAACAATCTGAGATTTCTTTTCCTTCTAAACAACTTGGCTCATAAACACATGGTTGCCATAAGTAAACTTTCCTAAGACACGCTATCTAGCTCTTCTCTCTCCGAGTAGATCTTTAAAACAAGGTTTACATAAGTAGCGTTCTTCACTGGTAATAGCTGGCAACTTCTGAGTTCTTCATTGTTCCTCATACGCTGTTTCCAAGTATAAAAAGTTTCCTTGTATGAACTATACGCGTGCTTCATTTTTCAATTTTGCTTTCGCGTAACTGTTCCATGGTTTCACCACGTTCCTTAGCAATCCTCTACTTTCTCTTCTTTCACATGCTTTCCATTGTTCCCTAAATCGTTCACAATCCCTGAAACTCATAGAAACAATGTAAACCATAAAACCCAATGGTGTTTATCATCATCAAAACCAGAGGAAACATCATGGTTTCAACAGATTTATTCTTCCACAAAGCCACATATGTCATGTCTCTAGTTTGACAACTCGTTTCCTTCATTGTTCCTTGGCTTCAGAGACTTCACAACGCAACCGTTCATTCACTATTTTACACATATGCACTTTTTTCTTTGGTGCCTCGATGTTCCTTCGACTTCTTTGTTTTGCTTCCTTGGTTTTCATTGCTTCCTAACATGATCTTTCATTTTGAAGCACATGGGAACAAAAGACCATAAAATCTATGGTGCTTAGCATCATCAAATCCGGAGGGAATACTCTCGTTCCAACAATTTCCCCCTTTTGATGATGACAAACCCAACTCAAAATTCTTTATAAAACAAATAAGTAAATACATCAAAAATGTCAATCAACATCAATCAATATGCATGCTAAAAGTTCAAAGTTCTTGACAATGTTCCCCTATATGTTAGATATTTACTTCAAGTAGCAACAAATACCCCCCTTAGCAAAAGCATTGTTCAAAAATTCAAAAGTATGGAACAGTGAAATTGTTACCTACCTTGAGTCGAGGCATCTCACAATTTTCCATACATTTCCCTTTTGACATTAGTCGCTAAGCAAATTCCCATCAAGTTGTAATTGCCTTAGCCGTTAAGCAAATTTGAAGCGGTGCTCAATCAACATGTCATGCAGATCGATCCCCCATGAACTTTGAAACCCATTGTTTCCTTCTTCTTTACCATGAGTGGGATAAAAAGGAGTTTGAATAACATTTGGTATGTAAACGTAATAAAGCATATGCAAACGAATAAATCATAGTAGGGAACATCAATAAGTCTAGATAATTAAACTCCAAAAAAATAGGTAAAGATATAGTTCACAAGGAACATTTTCCTAGACCATGTTGGGGACGGTTTGACAACCCATCATTTTAGCTTGCAAAGAGGGTGAGATAAAGTAAGTTTGGTTGCATTAGGCTTAAAGATTATATTTCAATGTTTTACTAAAGTTCCTAGTGAAATCAAAACTGAATTGCAAGAAGCCAAGATAGTATGAAAATCAAATCACATAGCAAGTCATCATAAATTAAAATTCATCAAATAATTAAGAAAGCAGCTAAGGCGGCGTTCTTTGCTTAAACTTAATAAAAGTAGTCAATTATTAACGGACTGGTGGACTAGGATTTGCTCAATTCAAGAAGATCATGCCTAGAAGCATCCTTAGATGTTCATAGGGCTTTTTATCAAATTCTTTGGTATATATTTGCTACTTAATTTGCAGTCCTGCTTAACCCAAAGTACATGGGCACCATAAGTGGTGTCTAATATGAATATGCTTGGTACGAGAATGTTGCATTTTTAGAGATGTTAATACAACTAATATTATCACACATAGGGTTTGTTTGGATTCCCAAGATAATGCAATAAATTGAATTATCTTGCATTAAAGTGGTAATTTAATGCAAGATAATGTAATTTAATGCATTATCCTCGAGATTCCAAACGGACCCATAATGGGAACAATGCTAAGATATATACCATAATCCTCAAGTTGTTGCTTAGGCCAAAGTACATGGGCACAACAAGTTGCGACGACCATATTCTCAACTTTTATGGTTGAGAGAGCGACAAAGTTTTGTTTCTTTCATCCCAAGAGACTAAACTAGGGCCTAGGAATTGTACCATTCCAAATGTGCTCTTCTTGTCCACTAGGTGGCCAACAAAATCAACATCTATGAATCCAATAAGTTCAAAGGTATTGTTCCTTGGGTACCAAAGACAAACAACTTTTCGCCTTCGAGTACATCAATATTCTCTTCACTTTCTTCAGGTGTGATTCCTTAGGGTTTGCTTGGAACCTTGCACATAAGCGTACTCTAACAATAATGTCAGGCCTAATTGTTGGAAGATAGATGAGTGAGTGAATCATTCCGTTATACCTTGTTTGATCAACACATATTCCATTCAAATATGCATCCAAAAGTGAGTGTTAGGATAAATAGGGGTATCAATTGGTTTAGAACTTTCCGTACCATATTTCTTCAACAACTCCTTGATGTACTTTTGTTGATGCACCTTTGTTCCCTCCTCGATTTGGGAGACTTGCATTCCAAGGAAGAATGAAAGCTCCGTATGGTGCTTATCTCAAACTCAGTACTTATGATGTTCTTAGAACTTTATACAAGTGAAGGTTTAGTGGACCTATAGATAATATCATTAACATAAACTTGTACAACAAAGATCTTACCTACCTTTTCCCCGAGGAACAACGTCTTGTCAATTGCACCACGTCTAATCGTCTATACTCATTGGACATAAGGAACTGTGCAAACCTATCATATCAAGCCCGAGGAGCTTGCTTATGGCCATACAATGCCTTATCCAACACATACACATGTGGGTTAAAAGCATGCATCAAGAGGTTGTAAGAGAAGATCAAGTGAGTACCCCCTGGTCATAAGGTATGATGGTATTATCAATTGGATAATCCTTATTTTGGTGATAAATTATGGTTATATTAGAGTGAAGTCCATTTTTCTTTCTTCTCCCCCCTAAACGTGTGATGTCGCTTTGCCATTGGTCCCTGCAATGTCGGCGACAGTGGTATCAAGCTCTTTTAGTTGTTCCTCTACATCATCTAATATGGAGGGAACATTGATGTCATGTGTATCATCAGAGGTATCATCATTGTGGTCTAGAGTCCCTAGGGAATGGTCAGTGCCACCACCAACATTGGAAACACCATTCCTTATGCTTAGGTCACTATGTGAGTCATCATATGAGTCCTCTCGTTGCATCTGCACGAATTCCGTATTAGGGAACACTTGGCCAAGCACACATTTCCCACACACAAAATTTTCATATAAAATGACATGTATACTTTCTTCAATTATCGCGGTCCATTTGTTGAAAATCCGATAAGCTTTGCTAATGGTGGTTTATCTTAAGAAAATCCATTCCTCACTCCTTAGGTTAAACTTCCATAAGTTGTCCTTCTTGTTGTTTTGAACAAAGCACATGCCATACAAAAGCACGCAAGTGAAAAATGTTGGACTTGCATCCTATAATTAGTTCATAGGTAATTTTATTACGCATTGGATAAATCATAATACGATTAAGGGTACACAAAGCATTGTTAATAGCATCAACCCATAAAACCTTTGGAAGGTTGCTAGCAATGATCATAGCTCTAGCCATATCCTCTAATATGAGATTCTTCCTTTATACAACTCCGTTTTTTGGTGTAATCCCAGCCTCGATTTTATCTCAATATCAATGTGAAGTCGCTCTCAAAATCGTGCTTGAATCGATGTAGAGAAGGACCTTCTTTCGGTGGAATTTTAGGGCTATTTTGTGTTTGATTTAGATCCGACTTTGATGGTCTCTTTTTGTGGTTTTAGGTGAAGGATAAGGGAACAAGAACTAGAGGATGAATGCACCTCAAGTTCATGAGCAATTCTTCAAGTTTAGGTTTGGATATTTGCACCAAAGACAAACTAAGCACACTTCAATATACATACGGAGGAAAAAGTGTTATTCTGGATTTTCTCCAAAGGAAACACAAGGGATAACTTAGGTTTTTGATGATGAACAAGAAGCCTAAACAATGGTAACAAGGGTAGCTTATATAGCCACAAAAACTCAAGGAAAACAACCCTTGAACTAGCCTAAGTAAAGACAAGTAGCCTCTTCATTGTTATGAGATTAATTCCCAGGGAACTAGTTCAAATTCCGATGAATGATCTGAAGACATTGAAGAGGAGGAAGTGAGGAGTCTCTCCACTAAATTTGAGTGCAAACACACGAGCCATTTGAAAATGCGCCTTGGGCTTTGTCAGGGTGTAGGCTGGCAACTACAACAGAGACCACATTTGGGATAGGATCAAAACCATCGAGGCCAATTCAAATTGTCTTGGCACACTTGGGCTCATTAATATTTTTTTGGAGGTTTGAAGAGAATAGATGAGATTTGGCTCGAGTGATTGTTCTTGGAAGTGGGTGAATGTCGTTGAGGGTTGAAGGAGGCCTAGCGAGGATGCATGCCTGACTTCTAGTGATGGCGGGAGTGGGCTTAGGCAATGATTCCAACGACGGTCTTGGCTCAAAAGGGGACCTTTGGTCATGTTGTTCATGTGGGTCAAGTGGTGCCTCATTTGGACTAGGTTTGCCAAGCCATTTGCCTTGCCCTAGTTCATGCGCGGTACCTGGCAAGCCATGTGGTATAGCACTAGGCACCTCTTGCCTTGGCTTGGCCTTGGGGTCGTGTCTTGGATCTTTTTGAGTGTCATATGGCATTCCCTATTGGTCAAGGTCTTGATGTGGCATGAGCGTGATCAATCAGTTTTGTTGGGGTATCCGTGGAGTAGAGAAGGTGTGAGAAATGCCATGTTCCTTGTAAAAGGCAAGGAACATTGCAATCTCAAACTCCGTTCCTTGATCGGATCGTATCACGCAAAGCTTTTGTACAGTTTTTGTTTCCATCTTCTTGATGAGAAACTCAAGCTTCGTGAAGGCTTCATTATTTGAGGAAAGAACGATTATCCAAATAAATCTTGTATAATCATTGACAATCACAAAATATACATGTTCCTTACGTGATTTCTCACTCTCATAGGATGACCAAGGTCCACGTGGATTAGTTCTACAGGGCAAAAGGTTCTAACAATTTTCTCACTCTTAAACGAGGAACGAATCTACTTTCTCTTGATGCATGCGTCATAAACCCCATCTTTACCTGGTTGTACCCTTGGAAGCCCCAACACTAGCTCTTGTTAATGAATTTTGTGAGTGAGTTAGAGGTTTGCATCTCTTATCCTTTTGTGTCACAGTTCTGCCTCATGAGCAAGATACCTAAAGTACACTTTCTTCCTAGGCTTGAAGCTTTTGTTAATATAGACATTATTAAATAATTTTTCTCTTAAATATTATCTCATTGGTTTTCCTATTCTTCGCAATGCATTCTCAATAGTGAAGATTGTCTTTTTGTTCCTTGGCCACAAATCTGCACAACACTCAACAAGTTAAAACCAAGATCATTCACTAAACTAACATCATTTACCTTGATGTGATGATTCAAAATTGCATCGCCTCCTTGTCTCTTGTCACCAAAGGAATTCTTTCCTCCGATACTTCTCTAAAGTGAGGCAAGATTGTCATTGCTCCCTGTCATATAGCACGAGCATGTAGTATCGATGTACCATGGATTTCCCCCCCTCACTTCAATTTGCACAAGAGATGTTATGTTTCAACAACCAAAGCAAACTTAGCTTTACTTGGTTGGTTAGGAAAGTAGTTTCTATGTTCCCTAGATCTTGCATCATCATACTTATTAAGTTTCACATCATTATTGTTCCTTATCTTGAGATGATCCTCAGAGTAAGTTTTTTTTTCCACAATTTCTTTGAATGTGACCAATTTTCCCACACTTCCAATAAATCTTATAGTAATCACCCATGTAGCACTTGGGATGAGGTCTTTGGATTCTACACTCACGAGCCCTATTGGGATAATGGACATTAGGAAGGTTCCCTTGGGATTGCTTGAGGAAGATCTTATGAGCAGGTTGACCAATATACCATGCATAATCTCCCGTTATCCCACTCTTAAGGGGTTTCACTATCTCTTATAGTTGAGCATTTTTATTTTTAGCCCTTTGAAGTTCCCTATCCCGGATTTCCTTCAACAATTGCTCACTTAGCTCCTTTTATTTTTCTTGGGAACAAGGACATTAGGAAGGTTCCCTTGGAATTGGTTGAGGAAGATCTTATGAGCAGGTTCACAAGTATACCATGCATGATCTCCAGTTATCCCACTCTCAAGGGCTTTCACTCTCTCTTCTAGGCGAGCGTTTTTATCCTTAGCACTTTGAAGTTCCCTATCCCATATTTCCTTCAACTCTTGATCACTTAGCTTCTTTTATTTTTCTTGGGAAAACCCTCCTATGTACCTATTCAAATGACTAGGGTTGAAAAACACATTCTCATCCTCTTGCTCTCTATGTTCAACAACTACGGTGATAAGAGAATCTAATTTGGACTTAATTTGGGCAAGTTCAAAGGTACAATCAGTTTTGACCAACCTAAGTAAATTATCTCTCTCGACTTGTAAGGATATAAGTTTATATTTCATAGAGTTGTTGATCTCTTTCAAGGATTTAATTTCACTTAGGCTTCATCACAAGAGGTGCATCGAACAGTAGAAAAACTAGGTGTTCATGTAATTCTCTTTTAAATATGAACATTGTCCCTCAAATAGAATGCGTTCTTCATGAATCCCCAAAATTTCTTTAAACGTTCTTTTAACAAGTTTAATCAAAGAATTCTTGTCATAATGTTTAAGAGAATCACAAAAGGATTCATGGCTTACCTTTTCTTCTTGTATAGTCGACTTGAGGGCCATAGAACAAATCTTGGGCTTGATCCAAGATTTAGGTTCATTATTAGAGTCATCACCCCACGCAACAACGAATCTTTCTTATTTTCTTTTCCATCGTCGTTACCTTTGAGGAAAGTCTTAGCACAATGTCCTTTTTTTCACGATACTTGTAGAAAGTGTCATCCTTAAGGTCTCTCCTCTCACCATTGTCATATCTGTCATTGTTGTTGTTTCCTTGAATTTTCCTTTGTTGTACGGGGAACTCATGGCTCTAGTGATATGGGCAATCTCTTCATCCTCACCATTTTCATTCTCATCACATTTTTATTCTACACGACAAAGAGCTTTGCAACTTTCAGTGCAATTCTCTTGCCTTGTCTTTGTCTTGATGTCTTCCATTTCATACTTGGATATCTTACAAAAAATTTCATGGAGAGTTGAGAGCTAGTAAAGATATTATCCTTTAGTAGTCCTCTTGTAAGCTTGTACTTAGGACCAAGCTCGTCAACCACATCCATAACTTTCACGTCAGGAAGCACTTTTTCTTCGTCAATTCCTAGAGCTTTTTGGTGACTATAAATCATATCAAAGCGAGATTGATATGCAGAAACCGTTTCACCCTTGAGCACGTGAAAGTTGTAGAAGCCTCTTTTAGTAGCTTGACAATGACTTTTCTTAAGGTCTTTGCTACCCATGTGCACTTGCTCAACTGCTACCCATGTGCATTTGCTCAACTGCTACCCATGTGCATTTGCCATCATGTCATAAGGCATTGTTGATATACATTGTAGCCTTGAAATTCTTTCCTATGCCCTTGTTGTCATTTGATCACCAAGCTTTAGTCTTGTTCGTCTTGGCTTTAGATATCTTGTAGTTGTCTTCTTCAATGGCCAACCATGTCTGGTATTCATTACTCTTGATCCATTTGGTGATAAAGACTTTCCATGAATCATATTCTCCGTCATTGAGGAACGAATGCTTGTTCTAGTCGAGACTAACATCATAGTATGCAGAAGAACTCATTGTTACCTGTTAAATGTAAGTAACACAATCTAGAGCAACCTGATCTGATTCCATTTGTTGAATTGAGTGTATTAGAAAAGTCAGGGAACCATTAAACTTTTCCATGGGCGGTGGAATAATTGAATAGTAAGGTCACAATGACGACACGATTCTTTAGAGAGGAAACCCAATCTACTAGCTAGTTGATAAAGACAAACCTCTACCTCTAGGTGGTTAGCCTAGTAGGATTTCAATCAATATACTTGTTTTTTTAATTGTTTACAAATAATCAAAGACTCCATGATCTAGTCACACAAAGGTCCTAGATCTAACCTTAACTTCTAAGGAAGTGTCCGTAAACCTAACTCAACAAGCAAACAACTCAACCCTAACAACAAGTACTAACCTCGAAAACTCACAGAGCAACACTACTACAAAAAACGCTTTTTAGCCCGGGCGTTTTCCATTATATAGCCCGGATATAGCTAAAAAGGGTCCGGGCTAATGGTTGGTGTGATAATAGACCAAATAGCCCGGACCCATTGTCACACGCCCGGGCTATAATCTTCACATAATTTCCCGGTTGAACTTCACTTAATAGCCCGGATGTGTTTAATACATGTCCGGGCTAAAAATTCCAAAATTTTCAAGTTGAACTTCACTTAATAGCCCGGATGTGTATAATACATGTCCGGGCTAAAAAGTCCAAAATTTTGAAGTTGAACTTCACTTAATAACCCGGGCTTGTACAATACATGTCCGGGCTAAAAAGTCCAAATTTTCCAATTTAATTTTTTCTCCTGTCCGGGGTGTATGTTTTTCATATCCGGGATAAAATGTTTGTCCTAATAGGCATATACAGCTCGGACTTATAATGTCCGGGCTATATAGTATTAAATTATTTTCCCGCAAATATTTAATAAATATTGCCTATTTGAATACGTACCCTGTATTTTGCTGCATTGTACCAATATTTAACTCACACTAGAGAATAGAAACATTTATAATTGATAGCCAGATAATATATATAGATCCAAAACACTTGAGTTACAATATCATTCTTCATATAATTTAGCAAAGGACTCCCAAAAGAAGTTCACAACTTAACCCATACTGAAAGAAAACAACTGATATATTCTACGCCTTCTAGCAATACCACTTGTGATTCTTCATCTCTGTTGACAACTTTCCATTCGACAAACACGCCTGCATGACAATCCTTTACGCAATCAGCTAATATATATCAACTTCCTACAATGCTTTGCAGAAATTAAAGAACAAAAATATATATATCAAACAAAAAGTAGAATGACTTATTAGGTGTTATTAATAAATTCAAACTACAAGCAATAGGTAAATAGAACTTCATACCTACATAAGACTTAGGAAATAATCAAACCACTCCCGTCGAATTTCATCAACATCTTCATTTGTGTAGGAAGATCGGTCATCATACCACTATAAATATATACAACATGATATTTAGTTAGAGTAAACCTTATTTATCAAAGACAAACAATTGCAGATTAAAAAAGCCTTACATTGATGAGAATTACAGAACAATTTTTTTGGTAAAGTATAAGATCTTTCATAAACTTCAAAACATAGTATCCACAATCAATCGCATTCTTCTGACGAGGACACTGTAAGTCATACACAAATAATTGTATAAGATTGGAAAATGTATCGAAAGAATGATGTATTCATACATGTAACACTTTAATTAGGAAATTCTAACTCAACTACAAACAAGTTTAGAAAATCAGTAAATTTACCTTAACTTTATGCCACAAAGTTTCTTTTCGTGGTGTTTTCCTACCCAACTTGGCATATTTCAATTTATAGCTCCTGTTTACAACAGACGCAATTACTTCTATAAGGAATAATGCAAGAATCATACTCGACATATCAAACAAATACTTACAATGTAACCAATGACTCCGCATCCTTCTCAATTTTTCCAAGTTGTGAATCAACCCAATAAGCATGACCCAGTTGAGGATTCATCAATATCAACACCCAATGATACCTAAAAATATATGATCATTTAATTTAACTGACAAAAGTTATAAAAAAAATATAAGGGCTGGTTACCTAAAATGGTAGGGTGCCACAAATATCTTATTCTTAACATCTCCTTCCATAGACTTTGCAATGTAAGTAGCCCTTTGTTCAATGCTTTGAGCCAATGGAGAAATTTGAGTAGGACAAAGAAATTTGATCATGTCATTGACACCTTTGCAATGATTGTCAAATAAATATCTACAAGAAATATGAACATGTTTATACATTTGAAACAATTGACAAAAACATAATGAAAAACAAGATAATATTGCTACTAACCTGATATATAATAACATATGAGTAATTCCAACCTCTTTCCTATCAAGCCATCTTTGAATCTCCTCCTTTCCAATTTCAATCCCCGGATGGTCATAATGAAAAACTTCATCATGAAGTTTGATTTTCCGCAGCGCATTTCCACTAAAATCATCTAATATCCATTCATATTTTCCAATGAACTCGGTTCTGATTCAGCTTCACCCGGCCCAATGACAAATTCATAAGTAAGTGACTTTCCCTTGCTCTTTTCTTTCATTATTATATTCTTTTTAGGTTGTTCTAGATCCTTGTTAATTTAACAAAGAAAAAGAAAACTTCAGGAAATATATGAAAAATTAAGAAATGAGAATGCATTTATGTAAAAGATTTTGCACTTACCTCAATGGGAATCACAAGTGATTCAGGCCAAGCAATAAATTGTCCTATGGCCTCACTGACTGTACCAGCCTCTTCAGTAGGGCGAGGTACTACGACATCCCCTTTGATAGAGGTGACTACTTCAACTCTCACATAACCACTCTCTAGTGGACGATTATGAAGTACTCTAAGACTTGAGGAAGAAGGATATAGTTTCCCTTGAACTTCACATCTTGACCAACCCCTCTAACGCGTCCCGGGTGCTCAGGCTTACCTATTGCTAATGACAACGCATCTTTTTGTCCACAAGTAGTAAGCTCCCTTGAAGCTTCTTGTTGAATGTAATGGTGCTATCCCATCAAAGAGAGTTCATATGAGCAAAGTTAGTAGGAATAAAGACAAACTTTACTAGCACTCTTTTGTATTTAGTTAGGCAAGAATCTGTTTGTAAGAAATTTATCTATATTCTACTAGCTTGTAATATTAGGAAGACTAAAATTTATATTTAAAAAAGCTTACTAGTTTGTCAATGATTGGTTGAGCTTTTTCAGAACAGTCCCCTAGTTTGTTTTTCCTTGCTTCGATCCATAGGATTGACCGAGACACAGTGGAAGAAGAATCCATTTGATGCTTAGCTTTCTGACATATATGAAAAACATATATTGATGTATACATCAATATATACATCATAAGTCAATATCTATAAGTGTTATTTGAATAGATAGTATTCAAGTACTTACATATTCAGCCTCGACGCCAGCATAACCCTTACGCGATGCCTTGTAAGTATAATCACTTTGTTTCGAGAGCTCTTTAAACTTCTCACTCTTTTTCTGTTGTAAATTTGAAGTTGTTAGTGTATAAAGTTATTACCAAGACTTAATCCCAAATAGCATTCTTACCTTAAACTCTGCAGATTGTCTTATTTGAATAAATTCTGTCCATTGATCTTGAGTGATGTATGAGTCATACATGGCTGGAGGTTCTGTGCAAAGTTCACCTGTTTCCTCGTCCACCATATGAAATTTACCCAAGTCCTTTTTGAATGCCCTCCATAAATCATTTGCTTTTTGCACCACCCAATCCTTTAGCTCAGCTGGAAGATCAAAGCCTCCCTGTATGTAAAATAAACAAGCACATTTTAGAAATTTACAATTGTCCACTGGAAGAATTTCTGTAAGTAGCTTAAGTAATGTTGAAAAACTCTTATCAGACCACCCATTACCGACTTTCAAATTATACAACTTCAGCACAACTGTAATTTTCGAGAACTTGGAGCAAGCAACATATAAGGGCTTTTTTGCATCATTCACAAAATTCTCAAACATATCAGGACGGTCAATAAGAATCTGCTCAACATCACATATCATATCATCTATTCGATCATCTTCACAAATGTCAAAGTTCTGAAATTCCTGAGGGTTAGAACTAGCGGACTGAATTGGTGTTTTCTCCCCATGCCACATCCATACTTTATAGTCAATGTTAATGCCATCACAAATAAGATGCTCTCTAATAACACTAACCTTGTATCTCCTTGAAAAATCACAATCGTTACACGGACAAATAATTTTAGCAGGATCAGCCCCATGATCAAGAGCAAATTTAATAAACAACTCAACCCCTTCAACATATTGAACTGAATTACGACTTGCTCTCATCCATGACTTATCCACCATTCTCTATAAGTTGAAAAAGATTAACAAAGTTTTAAGTTATCTCCAAATACTAATCAGAACAAAGCAATTCTACTCTAGTGACTATTTCACTCCAACAAACGCATCAGCAAACGCATCAACAAAATCAGTAAAATCTGTGTGGCCATTGCTTTGCACAAAATCCCTAAATTGCCAAATCGACATCAGCACAAGTAAAAAATCACAAGATTACATAGAGAGAAATACCTCGGCACGAGTGTGGAGCATACGGCGAACAAAACCCCAAATTGCTAGAAGAATAGTTTCGTATGAACCCTAAACAAGAAAAAATGAAATTAGTGAGGATGAACAAACAAACTAAGCAAAATTGAGAGTTGTACAACAATATCAAACTTCACAAAATTTAACAAAAATTTAGGCCTGAAATTTTAGGCCTGCAATCCCCAAAATTTAACAACCCAGAAATTTACGGATTAAAATACCCAAAATTTCCCTGTTCACTATCATCTTCACGAATTTCACGAACTCACACACTAAAATACCCAAAATTTTACGGATTCTGCAAGGCCATTTCGCCTCTCCCTGTTCACTATCATCTTCACGAACTCACTTAATTTAACAACCCACTCGAAAATCTCACGCAGGAAAACAGGGAGAGGAAAAGAAAAGCTTACGGATTCTGCAAGTTGGTGGCGGCGTCGAAACAGAGAGCGGCGAAGTGGTGGCGGCGTCAATGTTGGTGGCGGCGTTGCATATCACATGCGGGGACAACAATGGCAGCCACCCCCCGATCGATTTTAGGGTTTGGCCTAAAGTGCGCGCACTGGGAATGAGGCTCTGTGAAGGAGACTCTGTGAAGTCGACGGAAGGAAGGAGACAGAAGGAAGGAGGAGATGTGTAGTCCGGGAAGGAGGCTCGATCTGTGAAGTCGGAAATGGCCAAGGAAGGAGACGGGATGTGTAATCTGAAAGAAATGAAGAAGGAAGGAGATGCACGCGATAGCTGGGGCTGTGTTAAGTCGGGGACCGGGCTGAACATGCTTTTACCACAAAATAGCCCGGATAAAATAGCCCGGATGTATTTTAACCGGCTTATTTTAATGTGGGTTAATATAGAACACGACAAAATAGCCCGGATATTCCCAAATAAAACACGCCCTGGCTATTAAATTTTGACTCCTTTAAATAAAATTTATTTTTAGCCCGGGCTTTCCTACAACAGTCCGGGCTAATATGTTATATTTCTTAAATAGATCGACTTCTTCTGATGTATTAGGACTTTATATCACGGATATTTAGGATCCGGGCTAAATAATCACGTGCTAAAAAGCGTTTTTTGTAGTAGTGCAAATCTCCAAGTTCATACCTATGCTCCTTTAATTCTCTCTTTCTCGAAAATTTCTTAGAATCAGTAATCTAAATTAACCCTAAACATGACATATGTATAGCACTTGAAGAATATCTCAAGTTATCTTTATTTTCGCCGACAATAAAGATTTCGTTTCCATCTTATCCATACCATAAATACAAATATTTCCAAAAGTAGTTAAAAAGATAGAATTTCCTAAACTAAGACCTAACTGTATATAATATAAAGCTAAAGCCTCGCAACTCAAGTCTTCATTAAGATTCTATTTATATATTTGATTAGTCTTTCCACGAAGCCACGATCGTCGTATCTCTCATTTGACAACTCACTCCTTCGTTGTTCCTTGGCTTCGCAGACTTTACAACTTAATCGTTCATTTACTCTATTCCTTCATAAATGCGCTTTCCTTCTTTGTTGACTCGATGTTCCTTTAGCTTCATTGTTTTGTTTCATTGGTTTTCATTGTTCTCGAACAAGTTCTTTCATTCTAAAACAAATTACAGAAACTATTGTGTTTATCATCATCAAAACCAAAGGAGACAATCTCGTTCTAACACAGTTAATAAGCATGTAAATTAATTTACCGGCCTTCATGTGAACTAGCAACATCTTAAAGCCAAAGCTAGTCTTATGGATATGTCTAAGATCATATAAAGAGTACTCAAATAAGTATTGATTAGTGTAGTCCCTGTACCAAGCACGTGTATAAAAAAATTTAATATGTTATATTAATATGATCAAGACTATTAAATATGCAAATTTTAAATATGATATAAACTTTTTTGTTTTAAAAGAATAGAAAATATATTCATTCGTGAATAATAGCATACAAAATCTAATAATAAATTACTTAAATATATCATTAATGTAATGATAAAGTATATATTAGAAAAATATTTTAATTTTTAAATTGAAAGTTGTTTTAATATAAAATATTTATTAATGTGATTTCTTAAATATATCATTTCAGCATTAACAGTTGTGAAGAAAATGTGTGACAGTGGGATAGAGGGGAAGGGAAATAATTATTTTTGTAAATTTTGTATAAATGCTGGCTATAGAGAGTACCAAGTGATTCAACTTTTAAATTAATATATCAGGGATATATATAAAGGCGGAATTGCAAAAATACCAAGTTTTCAATAGCCGTTTGCAAAAATACCGGGTTTAAAAAAGAAATGCAAAAGTACCAAAAAGCTGCAAAACTTTTCAAAACAAAAAAGGTAAAATCAATTATGAATAAAACTATTTAAAACATAAAAGTGTTTTGAAAAGATTTAAAGAAGCAGTTAATTTTAAACTGTTGTATCGGTTGCGTAATCAAGTACCTGTTCAACCGGTAGCAGTTCATCATTTCCATCCGTTTCTTCCCCAAAAGCTTTTCGACTCTCAAGAACCTAATCTTGTTTTTTCCTTTCATCCCCGAATCAAGTATTCATGAAACCCTTCTTAAATCCCCAGTGTCGAGAAGGCGAAGCCCTTTCTAAAGCCCTAGATCGAGAATGGTGAAGACAAGAGGTTTGGAGTTTGCGAAAGCCAGAGTCGAGAAGGCGAAGGCGAAGGCTTAGGCTTCTACACTTGCGAGGAGAAAGAGGGTTGAGGAAAGCGAAGAACATCCGGCGAATGCGAAGGCGGCTACTGTGGCGAGTGGCCGAATGAAAAGAGCCTACAACTCGTCGGAGGAAGAAGAATCACCGAGTCCAGTTGTTTCGGTGCAGAAGAAGAAACCGAGAATCTCGGAGGCTGAAGAACCAAAAGGCAAGAGGTCGAGGAAGGAGCCATCGAAGTCGGTTGGCGGGGTTAGTTGTCTTCTCTAACTCTTGACTTACCTGAAAAAGCAATATTTTGTCTGATATTTGTGATGCATGCTAGGTTTAGGGTGTGGATAAACTGCATGCTAAAATTATGTAAAAAACAGAGCATGCTTTACTCTGTAAAAAACAGATCATGGAGAGGTCTAGAAAAGTCTTAGTAGCCTAAACTCTTGACATCCATATGGCCTTACAAACCAAAATGTATTATGACCAAACGAATTATCTTACCTGACAAAGTAAGTTTTCAGGTTTATGTGAATATGAATGTCATGTATTTGTTGTGTCGTTAGAATGTTAGAATGTCATAGTAGCCTGATTCATGTTGATACAAAATTGTAAGTTATAGTCTAGGATAAAGACTTGTCTTGAACAACTTCCATTTGGCCTGACAAACCAAAATATAGTATGACAAAATATTTTTTATCCTGGAAAACATATATCTTTACCTGACAAAGTAAGATGGTGCCTTTCTTTCTTTTATGTGAATATGAAAGTCATTCTTACCTGACATGTATTTGTGAATGTCATTCTTTATAGATAATGTACAAGTGGCATTGTGAGGAGTTGTTTTATGGTCAGATAAATCAGAACTCAAGGCTTCAATATCTGAATTGTATTGAGAACACCCTAACTCGAACAGACTAGCAGATAGTTCTGCAGGGTCCCTTGGGCCCAATTATAAAAATTATGAAAAACTTGAAACCGTCTGCATAGTTGATTCACCATGTGTTGTTTAGGCAACTGGACACAAAAAAGCAGTTTAAGACATGGTATGATCTTGGTGGAAAACCATGTAGGTTTTCAATAGAGGAGTTTAGGCTAATAACAGGACTGAATTGTGGGATGCCCGATGAGAAGGACACTTTGGAGGATAATAAGGCAGTCTTTTCTTTTTTTGGTGTGAGGAGTATTACCATTGCTAACCTTTCAACCAAGTTCTTATCGTATCGGGAGGAAAATGTATTCAAGCTGAAGATGGCCTTGTTGTTAATTTTTGAGGGTGTTGTACTGGGGGGTGATAAGAAGAGGAAGGTCAAACCCCTACATGTGAAATTGACCCAAGACTTAGATCGTTTCAATAATTTCCCATGGGGTAGGAGTGCATATATTGACCTCCATCAAAGTCTGGCTTCTGCTTTGGACACAAGAATGGAGTCAATTAAGGCTGCACTTACACGTTCAGACAATGCTAGAGCAGGATACACCATAAGGGGTTTCCCAATGATGTTTCAAGTAATGTATTAGTAGTTGAATATGTAAAACTGAGAAAGGTTAATGCCTCTGGTCATAATTATGGTTTAATTCCAATTATGTTTGTTTCAGATATGGTTGTATGAGGCAGTGCCCCATATTGGCAGAACGTTTGCCCAAAAGCATAATAAAGTTGTACAACCCCGAGGTGTGAGGTGGCTTAAAACGAGTAGGCCAAGCTTGGATTTGATTTCTGATGCCCTAGAGGGGATGCAACAGATTCACTGTCACTTCTTATCCGGACGGCTACAATACTACGAGGGCTAACAACTGAGGAGGGGGTAAATGAGGCAAATGAGGAGTTGGTTAATGAGGCAACACCACTTCAGGTGGTGTATGATGAGACTATGGTGGCGACACAAGATGATGTGGCAACAAAAGCAGGGTTTGATGAGGGTGTGGATGACAGAGTTATGGAGGGACTTAGCAAGGTTGATGACGGATTTGTGGAGGAACCAAAGGAAGATGTTATGGAGGGAGAAAGCAAGATTGACGACGGAGGTGTGGATGCTGAGGAGGTAGCAAAGGGAGATGATGTGGAGGGAGGGACCAAGGTTGATGACGGAGTTGTGGAGGAACCAAAGGGAGATGTGGAGGGACTCAACAAGGTTGATGAAGGATTTGTGGAGGAACCAAAGGGAGATGTTGTGGAGGAAGGAAGCAAGATTGATGACATAGGTGTAGATGCTGAGGAGGTAGCAAAGGGAGATGATGTGGAGGGAGGGACCAAGGTTGATGAGCGAGGTGTTGAGGCTGGGACTGAATTACAAGGTGAGAAGGTATCACAGGCTGATTGTGATGACGTGGGGGGATGGTGAATGGGAGACTAAGGAAGGGAATGTGTCGAGGAAGGGGAGACCAATGAAGGGTCGCTATGTGCAGAAAAGGAAATATCCAAGTCGCACTCGCGAGCTTGTTGCGGTGACAAAATCACCCTTCTGCAATATGGATGAGCATAAATTGGCGAAAAAGATTACCAAAAATAGCAAGGTGGAAGGGATGAAAAACCTGGTAAAGTGGATGCAAAGTGAGAGGTTAGTGAGCCAAACCATTCTACTCGACTTAATAATGAATTGAATGTCAAAATGTTATATGGCCTGGATGTTAGTAATATGACCGGAAAATGATTCCTTATGGACTGACAAACTTATATATTGCCTGTATATGTACTAAAATGATTCCTTATGGACTGACAAACTTATATATTGCCTTGTTTTTTATTCAAATGAATATGTACCATCATGCAGTATTGAACCCCGAATTGGACCGAATGGGCAAGCATTAGATAAGAAGTTCTTTGAGAAATTTTTTGCCCCAAAGGACTTTTTGGTCAGTGAGGTAATATTCCAATGCATCCTTTCAAAATATTATGCATTTGTAACATCATTTTCAGTGGATACATTAACATTGTTGCACCATTACAGCATCTGGAGCAAATGATGTTCCTTTATCGTCAAAGGATTTCAGAGGATCCGGAGCGGTTTTTGAAGGTGGTTGTGCTTGACACATTTTGGCAAATCTTGGTCACCTCTGAGTTCAATCGCTTCCAGAAGGACTTTCCATGTAAAGGTGAGGATGTAGTGATAAAATACATGATGGGTGCATGTCCGACTGATTATGGCAAGAGATGGGATGATGCGGAACGCATATATGTGCCCTTCAACATCACAGAGTCCCACTGGTTTGCCTCATAAATTGAACTATGCGACTGGTGTGTGACGGTGTATGACTGCAATGTGGATCTGTACTCAGACAAGGAAATTTTTTAGATGATCCAACCCGTCATTGAAACTGTTCAAAGATATGTCAAGATGTACGAGCCACTGGCAAAGAGATGTGAACCATTATTGGACAAGCCAATGTCGGTGTCTCGTCGTGATAACATTAAGCAGAACAAGCGCGGGTAAGTATATGTGTATTAATGCAATGATAAATCCTTATCAAACTACAATTGATATACATTCTAACTACTTTTGTACATCTTGCAGAGGAGATTGTGGGGTCTACACCTTGAAGCACATTGAGTTGTTGATGCTTGGCATGACAAACATGGATCTTGCGTCCGACAAATTTGTAGATGGACACAAAAATCAAATGGCTCATAGTATTTTTAGATGTCGTTGGGATGATATTTAAAGACATTTGTTTGATTTGGCGAAATTTATCTTGCTCGTGTTTTCAGGATGTTTACAAACTTGTGTTTACTATTTCCAGGATGTTTTCAAGCAATATGGTGCTTAAGTCAGGACATATTCTCGTTTTACATGCAAACAACCCGGTTTGTCTGGTCATTTTCAGTACGTAAACCAAAGCTTTTCAAGCAATATGGTGCTTAAGTCATGACATATTCTCATTTTACAAGCAAAGAACCCGGTTTATCAGGTCATTTTCAGTACATAAACCTAAGCTTTTCAAGCAATTTGCAAGCATGCACATTTCAGCCAAGAGCTAGATACACCATAAGGAGGACAATACCACCACACCAAGTACATAGCCTTATGACGGACCCTACCAAATACATTGTCTTGCTAAACATAAGTTTATGACTAATTATCATATTTTAACCAACAAGGTTACAAATTGGACAACCAGTACAATAACTAACACCACAAGAACCACCACACCAAGTACAACTTTCAAAACTAAATTTTTTGTTTTGATCTTCATAATATCATTGCTTGAAGTCAAATGATGCGGATAAATAAGCGTAGAGGTTGACCCGTGATCTTCAACTACTCTTACGCTTTCAATAGTCTCATTGACTCTAAAATCATAAGCTTGACCATTCACCCATTTGAAGTATTTGCAATCTTGACCTGCCTATGGTTGAATACAAAATTAAACCAATCAACTATCAGTGAAATCGTCGAAGAACTTAGTTTAAGTCTAAATAAAATCCCAATTGAATTACTAATTGAAAGCTTAAATCATCTCTCACAATAATACATTGTTAGTCTAAATTTTGCACCAAATTCAAAAAACCCCAATTATACCCTAATTGAAAAAGCCTCAAATTAGAACCCTAAATCTATAACCCAAATCTTAAATCAAAACCCTAAAATTCAAATTCAATATTACCTTCCATAATGGACACCCATAGAACTGTTTTCCCGAATTTTGAGTGTATTTGCAAGTTTTTATTGTTGTAGGGAGGCCATGGAAACATCTTCAAGTTGATGATTCACCGGCTGCGTGCCCTCTCCTCCATGAATTTGAATTGGCAGATGAGCTTCCTTGTGTCCATCCTTTTGTCATCGTATAGTTTCCTCTCGTTTCCTCTTCGATGTTACTCTCGATTCCTCTCTTTTCGAAGAGGGTGTTATACCTCTTTCTCCTCTTCGATGTTCTTTCTTCTGTGCAAATATGAATTTTTACTTGTTTTTTTGGTTTTTATTAAAGAAATGAAATTTCAATGGTGATGTGATGTGTGTTAGGTCATCATCTTTATCAGTTTTTAGTACATAAACAAAAGCTTTTTCAAGCAATTTTCTTACATGCAGATTTGAGTCAATATTCTCCAACTTTTGCATAGCCAGAGCAAGATACACCATAAGGAGGATTAGGAGTTAGGGCGGAATTGAAACAAACATCAAACTTTTTTTAACCGTTTTTAAAACGGTTAAAAAACGGTTTAAAAACTTCCACATTAACCTAATATTTCCTACATTTAAACGGTTTTGAAACCGAAAAAATAGCCTTTCAAACGGTTTAAAAAGTGCATAAAACCGTTTAATATGGCGGGGTTAGCTCTCGAATAAAACCAAATCTTTGCAAAATTTTGAATTAAGTGAGGCCATATTGAAGTCTTACAATAAGTATTCATGTTTGTCAGGTCATTTTAAGTACATAAACCTAAGCTTTTGAATAAATCTTCTCCAAAGTGATCCTTTCCAATGCGTATCCGATTTGACCCCTCTTAATTTTCAATGAAAGACCCTTAACCCTTATTTCCTCAACTACCCGTCATTAACTCTACTCTCCATTCATCTTTGTGTATAAATATCGTGCATGCCTTGTGCAAATCCCTCACAAATCCTCCCTTACTCTCCAAGTCCTAAATCTCTCTAAAACTCCTCTCTCAAACTCCAAAAACTCTTTTGCAAAATGCCAGACTCATTCATTAAGGTCTACCTACAGGTATACTCGGATGGGGAATTATCCCCCACCACCGGCGAAATGGCGTTGTTAACCATGCATGTCTACATGAGGGGGGGGGGGGGGGGGGGGAGCACTAGACTCATCAAGGTGCCCAAAAACAAGATGGAGATTTGGTCCTTACATGGGATGATCAGCAACATGTCCACGTATGCAGGTAGTAAGTCGATTTTTTTAACAGGTCCCAGACTCCGGGCAACGACACCTTCAACCACTGTAGACGGACGACGACGTTGCAGATCTCGTCCGCCTCGACGAGAAGATAGCCGAAGTCAAAGTCTACGTGGTTCGTGATGAGAGTGATGCCGTGCTGCCCCAGTGATGCCCGTCGGGATACCGTGATGCGTGAGTGTGGAAAGGGTTGTTCCTGTAGTTTTAATGGTGTTCCTTAGTAGTTTTAATGTTGTTTATTTTGTGTTTGGGTGTGTACGTATTAATTTCCATGGAAACTTTGTCATGGAAAGGGAAGTTTGTAAGGTTATGTGTTGTTTTGGAATATTAAAAAGTATGATCCTTTGTCCATATTCCTGCGTTTATGAGTTTTGACTATATTCATGTGTGTTCAGGACAAATGTAACATTTTCATAATGCATGAACTGATTTTCAGGACAAACGCTGTTATATTTCAGAGCAATAACAACATTGAATATGTCAACATGCGTTTTCAGGACAAATGTAACGTTTTCAGGACAAACGATGTTATATATCAGAGCAATAACAACATATATGCAGGACAAACCACCCTAACATAACATAATCGAATTTGTAAATACTTATTACTTCATACACTTAAATCCTCTCAACCACCATGATAACATAACTTTTTTCCTTAGATAATCTCACCCAAAAATGCACATTCAAAATATGTCAAACCATGTTTTCTTCTTTTAGGGAGGCAAGTTCTAAGATATATAGTTTTTCAGGGCTTATAGTTCGTCTCCCACGCCGCCCTGTATCGGTTAATACGTAGTCTTCCAAAGAGGGAGAGTCTGATGAGGTATGCCCAACTTTGTAAGTTTATATATGCACATTTCAATCCATATATACACATTTCAATCATAGCCTATTTCAGTCGATATATGCACATTTCAGTTGATATATGCACATATCAGTCCATATATGCACATTTCAGAAGATGGTGTGGATGACAGAGTTGTGGAGGGAGGAAGAAAGGTTGATGGCAAAGGGAGATGACCCCTCTTAATTGAAGTCTTGGAATAAATATTCAAGTTTGTCAGGCCATATTTAAGTCTTACAATAAGTATTCAAGTTTGTCAGGACATATTGAATTAAGTCAGATCCTTTCCAATGCATATCCGATTTGACCCCTCTTAATTTTCACTAAAAGACCCTTAACCCTTACTTCCCCAAATCTTCTCTTAAGCTTTTGAATAAATCTTCTCCAATGTTATTGTTGTTTGTCAGTTGTAGTGTGTACTTAGATGATGTGTATTTGTCTGAATGACTTTCCCCCCTCCTTTTTATAAAAGGCGGGTGGCTGCATTGACTCTATTCCTGCACCCGTCCCATCATTGTTGTGTGGAGTTCCAATGTGTCTTTTCGACTACTCCCACGCATTTAATGGCGAAGGTTCTTGAAATAGTCCCGATTGCAGCGTGGGAGCACAACAGACTCGATATTCTCTACAAAGGTTCTTCAAATACTCCCACGCTCTCTTTCTTCTCTACAGGTATTTGATTTCTTGGCTTTTGTCTGCCCTACAATTCTCTTATTGTCTATGTTTGGCAGTCCTTTTTGTAGGTAGTTTGTTATGTTTGTTCGATTCACGATTTATATATTGCTAATTTGTACCTATAGCCATGGCCGTCGAGCATCAATTTGTGACTGGCGTGTACGCAGAGGTGTGGATCCTTTTGGAGGTGGGTCATTGGTTTGTGGTCGATATCGAGTTATACCGCAACCTTTTTTGTACTGTGTTTGACGTACTTTGTGGTTGTTGTAGGGAAGAAGATGAGCGACGACGTCGTTCAGCGCTACTTGAGCGACGTTGTCGCAAAGGATTTGGAGTTGGATGCCCTGGTGAAGGAATGTGTTCGGATGAGGTGGGAACTTGCTACGCTGGATGCGACAGGTGCTCAGACCCATGAAGAGCTAAGGCGGATAAAGCTAAAGTTTAGACTGGTAAGGGTTTTCTTGTATATTTTCTTCCTATGTGCAAGTGATGTGCCTAAGATGCTTTGTTTTTTTGGAAGATTGAGTGGGATTCCCTTTTCAATGACATCAACATTAAAATGGCATTTGAGCATGCGGAGTTCTTGAAGGGAGATCTGATGGCTCGCTATCTAGTTTGATGAATGCGTTTTTAAAAAGGTTTAGTTGGGTTGGTTATATGTGTAATGGGCTGCGGGTTGCCCGCCTTTTGTATGAACTTTGCAGTGGTAGTTTTTTTTGGTATGCGTGTAATGGGTATGTGTGGGGGATGCCATGCCAAGGGCACGTTTTTTTGGCAATGAACAATGTAATCTCTGGATAATGTTTTCATAACAATGTAATCTCTTAGTATGTGTGGGGATGCGTTTATGATTTTTGACCATATGCATGCGTTTTCAGGACAAATATAACGTTTTCATAGAACATGAACACATTGTTAGGACAAACCCTAACGATTTTCTGGCCTTGTATATAAGGTATCCAAGCCTAGTATATAAGTAGATGAGATACTCCTCCTATTGTCAATTGGTTTTAAAAACATGATTCAAAACATTCTAGGGTTCATATGAAGAATAATAGACTACACAAATGATTGTGTTTATGTATTAAGTTTATAGACTAAGGTTCAAATCCTATTAGCTCAAATGGTAGAGCAATGTATTGGTATATATGGATGTGGGTTCGAATCCCTCATAGGCTACATTTTGTACTTGTGAAAAATGTATTGGTATACCTGGGTTCACGTGTATCATGTTCAAGTTCTTATGTATTCTCCTAATGCTCGTATCTAATTTTCATAGCTTAGGAATAATGACAACAAATATAACCATATATTGTTCATACTTATTTTTAATACATGGCATTCATCCACGTCCAAATCACAAATATCTCTCTGAAACTGTAAATATTTTGAATACATTGCATGGCATTACGGTTTTTGTCAGGGCAAGAATGTAGGTTGTCAGGACGTATTGAAGGTTTATAGGACGTGCGTTACTTTTATAGTGATTTTTTCGTCACGCAAATGATCATGTCAGGACATATATGTAGTTTTATAGGGCGTCCTTGAGTTTTACAGTTTGTTCTTATGAGTTTTACAAAAATAAGAAGTAATACGAGCAACTCTTAAGCAAAGATTGAAATTATCAAGTTTATAACCCAACCAAAAGGGGAACTGCAACAAAAAGAGGTATGGTCTAAGACTATAAAGACTTAAACCATACATCTTTTCAAGCACCCAACAACAACAGACTCAATATTTATGCGATGACGTTTACCAGCATAAACGCCCAAAAAACACCAACAAGATGACAGTTCTAAACAAAAAAACTAACCCAGCCTCTTCCTAGAATCTTTCGTCAGTCCTTCTCGTCCTACAATACTACTTGTTGTGTCCTAGGTTGCCACAATAAGAACACCGTCTCTTCCTAGAATAGTTTGTCTCCCACGTCGCCCTGTATCGGTTAATACGTGGCCTTCCAGGAGGAAGTTTTACCTTTGGTGCATAGCATGTGATGGATGACACAACTTCAGGAACTGACCATCAGTTTGTGGGAGGAAAAAGATGCACAATTTCCTTGTACACTTCTCTCACGCAGTCGTTCTTGAACATGGGATGGACGAGATCAGTGAGTCGCACTCCTCTATCACTTGCAACCGCTATGGCATGAGCACATGAAACTTTATCAATCTGGAACATGTTATAATCACATGTACGAGCATTAAGGTTCACAGAGTATCTGATAGTTCCTTGTATAACCTCTGCTTCAAAATGGCTAAGTCTTCGAACACTCATCTTAGTTGACCTTTTGTAGTTGACTTCTACCAGCGTGTACACAGAGGGTGACAAATATTGGTCCCATTTTGAAGTCGTTTCCCTTCTTCACAAAACCATTTAGAAATAGTCTCAAGAATCGCATCAAACAAAGCCAAAATAGGCCATTGACGCTGTGTTTTCCACATGCCATTAAGACACTCGGCGTTATTGCTCGTCATGATGTTAAACCTGTTCCCATGAAAATGCGCCCTCGCCCAGTTTATAAGTCCAGCTTCTTTTAGATATTGACCAATCTTTGGAGATGTAGCTGTAATTTGATCAAACTGATGATTGAACTCAGCTACTGTATAAGCCTGCGCAGCTTTTTTTGAATATGCCGAAGAGGTCTTTCCTGCCAAACTTCCTCTTGAAATTTTAGTATATGTGATATATGCAATATCCATGCTTGGCGAAACGATAGCTATTTCTCAGAGCCTTTCCAATGCTAACATGACGTCAGACACAAAATACAACTCGGGATGATCTGGAACAACAACCCTCAATTCACTGAAGAAAAATGACCATGCATCATCGTTCTCACTGTTAACAACGGAAACAACAAGTGGATATATTTGGTAGTTTCCATCTTGTGCCGTAGCTAGGAGAAGTATCCCCTTGAACAAGGCTGTCAGGTGAGTGCCGTCAACTGATATTACCTATATACACAAAACTATGTTGTCAATAGTTGCCCTGAAAATGTTATGATATGCTTTGAAAATAACCATATATGTGTTGACTTATGATGCTTGTTCTGTTTGTCACACATGCAGTCATATAGGCTTTTGACCTGACAGTGAAATTATTTGTTCTGACATTGACAATAATCAGACTGAATTTAAAGCTTTGTACTAACCTTTTTCAGATGTGGCGCTGCCCTTATCCATGGACCTAAAGTCCAGAAGACATACTTGAAGCGTTGGTCAGCATCTCTGACTATTCTCGTGTATGTTCCCGAATTAGATTTCTCTAACATGTGCATGTAAGAGTACATTGCCGTATATCTATCCTCAGCTGTACCATGTGCCATATTCTGGGCGAAGAGTCGCGCTCGATTGGCTTTGTAGTAGCTTGTCCTTATCCCATGCTCTAACATGAAATCCTGAATTTCTGAAGCACGGAGGCCTTTACGGCCATTTAAAAACCTGAGATGTCACGAAGTGAATCTATAAATGCATTCATATTGGCCTTTGATAAGAAAAATTGTTCAAAGGAAAGAAAAACATACTTGTGAAGTACTTTCTCGGCAATCAGCCGAGAAGTTGCTCATTTGTGATGATTGTGGTTTACTCTCATGCCACATGTATGATCCGCCACATATTGTCGCACCTTGAACAAGGACGTTTTTCAATACAATGAGCCACGACAAACGAAGGTGCATTTGTCATCAACACACTCAACATCATAAGTGGACTTGTCAGACCTTTTCACACGCATTTCATAGAAATTTTCCATTGCCAGGGAAAAGAGTGCAGCTTTGAACTCTTCCTTAGAATTGAAGAGCTGACCAACCTTCATTGTTGGATATGAGGACTTGTTTTCACTTGTTTCCTCATCTTCAACTAACATGCGCTGCATGTCCCTCTCCGTTGGATAGTACCTCTTTTCAATCTCTCTAAGCATGTCTTCATCAACATCAATCTCTTCTTCTTGGTCCTCCTCTATTTGCTCCTCGTTGTATGTTCCCTCATTGCCATTTATTTTCTCCCACACATCATCAAGACCAACAATATTTACATCATCACCTGAAGCATACCCTAAACCATCACCACCATCAACATGATCATCATCACCTGATTCATAACAGCCCCCGTAATCAAAACCATCTCCTATTTCATCCTCCAAAGAATCTCCACAATTGGCATAATCAGTTATTTTCTCCTTTTCTTTGTTTCTTGATGTAGCAGCTTCAATGTCCTCATCATCGCTGCTCAATGATATAATGTCTTCCTGTATCATGGGACACTTTCTCTTGTCCCCCCCCCCACTTCTTCCCTTTTTAATCTCCTTAACTCTGCTTCGTTGTCAGCTTTAATAATTTCATCGACTGGCCTAACATAAGTGTCGGGTGTTCTGACTTTTTGAAAAAATGACCTGAAAAAGTCTTTATTGTCTTGGCTCTGAGTTGGTGGTGGAGCTATTGGAGAAGTAAGAGTACGATGTTCAGCCCTTTCACTTCGAATCTCTTCCTTGTTTAAAAGGTTGGTGTACAACTCAATCTTCCACTCTGGTGCATTTTCTCCACAGTTGTTCAAGAACTTGAACGCATCAAGATCGTCGTCATCATTTATAACGATCGGTGGAAGTTCTGGTATATTTGGATAAACGTATTGCATCTGCACAAACAACTTCTCTTCATCAAATGGATTCTTCTCAATCCATTTGTTACGCAGTGTAGCCAAGTCTATGTCAGGGGAACGCAACATGGCTTTCACTGTTCTATCACCCTCATACAACTACCTTTTCCCTTGTTGTTTCCATTCTCCACTACTGATGAACTTCACATACACTACTTTCGTACCTAAAAATAAAGAAGGTTTTTGAACTTCACGTATACAGAGGGAAAAATCGAATGTTTTTCAGGAGAGTTTACTCACTCATTCAAGCTTTAATGGAGGGCGTCAGGTGCGAAATATCTCACGTGGAGTAAATGCTAGAAACTTTGTCAGGCCGCTTTGAAGTTCTTCAGGAATATTCAGGGATTGTTGTCAGGCAGAGTGAGTTATGCTGGAGGGATTAGGGTTGAAGGAGGAGATTACTTTTCTTTTGGAGGGAAACTTGCCCGCCAATTTTAGTGCAGTACAGTTCTAGGAGGTAGCTTGAGGCCATAGCATGTTGATGGATGGGGCTGCCACCGGGAAGAAGAAAGATTAATGAGAGATTACGGATTTCTTTTATCTTTTTTGGAGAAAATATTAGTCAACTTTTAAGGATATTTCATTGAAAAGAAAAGAAAAATTCATATCCTATCTATAGCAAAAATACCATAAAAAATAAAAAAAATTGATATTTTTGCAATACTTTTTAAAACATGAATTTCTTGCAAGTTGTTATTGGAAATCTGGTATTTTTGCAATTACACCTATATATAAATGCATACATGTATTCATAAAAAAAAAACAGGACATGTTCTAGGTGTGAATAAATACTATTCTAGCTTGTTGTTTTCTTTAATCGCATTTATTTTTGTAATTAATATACCTAATTTTCCGATCGATATATTTCACCCTAACGGACGCTAATTGATGACAATTTATATTCTTTAATCTTCGATTAAAGAAAATATAGCCTCTTTTTGTACGTAAGAAGGCAATACTATAAAGTCTATAATATAATGAAAGCAATATTATAGAACATGTGATCTCAACAAAACAAGTCAGGCATCTATTAATGAATTAAGAGATAAGCTTAAAATGCAATGTCAACACTTGAACGTTTTGCCTATAGTCCGATTTGATTTATAGTTGCTTTATGTGCGACTTACTTAGGGAGTAAATCTTTTTACTCATAAGAAACTCTGTTTTACCTTAAAAATTTGAATGTATTTTTTTATTTTTTTGATAAAGTAAAAATTAGACAGAAAACCACAAAATAAACGGTTTGCAGGCCACCGTGATTTCATACATATCATGCTATGAGTAGGGGTAAGTAAAAATATCTGATCCGGCCGACCCGATCTGATAACTCGTCAATCCGAACCCTAAAAGTCCGTATCCGAAAACATTCGTTTAATTTTTATCCGAATCCGATTCGGACGATTTTTCCGGATATTTGGACCGGATACGGATCGGGATATTTTGCTTACCGGATATCCGGAAATTCGATACTATAACTATATAATATATATGTTTTTATAACTAATATACAATGTTTAATTAGTTTAGATGATCTCAAAATGGTGCTTGTACATTTATAAGTAATTAAACTCACTTCAATTCTCCAATACATCATTCCTTATTTTATTCATTTTAATAAAAACAACCTTGATCATTATTCTTATAAAATTAAAATCCTAAATCAATAATTCATGTACTAATTGTCGTCTCACTAAAAAGAGCAAATCTATTTTTTTTGTCAAGACTGAGTGTTCGATCATCATTGAATTGAATTTTGATTATATAAGTTAAAGTTACAACTTTATATATACTTGTCAATTCCTCTTATTATATAATATATACGTTTATGGTTCTCAATTTGAAAAGATTGAGAAGTTTAATTGTTTGAAAAAATTACAAGGACTTGCAAATGGTGTTGATGTTTGACATTTAGTTTGCACTTTATGGATTGTTAGTTTTGATTGAATTAGAAAAATTAACATTTTGATTGAATTAGAAAAATTAACATTTTGATTTAATTTTTAATAGGTTTTCTAGTAACCGGATAATTTGGATATCCGATTCGATCCGGATAATATTTACCGGATATCCGACGGACAGGACCGGATCGGATATATCCGTTTTCTCACCCCTAGCTATGAGTATCTTAACATTTAATAATAATGAGCAAAATGGGCTTATATGTATGGTGTGAAATTAAACGAGATATTTAAGAACGTGAGTCGTGACGGAGGAACAGTATATAGGAAGTGGATCAAATGAGAACCATTAGTTAGGAGAGAAATGTTAATAATTGTGGGCCGCCGGATTTGAGGGAAAGAACGACCAAGAATAAACTTTCATTAAAAGGCCAATAATTTGACCGTGCCGAATTTTTCCCGTATTTTTGCCGAATTTTTCGCGTATTATATGCGTTCTATTGGAAAAGTCCGTTTTCACTCACAAGTGACCATATTTTTGATGTTCATCATTTTTTTCCATAAATGTTCACCACTTTCATACAAGATGTTCACTATTTCAGCTGAATTTTACCTGTATTTTCCCTCAATTTTACCATAATTTTTCCCGTATTATACGCGTTTTTTGGGAAAAATACTTTTCATTTGCCGTGAATATATTTTCGATGTTCATCACTTTGCCCATAAATGTTCACCGCTTTCATACAAGATGTTTACTATTCCAGCCAAATTTTACCCGTATTTCCCCCCAATTTTACCCGAATTTTTATTATACGTTTTTTTTTGGAAAAATACATTGTCACTCGCTGTGAACATATTACCGATGTTCAACTATTTGTCCATAAATGTTCAACACCTTCAATCCAGATGTTCTATACTAGTATATTGTGATGAACATCTACTAACAAAATAATGAACATCTGTGTTCACTGAGGGGTTGTGAACAAATTTATGTTCATGACTTTGTCCATAAATGTTCACCACTTTCAATCCAGATGTTCACTATACTGTGTTGAACATTTACGAACAAAACAATGAACATCTGTGCTCACTGAGGCGTTATGAACACTTTTTCGACGTCCATCACTTGTTTGAAGCATACATGTGAAACATTATGCCTACATGTGCATCACAAAACACATACAAGAAAAAGTACCTAGTACTTACTTTAAACTTGATTTTATATTAAAGATTACTAATATTGCGTCATAAACATGCAATGAACATTAAATGATCATTTTTATAAAGATTTGAGAGTTTAGAAAGAAAAAAAACAAGAAAAACATTAGCAAATTCATTATTTTTTAGTGTAAAGTGGTGAACATCGCTGCATACTGTAATGAACATCTACGAACAAAACAGTGAACATCCATGTTAATTGGGAACAAACATGCGCGCGAGGGTGTGAACGCTTCTGATGCGTTCTCAGTTCTCTCATCAAATTTGGTTCTCACCAGAACCGGATGCACAATATATAATATTAAATTTGATTGTACTCCTGCGGCACAGTCAAACTGAATATTATATATAGCTTTGCTAAACACCATATGTTGAATGGATGAAAGAGAAACTCCTCTTTCTCTCCTCATGATGGCTTTTGCCAGATCCACTTTTTTGCCCGCTGGCAGGTGGTCGCCGATGGCCTCCTTACGGGATCGGCCGATAGACTAAACCCTACCAACAAACTTAACTATTTACCTAATTCAAACTTCAGATTGGATCTTTCTCACTCGGTGGAGGCGATCCTCGAAGACCTCCAGCCTAAATCTGATGCTTCCTCCCCCAATTCTTTCCGGTGAAGCTTTTTTCTAACCTTAACACTTACATCCCCTTGAATTGCATCCTGATTCACAACCTGTTATTGAGATATCCTCGGATCGGGTGTCCATTGACATTTCCCCAAATTCCAATCGAAACCCTAATTCCTAAATCAATTCTCTTAAAACCCCAAATTGTATACCCCTATGTACCCCTAATGCTCTTCCCTAGCTCGATTTGAAATCCCTTACTCCTCAATTGATTTGTGTTCTGTCTTGGATTCCCTAATTTTTTAACATCCCCTATTTACCTATTTTCTTTTGCTGGAACTCTCTCCGATATCCCTTTCTGTTTACTTGGAATGGTCTGCTCACCCACTGGATCCATCTCTCTCATCTCAATTGGGCAGGTAAATATGACTGCATCTTACCTATCAATTATGTTGTGGGATTGTATGAGAGGATGCTCTCTCTGTTGGCTTGCTGTTCAAGCCTCGCTGTAGAGATTGAGGAACCACTCTGTTATTCCCATGCAACCAAAATTTAACCTTTACACATCCATTTACCCAAGAGAGGCGGCTCCTTGAAAATCTCTCATCAAAACTATGAACAAAACTATCCCTTTATTACTATTAAGGGTGCTCTACATAGCAGATTTCATGTGTATTTAGTAGCATTTCTATTTTTTGTTACTGCTCACTCTAATCTGCATAAACTTTAATTCTTGTTCTACCATTTATAACTATCCATTCCCTATACTATGCACGCGTAATATTAATAGCCTAAACATGCTCTGTTGTAATCTTAAGTACCTTCTTTCTACTTTTCATAAGATCTGTCCATGCATGCCCCAACCCTTAAATGCGGTCTATTATCATATGAAGGGTCGCCCCTCTTATAACCCCAATTTCAAAACTCTTTTTCATTGTAATTTGAGATACACATATCCAATGATTTTTTTAGGTTCAGCTACTCTAATCATTGCTATTTATCTAGGCTTAACTTGTATTGCTTAATGTTTTTATTGCATGCAATATTACTGGTGCATTTGTGTGGCTAACTATCATTACGTATGTGCTAATCTTCTTATAAATTGCCCCTTTAACCCGCTTGATGGACACCATCTTACCTTACCCTCTATCTTGCTCATTACCTGCTTTACTGTTTCTACTCTTGCTTACTCTGTGCGCCTCTCTCTGTGTCTTATGGCTTCCTCCAAGAGCTACATGTCAGCTCTGGTCCATAACAAAGCTACTCACTCAAACTTTGATCACCCTTGTAACACCCCCGACTTATGTCGGTAGTGCCACACGCCAGTGACCTCAGACGTTAATGTCCAAAGTCATCCCAGGCTTTAATCGGAATAATTAAGCTTAAATAAATACATAAATATTAAATAATGAAAGAATAACCAGCGAAAGACATTTTAAATGAATAAGACTCAACCTTTTATTAAGATTCCTCTCGTCAAATAAGAATGACGATTTTACAACAAAGTATAATGACAGTGGAAGACTTTTAAATTACAACGGGAGACTCTTTTAAAATAGTCCTAATTACATGACTACGTATTACATTTATTTCAAATTAAACATGTACGCCTTAGAGATATTACTTCTTAAAACGCAAACTTCAACTACAAGCCTTCTCTTCGACTAGTTACTTCAATCGTCGCGGACCAACCTCTGATGTGCCGTATATGACGGATGACACCAGCCAACCATGTAAGGAATAAAATCCGGTTGGTTAGTCTAATGAAAGACTATGCAAGGGTGAAAACAGAATGGTTCTAGTGATCGTAACCGTTTACTATCATTGTCCCTTAAATAATAACCGAAGGAACGATACATAACCCGGAACTTTCACAGAATTATAGAAAAAGACATGCAATGAAAAGAAGACTCCAACGAAATTGAGTCTTATAGGAAAATATGAAGAATTGTTTGGGAACGTTATGTTTTCACACAAGTTTACAAAAACGACCTTGATTATTTGGGTCCACCACCAACCTCACCGCACAATGCGAATCCAGATTGGAAAGAGGACTTACTCTAATAGGAGTCCGGGGGGTTTCCATGTTGTACTCCTCGCCCGAGGGTATATTAATTATGTGCGTAAAAGCACTTATCTTATTTACTTCCAAATCGTACATTTAACGTTAAAGCTTTTAATCCACATCAATCTCGCAATGAGATATATAACATGGGACGAATCCCGAATGTTGGCACCAGCTAAGTGCACCACCACCTATATTCGGATAGGGGTAGGTCATGACCAAAAGCGTTAGGGCATTTATCTTCCTAACACGAAGTTATAAAGAAACGACTAGACCTCGTAAGGTACATAGCGTTCCTACGAATACTCATGCTAACTAAGCATGTAAGTCCACATATAAATCCACACCAAAATCCATTCATCACTTTATGACAAAATCATATAGAATTATATATAATATTGTTGTTTCAAGCAATATATACAACCTATTATAAATTCATATTATAACACATCATTTTATCAAATCTGTTTCCAAACAACAAACAACTTTATTCCAACTTAATTAAACAATTAAATAATTGATAATCAAGGGAAATATGGAATAATGAGCAAGAGCGAACCGCCACTTGCCTTAAACTAGACGAACGAAGAGGTCGGGTTCCGAGATCTGGAAACTTGCACCTGGGAACGATTCCCTACGACGACGACGAGTTTTACGACAAAACCCTAAGTTAGATACGATACGAAAAGACGAAGCGAAACGAAGAGAAAAGGCCAGTGCCGCGGTCGCGGATGGCATAGCCTCGATCGCGGCCTTGTTGGGCAAAATCGCGCCCGCGGTTTCATGCCTAGCCGAGACCGCGGGCCTCTACACAACCGCGATCGCGGTTTTTATGCCGTTGTCGCGGGATCCATTGTCGAACGACAATCTACATGAACACAACGGAGCCATACCAACGCCGATGAGGCTCAGATCTTGCTCCTTGGACAAGCGCGCACCTCCACCACTCCAAGAACTTTACAACGGCGACGACCTCGGCTTCCGGTGACGACAACTCCAACGGCAAACACCACGACGAAGCTTTTGATCGAGCCGAGTTGAGGAGGATTGAGTAGGATGTCGAGCCACGACAGTAAACAAGGCGCTTCTCGGGAGGCAACCCGATGTTAGGTACTTTCTTTTCCTTCCCTTAGTTTATTTTCTTTTGATTTTTTTTACTTTTGTAATTTTTGTAGTTCTGTGTCGAACTAACCTGCAGGAAGTGTGAAAAAAAAAGCGAAGAAGGAGAGGCGGCGACCGCCGCCAAACTTACGGCGACCGCCGCCAATCCCACTTTCGAATGCTTTGCTACGACAAATGGCAGCGACCGCCGTTTAACTACGGTGACCGCCGTTTAATGGCGGCGACCGCTGCCCTCCTTACGGCGACCTCCGCCATTTCTCAGGTAAAAAAAAAAAAAAACTTCCCGAAAAAACCTTAAACGGGGAGAAAAAAAAATAAAAAAAAAGTTTCACTGGAGGCCAGCTGTCCGAGTTTCCCATGGAGAGATGGTGCGCATCATGTTGTCAAGGAGGAGACATTAGACCTACACTTTTAATTGACAACGATGATGGCCTTATAATTGGCAGCTGAGGAGGAGGAACACTAGGGCCCACACCACGATTACATCTGGGCCCCATTTTTGTGTTCGTTGAAGGCCATGCAACCCAGCCATACTTGTTATACCACTATTCACCAGAGTGGTTCCTTTTGGTTGCATGGTAGGAGTTGATGGAGTTGAAGGCCGTGCAGCCCTGATTTCCTTAATGACCACCACACCTTACAGTGGTTCCCTATGGTTGCACGGTAGAGTTGAGATGAAGACACCCACCCAATACTAGAGACCTGGGCATATATTGTGAAGACCACCAGCGACACCTTCAGTGTCCAAGCAGCTTGGCGACGTGTGTGAGTCCATTCTTTGTCTTCCCTGTGCTTTATTCTTTTTGTCTTTCATTACATTGAGGACAATGCAATGTTTAAGCATGGGGGAGGATTCTATACTTGCTGCGTCGTTGAGGAAAAGAAAGAAAAAATGAAAAAGAGCCAAAAATTTGAAAAAAGGCAAAAAATTGAAATCCTGGGATAGGTCGAAAACCTGAAAAGACGGCCTAGGTAATAAGCAGGTGGCTTGGACCAGCATTAGGCTAGGGTAATAATTGGTCAAGAGTGATGTGAGTATATTGTGAGCCCATCTATTAAAAAATGAAATGAGTGGCTTGGTGAAAACCCGAAAGGACGCCTTGGCAAAATGAGTAAAAGAAGAAGAGTGATTTATAGGAATCATCATTTTTGCTGGCGTGGCGACATAAGAAGAGGTGATATAAGGAGGATTCGGGTAGGTCACTCTGGAGGTATAAGAAGATAGATGGGAGATAGGATTAGATTTTTTTTATTCACTCTATGGTGTTTGGGATAAGCTTGGGGGAAGTACTCTACTTTCCTTTTAGCTTGGATGTGTGTGGTGTTGTGAGTTGTTATTATGTTGTGCTGTGCTTATTATATGGGTGCCTGGAGTTTATTGTTAGGTGTGATTCTTGGAGGGGTTGAGTTTTCTATGCTTCCTGAAACCTTGGGGATTGATTGGAGGAGTAGGTTTACTTTAGCTTACTCAAGGTCGAGCAAGGTTTAAGCATGGGGGATTTGATCGGCACTATTTTGTAATGCATTTCTAGGGGTTGTTACCAGGTTTGAGGTGCTATTTGGATGGATTTAGTGCACAACTGTGGATTATGGAGTTAGAGAGGAGAAGTGTGGATTTGGTGGTCTGGAGAAGCAAATTGAAGATATCCAAAGGAAGAGGAGTTGACCACTGAGGAGACGAAGAAGAACCAAGGAGAGAGTCCACACGAGAGTAGAAGAACAATGTTCTGAATTCAACTGATTCGTTCTCTTTACTCAGACGTCCAAATGGAGTGATTCCAATTCGAGGAGTTAGCTCTTGAAGTCTACTGCAAGTACTCAAAATATGAGCGCAATACGAGTTGGGAATCAAAAGTTATGGCGTTTTTAAGGATGTGTCGCAGGAGCTGAACGGAAGAAATCTGGCGGCGACCGCCGCCAGGCTTACGGCGACCGCCACCAGGCTTACGGTGACCGCCGCCGTGTCGGATGCGGAACCGAACCACTTTTCCTTACTTTGTTATTTTGGATTATTATTAGTATTTTTTATTATTTCGTTTTTGACCTTTTTGGAAGACCTTATTATTTTCTAGTATTTAGGGTTAGAAGGGAGCTTGGCCTCCCTTATTCTCGAACCCTAATTTCATATTTTCCCTTTCTACGTACTTTGTTATGAAGAACTAAGCCTCCCTGGCTTAGTCAGACGCTGAAACTTTCGTTTTGATTCAGTTGTGAGATTCTCGTTCCTTATCTATTGCATGTATTTTATCTATTCTCTTGCTTGATTGTTTATGATTAATATTGATAATCTCTAGCATGCGCAACTAGGGTTTGTTTCTATTGATTGATTGCTAAATCTATATTGTTACTGGTTGAGCATATCTATTTCAGAGTATCAACTGCATCGTACTAGTATCTAGTTGTGCTAGTCTTATGCAGAAGAGAACTGATTTATATTCTAGGATAAAAGCTGGTTGTTTTATGCTAGAATTGTATCCAACTATATTCCTATCCGTAACGCTGCTGTTAAACTGAATCTTGATAGTTTCAGGGTTGTTTAATTAGTTAGTACTAATAGTATCTGGTTGTGCTATTAGTTATATCTGAAATGGAATTGGAATTTCCATTGCATGAGATATTGAATGAGTTTCTAGGATCAACTTGTCATACGAATAGTGGATGTTGTTTGACTGGGCTATTTTCCCCATCACTGATTTCACAACTTTTAGTTTGTTTGCCTTTGCATGCTTAGATTTACTGAAACATACAAAACCCCCTTTTGGTTACTTTGGATTGACATATAAATTGCATATAACGATAGACTCTGTCTCCCTGTGGACTCGACCTTTACTTACCTATGACTACGGTTTAAGGTTTGTTTGGATATTTTGCATAACAGTAATTAGCACGACAAATTCCTGTTATCAGCTTTATTGAGAGAGGGAGAGATGGTGATGAGAAGAAGGCTCAGATTGCCCCTATTTATAGGGTGAGGGTAGAGCTCCCCCACTTAATGGGAGGAAGCGCAACCGATTAGCATCCTTCCACCAGTCGCTTGGAGAAGATACGCCGGATTCCCAATCATCGGCGTCACAGGGAAGACGAGGAAGAAGACGAAGCAGAAAACCGTGATTGCGGTTTCACAACCGCGATCGCGGTTTCAAAACCGCGGTCGCGGCCATTGCTGTGCTCGCGGCTGCTTAGCCGCGATCATGGGCATTGCCGCGCCTGGGGTTCTCGGACCTTTATCGCGGGTCCTTGATAAATTTCAGTTTTAGCAATTCTTCAATAATTAAACCCATATATTTCATTAAATGTGTATCCACACAATCATATGGTTCTTACAGGATTACAGAACATTCCTAACACGTCTTGCTTACAAAACGAAAGTTTGAAAAACTACACAAATACCCAGATCGTATCTAACTTAGGGTTTTGTCGTAAAACTCGTCGTCGTCATAGGGAATCGTTCTCAGGTGCAAGTTTCCAGATCTCGGAACTCGACCTCTTCGTTCGTCTAGTTTAAGGCAAGTGGCAGTTCTCTCTTGCTCATTATTCCATATTTCCCTTGATTATCAATTATTTAATTGTTTAATTGAGTTAGAATAAATTTGTTGTTTTGGTGTTTGGGAACAGATTTGATAAAACAATGTGTTAAAATATGAATTTATAATAGGTTGTATATATTGCTAGAAACAACGCTATTATATATAATTCTATATGATATTATCATAAAGTGATGAATGGATTTTGGTGTGGATTTATATGTGGACTTACATGCTTAGTTAGCACGAGTATTCGTAGGAATACTATGTACCTTACGACGTCTAGTCGTTTCTTTATAACTTCGTGTTAGGAAGATAAATGCCCTAACGCTTTTGGTCATGACCTACCCCTATCCGAATATAGGTGGTGGTGCACTTAGCTAGTGCCAACATTCGGGATTCATCGCATGTTATAGATCTCATTGCGAGATTGATGTGGATTAAAAGCTTTAACGTTAAATGTACGTTTTGGAAGTAAATAAGATAAGTGATTTTACTCACATAATTAATATACCCTCGGGCGAGGAGTACAACGTGGAAACCACCCGGACTCTTGTTAGAGTATATCCTCTTTCCAATCTGGATTCGCATTGTGTGGTGAGGTTGGTCATGGACCCAAATAATCAAGGTCGTTTTTGTAAACTTTTGTGAAAACTTAACGTTCCCAAACAATTCTTCATATTTTCCTATAAGACTCAATTCCGTTGGAGTCTTCTTTTCGTTGCATGTCTTTTTCTATAATTCCGTGAAAGTTTCGGGTTATGTATCGTTCCTTCGGTTTTTATTCGAGAGACAATGATAGTAAACGGTTACGATCACTAGAACCATTCTGTTTTCACCCTTGCATAGTCTTTCATTAGACTAACCAACCGGGTTTTATTCCTTGCATGATTGGCTGGTGTCATCCGTCCTATACGGCACATCAGAGGTTGGTCCCCTACGATTGAAGTAACTAGTCGAAGAGAAGGCTTGCAGTTGAGGTTTGCGTTTTAAGAAGTAATATCTCCAAGTCGTACATGTTTAATTTGAAATAAATGTAATACGTAGTCATGTAATTAGGACTATTTTAAAAGAGTCTTCCGCTGTAATTTAAAAGTCTTCCGCTGTCATTATACTTTGTTGTAAAACCGTCCTTTTCATTTGACGAGAGAAATCTTAATAAAAGGTTGAGTCTTATTCATTTAAAATGTCTTCAGCTGGTTATTCTTTCATTATTTAATATTTATGTATTTATTTAAGCTTAATTGTTCCGATTAAAGCCTGGGGTGACTTTGGACATTAACGTCTGAGGTCACTGGCGTGTGGCACTACCGACATAAGTCCGGGGTGTTACAATTATGGTATCAGAGCAATGGTTTTAAAATTCTTGGCCTACTGTCAGGTTTGAGAATTTTCAAAATTATTTTTCAAAACCATTTTCAAACTATTTTATTCTTGAAATTTTGGGAGTTTAAATGTTAGTATTAAATTTAAGATTTTCAATTACTTAAGAGTTATGAAATTTAAAAGTAATGGTGTCCTAATATTTAATGAATAAAATGGTGTTTGAAATGGTGTTAAAAGTAATATTAAACTCTCTTATGTTAAGAATTAATTTTCATAGTACTTTTATCAATTAATGTTATAAACGTTTAAAATTAAGTTTGTGTTATAACTTTAAAAGTATGGTTTGGATCTTGGTAAGAGTTTACAATGAAATAATAATGTCTTTATTTCAATAAAATAACTATATAAATAATGATTTTTCCAAGTTAAGTATATAGGATTTATATGTATAAAGTATAAGGTTTAATAATAAGTGGTTTTTCAAACTATTGCAAACTTCGAGTTGTTACTTATTCCTTAGATCCATTCTTAGGGATATTGTCTTTTCTTAGGTTTAATGTCATTTAAAGGTTGATATTTCTCCTAATGGATCCATTCTCAAGTAAACGGAAGAAGATCGTTTTAAGGTTAATGGTGGAGGGTCAGTCAAACTAATATAAAGTTATTGGGTTGGACCCTTACAATTCGTATCATAACGTAATTGATTAAGTATCATGTACGAGTTGGAAAACTTCTAAACTGAAATTATGGTTCATCAACAGATGGTGAACACCCGATCCACCAACCAAGCAGTTAATAAAGGTCCTAACAACGGTTCCCGAATTCAGCTGAGGAGTGCTACTCAGCAAGGGGATGACGCGAGATCTGACTCACATAATAATGACCCGACCCTGCGGCAAGATGTTCATCAGGGACAAGTGGACCCTCAAGCTGCGAGGGAAGTTCCACCTTATGCCCCGATCGTGTTGGATGCGACGGTCATTGGGCAAATAGTGAGGCAAGTGGTCGAGGTACTGACAACCCAAGGGATACCGCAAGCTCAAGCGGCTCCCAATCCTCAAGTTGCAACTAATGTGGTGGGGCGTAAAGGTCCTACACATCCGGTGGCTCCCGAGAGAAATGACAGGAATTACAACCGGGCATTGAAGACGATCGATTCGATGTGCCCGGATAGGGGCCGGGGAACCAGTCAAGGTTGCCTATTGGTTTTCCCATATGGAGCGACTCTTTCGGAATGTGGTCTGCACCGAGGCTGAGCAAGTGCACATTGCTTCGCTACATCTGAAAGACGGAGCAAGTGAGTGGTGGGAAGGAACCGGTTTGGACGACCACCCAAATCTGAGCTGGGCAATGTTCAAGGCCAAGCTCACTGATCACTTCTTCTCTCGTGCTATGAGGGAAGAGAAGCTGAAGGAGTTCCTCTACCCAGAGACTGAAGGACTGAAAGTGTCTGAGCTGGCGGCAAAGTTTAATCACTTACTGCATTATGCTGGTTCAGACGTGCATTCAGAAGAACAGAAGATCTGGTACTTCCATGGATGGATGAGCCCAAAAATCAAACCTCTGATGGTGCGTCACGGTTGCTCTACCTTGGAGCAGTATGTGGATGCGGCCTATAAGGTAGAGGTTACACTGGAAGAATCCACCCGAAAGCGGGAGGAACAGAATAAGGCCAAAGGTGGGCAACAGAACCGGAAGTTTAATGCATTTAAGCGGCCGACATCACCCTCCAAGTTTGAGAAGTCTGGTCGTGCTAAGACCGAGATGACTCAGTCTGGCTTCGCCAAAGGCTCAGGTTGGAGTAGCGGTGTGATTCAATGCCAAAACTGTGGTAAAGCTGGACACAAAAGTTCTAGTTGCCAAAAGAAGAAGCAGGTATGTTACAATTGTGGGAAGGAAGGCCACTTGAAAACATACTATAGGCAGAAGGGTCAAGGGCTAACACAATCATATCAGGCCTCAAATGTTGGCAGTAGGCAGAACCCAAAGCCGGAAGTGTCCGCTCCTGAGCAATTTGTCACTCGTAATAAAGGCAAGGCGCCATTGGAATCTTCGGGTTAAGGGCAGCGACTCTTTGTGATACGTCACCCCGACGGGAAGGAAACCCTGTACGAGTAGTGGTATTTTTGTATAGCTTTTTAAGAATAGAGAGCGATGACTTGTGTCGTTAGTCTCCATTGTTTAGTAATCTGTCTGTTCGACATTTTTTCAATTGTTTTAGTGTAATGATTTGAATAATAAAGAAGTGTTTCCTTGTTCCGGAAATTACTAAATTCGTTACTATTGCAAGTTGTTCGTTCATACGAGAATCCTTGAGTGCCAAAAGTAGTACATGTCATGTGTTGATAAAGACTGTCTAGACTCATAAAGGATAGTGTGGGTTGGGACATGTGTGATTGTTCCCTACTATGTTAGTGCTAGTTTCGAGGTCGAAACTATTCGTAAGAACCCCTCTATTTTCTTGAAATAATGTCAAGTTGGGCATTGACATTATTTGTTCCCTTCGCTCGAATTCTAGAGCATTGTCTTGAGAGGTTAATGTTGTAAATATTCCTTGCTATAAGGATTTGGTGTGTGTAGTAATGCTTTATGGAGTTTGAGGTTATTCCTCATATGCATACTCTGAGCATTAGATGGGGTGAGTTGTTTAAATTATACATTTAAGTGAATAAATGTATAAGAGAGATATTTCATAAGGAGTTCATTTTCTCTAATATGTTCGTACTCTAATACGATCTTGAATAAACTTTAGAAACCAAGAGTTATGGTTATGGGGTTTACAAGTGAGTGTGCCATTGTAGGACTAGTGGTTAAAGTTTTTGGAAAAGCTAAGTGTGTGAAATCATAAGTATTATTTTGGAAGACCTATTTGAGGTTTCGTTATGAGGTTTTCTTAAGGAAATGATATAATGAGATGATGATACGAGAAGTGTTAAGGTGATTAAGTCTTGGGTAAATACTAAATTTCGATAAAGCAAAAGGTTGCTTGATTTGGGATAATAAATTGTATGAGGACGATTAAGTGTTTAAGGATTTATGGTTGAATAACAAACTCAGTCGGTAAAAGTTTGTTTTAATTTATAGGGATTAAGAGTACGTGATAACTTAAGTGTATGGATTTTATCAAATGGACTTGGTGAAAAAGTGACCTATGTCTATTAAAGTGATCTTATGACATGTTTTGGGTAAATAAGGTGATTGATTATAATCGTGTGAAACGGACTATTAAAATCATGTTTGAGGAAAACATGAAAAAGATGTTGTGTGATTAATTGAGGAAAATTGAGGAATTCTGAAGGTCTTATGTTAGATCCTGATTAATGGAAAGATTTTGGGTTAAGAGATGGCATAAGGGCCAAATTTAATTAAGGTAAATAATGAAATAGATGAGGTGCATATGTAAGGAGTAAGACGATATGACAATTGGGGGTACTGAGTTAGGTTATAATGAGATAAGGTATGAACTTTGGGAGTCAGTTATAAAAGAGAAAAGTTGAGAGAAAAGGTGTGTTCACAAACTTAAGGTGTATTAAGATCGTGTGATGATTTTGGAGACTATGATTTTAAGGTAATCATGATCTTGTGAGTATATTAAGAGTTGGCATATGAGATAACATATGGAAACGGGACATATGATGGATGTCATGGTTGAGGAAACATATCAAATTTCCTAGGATTAATTTTGAGTACGAAATAATTGAGGATACTAAACTCAAGTAGGGAGGTTAATGTGGAAATCGATCCTTCTAACTTGGTAGTGTTAGTTTCGGGGTCGAAGTGTTAGTTTCGGGGTCGAAACTATATTTAGAGGGGTAGTAATGTAATAACCCTCAATTTTGGTAGGGGTATTTGTGTAATTTTTCAAACCTAACAATAGGCCAAGAATTTTAAAACCATTGCTCTGATATCATAATTGTAACACCCCCGACTTATGTCGGTAGTGCCACACACCAGTGACCTCAGACGTTAATGTCCAAAGTCACCCCAGGCTTTAATTCGGAACAATTAAGCTTAAACAAATACATAAATATTAATTAATGAAAGATAAACCAGCAGAAGACATTTTAAATGAATAAGACTCAACCTTTTTATTAAGATTCCTCTCGTAAAATGAGAAGGACGGTTTTACAACAAAGTATAGTGACAACGGAAGACTTTTAAATTACAATAGAACACTCTTTTAAAATAGTCCTAATTACATGACTATGTATTACATTTATTTCAAATTAAACATGTACACCTTGGAGATATTACTTCTTAAAACACAAACTTCAACTGCAAGCCTTCTCTTCGACTAGTTACTTCAATCTTCGGGGACCAACCTCTGATGTGCTGTATAGGACGGATGACACTAGCCAACCATGCAAGGAATAAAAGCCGGTTGGTTAGTCTAATGAAAGACTATGCAAGGGTGAAAACAGAATGGTTCTAGTGATCGTAACCGTTTACTATCATTGTCCCTCGAATAATAACCGAAAGAACGATACATAACACGGAACTTTCACGGAATTATAGAAAAAGACATGCAATGAAAAGAAGACTCCAACGGAATTGAGTCTTATAGGAAAATAAGAAGAATTGTTAGGGAACATTAAGTTTTCACACAAGTTTACAAAAACGACCTTGATTATTTGGGTCCACGACCAACCTCACCGCACAATGCGAATCCAGATTGGAAAGAGGACTTACTTTAACAAGAGTCTGGGCGGTTTCCACGTTGTACTCCTCGCCCGAGGGTATATTAATTATGTGCGTAAAAGCACTTATCTTATTTACTTCCAAAACGTACATTTAACGTTAAAGCTTTTAATCCACATCAATCTCGTAATGAGATATATAACATGGGACAAATCATGAATGTTGGCACTAGCTAAGTGCACTACCACCTATATTCGGATAGGGGTAGGTCATGACCAAAAGCGTTAAGGGAATTTGTCTTCCTAACATGAAGTTATAAAGAAACGACTAGACCTCGTAAGGTACATAGCGTTCCTATGAATACTCGTGCTAACTTAGCATGTAAGTCCACATATAAATCCACACCAAAATTCATTCATCACTTTATGATAATATCATATAGAATTATATATAACAGCGTTGTTTCTAGCAATATATACAACCTATTATAAATTCATATTTTAACACATCGTTTTATCAAATCTGTTCCCAAACACCAAAACAACAACTTTATTCCAACTTAATTAACCAATTAAATAATTGATAATCAAGGGTAATATGGAATAATGAGCAAGAGCGAACCACCACTTGCCTTAAACTAGACGAACGAAGAGGTCGGGTTTCGAGATCTGGAAACTTACACTTGAGAACGATTCCCTACGACGACGAGTTTTACGACAAAACCCTAAGTTAGATACGATACGAAAAGACGAAGCGAAACGAAGAGAAAAGGCCAGTTCTGCGGTCGCGGATGGCATAGCTGCGATCGCGGCCTTGCTGGGCAAAACCGCGCCCGCGGTTTCATGCCTAGCCGAGACCACGGGCCTCTGCCCAGCCGCGATCGCAGTTTTTATGCCACGGTCACGAGATCCATTGTCGAACGACAATCTACATGAACACAACGGAGCCATACCAACGCCGACGAGGCTTCGATCTTGCTCCTTGGACAAGCACGCTCCTCCACCACTCCAAGAACTTCACAACGACGACGACCTCGGCTTCCGGCGACGACAACTCCGACGGCAAATACCACGACAAAGCTTTATTGAGAGAGGGAGAGATGGTGATGAGAAGAAGGCTCGGATTGCCCCTATTTATAGGGTGAGAGTGGAGCTCCCCCACTTAATGTGAGGAAGCACAACCGATTAGCATCCCTCCATCGGTCGCTCGGAGAAGAAACGCCGGATTCCCAATTGTCGGCGTCACAGGGAAGACGAGGAAGAAGACGAAGCAGAAAACCGCGATCGCGGTTTCAGAACCGCGATCGCGGGTTGGCCTTTTGCCAAAACCGCGGTCACGGCCATTGCTGCGCTCGCGGCTGCTTAGTCGCGATCGCGGGCAATGCCTCGCTTGGGGTTCTCGGACCTTGATCGCGGGTCCTTGATAAATTCCGGTTTTAGCAATTCTTCAATAATTAAACCCATATATTTCATTAACTGTGTATCCACACAATCATATGGTTCTTACAGGATTACGGAACATTCCTAACACGTCTTGCTTACAAAACGAAAGTTTGAAAAATTACACAAATACCCCTACCAAAATTGAGGGTTATTACAACCCTCCCAACAGTCCCCATACGCTTCCTATGTCCTGCATCCAGACTTTTCACCTTGTTCCCACCTCTCACCACCTAAACTTCGATGATCAGTCTAAAACTGCTACCCCTGGCTCTCCTCCTTCTGATAATGACCCCCATGCTATCCCTACCACTATAAATGATCTCCCCACTATCAGAAAGGAGAGGTTTGGCCTTGCTCGCTTTGGCATTTTGGCCAAAATGGTTGAGGAGCCTCTTGATCCTAAGATCATCACTGGTAAAATGAAGCTTGACTGGAAGAATACCAAGGGAGTTATCCACTTTCAAGAGCTTCCTAATAACTGGCTTCCTTTAGATTTTCCAATCACGATGACAGAGATCTAGTTTGGAACAATAGGCCCTACCATGTCCAAGGTAAGCTTTTGGCTATATTTTCCTGGATTGATTCCTTTCAACCTTTCAAAGAAGAGGTCACTCGGGCTGACCTTCGGATTAGAATTCCATTCCTTCCTGCCGACTTGTATAACCAGACTGCTATTGATTTCATCCTCATGGATAATCATGTTGGTCACTTCATTAAGCTTGATCATGCCTCCACAGTGAGAAATAAAATGAAGTTTGCTAGAGTTTGCATTAATGTCGACTTAACTAGCCCTCTTGTCTTTGTTGTTACTATGAATGCCCAAGATGGATCTGACATGGCCCTTCGGGTGTGGTATGAGGACTTCTCCACAGGATGTGGTTCTTGTTGGGATCCTGACCACATCTATGATGCTTGTATCCTTAATGTTGTTCAAACTAGAAGACTTGCCATTACTATTGCTTTTGTGTCGGAGCATGATGCTCTTGAGCAGGAGACCAGAAGAAGGATTCTTGGCTATACAGGAAGTGCTACTAACAGGACCTCTAGTTCTAGAGGTCCCACTATTGTAAGAAGTAATTTCCAAACTGATTATGCCTCCAGCTCCAAGAAAGGCAAAAATGTTGTCACACAAGAAGGCCCTATACTCAATGCCCCACCTGTCCCCTTCTCTGCCTCTCCACAAGGCTAGATGCTTCCTCACCAGCTTAAAAGCATGTTGAATACTGAATTGCTAGCCTAGCTTGACCCCAATTTCCCTATGGATCTCAACAAGATTCTCTCCATGGCACCTGCCCCCACCTATGCTACCGATCTTATTCCTCTTATCACCGCTGAGACTGTGATGACCTCTCCTGCTATCTGTGACCCCTCTGCTCCCCCTAGACTGGATGACACCATTGCAGATGTTGTTACATATGCTTTGGTGCAACCCCATAACGTTAGTGGGGTGTTGGCTGCAGAAAGGGGATCTGAGTCCTCTAACTCAACTATTGTTAGATTGATGAAAAACATAGCCCTCCACCCTACTACTGATGATGTCTCCTCCTATCCGGATACCTCTAAGAGGAAGGATGATGAACCTGGACCCTTAACTACTCCCAAAAGAAAAAAGAAGAAGAAGAAGATTGCTTACTAATGATTTGCCCTAATAAATCTTTGATGTCTTTGTGTGTTGCTAGCCCTAGCTCCTATTGATAGGCGCTAAAGTCGTGACACCTAAACAAAGTAAATCCTTAAAAACCTAACTTAGTAGAATAGGCACGCAAGGGTCGAATCCCGCAGGGAGGAGTTATCTTTCTTTATGCAAGTAGTATGTCAAAGGTAACAAAAAGGGGGGTTTGTTGGTTGTTTGCAAGTAAACAAAGTGAACAAAAACAAAGGTTGTAATCAATTGGGAAAAAGTACTTAGCCAGACAAATATCCACCATTCATTCGACTGATTGATCCTAGATTATCTCTATTCCTTCCTATGATTATTCATGTCCCTATTCTGAAATAGTTACCAGTCCAACTAGTCCTGATAACCCTAACTATTAAACAATCAAGAGACCCTCAAGATTTAATCTAATAGCAGCAAGAAGCATAAGAATTAACAAGGATACATGCAACACCACAACCCGCAACATTTAACACATAATCAATTCTCTTCACAATAAACTAGTCCAACCAGTCCTAGAATATCATGTTTGCTACACAAGATAAGAGATTTCAACCCGAAATATCCAAACCCTAGCAATAGACAATTACTAATATCAACTAGATGATCAGGCCAGTCAAATCAGCAAGAATCAATAGGAATAAGCTCAAGAGAAAATATATAATCAAAGGAATAGGAATAGAATTATAATCTCACAACCATATGTCAAATGAAGGCTTCAATCGTTGGCCTAAGCAAAGGGTACTTAGTTCTTCATAGTCTTGAAACAAAAACTCAAAGGGAAAAATATGTTGAATAACGAACGATAAGATCCTCAAAGAGGCTGCTAGGAACTAGGTTTAAATAACCTAGCTAAACCTAAAAACCAAAGATAACAATTGAAATCTAAAAGGAAATAAAATAAAGTAATCGGAATAAAAGAAATAAAATAAAGTAAAACTCGGATCTTCGGACGAAACAATTCCCGCGCGCGTCTGATGCAGATTTCCGCGACCGCGGAGGATTTTCGGCGACCGCGGAAAAGTTCCTGTAAAGCTTCGCTGTTCGTATTTTTCCGCGACTGTTGCTTGATGATCCGCGACCGCGGATTCTTCACTATAGCTCTTCTCTGCTTCTTTCTTCGTCTTCTCTCGTGGCTTGTCTTCATCTTCAATATATCTTCATTTAAGCTCTTCTACGCCACCAATATCATACTTCTTCTCCACAACTCCATACTCCACAATAATGCTCTAAACATCTCCAAATGGTATCCAAAACACCGGTAACAACTCCTAGTTAAACCCTACAAAGTAGCGCTGATCACCTATCATATTAAGTTTAGTATTTGCTACTATTTTATCACCTCTACTACTACTATTGAATTTGATGTTCTCTACTTTTAGCTGATGGCTCCTTTTTGTAAGCATTGTGTGCTCCTTGGGTGTGAGCCCATCCTATGTAACTGCTCCTTATTTCACAGATGTAACCTAGGTCCCAGCTGGTGCTTCTACTGGGCCATTACTTATGCTACTTTATATTCTTAGTATTACTTTGACTTTTTTATTTGCATTGTTCTTCTGGACTGGAATACTCACGAAAAATCTACAAGAATTCCTCTACCTGTTTGTTGGACTACTAATTACAACTTGTGCAATGCATGCAAACAAGCTAAGTCTCCTCTTATGCCTTACTTCATTACTTGTTGCTACTTATTGTTTAACATTCACTTCAATTCACCCACTAATTCTTGCTATTATTGGCAGCTTTGTGTTCTGTTATCCTGGAGTCTCCAATACCAAATCCAAAGCCTTCACCAAGCACAACTGAAGACCTACCTCTCGTCTTTCAAGTTTTCTTGTTTATGCTTTGATGCCTGCAACTCTGATCTTATTAATCTCTGCTTTGGTTTGGCCATCATCATGTATGAAGTTAGATTTTGGTTTCTAACTTGTTGTTTACCATATAATGTTCTACCTCCTAGATTAGTGCTTCATAACTGCCTCTATCAGTCCAACTAGTTTTCTGGTTATGATACCATCATAGGACGTCTCCTTGGCTCCATGCTACCTTCTTTCCTTGAGGGTTGCAACAAGTTTGCTCTTAACTCTCTTATAATCATCTCCCCTATTTTCTTAAGGCCCACAAGCCGCAGCTTCCCACCTCTTTTTAGAGGTGCCACACCTTATTGATACTATGACATCAAAACCTTCAACTATAACATCACTAATTTTATCTTTTCACTTTGGCAAAATAGACCAATTCAAACACATATTCGTAAACGAACACTACAATGTGGTCTTGTTATCCTAAATCACAAATTATGAATATAGGTTACTGGAATGTTAGAGGGACAAGACGCCCATGTTTCTGGGAAGAATTAAACTACATCAAGAAATCGAACAACTTGAATATCTTTTCCCTTGCAGAAACAAAATGCAATATAATTCTGAATGATAATTTAATTCGTAAGAGTGGCTTCTAGGAAATTCTCTTTATTCCGTGTAATGACACTAGAGGAGGCTTATGGATCGTTTGGAACCACAACCAAGAGACAAAAAAAATCAAACTTCTTATTAGCCATGACAATATGGCCATCTACAAATTTGATCACGAAACTAATCCTTTCTTATGCGTATTTGTTTATGCCCCTTCTACGGAAGAAAACAAATAGGCATTCTGGTAAAAACTCGAGCAAGAAATTGTACAAATTGGATTACCAGTCATCCTGATCGGTGATGTAAATGAACTTGAGAATGATACTGAAAAACTAGGAGGGGCAATTATCAATCCATATAGATTTAGAAGACTATATAGCTTTCGAAATAATCTAGGTCTCATCAATACAAGAACATGTGGATTCCCTTTCAGGTGGAGGAAAAACACATATGCAGCAAATACATTATATGTAAAAGTAGATCGAGTCCTTATCCACCCAGACATTTTAGAAATAGCACCTGATTCAATAGTAAAACACTATCCGTTTACAACATCAGATCACTGCCTGATCACCTTCACCATTGGTAAAATATTTAGAAAAATAAACCCACCCTTTTGATTTCAAAATGCTTGGATGAACTTTAGACTATGAAAATTTAGTACAAAAAGTATGGAAGTACAAAATGCAAGGATCCTATATGTTTAAACTACAACAAAAACTTAAACTGTTGAAAAAATACTCAAAATCATAGGCCAAAGAAACTTTTTGTCATAATTTTAAGCAGTTGCAAGTATCTGAAACAAAACTAGAAGAAACCCAACACCAATTAATGATAACACCAAACTGCAAGAAAACTTTAAAGAGGCTTCAACTATTAACATCTAAGCATCAATGTATCCTGAAGTTCCAACATAAAAATTAGAAGAGCAAAAATCACCCACATAAAACTAGCAGACCGAAAGACGAAGTATTATCAAACAATCGCTAAAAATAAATTCACAAAACAATAAATAACAAAGTTCCAAAACAAAGAGGGTCTAGTAATCTTTGAACCAAATAACATTAAAGAAGAAATATCAAAAGAATTAGGAGCCAAATTTATATCCACACGTCAAAGTCCACAACCTAACTTAGATATCATTCAACAAGAATTAACTGAACATGATAATAGCCAACTTTTAAAAGCACCATCTATACTAGAATCAAAACAAGCCATAAACGACATGCCCCTAGACAAAACACTAGGACTTGATGGTTTCCCTATAGATTTTCATAAAAAATATTTGAACATTATAGGTAAAACAGTAATCAATGTAACTCGAGCCTTCTTCCATTTTGGAATTATGCTCAGGGAAGTAAGCCATGCTTATATTTCACTAATACCAAAAGTGGATAACCCGATCAATATAAATCATTTCAGACCCATTAGCTTATGTAATACAATGTATAAATTAATCACCAAAATTCTAGCAAATAAAATAAAACCCGTCCTTCACAGATTAATTCACCCTCTTCAAGGAGCGTTTGTAGAAGGCAAACTCATACAAGACAATATTCTAATAGCCCGTGAGATTTTCCATTCCTTTCATAAGAAAAAAAGTGGAAAACAATGCTGGATGGCAGTTAAACTAGATCTTGAAAAAGCATATGATAAAATCAGCTGAAATTTTATCCAACTTATCCTACTAGCCTTTGGTTTTGATAGAAAATTTATGCATCTTGTATTGGCATGCATCACAACTGCTTCTTTTTCGATAATCGTCAATAATGAACCAGGACACATTCAGATACCTACGTGTGGAATTAGACAAGGCGACCCAATGGCACCTTACATTTTTGTCCTTGTTATGGAATTTCTGGCAAGGACTCTTTCTACAGAATCTGAAAAACCAAACTCCAAAATAGGAATAAAACTCGTGAGAAATGGAACACCAATACCCTTTTTAACCTGCAGATGATACTATTATCTTTGTTGAAGCTTATGTTTCTTCGGCAAGGTATATCAAAACTTTTCTACAAGATTTCTCAAAGAAAACTGGACTAACAATAAATTTCCACAAAAGCTCAGTACAGTTCTCGTCCAATGCTTCACCTCAACTAATGAATAATTTAGCAGGTATGCTAGAAGTACCAATTACCCGAAACCTAGAAAAATATTTAGGTATACCTATACTATAGGGTTGTGTTCATAATGCAACTTTTCTTGAGGCTACAAATTCCTTACAAAAACAACTATCCAAACAGACAGCAAATTCTCTGTCCCAAGCAGGACGTAGTGTCTTAATTCAAGCAAACCTCATCTCGAAAGTTAATTTTCTGATGTAAAGTTTCCTTCTCCCTAAAGGAATTCTGGAGGAAATTGATAAAATAAACAAAAACTTCTTCTGGAACAAAATGGACACGTCAAATTTCCACCCCCTCATCAGCAAGGATCAAATTTGCACCCCGGAAAATGGAGGACTTGGCTTTCATACAACTGAAGTTAACAACAAATCATTACAAATAAAATTATTGTGGAAAATAAGCACTGAACTTGACAATGCCTGGGTTCGAATCATAAAATAAAAATATATAAAGGATGAAAATCTATTTGAAATTTAGTCGAGAAACTTCTCCTCGCAATTCTCTAGACTTCTAAGTCACTGAACTGACTTCCAAAACCAACTAAAATGGCAACTGGGCAATGGTAAAACCATAGATTTCTTGAATGACAGATGGCTCCACAATATCAGTCTAAATCAGTTCATGTAAATAAACAACTTGCCCTAAAAAGTTTTAGATTTTATTTCAGACACCAAAGAATGGGATAAAGATAAACTGCTCAATCTAGTACCCAACAATGTCCTTTAAAAAATTAGAACCATACAAATTCCATTCCATAATTTTGACGACAAACTAATTTGGGAACCCGCTCCAAATGGAAAATACTCAGTCAAAACTACAGCATTGGCCCTTCTACCAAGACGAATTAATGAGCATAACAATAATTTAGAGTGGATTTAGAGATTAAACATTCCTCCTAAAATTAAGATTTTCCTTTGAAAAGCATGCTCTGATTCCTTGCCCACTAAAGAACGACTAAATCGACACTACAACAGGGTACCTGCTCAATGTATTCTCTGCAAACAAACAAATGAAGATGCAAACCATATCTTCTTTACCTGTTCATACACACAAAGGATTTTAAAGGAAACTGGAAAAACATTAAATGAAAATATAAACACCATTTCTATTGGAGACATCTTCTATGACAACTTATCTTATAATAGAGGTGCTAGCACAAAGATAGAATTAGTAGCTTTCGTCTGGTGGCATATATGGAATTACATGAATGCAATAATTTTCCGAAACACAACACAAGATCTACCAAATTGCATCCCGATTGTACGTTCCTACCAAAGATACAAGAATTTGGATTCTGATATCAAGCAAACTCAAAAGAAAAATAACACTAAGTATGTCTTATGGTCTAAACCTACTAGGGACCGATTAAATCTAAACTTTGATGGGTCCAAAATCAAATATGGGGACTCAAAAATTTGGTACATCATTAGGGATAAGGATAGTATCATAGTTTTACGGACAATATAAAAATGCTGGTAAAATATATATTACAGACTTAAACTATCGCAATGTGGGTAGATGTGGCTCAGGCTCATCGGCTGGGCATTAGGAAGATTCCATTAAAGGAGACAACCTTGTAGTCTTAAACGCACTACTAGGCATATGGGATACTCCTTGGGAGATTGACATGATTATTCACGACACAAGGAAATTCTTAGCTTATTTTGAGGATGTCAAAATACAACATCGCTACAGAGAAGCAAACCAGGAGACAAATTTTAATGTGACCCTGGGTCCCATCAAGGGAAGCCTAGTGAAGGTCAAGTGTGTCAAGACGAGCCACCTTCAGGAATCCTATCCAAACAACTCATCTCGCTGAATTTCTTCATGGAACTCTGTGCGACGTCTCAGTAAAATAGTTATAACTATTGATTCCCAGATCCGCTAGTTCTCACTTTTGGAGGGATTAAATTAGACTTCCAGATCTAACTCCTCGATGTTGAATCACCCCATTTGGAGGTCGAAGCCGAGAGATCTACCCTGTGGAAGTCCGGTCGGAATTCTGGATTCTGGCTGTGTTGAGCCCTTGCGTTTGGAGACGACTAAGAGCAACGCCTTGCACCGATTCATCCTTGATCCTAGCCAACATCAAATTTTCTCGCATCAAATGGCTGTAACATGGACACTCTTCGTCTTATTGGTCATTCCAAGAATGTTAACTGTAATGGGTTCCTTCACCCTATGTTGAAGACTTTTCATATGATTATCCGAAAGGATAAGTTAGGCTGATCATTTCCAAGAAAGGCAATCTAGTTCTAAACAACGTACAACAAAAATTGAATATTATATATTATAGCGGTTGATTGTTAGTATAGTGTCATAGTCCACAATTATAAACATTTCAATGTGAATTTGGATCCATCAATGATCGGGACCATCAAATTAACACCCATACTAATTGCTACATAATGACTTCTTTTTTTAAATAAAAGAAGTTCAGCCTAGGGAGGACAATGGTAAGGGATTCTGGTAATGGAATGGAAATGGAAATGGAGATTTTAAATGGGAATGGAGATAGAAGTTGAAGGAAATTTGATTTCTCGTATAGGGATAGGATGGGAAATGGGATAGGTGTCCATGTACTGCTCTCCGTCCCGTCCGATTTGTCATGAATTACTTCATCATTTTTACTCGCGATGGATGGACATATTCTTATAGGTAGCCTCATGGCACCCACTGGTGGGAATGTTCAAGGAGATGGCAACAATCATCCCCCACAGTAACAGATCGCGCAACATGAGGTGGTGCCACTCACCAACCCTCCACAAGATCCCATTCTGGAGCTCTCGGAGGAACAACGCGAGAACCTGGAACTTAGGTGCCAACTTCCCGAATACCAAGCCAAAGAATGCGCTGCGCTGGCACAACCCACACCAACCTTGCAAATACCCATGGATCCTCTAGTCGCACCGCGACAAACAGAAGTTGGGCCAAGCAAACAACGCGTTGACAAGGGCAAAAGAGTGATGCCCTCGTCCTCCAACTTGCAACCGCGTCTTCAACGGATCCAATCCGTCGTAGAAAGCCGCCAAGGCTATGTCTCGCATCGCGACCGCTATGCACCCCAAGCAACACCAGTCCGCGATGAAAGCGACTCCGATCGCGACGAGGGTTCCCATGGTGAGTACTCTGACCCTTATGACTTCAATGACAGGTACGAAGTCAGAGGAACAAGACGTCAACGCGAGATTGCCTCTACACCACTCGCCGACAGAGCCAGACGAGAAGAACGCGACATAGGTCTGCCGCGACGATCCCACCGCGCCAGAGATGCTGTGCCGCGTCAGCGTCGCCATGCTCCCACACCTGTCCCATTCAACGTGGAGGACCACCTGGGCCACCAAAGTGCGAGGACACCTCGCTATGGCTCGGATGGCTACTTCTCCCACACTCTTCTCCACCAAGATGAGTTCGAGGAGTTTGATGACGAAGAAATGTAGGACTCAGGGATGATCAATCCAGGGAATTTCCATCCCCCACTCGGTGATCCCATGGAGTTGCAAGACCGCCCAGCCGATTGGATCCCCCCACCTAGGCTCAACCAAGGCGCAAACATGGCCAACGCGTCCTTCGACAGGCGTGTTCAAATAGAGCGGAGGCATGACATGCCTTACGATGTTCGCTGCAACGCGCCCCACCAAGGACACCAGCGCCGCAGACGCGCCCAGAGGATGGAGCAACAGGCCCCATTTGGCAATGATCGCGGCAATGATGGCGCGCGAAGGCAACAGCTAGGGCATGCCCAGTTTCCTCAGGCCCAAGGCCACGCATATGCCCCCTTGGACATCCCAGCGCCACGATTACAACAAAGGCCTCAAGCCAATGCTCCCAGGCTCAATCGCCACGAAATCAAGGTAAAAATTGAATTCTTTGTTGGTGAATACAACCCTGCAGTTTTTCTTGAATTGTTGCAGGCCACAGAGTATACCTTGACCTATTGCCAAGTTCCAGAGGAGGACTACGTGGCCGCCGCCACAGTCCACTTCCGTGGTGCCGCAAGAGTTTGGTGGCACCGATTTGTGGATGATCGCATAAGGAGAAACTTGGTGCCTCTCACTGAATGGCACCAGCTCAAGTAATGATGACACTCAAGTACGTGCCCCAAGATTACAAGAACCAAATGCGCCTGGACATTGCCATGGCGAAACAAGGTTCGAATACCCCCCTTGAGTTCTTCTCGCAACTTGAGGATATGTACTACAAGGTGTCCATTAGCGTGGCTCCATCCACGATGAGGAAGGAATTTTTGAGTGGTCTCAACACCAACATCCGAGACTAATTGGAGATCCTTCCAATCAAGGACCTGAACACGCTCACGCACACCGCGATGCAACTCCACCATCAAATCGTGCGAAAGCGTCAAGGACCCTACCAACCCTATGGCCAACGCAGGTATGAATCTAACCCTGGTCATTCTTTTACCACTGATGTGCGTGCATTAGTCACAGGAACCAACGCGTCCAGCCAAGACAAACATGGCAAGAACGCGTTGCCCACCTCCAACGCAGCTCACACGATCACCACAACGGGCTCCTCACAGAGCACTGAGAGTGCACGTGACCTTGAGTATTTTAAGTGTGGAGGGTGAGGCCACTATCAAAGGAATTGTCCAAACAGCAGGAAGGTCCTCTTCTCCATGATGGCCGCGGGATATGAGTCTTACGAGGAGGAGGAGGCCCAGCTTGAGCCAATTGAAGAAGGATTCCAAGATGACACCAAGGAGTCCTACACGTGTGAGGCTACCGCGCTCCATGCAGGCACACCATTGAGCCTCATCACGCGGCGCATCCTCACTGTCCAGGACGACAACCTTCTCGACCAGCGCGAGAATCTTTTCCAAACGCGTTGCTTGGTTAAGAATGCGACCTTGAGTGTCATAATCGATGGAGGCAGCTGTTGCAACATCGTCAATGAGAAGGTGGTCAACCATCTCAGTCTGCCGACCACGCCTCATCCACATCCGTATGACCTATAATGGCTATCTTCAAGCTCTGGTAACACTGTCTCACGACAGTGTCTTATTCCCTTTTCCATTGGTCAATACAATGACAAAATTTTATTTGATGTGACTGCAATGGACGCCACCCATCTCTTGCTTGGGCGTCCATGGCAGTTTGATCGTCGCGTACTTCACGATGGGTATCTAAACACCTATGTGTTTACCTATCACGGGAAGTGCGTGACTCTCTTACCTATGGCTTCCCATGAGATTTTACAGGATCAGGTCAAGCGTGATCGTGACAAGACATTGGTCATTGGGAAAACCGCTTCAACGGCAACGCGACCCAACTCATATCTTAGAGATTCTTCCTTCAGGCAAAAACTCGTCTCATACCACAATGCGCCACAGGATATACCGCAGTGCAGGGACATTGTCAGCACCGTGTTGAGAGGCTGTTGTGCGCACCATGTGCTTCTCGCCCGACCCCGGGACTTCAATGCCCATTTGCACAGCAAGGTTCCAACTCCAAGCATGCACTGGTCCCACATCGCCGCGCCTTTTCCACCAGCTTTCGTCGCGTTGCAAGCGAAGTTCACCGCGTATTCGACAAAGGCGCCTCCAAACGCACTACCACCCTTGTGTATCCTTCCACAGACAATCCACTGGGTGACTGGTGCCTCTCTGCCATATCGCGGCCGCCATCGATTCGTGTTCAACACTGGAGACCTACATTGGATGCACTTGCACAAGTATGTCGAGCACAAGTTCAACGATGGTAAAGCGGGGACGCTTCACAGCCAAGTGGGGGAGGGTGATGCGACCCTGCCCTCCATGACAGGCATAGAAGCAGAAGCCTTGATCTTGAGCTCAGAAAGGCCTAGTATGAAGACCGCGTTCTTCCTTCCACGACTCGCATCGAGCACAGACTACGCGATCTTCATCATACTTCTAGCATCTGACACAGAGACCGCGATCTCATTTAAGCGACTCCAGCTAAGCCCAGAGATCGCGTTCTACATCAAGATCCTCGCCATCATCATTGCACGCATTCCATGCGTTCTACAGTCAAGATCTTTGCCATCATCATTTCACGCGTTCTATCTCAAGGGTCATCGTATTCAATGATGAATGGGTTCTTTGAATTACTTTATATTTATTTGAACATTAGTATTTTTAGTGTTTTCTTTGGGGTGTGTGTTCCACGCGTGTCGCGTGGGCCAACCCATTAAGCAAGACTCGGCCCATCCGAGTCTCGCTATAAAAGGCCAACTCAGCCTTCTGTTTTAGGTTACGCATAATTTTAATCTAAGATTATTTGTCGAGAGCCATTTGCCTCCATTCTCTTAGATATGTGTCACCTCCAAAGTCTGACTTCTCATCTCTTTCAATCCGCCGCCGACGCTACGGCCACCACTCAATCTTTCGAGTCTATCCCCTCCGCTGTCGACGCTACGACAATCACTCGATCTCTCGAGTCCATATCCTCTGCTGCCGACGCTACGGCCAAGTGCTCGATCTCTTTCGAGTCGTTCTCCCTCACGCGCCAGCCTCCAGACACCGCGTTCCATCATTCCAACCCCGCGCGGCTTCTCAAACAAGATCAGAGATCCTTCACCACTAGTAGGAACGCATCGAGCTGGCAACTTCTGAGTTCTTCATTATTCCTTATAGGTTGTTTCCAAGTATAAAAGTTTCCTTGTATGATCTATACGCGCGCTTCACTCTTCAATTTTGCTTCCGCGTAACTGTTCCATGTTTTCACCACGTTCCTTAGCAATCCTCTGCTTTCTCTTCTTTCACATGCTTTCCATTGTTCCCTAAATCTTTTACAATCCCTGAAACTCATAGAAACAATGTAAACCATAAAACCCAATGGTGCTTATCATCATCAAAACCAGAGGTAATGTCATAGTTCCAACAATTTCCCCCTTTTTGGTGATGACAAACCCATTCAAAATTGTTCAATCATAACATAGGGTAAAAAGCATAAAGATATAAGTCATAATGTTTCTAAGATCAAATGTTAAGCAAAATTTTATATCAAATGAATAAAAGCAAGTCATACCTTCAAGTTGCATCATCGTCCCCCTCAACACTAGCATCGTTCAAAAATTCATAAAGAATTAGGAACAATAAAGTTGTTACATCACTTTACTGAGTTCATCACAATTTTCCATACTTCCCCCTTTTCGCATCATCAAAAGATCAAAAGATAAACAAGGGAACAATAGGACTATTGTTACAAATTAGGAGCAAAATAAAGTTCATAGATCGAGCAGGGAATGATTACAAAAGATCATAGAAACATAACAGACAACTAAACAAAACCAAAAGAGCAAGCAAGATCACAAAATAACATAATAAATCCAAGAGAAACAGGGAAAGACAGGCTAGGATAGAGACAGGGTTCCACTCAAGACTCAGAATCCTCCTTCTGGTGTTTGTCCTTGTTGAGAAAATACTCAAGAAGCATCGACAAGATGTTCTTGATCTCGCGCAGTTCAGTCAACATCTGGCTTTGCACAGAGCCACCTTTTGATGTTCCCTCTCCAGCTTCTCGCTTCATAATCTCGGACACAGACAGAGTTCCCTTGTCATCTCCATGATATCTCATCTTATTCACATTCACCATATCGAACTTGGTGACCATGGGAACTTCCCCTTCTGCTCTGTAAGGCCCCTCTGCTTGTAGAATAAGCTTGAATGCGTTTGGGTAGGCTAGGGAGTGAGTCTTGGCACTGCACTTTGCCATGTGCTATAGAATGACCCTAGGAAGGTCATTTTTCTCCATGTGCCAAAACTTGTCCAGCAGCAGCAGATCGGTGGCAGTGATCGCGTTCCTCTTCTCTTGCCTAGGAATGATAGCTTTCGTAATGATATGATGCGCTATTCGCTGAAACAGAGTGAGGGCAGACACATGAGTGGCTCCAGATGTGGACTTGAAGAGCCTCTGAGCACTAGCCTCCTTGGCCTTCCTCTGAGCATCGGTGATCTTCTCGCCAGGAACTTCACAAAATCCTTCAGCAGAGACACCCAGAAGTCGAGCAACTTTCGACACAGTGAACGACAAATCTTCCTCATTGACAGTTGTCGTTCCCACCATAGTAGATGCATTGTTGAGTTGGAAGGAATGGTAGAACTCGCGGACTTGGTCAGGATTGACCATGACGCGGTTTGAGAAGAGATGTTCCCAACCTTGAAATTTGAGGCGCTCCAAGACATCGTCAAAGTCATTGTCGACAAGGAACCCTTCAGGAATTAGCAGGTAGGGAAGGATCTTCTTCCCTTTGACAGGCGGTTCCTCCACCTTTGCTTTCTTTCTGGACTCAACCTTCTTCACCTCATCTTTCTCGGCCTTGATCTTCTTCGCCGATCGCAGACGTTCCTTCAATGGGCCTGGAGTGGTCTCACCGGCGGCGGACTTCGTCGGATTTGAGAAGCCAGTAGACACTCGTTGTTCCCCTGTAATCTCAACATCAGGGTCCTTATCATCCTCAGAGCCAATAGTGTGCTTTCGCTTGCGACTGGGCTCAACAGATTCAAGAGGATGAAGACCTATACCGCCTTTAACTTCAGCCATGGCCTCTTCCTCTTCAGCTTCTTTTGATTTGGAAGGAGAGTTGACTTCTTCTTGCTCAGTGACAACCACCAGATCTCTGGAAGCATCTGTTTCCTGGAGTTGTTCCTCCTGTGGCTGTTCCCCCTGAGGTTGTTCCTCTTGAAGTTCAGCGATTGAGGAGGTGGCCTCTTTGGCTATTTCCACCACTGCAGCAATGGAGGTGGTATCCTTGGAAGTCGGAGTTCTAGCAGCCTGGTGTGCCTCAATAGATTGCTTGAGAGCAGCCAGTTGCTCCTCAATGAAGCCGGAGACGTCAATGGCGGGGTAGAAGAGGATGTTGGGGTGGACATGATGGTTTGGTTGTGTTTGAGAAAGGAGGGATTGAAGAAAATTAGGGTTGATAATGGCAAAGAGCAAAGAGAGAGTTGTAGAGATTAAGAGAGAGTTAGGAAGTGAGAGAGTAGAGTAAATCGGATTTTGGTGAGGATGAAGATTTATAGAAGGGAAGAGATTTGGGAAAAAAATAATTAAGTTAAAATAGGATTGGCTTACCAAAAATCTCGCCATTGACATCATCCAAATCGGCAATCAAATCTTTTCTCTCTCTATAGGTAACGGCACTCTTTCTCTCGTTTCTCACAAATGTACTATTCCTCGCTGCATAGCTATCAAATCACCATTAAATTCAAGCGTCTCAGAGAGCAACGTTCACCCGCAAGTCTCAATGTTCAACAAGTTGTTCCCATTCACTGTTCCTTTTGTAGTTCCCCCTTAGGCAAAGCGCCATCAAGATGACTCTGAGTTGCTTGAGTGGATAGAAGGACGAGTTTGGATATTTTAATGGGTTCACACAGAATTGCAAAGATAAATCCAAACAAAAATAGAGGTAGGGAACAACGACGATCTAGATAATGATTCCCAGTAAAAATTGGTAAACAAAGAAAGGTTCATAGGGAATGTTTACCTGGATCCAGGCTTGGTACGGCAGTGCAACCAATAATCATTTTGGCTTGTAATGAGGGTTCAGATAATCAAATTGGTTGCTTTGGGCATGAACGAAGATGTTATCAAGTAACCCTGAAGCACAAATGATCAAGTAAAGAACTAGCAAGTAATTATGATATCATGTAACACATAGCACACAGCAAGACATGATGAACTAAATTTTACAACTAATAAGCGACATAGAAGATGTTCCTTGAATAGGTTTGATCAATTTAGCCAATCATGGAAGGAATAGTGGATAGTGAGTTCCTCAGTTTAGAGAGAACATCCCAAGGAGCATTCTCAAATACTCAAAGGGTTTTCTATCCAGTGCTTTAGTGAAGATATCTGCAACTTGATCCTCTGTCCTGCAATGATCCATTCTAATAAAAATTTTCTCAACATTATCACAAAGAAAATGGTGACGAATATCAATATGCTTAGTACGTGAGTGATGATCAAGATTTTTGGAAATGTTGATAGCACTAGTATTATCACACATAATGGGAACGATGCCAAGAGACATACCAAAATCCTCCAATTGTTGTTTGAGCCACAATACATGGGCACAACAAGATGCAGCAGCTATGTACTCAGCTTCGGCGGTGGAAAGAGCAACAAAATTTTGTTTCTTTGATGCCCAAGAGACAAGACATGGGCTAAGGAACTGTGTCATCCCTGATGTGCTTTTGCGATCCACTAGGTGGCCAGAAAAATCAACATCAGTGAAACCCACAAGTTCAAACCCACTGTTCCTTGGATACCAAAGGCAGAGATTGTCGTTCCCTTTCAAGTACCGCAAGATCCGTTTGACTTCAGTTAGGTGTGATTCCTTAGGATTTGCTTGAAATCTAGCACAAAGACACACACTAAACATAATATATGGCTTACTTGCCGTTAGATAGAGTAATGAGCCAATCATTCCTCTATACATTGTAGCATCTATATCTTTTCCATTCAAATCTGCATCAAGATGAGTGTTAGAAGAAATAGGAGTATCAATAGGTTTAGCTTTATCCATACCATACTTCTTCAACAGTTCCTTGATGTATTTTTGTTGATGTACTCTTGTTCCCTCAGAAGTTTGAGAGACTTGTAATCCGAGGAAAAAGGAGAGTTCTCCAATCATACTCATCTCAAATTCACTGCTCATGAGATTTTTGAACTTTTCTACAAGGGCAGGGTTAATGGAACCAAAAATAATATCATCAACATAGACTTGAACTACGAGAATCTCACCTTTGTGTTTCAAGAGGAACAACGTCTTGTCGATCGCACCACGTCTATATCCATTGGAGAGAAGGAACTGTGCCAGCCGGTCATACCAAGCTCTGGGAGATTGCTTAAGCCCATACCGTGCCTTATCTAGTACATACACATGGTCAGGACGATCCACATCTTCAAAGCCTGGGGGTTGTTTCACACATACTTCCTCTTGAAGATAGCCATTGAGGAAGGTTGTTTTGACATCCATTTGATACAATGTGAAACCTTTGAAGGCAGCATACGCGATGAGAAGTTGAATGGCTTCGATGCGAGCTACTGGAGCATATGTCTCATCATAGTCGATCCCTTCTTGTTGGTTGTATCCTTGAGCAACCAGTCTTGCTTTGTTCCTTGTCACAGTTCTAGAGTCATCGAGCTTGTTTCTGAATACCCAGCAAGTGTTGATCAGCGCTACTTTGTAGGGTTTAACTAGGAGTTGTTACCGGTGTTTTGGGTACCATTTGGATGTGTTTAGAGCATGATTGTTGAATATGAAGTTGAAGAGAAGGAATATGAGATTGGTGGTGTAGAAGAGCTTAATTGAAGACTTAATGAAGATGGAGAAGAAAGCCACGAGAGAAGACGAAGAAGGAAGAGCTGAAGAAGCTACAGGAAGTTTTCCGCGGTCGCGGAATTCACCGCCGCGATCGCGGAAAAGCCGAGAACAACGAGAGCAACATTGAATTTTCTGCAGTCGCGGAAAATCCTCCGCGGTCACGGAAAACCATCATCAGACGCGCGCGAGCAGATTTCGTCCGAGATTATTACTTTACTTTATTTTCTTTTTCTTTTATTTTCGTTTTGTTATTTTATTTTATTTTCCTTTTTAGATTATGTTTCCTATCTTATGGAAACTAGGTTTTTGGTTTAGGTTTATAACCTATTCCCTAGCAGCCACTATTATCATTCAGACTATTATTCAACATTGTTTTTCCCTTAGAGTTTTTATTTCAAGACTATGAAGAACTAAACAACATTTGCTTAGTCCGACAATTGAAGCCTTCATTTGATATATGATTGTGAGATTATAATTCTATTCCTATTCCTTTGATTATATATTTTCTCTTGACCTTATTCCTATTGATTCTTATTGATTTGACTAGATTGATCACCTAGTTGATATTAGTAATTGTCTATTGCTAGGGTTTGGATATTTCAAGTTGAAATCCCTTATCTTGTGTAGCAAACATGATATTCTAAGACTAGTTGGACTAGTTTATTGTGAAAGAGAATTGATTATGTGTTAAATGATGCGAGTTGTGGTGTTGCATGTATCCTGGATAATTCATATGCTTCTTGTTTCTATTGTTCTAAATCTTGATAGTTTCTTGTGCGTTCGATAGTTAGGGTTACCATGACTAGTTGGACTGGTAACTATTTCAGAATAGGGACAGGAATATTCATAGGAAGGAATAGAGATAATCTAGGATCAATCAATCAAATGAATGGTGGATATTTGTCTGGCTAAGTACTTTTTCCCAATTGATTACAAACCTTTGTTTTTACTCACTTTGTTCACTTGCAAAACAACCAACAAAACCCCCCTTTGTTACTTTGGCATACTACTTGCATAAAGAAAGATAACTCCTCCCTGCGGGATTCGACCATTGCTTACATATTCTATTAAGTTAGGTTTTTAAGGATTTATTTTGATTGGGCATCACGACTTTAGCCCCTATCAAGTGCCAATAGCATGCTTGTTCTTGGGAAAGGGAACAAGTCTCCATACTTTGTTCCTCTCAAATTGGTGTAGCTCTTCTTGCATAGCAACTATCTAGTCTGACTCTTTCAATGCCTCTTTGATGGTTTTTGGCTCTACAAATGAGATAAAGGCAAAGAAAGAACAAAAGTCGTATAGTTGAGAATGTGAACCTCTTTATTCGTATGGTGTAAGAAGAGCATCAACTAGATGACTCTTTTGAATTCTGACACTTTTGGAGACAAGAAGCGGAGGGATAGGAGGAAGAGCAACATTAGTTGTTGTAGTTGAGGATGAGGAAGGAGGAACGTCACCATCAATCATGGTAGCTACATCGGGGACAGTTCCTTCAACAACATCCATAGGTTCTACCTCAGTAACTGTTACCACATCAACACTCTCTTGGCCATCTTGCACGAGTTGTGAATCCGAAGTATCACCACCAGAAGTTCCATTTGGAACAGCAGTGACTTCAGCATCAATGATTGGAGTGGATGTTGTGGGAACGTCAGGCGCTGGCGTAGTAGTGGTATTAGCATCGCCACTGTTTGTGGTAACTCCGAGAGAACTAGTAGTGCTCCCACCAGCATTGGGGGCACTATGCCCTGTACGTGGATTACCCTGGTGATTCCCATCATCACCTTCATCATCTGAGTCTTCTCGTTGCATGCGTGGAAAATGATCGTCATGGAACGGTGTGTTGGAATCATCACTCACGGCTTTTGAGTGTTCATCAAAGACAACATGAATTCTCTCTTCAATTTTCCGGGTTCTCTTATTGTAGACTCTGTAAGCTTTGCTTGAATTAGCATATCCCAGAAATATTCCTTCATCACTCCTTGGATCAAATTTTCCCAAGTTGTCTTTTCCATTGTTGTGAATAAAACACTTGTAACCAAAGGCATGTAAGTGGGAAACATTGGGCTTGCGTTCCCTGATTAGTTCATAGGCAGTTTTATTTAGCAAGGGTCTAAGCATGGAACGATTAAGGATATAGCATGAAGTATTGATTGCCTCAGCCCAGAATATTCGACGAAGGTTGCTTGCTATGAGCATTGTTCTAGCCATGTCCTCCAATGTCATGTTCTTCCTCTCAACCACTCCATTTTGCTGTGGTGTCCTAGGAGCCGAGAAGTTATGAGAGATATCATGTTCCCTGCAGTAATCAAGGAACATAGCATTCTCAAACTCCGTTCCATGGTCGGATTGATTGGTGCTTAGCTTGTGTCCCAGATTAGTTTCCACACCCTTGATGAAAGACTAAAATGTCTCGAATACCTGTTCCTTGGCAGAGAGAAAAATTGTCCATGTAAATCTAGAGTAATCATCAACAATAACAAACACATACATGTTCCCTGTATGACTTCTTATCCTCATGGGACCACAGAGATCCATATGGATCAGTTCCAGAGGGCAAGAAGTGGTAACATTAGGTTTGCTATTGAAAGAGGAACGTGTTTGCTTTCCTCTTACACAGGCTTTGCAAACTCCATGGATCTCAGGTTTGACATTTGGAAGACCTCGAACCAGTTCCTTCTTATGGAGTTTGTGAATGAGTTGAAGATTGGCATGTCCAAGCCTTCTGTGCCACAATTCCGTCTCTTCAGCTAGAGACGCAAAGCACAGTTCCCTTGAAGGCTTGAATGTTGTGTCAACAGTGTACACATCATTGAATCGGACACCCTTCAACACGATCTCCTTGGTTTTTCTATTCCTTACGTAGCAATCTTTGGTTGTGAACACCGTCTCATTGTCTTCTTGATCACATAGTTGAGCTATACTTAACAAATTAAAACCAAGTTCATGAACCAGACTAACCTCTTTTATCTTGATGTTTGAGTTCAAAGTAGCTTCTCTTGTTCCTACTATCTCTCAGCATCGTTTATCTCTAAGGGAAACGGTTCCCTTAGAGTGTTGTTGAAGTGAGGTAAGGTGATCTCTATTTCCTATCATATGGCATGAGCATGCACTATCAATGAACCACTTGTTGTTCCCCCTCACTTCATCATGCATTAAGAGAGTTAGTGTTTAGCGACCCAGGCAAGCTTAGCTTTACCTGGTCGTTTAGAGACAAACTAATATTCTCTAGGCTTAGTATTGCACATGTCTAAAGATGCATCATGATCATTCGAATCGACATTGTTACTTTGATTGTTCCTGCGTTGAGTGTGCTCTTCAGTGAACTTTTGTTTCTTAGCACAGTTTCTCACAACATGGCCGTTGTTCCCATAGTGCCAGCAAATCTTATAATAATCCCCCTAGGTGTACTTACGGTTTGGGACGGGCATGCTACGTTGATTGGCTCTAACTGGGTCAGGTGTACTAGGCAAATTTTCCTGGGATTGGATGAGATACATCTTATAGGCAGGTTGACCTATGTACCGAGATTGGCTTTCACTTAGCCCACTCTCCAAAGTCTTCACACGCACTTCTAGGTAAGAGTTCCTATCCTTAGTACTCTGAAGTTCCCTATCTTTTAACTCTCTAAGCTCAGGTATGGTTAACTCATGTTCCTCACTCTCTCGTTTTTCACCTTTGTACCCCACACCATACTTAGACTCAACAAAGGTAATCTCTTCTTCCTTAAGTTTTTGCTTAACTAGAATAGAGTGAATTTTATCAATCTGAGCTTTCATCTGAGACAGTTCCCTAACAGTTCTAAAGGAACTAGGTTCATTGTGAGTAACATCGCTTTTAACACAAGGAACATCAGAGGAACTATCAATTCTAGATAGAGATTCATTCAATTCGATGCATTTATCCTCAGCATTACTCAAGTCATTTTGCGTTTTAAAGTTCTCATCATACATGCTTTTGATAAGAGAAATCAATGACTTTTTATCAAAATTGATAAGAGATTCAAAGAAAGTTTCAGGATCTACCTCTTGTTCTTCACTTTATGACTTTAGAGTCATTGCATACATTATGTTGTTCCCCCATGCCTCTGGCTCATCATCATCAGAGTTAGCACACTCATCACCCCAGACAGCAACGAAAGCTTTCTTCTTGTCGTTCCCAATGTTGTCACCGTTGGTGTTGTCTGAGTTGTTCCCTTTGGGGCACTTGTTAGCATAGTGACCCTTGTCCTTGCAGTTGTAGCATGTAACATCTTTGAGATCTCGTTTCTCACCATTGTTCCCATCATTCCTGAATGATCTATCTTTGCGATAGAGAGATCGCATGGCCTTGGTGAGAAGGACAGTTTCTGGATCTATACCATCCAAGTTTTCATCTTTGTTGTCTTCTATCATCTTGACAGCTTTTTCAACCATCAATGCTATGCCTTTAGGTTTAACATACTTGTCTTCTTCATAATATTTTTTTATTTTTACAAACACTTCATGAAGAGTGAGTTCAAGAGTTTTGGGATTTTCCTTGAGAATAGCTTTGGTCATCTTGTGCCTTGGAGGAAGTCCATCAATGATGATGAGAACTTTCTCCTTGGGAAGAATTTTTTCATCCTTGACATCATGAGAAACAAGTCTAGCCATAATTTCCTCAAATCAAGATTGGTAAGAGGAAATAGACTCACCATCAACCATAGAGAAGTTATAGAAATCTTTCTTAGCTTGAAAGCGATCAATCTCTCTAAGATCGGAACTTCCCATGTACATCTGTTCCAAGGCAGCCCACATGTCTTTGGCGGTTGCACAAGATTGTAGCTTTGAAGCATCTTCAGCACTAAGGGCGTTGTTGATGAACATGCGAGCCTTAGAGTTTTTCTCCATGATTCTGAAATCATCTTGACTCCAAGGTGTTGTTCCTTTGATCACTGCTTCAGCAACTTTCTCATCACCAACCTCAATGACTCTCCAACATTGGTAGTCGTTACTCTTCATCCAGTCAGTGAAGAGATCCTTCTAGTGTTGAACCTTTCCACCGATGGGCAGGAACGGTGGTTTGTTGTTCCCAATACCGACTTCATGAGTTGAAGACATTGTTACATGTGAATCTGAAAAAGAACACACAATCTAGAGCGAACCTACTCTGGAACCAATTGTTGAATCGTAGTGTGTTAGACAGGGAACAATGAAATTGTTCCCTGGGCAGCGGAAATAACAGAGATTCAGTAGTAACAGTAAGACAGTTCCTTAGAGAGGAAACTCTATCAACCAACTAGTTGAAAAGAGAAAACCTCTACCTCTAGGTGTTACCCTAGGAGAATTTCAAACACGTGTACTTGTATTATTAATAAGTTGTATAATCTCACAAGTCTTATCTTCACCTACTCATACACAGTTCCTAGGTTTCTAGACTTTGAGTGCAATCAACTAGTAACAACACAAGAACACAATAAAAGAATCTAAGCAAGTACTCACAACACTAGTTCGTACCTTGCCTTGAACCTTTGATCTCAATCACAATAGCTCTTCAATATGCTTCCTTAGTGATGACCGAGATACCTTATCCTAAGATATCCTCAACTATTTATAGTGGTAGCCAAGACCTTGTTATCAAACATCTAAGACATATATATGTTTCTATACATAGTAACAGTCTGAGATTTCTTTTCCTTCTAAACAACTTGGCTCATAAACACATGGTTTCCATAAGTAAACTTTCCTAAGACACGCTATCTAGCTCTTCTCTCTCCGAGTGGATCTTCAAAATAAGGTTTCCATAAGTAGCGGCTTTCACTGGTAACAGTTGGCAACTTCTGAGTTCTTCATTGTTCCTTATACGTTGTTTCCAAGTATAAAAGTTTCCTTGTATGAACTATGCGCGTGCTTCACTCTTCAATTTTGCTTCCGCGTAACTGTTCCATGTTTTCACCACGTTCCTTAGCAATCATCTTCTTTCTCTTCTTTCACATGCTTTCCATTATTCCCTAAATCTTTCACAATCCCTGAAACTCATAGAAACAATATAAACCATAAAACCCAATGGTGTTTATCATCATCAAAACCAGAGGGAACGTCATAGTTCCAACACCCTCTCAGTGGAGAACTAGCATAGTGCCCGTGCCATGCACGAGATCAAATTTATTAATTGATTTTAATAATATGATTATATTTATGGTATTTAAAGATGATTAATTTTAATACATCAATTCTCATAAAATATCATACTACAATTGATACGGTTACAATTGATTTTTTTTCCCTTATCAAATTCTCTCACAATTGATAAATTTATCAATTATATGTATAATTATTTAGCACTTTTCCAAATTAACATTTTTATTTTCATATTTGATTTGTCCTACTAAATTTATTTTCTTATAGATTATTACGTATTTCCGTATAAAAAGAAGATAAAAATTAGAATGGCTAATATATCCAATATGATAAAATCTAATCATAATCAACAACTACTCTCGTGATAAATACTAACTATAAATCTATATCTACTACAACAACAACAACAACAACAACAACAACAACAACAACAACAACAACAATCGATCCAATATAATCCCGAGACAGGGTTTGAGGGTACCCGAAATAAATTCGAGAGGATGTTTTCCGAGGAACCCAAAAGAGACTGACACAAAAATCAGAGCAATCTAAGAGCAAAAACCGAAACAAGGTACTTGTAAAAAGGCCATCCTCTTGACTATTGTTCCTCTACCATAATTTTTCCCCTCCAAAGATTTTTATTTTGAGCCATGTCCTCTGTCAGTGTGGATCAGATCCTGCTTAATCACATCTTTTTTCAGCGTATCAATATTTTCTATGTAAATTGAATTTGTTTACTTTCTCTAAGTTTGGTGCTTAATTTGTATTTTTTAGATACTTATTCATATAGTTTGTTAAACTACCTTATTTTGTTAAAAAACTTTAAAATTAGAATGTTGAATTCTACCGTATTTATATATTTCATGTGTGTGATATGAATTCATATTTTTATTTTTTATTTACACCTCATTAAGTTTTTGATCGATTTTGAAACAACAACGCATAATATATTTTGCTGCTTATAATTTTTGGATCTGATTTTGTATGCTTTACTTTAATTTAGTTGTTGGTTTTCTACCCAATTTAATATATTATTATAATATGTTTGAAAATTTATATGTTTTGGATCGGAATTTTGATGGATTGCATTAATTGAATTTTAATGTAATTCACATAAATGCATTTCACAATTGTTACAAAACCGGATTTTAGATCGAATTCCTAAACTACAATTTTTTTTATATGATATCTTAATTAATCGCCCTTAATTACATTTTGAAATCTCAACAACCACTATATTATACTTCCACGGACTATTTGGTTAAACTTCGATTAAAGTAAGGTGAAAATTCTTATTTTATTTTATTCTTAAAAAATATCGGTTTAGTTAAAATATGGGTTCAAATTAAGATTAAAAATCGTACTCGTTTAATAGAAAAATAATACTATTAGTGTGCAATAATTAATATTATCATTATATCCCAATAACTTTTCTCATCAAAAAGAATGTATCTTATAAAATCAATCATGATAAGAATTTAAAAATGAAAATAAAAACTTAAATTTACACAATAAATTAAAATAAGATGTGGCATTAGTTGATGAGATTTTGTGGTTCAGATTCTTTTAAAAAAGATATAAAAAAAAACTATTTTACTAATCAATCAAGGTAAAATTTTAAGAATGAAAATAAGAATTTAAATTTACACAAAATATTAAAAAATTGAGAATAAGGTCCGATCGACATTAGATGATTAGATTTTGTGTTTAAGATTATTATTTTAGAAAATTAATTAATTAAAGATAATTAAGGTGGGACTCGTTGCTCTAACTTTTTTTTATATAAAAGCTGGATGATGTGTGTATCTCATAGGCTGACACATAAGCGAATTGAACGTGGTGCCGACACGTAGGCAAATTGATCGTGGTACCGACACATAAGATTTAGGCCTCTCTCTTTAGTATATATAGATTATGTTTAATTTGGTTTTATATTAAAATTTAATTTGTTGGTGTTGTGCTACGTTGAATTTTCATTAAATTCGTATGATTGATCTACATACATTAATCATCATCGTCAATCTTTCATTTGTCTTAATAAATTAACTATATCGATATTCTCATCTCCTTTAATGTCACTAGTTTTTTTGATTGATCTCATTCTTTCTATTAGGTATATAAAATTTCACTTGAAATCTCACTTATCTATGCCTACAAATTGAAACATAATTCATAAACGGGACAATAATATTTGTAAGAAGATATATATGAAGTTGGGGGATCATAAGTGGGAAAAAAACAAATGAGGATAGGGAATCTCTGTGGGGACGGGGACCCGACAAGGATGGGGACGGACAATATTCATTCCCCGACGGGAAGTGGGGACGAGTATGGGGAACAATATGCTAAACGAGGATGGGGAGGGTGATCCCCGCCTGAACCCGCCCCGTTGCCCTCCTTAGTTCAATGTAATATAAAATATTTACATATGGGATTAGATACTGTAAATGCAGTGGGCCGATAAATGGGGGACGTGTCAGTCCGTATGCACACGCACATAAAGCCCAACATACAAGCTCATGAAGTTTCAATCTATAGTCAATTGACAATGAGTGGAATAAGTTATGAACTTATATAATAGGCTTATTTTCTTCAAACTTCTGATGTGGGAAAAAACATTCACATGCCCCCTTTAAGTACAACTGTCTGTACCAATTGACATTTGACAGCATAAGCATGGCAAGCCAAACGAGTTGACCCAAATCACACCCTCATGTCAAGCTAAGCCCAAATAGTGTGTTAAGGCCGACAAGTTAAACAAGCTAGCCTATATCACGCCATCATCGCGGGTTAATCCCAAATAAAGCAGGAAACGAACCTAGACCAGAACCCTCTCTGATACCATGTAAAGTCTTGAGGGTCGATAAAAAAGGAACGTGTCAGTCCATGCGCACACGCACATAAAGTCCAACATACAAGCTCATGAGGTTTCAACTTAAAATCAATTGACAATGAGTGGATTAAGGTATGATTTTATATAATAGGGTTATTTTCTTCAAACTTCTGATGTGGGAAGCAAACTCTCACACGCTCCCACCAAGTGCACTCTACCAATTGACGTTTGACAAAATGCCTTAAGGAAGGCAAGCCAAACGAGATGGCCCAAAACACACCCTCATGTCAGGCTAAGCCCAAATAGTATCTTATGGCCAATAAGTCAAACGAGCCAGCCCATATCACGTTCTCATCGCGGGCTGAGCCCAAACAAACCAAGAAACGAACCCAGACCGAGACCCTCTCTGATACGATGTAAAGTCTTAAGGGCCTATAAACAGGAGGTGTGTCAGTCCATGCGCGCATGCACATATAAGCACAACATACAAGGCCATGAGGTTCCAATACAAAACCAATTGGTAATAAGTGGAGTAACTCATGGACTTATATACTAGACTTATTTTCTTCAAACTTCGGATGTGGGAATCAAACTCTTACATATACCTTTTCAAAAATAAAAAACTTTCTTTTGAAATTTATTTCATATGAATGGTATATTGATTAAAGTTTGGATAAAAGGTAAGAGCTAGTAGTTATCACAATGAAACATTTATGTGTGATATTTAATACGAAGATATTCAGTACTCATTTTAGAAATGTTTGAACACCAGGCAAAATTTAGAAAAACTACATAAGTGATACAAAATTTTGACACCACTAAAAAAAATATCATTATAGCAATGGGAACAAAACCTTAAAAAACATGACTTCATAGAACTAGAAGCTATCATTTGTTGGTGTATATGGCACTTATAAAACAAAACCGTCTTCCATCATAACCTTATCAAAATCATTAAGAGCATGAAAGAGTATATCATACAACAATTTAATAATTTGAGCAGAACAAAGACACATGAAAATGATGGAATTTCACTACCAAACCAATAAGCAGTAAAATAAATATATGTTGGGAGTAAACCACAATCTAACAATTCTAAAATTAAATTGGATGGATCAAAGGTGTTGGAACCTTGACGTGCCCTCTGGTTTTGATGATGATAAACACCATTAGGTTTTATGGTATTTGTTATTCCTATGAGTTTCAGGTTTTATGAAAGAATTAGGGAACAATGAAAATCATGTAAAGAAGAGAAAGCAAAGAAATGCAAAGGAACGTGTGGAAACAAGGATGACCAAAGCTATTCTCAAGGAGAATCCCAATACCCTCTCTCTCACACTTCATGAGGTGTTTGGAAAAATCAAAAAGTATGATTAAGAAGACAAGTATGTTAATCCTAAAGGCATAGCCTTGATGATTGAAAAAGTTGTTGAGATGATAGAAAGCAACAAAGATGATAACTTGGATGGTATGGATCCAGAAACTGCCCTTCTCACCAAAGCCATGCGATCTCTCTATTGCAAGCGTAGATCATTCAGGAATGATCGGAACAATGGTGTGAAACGTGATATCAAGGATGTTACATGCTACAATTGCAAGGACAAGGGTCACTTTGCTAACAATTGTCCCAAGGGGAATAACTCAAACACCAATGGTGACAATTCTGGGAACAACAAGAAAAAAGCTTTCGTTGCTGTTTGGGGTGATGATTGTGCTAACTCTGATGATGACAAGCCAGAGGCATGGGATAACAACAAGATGTGTGCCATGACTCTGCAATCATCCAGCGAAGAACAAAAGCCACCATTCCTCGTCCAAGAGCAACACAAGCAATAGAAAGATCAATTTGCATCCTGGATAAAGAACGTTGATGAAGACAACTGGAAAATCATTCAAGATGGAGATATCAAGATTGATGATGATGAGCCAAAGGCGTAGAACAACCATAAGATGTATGCAATGACTCTAAAGTCATCAAATGAGGAACAAGAGGTAAAGTCAAGCATGCTTGGGTCGCAAAACACTAACTTTCTAAATGCACGATGAAGTGAGGGAGAACAACTGGTGGTTCATTGATAGTACATGCATGCCATATGACATGAAATAGAGATCACATCACCTCACTTCAATGACACTTTAAGGGAACTGTTGCCCTTGGAGATAAAAGATGCTGAGAAATAGTAGGAACAGGAAAAGTTGTGTTGAACTCAAACATCAAGATAATGCAGACTTGAATGGCAAAGATGTGGATGCTACAATGTATAGAGGAATGATTGGCTCATTACTCTATCTAACGGCATGTAGGACAGATATTATGTTTAGTGTGTGTCCTTGTACAAAATTTCAGGCAAATCCTAAGGAGTCACACCTAACTGAAGTCAAACGGATTCTGCGGTACCTGAAAGGGAACGATCATCTATGTCTTTGGTATCCAAGGAACAGTGGGTTTGAACTCGTGGGCTTCTCTGACGCTGATTTTGCAGGTCACTTAGTGGATTGCAAAAGCACTTCGGGAACAACACAGTTCCTAGGCCCATGCCTTATCTCTTGGGGATCAAAGAAGCAAAATTATGTTGCTCTTTCCATTGCTAAAGCTGAGTGCATAGCTGATGCATATTGTTGTGCCCAGGTATTGTGGCTCAAACAATAATTGAAGGATTTTAGTATGTCTATTGGCACTGTTCCCATTATGTGTGATAATACTAGTGCTATTAACATTTTCAAAAATCATGTTCATCACTCACGTACTAAGCATATCGATATTCGTCATCATTTTCTATGTGATAATGTTAAGAAAACTTTCATAAGAATGGATCATTGTAGGACAGAAGATCAAGTTGCAGATATCTTCACCAAAGCAGTGGATAGAAAACCCTTTGAGCATTTAAGAATACTCCTTGGGATGATCTCTCTAAACTGAGGAACTTCACTTCTACTATTCCCTCAGTGATTAGCTAGAACGGTCAATCTTAACCTAGGGAACATCTTTTATGCAGCTTTCTATTTGCAACATATTTGTTTGATAATTCTTGCTATGTGCTTTGTGTTACATAATGTCATAATCTCTTGCAACTTCTATTCTTGATCTTATGTGCTTCAACTTTATATGATAACATCTTCTTTTAAGCCCAAAGGGACCGATTTGATTATTTGTACCCTCATTATAAGCCAAAAGGATAATCGGTTGCACTGTCGTCCCAAGCCTTTGATCCAGGTAAACGTTCCCTATGAACTCTTCTTTGTTTACCATATTTTACTGGGTATAATTATATGGATCTTCTTTGTTCCCTACCCTATTTTTGTTTGGATATATCTTTTCTATTTTTTGTGAACCCCATTAAATATCCAAACTAGCCTTTTCATCCACTCAAGTATCTCGGAATCGTCTGGATGGAACCTGGCCTAAGGGGGAACAACAACAAGAACATCAATGTGGGAACAGTCTGAGGAATGTTGAGATTTGCAGGTGAACGTTGCTTCACTGAGAAAGAGAAATTGAATGTTGATTTGATGGCTCTGTAGAGAAGAACAACTAGTTGTGCGTGAAACGAGAAGAAAAGAGTTGTTACTAGAGGAAAGATAAATTATTTGACTACAAAATTTGGATGATATTTTCGGCGAGATTACTTTGGTAAGCATATCTTCTGATTTCCTTTACCAATTATCTACCCTTCCTTTATATACCTCCATTTCCTTTTCACCCAAATCACCTTTGCTTCATCTTTCCCATTCTCACTCGCCTCAAACACTTCACCGCCATTCTTTGATTTATGCCGCCATAAACCATACACCTCCATCTCTCCCTTTTTTTCTCAAACACAACCCCATGGACACCACAAGCTCTACCACTATCCCCACCATTGATATATCCACCATGAACGACGAGCTATTAGCCACTCTCCAGAGAATACTTGATGAGCAAAAGGCTGCTCGCACTCCTCAATCTAAGCAGGCTACCTCCATCACCGCCGTGGCAGAACTTGCCAAAGAGATCTCCTCCTCTGTCGCCGAATTGCAAGAGGAACAGCCTCTGGAGGAACAACCATAGGGAACGGCAGCGACACCATCAACTGAAAAATCTCCAGTGTTGTCTCATGACCTGGTGGTTGCGACAAAACAAGAAGCCTGCTACCCTCTCAAGGAAAATGAGGATGAGGAAATGGCTGACGTAGAGAGGGAGTTGGGAACTCGCCCACTGGAAAGTTTTCCCCCAAGCAAGAAGCGAAATAACACCATCGGCTCCGATGATGTCGAAGAGGACCCGGATGTCTTGTGCACTAGGGAACAACGCGTTGCTACCAGTCTCTCCACCCCCGCCAAGTCAGATGTCGGTGAGACAACTCCTAGCACTCTAAAAGAGAAGGTGCGCTCGCACACGAAGGCTAAGCCGAAGAAGAAGGCGAAGGTGGTGGAACAACCCCTTGTTCCGACTTTCACTGGCGGGAAGAAGACTATGCCACATCTGGTGATCCCAGAGAACTTCCTCTCTGAAAATAGGTTCGAGGAAGTCCTAGAGAGACTGAAATTCCAAGGCTGGGAACATCTCTTCTCCACTCGCGTCTAGGTCAATCCTGATCAGGTTCGTGAGTTCTACAGTTCATACCGTCTCAATTCCTCTTTGACTATGCTGGGAACGACGTCAGTATCTGGTGAAGATCAGTCGTTCACTGTTTCCAAGCTCGCCCGTCTGTTGGGTGTCATTGCTGAAGGGTTCTATGATATTCTGGGTGACAAGGTCACCGATGCTCAGAAGAAGGCCAAAGAGGTCAGTGCTCAAAGGCTCTTTCAAGCCACTATTGGAGTCACTCATGTATCTGCCCTTACTCTGCCTCAGAGGATAGCGCATCACATCATTATGAAGGATGTCGTCCCTAGGCAAGAAAAGAGGAACACCATCACCAATACTGATTTGGTGCTCTTGGATAAGTATTGGCACATGGAGAAGATTGACCTCCCAAGGGTCATCCTGCAGCACATGGCGAAGTGCACTGCCAAGACTCATTCGCTGGCTTATCCGAATGTGATCATGTTGATTCTGCAGAACGAGAAGGTTTATAGAGAAGAATGTGAGGTTCCCATGGTCACTGAGCTTGACATGGTGAACATTAACAAGATGAAGTGTCATGGTGATGATAAGGGAACTCTGCCCTCGTCCGAGATAATCAAGCGTGAAACTGGTGAAGGAACATTGAGGAGCAACTATGTGCAAGGTCAGATGCTGGTTGAGCTGCATGAGATAAAGAACATTGTGTCGCTGATTCTTGAATACTTCCTCAACAAGGACAAAGACCAGAAGGAAGATTCTGAGTCTTGAGTGGACCCATTTTCTATCTAGCCCATTATAACCTCTTCTATTGAATTTTCTATGTTGTTTTGTTAGGTTGATTGCTCTTTGATCTTTTTGTGATGTTTGTCAAGTTGCTTTTGATATTTTGTAATCAATTCCATGCTAGATGAATAGACTTATCTTTTGCTAGTGATTTATTGTCTTAGCTCGTATTAATCCACTGGTTACTTTTGATCTTTTGATGATGCCAAAAGGGGGAAGTGTGGAAAATTGTGCGATGAACTCAGTAAAGAGAGGTAATAGTCTTATTGTTCCTAATTTTTTATGAATTTTCGAGCGATGCTAGTGCTGAGGGGGAACAATGATGCAACTTGCAGATATGAACTGTAATTATTCATTTGATATAAAGTTTTGATCGAACAATTTTTGAATGGGTTTGTCATCACCAAAAATGGGGAAATTGTTGGATCCTTGACGTTCCCTCTGGTTTTGATGATGATAAACACCATTAGGTTTTATGGTTTTTGTTATCCCTATGAGTTTTAGGTTTTATGAAAGAATTAGGGAACAATGAAAATCATGTGAAGAAGAGAAAGCAGAGGAATGCAAAGGAACGTGTAGAAATAGACCTGGCAAAATATGACCCGACCCGGTAACCCGACTCGTTCCGATTGAATTTTTCTGGGTCGTAACCCGTAAAGTTGAACCCGAAACCCGTTTTTAAACAAACCCGATAGACCAATCTCTTCGCAAAAATCTTGGCATTGATTGACAAGGCTAAATAGAGGATGAACACAAGGCAAAGAAGACTTCAATAGCGTCACCACCAGCTGCGAGACCTCCTAAACCCCTCGCCTAAATCCCCTATCCTAAGCCAACTTAAGCCCATTAAGCCCCCCCCCCCCCCCCCAAAAAAAAAAAAAAACACTTCGCAACAAGGACAGTGCATCAACGCATATTATGCACAAAGCCCCCCACCCACTAACCACGATCATCACGCAAAACACCTATACACGCCGCCATATATGCACTTCGCACAACCCCATCACACTCCCTTAAAATTAACTCTTTTTGTCAAAAACCAACCATAGAACCCACAACACACTCCCGCCTAGCACGCCTATATTCAACACTAAGTGCTTTTATAAAAGTGACATTATTGTCTTGCACTCTAACCTGTTGGAACATCCAGAGGTTGCGCCATTTTGCATTGCCACCACAATGCGATAGCAACGAACGTCTGCCACTCTACCTCATCATCATAAAGTGTATCCAAGATCGAACTCAAGTGAAGCCAAGCAGCAAACTCCATAGCGAAGAAATAAATATTGAGAAGATTCGGGTTAAAATCCAGCCACATACTTGTCATGATCTTACATTCCCTAAAAAGATGAGAGTATGACTCCATATGGGAACTACAAGTAGGGCACTTGGTCAACGTAGTAATATGTAGACAAAGGCGTTCTTCATTCGACATAACCCCCCGATTACCAGCCACGTAAAACACTTAATTTGTTTAGTGACACGAAGCTTCCATATGAGCTGAAAAATAGTGGAGTCAGTGAACTCGAAACTCAAAGACCCCTAGATAACAAATAAGCTTACGATCTTGTGTAACTACCTGAGGAAGAAAGCTTCAACTGAGCTCATCTTTGACATCAGACTCCCAGGTAATATCATATTACTAGCTTCAATATAGATCAATCGACTAAACACCCTCTAACTCAGACCAATTCCAACCCACAACAATAGTCCAATATTCTCTAGCAATTTTATTTAGATCATGCTCAAGGATAGCACCAGTAGCAACCCTAATCAAAGGCTGATCAAGGAGCCAAACATCCCTCCAAAAGAGGATAGACAGTCCATCCCCGAGGACCCAACATGTGCCAGGGTAAACAACCTTCCTTTTTGGTTTCCCTCCAAATAAGACTTGGAGCAACATGGATCACATTATTGTTATGAACATAATTTTGGAGGCTAACTTTCTACCCTAAAGCATCATAAAACAGATTCCATAACGTTTCATGATGCCAATCTGAGCAACTGATATCTTTGAGAAGAGCATAATGTCATTAACAAAGAAAATGTGGGAGAGAGTAAGGCCATCCTTTGACAGCTTGTTAAGGCACCACTCACCAAATTCTACAAACTACAAAATTAGTTGACTCAACTGTTCAATGCAAAGGACAAATAAGTATGGGGAGAGAGGATCCCCTTGTTGAATTCCTCAGCCTAGAGTAAACAAATTATCAACTTCACCATTCCAAAGCAATTGCATCTTGGAAGACCAAATGTATCTAATTAAACCCAATTAGTATATATAATCGTGATTAATTTCAGAAAATAAAATAAAATTTCAAATTCAGCCATTACCGCAATCGTACACGCAGACACCTCGTCGAAGATTGGCTCGATTCAGACTCGTTTGACCACCAACTTGCTCATCGTTGGTGTCGTTGATTCGTGACTTCAAGACAAAGATATTGGTACTTGAATTATAACTTGAGATGCGCAAACGAAGGAGAATTTTACCTTGGAAGCTCACGAAATGTTTCTGGAACGCCGAACCCTAACTCTCAAAATTCGATGAAATTAATCCATGGGTGAATGGGTATTTATAGGGATTTGATTGCCCATAACAAGCTCTACACAATTGTGAAAAGTTTGGGCCAAAACGATCCCGAATTGAATCGAATTTTGCTAAAGAACGTAATGACGTGTTTGTGAGATTTCTTGCCTTTTAGGGGGAAATTTGATCTTATTTTTGTGTAATTCTCCCCGATTTTAAGGGGCTATTACTCATCTTGATCTTTTTCTAATAGCCCAAGCTTCAATTGTAAGAATCGAGCTCGAACGCGGACGAATTTTGGGTTTCTTTCCAAATTCGAATATTTGGGTTGTTCGACCTCAAACAATGAATTTTTTTACATTGGTGGTGTTATAAATTCTGTTTTGATGGTAATAATACATGTCATGATCTTGTTTATTAAGGCCATGGGTTAATTGCAAGGAATGGGCCGAAATTTGGAGCAAAAACTCCTTTGATGGAACTTGGAGACACGGCTAGAGCAAGGAGGAAGGTGTTACTGTTCACCAATCCCCCCCCCCCCCCCCCCCCCCCTTGAAATTTGGTCAAATTGCACATTTTTTCCCAACTTTCCAAGTTGTGGAAAAATGCCCTTATTTCACTTTCTAATAATTATGAAATTTACCCAAACTTATTTATTACTTATCCTAAGTTTATTTATATATTTTAACCCAAATTTATGTTAAAGGAAAAATTAAATTAGGCTAGTTTTAAGTTTAAATCATATTTTCTTATAAACTTAACCATATTTTAATTAACATTCAATTATTCTTACTTTAAATACTTTATGCTTAACTAGATAATTTTATTTAAATTAATATTAACATAGGTTAACGTAATTTAAATAATTCATGACTTAAAAAGGCAACCTACTTAGGTTAAGAATTATTTTATCCTCTCATGGATAAACATAATAATTTATAGGGCAGTTGCACAAAAATAACATTCGAAGGGCCTATAAAAGTCCGATACTTTATGGCAAAAAGACCTTCTGCATTGTCAGTTGTCACCATCTGATAATTAAGGTTTTCCAATCTTCTTATATCTCTAGGGAGCTCCTGGAGATTGTTACGGACCCTCCTTTGTGCTACTACATCCACATTAGGATACTCTGGCATAGCTCTATGTCAAGGACGTTACTCAGAGTCTATGGAACTATAGAATCGAGTGTGTTAGTACAAGAAATGGTAGAACTATTCCTTGGACAGCGGAAAATAGTAACAGATAATAGAGTAACAGAAGCAACGTTCCTTACAGAGGAAAACTCAATCAACCAACTAGTTGACTAAGAAAAACCTCTACCCCTAGGTTTTACTCTAGTTGGATTTCAAATGTCTACTTGTGTTATTAATACTGGAATTACAATAGAGCAAGTCTTATCTCAATCTAGTTTACTCCTAGATATCTAGACATCTACTTGTAACGTTCTTAACAACACCTTAGACACCCAAAACCCTATAAAGTACTCAACTTACCAAAGCTTCGTACTTGCATGTGTTTCTTCTCTTCCTTCTTCTTCTCCGAATGCTCTAGCTCTTGGAAATGATGTGTTCGTGTGTGTACAATGATGGTCACTTCTTCCCATATTTATAGTCTTCAAAATATCCTATTGATTTACCCTAATTTTACATAAGGAAATCAAATCAAATATTCCTAAATAATCTTCTTACATTCTTTCCTAACAACTAAATCTTCAACAAACTTGTTCCTTGGGGTCCAAGACGTTTCCAAAGATCTCTTTCTAAAATTAGAAGATTCGGCAAGGCTAACAGCGCGCGTCTCATCGTTCCTTGGCATCGTTCCCTTGTATTTTCCTTCTCATCAACGCGCGTCTCAACTTCTCAGTTTGCATAGATGCGTTGTTCCATTGTTGATTTCTCTTTACCTTGCATATCCAGTTTTGATTCTTCACATGGTTTTCGTCGTTCCTTGTCTTTCGAATTGTTCCTGAAACTCACAGTCACAATAAATCCATCAAGTGTAATTGGGTTTATCATCATCAAAAGTAGAGGGCACATCATCGTTCCAATAATTTCCCCCTTTTTTGGTGATGACAAACCCATTCAAAATATGCACGTTCAAAACAGTCAAGTAAGAAGTCAATCACATATTCAAAGTAATAACAATTGACAAAGTCCCCCCTCAGAAAGTACAAATAGAGATTTACCTTCAAGTTGCGTAAAGATTCACCTTAGCACTAGCTTATGTTATCAACTCTTCCTTGAGTTCATCTCACATTTTCCACACTTTGGCATCATCAAAAGATCACAGTACAAACATGTAGTTCAAGACTAATTCGCAAATCAAGATAAAGCAATTCATTCATTAAGCAGGAAAGCATTACCAAGCTAAGGGAACGAAATAAGCAAAGTCAAAAGATAAGAGAGAACTATGCAAAAGACATAAAGACATAGAAAAATGAAGAACAAAGGGAAAGACGGGCTAGATAGTAACAGGGAACACTCATGTCTCAGGGCTCTTCATCAGTTTTCTCCTCCTTGTTCAAAAATTGATCCTGGAGCAGTTTCATCGTGAGGTTCAGCTGTTTGAGCTCAGCAAGGATTTGGTATTGTACTTAGCTTCCCCAGGACGTTCCTTCTCCAGCAAGCTTCTTCGCGATACCAGACCCAGTTCCCTTGGAGTCACCCTTGAATTTCATCTTCTCTACATAAGAGGAATCCAACTCACTACCCAGTGACACTTCATTCTCTACTCTGTACAGCTAATCACAAAGCAACAACATCTTCACCAATCCAGGATAGGCCAAGGAATGAGATTTGGCTTTGCACATATCCATGTGACACAGAATCACCCTGGGAAGATCAATTTTCTCCCTTCTCATAAAGCGATCAAGCAGGAACAAATCACAGAGTGTGAGGGTGGTGCGTTTTTTTTGACGAGGCACAACGGCCCTGGAGATGATGGGAAACGCCACCCTCGGGGAAAGCGTCAGCCTTTCAGTATACAATACCCCAACACTGGAACCAAACAACTGTTCCATACATGCGACCTTCTCATCATTGAACTCACTAGAGTTCTTCTCAAGATGAACTTCATAAAATACAACCCAAAGGACAGACAGGAGAGTGGAAAGTACCTTAGGCGTGAATGAAATGTCTTCCCCATTATTTTTGAAGATCCGAACATGGCATCTGCCTTGGAGAGATGATAATAATGATAGAACTCGCGCACTTGAACTTCGTTGGCATTTGCCTAGGAGAGATGATAATAATGATAGAACTCGCGCACTTGAACTTCATTCACAGTCGCCCTTGTAGAACATATCCGTTCCCAACCCTGGAAATAGAGGAGATCCATTATCTCTTCTACCTTGTGCTCAATGAAGAATCTTTCCTTAATGAGAAGAGGAGGGAGAGTGTGTTTACCCTCAGAGAAGTAGAGAATCGTCTCGGAGACTGACATCTCCAATTTGGCTTTCTTCTTCTCTGATTTGGTAGCGAAATGCAGACGGCCTTTGAGAGGCTTGGGAACGGTCTCGTCACCACCCGACTTGGTGGGAGTCAAATGCTCAGTAGAAGCTCGCCTAGTTCCCAAACAACGAACATCGTCGTCATCATCACCCTCTTCTTCCTCAGCAGCGAGAGCGATATCGACAACCTTACGCTTTCTGCTCTTGGGTTGAGGTGTCACCAAAGGGTGAGACTTGATACCCAACTGGTCTTCCATGAACTTCATAGACCGTTCCTCCTCATCAATTCTGTCTTTGGAGGGAGAGGAAACTTCTTCGTCTTCATTAGCGGTGGCACGCAGAACCTGGTCCTCCACGGGAACAAGATCCAGAGAGAGAGCAAGATCCTGAGCTTTCAATGGCGATGGAGATTTCACCGCCGGAGTGTATGTCGAAGTAGAGAGATCTATAGCCTGTTCCACCGCGGCCTGAGCAATTTCAACTACAGAGGTGGGCATGGTGGACTTGGCAGGAGTGGCGCGGACAGCCTTCGTCCGTTGAAAGGATAGCATCCATGTCTTAATTTCAGCATCGGTCATCTTGTCGGTCACCTTTTTGGACACTTGGCTTAGAGAGGCCTATAGAGCAAGATCCATCAAACGCAATATTTCTCTCTCCTCTATCAACGACACTTTTCACCTTTTTACTTCAGTTAAAGCGTCGGCCATTCCTGCATACAGAGCGGTCAAATCCCAAAACTAGTTGTTTCCAACTTTCACCTGCAACCACATAAATGCCAACCATTGATTCAAGTGCCAACGTTCCAGACATTGTCCCCCCTTAATCTCAGCAGCAATCTTCGTTCCCGTGAGACCATGCGTGTATAGCGAGGCTTGTCTAGATATTTCAAGTTGGGTTCACATAAAATATAGTATATCCAAACATATGGTAAGGAACAAAACAACTCAGATAATTATTCCCAATAAAAAGTTTAACAAAGAAGGATCATAGGGAACATTTACCTGAATCAAGGCTAAGGTAAGCTTAAAAATCGATTATCATTTAGGCTTGTAATGAGGGATCAATCATCAAATCGGTCGTTTTGGGTCTCAAGTAAGATGTCATCAAGCAATTAAGTATTTCAACACAAATCAAAAGACAAAGTTATAAGATCTATAAGACAAAGTAATCCTAACATGAGCAAAAATCATGAAGTAGCAAGATCAAAGAAAAGCAGTTAAGCATGAAACTTCATGAACATTGTGATCAATTTAGCCAAGTATTGAGGGAATAGTGGATAGAGAATTCCTCAATTTAGAGAGATCATGCCAATGAGCAGCCTAAGATGCTCGAATGGACCTTTGTCTAGTGCCTTGGTGAAAATATCAAGAACTTGTTTTTCAGTCATGTAATGTTCCATTCTGTTAGGAAATGGAACTCTGGAACCTTAGTTCCACTGAGAGTTCCTTTCCTCAGTTTCTCTACTTTTGAAGATGATAAAAAAAATTTTGATACTAATGTCTTATCTCAAAGATGTGTGTTAAGGAACCACAGGACAATTACCGAAAGCATGAAAGCCAAACAGGACAAGAGAACCCAGGTGTGCCCAGAAATGCAACATGTGATGTTGCGCTTCCCGAGAAATCTGGGAACACCAACCTCGGACAAGAGAAAGGTGAAAGCAACTTGTGCGAAGCTTCCAAAGGCTGTCACCGTTCAGAGCAAAACAACAAGATGCCTAGAACACATAACCTCGGACAGAGAAAGGTGACAGCGACATGTCATGGAACCTGTCGCTATCCAGAAGACAGTTCCAAAGTACCCAGGTTGTCGAACCTCTGAAGAAGAAAGCTGAAGAACAACTTGGCTGAAGCAGTTGACCAAAAAAGAAGGATTCTGAGCTACCTAGGTTGTTGGTACATGTCAAAGACATCGTAGATCATGTGATACCCCGTAATTCTGTAAGGATTATTCTGGGAATTTTTGGAATTTTCCCGAACACCCGTTTAGTACGTCGGATTTAATTCAGAAAGTCGGAGACATTCTGTAATGTGCTCTGTATTTGTAATATTTTTCTCAGTGAAGAATTATACAGTTAAGGCCTGTTGGAAGTCTATACTCGTTCGTGTATGACTTTTGTTATCGCGAGTTAAGATTAATATCAAATCTCTACCCAATTCGTTATTGCCCAAGAGGTGCAAATGGGTTAACCATGGGTTAATACCCAAGGGCACAATTGGAAGGCTTTTTGGCTCCCAACAAGCCTCATCTTTGCCTATAAATAGAGGGCATGGGTGAAGCTAGAAAGGGTGTGAAAAACGCCATTACGCTGTCCATTTCTCGTCTCTCAAAAACGCTCCCAAAGAAAAACGCTCTCTCTCTCGGAAAGCTCTCGTGGATCGTTGGAGGCTCGTTTGGTGTCGTTCTCGGTGGCCAAAGGAGACTTGGAAGGCCCTTAGAAGCCTAGAAGCCAAGCAAGGCGAAAGGCGAATCAAATCGAGCGTCGCGGGTAAGATTTCTTGTCCGTTTTTAAGTTTCTGTTCAGCGACGGCGACCGCCGCCAGGAACGGCGACCGCCGCCAGGGAGACGGCGACCGCCGCCAGGAACGGCGACCGCCGCCAGGAACGGCGACCGCCGCCAGGGAGACGGCGACCGCCGCCAGGAACGGCGACCGCCGTGTTGTGGACGGTGACCGCCGTGTTGGGGACGGCGACCGCCGTGTTGTGGCTGGCGACCGTCGTGAAGTTCTTGGTGCCGCCGTGGAGGAAGCCGATGAGCGGCGCCCGCCGTGCTTGAGACGGCGACCGCCGTGATGGTGGCGGCGCCCGCCGCAATTGTTTGGTGGCCGGCCGTGATGGGTTGTTGCCCGGGAGTTGTGCGTTGGCTTCCGAGACCTTCGATCGGGTCTCGTATCCTTCGTTTTCTTTCGTCCTTTCGTATATTCGTACTATTCTTTGTCGAATCTAACCTAGGGTTCCTTTTTGGGTCGACTCGAAGGTGTTTATGCTAGTGGAGCTATACGCGTGTCGAGCCCGGAATCCCGTTGTCTCTACTTTGTTCCAGATCTGCGGACTAAGGCAAGTGGCGGTTCGCTCTTGCTCATCGTTCCATATTTACATTAATTATCAGCTGTTTATCTGAGTAATTAATTTGGAATGATTATCTGTGTTTGTCTGGAAAAGGTTTTATAAACTGTTTTGGAAAATCATATAATAGGTTGTATATCTGCTAGAACGATGCTATTATCTGTGATCGCCTTCTGGGCATTTATGTGGATTAATAGGAAAACTAATCCAAGTAAGGATTAGCTGTTTCTATTATCTCTATGTTTAAGTCGTTTGCCTCGATGGCTTTAATGTGAATAATTGCTGTGTTAGACTGTTTAGTTAACACGAGTGTTTGTAGGAACGCTAATCCAAGTAAGGATTAGTCGTTTCTTTATAACTTAATGTGCGTAGGAACGCTAATCCAAGTAAGGATTAGTCGTTTCTTTATAATTTAATATTCGTGGGAACGCTTATCCAAGTAAGGATTTGTCGTTTCTTTAAATCATAATATTCCTCGGGGTTATTGCCGAATAATTTAAGGGTCATGACCTATGCTTCTTATCCACATGTAAGGATCTGAAGTGTTTTAAGCGCCTTGCTAGCGCTAATGGATGAGCTTAATTGCAGTCCTGTGTTTTAAGCACTTAGCTAGTGCATTGGGGTGGACGTAACTGTCACCCTGTAAAATAAACTATAAGCGCTGTGGCAGTGCAAACCAGGGTGAACGTAAGATCACCCGGTGTCTTAATAACTTCCGTGTTCTCGGAATATTCTTAAAAGCCTCAACACTGTGTGTGTGTGTTGTAATTTAATAAGATAAGTGCAGTTAAGCACATAATTAAACTGTAAGCGTTGTATAGTGCAATCATGGTGAACGTAAGGTCACCCGGTGTAATAATAATCGCCGTTGTTTCTCGGCATAATAAAGTTAAGTCCCGCGTGTGGGTTGTGTGAGTTTTAATTTGGGTTGACATGATTGTCACCCTGAGATTTAAGTTGTGTGCCGCTCTTAATAACATTAATGTGTTTCAGTAATGTGTGCTTTGTAATTAAATAAGATATGTGCCCGAGTGCACATGATTAATAAACATTTGGCGAGTAGTGCAGCTAAGTCATAGTGCAGCTAGGAAAGCTCGTCTCGACTTGAATGTAGTACGTTCTCTTTCCGATCTGGATTCGCTGTATGCAATGAGGTTGGTCGTGAACCGAAGCATCTCAGTCAACTTTTAAATCATTGTTGTTTGATTCTGTTAAACATTCCAGATTTGTCATATTTCCTTAAAGACTCAATCTCTTGGAGTCTCTTTTCGAGTCGATTTCTATGAAGATGAAGTCTTCCAGAATCTTCTCTCATGCATACCTTTGTTGTTATTCCGTGAAAGTGCCGGGTTATGTACCATCCCTTCGGTTATTATTCGAGGGACAATGATAGTAAACGGTTTCGATCACTCGAACCACTCTGCTTTTTACCCTTGCTAGTCTATTTAAGTAGACTAACCCACGAACTTTGTTCTCCGCATATGGGCTGGTGTCATCCGTTCGATTCGGCACATCAGATATAGTGTAGATGAGAAGACTAGAAGGACTATGGAGTCGACGGTGGTTTTCCGAAGTTTTTAATAATTTCTTTTAATCAGGTTGAGATCCTTGGGCAGATGATCATTACGATCACAACCCTTTTTATAATATCTTTTAAAAGTTTTCCACTGTGCCTTGTTTAAGATTTCCGTTGTAATTTATTTAAACTCTGTGTTTGTCCTATTCGGGATTGGGATGTAATCCCGGGACTCGTGTTTTATATGATTAAGGTTATCATTTTGTATCATTGTATTTCATGATTTGTATTTAAACGGTAAAGCCTTGGGTGATCTCGGTAAGGAACACTGGGGTCACTGGCGGTAATACCTTTCCAAAAGGGTTAAGTTTTGGGGGTGTTACAGTTGTGGTATCAGAGCCAAAGGTTGTTTTAAAACGGGTTTGGATTTTTATAAATCATTTATCCGTTTTTGAAAATGCTTTAAGAAGGGCTCTGATTTTTTTTTTCAAAGTGAAAAGAGTTTGAAAACACCGTTCATAGTCCTGTCTTCTATATGGTCTGATATAGTAAGTTTGCTTCTATATCTAGAAAGACTAATTCTTTCCCCGTTACCCCGTATGATATGGGTGCATTCTATTCTCTATAGAGGAACCGGGAGAAGCCAAGGTGGTTTTGCTATACCCAATAAGGCTTGAATTCCCAGTTCTCTCATTTTGAGTTAAGGTTGTAGAACCTAGTAACTCGGTTTGAGTTCATCAATAGAAATTACCAAGTTGATCTATTCTAAGTTGATTTTATTACAATAAGTATATCAGAAGATACTAACGTGATAAAATCCTTGGAATTTGATCGGTAAACAGATGGTGAACACAAGGAACGTTATCCGTGCTGGTGCTGGGCCGAGTAATGACCCTAGACCAAATGCAAGGAATGTTGCAGACCCAACAGGAGAGCGTGAGTCTGTCTTTAACAATAACCAGGGAGGCAATGGCCAAGCTCAGGCCAACGCTCCGATGATGTTTGATGCTGCAGCAGTGGAGGCAATTCGAGGAATTGTCATGCAGGCAATCACATATGTTATGCGACCAGTTGCACCACAAGCTCAAGGTGGTCCAGTTCCTCAAACTACTCCTGAAGTTGAGGAGTCAGTGGAGCAAGTACCTCAGATCAATGTTGTCAGAAACAGAGGAACTTACAGGCAAGCGTTAAAAGCCGTGAGTTCAATGAGGCCTGACAGCTATGACGGTACTGGAGAACCGGTCAGGGTGATCTATTGGTTCTCACATATGGAGCGGTTGCTCCGGAACATTAATTGCACTGAGGCTGGGAAAGTGCACATCGCCTCTCTTCAACTCAAGGATGTGGCTAGCGAATGGTGGGAGAGCACCGGTCTGGCTGACCATCCCGAGCTGAATTGGAGCATGTTCAAAACCAAGATGACCGATCGTTTCTTTTCCCGAGCTATGAGGGAGGAGAAGCATAAGGAATTTCTGTACCCGCAGACTGATGGGTTAAAGGTGACTGAGCTCGCAGCTAAGTTCAATCACTTGATACAGTACGCTGGACCTGAGGTGTCAACCGAGGAGCAGAAGATCTGGTACTTCCATGGATGGATGAATCCAGAGATCAAGCCTCTAATGTTGCGTCATGGCTGTACTACGTTAGAGCAATATGTTAATGCAGCCTACAAGACGGAAGTCACATTGGAGGAGTCTACCTTTAAGAGGGAGAAGCAAGTTAAAGAAAAGGGTGGGCAACAGGATCGCCAGGTTGGTTCATAGACCGGCATCGCCTACCAAGTTTGAAAGGTCTGGTCGTGCTAAGACCGAGACAACTCAGTCAGACTCTGCCAGAGGCTCAGGTTGGAGCGGCGGAGCAATTCAGTGCCACAATTGTGGTAAAGTGGGGCATACAAGTTTTGTTTGCCAAAAGGACAAGAGGATGTGTCATAATTGTGGAAGAGAAGGCCACATAAAAACTTACTCCAGACTGAAGGGTCAGGGACCAATGCAGTCTTATCAGGCGTCAAATGTTGGAGGTGGACAGAACCCAAGGCCAGTGGTATCCACTCATGAGCAGTCTATGGCTCGTAATAAAGGCAAAGCGCCTATGGGGTCTTCAGGCCAAGGGCAACGACTCTTCATAATGAGTCAAGCCAATGGAGAAGAACCCTGATCCATTAAGTTGTATTTGTGTTAAGACTTTCTGTAAGATTAAGGAGTAACGACGTGTGTCGGTAATCTCCGTGGTGTTAAGATCTGCCTGATCGACTTTTGTCAATTAATGTAATGTTTGGATGTTAATGAAGTGTTTCCGTGTTTTGGAAAATTTTAGAATGTGTTATCATTGCGAATTAGTTGTTCATACGAAACCTCGTAAGTGTCGAGAACAGCTTATGCCAAGTAAGGATAAGGACTGTCGGACTTATGGTGGTGAAGTGTTGTGGACAACTTAGATGTTCGTTACCTATGTGGTTAATCCCAGGGTCGACTCTATTGTTTAAATCTAAATCCACTCCTAAGATTCTTCTTCATACATAGAGTATGTCATCTACAAGGCTAGGTGCAAATCTTTGAGGAAGATTAAGTTGTGGAGCGGTCATGTTAAGAGGAAAGGTTGCAGTTAAGGATATGTTGATGATCCTGATGTATTAAAGATTCAGTAAGGAGAATTATCTATATACATCTAAGGAGTACTGTGGTAAGCGTTATCTCATACGCTGAGTTCTTCCGAGATTTCTTAAGGAAAGGGAATGAACTTGTAGAGTTTTGTTCGGAGAGATCAGGAGCTATCTCTCATGCGTAAGTTTGTGCCATAAGCATTAAGGCGGATGAATCATTTTCAGAATGATATCCTAAGGAATTAAGAATAATATCTCGTGTGATCCATTTCAAGGATGAAGTGATTAAGGATGTTGGATCCAGGTGGTAAGATTGGTGTTGAGGTAGTATCCTCATTGACTTAATGCAAGTTTCGGGGTCGAAACTTATTTTAAGGGGGAGGTGATGTGATACCCCGTAATTCTGTAAGGATTATTCTGGGAATTTTTGGAATTTTCCCGAACACCCGTTTAGTACGTCGGATTTAATTCAGAAAGTCGGAGACATTCTGTAATGTGCTCTGTATCTGTAATATTTTTCTCAGTGAAGAATTATACAGTTAAGGCCTGTTGGAAGTCTATACTCGTTCGTGTACGACTTTTGTTATCGCGAGTTAAGATTAATACCAAATCTCTACCCAATTGGTTATTGCCCAAGAGGTGCAAATGGATTAACCATGGGTTAATACCCAAGGGCACAATTGGAAGGCTTTTTGTTTCCCAACAAGCCTCATCTTTGCCTATAAATAGAGGGCATGGGTGAAGCTAGAAAGGGTGTGAAAAACGCCATTACGCTGTCCATTTCTCGTCTCTCAAAAACGCTCCCAAAGAAAAACGCTCTCTCTCTCGGAAAGCTCTCGTGGATCGTTGGAGGATCGTTTGGTGTCGTTCTCGGTGGCCAAAGGAGACTTGGAAGGCCCTTAGAAGCCTAGAAGCCAAGCAAGGCGAAAGGCGAACCAAATCGAGCGTCGCGGGTAAGATTTCTCGTCCGTTTTTAAGTTTCTGTTCAGCGACGGCGACCGTCGCCAGAGAGACGGCGACCGCCGCCAGGAATGGCGACCGCTGCCAGGAACGGCGACCACCGTGTTGTGGACGGCGACTGCCGTGTTGGGGACGGCGACCGCCGTGTTGTGGCCGGCGACCGCCGTGAAGTTCTTGGTGCCGCCGTGGAGGAAGCCGATGAGCGGCGCCCGCCGTGCTTGAGACGGCGACCGCCGTGATGGTGGCGGCGACCGCCGTGATGGTGGCGGCGCCCGCCGCAATTGGTTGGTGGCCGGCCGTGAAGGGTTGTTGCCCGGGAGTTGTGCGTTGGCTTCCGAGACCTTCGATCGGGTCTCGTATCCTTCGTTTTCTTTCGTCCTTTCGTATATTCATACTATTCTTTGTCGAATCTAACCTAGGGTTCCTTTTTGGGTCGACTCGAAGGTGTTTATGCTAGTGGAGCTATACGCGTGTCGAGCCCGGAATCCTGTTGTCTCTGCTTTGTTCCAGATCTACGGACTAAGGCAAGTGGCGGTTCGCTCTTGCTCATCGTTCCATATTTACATTAATTATCAGCTGTTTATCTGAGTAATTAATTTGGAATGATTATCTGTGTTTGTCTGGAAAAGGTTTTATAAACTGTTTTGGAAAATCATATAATAGGTTGTATATCTGCTAGAACGATGCTATTATCTGTGATCGCCTTCTGGGCATTTATGTGGATTAATAGGAAAACTAATCCAAGTAAGGATTAGCTGTTTCTATTATCTCTATGTTTAAGTCGTTTGCCTCGATGGCTTTAATGTGAATAATTGTTGTGTTAGACTGTTTAGTTAACACGAGTGTTCGTAGGAACGCTAATCCAAGTAAGGATTAGTCGTTTCTTTATAACTTAATGTGCGTAGGAACGCTAATCCAAGTAAGGATTAGTCGTTTCTTTATAATTTTATATTCGTGGGAACGCTAATCCAAGTAAGGATTTGTCGTTTCTTTAAATCATAATATTCCTCGGGGTTATTGCCGAATAATTTAAGGGTCATGACCTATGCTTCTTATCCACATGTAAGGATCTGAAGTGTTTTAAGCGCCTTGCTAGCGCCAGTGGATGAGCTTAATTGCAGTCCTGTGTTTTAAGCACTTAGCTAGTGCATTGGGGTGGACGTAACTGTCACCCTGTAAAATAAACTGTAAGCGCTGTGGCAGTGCAAACCAGGGTGAACGTAAGATCACCCGGTGTCTTAATAACTTCCGTGTTCTCGGAATATTCTTAAAAGCCTCAACACTGTGTGTGTGTGTTGTAATTTAATAAGATAAGTGCAGTTAAGCACATAATTAAACTGTAAGCGTTGTATAGTGCAATCACGGTGAACGTAAGGTCACCCGGTGTAATAATAATCGCCGTTGTTTCTCGGCATAATAAAGTTAAGTCCCTTGTGTGTGTTTTAATTTGGGTTGACATGATTGTCACCCTGAGATTTAAGCTGTGTGCCGTTCTTAATAACATTAATGTGTTTCAGTAATATGTGTTTTGTAATTAAATAAGATATGTGCCCGAGTGCACATGATTAATAAACCTTTGGCGAGTAGTGCAGCTAAGTCATAGTGCAGCTAGGAAAGCTCGTCTCGACTTGAATGTAGTACGTTCTATTTCCGATCTGGATTCGATGTATGCGATGAGGTTGGTCGTGAACCGAAGCATCTAAGGAGTACTGTGGTAAGCGTTATCTCATACGCTGAGTTCTTCCGAGATTTCTTAAGGAAAGGGAATGAACTTGTAGAGTTTTGTTCGGAGAGATCAGGAGCTATCTCTCATGCGTAAGTTTGTGCCATAAGCATTAAGGCGGATGAATCATTTTCAGAATGATATCCTAAGGAATTAAGAATAATATCTCGTGTGATCCATTTCAAGGATGAAGTGATTAAGGATGTTGGATCCAGGTGGTAAGATTGGTGTTGAGGTAGTATCCTCATTGACTTAATGCAAGTTTCGGGGTCGAAACTTATTTTAAGGGGGAGGTGATGTGATACCCCGTAATTCTGTAAGGATTATTCTGGGAATTTTTGGAATTTTCCCGAACACCCGTTTAGTACGTCGGATTTAATTCAGAAAGTCGGAGACATTCTGTAATGTGCTCTGTATCTGTAATATTTTTCTCAGTGAAGAATTATACAGTTAAGGCCTGTTGGAAGTCTATACTCGTTCGTGTACGACTTTTGTTATCGCGAGTTAAGATTAATACCAAATCTCTACCCAATTGGTTATTGCCCAAGAGGTGCAAATGGATTAACCATGGGTTAATACCCAAGGGCACAATTGGAAGGCTTTTTGTTTCCCAACAAGCCTCATCTTTGCCTATAAATAGAGGGCATGGGTGAAGCTAGAAAGGGTGTGAAAAACGCCATTACGCTGTCCATTTCTCGTCTCTCAAAAACGCTCCCAAAGAAAAACGCTCTCTCTCTCGGAAAGCTCTCATGGATCGTTGGAGGATCGTTTGGTGTCGTTCTCGGTGGCCAAAGGAGACTTGGAAGGCCCTTAGAAGCCTAGAAGCCAAGCAAGGCGAAAGGCGAACCAAATCGAGCGTCGCGGGTAAGATTTCTCGTCCGTTTTTAAGTTTCTGTTCAGCGACGGCGACCGCCGCCAGAGAGACGGCGACCGCCGCCAGGAATGGCGACCGCTGCCAAGAACGGCGACCGCCGTGTTGTGGACGGCGACCGCCGTGTTGGGGACGGCGACCGCCGTGTTGTGGCCGGCGACCGCCGTGAAGTTCTTGGTGCCGCCGTGGAGGAAGCCGATGAGCGGCGCCCGCCGTGCTTGAGACGGCGACCGCCGTGATGGTGGCGGCGACCGCCGTGATGGTGGCGGCGCCCGCCGCAATTGGTTGGTGGCCGGCCGTGAAGGGTTGTTGCCCGGGAGTTGTGCGTTGGCTTCCGAGACCTTCGATCGGGTCTCGTATCCTTCGTTTTCTTTCGTCCTTTCGTATATTCATACTATTCTTTGTCGAATCTAACCTAGGGTTCCTTTTTGGGTCGACTCGAAGGTGTTTATGCTAGTGGAGCTATACGCGTGTCGAGCCCGGAATCCCGTTGTCTCTGCTTTGTTCCAGATCTACGGACTAAGGCAAGTGGCGGTTCACTCTTGCTCATCGTTCCATATTTACATTAATTATCAGCTGTTTATCTGAGTAATTAATTTGGAATGATTATCTGTGTTTGTCTGGAAAAGGTTTTATAAACTGTTTTGGAAAATCATATAATAGGTTGTATATCTGCTAGAACGACGCTATTATCTGTGATCGCCTTCCGGGCATTTATGTGGATTAATAGGAAAACTAATCCAAGTAAGGATTAACTGTTTCTATTATCTCTATGTTTAAGTCGTTTGCCTCGATGGCTTTAATGTGAATAATTGCTGTGTTAGACTGTTTAGTTAACACGAGTGTTCGTAGGAACGCTAATCCAAGTAAGGATTAGTCGTTTCTTTATAACTTAATGTGCGTAGGAACGCTAATCCAAGTAAGGATTAGTCGTTTCTTTATAATTTAATATTCATGGGAACGCTAATCCAAGTAAGGATTTGTCGTTTCTTTAAATCATAATATTCCTCGGGGTTATTGCCGAATAATTTAAGGGTCATGACCTATGCTTCTTATCCACATGTAAGGATCTGAAGTGTTTTAAGCGCCTTGCTAGCGCCTTGCTAGCGCCAGTGGATGAGCTTAATTGCAGTCTTGTGTTTTAAGCACTTAGCTAGTGCATTGGGGTGGACGTAACTGTCACCCTGTAAAATAAACTATAAGCGTTGTGGCAGTGCAAATCAGGGTGAACGTAAGATCACCCGGTGTCTTAATAACTTCTGTGTTCTCGGAATATTCTTAAAAGCCTCAACACTGTGTGTTTGTGTTGTAATTTAATAAGATAAGTGCAGTTAAGCACATAATTAAACTGTAAGCGCTGTATAGTGCAATCAGGGTGAACGTAAGGTCACCCGGTGTAATAATAATCGTCGTTGTTTCTCGGCATAATAAAGTTAAGTCCCGCGTGTGGGTTGTGTGTGTTTTAATTTGGGTTGACATGATTGTCACCCTGAGATTTAAGCTGTGTGCCGTTCTTAATAACATTAATGTGTTTCAGTAATATGTGTTTTGTAATTAAATAAGATATGTGCCCGAGTGCACATGATTAATAAACCTTTGGCGAGTAGTGCAGCTAAGTCATAGTGCAGCTAGGAAAGCTCGTCTCGACTTGAATGTAGTACGTTCTATTTCCGATCTGGATTCGATGTATGCGATGAGGTTGGTCGTGAACCGAAGCATCTCAGTCAACTTTTAAATCATTGTTGTTTGATTCTGTTAAACATTCCAGATTTGTCATATTTCCTTAAAGACTCAATCTCTTGGAGTCTCTTTTCGAGTCGATTTCTGTGAAGATGAAGTCTTCCAGAATCTTCTCTCATGCATACCTTTGTTGTTATTCCGTGAAAGTGCCGGGTTATGTATCGTCCCTTCGGTTATTATTCGAGGGACAATGATAGTAAACGATTTCGATCACTCGAACCACTCTGCTTTTTACCCTTGCTAGTCTATTTAAGTAGACTAACCCACGAACTTTGTTCTCCGCATGTGGGCTAGTGTCATCCGTTCGATTCGGCACATCAGATATAGTGTAGATGAGAAGACTAGAAGGACTATGGAGTCGACGGTGGTTTTCCGACATTTTTATTAATTTCTTTTAATCAGGTTGAGATCCTTGGGCAGGTGATCATTACGATCACAACCCTTTTTGTAATATCTTTTAAAAGTTTTCCGTTGTGCCTTGTTTAAGATTTCCGTTGTAATTTATTTAAACTCTGTGTTTGTCCTATTCGGGATTGGAATGTAATCCCGGGACTCGTGTTTTATATGATTAAGGTTATCATTTTGTATCATTGTATTTCATGATTTGTATTTAAACGGTAAAGCCTTGGGTGATCTCGGTAAGGAACACTGGGGTCACTAGCGGTAATACATTTCCAAAAGGGTTAAGTTTTGGAGGTGTTACAGATCACGGATCACCACACATCCTAGGGCAAGCTTGATCTGTGGGAACCAAGAGAAGATCAAACCGCAAAGAATCCACTATATAAGGAAGACTAACTCAAAGGTTATCTTTAAGCACAAAAACACGAATCACACTCAATAGCAAACATCAAAGTGTGAACCTTCAAACAAGATCATCAAAGCAAACCGAGATCAAGAGGAACCAGTCAAGGAATCGAAGAGCTGAGTGCTAAGTTCATGTGACTGTAAGTGAGATGGTTCCTAGGTGCTAAGGTCTGTTTCTTGGATTGATTATTGATTGTGTTAAGTTATCTAGGATTGCCTAACTGTGTGTAAGGTAAAGAAACTGTGTGTTTGTTCCTAGGATAAGTTGTAACCAAAAGAGATAAGAAATCAAGAAGTAGACCTTGAAATCCTTTCAAAAGAAAGGTAGTGGTTTTTATCATGGATTGCTAGTTGGCAATCAAAGGTTTCCACTATAAGGAACTTGTTCATTTGTGCTTGATTGTTTAAATTCCGTTGCGAAGGGAACTGAGAATTGTTATTCTTAGTTCCTTAGTTATTTGTCTAACAATCTCGATCCTACAATTGGTATCAGAGCAGGAAAAGCTCTAGATCTTTGTTAAGTTTGCAGATCATGTCTCAACCAAGCAAGTTTGAGCTCAGAATCTCCACCAACAAACCACATCTCCGAAAGAAGGGAGAAGAAACATGGTGGGAAAAGTGCATGGAAAGCCACATCAAGACCAACGACTACCAATGTTGGAGGATAGTCAAAAATGGAGATGGATATGTCGATCTCATAATGAAGAAAGAAGACTGGAAACCTGAGCACTATGTCATCATGCAAGCCTCTCTCCACTCCCATCTCCACCATTTCTCATTTGGACAAGGATCATTCGAGTCCTCTAGTGGAAAAGAAACTCTATAGATGTATGATAGGCTCACTCATGTATCTAACCGCTAGTCGCCCAGACATTGTTTTTGTTGTTGGCTTGTGTGCTAGGTTCCAATCTTGTCCAAGAGAAACCCACTTGGCTGTTGTAAAAAGGATACTCCGATATCTTAAGGGAACTGATTCACTCTGCATTTGGTACCCCAAAGAATGTCCCTTTGAGCTGATGGGTTTCACTGATGCGGATTATGCTGGATACTTGGTGGATAGGAAGAGCACATCTGGAATGGCACAGTTCCTAGGCCCTTGCCTCGTGTCATGGGGCTCAAAGAAATAAGTCTCAGTCTCTCTCTCCACCACAGAATCCGAGTACATCGCTGCTGCCTCCTGCTGTTCCCAACTCCTCTGGCTAAAGCAACAACTCGCGGATTTCGGTATGTCTTATGGTCCTCTCACTATTCTTTGTGATAACACCAGTGCTATAAACATTTCTAAGAATCATGTGCATCATACTAGGACCAAGCATATAGACATAAGACATCATTTTCTTAGAGATCATGTTGAAAAAGGGAACATCATTATGAAATTTTGTAGAACTGAAGATCAGGTTGCAGACATATTCACCATAAGCTTTGAATAGAGTTCCCTTTGAGAACCTTAGATTAGAACTGGGAATGATTCCTATAACCTAGCAGTGACCTTAGCTTAAAGGCTCTTCTCCAGTTCCCTTGATTAACTAGTATAAGATCATTTACTTGTTAAGTCTTGGTATCTCTGTGTTATATATTTTGCTACAAACCCTCTTTTCCATAATGGTTTCTTAAAAAGGCTTTGATAAAATTTTCTTAGTTCGTGTCCTTTGGTCCTCATTATTCTTTCAACTCTTTCATTGTTCAAGTTTCTTTGTTGGCCCAAAAGTCACAATCTGATCATATTTTAACCCAACAATACAAGCCGAAATGATGATTGTGTACTATGACCCTCCTTTCCTCATTGCTCAATTTAATTCCCTAGGATCCATCTCTTAACCCTCTCTGGGAATTATTGTGCAATGCGATAAATGGCCTCCTTGATTCCTTGTATGGGAACGTACTTTTCGGTTCCATGTTTTTAAACTCACATCAAAGTTCTCATATATCCCTCTAGCACACTGAATATATCGCCAGAAAGGAACCATGATAAAATTGTCTCTAAACGGCTAGTTAGACGCTTGATCCTCCCAAGACGACATTTATGGCAAATTTGCAGAACTCAGACACGTCTCGTCAGTGGCAGTGCTTCCCTCTCTAAATGAGTAACTTTTGAATTTCTTTTGACCATTCGGAAAAGCCGCAAGCCTCTTCAATGCTCCAGATCTTCCATGATCTCCTCAACGGCCAGATATTTCCCAACGGTCCCTTCAGCTCTCAACCAGTTTTAAAAGGAGTCCTGTTGATCCAAGACGAAGAAGAAGCTGCCCTTCTCAAGGCCTTCAGAGAAAAGAAGGTTGCCTCGTCTACCCAGCCCATTATTGACACCACCTCCCAAAACCCACAAACTGAGGAGAAAACTGAGGAGAAATCCGAGGAAAAAGCTGAGGAGAAAGTGAAGGAAATCACTCCTGCATCGGCATCGGCTACAAAATCTGTCTCGAAAGGAGGATCCCACGACTCCTCCCCAGACAAGATCACCCAGGAGATCCTCATCCCAGAGCCCTCGCCCCCATCTCCAAACCTGGTCCTTCTGTTGCCACAAGGCTCCAACAACGGAAACGCAGTTCCCAAGCTTTGGTTCCCTATAACCCTCCCTCCAAAGAGCCCAAATCCTCCAAAAAGGCTAAATCCTCCACCCTTTCTTCCTCCTCTTTGGGTCAAGTGTCCTCCCTCTTCTCTAAGAGGAAGATACTCAAGCCGCTCATTATTGGCACCGAATTTTGGACCCAAACCCTCAAAGAAGAAGATGAGGAACTGTTCGGTGAAGCCCTCAGTGAGTTTCACTCTCTGCTACAGTATCAAGGATGGGATGAGCTTTTGGTGGAACCTTTCTCCGCCTCTGATGAAGTATCCGCTTGTTTTATTAGTCTCTAACCTTTGTGCCAGCCAAGGATAACTCTCCCTGCAACGACGCCATATTCCAGTGGAAGGGAACCATGTATCCCCTGTCCTTCAACATAATCGCGTCTGCTCTCGGGATCGAGTCCAGATCCAGCTTCGACATTCTTCATCAGAAAAAGACTTGGCCCAAAGGAAAGGGTTACAAGACCAAGACTGACGTGGTGAAGAAACTCTACGACGGCGACTATCCATCAAGCCTGAAGAGGAGGCCACTGACTTGCCATAGGAACGCTTCTCCTGGTTCCCAGTGCTGTAACATCATAGTGTGCTAGTTCCTATGGCAAGTCAGTGGCCTCCTCTTCATCAGCCTTGTTGTCGTCAATTCCTTTATTTTGGCTCGTGGCCTGATTTGCGCCGGTTGCATCCTCCCATGTTTTCTGAAGTACTTCCACCAAACTTGAGACAACAGTGCTCATTTTCCCCAGCTCATTTACTTGATCACGGAGAGCGACCGTGATAACAGTCGAGCTTTCCGTGATGGCTTTTTCAATACGACCCAGAGAAGAGAGGATCGCAGAGGAGTCTTTGAGCGGTGGTAGGGAACTTGAAGGGGCCTGGGAACTAGCCTTTTCCTTAGGCGGATCAGCTTGAACTTCAGAGGGAGTGGCCTGGTGATCCTTTGTCTTGAGTTTTCGGAGGGTGGCCATGGTGAGGGATTTGTTGTAGACAGTTTCCGGGAGATCATCGGGGTACTGGTGAAGCAGGGAGAGAAGATTCTTGATGAGATGAGGGAAGGGCAGTGCATGGGATTCATGGGATTTGCAGAACTGCATGTGAGCCAACACTAGTCTGGGGAGATCAATCTGTGCACCAGACAATACCTTATCCATGAGGATAGCATCCGTGATGAGAACTGTGGCCCGATGCTCTTGCCTGGGAACTAGGTTTCGGATGATCCAGAAATGTAGAAGCTTGTTGGCAATGGAGAGATCCTTGGTCTGCAGGCTTGATGGATAGTCGCCGTCGTAGAGTTTCTTCACCACGTCAGTCTTGGTCTTGTAACCCTTTCCTTTGGGCCAAGTCTTTTTCTGATGAAGAATGTCGAAGCCAGATCTGGACTCGATCCCGAGAGCAGACGCGATGTTGTTGAAGGACAGGGGATACATGGTTCCCTTCCACTGGAATATGGCGTCGTTGCAGGGAGAGTTATCCTTGGCTGACACAAAGGTTAGAGACTGATAAAACAGGCGGATACTTCATCAGAGGCGGAGAAAGGTTCCACCAAAAGCTCATCCCATCCTTGATACTGTAACAGAGAGTGAAACTCACTGAGGGCTTCACCGAACAGTTCCTCATCTTCTTCTTTGAGGGTTTGGGTCCAAAATTCGGTGCCAATAATGAGCGGCTTGAGTATCTTCCTCTTAGAAAAGAGGAAGGACACTTGACCCAAAGAGGAGGAAGAAAGGGTGGAGGATTTAGCCTTTTTGGAGGATTTGGGCTCTTTAGAGGGAGGATTATAGGGAACCAAAGCTTGGGAACTGCGTTTCCGTTGTTGGAGCCTTGTGGCAACAGAGGGACCAGGTTTGGAGATGGGTTTGGATTTGAGGTTGGCAGGCGAGGGCTCTGGGATGAGGATCTCCTGGGTGATCTTGTCTGGGGAGGAGTCGTGGGATCCTTCTTTCGAGACAGATTTTGTAGCCGATGCCGATGCAGGAGTGATTTCCTTCACTTTCTCCTCAGCTTTTGCCTCGAATTTCTCCTCAGTTTTCTCCTCAGTTTGTGGGTTTTGGGAGGTGGTGTCAATAATGGGCTGGGTAGACGAGGCAACCTTCTTTTCTCTGAAGGCCTTGAGAAGGGCAGCTTCTTCTTCGTCTTGGATCAAGTTAGGATTTGGGTTCTTGTCAGCAATTTTGAGGAGCTAGGTTTAGGGTGGAATCACAAAAAGCAATCTAATGTTACTTGCCCGGAGCGAGCTAAACAACGCAAGAGTGTCGTGCCCAACAAGAAGTATGTCCAGTTGGATCAATTTAAGTTGTGTTGGTATTGTGGGGATAATAGACATTTATAGAGAGACTGTGAAAGAAAAGAAAGTTCTCTAAAGAGCACACAAAGAGAAGGAATAGTAGGAGTAACAATGTTAACCTGAATGACTTATATGATGAATCATATGTGCATAATCATAATCATGCTAGATCTAGGAAGGAAAATATTGTCATTGATCATGTCATTCCTAGGGAACAATTGCACTATGTGTCTCGACCAGGTTAAGCTAAGCTTGCCTGGGTCGCCAAACCTTAACTTTTTCTGTGCACGATGAAGTGAGGGGGAACGAGAAGTGGTACATTGATAGTGAATGTTCGTGCCATATGACCGGGAAACAAGATCAACTCACCTCACTTCACATACACTCCAGAGGGAGCGTAGCCCTTAGAGACAAGAGATGTAGAGAAATCATAGGAACATGAGATACAAAACTAAACTCAAGCATAACGATAGGAGAGGTAAGTTTAGTTCATGAACTTGGTTTCAGTTTGTTCAGTGTTGCACAACTTTGTAATCAAGGGAAAAACAAGGCTGTCTTTACTTCCAAAGACTACTATGTCAAGGATCGCGAAACCAAGAATATCATTCTCAGAGGAGTCAGGTTCAGAGATGTATACATTGTTGACAAGGAATTCAAGCCAAAGGAAGTTCTATGCTTTGTGTGTATAGCTTATGAGACGGAACTGTGGTATTCATGCAAAGGAACTTGTTCGTGGACTCCCAAATGTTAGATTAGAGTTCCATGGGGTTTGCGATGCATATGTGAGAGGGAAACATACTCGTTCCTCATTCAAGCTAAAACTTGATGATACTACCTCTCATCCTTTGGAACTGATCCATATGGATCTCTGTGGTCCCATGAAGATAAGAAGTCATGCAGGGAACATGTATGTTTTCGTGATTGTCGGTGATTATTCTAGATTTATTTGGACAATCTTTCTTTCTTCAAAGGATGAAGTCTTCACTGCATTCGATACGTTCATCAAAAAGGTGGAAACAAGTTTGGGTAAGAAGCTGAAAGCAATACGGTCCGACCATGGAATGGAGTTTAAGAACTCTATGTTTCTCAATTTCTGTGAGGAACGTGGAATTTTGCATGAATTCTTTGCGCCTAGGACACCACAGCAGAATGGGGTTGTGGAACGGAAGAATCGAACCTTGGAAGACATGGCTAGGACTCTCCTCATTGCAAGTAATCTTCCCCGGATCTTCTGGGCTGATGCTATCAACACTGCATGCTATATCCTCAATCGTGCCATGTTGCGCCCTTTATTGAATAAAACTGCTTATGAACTAATAAGGGATCGCATGCCTAATATTTCCCACTTGCGTGCTTTTGGATGCAGGTGTCACATTCACAATAATGGGAAGGATAACTTGGGAAAGTTTGACCCATGAAGTGATGAAGGAATCGTTTTGGGCTATGCAAAAGCAAGTAAGGCTTACAAGGTTTACAATAAGAACACTCGCAAAATTGAGGAAATCATCCACGTTGTCTTTTGATGAGAACTCTAAAGGTGCAATTAGCGAGTTGGAGACATTGTTCCCTGTTGACAGTTACCCAAGAATGCAGAGAGAGGATTCTGATGATGAAGAAGATGGTTCTCATCCTCAAAGAAATCCAAGTGATGGGAACGATGGTGCTAATGCTGGTAGCCACTATTCCACTCCTTAAAGGACTTCTAGTCCGGACATTCCCACAAGTGACACTACTGATACCAATAGCTCGGCACAAGCTGCGGATGTTCCTTCAACATCTACTGATGATTCAACTGTTGCGGATCGAAACAATTCCGTGGTTGTTACCACTTTTCCTCCTGGAACTTCGGGTGGTGACAATGTTGATGACTCCCTGAGTAATGATGAAGAAATTATCCCAAATAAAGATGCTCCATTGCCTTCATCTTCAGCGAATGCTTCTGAGACTCAACCTATTGTTCCCTCCGTCGTTGTATCAAAGAGTGTTCGTATGCAAAAATATCACCCCATCGACAACCTTATCACTCTCTTTGGTGAAAGAGGTTTGTGCTCTAAACTCAATTTGTTTTGTGCTTTCCATGCATTTATTTCTCTTATAGAGCCCAAGTCTATCAAGGAAGCATTGAAGGAAACTGACTGGATTGTGGCCATGCAAGAATAGCTAACTCAGTTTGAAAGGAACAAAGTGTGGTGTATCGTTCCTCTACCCCACTACAAACATGCCATTGGCACACACTAGGTGTTTAAGAACAAGCTAGATGATTCAGGTGTGATCACAAGGAACAAGGCAAGGTTGGTTACTCAAGGGTACAATCAATAATAGGGGATAGACTATGATGAGACTTATGTTCCAGTGGCTTACATTGAAGCTATTTGTCTTCTCATTGCCTATGCTGCACACAAAGGATTCACATTATACCAAATAGACGTCAAGACCGCATTCTTGAACGGATATCTTCAGGAGGAAGCATATGTGAAGCAACCCCCAGGTTTTGAAGATGCCAGTTGTCCCTCTTATGTGTATGCATTGGATAAGGCTCTGTATGGTCTTAAGCAAGCCACCTATGCTTGGTATGATAGACTTGCACATTTCCTTATTTCCAATGGATATAGGCAAGGAACAATTGACAAGACACTGTTCCTTTTCAAACAAAATGGTGAGACTCTGGTTGTTCAAGTTTATGTTGATGATATTATTTTTGGTTCCACTAACCCTGCTCTTGTAGACATGTTCAAAAATCTTATGAGTAATGAGTTTGGGATGAGTATGATTGGGAAATTGTCCTTTTTCCTCGGATTACAAGTCTCACAAACGAAGGACGGAACGAAGATCCATCAACAAAAGTATATCAATGAGTTGTTGAAGAAATATGGTATGGATTCTGCAAAACCCATTGTCACTTCTATTTCTCCTAACACTTGTTTAGATGCAGACTTGAATGGAACAACAGTTGATCCTATAATGTATAGAGGAATGATCAGTTCCCTCCTCCATCTCACGGCAAGTAGGCTGGATATTCTTTTTAGTGTTTGTCTTTGTGCTAGATTCCAATCCAACCCTAAGGACTCTAACTTGAAGGAAGTAAAGAGAATCTTTTGATACCTCAAAGGAATGGATCATCTATGTCTATGGTATCCCAAAAAAATGTGACTTCAGCCTAGTTGGATTCACTGACGCTGACTTTGCTGGGCACGTAATTGATCGAAAAAGAACCTCTGGAACGGCACAATTTCTTGGTCCCTGTCTTGTCTCATGGGGTTCCAAGAAGCAAAACTCTATGGCCCTTTTCCACTGCCGAAGCTGAGTATGTTGTCGCAACACGTTCTTGTGCTTAGGTATTGTGGTTAAAGCAGCATCTGGAGGACTTTAGTATGTCTCTTGGCACTGTTTCTATCATGTGTGATAATACTAGTGCTATTAACATTTCGAAAAATCCAATCCATCATTCACGTACTAAGCACATTGACATCTGTCATCACTTTCTTTGTGACAATGTTGATAATGGTCTCATTAGAATGTGTAGGATCGAGATTGTTAGACAAATAACTAAGGAACTAAGAATAGTAATTCTCAGTTCCCTTCGCAGCGGAATTTAAACAATCAAGCACAAATGAACAAGTTCCTTATAGTGGAAACCTTTGATTGTCAACTAGCAATCCAGGATAAAAACCACTACCTTTCTTTTGAAAGGATTTCAAGGTCTACTTCTTGATTTCTTATCACTTTTGGTTACAGCTTATCCTAGGAACAAACACACAGTTTCTTTACCTTACACACAGTTAGGCAATCCTAGATAACTTAACACAATCAATAATCAATCCAAGAAATAGACCTTAGCACCTAGGAACTATCTCACTTACAGTCACAGGAACTTAGCACTCAGCTCTTCGATTCCTTGACTGGTTCCTCTTGATCTCGGTTTGCTTTGATGATCTTGTTTGAAGGTTCACACTTTGATGTTTGCTATTGAGTGTGATTCGTATTTTTGTGCTTAAAGATAACCTCTGAGTTAGTCTTCCTTATATAGTGGATTCTTTGCGGTTTGATCTTCTCTTGGTTCCCACAGATCAAGCTTGCCCTAGGATGTGTGGTGATCCGTGATCTACGCTGTCTTTGACATGTACCAACAACCTAGGTAGCTTAGAATCCTTCTTTGTTGGTCAACTGCTTCAGCCAAGTTGTTCTCCAGCTTCCTTCTTCAGAGGTTCGACAACCTGGGTACTTTGGAACTGTCTTCTGGATAGCGACAGGTTCCATGACATGTCGTTGTCACCTTTCTTTGTCCGAGGTTATGTGTTCTAGGCATCTTGTTGTTTTGCTCTGAACGGTGACAGCCTTTGGAAGCTTCGCATAAGTTGCTTTCACCTTTCTCTTGTCCGAGGTTGGTGTTCCCAGATTTCTCGGGAAGCGCAATATCACATGTTGCATTTCTGGGCACACCTGGGTTCCTTCCTTTGGCTTGCTGCTTGGTTCTCTTGTCCTGTTTGGCTTTCATGCTTTCGGTAATTGTCCTGTGGTTCCTTAACACACATCTTTAAGATAAGACATTAGTATCAAAATATTTGTCATCTTCAAAAGTAGAGAAACTGAGGAAAGGAACTCTCAGGGGAACTAAGGTTCCAGAGTTCCATTTCCTAACAATTTCCCCCTCTTTGATGATGACAAATACAAGGAACCTGACAACATAATAGGATGTGAATTTCATGAGACCAGTTGATTTTAAGGGATTTACAACGTTATAAAATAATGAGAGAACATTCAATGGTTACAAATTCCCCCTAAGCAGATGAACGAAGTTATTCAAATTCCCCCTTAAAATAGAACGAGTTCAGAGTTCCTATTAGTCCAGTAGTTTTCAAAGTTCAAGGTTCCTATCCTTCTTCCCCCTTTTGACATCATCGAAAAGATCAGTTAACATGTTAAGAACAGGATATCCAAGGAAATAAACAATTGCGTCAAACCCATAACATAAACCATAATAGAAACTTGAGGCAAAGACAAATCGTTCATAGAAACGTAGCCAAAAGTAGTCATTAAACTTAATAAAACCTTAACATTGTTCAGGAGCAGGGTAAGACAAAACACAAAACATCACAAAACAACCTACAAAGACAACAACATAAGCAACCTTTAAGGAAAACGACAGGAAGGGTAGAAGAGGGAGTAGGATCCTAGGGGAACTACTAGCACACTATGATGTTACAGCACTGGGAACCAGAAGAAGCGTTCCTATGGCAAGTCAGTGGCCTCCTCTTCATCAGCCTTGTTGTCGTCAGTTCCTTCATTTTGGCTCGTGGCCTGATTTGCGCCGGTTGTATCCTCCCATGTTTTCTGAAGTACTTCCACCAAACTTGAGACAGCAGTGCTCATTTTCCCCAGCTCATTTACTTGATCACGGAGAGCGACCGTGATAACAGTCGAGCCTTCCGTGATGGCTTTTTCAATACGACCCAGAGAAGAAAGGATCGCAGAGGAGTCTTTGAGCGGTGGTAGGGAACTTGAAGGGGCCTGGGAACTAGCCTTTTCCTTAGGCGGATCAGCTTGAACTTCAGAGGGAGTGGCCTGGTGATCCTTTGTCTTGAGTTTTCGGAGGGTGGCCATGGTGAGGGATTTGTTGTAGACAGTTTCTGGGAGATCATCGGGGTACTGGTGAAGCAGGGAGAGAAGATTCTTGATGAGATGAGGGAAGGGCAGTGCATGGGATTCATGGGATTTGCAGAACTGTATGTGAGCCAACACTAGTCTGGGCAGATCAATCTGTGCACCTGACAACACCTTATCCATGAGGATAGCATCCGTGATGAGAACTGTGGCCCGGTGCTCTTGCCTGGGAACTAGGTTTCAGATGATCCAGAAATGTAGAAGCTTGTTGGCGATGGAGAGATCCTTGGTCTGCAGGCTTGATGGATAGTCACCGTCGTAGAGTTTCTTCACCACGTCAGTCTTGGTCTTGTAACCCTTTCCTTTGGGCCAAGTCTTTTTCTGATGAAGAATGTCGAAGCCGGATCTGGACTCGATCTCGAGAGCAGACGCGATGATGTTGAAGGACAGGGGATACATGGTTCCCTTCCACTGGAATATGGCGTCGTTGCAGGAAGAGTTATCCTTGGCTGGCACAAAGGTTAGAGACTGATAAAACAGGCGGATACTTCATCAGAGGCGGAGAAAGGTTCCACCAAAAGCTCATCCCATCCTTGATACTGTAGCAGAGAGTGAAACTCACTGAGGGCTTCACCGAACAGTTCCTCATCTTCTTCTTTGAGGGTTTGGGTCCAAAATTCGGTGCCAATAATGAGCGGCTTGAGTATCTTCCTCTTAGAGAAGAGGGAGGACACTTGAGCCAAAGAGGAGGAAGAAAGGGTGGAGGATTTAGCCTTTTTGGAGGATTTGGGCTCTTTGGAGGGAGGGTTATAGGGAACCAAAGCTTGGGAACTGCGTTTCCGTTGTTGGAGCCTTGTGGCAACAGAGGGACCAGGTTTGGAGATGGGTTTGGATTTGAGGTTGGCAGGCGAGGGCTCTGGGATGAGGATCTCCTGGGTGATCTTGTCTGGGGAGGAGTCATGGGATCCTCCTTTCGAGACAGATTTTGTAGCCGATGCCGATGCAGGAGTGATTTCCATCACTTTCTCCTCAGCTTTTGCCTCGGATTTCTCCTCAGTTTTCTCCTCAGTTTGTGGGTTTTGGGAGGTGGTGTCAATAATGGGCTGGGTAGACGAGGCAACCTTCTTTTCTCTGAAGGCCTTGAGAAGGGCAGCTTCTTCTTCATCTTGGATCAAGTTAGAGTTTGGGTTCTTCTCAGCCATTTTTGAGGAGCTAGGCTGGGTAGATTGTTTTTTGTGATTGCTTGAGGAAGATTTTGTGAGCAGGTTGTCCAGTATACCAGGCTTGGTTCTCATTCAACCCATTCTCAAGAACTTTCACACGTTCCTTAAGGTTGTGATTCTTCTCCCTAGCATCCTGAAGTTCCCTATCTCTAGCTTCACGCAATTCAGGAATAGACAGCTCATCTTCCTTATCCTTAGATCTAGTGTACCTAATTCCATATCTAGCCTCTACAAGCTGTATCTCCTCTTCTTGAGCCTTATGTTCTGCCATCATAGAGTGTGTTTTATGGACATAGGCTTTCACTTCGGACATCTGTACTTCAAGCTTAGTTGGACCAACTAAAGCACTTGCATTAGCATTGTTAGTGACCTCATCCATTAACAGAGAGACCTTTTCATTTCTTAATTTTTCAAGTTCATCACGATTAGCATCACATGAAGAACAAGGAACAGTTGAGCTAATAGCAGTTTTAGACATGCTTTCCTTTAAACTACTACATTCATCTTCCGAATTAGCTAGCTCCTCTTGAGTTTTCAAATTTTCAGCATGCATTTCCTTTATGAGAGTAATCAAAGATTTCTTATCATAATTCACAAGAGAATTTAAAAGGGTTTTGGGATCTACCTCTTGTTCCTCCGGAGGAACAGTTGAGTCATCAAGAGTCATGGCACACATATCACCACCCCAAGCATCAGGGTCTTCTCCATCGGATTCATTCTCATTGCCCCAAACAGCAACAAAAGTCTTCTTGTCATTGTTCCTAGAATTGTTTCCATGCTTCTTTTCTTTGGAGCATGAGCTATAGTGACCCTTCTCGTTACAGTTGTAACAAGTGATGTCTTTGATGTCGTGTTTTTCACCATTGTTCCCTCCATTCCTGTTTCTTCCTTCCATGTAAAGGGAACACATAGCATTAGTGAGTAAAGTAGTCTCTGGATCATCGGAGAGTTGATCATCATCTTGTTCATTCTCAATCATGTTGACTGCCTTCTCAACCATGAAGGCAATTCCCTTGCCTTTGTCAGTCATTCTCCCAGCTCTTTCTTCATTGTTATACTTCTGATCTTGTTAAAGACCTCATGGAAGAGTCAACTTGACAGTGTTGGGATTCTCCTTTAAGATAGCATTGGTCATCCTATAACGATGAGGAAGACCATCAATGATGATGAGAATTTTTTCATCAGGGAGGATCTTTTTATTTGTGATTATGTGAGCAGTGAAGCGAGCAGTGAGCTTTTCAAATCTACCTTGGTAGGAACTCATTTCTTCATTGTCTTCCATCTTGAGATTGTAAATGTCCTTTTTTTGTTGTGAAACGGTCAATTTCACGGATATCCTTGCTTCCCATGTACATATGTTCTAGTGCAAGCCACTTAGAATTGGTTGTCTCACAAGATTGAAGCTTTTGGACATCTTGTTGATTGAGAGCATTGTTGATGAGCATAGCCGCCTTGCAGTTCTTCTCCATGATTTGAAGATCTTCTAGATCTCATTTCTTCATCTTCTTCTTTTTCTCAAGATCGGTGATCTCAAGACCTCCAAGAGAGATGATCAACCAACATTGATAGTCATTACTTTGGACCTGCTTGATGAAGAGAGACCTCTAATATTGGTATTGACCAGCGAGCAGCAAAAGAGGCCTTGAAGAGTTCAATCCAACTTCAATAGTATTCGTCATTGTTACTTGAAAATCTATAAGTAACACACAATCTAGAACAAACCTGCTATGATACCAATTGTAGAATCAAGTGTGTTAGTACAAGGAACGATAGAACTGTTCCTTGGGCAGTGGAAAATAGTAATAGATAACAAAGTAACAGAAGCAACGTTCCTTAGAGAGGAAAACTCAATCAACCAACCAGTTGACTGAGAAAAACATCTACCCCTAGGTTTTACCCTAGTAGGATTTCAAGTGTCTACTTGTGTTATTAATACTGGAATTACAATCGAGCAAGTCTTATCTCAATCTAGTTTACTCCTAGATATCTAGACATCTACGTGTAGCGTTCCTAACAACACCTTAGACACCCAAAACCCTATCAAGTACTCAACTTACCAAAGTTTCATACTTGCAAGTGTTTCCTCTCTTCCTTATTCTTCTTCGATTGCTCTAGCTCGTGGAAATGATGTGTCTGTGTGTGTACAATGATGGTTACTTCTTCCCATATTTATAGTCTTCCAAATATCCTATTGATTTACGCTAATTTTACTTAAGGAAATCAAATCAAATATTCTTAAAAAATCTTTTTACAATCTTTCCTAACAACTAAATCTTCAACAAACTCCTAAGGTTGATCCTGCAAGATTATTAGTGTGGCAAGAAGCTGGAAGAAAAAAAACTGAGATGACAAATATGAGGTTTGAGTTTGAAAATGGAAGTGATAGTGATGAGTATATGCGATCTAATCCTAGTGATGATGATGGCTACAATGTGGTTATTGTTGATAGATCAACGTATCCTTTTTGTGGACCGAAGCTCCTTTCAAACATTGGAAGTCGTGACGTGGTTGGTCATGTTTTGTTGGATTGTCAACGACAAATGCGGCCTAGGTGGGGGCAAATGGCGACCAAAAGGGGCGAGGTCAGTGTTGTTGGGTTCGTGACGCTGTAAGGTTGCTCCGATAATGGGTCACGGCAGCTGGGATTCTCCATCAACGTTGGAAAAATGCTTCAAAGTCGCGCGGTTCTCCGGTATTCCACGCACAACATGGGCAAGTTCAGAAGTGATTCGATGTCGTTCAGAGATGGTTTGAGACAATTCATGAGCTAGGTTCAACTAAGTTGAGCATGGGAAGATGATGGTGTGGTTAGATTTTGGATTAAATGGCCCGAAAGGGGTCATTCTTGGGTTCGAACATGGTTAGATGGTGGTGTATATAGGCGATGAACAAAGAGGAAGACGCAAGCAAAACGTTTGCAAGTGATGGCTCGGTGTCATCAACTACAGCTTGTAGCCCGGCTTGATAAGGAGTTTAGTGCACCCGAAAATGATAAAGTCTCTTTTGTTAGTAAGGACTAGTTGCAGCCATCTACTAGGTTTGAAGCATTAAAGAAGTACATATATAGGAGAAGACGTACATCAGAGTGCCTCTCAGTTGGAAAAGAAATAGATTGCGTATAAAGAACATGCTTAGAAGATATTTCCATGCGAAGCTACTTGATGATGATCTACTAGAGAATTTGCAACATCATCTAGATTTTATTGAGATGAATGTGAACTTTGAATGAGTTGTTAGACTTTATAAGAGATGCTTGATTCCATGTGCAACTGTGCAAGTTATTCTGAATTATGGGTAAGCTTTGTGGAGTATCACTACTAGAAAAACGAGCCAATTACAATACCTTACCTTCGACACTATTGCATTGTGTCAAAAAAAATTAGTCGCGCGCGGGGTGGATGATAATTTTCGACACTACTCTCTGTCGCGGACATTATCGACACTTTAATGTGTCAATATAAGACAAATCTCAATTATCGACACATCTCGGTATCGTTAATGTCTAGTAAACAAAAAGCCATTCTCGACACCTTTATTTGTCTTTATTTTAACCCTAATAAAACATCATCGCGCTGGGTGGATCTCCTCAGTCCTCATCCCTCTCAAATTAAACACACCATTGACAAACTCGGACTTGTTTCACTATTGACGAACAGATCTCCCCTCAGGTTTGAATTCGCAACCCTTGATTTCGAGACTCCCTTATTCATTTTGAACTTGAATTTCCAATTTGTCCTAAAACCTAGGGTTTCCATGTGGAATCAAAAGAAGGCCGAGAGATTGCAAATGATGCACTAGAGAGAGCATCTCAAAATTTGTTGAAGGATTTGCCTGTATTTCATCTATTTAATGGTACCTTTAAGGAGTGTAATATTATATTACAAGGAAGCTCTTGTTGTGGCTAGCAAAGAGATGGATCATGGAAATATCGAGGAGCTTGAATTCAACCCGACTGATAAATCATTTTAATTATTTCATTTATATTAAAATATTTTCTTTCTACAAAAAAGTATGCTCCGATTAATTTAATTTAATTATTACATCATTATGATATGTTTATGTCATGTTGGTACAAACTCGAGAGCAAACCGCTGATTGACACGAAGTGTAGAATCTTGACGATCAAGATCAATCCCATGAAAGTGATATTCAAACGCGGGATATCAAGGGTCCATAATTACGGCGCTGAAGTTAATGTTTGAGTAAACTAAGGTCTTTAAAATATGATTTCACAACGAAAATGATCGACATTAGGGGCACGAGCTATCATCTGTCTTATTTCTATTAGCCTACAGGCCACAGGGGCACGAGCTGCAATCTTCACTTTATTAGCCTTCGGGTCACAGGGGCACGAGTTGCCATCAATCTTATTTCTATTTGCTTTCGGGCCATAGGGGAACAAGTTGCCATCAATCTTATTTCTATTAGCTTACGGGCCAAAGGGGCACGATCTGTCATCTTCATTCTCTTAGCCTTCGGGCTGCAGGGGCACGAATTGTCATCAATCCTATTTCTATTGCCTTCAGGCCACAAGGGAAAAAGCTGCCAGTAAGCCTTGGGCCCATAGGGGCATGAGCTACCACTAGCCTTCATGCCACTAACCTCCAGGCCAACTAGCCATATGGCCACTCTAGATTGCAATCGGTGTTCATCTTGTAGATCAGAGAATAAGCCGAGGGCATACCCCTCGGACATAAATAGTCGTATGGCCACTCTAGATTGCAATTGATGTTCATCTTGCAGATCGGAGAATAAGCCTAAGGTATACCTCTAGCACAGAAATAGTCGTATGGTCATTTTGGATTGCAGTTGATGTTCATCTTGCAGATTAGAGAATAAGCCGAGGGCATACACCTCGCACAGAAATATTTGTATGGCCACTCTAGATCGCAATTGATGTTTATCTTACATATCGGAGAACAAACTTAGCGCATACCTCTCGCACAGAAATAGCCGTATGGACACTCTAGATTGCAATTGATGTTCATCTTGCAGATCAGAGAATAAGCCGAGGGACTCTATATTGAAATGGAAGTTCATCCTACAGATCATAGAATAAGCCGAGGACAAACCCCTTGCATAGAAAATAACCCAAGTGGTAAACAAGCACAAGCTGCTAGTCCTCAACTGATCTGAAATAAAAAGACACCGATTGTCAACCCAAAAGAGATTTAAAGTGCAATTTGACCCAAGGCGTAAACCCCGGGCACGCCAGAACAATCCAAGAAAGAACAAAGCGTGCGTGTTGTTATGCTAAGTAAAAATAGGCTACATTTAAGCTCAATCCGAATGAAATATTACAACAATCAACTTCCTTAACCAATCAGTGCTTAAGAAACCTGATGGGAATTTGTGGAGGTAAAAAATATATCAGTATATTTCTATTCATTATTAAATTGTTAGTTAATTAATACAATTCGAAAAAGGTATTAATGGGATTCATAAGGTCCATTAAGAAGGAGCATGTTATTTGCTAAGTTAGGCAAGGCATTTAAACACCTAAAAGGTACCCTAATTCTCTCCTGATTCATTCTTCAATTTTCTGCCTCCATTCATTTTTTTACACATATTAGATCACTGATTTGGGCGTCGGATGGGCTTTAGGGGAGATCCCTGATCTCCCGTGTTTTTGGTGCAAATCAGGCAGATCTGGTTCGTGGTTCGTGTTCTTGGGAAGATCAACCGTCGCCATCAATTGTTATTATGGTATAAATTTATGTTATCACAAGGTGCATCCTCTACTTGCAAAACATAGATCCAAACATTAAGAAGCAACTCGTGTCGCTTCAATCATGGTCCGAACCTAGCGCCTCGCCACCATCACAATGTCCCTTGTTTGTGTAGCTCGAAGGGGGTGTCGACGACACCCAACTCGAAAGGGAACCTAGTTGGGTAGACGATCGGAGATGTACATCTCGAAACATTCTTCCCCATCGGCGTCGATCTCCGTTGTAGCGGTTCGTGCACTCACGACCTCGTTGCCCAAGAAAAAATCGACCCGACTTCATTCCGCATTGTTGTATGGCCAAAGTCAAACACATGATATCAATTGGGAGAGTTTTCGTACTCAAATTTTGGATTCTAGCATTTGGTGGACTCTAGGAGTTTACTTGGATGATATGGATATTAAGTGGTTGATTTCGAATTGGTAGAGTGATGCAATATTGATTTGAATATATATTGTGTAGAATATCAGATTCTTACTTGACAGTGAACTTGGCATCTTCGGAGCTAGTTCGGTACACCCTCGGAATGACCTAGAATTAAAATGGGATTGCCCATTGGGTAAGTGATAGCCAGTTAAAAACATCTGACACTTCAATTTGGTGATTGGGTTGGAAACCGAGCCTGTAAAGCTTGATTATGTTTATACAATAAGTTGATTGATTGCATATCATATATGAATCATAGGAGCATGTGGATTGATTTATCGTGAGTGCGGTCTATGACCCTGAGGGGTACCACTGTGGATTGCGTATCGAGGCAAGTGTTTATGGGTGTTTACGTTCTTTGATTCAAGTTTAATGGTTTATAACATAATGCATAAGTGAGTGTTATATTTCGTTTTGGATATTATGTTGTTTATATATATTTGAAATGCATGTTTGGTTTATTCATTAATGGAATTAATTGTATGATTTTCGACGGTTGGGTTTGTGATGTGTTTGATGATTGAATTGTGGATTTTGAGTAATACGGAGGATTCTGGCTTGGATTTGGTTTGAAGTATGATTTTGGAAAAACCACCCTCGATCAGTGCTATATTTGACCGAAAGAGCGGGCTGAGGTTGAACTCCGCCAATATTGGGAAGGCCGGTTTCACTAGAGAGTGATTTTATTCGCGACCCATTGAGGAGATGGATTTGGGTCATGTTTTTTGAAACATTTCACTTTAGATTTTCAAACGAGTTTTAAATTAAAAATATTCTAGAGTATAAATTTTAAATTAGTTCTTTTGGATTTTAGAATCATTTACTTGGATCGAATAAACAATAAGTATTAAGACTGATTGGTCTAGTTTGCGTCTAAGGCTATTATTCAAAGGTATTGATATGATGTATCGTGTGTGATTGATAAGAATTTGATAATGAGATTTCATAAATATATCACATTCCTATATATGTGCTTCTATGATTATTAATTTATTCGCTCTAAGCATGCTTTTAATCTTTGGCTTGCGTGATTATACGTATTAAATTGCCTATATACATCCTCAGTTGGGTTAGAGACTAACCTCCATTACTGTGGGGGCTGACTACGTTTTGTAGATGGTCGGTAGCCTTTTCTCACATGAGCAGTTTGGGGGCCAGGCAAGGTAGACACGATAATATGACAAACTGAGTAGGTTACGTGGGATCATCACTAAGGCCTTGTTTGGCCAACTCTTTATCAAGAGTTTATTTGAAAAAAGAACTTTTTTACTCATTTTACAATTCCCCATAACACCTAAGTTTCAAATTTAAAAAACTACATTTTTCAAAAAAATACATTTTAACTAAAAACATTTTTATCAATACACTCATCAAACCATCCCTAAGTCTATCAGTCCTATAAATATTTTATTAATTTAGTTTCATTGATAGGATTATCGTTTAAGAAAACTATTTCGGATTACAATAGTAAATTCAACTTGATTATTTCGATTACTTCAAATATTCAAAGATGTTGCAACGTGGTTCTTTAATTGAATTAAGGTGGTTTAGAAAGATGAGTTTGTGCATGTCTAATAATTTATTTTTGAAATATAGCTTTATTGAACTAGTTTTATGTTTTACATTTCCAAAAGGCCTCGGGGTTGTGACAGTCCTATATTTGGACATGTTACAAAAAGTGGTATTAGAGGTTAGGTTTTGAGTTAACTTGGGTCTTATTTAGTATCATGTTCTACGCCGAAGATTTCACATGGTCCATGTAAGTATATGTTAAGTTGTTTTTAATTTCGAAAGCTTGAGATATTATTCTCAAAAGAAATTTTGTTTTCAATCAGAGTCGCATGTATGCATTATCTCGTTTCCATCGACGAGACTTGGAAATTAGATATCACATTTTGACTTGTACTGTACTAGTTTGATTTATTTTATAAACAATAGAGTCGCTTGTGATTGTCGAGTGTCTTGCCCGCAAAATATAATGGTTGAGTTAGAAGCCTTATTTGTGGTTTGACTTATGACTAGTATATGGTCTTCTATCGATTTGTGGATGACATTTTTGCATTCATTTATATGTCTATGGTGATGGGTTTCATATTTTGGATGAAATACATATTTTTGTTAGTATCGACGAATTTAGTAGTGATTTAACGATTTATACTTCCACTTGGTTATCGACTACTTGTTGAGTTACTCCTAGGGCGTATACTTTCATTTGGTGAATCACGTGGATGGTGTTTTATTACGGCTTTCGAGTTGTCATAATTGAGGCTAATCTTTGGAGGTATTTTAAAAGTTTTGGCAATGGATAGTAATTGACTGGTTGATGGGTTATGTGATTGACTCGTATTAATTCTATTTTAAATAATGGTGGTTTGAGTGTATTATCGCATGAATTAGGAGCAGTCGGATTGATTTATCATTGGTGCGGTTCAACCAAACCCGTAAGGCTTGATTATGTTTATATGATAAGTTGATTGATTGCATGTTATATATGAATTGTATGAGCATACGAATTGATTTATCATCGCTATGGTTCCGAACCCTAAGAGGTATCGCTATGGATGGCTTGTCAAGGCGAGTTTTTGTGGATGTTTGTGTGCTTTAATTCAAGTTTAGGTGTTTAGAACATAATGCATGAGTGAGTTTTATATTTCGTTTTGTATATTATGTTGTTTATATATACTTGAAATGCATGCTTGGTTTATTCATTAATGGACTTGCTTGGAATTTGTATGATTTTCATAAAGATGGTTGGACTTGTGATGTGTTTGATGATTGAATTGTTGATTTTGAGTAAAACGGAGGATTTCGGCTTGGATTTGGTTTGAAGTATGCTTTTGGAACTACCATCCTCGATCGAGACTCTATCCGACTGGAAGATTGGGCTGAGGGTGAGCTCTGCCAGTATTGGGGAGAGCGGTTTCACTAGAGAGTGATTTAGTTCCCGACCTGTTGGGGGATGATTTGTGTTACCCTTGAATATAGGTTTAGAATGTATCTTTGTGTTCAAGACATAAGCTTGAACATATTTTTGAGACGTGCTCACTTTGGATTTTCAAACAAGTTTAAAATATAAATATACCTTAAATTACTTTTGGATTTCATAATTATTAGCTTGGATGGAATGACAATGAGTATTAAGACTGGTTGATCTAGTTTGGCTTTAAAGCTATTATTCAAAGGTATTGATATCATGTCTCATATGAGTTTGAAATTGGTTCCCTATTGGTTGATAGATAAGATTTTGATAATGGGATTTCAGAAAACTATTACATTTCTATGTGCTTCTATGATTATTAATTTATTCGCTTTTGCATGCTTGTACGTATTAAATTGAACACATTTTTTATCCCTGGCTTGCATGATTATATGTATTAAATTGTCTATATACTTGCTTAGTCTGGTTGGAGACTAATCCCTATTATCGTGGGGGTTGACTATGTTTTTTACATGGTCAAGTATCATTTTCTCTCAAGAGTAGTGCAGAGGTCAGACAAGATGAACTCAATACTAGGACAAACTGAGTGGATTACATGGGGTCATTACTAAGTCTAGCAGTCCTATAAATATTTTATTATTTAGTTTTGTTAATAGAATTATTGTTTTAGAAAACTATTTAGGATTAATAGTAAATATTCAACTGCATTGTTTTGATTACTTTAAATATTCATTCTTTGAGAGATGTTGCAATGTGATTCTTTAATTGAATTGTGGTGGCTTAGAAAGATGAGTTTGTATACGTCTAATAATTTGTTTTTGAGTATGGTAGTATCAAATCAGTTTTATGTTTTACAATTTTAAACGGCCTTGTGGGTCAGATAGATCCCATAACGTTGTGACAACCCTATATTTGGGGCTGGTACAAAGCTATTTTTTTGTTTTTTTAAAAAACTTTATTTATATTAGTTCATACTTTATACAATCTGAGGTTAATTTTTTTATACTTTGTTTATTCAAATTTATGTGATTATTATGTTATTATAACATAAATATTAATTGACAAAGGAATAAAAAATAACATTACATATTTTGAATTCTCGACATTCGATCAATAAAACCCAAAAAAACTATTTCTTTGGCATGACAACGTTGTTCGGTATTGAGAACTTTGGGTTTTGTAATATTTGGATAAAGGTTGTGGGTATCACTCATTCGTTCTTTTATACTCGTTTGGAAGAAATTGCTTTATAATGTAATTGCCCAACAAAATTACTTATTAAGCCATAAATAAAGTATCAAAAAATTAAAGGGCAAGATATTGACATAATCTATAATAAATATATAATATGAGAAGTTTTTATAAAAAAAACTAAGGAATGCAAGTGACGGAAAATATAATTTTCATGTGAATTAGCATTTTACCATTAACCATTGAGGTATGATTTGTTGCTTTTTTAATCAAATAAAAATTGTAAAAATATGATCAAGCAAAACATAACAATTACATATTAATCAAAGCTCACTTTTAAAAAAATAATAAATAATATTCAAATTTGAGCATTGATAAATAGATATTTTATTTTAAGAGGGTGAAGAAGAATTGGAAGAAAAAATGATAATGATAGATGGATATAAAAGGCTAGCAAAAAAAAATTTGAATAAAAAAAAGTATTTGTTATTAAAATGCATTTATTAATTTAAAATGATAACTTTTAAAGTAGCATATATAGTTCGGAAAACCAAGTGTGTTACCATATTATATACATGGGCTAGGTTTACAATAGGATATGTGGTTATATGGGGAGTGAGAATGTTTACTAGCCCTTGGATGAAGAAAATCTAAGGACTAGAATTAGACTATCAATTAAGTGATTAAATAATTTTACTAGGATATATGATCGGTCAATATCGGCATTGATCGGTCAAATTTTGTTATATATTTCTATGAACAAACATGTTTTGGCTAATTTTTTTCCCATGAACAAATTTTCTAGAATATGTGTTCAAAAATTTTGTATATATTGTGTGTTCATATATATTGTATTGCGTGTTCATATATTTTGTACTACGTGTGCATATGTTTTCTGAACAAACATTACAAGTTTTATGAACACACAGAACAAGTACTATGAACACATAAAATACGCATATATGTGTTCACATATTTTATTTTCATCCAAGTGACCATATTTACACTGTAAAAGTTATATGAACACACGAAGAAAGTTTTATGAACACAAAGTACAAGCTTTAAGAACATGTATAATACACGTTTTCACCACGATACAAGTTTTATGAACATACAATACAAGTTTTACGAACACATAGTACAAGTTTTATGAACACACTGATGATGATAAATGCACACATAGTATTCATTTTCTTAAATAATAAATGAACACATCTATATATATATTTAAAAGTTAGCATTCTAAGTAATTGAATGCTAACTTTTAAAGACAAAATCAAAGGCTTAAATGGGCAAAGGTATAGTTTGCATGTAGTGATAGTTTATCACCCTTAGTATATAATATGTATATAATATATTAGCTTATCCGATCGATTATTACTATAGGGTTTATAACACAATATAAAATACATAAGTATAATTATAGGCTACTTTGTAATTTAAGTAATTAATTTTTCTTTGTTTATTCCAATATACCATAGCATAATTATGTGTATATACAAAAATGAGCACTATTTGTAAGTAATCATTCCCTCCCCACACACACTTTTTTCAGTTATATCTTGCATCTACGTACGGACTACTCTTTTAGGTTATGACTCATTTTTCACCTAAATCTCAATTAGTGATAATTACTACATAGTGTATACGTTATATTTTGCTCTCATTTTCTCCTATTTTAATATTATCTAATTACTACACGTAACTCCCGTATTTAGTACACGATGAATGGTTGGAAACAAATTATAGTCCAAATATCTAAACGGTTATATGTCAAAATGGTTTCACTTTCCAAGTAACATTTTTATCTATAAAAGGGCAAAAACGGTGGTATTCCGTTCATTTGTTATGGGCATCCATCATCTCATTCTTCTACATGGAAATTAGCTTTAAAAAGCCATATAGTGAAGCTTGTGAGATAGTCGGCAACACCTTAACAAGACATGGTCGCTGAAGTAAGCATAATTATTAGGTTAAAGATGTGAATGAGGATTCTCGATGTCGAGGTTGCAAGTATATATCCACGTCACAGTAAACTATCCTTGATTATATGTTTTTGGATCTCTTTTGTAGTCTACACCTGCACTAAATACTTACATATATCGGTTTAAATTTATTAATATAATTATCTTTTGATTGAGATAGGTTAATTTTATGTGAAGATGTCATAGAATTGGATAATCTAATAGCACTATTGAGGCATTGATTGTTTACATCATGCACAGGTAGCTTTCACTAGAAGGAGGACAAAGACAATCGATTTAGGACGACTGATTGTTAGTAACAAATAAAGCAAACTATTTTATGGACGATGTAAACCTTTCAACTATTGGTAGCATAAATTCAATTATTTGTATTTTTAGTTCATTTTTTGTACTAAATCGATTTAGGTAGGTGTGTTGTTATTTTGGTTAAGGATGATTTTATTGTTCTATTTTATACATATTCATTTGACAATCATCATGTATATATACTAAATTTGGCCTCATTTGTCTTGGTCTAGAGGAATTAATCAAGGATGGAAGCCGAAATGATAGACATGTACTCACTCTCCCATATGAAATGTACAAGGAAGAAGTTATGAATTATAATTTCGCTAAGAAGAGTAAGCATGTACCGATAAAATAACTAATATACTTTTATATAAAATATAACAAGGTTTAAGAATATGCAGAGTCACCAATTATTTCTATTACTCTGTATTTAATCAAAATAGAAAGTAATGACTAATATATTTTTATTAAAATGATATTAATGTCTAGGAATATGTAAAGTCAATGTGACTAATAAAATGATATATATTCCAGACCAGAAAAATAAAACGATATATTAATAACTAAAGCATAACAAAAAAAATATTTCTAAAAGGCAATAAATTTGTAAGATAAAGACAAAAAATTAGAAATGTGGAGGGTAATGGAGCATGTAAGAAATGAGAGTTGATGTAGCAAGTTTCTTACAAATACTCTGGTTCAAGCACAACATATAATTAGATAGGCATTTTTAAAATATTCCCCAAATATTTTCAAAGAAAAAAACGCATGCCTACAAAAAACAACTACCACCTTAATTCAAAATTTAAATTGAACTTTTGACAAAAATAAATAAATAAAATTATACTTCATAGAATCATAGCACTTAATACCTAAAATACTTACATATTACATTTAAATACATATCAAACAATATATTGTCTAAGATAAAACATGCAACAACAATCCATATATTACAAACTCACATTTAAACCGCGATACTACATATACACAAAATGCTCGTGTGAAGCACGGGCTTCGATTTCTAGTAGTATAAAAAATAGGCTCACATAAGTGACAATAAATGCAGACATAAGCAAATATTTATGCACACACAGTATAAACATAAGAACATATAAGTGGTAATAAATTAAAACACAAGCAAGAGTTTATGAACATGCATTTTCAATAAGTTGAAGAATACATAGTACAAGTTTTATTATACCCAATACAAGCTTTATGAATACACAGTACAAGTTTTATGAACACTTAAATGTTTGTCAATGTGTTTATATGTTCATACATGTTTGCATATGTGTTTACATGGTTTTATATGTTCATACATATTAAAACATGTTTGTCAATGTGTTCATATATGTTTAATATGTGTTTACATGTTTGACATGAATGTGCATTGAAACACTATAAAACATATCAAATCTTTGTCCATGTGTTCATACATGTTTGTCTACGTGTTCATATTAGAATGTCCTCATATTGGTATGCTTGTGTGTTCACATGTTTGACATGAATTGATGAGGTTTGAGCCCACCTGGAACCGCCTTCACTTGGTCTGCCTCAAGTCGGCGATCTGACCCAGCGGCCCAGCCCACGGTCTGCCTCGAGTCGGCGATCGGACCGCTGGCGCTCAACCCTTCCCAGGTCTGCAGACCGTACACCTCAACCCGTCTCCTGGTAAGCGCGAGGCTACACCAGGTGGGTTGCTGTCGGGGGGGATCGAACCCCCGACCTTTGATACAAGGGCATGTGGAATGCACCTTGTATCACCAATTGGGCTACAGCCCAATTGGTGATATGATGGGTATTCCACTGCCCTCATATCAAAGGGTCGGGGGTTCGATTCCCCCCTCCAACATCCTGGGGGATTAACAGGCGCAAGCCTCCCTCTAGGTTGAGGTGCAGGGGCTGCAGCCCTGCTCTGTGATCAGGGCGCCAGCGGTCAGACCGCCGATTGAGGCAGACCGTGGGCTGGGCCGCTGGGTCAGACCACCGATCGAGGCAGACCATGGGAAGGCGGACCCAGGTGGGCTCGGATCACATCATAAAAGTGCACTTTTTTGATGAGGTTTGAGCCCGCCTGGGACCGCCTTCACTTGGTCTGCCTCAAGTCGGCGATCTGACCCACCGGCCCAGCCCACGGTCTGCCTCGAGTCGGCGATCGGACCGCTGGCGCTCAACCCTCCCCAGGTCTGCAGACCGTACACCCTAACCCGTCTCTCAGTAGACACGAGGCCTTGCTGAGTGGGTTGCTGCTGGGGGGAATCGAACCCCCAACCTTTGATACAAGGGCAAATCCATGCACACTTGTATCACCAATTGGGCTGCAGCTCAATTGGTGATACAAGTGTGCGTGGATTTGCCCTTGTATCAAAGGTTGGGTTCGATTCCCCCCAGCAGCAACCCACTCAGCAAGGCCTCGTGCCTACTGAGAGACGGGTTGGGGTGTACGGTCTGCAGACCTGGGGAGGGTTGAGCGCCAGCGGTCCGATCGCCGACTCGAGGCAGACCGTGGGCTGGGCCGCTGGGTCAGATCGCCGACTTGAGGCAGACCAAGTGAAGGCGGTCCCAGGCGGGCTCAAACCTCATCATGAATGCTTTATTTATGTGTTCATATATAACTAACTCATGTGTGCATTTCATCTGTGTTCATGGTCTTTTCATCTATGTGCTCACATATTGTTAATATCTGTGTGTATGGTTTTGTCTATTCGTTCATATGTTTACAACTATGTTTTTATATTAGTGTCTCCATGTATTTTCCATCATGTGTTCATATATTTTTAATTTGTGTTCATGAGATTACAACTATGTGTTCATACGTTTGCTAATAAACCAAAACACGTATTTTCAATTAGTTGAGGAACACACAGTTGAAGTTTTATGAACACACAATACAAGTTTTATAAACACGCCAAAACATTTGGCCACAAACGAGAAAACAATCTTAGGCCAAAATAAATTTGGGCCACCGGAAACAAAAAACTGGTCAACTGACTGGTTTGATCGATTATGTTGACCGGTCCAACACCTTAAATGAGATCATGTGCATGGCACATGATCTTTTAATGATTTCTAATCTTAGCTCTTGATTTGAAACCCATCGAAGGGCTAGGAAATATCATCATTCCTCATATAAGCACCATCCTCATTTAATCCTCTCTCTCTCTCTCTCTCTCTCTCTCTCTCTCTCTCTCTCTCTCTCTCTCTCTCTCTCTCTCTCTCTCTCTCTCTCTCTATATATATATATATATATATATATATATATATATATATAGAGGCACGCTCAGGTAAAACGACTCTTATGGTGAAACGTGTGTACAATTATTGAGCGTCGGATTGAGAGTATTGGATGGTTGGATTTGGAGAGTATAATAAGGGTGTATGGGGCGGTTTTCATGGGATAGAATATCCCTACTGATTTTCTAAATTTCTAAAAATTAAAAACCTCCAAAATAGGCAGTTAGAAGGAGATTGGAGAGAGAAAACGTAGATACTCCAAAATAGGCAGTTATTCAGCACCATCTTCCACGCAGAGCTTCGGTCCAGAAATTTCTAAACCGTTCTGCATATCGACACGAAAAATCTGCAATTAGACACGAAAAAGATGAATATTGTTATATATAATTTGCATATATGTTAATATTGTTCATGTTCCATCGTATATAATGCATCGACTGAATTGAAATACAATGTGTTAATATCAAAGCACATTATCTGAATATCGTTCAAGTATTATTGAATAACTTTTATTCGTGATCATGGTCAATCGTATATATACTAATATTCAAAAACATTGAACAAATATGCACATTCTGGTAATTGATATTCCAATTTAAAACATACAAGTATATTCTGTATATCACTGTACAAGGAGAAGGAGATTGGAGAGAGAAAAATTGCACATCATACAAGTATATTTTGCATATCACTGTACAAAAAAATGCATATCCCATCCACACAAATGAATATCATATTTACGGCCAAGGAAATAATCCATAATTATAAATTGTATATCATACAAGTATATTCTGCATATCACTGTACAATAAATGCATATCCCATCCACATAATTGCATGGCCGGACTCAGCGAGATCTTCCTTGGTCGCGCCCGCGGCTTCCTTTCTGCGCCCGCGGCTTGTTCTTCTTAGCTTCTGACGAGAATATCACTCAACGAGATCTTCCTTGGCCGCGCCCGCGGCTCCCTTTCCGCGCCCGTGGCTTATTCTGCATATCAATGTATAGAAAATGCATAACACATCCACACAAATGAATATCACAATCACAACCAATGAAATAATCTATCATAAAAAATTGCATATCATACAAGTATATTATGCATATCAATTTATGGAAAATATATATCTCATCTACACAAATGAATATCATATTCACGGCCAAGGAAATAATCCATAATTACAAATTGCATATCATACAAGTTGATCAGCTCTACTTTGTAGTGCTTATCTAGGAGTTATTATCGGTGTTTTGGGTGCCATTTGTATGGGTTTAGAGCACAACTGTGGAGTATGGAGTTGAGGAGAAGAAGTATGGATATGGTGGTTTGGAGGAGCTAATTGAAGACAACCAGAAGAATAGAAGGAAGAGCCACACAAATGATCAAAGAAGAGATGATCCGCGAGCTGCCGCGACCAAAGAAGAGATGGATATGGCGGATTTCTTTCCGCGGCCGCGGAAGCACGCGCCAGGCGACCCGCGAGGATTTTCCGAGTTTCGTTATTTTACCTTTTCCGGTTTTATTTCTTTTATTATTTTCGAACCTTATAGTATTATTTCCTTTTAGATTGTTTTTCGTTATCTTTTCCCTTTTGTTTTAGGGTTAGGTTATTTAACCTGATTTCCCTAGCAGACTTTTCATCATTCATTCAGTATTCATCACGTTACAATTCAGTTTTTCCATTCAGCATTGTTTTCCCATGAACTATGACGAACTAAGCACCATTTGCTTAGTCCGACAATTGAAGCATTCATTTGATTCATGATTGTGAGGTTATAACTCTATTTCCTATTCCTTTGGATTATATCTTTTCTCTTGAGCATACTCTTATTGATTCTTATTGATTTGACTGGTTTGGCCAACTAGTTGATATTAGTAATTGTCTATTGCTAGGGTTTGGATATTTTGAGTTGAGATTCCTTATCTGTTGTAGCATCCATGATATTCTAGGACTGGTAGGACTAGTTTATTATGAAAGAGATTTGATTATATGTTAAATACTGCGGTTCGTGGTGTTGCATGTATCCTGGTTAATTCTTATGCTTCTTGCTGCTATTGAATTAAATCTTGAAGGTTGGTAGGGATTGTTTAATAGTTAGGGTTGCCTGGACTGGTAGGACTGGTAACTAATTCAGAATAGGGACAGGAATAATCAAAGGAAGGAATAGAGATAACCTAGGACCAATCAATCATATTAGTGGTGGATATTTGTTTGGCTAAGTGTTTTCCCCAATTGATTTCAACCTTTTGTTTTGTTTACTTTGCTTTGTTTACTTGTTTCACAACAATCAACCAATTCCCCCCTTTGTTACCTTTGACATACGACTTTGCACTCTGAAAGATTACTTCCTCCTTGTGGGATTCGACCCTTGCTTTCCTTTGCTACTTGTTTAGGATTATTTTGTTTAGACGCCTCGACAGCGCTTATCACAAGTATATTATGCATATCATTGTATGGAAAATTCATATCCCTTCCATACAACTGAATATCACATTCACGGCCAGAAACATAATCCATAATCACATAATGCATATCATACAACAGTTTCACTTGTATCCACAGTCAAGCAGCATATCAATCATGTCATGGTAATAATATACCTCGCTCAAATGCATAACTTTTACAAACTAGACAAAACATTGAAAAAAAATTAACAGCATCATTAGATGATAATCAAATCAGGAAATACAACAGTTTGATTGGAACATCATTACAAGAAATCTCACCAGTGAAGGATCCAAAATGTCAATGGCACGAAATAACGAATGCCATAAAAGCGATCGACACTAATTCAGTATAATTTCATCATGGCATTATCTATTAACAAATCGAATTAAAGCTGCCAAGGCCCAAATTTGCATTGTTAATTCACCAAAATAATGGTACTTAGTCCAAGCATAGCCAAAGATGCAAATGTGAAGCCAGGAAAAAGCACAAATTCAACACAATCCCCATCCATAAAAATTCACATTCTGTTGAGTCCACCACCATAACCAATCAAGTCCATTAAAAAAATGTGAAACTGAGCAAAAGCAAAACAAGGGAATATGGAAACCGAACCTGTTCCAATTGGGCACTAGAGGTGAAGAGCGGCAACAGTGGTGAGCAGGCTGCGAGGTGTCACAACAGCGGTGCGGTGGCGGCACAGGCAGGTCACGGAGGTGCAGAGCCACGGGGGAGAGGTGGAGTGGGAGCGAGCAGGTCTGGCTTGTTGTAAACTGCGAAAAAAAAAGAAGCAGTTGGGGCTGCCCGCCGTCGCCAGAACCGCGATCTCCGACTCCTATCTTTATACCGGAGACCGGTTCAGATGCAACCTGCAAGCGAAGCGGCGGACAGGAAGACAGATGAGAGAGCGTGAAAGAGGAAGACAGATGAGAGAAACGAGAGAGAGGGAGAGATTAAAAGAGGAAGTTGAGGGGATTTGGTGAATATTATAATCCCTTAATTTTAGGATTTGAGGGGATCTGGTGTGGACACATCCACCATATAAAATTAGAGAATCCATTATTAAATCACAACCATCTATTCTCCTCTCATCCAATGCACTAGAATCTGTCACCCGTTTCACTATAAGAGCCTGTTTTATTAGAGCATATATATATATAGAGAGAGAGAGAGAGAGAGAGAGAGAAAGAAAGAAAAAGAGAGAGAGACTTGGAACATTGGGACCTTGGGACCTTGGGGGCTTGTGAATCAAGAACACTCCAACGGTTAAGAAGAGACAAGCTTCTGAAACTTTGGAACCAAGAAAAGTCAGAGGGTTAGTAAAGAAAAATCTCTAAGATCCGACTTTGTGTCACCAGATGACATGGTATTCTTAGTCGAAGGACCAAAGAAGTGTTGAATCAAATACCTATGATATTTCATGTAGAAGAGGATCTAACGACTTTTAAAGATGTAATGTCTGCAAGAGATTATGCATTTTGGAAGGAGGTTATAAATGATGAAATGTACAGAATTTTGTCTAACAATACTTAGGTTCTTGTAAACCTGCCTCCATGCTCTAAACATATAGCTTGTAAATCGGTATTTAGAAGGAAATATAACACGAATGAAACGATTCAGACTTTCAATGCCAGGTTAGTGAGCTAGGGGATTTAGACAAAAGGAATGTATTGACTATTTTGATACATATGCACGCACTACTGGCAAGAATAACTACCACAAGAGTACTTCTAGCATTGGCTTTGTTATATCAAATGGATGTCAAAACTGCATTTCAAAATGTGGATTTAGGTGAAGAAGTTTAATGTAGCAACCAGAAGGATTTATGATACCTGAAAATGAAACAAAAGTTTGCAGATTGGTTAAGTCCTTATACGGATAAAAAGAAGCTCCTAATTAAGCAATGGCATGAGAAGTTTGATTCGGCTATGTTTTCATTTCGATTTCAACATAATGGTGATGATTTTTGTGTTACACAAAATTCATGGCTGAATATAGTGAAATTGTTTGTCTTTATATATGTAGATGATATATTGATTGTTGGCACTAATATGAAAGATGTGAATGAAACCAACGAATACCTAAAATCTCAATTCAAGATGAAGGATTTACGTGAAGTGGGCACTATTTAAAATATTAAAATACTTAGAGATAGTGTGGATTTTATTTTATCCCAAGCACATAATGTACTACTGATGCTAGATAAATTCAAGCATCTATGGATTAAATAAGCAAACAGACAATATGATGTTTCTTGTAAGTTTACAAAGAATACACGAAGATCAAATCTCAAACCGATTATGCTAGATAAATTCAAGCATCTATGAATTGAACATTGGAAAGCTATAACAAGGGTGTTGAGTTATTTGAAAAGAACAATCGATTTGAGATTGTGTTATTCAAGTTTTCATGGGGTTTTGAAAGGATATATCGATAATAGCTGGATAACTAGTATTGATATAACAAGTCTTCTTCTGCGTAGGTATTTACTCTAGCAAGTGGGTGCCATATCTTGGGCATCTAAGAAATAAACTTGTATAACTCATTCCACTATGAAATATGAGTTTATTGCGCTTGTTATAGCGGTGAATGAAGCAAATGGATGATGACTTTCTTGATGGTTAAACGATTGTGGCCACAACCTATGTCGGCTATTTCTCTATACTATAATAGTGCAACAACAATGTCCATAGCATATGATAATATCTATAAAGGGAAATGTAGACATATAAGCTTGATACATGCTTATGTTAGACAGTTGATCGCAAAAGGGATTATCATCATTATTTATGTAAAGTCATGTAAAAACTTAGCGGATCCGTTTACTAAAGCACTCTTGAAAGACATGGTGAAATCTACATCGATCAATTACAATGTGTTTGAATAGAAGTCTTATGCGATGCGAACCCAACTTCTTCCTAGTCATCTCTAGTCTTAGATGTATAATGGTAGTAACATATCGTTGTAAAGGGATTTGTATTACGCACAAATATTATATTTGTAGTGCTACAGGTTAGACTCGGTATTTTATACTCTTAATAAGATGACGTCTATATATGTATTTGTGTTGGTCCATGAATTGTAACTATGTAAATAACGAAGAGTGGAATTTCTCTTATCAAAAGTATTTGTATCTTTTGTAAATTGTTTATGAATTTAAGGTGTAAATTCAAGGCATTAAAAGATAAATTAAAAATGTGAAGAATATTAGGGTTGTGTCTATGATTTATTCGGTGTTGTTATATACTTATAAGAATTATGGTTTAAGATTTTATACCACCGTTCATTTGATGATACATTGATAAGTTTATACTAAGTAAAAGTTTAAGTTGAAAAACAACTTTATGATGCATATAATCTTGTCCAATTCAAGTTTAATGAATAGACTAAGTGGGGAATTATTGGTGATAGTCTCTTGAGTAGACCTGGAAATGTGGGAAACATCCGACCAACTACCATTAACCGCCAAAAACTAATTTGGTTGTTGGTTAAATTCTATGCTATATAAAGACAACAGATTTTTAATTTTTGTATATAAGAAGGATTTTAGATTTGTTGTCTAAAAAATTTCAAGAGTTTTGTTGTATCCTTAGAGTAATTTTTTTCTACAACATACCCAAACAATAACACGAATTGGAGATAAATATCACCAAATAAAAGTGTTCCACGCCTCAAAGCCAAAGCCAAACCGACTGCACTAATAAAATAAATATAATCTATAAGGAAGATAGATAGAACATTCAACTCTTATATTTTATAGTTGATAGGTTTAATGCTACGAGCACATCTTTTTAAAATTATACTCAATTTATTTTTCATAGCGAAAAATAAGAAGGAAAGAAGATCATCCTTAATTTACACTTCAGGTTTTACTTTCTAGCATATTATTTTCCGTTTCTACTCTTATATTTAGACATATGTATTAAGTCGATGTATTTTTTAGGAGGTAATTTATTAACCTATAAAATAATATTACTAAATCTCCTTTAATGATAAAGGTTGGTAGTCAATTAAAGATAGGCCATGACTCATGAGCTTTGACTTTTATTAAAAAAAAAAGTATTTAATCTTCCAAATTGCCATCTTTTTTCTCACACTTTTTTCTTTGAAGAAAATCCTATCCATCATTGATTGAATTCTCTACTAGCAATTCTTATCTGACTTGAGCGTCAGAAGGGCCTTAGAAGAGATTTGGCCCTCCCGTTGACTCGTTCTTGGTGCAAATCTAGTTCGTTGATCAAGTTCTTGGGAGATCTATCATTACCGGTTCCGTTAATTTTGTGGTACACAAATCTACTACGACATCTGGCGCTATTTGTGGGAATTGAAGGCGGCAATGGTTGGACCAACCAGGTCGGCGAGAAACGCTGAGACGGCCAGACATGCAGAAGTGGAGGAATTGACGGCCGAACACTCCCGTCGTCAGGCCGATCTAGAAGTCGCGATCGCCGAGAAAGAGAAGCAGCACGCAGATCTGGTGGCCGCCATGGCTAAAAAGGACTACCAAATCCAAGACACCAACGAGGAGATGGCGGATCTGCAGCAGTCGTTTGAGCGAGCCCAGGGCAAGAGGTCGGTCGGGGCAATGGAATCGAACGGGGCCGATCATAGGCTCCAAAGCGTTGTCATCCTTCCAACCATAAGGAGTTAGCGTTTGAAGGAAGAAGATGAACATAACCGCGCGACCGTGTCTAGGAACGCACCCCTGGAGGCATCAGGTAGAAATTCGAGTAGTCACTGCCAATAGAGCCCACACCGCTGGAAGAATGGAAGAAACCACTTCGTTTGCATCCGGGCCCGGCGAGAGGCTCGTTGAGGGGCGCGTCGGATCGCCAAGGAGGAGGGCGCGCAATGTTCGGGTCCAGGACTGCAGTCCGCATCGGGCTCATCCTCGTCGTAGAGGGCGCAAGGGCAGAGCTGCGAGCCTTGCGTCGGGTGGTTCATCGGGTGGACGAGTTGGTCGAGTAACTGAGGCGGAAAGGTGATCCTTCGACTCCTTGACAACCAAGGGAAATCGCTGATTAACGCGCAAGAGCATGCCGATTTGAAATTGGTGAACACTTCCACCCCTTTTCAAGAGCAATCTGGGATCAGCCACTCCCAACTAAGTTTTTGACTTTATCCTTTGAGCTTTAAGATGGAAAAACTAATCTTGTAGGGCATGTGAACTGTTTTTCAGATACAATGGCTTTGTGGGTGTCTAATGACGCATTGATGTGCAAGATGTTCTTTGCCAATTTAGGGAAAATGACTTCCAAGTGGTTCCATTCTTTAAGCACCAATTTAATTTACAATTAGGACTAACTAGCCAGGAAATTTGTCTTACTTTATTGCAAATAGCAAGAAACCCACTTCTATGGATCCTGAAGAAGATCAAGGATCAGCCGTACTTCATGAAGAAACCACTTCGTTTGCATCCGGGCCCGGCGAGAGGCTCGTTGAGGGGCGCGTCGGATCGCCAAGGAGGAGGGCGGGCAATGTTCGGGTCCAGGACTGCAGTCTGCGTCGGGCTCGTCCTCGTCGTAGAGGGCGCAAGGGCAGAGCTGCGAGCCTTGCGTCGGGTGGTTCCCCGGGTGGACAAGTTGGTCGAGTAACTGAGGCCACTCCCAACTAAGTTTTTGACTTTATCCTTTGAGCTTTAAGATGGAAAAACTAATCTTGTAGGGCATGTGAACTGTTTTTCAGATACAATGGCTTTGTGGGTGTCTAATGACGCATTGATGTGCAAGATGTTCTTTGCCAATTTAGGGAAAATGACGTCTAAGTGGTTCCATTCTTTGAGCACCGATTTAATTTACTCTTAGGACTAACTAGCCAGGAAATTTGTTTACTTTATTGCAAATAGCAAGAAACCCACTTCTATGGATCCTGAAGAAGATCAAGGATCAGTCGTACTTCATGAAGAAACCACTTCGTTTGCATTCGGGCCCGATGAGAGGCTCGTTGATGGGCGCGTCGGATCTCCAAGGAGGAGGGCGCGCAATGTTCGGGTCCAAGACCGTAGTCCGCGTCGGGCTCGTCCTCATCCTCGTCGTAGAGGGCGCAAGGGCAGAGCTGCGAGCCTTGCGTCGGGTGGTTCGCCGGGTGGACGAGTTGGTCGAGTAACTGAGGCGGAAAGGTGATCCCTCGACTCCTTGACAACCAAGGGAAATCACTGATTAACGCGCAAGAGCATGCCGATTTGAAATTGGTGAACACTTCCACCCCTTTTCAAGAGCAATCTGGGATCAGCCACTCCCAACTAAGTTTTCGACCTTATCCTTTGAGCTTTAAGATGGAAAAACTAATCTTGTTGGGCATGTGAATTGTTTTTCAGATACAATGGCTTTGTGGGTATCTAATGACGCATTGATGTGCAAGATGTTCTTTGCCAATTTAGGGAAAATGACTTCCAAGTGGTTCCATTTTTTTAAGCATCGATTTAATTTACTCTTAGGACCAACTAGCCAGGAAATTTGTCTTACTTTATTGCAAATAGCAAGAAACCCATTTCTATGGATCCTGAAGAAGATCAAGGATCAGCCGTACTTCATGAGGCCCCAACCTATGAGCGGACCGCAAGAGGATCGGGACCAACGCAAGTACTTCTCCTACCACCGAGAAAAGGGGCACCTGACTGAGAGTTGCAAGGCTCTGAAGAGCCACCTAAAGGCATTGGTCTCGTTAGGCTATTTGAAGGAATTCATTGATCATGAAGCTGGTTCGCAAGAGAATCAGGCAGAGAAGAAATACCCGGAAGCAGATACTGAGAAGGAAAGAAAGCCATATAAACAAGTGATCCATATGATTGAGGCGATAGACAAGCAAACAAGGGTTGAGCGGTATGCCTACCGTAGTCCCTGCCACACCTTGGAGGTAGTGAAGGTCGTGGAGTCTGCTCGAGAGAGGTTACGAATCTCGAGAAGGCAGTAGTTGGCGTTTGCTGACGAGGATTTGGAGGGCATCCAATTACCCCACAACGACCCGCTCATGCTAACCGTCGACATAGGACACTTTGAGGTATGTCAAGTTCTGGTTGACTCGGGAAGCTCAGTTGATATAATGTACTATGAAATGTTCAAAAAGCTTGGAAGGGTGCAAGAAGATCTCACCCTCATGTCACCCAACTATTGGGGCTCAGGTCCTTCCCGGTTTGACCATTGGGATGTTGAGGGAGACAAATCGCATTGGAGGAAAGCCGATGGTAGCTGAAATTCCTAGTGGTCTATGTCTCATCTTCTTACAACACCATCCTATGAAGAACGTGGATACACACCATGGAAGTCGTACACTCGACCTTGCATCAGCTTATCGCTTTCCCATGAGATAGAGATATTGTGTAAGCAAAGGGGACCAATGGATAGTACGACATTGCATGGGAGTCCAGGGTCACAAGGAAAGAGGAAGCACCATACCTGGAGCCCCATGGAACGAGGAGACAGTGGTGGTCACTAGCGAGACTCGCTAGTTGGAAGGCACGAGAATGAAGGCAAATATCGATGTTTGGGACGCCTTAGGGCCAGCACGGTCCCACCCTTAGTTATGAACTCGGTATGGGGGTACTCTTTTTCCTCTTCCTACGGTTTTCTCCCACATGGTTTTCATGCGAAGAGGTTTTGACGAGGCCCCCCGTTTCCTTTCCCTTGTGTTTTTTTTTCTTGTGTTGTCAAGACTTTATTACATTTTGATATTGCAAATAATATTTGGCTTCTATCAATTATGTTTATCTTGGATTGTATGTTAATGGATTGTGTGAGATCAAACCAAAAAAATAGGTGAGCACCAACAACTCAAAGCCTGGAGTGGTGCAGGCTGGCATAGGGGCATGGAGCACAAGCTTCTCGAAAACAATAGACACTAGGTGTCACAACCACGACATCGGTTATGCCACAATTGACACTAGGTGTCAAAACCATGACATTAGTTATGCCACGAGGCACACTAAGTGTCAAAACCACGGCATCGGTTATGCCACAATGGACAGTAGGTGTCAAAACCATGGCATCGGTTATGCATTACACGATGTTTCTAGGCGTGTGGCGCTTGAATCAAATCCGACACGAGCCAAGCCAGGAAATCAGTTTGAACCAATAAAGGGCCACGACCCGAATCAGCAGAAGTCGCACGGACCGTGCGTTAGAAATCGCGAAAGTGGTCGCCTTTGGAAGAAAAAAGCTAAAATGCACGGACCGTGCACTGGAGCGCACAGGCTGTGTGGTCGCCCCTATAGCGCAAGGACCATATCGTCGCCTCTGAAAGAAACTTCAGAAAAACACCGCCTAGCACGGGCCGTGCTTTTGCCTTTGTAGCCAAAGGGCCATGTGGAGACCATGTGGTCGCCTTTGTAAGTACAACAAAAATGCACATACTGCACTGGATGGCACGAACCGAGCGGTCTCCCTGCAAAAGAATAGTCCGTGCATAGGCGTTTGCATAGACCAGCACCCAGGTCGTGCGTCTTCTTGCCCGACCGGAGCTCTGGACTCCAAGGCAGGACCCGTGATGCGTTTGAACCCCGATTTACCCAAGTTCGCATCAAGATGTGTACCGAACCTTGAGTAGCGAGCTCAAGCAAGGTGGGTTCAGATGCGAGCCAATGGTTAAAGCGATTTCGGATCCATTAAGCCCAACTGCACTCAAAAGGCTCGAGGGTAAATGAGGAGGTAATTTACTTACCTATTAAATATAATTTTTAAATCTCATTTAATGATAAATGTTCATGGGCAATTAAAGATAGACCCTTTAAGAAGCTTAGGCTTTGACGTTTACTAAAAGGAGAAGATATTTAATCTCCCAAGTTGTCATATTTTTTCTCATTATCTTCTCTTTCAATTAAGAAAACCTAACCACCATTGGTTGAATTATCTACAAGTAATTCTTGTCTGACTTGAGCGTCGGATGAGCCTTAAGGAAGATCCGACCCTCTCATTGACTTGTTCTTCGGTGTATATATCTAGTTCGCTAATCAAGTTCTTGAGAAATAAACCATGTTCCGTTAATTTCATGGTACAAAAGTTTACTACGACAACTTTGTTTTTTATGTGCATACAAAAAAACGGAGATTAATCTTCAAATCTTACTACGTACGTAGAATAAAATTAGTTTGCTTGCAGTAGTAGTTTTGATTGTGTTAAGGTAAGACGGGTAAGTAACCAACTGATTTAATATATATCTCCGATCCTCCAATGTACCAAAATACCATAAGTAACATAAATTGTCAAAATAATCATGCTAGCTAGTCTACAACCGTGTTATATCTGACCTAGGTACGTACGAAGGTGCAAGAAGGAGCAACTGGGGGAAAAAGATGACAATTTATTATAAGCCGTTGTTGTATATATAAATACTCCAATATATATCAATCGATCATGGAATAAATTAAAGATGTAAATGCAAAAGTAGATGGATCGAGTGCAGAATGTATATTAATTAATGACCGTCAAACACGTTCCCAGATTCCATCGCCAAAGCCGTCTTCACATCTAAAACTTGTGAATTGGTCAATTTCCATTCTATAGGCCGCCCGTATATATATTTTACAAGTTTTTAGTTCACCGCGCATTACAAACAGGTCATATATGGGGTTAAGCGCGTAGCAATTTCAAACAAGAAAACGGAGTATAATTTAATTATAGGTGTGTTGATGGATTAACTGATACTAATTTATATTTGCCAAATCAAATTAATGACATATTGTAGTACATACATATATATGTAGTTGACCAGCCAACTAATACTAGAATAAAAATTAAATTAAGGGCCAAATCCCTACGTCCAGCTCAACAACATCTACTTAATATTTTCTCACACAACTCTAGCTAGTTGCTACATACTGTATATAGATCTCGGTCAGAATAGGTAGCAACTCTCATATGCCGTATACATCCTACCTTCCTAATACTCCCAACTAGCTACATCTCACCCTAATAATTAAGCCGCTTCTAGCTAGCTTGTAGATTTATACAATTCAGACCGCCCCCCTGAAGATCGATCGATGGAGGGTAATAATAAGAATGAGCAGGTGCCGAGATGGACTCCGAGTTCGAGCCCATCCAGACCCATTCTCTCTTCCGCTAATGGCTCTCCCCGGATCCAGCAACACGAAGAGCACTTCCCTTTCAGCGTCAGTTCAAGTTCGCTCGCCTCTGACCAGCCCCCGCCCCCGCCCCCGCCGTTGAAGGAGGGGGCTGATCTGAATGGGGCTGCAAGGTCGACAATTGTTGACCGATCTGTGGGTGGCCGCGTATCGCTGACGTGGAAGGATTTGTGGGTGTCGGTTCCGGCATCCGGGAAAAAAGGCCGCGGGCACCAGGCCATCTTGGAAGGGGTGACGGGCTACGCCCAGCCCGGGGAGGTGCTGGCCGTGATGGGCCCTTCTGGTTGTGGCAAGTCCACCCTTTTGGATGCTTTAGCGGGTAATTATTAAATTTCATTTCCTGCCCCAACCATATTATATTATTAATCTATATAACTTTTTTCCGAAAATAAGTGATCATACAAACTCTCGCTACTTCTTATAATTTTCAATATTTCATTACCAGTTAGAATCCCAAGAAATTTGTACTAATTAAGAAAAGGAAATAGATATACATCACGGTGTCATAATGTCAAAATGTCAAAGTCAAATGTCTCCAGTCTCCACCAAGGGGAAAATACTCCTTCTACTTTAATTACTACGTCTTTGAAAAGTGTATTTAACTATATTAGTGTTTGCGACTTTCAAAAAAAAAAAACTATATTAGTGTTTGCTAAAAAAAGCTATATTAGTGTTTAAAATATATTTGGATTAACATTAACCTCAATAATTATATTTTCTCTATTTCATCTTATAAAGTCCGTATAAATATATACATTTTTCATTATAATTTATTGTTTAAAGCATTACGAAAACCGTAATACAAAATAACTGTGCAGATAAAATCTCTATATGTCATTTAATTTATCATACAAACTCTCGCTACTTCTTATAATGAGGAATCAGCATATTTTCAATATTTCATTACCAGTTAGAATCCGAAGAAATTTGTACTAATTAAGAAAAGGAAATAGATATACATCAGATCGGTGTCATAATGTCAAAATGTCAAAGTTAGTATAGTTAAATGTCAAAACGTCAGCATATTTTTGTCTGTATGTTCTCACCTGATTTTTTTCCATAATCATTTTAGTAATAAATTAAAAATTTATTACTAAAAAAACTATTAAGAGATTTTTTCAATAAATTTATATTCACATCTGACATCACGCGTTTGAAATACTCTTCCAAAATAGTTGTATTTCGTTGCTTTTGAATCAGATTAATTACAAATTATGGTTTTTACAGTATTTAACTCACTAATGGATCACCATAACTACAGGGAGACCGAGTTTAAATGCAAGACAAACCGGAGAAATCCTCGTCAATGGTCGCAAACAAGCTCTGGCTTATGGCACTTCGGTACGTACGTTATTTTCCAATTTCAGAGCAACAAAGAATTTCTGGGCTTTATGTCTACAGAAACGTACCCAATAAAATATAGAGGAGACAATGGTGATTTATTACTTTCAAAATATAAGGTATTTTATAAGATCCTCTGTATTAAAAAGATTATCATTCTAAAATTTAACACACTTATTAAAAATATAATAATTATTCTATATTTTCATAAATTTTGCTTAAAATTTATAAGTATTTAATAATTTATTTCAATTATAGCCAATAAACATAGATAATTTGTATAAAAAGAGTGAAAAAATACAATTTTCGATGTCAAACCTCGTAACTCACCAATAAATTATTACATAAACATCTAAAATGACAATTTTTTCTATAGAAAAATTATAGGCTAAAATGACAATCTTTTCAAAACGGATGGAGTATTATTTAATCCGTGTAAGGCATTATAGTTATATTTATTGTGATGTGATTTTGTGAAAACATTCCTAATTTTAGAAGCGAATATGCGTAATGGTTTGTTTGTAAAAACTAGCCTATAGCTAATTTATGGGAGATACTGTGCAATGTACTTGAATCGGTAATTAAATTAGCAACTGATGAAAGTAAATATACTTAGGCATATGTGACACAAGATGACACATTGATGAAGACGCTGACGGTGCAAGAAGCAGTGCATTACTCGGCGCAGCTGCAGCTACCGCGCAGCATGAGCAAGTCGGAGAAAGCGGAGAGGGCTGATGCAGCGATAAGGGAGATGGGGTTGCAAGACGCGGCGAAGACGAGAATCGGAGGGTGGAACGTCAAGGGCATCAGCGGCGGGCAGAAGAGGAGGCTCAGCATATGCATCGAGATCCTGACGAGGCCCAAGCTCCTCTTCCTCGACGAGCCCACTAGCGGCCTCGACAGCGCCGCCTCCTTCCACGTCACTGGCCACATCGTCAGGCTGGCCCTCAAGGACAGCATGACGGTCATCGTGTCCCTTCATCAGCCCAGCGGCGAAATCTTCCACCTCTTCCACAATCTCTGCCTTCTCGCCCACGGGAAGCTCGTTTATTTTGGCCCCACTTCTGCTGCAACTGAGGTAATTAATATTCTTTTGTTTTAGACGTACTCTTATTTAATTAACTCTATCTCGGTGTGTCTCTTTGAACCAACCCATCACTTTGATAACAATTGTCAGTCTGCTGATAACAATTGTCAATACAAGGATTTTTTTTGTCAAAAAGAAAAAATAGACAGAGAAAGAAATTGGACTGAATGCTGCTTGATTCTTATTAAGAATTGAACGGCCTTTTATAGGCGATTACATAAACTGATCTAACCTTAATTTAGGACCCATTACAACCACTAACAACACTAATATACTGCTGTAATATTTTCTCTAAATTAACATCCCATAACTTCCTAAAATTCAGCAACTGAAAAATCGAATTAGGAAATATCAAATAATTAAAGAAATATGAAATAATCAGGAAATATCTAACAAATCCTCCCTTAAACTGAAGTTTGCTAACATTAGTTTAATACTTTGATACTACAAAGACCAAGTAGCTTCCTGAGCTTTATGAAAGACTCCTTCTTGAGTGGTTTGGTGAATATATCAGCCACTTGTTCTTCACTTCGACAAAAGATGAGATCAATTATTCCATCCTTGCTAAGATCCCTCAAGAAGTAAACTTTCACATCAATATGCTTGCTTCTTCCATGCATCACTGGATTCTTTGATAACTTGATGGCTCAACTGTTGTCACAGTAAATTTCAGTTGGTTCTGGCTGCTTGAAATTCAACTCTTCAAGAACTTTCCTCAACCACATGGCCTGACACGCACTAGCTGTTGCTACAATAAACTTTGCTTACGTGCTTGACAAAGTGACAATAGGTTGCTTCTTTGACATCCAAGAAATAACAGCTGTACCAAGCATAAACACATACCCGGAAGTACTTTTCCTGTCATCTTGATCTCCTGCATAATCACTGTCAGTAAATCCCAACAGATTTGTCAGGTCACCTTTCTTGTAGTTCAGGCCAAAATCCTTGGTTCCTTGTAAGTATCGAAGGATTCTCTTAGCAGCCAACAAATGCATTTCTGTAGGATTCTCCATATACCTACTGATTAAGCTAACAGCATACATAATATCTGGTCTTGTGGCAGTCAAATACATCAAACTTCCCACAATTTGCTTGTAGAGTGTGTTGTCCACCTTCTTCCCTTCATGATCTTTGTGTAGCTTGAAACCACACTCAGTTGGAGTGTTAACAGGATTGCAATCCTGCATCTGAAACCTTTTCAGAATATCTCCAACATACTTCTTTTGGGACATAAAAATTCCATCACCTGATTGTACTACTTCTATGCCAAGAAAGTAGTGCATCATACCAAGATCTGATATTTCAAACTCATTCATCATAGACCTCTTGAACTCCTTAAACATGACAACACAATTTCCAGTAAATAGCAAATCATCAACGTACAAGCAGACAATGAGCATTTTCCCCTTATCTCCACTCTTAACAAAGAGTGTATGCTCATAAGGACACTTTATGAAACCTTCTTTCAAGAAATAGCCTTCAATGCGACTATACCATACCCTTGGAGCTTGATTTAGCCCATAAAGAGCTTTCTTCAACCTGTAAACTTTATGCTCATTTTCAGATTTAACATAACCAGGTGGTTGATCAACAAATACATGTTCATCCAAGTATCCATGTAAGAAAGCTGATTTGATATCAAGCTGGAAAATTGGCCAAGAATTCTGAGCAGCCAATGCAACCACCAATCTGATTGTGTCTAGCCTTGCCACCGGGGAAAATACTTCTGTATAGTCAACCCCATACTCTTGCTTGTATCCCTTTGCTACCAAGTGAGCGTTGTACTTGTCAACTTCTCCATTCTCTTTCAGCTTTGTCTTGAAGACCCACTTCACACCAATGGTCTTGTGACCTTCTGGTAGATTGCACAACTCCCATGTGTCATTTCTTTCAATAGCATCAATCTCAGCATCCATGGCCTTTTGCCATTTTTCTTCTTTGACAGCACTTTCAAAACTTGTAGGATCACAATCAGCAAACAAAGCAAAATAAGTAGTCTCATCATTTAATCCAGTTACCTCATAATCTCCCATCCAATTCGGCCTCCTTCTGACACGCCGAATAAATTGAGTTTTTGCTGGATTAGGCTGGGCAATTGTCGGACTGACATTTGTTGTTGTCGGACTGACAATTGTTGTGCTTGGACCGGCATTTTCTTCTGGTTGGCTGACATTTGCTGAACTTTCAGCGTCACTGTCATAAACGACTTGGGTAGGTTGCTGCCTATTCTAATCCCAAGTGTTTTCTTCATCAAAGGTCACATCTCTGCTGGTCACAATCTTCTTTGTGAGTGGATTGTATAACTTATATGCCTTTGATATCTCACTCACTCCAAGAAAGACACACTTCTCAGCCTTGTCATCAAGCTTCTTCATCTTGACATCAGGAACATGAGCATATGCAATGTAACCAAAAATCCGAAAGTGATCTACTGCTGGTTTTCTACCACTCCAGGCTTCTTCTGGTGTCATATTCTGAACATCAAAGGTTGGGCTTCTATTCAGAACATAAACACTCCAATTTATCTCTTCCGGCCAGAAATTCTTTGGGACTTTTCCTCTTGTCAACAAGCTTCTCACCATGTTGAGGATTGTTCTGTTCTTCCTCTCAGAAACACCGTTTTGCTACGGTGTATATGCAGCTGTAAGCTCTTTTCGAATCCCTTTCTCTTCACAAATGCTTCAAACTCCTTTGAGCAGTACTCACCACCCCGATCTGTTCTAAGTGTTTTGATGGATCTTTTTGCTTCATTTTCCACCAGAGCTTTGAAGCTTTTGAAAGCAGTAAATGCTTCTGATTTTTCCTGTAAGAAATGAACCCACGTTTTTCTGGAAAAATCATCAGTAAAAGTAATTACATATCTTTTACCTCCATTAGAAGATGGCTTTATGGGGCCACAAATATCAGAATGCACCAGCTCCAGAACTTTACTTGCTCTCCATGATTTCCCCTTGGGAAATTGAGTCCGATGTTGTTTGCTAAGAACACAGTCTTCACACAACTGAGTAGGAGCTGTAATTTCTGGAAGACCTATTACCATATTCTTTTGCTGAAGAGTCTTCAACCCTCCAAAATTCAAATGCCCATATCTAAAGTGTCATAACCACGATGAGTCACTTACTTCATCCATCAGACTAGATTGAATGCTTTCAATCTTTAAAGAGAACAACCTGTTTGAACTCATTGGAATAAGAGCAATAGCTCCTCTAACAGGATCATAAATTTCACAAGCATTTGACTTAATTGTGATAATATAACCCTTTTCTTGCAATTGGCCAACACTCAATAAATTAGTCTTCAAATCAGGCACATACATGACTTTTGAAATTTTCTCCACAAAGCCATTCTTGGCTTTTATCCTGATATCTCCTTTCCCCATTACTTTCACAAAAGATTCATCCCCAAATCTTACAGTAGAATGATAATCTTTATCTAAATAAGAGAAAGAAGACTTACTTCCACTCATGTGGTTACTGCAGCTGTATCTACAAACCAAACACCTGCTTCAGACTTCTTTCCATCTTGGATTGTCATCAGTAGAGTTTCTGAGTCCTTTATTTTAGCAAACTTCGAGTTCTCCTCCTTCTCCTTGTGCATTTTGGTGTAGCATTCAGATGCATAATGGCCAAACTTATGACACCTATAACATTCGACTTTAGACTTGTCGAAATCTCGGCCTTTGTCGCCTTTGCCCTGACTGCTGTCATTATTGGGCCTGAAATTGTCATCATTTGACCTGAGATTCCTGCAGGAATCATGATCTCTGTTTCCTCTATCCTCTCGATTTCCTCTTCCTCTACCACGACCCCTTCCTCGTCCTCTTCCTCTGAAGTTGTTGGACTGGGTGTTGGTAGATGCCTTCAAAGCGTGCTCCCCTGTTGTAGAGCTCCTATTCACCTTTTGTTCATGCACTAGTAGAGAACTTTGCAATTCATCAAGAGAGAGCTCATCAATGTTTTTCGATTCTTCGATCGAACAAACAATATAGTTGAAGTTTTGCGTCATGCTCCGCAAAATCTTCTCTACTATGATGACATTAGTCATCTTCTCACCATAATTTCTCATCTTGTTGCAGATCTCCATTGTTCGCCCGAAATAACTGGTGACAGACTCCTTATCCTTCATCCTCAGCGACTCAAAATCGCCTCTCAAAGCTTGAAGTTGTGCACGCTTCACTCTGTTGGAGCCTTCATTCTTCTTCTTCTTCATAGAGTCCCATATATCCTTGGAAGTATCTTTGCAAAGAATAGTTTCCAGGATGGAACGATCTATGGCTTGGAAGAGGTAATTCTTCGCCTTGAAATCCTTCAATCTTCTACTCTCCAGATATGTTTTCTTAGCATCTGTCAGAACTGCGTTTGCCGCCGATTCTTGCACTCCACCATTAACAACGCTCCAATTCTCCTTAGAGCGAAGAAAATTTCCCATCAACATACTCCAATGATCGTAGTGACCATCAAAGCGTGGAATAGAGACTTGCACGTAATTGGATTCGACAGCCATTGGATGAGAAGAACTGTAATCTGGTTTTGTGAATTTCTCACGTGTTTACGCTCAAGATCTGAGAAAAAATAGGAACGTTGCTCTGATACCACTTATAACAATTGTCAGTCTGCTGATAACAATTGTCAGTCTGCTGATAACAATTGTCAATAGAAGGATTTCTTTTGTCAGAAAGAAAGAATAGACAGAGGAAGAAATTTGGCTGAATGCTGCTTGATTCTTATTAAGAATTGAACGGCCTTTTATAGGCGATTACATAGACTGATCTAACCTTAATTTAGGACCCATTACAACCACTAACAACACTAACATACTACTACAATATTTTCTCTAAACTAACAGCCCATAACTTCCTAAAATTCAGCAACTGATAAATCGAATTAGGAAATATCAAATAATTAAGGAAATATGAAATAATCAAGAAATATCTAACAGCCTTTGGGTATATTAAATTAATAAGGATCATTCAAAATCGTAATTAATTATTAAGTATTTATGACTCTTGTGCTTTTTCATTTTCATGATATGCAGTTGTTTGCTTTGAGTGGATTCCCATGCCCAAGCTTAAGAAACCCTTCGGATCATTACCTCAGAATCATCAATAATGACTTTGAGCAGGTATCTACGTACTCTTGACAACATCATCTTCTTTTTTGTTTCCTTCTCTCTCGATCGAGTTCTTTATAGGACTTGATGATGGATAAACTGTAATATAAATGTTTTTGTTATTGATATTGGTCATTAGGTCGACATTGAGCAAGCAGGTGGTACTGCAAGCACAGAAGAAGCTATTGACATTCTTGTTAATAATTATAAATCATCTGTAACGTGCCAACAAGTTGAGAAGCGTGTGTCCACAATATGTCAACAGGTGATTCTATGTACAAAACTATATATATAGTTATATATCAAGATGTACATAATAATAAAGTGCAATGAATACGTACGTAATAATTAGTTATGTAGTAACGGATATTAATTTGGAATTGTATTGGGGTGATTTAGTCACAGGAAGGTAGAGACGCGGAAAGAGAGAAAAGGGGGAGCAAAGCAAGCTCCATCTCACAAAGCATGGTGCTAACCAGGAGGTCGTTTGTAAACATGTATAGGGACCTCGGCTACTACTGGCTTCGTCTTGCAATCTACGTCGCCCTTTGCCTTTGCGTTGGAACTATATTTTACGATATTGGACACTCCTACGGCTCAATTCAGGTAACCGCTCGGCGCACCGACCCTTATATACGCACTCATTCCATCAATACATGGATCGAATTTAGCCATCAATCAATTTTATTAATTGATAATCTATTTGCATCAATTGGTGCATTGTAGGCTAGAGGGGCGATGCTCATGTTCGTAGCAGCTTTCTTGACCTTTATGGCCATCGGAGGCTTCCCTTCTTTTGTTGAAGAAGTCAAGGTACGTTGTAGGTTATGTACTGAGTCTATCTGCGTCTATGCGCTTGTGTCCGTACGACTCCCAATCTATGAGCCCACGGACATTCAAAGTAATAATATGTATGTTGGAATTGAATGCAGATTTTTCTAGGAGAAAGGTTGAATGGGCAATATGGCGTGGGTGCATACGTTGTAGGAAACACTCTATCATCCATCCCATACTTGTTCATGATCTCGCTTGTCCCTGGCTCCATTGCGTACTACCTGGTGGGGCTTCAAAGGTCGTTGTACCACTTCTTGTACTTCGTGTTGCTGCTCTTCGCGTGCATGCTTGTGGTGGAGAGCCTCATGATGATCGTGGCAAGCGTGGTGCCGGACTTCCTCATGGGGATCATAACGGGAGCGGGCATACAAGGGGTGATGATGCTCAACGGAGGCTTCTTCCGGCTCCCAAACGACCTCCCCAAGCCCGTCTGGAGGTACCCCATGTACTACATCGCATTCCACAAGTATGCCAACCAAGGCTTCTACAAGAACGAGTTTCAAGGGCTGAGCTTCCCGGCCAGCCAAGCGGCTGGATCCAGTACCATTACCGGGACCCACATCTTGACAACCATATGGCAAGTCGAAATGGGATACTCCAAATGGGTAGACCTTGCCATTCTGCTCGGAATGGTGCTTCTTTATAGGTTCTTTTTCTTCGTCATCATCAAAGCTACTGAGAAGATTAAAGCTCACAATCATCTATCTCGCAGGGCTAAATCTAAATCCATATAAGACAATACACATCGTCCGTCTTATTGTAAACTTAGCTTGTACGTAGCTCGGTCAATGTACTACCTAGCTAGCTTGCTATTTCACCCCCACTTGCTTATATATATAGTTTTATACAATAACTATTGTCCTCCACATCTAATCTTTATGTCTTCTTTTCGTTGCATACTGTTGGAATGAAACTCTTTGGAACGTTAGTTCCCATGGAGTTCCCTTCCTCTGTTTCTCTTGTTTTGACGATGACAAACACTTGAACTTAACTGGCTATTCTAGTGTTTAATCTACAGCTGAAAAGATAAGGGAACCAAGTCCAAAGTGAGCTAAGATCAAGATCAAGGGAACTGGATGAGAACCGCATATGTGTAACTACCAACGTTATCTACAAAATCTTTGTGAAGATTTGTTTCCGGATTTAACGCGCCCAGCAGAAGACCTTAGGCGTCAAGATACACATAGATTATCTTTATATGATTGTGTATATTGTAATTCGGTTAAGGAAATATTTCTTATCTTATCTTAGGTAAGAGATGAAATACCGAATCATGGATTTATGGAATATGTTTGTTCAAAGAATATCTCCTCTGAGATCTTTCCTTGACAAACATATTGTATAAATACATGACGCTGTTAGTAGGTGAAAGTTATGCATTTTCACGAGCTTCAGAGTGAATCAGAAAGAAGAAACAGAAAGAAGAAGTGTTTGAGTTGATAGTGTCGAAGTAAGTCTATTGTGTGTTAATATGTGATTTCTAGGGAACTAGGTTTAGTCTTAGTGAGTTAGACTGAAATGAGATAGTTCCAAAGTTGTAATCGCATATTAATATACAAGTAGACTGTTTGAAATCCTCGAAAGAGGGGTGGTTTTTATCCTAGATAACTAGTTGGTTATCAAAGGTTTCCACCTTAAGTAATTGTTCTTGATAACTTGTTTACTAGTTATTCCGCTGCCCATAGGAACTGAACACTTTTGTGTCTCAGTTCCCTTGAAACTAACGCACAGATCCTACAATTGGTATCAGAGCTAGCGCTCTAGATTGTGTATTTACTAAGCAGGCTGTCAAGATGTCTCGCAACAACGAACATGAACTCGGTGTCTCCATCAACAAGCCATACATTCTTAAGAATGGACAAATCAACTGGTGGACGCAACAACTCATTGGCTTCATGCAAACCAACGACATGCAATGCTGGTATGTCTTAGAGAATGGGAACTATCCTAAGCCAACTGATACAAAGGATCCCACCAAGCTTCTTCCTATCTTTGAATGGACTCAAGATCAATTCAATCAACAAGAAAAGAATGCCAAGGCTCGTCAATACATCCTGAATGCATTGACAAAAACCGATCAAGACAAAGTCATTAGCATCAACAATGCTAAGGAGATGTTGAAAGCTCTGAGGGAGTTCAACCTGGGAAGTGAAGACCTTCAGAATAGCAGGAAATTTGATCTACAAGGAGAATACCACAGATTCAAAATGCTTGAAACTAAAAATGTCTCATCTTATCACTCTCGTTTTAAAATCCTATGCAATGAACTCACAGCTTGTGGTGTAGAACCTGAAGAGTGGTTCAAATCCATGGTGATTATCAACGGACTCAACTCCAAGTTCGAAATGACACAGAGCATTATGCTACAAACTCCTTCCATCAGAGTTCTCCCTGTTCATGAACTCATTGGTCAACTCCAGCGACAAGAAGACAAGGCTAAGGGAACTGAGCAAGTGAAAACTGATCAGAGCATTGCCCTGATGCTGACCAAAGTTATGGAAAGGCTGAAGACTAATGAAAACTCTGATGAAGAAAATTATGATGAGATCACTGCTCTTCTGACTCGCACTGTAAGGAACTTTCAGAAAGGCAAGTTCCCGAGGAAAGACTTCAAGAGGGAACACAAGGAATTCAGATGCTACCAATGCAACCAGGTTGGGCATCTTGCTAAAAATTGCCCAAACAAGAAGGAGGATTCTGAACCACAACAAAAAAAGGTGTTGGTTGCTACATCCACATGGGGTGACAATGATGAAGAATCTGAAGGGGAACCAGACAACTTATCCGTTGGACAGTGTCTGATTGCTGAAACGTCATCTTCAAGGGAACTCGATATCAGTTCCCTTGACGTCTATCTCATGGCAAATACAGACCCAAGTGCTGACTCAGACCCTACTAAACCTGAGGTATCGTCTGCTGAACTCACTGAAACTCTCTCTAAGTATGATAAAAAGCACTTGATTAAACTGATTATCAAACTTAGCAATGAAAACAACTCTCTGCAAGAAAAGATAACTGAAAATGAAGAAGAAATTTCTTGCTTAACTGATGAGAATGTTGTTTGGTGTAAGAAATTTGAGGATGCTTCTAAGTCTAGTAACACCTCGCATGTCATTTGTCCTACGTGTGATTTGCATGATAAACTGAATCTTGGTAACAGTTCCCTTGCTAGTTCCTCTCCTGACCATGAATTGCTGATGTCTATCATTGATAAACTTGACTCTCTCTCTCTGATTGCATTCATGAAAAGACTGTTACTCAAACTTTTTTTGTGAGACCTAGGGATGGAATAGGTTATCTTCCAAATGATTCATCTGACCCCCCTTGTCATGCTCATAGTGACCTTGATAAAGTGTCTAGTGATCTTCAGGCTAGAAATGAAAGACTTGATTTAGCTCTTCAAACCTTAAACTGCAAAAATGAATACTTGCAAGAAAGAATCAAGGTCCTTGAAAATGAATCTAATGAAAACCTTCCATGCGCTCCAAATGATTCTAAGATACATGAGATGTATAAGGGAATTGGGCGAAATACTCCCAGGAAAAAGGTTGACCTAAGGGAAAGAAAGAAAGCCAACTCAGTTCCCTTTCGTAAAAAGGGTAAGTACCTCTGGATTCCCAACAATCGGGTTTGCTGGTACTGTGGGAACCAAGGTCACAACATTGACGAATGCAACAAGAAGGAAAGGGACGAGGAAAAGGCCTCTATGAAGATAAACTATATGAGGAAAGATAATAGGAAAATAACTGAAATTTATGACTTGAATGATCCCTATTATTATTATTCTCCTTCTCAGGGAACTGATCATGTTAATCCACCTAGGAACTCTCCTCCAAACAAACCCAGGAACGGTCAACCGACCTGGGTTCGTAAGAAATGATGTTTAATTGTGCAGGCTGAAGTGAGTAAAGAAGAGAAATGGTACATAGACAGTGGAGCTTCATGCCATATGACTGGAAACAGGAAGAAACTGCACTCACTTCAGAAATACAACGGAGGAAAGATTTCCTTCGGAGACAAGAGAAAAGGAGCCATTTGTGGCGTTGGATGCGTGGACCTAACTGACAAAGTACAGGTAAGTGATGTTCATCTTGTTGACAATTTGAGTTTTGATCTAATGAGTGTGTCACAGCTTTGCGATCAAGGGGAGAACCATGTCTTATTCACTCCCAAAGAATGTTTCGTGCTGAATCCAGAGACACACAAAACTCTATTGAAAGGGAAACGCTACAATAATGTCTATATCGTAGACACAAGCTTCATTCCTGAGGAAAATCTTTTCTTGTCTTCTATAGCTGATAGAACGACAATATGGCATCAAAGACTTGGCCATGCTAGCACTCAGCTTATTCATAAGCTACACAAGAAGGAACTGGTGAGAGGACTTCCCTCTGTTCAAATTGAAAAAGACAACATTTGCTCAGACTGTGTAAGGGGGAAACAGGTACGTAGTTCCTTTAAGTCAAAATCTGAGATCAGTTCCTCTCATCCTCTTGAACTTGTTCATATGGATTTATGTGGTCTCATGCGTACTCAAAGCTTTGGAGGGAACAGGTATATTCTTGTACTTGTTGATGATTTTTCTCGCTTCACCTGGACCATTTTCATAAAATCAAAAGATGAAGTATTTGACAGGTTCTCAGCTATAGTTCCTACTCTTGAGAACTCCCTTGGGCACAATCTTCGTGCCATACGTTCCGATCATGGAACTGAGTTCAAAAATGCCAAGTTTCTAACCTTTTGCAGGGACAAGGGAATCTCTCATAATTTCTCAGCTCCTCGCACTCCTCAACATAATGGAGTTGTTGAAAGGAAGAATAGGACCTTGGAGGACATGTCTCGTACTATGCTCCTATCTGCTGGTCTTCCTCACAGGTTTTGGGCAGAGGCAGTCAACACCGCGTGCTACATTCTGAATCGTGCCATGCTTCGTCCTATGACTGAGAAGACATCCTATGAGCTCCTGAAAGGCAGAGTTCCCAACATTTCCCATCTTCGGGTCTTCGGGTGCAAATGCTTTGTGCACAATAATGGCAAAGATCCAATTGAGAAATTTGATCCCAGAAGCGATGAAGGGATATTCCTTGGCTATGTCAGCAACAACAAGGCTTACAAAGTGTACAACCTTCGTACACAAAAGATTGAGGAAAGTGTTCATGTTGTATTCAATGAATCTGCTTTCTCTAACATGCCACAGGTACCCTCTAGTTCTCCTCCTGCTGATACTGACCCCGATGAATCCTTCCCCTCATCTACTCCTGAGTTCTCTCTCAACCTGTCTGGCGACTCTTTTGTGAACTCCCCCGATTCTGAAGAGCAATCCTCTCCTGCTTCTCCGAATCCTGATCAACAAAATGATACTCCATCCACTGAGAGTCCTCAAGACATCGGAACGCCTGTTCAAGCTCCCAATCCTAGGGAACCCGTCTCCTCCGATGCTCCTTGATGAGGAATCATCCCCGCCATTAGTGCCAACCTTTGATGGACCGATTACTAGGTCAAGATTGAAGGAACTACGTCAAGAGCTGGAGACGTTTATGGCACATGATGTATCACATGACGAAGAGGACAAGTCCAAAAGGCGTTGACTTTATTGGTCAACGTTACATATGTTTAATCTTATTAATTTCTGCATTGGATATTTTTAGGATTATTATTTATTTATTTTCAGCTTTCTATTTTCGGGTATTTTTGGAACAATTGTAGCCCGTTTTAGGAAGCTAGGGCCGGCCACCTCTTAGGTATTTAAGGGGCCCTTGTCTTCTTCATTAGTTAGATTTCTCATATTGTTAAAACACAAAAACAGAGCTTGGTTTTTGCTTTGAAAACTCGGCTCCCCGTGAGAGTCTCAATCGATTGTTCTTTCCTGCTTAGTTGTTTTCGTCTTTGTCAAGTCCCTCTGGAGTTGGTGATTTCGTACTTCATAAGCAATCCTCTCCGTGCTCCAAGTTCGTCAGCGATTCTTGGTTGTGTGGCGTTGTAGAGATCGGGTTGGTAGATCGTTCGACAAGGTTCCTTTCTATCAAGCAAGCGGGTTTTCTCGTCGTTTCTATTGGTTCTATCTATTATCCTATCCATTAGTTTCACTTCCGCCATTGTTCTAATCTTGTGTTTTATTTTGTTTTGAGATCCGTTGCCTAGATCCATCTTCTACACGGCTAACCCCGTATCAATTGGTATCAAGAGCTTTGCGGCTTCGGATCGCCTTTGACGGTTCCAGATTCATCATCAAAAATTGGATCTTCCTGTTTTCAATCGTCAATTGAATTTATTTGTTTGAGTCACATTAGTGAATTGTTAGTCTGACTGATTGTTTGCTCTTGTTTGTCTTGGAAAGGAGTTCGTTGCGGTTGATTGTGACTACGAGGATCCACAAAAACATACCAAAACCGTCCAAAAATCAACAACAAAAAATTTCGCCCCCCCCCCTTCCACCATTGTTGTTCGAACCCTAGCTTGGCGAGCAAGACACGACGGCGTCCAGGTTCGTGCGCGCCAGAGATCCGGTTGTTCAATTTTGGTAATCTTCAAGATACTTGCTTGATTTTCTAGAGATTTTATTTTATCTTTATGGTGTAATATCCCAGGAAAAACAAGTTGCCTAAAAGAAAATTATTTAAAAAAAAAAAGCATTATCGAAATTCAAAAAAAAAAAGAGGAAAAGGCATCTGGGATTTTTGAGAATTTTTCAGAATTTTTTTTTTTGAAATATATAAAAAAAAATAATAAAAAATAAATAAATTTAGGGTTCCGTTTCAGATTTTTTTTCGGACCTCTTTGCCGCCGCAACAGTACCCGGCCATAACCCGACCGGGTCCAGACCGGATGAGCCTCAGTTAACCCAGCCCTCACGTACCTGCCACCGATCCGGCCCAAACCCGACCGGGTCCCACCCGAGTTCTCCTCAGTCGCCACCACCCGGCCTCCACCCGACCGGGTCCTGCCCGGGTTCCGCTCAGTCGAGCCCCACCCGACCCCAACCCGACCGGGTCCCACCCCGGGTTGTTCTCAGTCCGCCCCACCCGACCCCAACCCGACCGGGTCCCACCCCGGGTTGCCCTCAGTCGAGCACTACCCCCCCTCTTGCCCGAACCCCTTCTCCCTTCCGTTCCCTCGGGTCACTCTCGGCTCCAATTGGCTTCGTTCCGAGTCGACAAAGGTACGTCTTTCTGACTTGCAATTCACTTTTCTTGAGTTCGAAACACATATATACCCCCATCTTTAGTTGCATTTCATTCTTGTGACTATAGTTGTGTCGCTTTCCTTGTTGAGTCGTTCTCTAGTCTCGCTTTTGTTTGAGTCATTTTTCGTCGTACATCTACTTGTCTTGTCTACTACATCTCTGCTTGACCTTGATTTGCTGCGTATCTTGAGCACATAGAGAACTTGTCATTTACGAGCCTAACTTCGCAGGTTGTACAATCACCGAGTGCAAACACTTGAGAGTTTTTTTGGTTTTCCTAACCTTAACGTCTTTCTGTGTTCGTCTAAGTGGTGATCATGACAGGTTCCGGTGATGAACAGGTTACTGCAAATGGTTCCCATGTCGATATGCAGGCGATGCTACAACAGTTGGCTTCTACAGTCGCGCAGTTGTCTGCGAAGTTTGACTCGTTGGAGACCCGCTCCAACCCACTCCCGGCTGCGCAGGATCACATTGGTCCATCGCATAGCGCACCGCTTCCCGCCACCGAGCCCTTGGTCGACCAAGCCACGGCCTACCAAGCGGCGATGGACGAGCATCGCCAACCGAGAGCCACTGGCACCGACCGCATACGCCCGATTCGGCATCCCGCACCTCGTGATAGGTCTGAGTCCCCTCCTATGTCGATACATTCTAGTTTATGGGGTGATGATGATATGCAGGACTATGAGCGCGAGGAGCGTAATGAGTGGCGTCCTTACCGCCCCCGGAATGACCGCGGACAGCCCCGCCGCCGTGAAGCCGAACAAGACGGCATTGGACGGATCAAAGTGAAGATCCCGGCTTTTGATGGAAAGTGTGATCCAGACGTCTACCTTGAATGGGAGACGAAGATTGAGCAGATTTGGGGTTGCCACAATTTCCCTGAACATAAAAAGGTACAACTCGCTGCTCTTGAATTTACTGGTTATGCTTTGGTTTGGTGGGATTCTGTTGTGAAGGCTCGAAGACAAGCCATGGACCCTCCGGTCAACACATGGAACCAGATGAGAGCTATGATGAGGGCCCGCTTCGTTCCCACCACCACAATAGAGTTCTCCGCAACCGTTTGGAGACTATGAGGCAAGGCTCTTTAGGTGTTGAACAGGTCTATAACAATATGCAGATAGCCATGGCACGCGGCAACGTCGTCGAAGATGAAGAGGCCACTATGTCCAGGTATCTACGTATCTTGCATCCTCATTTAGCTGACACTATAGAATTGTATCCCTATTCTACCATGACAGATTTGCTACACCAAGCAATTAAAGTGGAGAGACAATTCAAGTCCAGCTATACCCAACAACACCGCACGGTGCCACAACGCCAAAGCTGGCGTCCCGACCAGCAGCAGGGCCGCACCGGACACCAGAGATCCCGCCCAGCAACTGGTCCGCCTCGCGGCAATGAGCAGAATTCTCGTGGTGCACACCCCTCTACCTCCACCGCACCACAGCAGCCCACACGGCCCGCCCCTGCAGTTACACGAGGTAACCCTGCTGACCCTCCTCCTAGAGCTAGAGATATCACTTGCTTTAAATGTCAAGGAAAGGGTCATTACATGAAGGATTGTCCTAATACTCGTGTTTTGATGATTAATCATTTGGGTGAGTTAGAGTCTGAGTCTGACACTGAGCATAAAAATTTAGTTGCTAGCCATGATATGAATGAGCATGCCAATGATGATGATTTGGATTTTATTGAATATGAGCATGGTGATTCATTGATTGTTAGGAGGACTTTGCATGTTAATCAGGCTCCTTGTGATGATAATCAGCGTGAGAATTTGTTTCATACAAGATGTCTTGTTAAAGGGAAAGTTTGCAACATGATTATTGATGGTGGTAGTTGTTGTAATATTGCTAGTGTTGAATTAGTTAATAAACTGCAACTCTCTACTTTTTTGCATCCTAGACCTTATAGACTTCATTGGATGAATGACTGTGGTGAACTCAAGGTGAATAAGCAAGCTAAGATTACACTTAAGCTAGGAACTTATGAGGATGAAATTTTATGTGATATTGTTCCTATGCAAGCTTGTCATATTTTGTTAGGTCATCCTTGGCAATTTGATAGACATGTTATTCATGATGGACGTACTAACCAACATGCCTTTGAGTTTCGTGGTAGGAAAGTGGTGTTGAAACCGATGACGCCGCTTCAAGTGGCTGAGGCTTATGATAAGAAAAGAGAGGCAGAGCGTAAGGGTAAGCCCCCAGCCGAACCATCCACTGCCTCCACACGGACCGACCTCACCCTCGCCTCTACCCCTAGCCGAGTGCTCTTAGCATCCAGCAGAGACCACCTGGTAGATTACCTTCCCCCGGACGTCGCCCTCATGTCCCTTTGTCAGGCCTATACCCTGTTAGGTGACGACGACCGAGCTACACTCTCAGCTGCTGTCCAGACCCTTTTAGCTGAGTTCCTTGATGTTTTCCCGGATGAGATACCCCCTGGCCTACCCCCTATTAGAGGCATTGAGCACCAAATAGACCTGATTCCCGGTGCTACCCTACCCAACCGGCCTGCCTATAGGATGAACCCTACTGAGACCCAGGAAATCTAGAACCAAGTCCAGGACCTTCTAGATAAAGGGTATGTTAGAGAGAGCCGATCCCAGTGTGCTATGCCTGTCCTACTCGTCCCCAAAAAGGACAATACTTGGCGTATGTGTGTTGATTGCAGGGCTATTAATAACATCACGATCAAGTACAGACACCCGATCCCCAGGCTCGATGACATGTTGGATGAGCTCCATGGCGCCTCCACCTTTTCCAAGATCGATCTTCGCAGTGGATACCATCAAATCTGGATGAAGGAAGGAGACGAATGGAAGACATCATTCAAGACGAAGTTTGGTTTGTATGAGTGGCTTGTTATGCCTTTCGGTTTGACTAATGCCCCCTCTACTTTTATGCGTCTTATGAATCATGTCTTGAGATCTTTTATTGGTAGATTTGTTGTAGTTTACTTTGATGATATTCTGATCTACAGTAAATCTTTGGAAGAACATGCAGAGCACCTCAGGGAAGTTTTATCCACTCTCAGAGCTATACAGTTGTATGGAAATCTGAAGAAGTGTGATTTTTGCACTGACAGAGTTGTGTTTCTTGGTTTTGTAGTGAGTGCTCATGGACTGCAAGTGGATCAAGAGAAGGTGCAAGCCATCCGTGACTGGCCGACCCCGAGGAACCTAGGTGACGTGCGCAGTTTCCACGGCCTGGCTGGCTTCTACAGGAGGTTCGTTCGAGATTTTAGCACCATTACAGCCCCGCTGACAGAGATCACAAAAAAGAATACTCCATTATGTTGGGGTGAAGCTCAAGAAAAGGCGTTCCAGACTCTCAAGGATCGTTTGACACACGCGCCATTGCTGGTTCTGCCTGACTTCACTCGCCCCTTTGAAGTAGAGTGTGACGCCTCTGGCATTGGTATTGGAGGAGTCCTCATGCAGGAAGGTAAGCCCATTGCCTTCTTTTCTGAGAAGTTGAAAGGTGCATGCTTGAATTATTCTACTTATGATAGGGAATTATATGCCTTGTTTAGAGTGCTGAAAACTTGGCAACACTACCTTTGGCCTAGAGAATTTGTGCTTAACACTGATCATGAGTCCTTAAAGCATTTTAGGAGTCAAGATAAGTTGGATATGAGGCATGGTAGGTGGATGGAATTCATTGAAACATTTCCCTATGTGATTAAGTATAAGAAAGGAAAAGATAATGTTGTAGCTGATGCCCTTTCTAGGAGACATACACTCTTAACTACTTTGGATGCTCGGGTCCTTGAATTCGTTTATATTAAGGAGTTGTATGATATGGATGCTGATTTTGGAGTGATTTATAAGCATTGTGTGGAAAAGGGTTCATTTGATAAGTTTTTCTTGTTTGATGGATTCTTGTTTCGAGTTGATAAGGTGTGCATTCCTGTTTGTTCTCTACGGTTGTTACTTATTGATGAGTCCCATAGAGGTGGATTGATGGGTCATTTTGGTAGAGATAAGACTTATAACATGTTGCATACTCATTTCTATTGGCCACACATGCTTAGGGATGTAGAGAATTTTATCAAACGCTGTGTTGAGTGCTTACAGGCTAAATCTAAGGCAAAACCGCATGGTCTTTATACTCCCTTGCCTATTCCTTGCTTTCCTTGGGTTGATATTAGTATGGATTTTATTGTTGGATTGCCTAGGACTAAGAAGGGGAGAGATTCTATATTTGTGGTTGTTGATAGGTTCTCTAAGATGGCTCACTTTATTGTCTGCCATAAAACTGATGATGCTAGGAATATTGCTGATTTATTCTTTAGAGAGATTGTTCGGTTGCATGGTGTACCTCGTACTATTGTGAGTGATAGGGATGTCAAATTTCTGAGTTACTTTTGGAAGACTTTATGGGATAAACTTGGTACTAAGTTGTTGTTCTCTACTACTAGTCACCCCCAGACAGATGGACAAACTGAGGTCACTAACCATACATTGGGTACTATCCTTAGGGCTGTTATTAAATCTAATCTGAAAAGTTGGGAAGATGCCTTACCACATGTTGAGTTTGCTTATAATAGGACTATTCATTCTTCTACCAATATGTCCCCTTTTGAATGTGTGTATGGTTTGAATCCCCTAACCCCTTTGGATCTTAAGTCGTTGCCTTTACCGGAATGAGCAGACTTTGATGCTGATAGACAGATTGAGTTCATGAAGGACCTGCACGAGCGGACTAAAGCTCGTTTGGAAGCTACTGCAGTGAAGAACGCAGCCCGAGCTAATCACGGTCGGCGTCAAGTGTTGTTCGAGCCCGGCGACTTGGTGTGGCTACACCTGCGCAAGGAGCGGTTCCCGGAGTAGAGGAAATCGAAGCTGTCTCCCAGGGGTGATGGACCGTTCAAGGTGCTGAAGAGAGTAGGCGACAATGCCTATGTGTTGGAGCTGCCCGATGACTATGGCGTGAGCCCGATATTCAATGTCGGTGATCTTACCCCTTATGCAGCCGCTGATGTTGATAACTCGAGGACGAGTCCTTTTCAAGAAGGGGAGAATGATGAGGAATCATCCCCGCCATTAGTGCCAACCTTTGATGGACCGATTACTAGGTCAAGATTGAAGGAACTACGTCAAGAGCTGGAGACGTTTATGGCACATGATGTATCACATGACGAAGAGGACAAGTCCAAAGTCAAGGCGTTGACTTTATTGGTCAACGTTACATATGTTTAATCTTATTAATTTCTGCATTGGATATTTTTAGGATTATTATTTATTTATTTTCAGCTTTCTATTTTCGGGTATTTTTGGAACAATTGTAGCCTGTTTTAGGAAGCTAGGGCCGGCCACCTCTTAGGTATTTAAGGCGCCCTTGTCTTCTTCATTAGTTAGATTTCTCATATTGTTAAAACACAAAAACAGAGCTTGGTTTTTGCTTTGAAAACTCGGCTCCCCGTGAGAGTCTCAATCGATTGTTCTTTCCTGCTTAGTTGTTTTCGTCTTTGTCAAGTCCCTCTGGAGTTGGTGATTTCGTACTTCATAAGCAATCCTCTCCGTGCTCCAAGTTCGTCAGCGATTCTTGGTTGTGTGGCGTTGTAGAGATCGGGTTGGTAGATCGTTCGACAAGGTTCCTTGCTATCAAGCAAGCGGGTTTTCTCGTCATTTCTATTGGTTCTATCTATTATCCTATCCATTAGTTTCACTTCCGCCATTGTTCTAATCTTGTGTTTTCTTTTGTTTTGAGATCCGTTGCCTAGATCCATCTTCTACACGACTAACCCCGTATCACTCCTGCTTCCAGTTCCTATGCTGAAGGGAATTTTGATGATCATGCCACATGGAACTCTGATGATCATTCTGTAGGGAACCCTGATGTCACACATCCTGTTGTGACCAATGACTCAATTCCTGTTCCCAACTACAAGTAGAAAGGATCTCATCCCGTCGATCTAATCGTAACTCCATATCACAAACCAGGTTCGTCCACTAGATTCTCTCTAAATAACTTTTGTGCTTTCAATGCCTTCTTATCTCATGTAGAGCCCAAGAACTACAAAGAAGCACTCACTGACCCAGAATGGATTCATGCAATGCAAGAGGAATTACATCAATTTGATCATAACAAAGTCTGGCGCTTAGTTCCCTGTCCTCCCAACAGAACCATCATAGGAACTAAGTGGATCTTTCGCAACAAGCTTGATGACTCTGGTGTCGTCACAAGGAACAAAGCTTGTCTGGTAGCTCAAGGGTACAATCAATAAGAGGGAATTGACTATGATGAGACGTTTGCTCCTGTTGCACGAATGGAGGCCATTCGCCTAATGATTGCCTTTGCTGCTCACAAGGGATTCAAGCTCTTCCAAATGGATGTCAAAACTGCCTTCCTAAATGGAATTCTTCAAGAGGAAGTGTATGTCAAGCAGCCCCCTGGATTTGAGGACAGAGAGCATCCTGACTACGTCTACTTCCTAGACAAAGCTCTCTATGGGCTAAAGCAGGCTCCCCGTGCATGGTATGATTGTCTTGCTCAGTTCCTGTTATCCAATGGATACAGAAGAGGTTTGATTGATAAAACTCTTTTCTTACTGGAAGTTAAGGATGATATCTTGGTTGTTCAAGTATATGTCGATGACATTATCTTTGGTTCCACTAACCTCTCTCTTGTAGAAAAGTTCAAGAACTTAATGAGCAGTGAATTCGAGATGAGCATGATTATAGAACTGACCTTCTTCCTAGGTCTTCAAGTGAATCAGCTCTCAGAGGGAACTCAGATCCATCAACAGAAGTATGTGAAGGAACTTCTTAGAAAATTCAAGATGGACACTTGCAAACCCTTTGCAACTCCCATTTCCTCAGCAACCAAGCTCACGCTGGAAGATTCTGATCCCAAGACTGATCAATCCTTATACAGGCAAATGATAGGTTCCCTTCTCTACCTAACTGCTAGTAGACCAGATATTATGTATTCTGTGTGTCTTTGTGCTCGCTTTCAGGCTGACCCTCGCTCAAAGCACATGGCCGATGTGAAACGAATTATCCGCTATCTGAAGGGAACTGACAATCTCTGTCTTTGGTACCCCAAACATTGTGACTTCGATCTCCTCTCCTACACGGATGCTGATTATGCTGGATTCCTCCAGAACAGAAAAAGCACTTCTGGAATGGCTCAGTTCCTTGGCCCCTGCCTGGTCACATGGGGCTCCAAGAAGCAAACCTTCATATCTCTCTCCACCACTGAGTCCGAATACATTGATGCTGCTGCTTGCTGTGCTCAACTCCTCTGGCTCAAATAACAACTCACGGACTTTGGTAAATCCTATGGCCCTCTCAAAATTCTATGTGATAATACTAGTGCCATTAGCATCTCTAAGAATCCTGTCTTTCACTCCAAGTCTAAGCATATTGACATAATGCACCACTTTTTGAGAGATAACGTAGAAAAAGGGATCATTATTATGGAATATTGTTGTACTGAGGAACAAATTGCTGATATATTCACAAAATCCCTTAATCGAGAACCATATGAGTACTTTAGACTCCTTCTTGGAATGATTTCCATAGCTTAGCGGTTCTGAGTTCCCTTGCCTATTTCCCTGCTACAGACTAGTTATGTGACTTATTTGTTTCATTGGTAACTCGTTGGGAACTGTGTTTACTGCTTTTCTTGTCCATCTCTGCCTTCATGTGTTTATTGTTATGATATTAGTTGGACATTCTTCTCGCCTTCATGTGTTGTGTGAATATCTTGATTGCATTTCTTTCAACAATATATAATCAATCTGATCTCTGAACCCACATTATAAGCCGAAAGGATGATTGATTATAAGTTGTCCCTAACCTGGCTTCCCTAGTAGTTCCCTATGAACCTTCTTCTGATTAGTCCACAACTGGGAACTTACTAGTTTAGCGTCAAAATTGCCTTCCTGCTATTTATATGCTTTTGGATGTGTACTTTTCATGATTTAAATACCCACTACATATATGCATCCAAAGCCTTCCCTAGCCAGGTACTTCTAAGGAACTAAGGGGAACTGAAAAGGTCGCTGCTTGTGTGCTTTCTCTGTCGCTGTCTCGGATATTGTGTCCCCTTCCTTTATTGTGTTCAGAGATAATCATGATGAAACCCTGCAAATTCTGTCTGATTGTGAACGTTGAGGATGTGATGTGATGTGATTCTGATCCGTTGCCTTTGAGGGGAAAAAAAAAGGAACTGAGCTGTTGGATCATTATCCCTCATATGCAAGCTTGCCACTCTCATCCCTCGCACTCTCTGCCTTACCCCTCAATCATCAAAGCCCTGCTGACAACACTTGGTGTGTACCCGGAGTCCCCCTCTAAAGACGATGTATCAACAATAAATGGATATGGCTTACATCAACCGTCTCAGGGTTAATGAGGAAAAGGAGGTTAAGCCTAAGAGGACTCATGCTGCCACTGACCCATCTGCGCATGAGACCTCTGACCTCCAGATTGTCACTGCTGCCATCTCTGCTGAGCTCAAGGAACTCATTGTTGCTGTGAAGGAACTGACTGCTGCCTTCAACTCTCTTGCGGCCGCATTGATTGCCAAGCTGCCTCCCAGTTCCTCCTGAATTCCCTATGTTGTCTTTGGCTTAGTCTCCCTAGGAACTCCCCTGCTCACTAGCTGCCCTGCTTTGTTGGTTTTTATCTCTTCGTGATCTTGTTTCTTTGCCCTTCGTGTGTTTGCTAGCTGCTTTGTGCATCTTTTGTTATAATTAATTAATATCTGTTTGCTCAGTTGCGACTTGTCATTTGCTTTGAACTTGTTCCTCTCTGGGTTACCATTTGAAACTAATCTATCTTTTCGATGATGTCAAAAGGGGGAATAGACTCTGGAATCTTGGAACCAATAGGACTGGTGTATTTCTAAGGGGGAACTAAGTACCGTGTTCAAAAATTAAGGAGGAACTATGAAGCATTTATCCCAGTATCTCTGCTTCCTTAATATGTCAATTAACTTGCCTATTGGTTTTGTGCTTATTATTGGTATTAGTTTGTCATCATCAAAAAAGGGGAAATTGTTGGAATAGAACTATTTAGAACGTCAGTTCCCATGGAGTTCCCTTCCTCTGTTTCTCTTGTTTTGACGATGACAAACACTTGAACTTAACTGGCTATTCTAGTGTTTAATCTACATCTGAAAAGATAAGGGAACCAAGTCCAAAGTGAGCTAAGATCAAGATCAAGGGAACTGGATGGGAACCGCATCTATGTAACTACCAACGTTATCTACATAATCTTTGTGAAGATTTGTTTCCGGATTTAACGCGCCCAGCAGAAGACCTTAGGCGTCAAGATACACATAGATTATCTTTATATGATTGTGTATATTATAATTCGGTTAAGGAAATATTTCTTATCTTATCTTAGGTAAGAGATGAAATATCGAATCATGGATTTATGGAATATGCTTGTTCAAAGAATATCTCATATGAGATCTTTCCTTGACAAACATATTGTATAAATACATGACGCTGTTAGTAGGTGAAAGTTATGCATTTTCACGAGCTTCAGAGTGAATCAGATGAAGAAACAAAAAGAAGAAGTGTTCGAGTTGATAGTGTCGAAGTCAGTCTATTGTGTGTTAATCTGTGATTTCTAGGGAACTAGGTTTAATCTTAGTGAGTTAGACTGAAACGAGATAGTTCGGAAGTTGTAATCGCATATTAATATACAAGTAGACTGTTTGAAATCCTCGAAAGAGGGGTGGTTTTTATCCTAGATAACTAGTTGGTTATCAAAGGTTTCCACCTTAAGTAATTATTCTTGATAACTTGTTTACTAGTTATTCCGTTGCCCATAGGAACTGAACACTTTTGTGTCTCAGTTCCCTTGAAACTAACGCACAGATCCTACACATACACAAGATGACCTGAAAGCAATAAATCGACACGAAAACAAATTAAACAACCAAGTAACAATTGTCCTTAATCATATGCCTAACAAGGCTTCTTAATTATTAATGAATTCAGCAATATTGCATTTTATACAGATCAAGGTTAAATTGCCATAACAATACCAATCATCTAGATATTGAGCTAGCCATCAGTCATACCTCATAAATAAAATGTAAATGTGTGGTAGAAAGAAGTTCTTGAGTCTATTAAACATATAATTGAAGGTATTATGTATGGAAGTCGATTTTGTTCTACCATATTAAGGCATGGTTTGTTGAATCGTTGTGTGTTAGACAAGGAACGAGTTATTGTTCCCTGGGCAGCGGCAATAATATAGATTCAAGAGTAACAATCAAGACAGTTCCTTATAGAGGAAAATCAATCAACCAACTAGTTGAAAAGACAAAAACCTTTACTTTTAGGTGTTACCCTAGGAGGATTTCAAACCGTATACTTGTATTATTAAGAAGTTGTACAATCTCACAAGCCTTCTCTCCACCTATTCTCACACAGATCCTAGGTTTCTAGACCTTGAGTGTAATCAACTCACAAATAAACAAGAACACAAGAAAACCCTAAGCAAGAACTAAACCCGTACCTTGCCTTTGGATCTTCTGATCTCAACTTGCAATATACTCTTCGTATACTTCAGTGTGATAGTTGATATACCTTTCCCCAAGGTATGCTCATCTATTTATTGTTGGAACGATGATGTTTTCTCTAGTTTTGATGATGAAAAAATCAATTGCATTTGATGGTTTTTAGTGTGACTATGAGTTTCAGGAACTAGGTGAATAAAATGAACGATGAAAACCATGTGATGAATCAAAACAGAGATTGAAAGGAACAGAAAAGTCAACAATGGAACAACGCGCTGAAAAAAATGAGGAAATGTGATGCGCAATTGTGAAGAGGAGAAGAAAGGGAACAATGCCAAGGAACAAAGAGACGTGCACGCTATTGTCCTTGCGATTTTGCCAAATCTCCTAGTTCCGTTGGGAACAGTGGTGACATTAGCATCTACCGCTTGAGTGGATGTAGTGGGAACACCAATAGTGCTCCCACCAATGTTGGAGGCACTAGTCCCTGTACGTGGATTACCATGGTGATTGCCATGATCACCATCATCATTTGAGTCTTCACGTTGCATTCGTGGCAGATCATTATCGGGGAACGGTGAAATACCCCAATGGATATAGGTATATATATTAAAAGGGTAAATAAAATTTTCCATTTACTTTATAAACTCAACTAAGGGCAAATGAAAGGGAATGAAACCCTTGCCTTCGTCTTCTCTGAGCACTTCTGTTGGACAGCTCGAGCTTCCCCAACTCTCTTCTGTGTTCAGCCTTCCTCCCGTCGGTGAGCTCGACCCGGTCGCCGCTCGCCACCACTCCTTTCCCTGAGGCGAGAAGAGGTTATCTGTTGTGCAAGCCGCTGCTGTGCAAACCGCTGCTGTGTGTTTCACTGCTGCTGAAGTTCTGTTGTTCATTGCTGCTGAGTTCTGCTGAGTTTCGGCGACGAGGAGCTCGACTCGGCGGCATGTTCTAGCTGGCAAACAAGGTATGTGGGGCGGGGGGGGGGGGGGGGGGGGGGGGTTTCCTCCGATCTGAATATTTTGGGGAAATTGATTTTCTGCTAAACTTGGTGGACAGATTTGAGGAATTTAGGGGTATTGGACAGCCGTTAAATTGTTTGACTGATTTTGTTAATTTGCGCAGTCACAATCTGTTGTTGGAGCTATTGGTTGATTTTTTTTTTGTAGGTTGCTGAGATTGGAGAATTTGAGGTATGATGAATTTAGGGGCTGATTTGGGGGTTTGTAATTAGTGGCTTGGTATGGGTTAATTAATGCCAGAAATTGTTCAATTTGTCGTCGCAGGTTCGTTCGGGACTAATTTGCGAAGTTGGCGAATTTCTAGGGTTGTTGTCGTTAAGTTTAAGGCAAGATGATTCTTGCTCATTCTTTTACCTATCTCTTTTAAGAATAATTATTTTCGTATATTATTATTTTCAGTAATGATTTATGCACCTGTCCGTTAAATTGATCTAGAATTGTAGACGTAGAATTAAATGGTTGAATGAGTGGATAATTGTTGTGTGCTTGGTTATTGGTTTTGTGTTGGATATTGGTTGTTTGCTTGGTTATTATTTTTGTTGTCGGATATTGGTTGTGTGCTTGGTTATTGGTTTTGTGTTGGATATTGATTGTTTGCTTGGTTATTGTTTTTGTTGTCGGATATTGAGGGTTGCTTGGTTATTGGTTTTGTTGTCGGATATTGGGTGTTTGTTGGTTATTGGTTTTGTTATTGGATATTGGTTAATTGTGGGCTACTGGTTCTGTTGTTAGATATTAGTTGTTGTTGATGTATGTTGGATCATTATGTGGTTATTGGTTACCGTTAGTCGTGGTTGTTGGTTTCCGATTGGTGTGGTTGTTGGTTGTAGCTAGTTGTGGATGGTTGGTTATGTTGGTTGATTGTGATGGTTGGTTATGTTGGTTGATTGTTTGATTCAGTTATGTAAGAGGGCATTACTCCTTATAGCTGGGCCGGGGTGATGATTGTTTTGGACGGAAAATGACCAATCGATCTCTTTCCGTTGATTTGAGGGGTAATAATAGTTAGGGTGATAAATCTACTCCGTTTGATGAGAATAAGTGATTACAAATGGTAGTTTTTGTGATGCAAGAGAGGAAGAAGAAGGTTACAACATGAATAGTCGAAGAAGACGAGATGGTCGGACCAGACTACAAGCGTCGGTCAGACTAAACAACGTTGGACAAGATAAAATATATAAAAATGAGAGTTTTAATGATGAGAGTACAAGTGGTTGCAGTAGAATGAAGTGTTGTAGAATGTCGTAGAGTGTCCTTTGAGGCTTCTCCTAGAGCCTTATTTATACTTGCTTGATCCCTCCCTAAATGCTCTTGATCTCTCCTTAAATGCTCTTGATCTTCTCTTTGATTCTGCATTAATTACGCTTGATCTCCTCTTAATAAGCCTTGATCCTCTCTTAAAGATGGTTGATTCCTTCCTTGATGGCTGAAATAATGCATATAGCCGTTGGAGATCTCAAAGTTGTTATAATAAAGGAGAAAATATCGCTGGTCCGCTGCGTCCAGGAATCAGGCGACGGTCGCATGGCTCACGTCTGATGCGTCTGACGGGTCCGATATGTCCGACGGTTGCGTCAGACAGTTGATGCCCATTGGACGAGTAGTCGATTTTCCGACCCCAACAATGATCGCCTCACCCGACCACATAGGGTGTGACCTACGTTGGTTCAAGGCCACAACCGGGTGGTGATCGTCCCACCTTAAATCTTGATTGTTTGATTCAGTTATGTAGGAGGGCATTACTCCTTATAGCTGGGCCAGGGTGATGATCGCCTCACCCGACCACGTAGGGTGTGACCTACGTTGATTCAAGGCCACAACCGGGTGGTGATCGTCCCACCTTAAATCTTGATTGTTTGATTCAGTTATGTAGGAGGGCATTACTCCTTATAGCTGGGTCGGGGTGATGATCGCCTCACCCGACCACGTGGGGTGTGACCTACGTTGGTTCAAGGCCACAACCGGATGGTGATCGTCCCATCTTTAGTTTATCCATGGATAGTATGTTATTTAGGGTGATGATCGTCGCACCCGTTTATGCTCTCGCTGAGGAGGAGTTTGGATTGGATGCGTTAGTACAGTAGTGAGTTCGATATAATTGGTTAGCTTTGGTTACATGTTAGTAGTAGTATATGTATATATATGTTTCGTAGTGTTGTTAATTGTCATGTTAGTAGTAGAAAGAAAGATGGATTGGATTGGATGTGTTAGTGAAGTTGGATTGGATCGTCCCACCTATTTATACTCGTTTGAGGTTAAGATTGGATGGATTGTGGTTAGCCTATTGAAGAGTTGGATAGGAATGGTTAAGTAATGGTTATGTGATAGTATATGTATATATTTTGGTGTGTTGTTGGCATTGGTTGGTTGGCATGATAATTCTTTCCTGTGTTCTACTGATTTTGGCTTGATGATTCTTGCTAGTCTTTCATTAGACTAACCAACCTCGGTTTATGTTTCCGTGGTTGGCTGGTGTATCGGGTCCACCAGTCAACTAGTCTTTGCAGGTTGGCAACAACAAGGGGTTTTTTTATCACAGTTTTCTTTGCAGTCGAAGACTTAGCTTTTGTTGGTTTTGGATTTTGAAATTGTTGTACTAGTTGCAAGTGGTTTTGGAATGTAAATTGATATATTTAACTAAATGCCAGGTTTATATGTGGTTTCAAACGTAAGGCAGGGATTTTGATGTTATAACTTTTGTATATTTGAAATGTTTGGGTTTCTCTTTTCTAAAATCGCCTTATAGACCTTCGGGCCTATGGCACTGTAATACCTCTGGTTCGGGGTGTTACAGAAATTGGTATAAGAGCCTTTCGTTCAAAAATGTTTTCCAAATGTTTGACGTGGAAAAAGACTATTCTCTAAAAATATGAAACAATCGTGTGATCAGAGACCCTTGTTGTTACCCATAAGTAAGTTGCGTTTAATAAGATTTGTATGTGATGTTTAGTATTGTTGAGTAATTTCATTCTGTTTGCCCCCGGAAGCGGGACGTGTTAGAGGTCGAAGGTGTGGGTATGATAGAGGACGAGGCCCTCAGGCTTATCGTCAAGAGGTAGATGCAGGTAGTCTAGTAGTTGATGATTCTGTAGGAAGTTGTCGTATACTACTGTTATTGTTAAGGATGAGAAGGGCAAGATTAAGCACTTTCATAGATGGTTGTATCCAGAGATAAAACCTTGATGGTAAGGCATAGTTGTACGATCCTTGAGTATACTGATGAGTGCTTGATCAGGGAGGCTGCTATAGATGATTCTAATCAGACTATTGATGTTGGAGGCGGTAAGAAACAGCTGTAAAACTGTTAAGACAAGGTTGTACCGGTTATGTGTGTATGCTGGAATTGAGGGAGCAGATAGAGAAACTTATGGAGTTAGGCTTTGTTAGGCCAAGTGCATCTTCTTGGAGTGCACATGTGTTGTTTGTTAAAAAGAAGGATGGTTCCCTTTCGACTTTGCATCGACTACAGGCAGTTGAATAAGGTGACAGTCAAGAATAAGTATCCGCTTCCTCGTATTGATGACTTGTTGGATCAATTGCAAGGAGCTACAGTGTTTTCAAAGATTGACGTGAGATCAGGGTATCCTCAGCTTAGGATTAGAGAGGAAAATATTCATGATACTGCCTTCTGAACTAGGTACGGTCACTATGAATTGGTTGTGATGCCTTTCGGGTTGACATGCTTCCGCGGGTTTCAAGGACTTAAGAAACCGATGTTTTTAGAAAGTACTTGGATCGTTTTGTAGTGATTTTCATTGATGGCATTTTAGTATACTCTCGGAATAAGAGGGACCACAAGACTCACCTCAGAACTATACTCGAAGTGTTGAGGCGGCAGAAACTAATTGCAAAGCTGTCTGAACGTGATTTTTGGTTACCTAAGGTAGCATTTATGGGCCATGTGAATTCTAACGAGAGTTTGATGGTAGATCCGCAGAAAACAGAAGCAGTAGCGAATTGGGAACAACCTCAGAATGTTAAGGAAATTAGGAGTTTTCTCAGACTGACAAGTTACTACAGGCGGATTGTGGCAGGTTACGTAAGACTAAGAAGTTTGAATGGGACGGGAGATGTCAAGAGAGTTTTGAAGAACTCAAGAAGTGTTTGACTAGTGCGCCAGTGTTAGCTTTACCGCAGAGAATAGAAGGGTTTGTTGTCTACAATGATGCGTCTAAGCAAGGCCTGGGTTGCGTTCTAATGCAGAATGGGAAGGTCATTGCATATGTTTCTCGTCGGCCCAAACTGTATAAGAGAGAGTTGAACATGAGAAAAAGATGATGGCTAGAATTGATTAAGGATTATGATATAGATATCGTTTATCATCCAGAAAGGGCTAATGTGGTAGTAAATGCTTTGAGTAGGAAGTTGACTCCAGAACATATAGTCGCTTGTTTGACAGCTCAGTCGAGCTACAATGAGAGCTTGTAAGGAGCGAGATTGAAGTAAGGATTGGGGAGGATCGAATACATTTGAGCGTGTTAGAGATTCAGTCGACATTACTGGAGACGATCAAAGAGAAGCAACCTCATGATCCATTGTTGAGTAAAATATGCAGTGAGATTCCTCAAGGGAAGGCACCGGGATTTCTTATTCATGATGAGGGGATATAAATTTCAAAATCGAATGTGTGTGCCAACTGATCGAATGTGTGTGCCAACTGATAAAGAGATTAGAGAGTTGATTCTCAAGGAAGGTCATTCTTCGGCATATCCTATACATTCTGGAGTCAGTAAGATGTACAAGAACTTAAGATGGAGTTATTGGTAGAGTTTACGTACAACAATAGTTGGCATACGTCGATTCAGATGGCACCTTATGAGGCTCTGTATGGTCGTCGGTGTAGATCGCCATTGTGATGGGACAATATGACCGATACCGTTCTAGTTGCTCATGAACTGCTACAGAAGATTAATGACGACATTGAGGTGATTCGTCAGAGGTTGTTGTCAACTCAGAGTAGACAGAAGTCGTATGCAAATATTCGTAGACGACCCTTAGAATTCAATGTTGGAGACCACATGTTTGTTAAAGTCTCACCGACTAAAGGAGTGTTCAGATTTGGGAAACGAGGGAAGTTGAGTCCTCGTTATGTTGGCTCCTTCGATGTTTTGAAGAGAGATGGTGCTGTAGCTTACAGATTAGTGTTACCGCCGAAATTGAGTGGAATACATGATGTGTTTCATGTGTCACAGTTGAGGAAATATGTGTATCATCCGAATCATGTTCTGAAATTTGAGGAGATAGAGTTTCAACCTGACGGCACATTTGAGGAATCACCCGTAAGAATTCTAGCAGTTGATCAGAAGAAATTGAGGAATAAGGTCATTTCTTTGGTAAAAGTCTTATGGTCTAAGCATGGAACGGTAGAAGAGACTTGGAAATTGGAATCAGTCATGCGAGACAGATATCCGAACCTGTTTGATCTTAGTTTCGAGAACGAAACTCCTATAAGGGAGGGATAATGAAATACCCCAATGGATATAGGTATATATATTAAAAGGGTAAATAAAATTTTCCATTTACTTTATAAACTCAGCTAAGGGCAAATTAAAGGGAATGAAACCCTTGCCTTCGTCTTCTCTGAGCACTTCCGCTGGACAGCTCGAGCTTCCCCAACTCTCTTCCGTGTTCAGCCTTCCTCCCGCCGGTGAGCTCGACCCGGTCGCCGCTCGCCACCACTCCTTTCCCTGAGGCGAGAAGAGGTTATCTGATGTGCAAGCCGCTGTTGTGCAAACCGCTGCTGTGTGTTTCGCTGCTACTGAAGTTCTGCTGTTCGCTACTGCTGAGTTCCGGCGACAAGGAGCTTGACTCGGCGGCAAGTTCTAGCTGGCAAACAAGGTATGTGTGTGTGTGTGGGGGGGGGGGGGGGGGGGGGGTTTCCTCCGATCTGAATATTTTGGGGCAATTGATTTTCTGCTGAACTTGGTGGACAGATTTGAGGAATTCAGGGGTATTGGACAGCTGTTAAATTGTTTGACTGATTTTGTTAATTTGCGCAGTCACAATCTGTTGTTGGAGCTATTGGTTCTTTTTTTTTGTGGGTTGCTGAGATTGGAGAATTTGAGGTATGATGAATTTAGGGGCTGATTTGGGGGTTTGTAATTAGTGGCTTGGTATGGGTTAATTAATGCCAGAAATTGTTCAATTTGTCGTCGCAGGTTCGTTCCGGACTAATTTGCGAAGTTGGCGAATTTCTAGGATTGTTGTCGTTAAGTTTAAGGCAAGATGATTCTTGCTCATTCTTTTACCTACCTCTTTTAAGAATAATTATTTTCGTATATTATTATTTTCAGTAATGATTTATGCACATGTCCGTTAAATTGATCTAGAATTGTAGGCGTAGAATTAAATGGTTGAATGAGTGGATATTGGTTGTGTGCTTGGTTATTGGTTTTGTGTCGGATATTGAGGGTTGCTTGGTTATTGTTTTTGTTTTCGGATATTGGTTGTGTGTTTGGTTATTGGTTTTGTGTTGGATATTGGTTGTTTGCTTGGTTATTGTTTTTGTTGTCGGATATTGATGGTTGCTTGGTTATTGGTTTTGTTGTCGGATATTGGGTGTTTGTTGGTTATTGGTTTTGTTATTGGATATTGGTTGATTGTGGGCTACTGGTTCTATTGTTAGATATTAGTTGTTGTTGGATATTGGTTTGTTGTTGATGTATGTTGGATCATTATGTGGTTGTTGGTTGCTGTTAGTCGTGGTTGTTGATTTCCGATTGGTGTGGTTGTTGGTTGTAGTTGTTGTTAGATATTAGTTGTTGTTGGATATTGATTTGTTGTTGATGTATGTTGGATCATTATGTGGTTGTTGGTTGCTATTAGTCGTGGTTGTTGATTTCCGATTGGTGTGGGTGTGACCTACGTTAGTTCAAGGCCACAACCGGGTGGTGATCGTCCCACCTTAAATCTTAATTGTTTGATTCAGTTATATAGGAGGACATTACTCCTTATAACTGGGCCGGGGTGATGATCGCCTCACCCAACCACGTAGGGTGTGACCTACGTTGGTTCAAGGCCACAACCGGGTGGTGATCGTCCCACCTTAAATCTTGATTGTTTGATTCAGTTATCTAGGAGGTCATTACTCCTTATAGCTGGGCCGGGGTGATGATCGCCTCACCCGACCACGTGGGGTGTGACCTACGTTGGTTCAAGGCCACAATCGGATGGTGATCGTCCCATCTTTAGTCTATCCATGGATAGTATGTTATTTAGGGTGATGATCGTCTCACCCGTTTATGCTCTCGCTGAGGCGGAGATTGGATTGGATGCGTTAGTACAGTAGTGAGTTCGATATAATTGGTTAGCTTTGGTTACGTGTTAGTAGTAGTATATGTATATATATGTTTCGTAGTGTTGTTAATTGTCATGTTAGTAGTAGAAAGAAAGATGGATTGGATGTGTTAGTAAAGTTGGATTGGATTGGATCGTCCCACCCGTTTATACTCGTTTGAGGTTGAGATTGGATGGATTGTGGTTAGCCTAATGAAGAGTTGGATAGGAATGGTTAAGTAATGGTTATGTGATAGTATATGTATATATTTTGGTGTGTTGTTGGCATTGGTTGGTTGGCATGATAATTCTTTCCTGTGTTCCACTGATTTTGGCCTGATGATTCTTGCTAGTCTTTCATTAGACTAACCAACCTCGGTTTATGTTTCCGCGGTTGGCTGGTATATCGGGTCCACCAGTCAACTAGTCTTTGCAGGTTGGCAACAGCAAGGGGTTTTTTTATCACAGTTTTCTTTGCAGTCGAAGACTTAGCTTTTGTTGGTTTTGGATTTTGAAATTAGTGTACTAGTTGCAAGTGGTTTTGGAATATAAATTGATATATTTAACTAAATGTCAGGTTTATATGTGGTTTCAAACGTAAGACAGGGATTTTGATGTTATAACTTTTGTATATTGGAAATGTTTGGGTTTCTCTTTTCTAAAATCGCCTTATAGACCTTCGGGCCTATGGCGCTGTAAGACCTCTGGTTCGGAGTGTTATAAACGGTGTGTTAGAATCATTACTCACAACTTGTGAGTGTTCATCAAAGACAACATGAATGCTCTCTTTGATTATCTGGGTTCTCTTGTTGTAGACTCTATAAGCCTTGCTTGTTTTAGCATATCCTAAAAAGATTGCTTCATCACTTCGAGGATCAAACTTCCCCAAGTTGTCTTTCCCATTGATATGAATGAAGCATATGCAACCAAAAGCACGCAATTGGGAGATATTAGGCTTGCGATCCGTGATTAATTCATAAGCAGTTTTATTAAGTAAGGGTCTAAGTATAGCGCGATTAAGGATATAACAGGAAGTGTTGTTTTGATATGCATCAAAACAAATTACCAATTCACTTAGTGAAACTTGCAAAAATTGTTTAATACACTGATCCAAGAAACAGAACAAACTCATCAATTGTTGAGCATGAATAACGGAAGCCCAAAATAGGGGCTTTTAGCCCAAAATATAATAAAAAATGGGTAATGGGCTAAAAGCCCTAGATCAAGTCCCAAAAATGGAGCAAATCTTGGGACCGTCCCTTATGGGGCTTTTAGAGTATCCAGCGCCACGTGTCGCGCTGTGATTGGCGCGCGCCCGATGCGGGGCGATGTAACCGACGACCAGGATTAATTCCTGGCCGTTCGGTATTTTTTTTTTTAAATTTAATTTATGAAAAAATACAAGTTAAAAATAAATAAATAAATACCATAATTCTAATTATATTTTTCTCTATCTATAGACATCAATTTTGGATATATTTGGTATATTTTTTTTTATGTATTTTGGATATCATCAAGTGAAAATAAATTATTTTACTATTACTTTTGGTGGTTTAAAATAAAATAAGTATTAATTAAATTTCTTCATATAAAAATGACATCATAAAGAATTTTTATAGATTTTATATATGAATTTTTATAGCTTAATAATATAATATAATGGTATAATTGTAATTTAAGGATAGGTGTACTTCTATTTTTCAATAATATAAATAAATTTTTTGTAATTTTAATCCAAACCAATGATATAATTATACATAAAACTTATCTAAAAACTCTTCACTAAAAGCCATCAATATACCATGGGACTTTTAGCAAATAAATACATTCAAATCCTTTTAAAAACCTCAACTAAAAGCCCCCCGTTAAAGCTGCCCTTACACTAACCTGCTCAAAATGTCCTCACCGTTGTAGAGTTGTTTTATGAAGCAAAAACACACAAAAGAAAAAATAAAGTAAAATTTAATGACAGCACATCAAGGGAAGAGTTTTACCAGCTTTCCTGCAAAAATATGTTGAAAAACATCATTTTGTTAGTTACCTAAAAGGAAATCAATGAATTGCAGAATCAATGAATTGTTAGTTACATTTTATGGCTTCTCTGTTTTTTGACTTTCAGATCATCTCCAAGAACAAAATGATCCATTACAGACAACTCACAGCTTAAAATTCTTCCCTAAGAGTGATCAGATGATATGCTTCCCTAAGCAAAAAGAAAACTTTGTGCTGATATAAATACAACGAATAAAAACCAAATGGAGGAAGAAGTTTCTACTTCATTATTAGCATATCAGCAGCAGCATCACAGATATTATTTCACAACAGGTTCAAGCCTTAGCCACAAGAAGCATACCAATAATCCAGTAGCCAAGCAAATTGGTACTCTAATAATTTGAATTTAAATGTCTAATCAGACTTTCATATTGACACTAAATTTGAAAATTTGCAATTAACTGTCTAAGAACACAACTTCATTAAGCAAAATTGACAGAATTAGTAAGCGGAATTCGCACCTGGAATCAGAGTCTCTGTCGCCTCTTCTCCATCATCTTCGCATTGAGAGACAATCAAATGTTTTGTACTGAAGAACATAAGTAACATTTTTAGTCCCTGCACTTTGCACTGTAAAAATATCATCCGCTCCACTCTCTCCATCTCCTTCGCCTCCGGCATCCCTAGCTTCTCCAGAACCACCTGCAACTCCCTCGCCGATATGTATCCGTCTCCGTCTTCGTCGAACACCTTGAACGCCTCCGCCAGATCCGTCTCCTCCTGCGACGCCCCGCCTGCTTCCTCGCCTTCGCCGGAGGAGGAGGACTCCCCAAAGTACGAATCGTCCAGCGATTTGTGGAGCGTCTCGAAATCGTCGAAGGTGAGTCCCGAATTTTCAGGCTTCGCGGACGAGTTGGATGGATCGGAGAGTCGGTCTCCATTCCGAGCCGCGTCAGAGCCTTGGCGATCTCCTCTGCTGTGATCGTTCCGTCTCCGTTGTTGTCGAACAGGTCGAAGACGCAGCGAAGCCTCACGGAGTTGAGGCTCGGGCTCCGGAGGTGGAAGGACGACGGCCTTCGAGATAGGCAGCCATGAGAGGAGCTCGCTTCTATTGGATCTCCCATGGTGATCTTCCTCCAATTCGCTTCTAATTAGGGTTTACCTCATCGCCGGTTGCAATAAGATTTATTCATTCAATTCAATGCATTTATCTTCAACATTATTCAAATCGTTTTGAGTTTTAAGGTTCTTATTATATATGATTTTGATAAGAGAAATTAAGGATTTTTTATCATAATTGACAAGAAATTCAAAAAAAAATTCACGATCTACCTCTTGTTCTTCACTTGATGATCTCAGAGTCATTGCACACATTTTGTCGTTATCACATGGCTCTGGTTCATCATTATTAATCGTTTTATGACCACATTGAATGACTTTCCAACAATCTTCATCGACGTCCTTTATCCAGGATGCGAATTGATCTTTCCATTGCTTGTGTTGCTCTTGGACGAGGAACGGTGGCTTTTGTTCTTTTCTGGATGACTGTAGAGTCATTGTACACATCTTGTTGTAACCCCATGCCTCTGGCTCGTCATCATCAGAGTTGGCACACTCATCACCCAAACAGCAACGAAAGCTTTCTTCTTGTCGTTCCAAGTATTGTCACCATTGGTGTTGTCTGAATTGTTCCCCTTGGGACACTTGTTAGCGTAGTGACCTTTGTCCTTGCAGTTAGAGCATGAAACATCCTTGATATCACATTTATCATCGTTGTTCTTATCATTCCTGAATGATCTGCCCTTGCGATAAAGAGATCGCATGGCCTTGGTGAGAAGAGCAATTTTGGATCTATACCATCCAATTTGTCATCTTTGTTTCTTTCTATCATCTCAGCAACTTTTTCAACCATCAAGGCTATGCCTTTAGGTTTAACATATTTGTCTTATTTATCATACTTCTTGATTTTTCCAAACACTTCGTGAAGTGTAAGAGAGAGGGTATTGTGATTTTCCTTGAGAATAGCTTTGGTCATCTTATGCATTGGAGGAAGTCCATCGATGATGATAAGGACTTTCTCCTTGGGAAGAATTTCAGTATCCTTAACCTCATGAGCAGTAAGTCGAGCGATGATTTCCTCAAATCTAGATTGGTATAAGGAAACATTTTCACCGTCAATCATGGCAAAGTTGTAGAAGTCTTTCTTGTCTTGAAAGCGATCGATCTCTCGAAGATCGGAACTTCCCATGTACATCTGTTCCAAAGCATCCCACATGTCTTTAGCTGTTGCACAGGACTGCAACTTAGAAGCATCTTCAGCACTGATGGCGTTGTTGATGAACATACGAGCCTTTGAGTTTTTCTCCATGATTTTGAAATCATCTTGACTCTAAGGTGTTGTTCCTTTGAGCACTGCTTCATCAATTTTCTCATCACCAACTTCGATGACTCTTCAGCATTGGTAGTCATTACTCTTCATCCAGTCGATGAAGAGGTCCTTCCAGTGTTGAAACTTTCCACCGATGGGCAGGAACGATGGCTTGTTGTTCCCAATTCCAACTTCATGAGTTGACAACATTGTTACATGTGAATCTGAAAAGAAAACACACAATCTAGAGCAAACCAACTCTGATACCGATTGTTGAATCGTTGTGTGTTAGACAGGAAACAATGTTATTGCTCCCTGGGCAGCGGAAATAATATAGATTCAAGAGTAACAATCAAACAGTTCCTTATAGAGGAAACTCAATCAACCAACTAGTTGAAAAGAGAATAACATCTACCTCTAGGTGTTACCCTAGGAGGATTTCAAACCGTATACTTGTATTATTAATAAGTTGTACAATCTCACAAGCTTTCTCTCCACCTATTCTCACACAGATCCTAGGTTTCTAGACCTTGAGTGTAATCAACTCACAAATAAACAAGAACACAAGAAAACCTTAAGCAAGAACTAAACCCGTACTTTGCCTTTGGATCTTATGATCTCAACTTGCAATAAGCTCTTCGTATACTTCGGTATGATAGCTGAGATACCTTTCCCCATGGTATGCTCATCTATTTATAGAGTTGGATAAGATATACTTACCAAATACCCAAAATATCTATCAATCTCCATACAAGGTAACGGTGAAAGATTTTCATTACAACTAAACAATCCAGCTCATAAACACATAGTTTCCATAAAATAGCCTTCGTAAGCACGTTAGCTATCACTTCTCTCTTCAAGTAGATCTTCAAATATGGTTTCCATATATAGCGGTCTTCACCTGGTAACAGCCTGGCAATCCTGCTTTCCCACATTGTTCCTTATATGTTGTTTACGTGTATGAAAGTTTCCTTATACAAAATATACGCGAGCTTCATATCTTCAGTTTGCATTCGCGCAACAGTTCTTTGTTTCCACAACGTTCTTTTGCACTCTTCTGCTTTTTCTTCTTCACATGATTTCCATTGTTCCCCTAATTCTTTCATAAAACTTGAAACTCATAGAAATAATATAAACCATAAAATCTAATGGTGTTTATCATCATCAAAACCAGAGGAAACATCAAGGTTCCAACATGGTTGCTTAACAATAGGATGTATGAGCCATACGGGTCTCCCGAACATGGGAGCTAGGGCCTAGGAAGTAAGATTGAAAAGTTACTGACCTAGAAAAGGAAATAATCGTCTTGCATGGAAACCCTTACACGACTCCATCCTCTATGAGTTTTGAGCGTCGCTGCCCACCCTCCTCTCCACTAGGGTGGTAGTTGGGAACCGGTTGGGCCTCTCGCCCTTCCGACAATCCTAATGGCCAAAAGAAAGCAAAAAGCATGTTCCTTCAAAATCTCTGACCTTCAGCATCCCCCGACCTCCGCCCGCCCTCGCCATCCTCCACTTCTCCCGGCGACATTAGCCCCTTCAAACCCATCCAATTGGCTCTCATCCAGTCCAACAACGCTAGGCTCCTATCAACGGCGTTGCCTTTGGTTCTCCCCTCAGTGGCGGCGACTGCTTCACCAGCGGCTCCGTCCTCGATCTCCTCAGCTCCGAGACCCGACTCACCTCCTCTTCTCCCCTCCACTGGTGAGATTTTGGGTTTAGATTCGGGTGTCGCTGCGAACCTCTCTCCACCTTCTGCCGTCTTGGCAAGTGCAACGCCGGCTCCGCCCCCGGGTGCAGATTTGTCTTCGAGCCCGGTACCTGACGCTCCCTCCCTCAAGGATACTAGGCCTGCCTTCTCTATTCATGATTTCCCAGCCTTTTCCAAGTCTCCCAAGCCGAGAATGGTACGTGCCCCCTCATCGAGCTTTCCTTCCTTCGTCGAAGTGGTTAACAGAAGACAAGTATCCTTCAAACAGGTTCCTTTTGAATTTGTGAAGGGTGTGGAGAATGGTGTGATTGAGTTTTCAGATGATGATGTTGTTGAAATGGTTGAGAGGTGGTCTATTTAGTTGATTGGAGCCCTAATGGGTAGTAAAATCTCATACAAGCAATGGAAAGATTTATTGCTACCAAATGGACTGACATCCCCTCACGCAAACTTCTCCTTAATGACCATGGCATCTTTGTATTTCAGTTTGAAAAGGAGGAACACTTGATTTCTGTTTTGGAAAAGGGCCATTAGATGGTGGGTGGACAAAGACCCCTGGTGTTGAAACGCTGGTTTCCATGAATGATCTTAGATCTCTCTTGCTTGAATGATGTGCCGGTATAGGTCACGCTTCCTAATCTGGATGTCCGATTCTTGTCGGGACATATGATGGCTGGAGTCGATCGCCTCGACTATTAGGAGGCCTATCCTCATGGATTACCACTCGGCTCACCAAGAACGACTGTCATATGCTAAAATTTTGGTTGACATTTCAGCTAAGAGGGACTTGTTGAGAGAGGTCACTTTCAAGTCTAAGAATGAGGAATTGATTCGCCAGGAATTGGTTTATGAATGGCTCCTTGTTCACTACCCTGCGTGTAAGGTTTTTTGTCACAGATGCCCCTCTATAATGCCAGTTTCTGAATCCCCTTTAGGGTTCCTTTAGATATCCCTAGATAATATAATAATATGCATTATTTTGCATTAAATTGCATTAAATAATACATTTAATGCAAGATAATGCAATTTAATGCATTACTTAAGGAATCCAAAAAGACCCTTAGCCCCCGACGGGATCTCGGCTCAGCCTCCCTCTTCTCATAATTTGGCTGCTCCTAACCTCGACCCCTCCATCAACCTCCATCATATTCTCCCTCTTTCCTCATCTTTATCGACCTATACTTTAGGTAGGGCTAAACGCTTCCATCGATGCCAAGCTAGGGTATCTCCTCACCCCTGTGTCCTGATCAAGGATCCCCCCACTGTCTCTACTAGCTCTCATCCACTCCCCATTCGCAACTCCTTCGCTCATGTGGCTAATTTGATTGTTGCACCTTCTCTTCCCAACATTCCTAATGGGAATCCTTGTCCTCATGCCCCCACACCTCATGCTCCTTCATCTCTACAACTCTCCTATATCAACTCTAACCCCCCCCTCCCCCCCCCCCCACAGCAACACGCTTCTGTTGCTTCCTTGAGTGCCTCCATCGCGTTCACCTCTTCATCCCATCCCCAACTCATCTTCATCTCTGGTCAAGGGGAAGCTCTCCTCTACCCTCCCTCCCTCTATTTTCGATGATTAGTACCTCTATACTAGCTTGAAACGTCTTCGGCCTTAACACAGCGGGCAAACAAGAAGTTATTTGTAGTTTTGTGAAGAAGCACAATATCAATGTTTTAGCTATTATTGAAACTAGAACAAGACAAGAGAAGCATATTAGAGTCTCTAAGGGCCTCCTTAAGTGTTGGAAGGAAGTATCTAACATTCACTTGTACAGTAATTGCATATTGTGGCTTTGGCCTCTTGTGGTTTCTGTTGACCCCATTTTGATGACTAACCAGTTGATTCATTGCTCTATCGTTTAGGTTAGTGGGGGCGACCCTTTTCATGCTACCTTCGTTTATGGCTTTAATGATGCTCAGAGTAAGAGGCCTCTATGGGGTGATCTTGTCGACATCATTAGAAACATGTCCGGGGCTTGGACTATTTTGGGCGATTTAATGTTACTCTTTGCCCTTCGGAACGCCTATATGAACATGGCGCTCCTCTTGACCAACCTTCTAATTAGCTCCCTGTTTGCCTGCAAGCCACTGGTCTTGATGATCACCATTTCTCGGGTTTCCAATACACTTGGAACAACCATCACAGTCAGGGTTCGAGAATCAGGTGCAAGTTGGATAGAATTTTGGTCAATATTTCATGGAGCTTTGACTTCAACCTCTCTATTGCTCGTTTCTACCTCCCAGATGTTTCTGATCACTCTCCGGCTATCCTACAGCTTCAGCCTAACTCCACCCGACCTAAGCCCCCCTTCAGATTCAATAATGCTTGGACTCTCTCTGACGACTTCCTTCCTCTGGTTCAGGAAGTCTGGGATCTCGAGATCAGTGGGCATCCTTCTTTCCAAGTGGTCCAAAAGCTTAAGATTTTGAAGTCCAAACTGAAGCAACTTCCGTCCTATTCTCTTGAATCTCTAAGGGACAATGTGGATGCCCTTAGGGAAGGACTTTGCACGGCTCAACAAGATATGCAAATCCGCCCTTTTGACACCAATTTGCTTCTCCTTGAGCGTAGCCTTTCTGATCAGCTGTGTGAGGGTATGGCCAAGCTTAGAGCGACCTCTAGACATCTTGCAAAAAATCATTGGGTTAAGTTTGGTGATCATAGCAATCAATATTTCTACAATGGCATCAAGGCAAGAAGGGGTCTCTTCCATCTCATCGCTTTTGGATGAGAATCTGCAGCCCCTAGAGAGTCATAAGGAGATCAGTTCCTTTATCGTCTCCCATTTTTCCTCGACATGGAGCTCTCAGGTTAGTGTCTCTCCCCTCCTCCCCCCCCCCCCCCCCCCCCCCCCCCAATCTGATCCATTTTCTCTAGGTAGCCTTTTGGATGTGGATAGTGCAACTTTGTTGCTTAAACCAATGGATTACGAGGAGATCAGGAAAGTGGTTTTCTCATTTGTGGGATACTAATGCTCCAGGCCCAGACGTTTAACACTCACTTCTTCAAGAAGGCATGGGGCATTATTGGTTCTGATGTGTGTGCAACTATTCCGAATTTTTTCGACAATGTTTAGCTTTTTAAGCAGATAAATCATACAGTGATCTCCCTTGCTCCAAAGAATGATAACCCGAGGTAGATTAGCGACTACCGACTGATATCTTGTTGCTCGATGTTGTATAAGTCCATCTCTAAGCTGCTCGCAAACAAAATTAAGGCGGTCATCGACAGGCTGGTCGGGCACCAATAAAGTGTTGTTGTTCCGGGCCGCTCGATCTGGCACAGAAGTTGTTAAGAGGCTATGGGACCTCAAATATTTCGCTGAGGTGCGCTTTTAAGATTGACTTGTGCAAGGCTTTTGATAGAATCAGTCAAGAGTTTATCATGTTTGCCCTTGAAGGCTATGGGTTCCCTAGGCACTTTACCCTATTGATCAAGGTTTGCATATCTTCGTCCATGTTTTTGATCAATATTCAGGATTGCTAACAAGGATTCTTTCCAAGGGCAAGGGGCGTTAGGCAGGGATGCCCCCTTTCCCCTTACCTATTTGTTTTGGCTATGGAGTATATGTCCAAACTGATCCAGCTGCGTACTCGTAGCCCAGATTTTAACTTTTACCCCAAATGCAGTCGCCTAGAGATTACCCGCCTTTGCTTTGCTGATGATCTGCTTTTGTTCAATAGGGGCGATATTGGGTCTATCCGTATTCTTAAATCGGCCTTGGATGAATTCTGGGAGTATTCTGGTCTCAAGGCAAATCTCATGAAATCCACTCTTTATTTTGGGGGAGTCTCCTCTATGAAACAAGGCCATATTCAATCCTTAATGGATCTGCAGATTGGGGAGCTTCCTATGTGATGTCTTGGGATTCTTCTTGGAGCCAAAAGGCTCTCCGTTTCTGAATTCACCCCGGTCATCAGCAAGATCATTAAGAAAGTGCAATCCTGGACGACGAGGTGCCTCTTATATGTAAGAAGGTTAGAGTCGGTTCAGGCGGTCCTTTTCGGGATTCAGTCTTACTAGGCAAACATTTTTGCCTTTCCCGCTGCGGTCATTGATAAGATCCAATGTGTTTTGCGCAACTACCTTTGGTCTGGGAAAGAGCAACGTTGCAGATTTTTGCTGGCTTGGGATAAAGTTTGTAAGCCCAAGAAATAAGGGGGTATCGGCATCAAAGAGCTTATATCTTGGAACAAAGCAAGCCTTGCTAGATCCATCTTCGAAGTGCAACTGGACAGGTGAATATATGGAGTATTTAGATTAATTGTTATGTTCTCTGGCATAGAGATATTTGGAGGGAGATACCCAAACCCATCTCTAGTGTTTACTAGAAAACTATCCTCTCCATAAAAGAGGATCTTCCTAGGTTGGGAAGCAGTGACACCATTCTTACCTCCATGCAGTGGAGCAATGGGAGATTTGCCACTAGTGGTATTTACGACCTCTTCAAAGGTCGCTTACCTTCTGTCTCCTGGTAGCCCGTGGTTTGGTGCAACCTGGACGTCCCACGAGCCAGTTTCACCTATTGGCTAGCTATCCATCATAGACTTCCCACTCTCTTCAAGCTGAAAAGTTGGGGTGTGATCCCAAATGACTCCTGCATTTTATGCCAAGCAGGGAAGGAATCTAAGATTCATCTTTGGGGCTCATGCTCGTACATCTATCGGGTTTTTGATGTCGTTATGAAGTGGTTTTGTGTCTCCACGAGTGCCACAGATCTGCAGCAATGGCTGCAGTTGCTTGGTCATTGTCAGAGGAAATAAGCCTTTATTTACAAGGCCACATGTGCCACCCTCACCAATCTTATCTACTACTCTAGGAATGCAAAAAATAGAAGGGTTTATGAATCCTTGATCACTAGTCTAGAGGCATGTGCTCAACAGGTTATTGCGGCTACCAAGCTTTGTATCTCCTCTAGGGGAAGCAAGAAAATGCACAACTCATGCTCCTGGATGGCGGCTCTACATATTTCCTATTAGTTCCCCATCCAATTTTGACGTTTTGAATTTTGAGATGTATAGATGGCTTTAAGCTAACCTTATTTATGCACATACTTTCCACTTCCACTTTATTAATACAAATTTAACCTTCTTCAAAAAAAACATGGGAGCTAGCCATCTGTAGAACAATGATTTGGATTGGGAGGTCTTCAAACGTAGTGTTTTAGTAATAATAATGAACAATTACACTAACATTTCTTTGTATAGAAGAATAAACAGAACTAGCATATATGCTCGTGCACAAGCTTTTTTTTAAAAAATTTTCTAACATTTATGCTAAACTAAATAAATAATTATTATTATTTGTTGTGTACATGTTATGAATGTGCTATGGTTATCCCAATCACTATTATTTAAAAAAAAATATTTCAAAGTCTGGAAAAAACTGGTTGATTTTAATACTATAGTTAAACATTGTTATGACTTTTCATAATATAATAAACTTTTCTTATCTTATATTTGTTTTGATATCAATAATTTAAAAAAAGTTTATTATTAAACAGTTTCAACAATTTTAAACTAAAATATTTATATTTTATTTTATTTAGTATTCACCATTTTTGCGATTTTGTAGGTTTCTACCTAATCTTAAATCAATTGATTTACCTATTTTTATTTTTTATTAATTTTTTTTTTGTTCTTTTAAACAATCAAGAAATCAATTATAAAATATTTGAAAAAATTATCTGACCCTGGGCGAACACGGGGCAGATTTTTGTTCCCTCATAATATGGTTATATTTAGAATTGTACGTAGTAGTAGGATTTTGTTGTAGGAGAATGTAGATTTTATGCTGATGATTTTTTCTTGAATCTTTGTAATGAGTATGTACTTATGATGAGGATAAATGTTAAGCATTTTGATGTGATATAGTCGGTGGGTTTACAATTGGAGTATATATCAGTCATTTGGTATATATAGATGTTTATATTAAGTCAATATATTTATATTAATGTTTATATGTAGTATAGGAAAATGTTGTTTTCCAAAATTTTCAATGTTTTTCATATTGGTTTTATAATATTGAATTAGACATGACACCGATCTGTGTGTAGGATGGATGTACAAATAGATTTAGATTGTTTATGTGTATTTGTATATGTGAATTATATTGAGTAATGTTTTGTTAAATCTTGTTATATTATTGGATTTGTAATAGTATTTGTTGCATGATAGAATTGCTTTATTTTTTTATCTTATTTATTTATATTTGGAATATAAGTAATTATTGTTCTACTATAGAGTGTATATTTTGTACAACATTTAATTTTAATATTGTGTTTATAATTATGTTTTTGTATGGTTTATATATTTTTATGTAATGCAAGTAGGATTATTTTTTGTATTAACCCAATTTTGAACACTTCATGATATTAAGTTTTGTATTAACTTTTGAAAGATAGACACAAATTTAGGGGATTTTTTTATATTATGTAATTATTGATATAAGTTAGTTTGTAAACACTTTGTAATATATGATATATAGTTTAATGGTGTTTTGTTTTTTAGTGAGGTTGAGTATGTAAATTATAGAACCACTTGTATGTTTGTGAGTAGCCATTATTTTATGTGTGTGAGAAATAAAAATGTTGCATTAATATAATTAAATAGGGTTCTACTTTTCATTATTTGCCCTTTTGGTTATCACAAAAACAACCTTTTAGATTTGAAAAATGTTATGAGAAAGAAAAATCTAATTCTCATCACTTCGAGAGAATTCGTTTCAAGGATACATCATACATGTAGAAAAATGTGAATTGGGTTATCAATTAGCATAAAAGATGAGTGTATAAAGTGAAAGAGTGTTCTCACCGAAAAAATCGATGGATGATAAACAAATTATAATGGAGTTAGCACTTTTCTAACCATAAAAAATTAGAAGCACTCTCACATTCTCAATTGGTATTTAAAAGAGGATTAGGTGAATTTTGAGGATAGAATTTAAAATTGTTGCATGGTACGGCGTTCTGGTCAGAAAATAAGAACATTTTATATGGTAATAATCATTTTTATATGATAAGTGACTATATAATTATTTGTTTTATAAATTATAATAATATCATTCATAGTAGATATAACGATGATCCTATATTTGATTTAGTGTGTCTTTTAAATAATGAAAAGTACATCTGTAACACCCCCAAATTTTAACCCATTTGGAAAGGTATTACCGCCAGTGACCTCGGTTTCCACACCGAAGCCACCCCAGGCTTTACCATTGAAACACAATTCATAAAGAACAATTATGATATAAAATGACCATAACTTTCATTTAAAACATAGTCGCGGAATTTCAACACAATTCCAAATGCGACAAAATACAGAGTTATTACAATACAGCGGAAGACTTAAAATAATTTACAAGAGTATTGACTTCAGTAGTCAACGCCCAAAGATCGTAGCCTGATTAAAACATTTTCAAATACCGTTCATCCTCATAGTCGTTCTGGCCTTCTCAAATCCTCAACTCACCTAATGTGTCGAAACGGGCGGACGACACCAACCATGACGATGCAAATAACAAAAAATACAGGGGGTTAGTCTAAAGAATAGACTAGCAAGGGCACAAAGCAGAAAGTTCGAAGTAGTTGTATTAGGTTAGACTCATCGCTTCTCGAATAATAACCGATCAGGATAGTCAACCACCATACTTCTACTAGAATATATGAAAAGGCATGATCAAGAGATGATTCTGGAAGACCGAGTCTTACAGCAATCAATCCCAAAAGAAGACTCCAATGAATTAAGTCTTATCGGAAATATGACAAATGTCTGGAACATTAATTAATCATTCAAGCGTTCAAAAACGACTTGATGTTTCGGTTCACGACCAACCTCACCGCATAAAGCGAATCCAGATTGGAAAGAGAACGTACTCTGATCAAAGTCAGGACGAGTTTCCTAGCTGCACTATTGCCTAGCTGCACTACTCGTCAAGGGTATATTAATTGTGTGCGACAACGGCACTTATCTCATTTAATTCCAAAATGACCATCACGTTATAAGCTTTTAAATCTCCTCACAAGAGATATCGGATCTCCTCACAAGAGATATCAGATCTCCTCACAAGAGATATCAGATCTCCTCACAAGAGATATCAGAGGGAATAAATCCCAAAAGATTTGGCACTAGCTAAGTGCACCAACCCTGAGTAAGGGCATGGTCATGACCTTAGAGAGTACTGGGAAAAAATCCACCAAGTACAAGTTATAAAGAAACAGCTAAACCCCCACAAGGTACATAGCGTTCCTACGAATACTCGTAATAACTAAACAGTTCAACACAGTAATAATCCACATCACAACCATCAAGGCCAACATCAAAAACATATATCTATACTAGCGTTGTTCTAACAGAATACAACCTAGTATAATATCATGTTTTATTTACATATATAATAGCGTTGTTCTAACAGATATACAACCTATTATAATATCATCTTTTTAATCATATCATTTAACAAAACTGTTCCCAACGCAAACAGTAAATCATCCCAAATTAATTAACAACTAAACAATTGATAATTAATTGAAGTATGGAATGATGAGCAAGAATGAACCGCCACTTGCCTGGAATAGATTCGGCGATGAATCTAGACGAGACGACTACCGAAAATATCATTTCCAAGGATATGGCTTAAGCTTCAGATAACTCTAACTGATTACGAGTCCATACGTAATTCAGCAGATCACGTTCTAACGCTCGTATAATTTTGGGTTAAATCTGGACCGGAAGGGTTTTGGGCTAATCGGCCCAACAACAACACAATTCAACAAGGGGGGCCCACTCTACTGTTCATCATCTTCCATCTCCAATCTACGTAACAACAGAAGCAGAGCAACAACAGAGCACAACAACAACAGGGGATCGGCGACAATGCAGCTCGACGCTGGGCTTCGCCGGAGGAGCTTCGCCGTCTCGTCGCCGGGAAGAAGCGGCAGCAACCAGCAAACAGCAGCAAAAACGGGCAGCAGCTCGTCGGCGATCTCAGCCACCACACGACCACAGCGGCCACGAACTGCACCCACACCAGCTCCGCGCAGCTCGACCACAACAACACCAGAAGACCCGCAACCAACACCGCTCGGCACCAGCAGCACCAGCCCGGAACAGGGGAGGGGCAGAGGAGCTCACCGAGAGGGATGACGAACCACTGAGCTACATAGGAGGCGGAGCAGGGGATGGCATGGGTCTTCGATGCCGGCGGGAAGAGGACCGAGAGGGGAGCCGGGAGAGAGAGCTCAAAGAGAGGAGATGGGAGAAATGAGGTTTAGTGCCCATCATCCCCTTCAGATCGGCTCCATATATAGTTGAAGGAAAGGCAGCTTGCTGTCAAAAGAATTGACATCTGCCCAGACAATTTTACACCGCGGGGAGTATCGTGGCAGGAGGGCGAAAATTCGTGGCAGTGCCATGAGAAATGGTATGGGTTTTAAACCCCGGAAATTATATGTTTGTATCCAAACAAATATTATAAGTCCCGAAAATACATTGAATGTATTTTATACCACTCAGGGAATTATTTCGGATATCATGGATGTTACGAAAAATCAAAACTCCACTGAAAGGGAAATAATTAATTTGAACGAAGGTTGGGAAAATTACCCAAATATCCTTACTAAAAATTATGGGGTATTACATTACTACCCCCTTAAGAAAAGTTTCGACCCCGAAACTTGCATTAAACTAATGAGGAACCTGCCTCAACATCAACTTTACTATCTGAACTTAATATCCTTAATCATAACATCATCATACAACCTTATCTCCATATAACATACCAGGTAATAATTCTTACTAACTCCATAAGATCATGTTTACCTTATAATAATGGTCTCCCAAAATTATCATAACGATATTAATGCACCTTCAATAGGAGAACACACATTTCTCCTCCAATCTCTTTATAGACAAACCCAAGGTTTATACATTAACTTCTTACAACTCATATATTAAATCTTAGTAACCTCGAATCATAACTTTCTTAATTCCCTTAATGGTACTTTATACAATCTCATCATTTATCTTAAAGTAAGACTGGCCTTACGCCATCTCTAACTTAAAATCCTTACAAGAATAACTTAACACATCTCTTTAAACAATTCCTAACTTAACTCCTTTAAGATTCAAGAATAATCACAATATCTTATTCCTACGTTCCTCGAAACGTATCACATAAAATATTACTCCTATCTCCTCCAAGAGAGTGATATCATAAGCCTTATAGATGACATACTCACAAGATGTCAATCTTAGACAATTCCCAAGAGTCATAACTCTTCATCCTCTGGAAATTCCACTTATCGAGTCCAACGACTCGTACTGTCTTAAATGACTTATTTTTAATCTAAAATCCTTATATTCATCACGCAATCTACTATCCATCCAAGACTTAATCGCATCATTTCCTTATATTACCTCAAACAAATCTCAAATAGATATCCCCAAAGGATACCTATGATTTCGTACACTTGGCTTTTCCAAAAGCTTTAACCAGTGGTCCTACATGGGTCATACTTACTTATGAACCCGACCATCATAATTCCGGATTTCACAGTCCTACTCAAGATTGCAATAGGGAAAACAAGTTCTTATTGAACTATTCCCTTAATCAACTTATTCCTTCACAACACTTTATCCACACTAATAATGCCTACAACATGATTCCACAACTAGACATTCCGGACTTTACACTAGTCCACCTCTATATACTTCTAGTGGAACAAAAATCTCAAGTACACAAGTGAGATATAACTCTTAATCTCATTAACTCCACATAACCTATACCTCCAACCACTAGGAGTATGATGTCTCAAGAAGAAACAAATCTTTCCATAACTTTTCCCAATATCCTTATTTCCTAAAAGATACTCATAAATAAACACTTTAGGCATCAGACTCTTCTAGCCTTGCCTTACGAGGTCTTCCTCCGGGTTCTCATCGGAAGTTCCCTCCGGATCTTCCCTCGGATCTTCCCCCTCTCGAGGATCTTCCTCAGGGTTTTCCTCTGGATCTTCCTCCTTCTAAGGATCTTCTGCAGGATCTTCCTCCTCTAGAGGATCTTCCTCCGGATCTTCCTTCTTCTGAGGATCTTCCTCGGGATCTCCCCTAGGATTTTTCTCTCCTTGAGTATGTAACACCCCCAAAACTTAACCCTTTTGGAAAGGCATTACCGCCAGTGACCCCAGTGTTCCTTACCGAGATCACCCAAGGCTTTACCAAATAAATACAATTTATGAAATGCAATTGATACTCAAAGATTAAGCATTTAATTCCAAAACAAACATTGTCGAGGAAATAAGAGTTACGGGATTACAACCCAATCCCGAATAGGTCAAAACATAGTTTAAACCCAACACAGCAGAAGACTAAGAAAGTAAGTTACAATCGGAGTTATTGTCCAAAGGATCATAACCTGATTAAAGAAATAATTAAAACATTCAAAAACCACCGCCGACTTCATAGTCCTTCTAATCTTCTGAGCTACTTCTTAACTGATGTGCCGAATCAAACGGATGACACCAGCCAACCATGCAAGGGAAAATATTGGTTGGTTAGTCTAAATGAATAGACTAGCAAGGGAACAAAGCAGAATGGTTCGAAGCAGTTGTATTAGGTTAGACTCTTCGTCCCTCGAATAACAATCGAGTACGCTTGTCAACCACCATACTCCTACTGGAATACACAAGAGGTATGCACAAGAGAAGATTCTGGAAGACTGAATCTTCACAGAAATCGACTCGAAAGAAGACTCCAACTGAAATGAGTCTTTAAGGAAGCAATGAAAAATCTAGAAAGTTACAGAATCATTCAACCATGATTTAAAACTGACTGAGATGCTTCGGTTCACGACCAACCTCATCGCCTATAGCGAATCCAGATTGGAAAGAGAACGTACTACATTCAAGTCAAGACGAGTTTTCCTAGCTGCACTGAACTTAGCTGCACTACTCGCCCAAGGTGTATTAATTATGTGCGTCAAGATAGCACTTATCTGGTTTATGTTCCAAAAACACACACCACGTTATAGACTTTTACATGTGTACCCCACCAATGGGACGACACATCTTAGTATACGTTTCGTCGAGAGTGACGTATACCGAAAGGTTTGTGACACCAGCTAAGTGTCCTGTCTCTACACACATGTGTAAGAGACCGATCATGATCTTAGAATAGTACCAGATGGGGACGAGCCATCCCGATACCAGATTATAAAGAAACGACTGGACAGAGTCCGAGTAACGTTCATATCTAACAGTGCTAACTAAACAGTTACAGCACCACAACATTTACAGGATAAATCCACATAAAGGCCCGAAAGGCGATCACAGATAATAGCGTTGTTCTAGCAGATATACAACCTATTATATGATTTTCAAAACAGTTTATCAAAACCATTTCCAGACAAACAGAATATTCATTCCAAATTAATTACTCAGATAAACTACTGATAATTAATGTAAATATGGAACGAAAGAGCAAGAGCGAACCGCCACTTGCCTTACTCCGCAGAATAGTCTAAAGACGTCACTGGATTCCGGGCTCGACACGGTACAGCTCTGACAGCACAACGACCTTCGAGTCGACCCATAAAAGGAACCCTAAGTTAGATCCGACATAAACAGTACGAATCTAAACACGGCGAAAGAACACGAAAGGAAAGACGCCACGACGACAACCGACCAAGCCAAAGCCACGAAGGCGTTCTGGGCACTGGCGGCGGTCGCCGTTCTTGGCGGCGGTCGCCGTGAAGAACACGGCGGTCGCCGTTAAGAACACGGCCGACTGAAACGAGAGAAACTCACCCCAAAACACGAGCGGTTTGGCCTCCTTCGACTTGCTTTGGCTTCTAACCTCCAAGGCTAACCAAAAGCTTCACAAAGGCACTCTGGAAACACACCAAAACAACACCGGCGAGACCTCCGGCGAGCACAAGAAAACCGGCGAAAACAAAACTCCTGCGAGAGGCGAATTTGGCAGAGGTTTGGTGCTGGGATGGCTCAAAACCTCACCCCCAACACCTCCTTTTATAGCCAAAGTGTCTGAAGCGATCAACCAAACCCTGAGACGCGGCCGAAAGCAAGATCGGCGCCCTTGATTTCCGTCGGCGACCAACGGGCAATGCCCACTGGACAATCACGGCGGTCGCCGTTTTTGCCTGCGGCGGGCACGCGGCAGTCGCCGTTGCCAGGTCTGTCACGGCTAGCTAGAAGCTGAGAAGCTGACTCCTCGGGCCCAACCACGGCGGTCGCCGTTTCTGAACGGCGGTCGCCGTTTTCCCCTTTTCCCGCCCATTCGGCTTTGAACGAGCATGACGATAAACCGGGATAAAAATTATCGTACACGAACGACAATTTAAAATTCAAGGCACCTTGTCTGTATATTATTTCACTGAGAAAAATATTACAGATATAGAGCACATTACAGAATGTCTCAAGCTACCTGAATTAAATCCGACGTACACAACGGGTACTCGGGAAAATTCCATAATTCCCAAAATAACCTTACAAAAATACGGGGTATCACATCTCCTCCCCCTTACAAGAAGTTTCGACCCCGAAACTTAGGTCGAGAATAATTCGGGAAAACGCCTGAGCATATCTGACTCGGTTTCCCACGTCTCCCAAGTAACTTCTTCGGTCCCTGACTTAGACCACAGCACTCGTACCAAAGGTACGATGTTGTTGCGCAAATGCTTCTCCCGACGCTCCAAAATACGCACGGGCAACTCTTCGTAAGTACCATTAGCTTGAATCTCGATGTCCTCATAACTAAGCACATGAGACTCATCTGGCACATACTTTCTGAGTAAAGACACATGGAACACGTTATGCACCGGGTGAGCCGATGGTGGCAACGCCAAACGGTACGCTAGAGATCCCACTCTATCCAAAATCTCGAATGGTCCCACGTAGCGAGGGTTAAACTTCCCACGCTTACCAAATCTGAAAACTCCTTTGGAAGGCGACACCTTGACAAAAACCTTGTCACCGACCTCGAACTCGACAGTCCTGTGCTTCCGATCTACGTAGGACTTTTGTCGACTCTGAGCGGTCAACATCCTTTGTCTGATCAAAGCAATGTCTGAAGCCGTCCTTTCGACCAACTCTGGTCCAAGCAGAATTTTGTCGGCATTATCGTCCCAACAAATCGGAGATCTGCATCTGCGACCATACAAAGCTTCAAATGGAGCCATCTTGATTGTAGCATGCCAACTATTGTTGTATGTGAACTCAATCAGACTCAAGCTGTCCTCCCAGCTAGTCGGACGATCGAGCACACAAGCTCTAAGCATATCCTCCAGAGTCTGGATGGTCCTTTCAGACTGGCCATCTGTCTGAGGATGAAACGATGTACTGAACCTCAACTCGGTTCCCATAGCCTTATGAAGTTCCTTCTAGAATCTTGACATGAAACGGCCATCTCGGTCCGATACAATGGTCTTAGGAATGCCATGTAAGCGGACAATCTCCTTCTGGTAAACTTCGGCTAGCTTTTGGGTTTCCCATGTGGTCTTGATGGCTATGAAATGAGCACTCTTCGTAAGCCTATCCATAATTACCCAAATAGCATCTCTCTGACTTCGAGTCTTGGGTAGCCCAGTGACGAAGTCCATGGAAATGTCTTCCCATTTCCATTCTGGCACGGGGAGAGGTAGCATCTCACCACCTGGTCTGCGGTGTTCGATCTTGACTTTTTGGCAAGTTAAGCACTTTGCCACAAAGTCTGCTACGTCCCACTTCATGTTTGGCCACCAAAACTTCTTCCTGAGATCCTTGTACATCTTGCTAGAGCCAGGATGCACAGAATAAGCAGATGAATGAGCTTCTCTCATCACCAACTGACGAAGACCTTCTGTGTCAGGCACACAGATCCGATCCTGAAACCAAAGTGATCCATCATCCTGAACCACAAAACTGGGAGCTTTCCCATCCATCACTTCACTGCTTAACTTTACCAAGATGATGTCATCGACTTGCTTTTCTTTGATTTGATCCAGCAGTGTAGCCTGAATCTCCATCATACTCAGGTACCCTCTACGCTGGTCATACAAGACTTCAATGTCGCATGACTCCTGGTTTAGCTTGGTCTGAGCAGTAAGCAACGCAACCAGAGTCTCGTACGTTGTCTTCCGGCTTAGCGCATCAGCTACTACATTAGCCTTGCCCGGATGATACAACAACTCCATGTCGTAGTCCTTGAGCAACTCTAGCCAGTGGCGTTGTCTCATATTTAACTCCTTCTGAGTAAATATATACTTGAGACTTTTGTGGTCAGTGAAGACTTGGCATCTTATACCATAGAGGTAATGCCTCCAAATCTTCAGCGCAAAGACAACCGCTGCTAACTCAAGATCATGGGTCGGATAGTTTTCTTCGTAAGTCTTGAGTTGTCTAGATGCGTAAGCAATGACTCAGCCCCTTTGCATCAAAACACAACCAAGGCCACACTTGGAAGCATCACTATAGACCACATAATCGTCATTCCCCTCTAGGAGTGCTAACACGGGTGCCGAGGTCAACCGTCGCTTCAACTCCTGGAAACTGACCTCGCACTTGTCATTCCAGACAAACTTCTTGTGGACTTTGCGGAGTAGATTGGTCATCGGTAGAGCGATCTTTGAAAATCCTTCTACAAACCTTCTATAATACCCGGCAAGTCCAAGAAAAATACGCATCTCCTTCACGCTCTGGGGCTGTGTCCACTTAGCCACCGCTTCAATCTTTTGGGGATCAACCATAACCCCATTTTTATTGATCACGTGGCCTAAGAAAGCCACTTCCTTCATCCAGAATTCGTATTTAGACAATTTAGCATAAAGCTGATGTTGTCTAAGGATCGACAAGGAAATCCGTAGATGTTCCTCGTGGACTTCTTCATTCGGAGAGTAGATCAAAATGTCGTCGATGAAGACCACCACGAACTTATCCAAGTACTGGTGAAAACATCGGTTCATAAAATCCATAAAGACAACTGGAGCATTTGTAAGCCCAAAAGGCATCACTACGAACTCGTAATGACCATATCTGGTCCTAAACGTAGTTCTAGGAATGTCCTGCTCCCGAATCCTGAGTTGATGATATCCATATCTTAAGTCGATCTTGGAGAACACCTTTGCTCCCTGCAATTGGTCCAACAAGTCATCAATCCTAGGCAAAGGATACTTGTTCTTGATCGTCACCTTGTTCAACTCTCGATAGTCGATACAAAGTCGGAACGATCCGTCCTTCTTTTTGACGAATAAAACCGGAGCACCCCACGGCGATGCACTCGGCCTGACATAACCTTTGTCAAGAAGATCTTCAAGTTGATTCTTCAATTCTTGCATCTCAGCTGGAGCCATCCGATACGGGGATTTGGAAATCGGCGCCGTACCAGGCTCGAGATCAATTGAAAACTCTACGTCACGATTTGGGGGTAATCCTGGAATTTCTTCCGGAAAGACATCCGAAAATTCCCTAACTACAGGAATATCAAGAACCTCAGGTCCATCCTTCTCAAGCGAATCCAAGTAGCAAAGGTACCCGACACATCCTTGTCGTAGTAGCTTAAACGCAGCCATCGCATTGATCAGCTTGCCGTTATCAGCGTCATTTCGACCTTTGAACTTGCACACAAATTGGCCCCCGGATGACACCGTCACCGTTCTTGAACTGAAGTCGATCACCGCCTTGTGACGCGTCAGCCAATCCATACCGAGAATAATGTCGTATGGAGCCATGACTATGCAGATTAAATCTGCCTCAAATTCCTTACCCTGAATGGTAATCGGAAAGTCGGACAAATGCTTGGTTCCCACCAAACGTTCTCCATTAGGAAGATTAACGACGAAAGGGTCGCACGAGTCATTGCACACTAAGTCTAACTTGCTAACACAGCTATCCGAAATAAAGGAATGCGTAGCACCAGAATCAAACAGAATGCACACTAAAGTGGAGTGAAGGTATAGAGTACCTTGAGCAATCGGAGCGTTGGGTCCATCTGCCTCACGCATCTCGTACAAGCGTTGGCCCTGACTTCCAGAAGCAGCTGGGGCCTTTCCCCTGTTCTAAGCAGTCGTCTGCACTGAAGGGCTAGGAGTCTCGGCAGGCTTAAACCTAGGTCGGTTGCTCTGATGAACTGACCCTTGCTGCGACTCTACTCCCTTCTGCTTCCCCTGCTTGCAGAACTTTTGCAGATGACCATCACGTCCACACCCAAAGCATGGCCTCCTCTCCTTCCGACACTCAGTGCTCTTGTGTCCAGCAGTACCGCAGTTATAACACTGAACTGAACTCCTGGTATGCCCTGACTGATGAGTCGATCCTCCTTGCGTCATCTCCGTCTTAGCTCTGCCGGATTTGGCGAAGTTAGACGGTGGCGCAGGGCGCTTAAAACCACCTCCCTGGTTCTGATTCTGTATCGACTTTTGTCGGTTGTGCCTCTTGGTCGACTCCTCGAGAGTCACCTCCAGCTTATAGGCACAATCCACATACTGCTCCAAGGTAGAGCATGTGTGGTGCACCATTAATGGCTTGATATTCGGGTTCATCCACTCGTGGAAGTACCAGATCTTTTGAGCCTCGCTGGTGATCTCGGCAGTGGCGTACTGTAGAAGATGGTTGAACTTAGATGCCAACTCGGTCACTCTCAGACCATCAGTCTGAGGGTACAAGAACTCTTTATGCTTTTACTCTCTCATAGCACGAGAGAAAAAGCGATCAACGATCTTGGTCTTGAACATCGACCAAGTCAACACTGGGCTCTCAGCCAAACCAGTGCTCTCCCACCACTCGCTAGCCTCCTCCTTCAGCTGAAGACACGCGATATGGACCTTCTCGGCCTCCGTACACTCCATGTTCCTGAACAGCCTCTCCATATGGGAGAACCAATGAGTCACTGTCACTGGCTCCCCTTTCCCGTTATAGCAGTCGGGTCTCATGGAAGTAATGGTCTTAAGAGCGCGACCATAGCTGTCCCTCGCCCTAACGGCAGTCTCCTGAATCACAGGGTTTCTGGGTTCCACAACATCAGGAACTGCTGCATGAATAGGCACCTCTTGTGCTTAAGGCGCACTTGGTCTCAAGACATCAGTAATAGCCTGCATCACGATCCCACGGATCACCTCAACAGCTGCAGCGTCAAACAGCATCGGCGCCTGGGTCTAATCCTGACCTTCATGCCTCTGTTGGACGCGAGACTCAGACTCGTGTTCATCCTGAACACCTCTTCCTGCTGGTCTGGGGTTTTGGCTGGTCCTAGCACCGGCTCGAGTCGAGTTTCTCGTGCTTCTTGGGTTCACCATCTGTTTACCGATCCAATTCCAAGCATTCAATACATTAATATTATGCAACATACTTATGCAATATATCAATGTAAATAAATCACTCCGAATAGATCAACTTGGCATTTTATAGATGAACCTTCGAATTCTTACACAAGTTATACATAAGTTTATCATTCGAGCGTTAGGACAACATTGCTCGAAGATATAAGTGTTTCTCAAAGTACTTGCCGCAATACTGAAATATTACACAAAGTACAACTTGGAATACTAAGAAACGAACTACTACGATAGGCAACGCCACTCCTCCTCAAGGCGTTCCAAAACGTCTCCCATACGACTGGCTACTCGTGCATGGTCTCTTCGGGCTAGGCTCACCATCGAGCTCTGGTGATGGGTTTCGCACCCTGCTTGACCCTAAAGCACATAGTCCTAGCTCAGCCATAGAAAAGTATGGGTCGTCCATGACTGGTCTTTCTATTCCAGCCCTCCTCTGAGTACTGGCGATCAGCTCATCCCTCTGACGCTGCTGTTCTGCGGAGATTTCCTCGCTCTGGCGGAGAATCTCCTGCAGCTCGGATTCCGACCTCCATCTCCTTGGAGTAGGGATAGGCTGAGATTCCCTGTCACTTCTCCTAATACCGTACTCGGTATACAGTGCCTCCCAATCAGCTTCTGACATGGGTGCGTACTCTGGCACTGGTGACAATCCTATACCGGGCTCCTGAATCTGCCCTCCAAGGTCCAACTCTGGATCCTCTTCTGGATCATCCTCTATGGGATCCTCTTCCTCGGGATCATCCTCGATGGGATCCTCTTCCTCGGGATCATCCTCGATCATCTCCTTGTCCTCGACAGGATCTTGCTCAAGCATCTCCTCTTCCTCCTCCTCGTACTCGATCTCCTCGGGAATTGGTCCCAGCAGAAAGTCGTCTTGGTAAACCCCTTGTTCATACCTTGACAACTCGTCTTCCTACTCCCATTCCTGTACTCCCTCCACCCTTGGTGGTGGCACAGGTGCAGGTCTAGGGACCATAGCATTCCTGGCTACAAGGACAACCGACTCGGGGAGAACGTGCTTGACGTCTTCGGGTGGGCTACTCGGGCCTCCAACCTCGAAACATCGCTGAGGTAACGGAAAGTCTAGCCTCGGCTGATCCGCCTATAGAGAAGACATGACTATGAATGGTGTTTTTAAATTCTTTCTAGACATAGAAGCAAGCTTACTATATCAGACTATAGAGAAGACATGACTATGAACGGTGTTTTTAAATTCTTTTCAGAATGAAAATTCAGAGCCCTCTTTAAAGCATTTTCAAAAACGAATAATTGATTTATAAAATCCCAAACCCGTTTTAAAAACCTGGCTCTGATACCACAACTGTAACACCCCCAAAACTTAACCCTTTTGGAAAGGCATTACCGCCAGTGACCCCAGTGTTCCTTACCGAGATCACCCAAGGCTTTACCAAATAAATACAATTTATGAAATGCAATTGATACTCAAAGATTAAGCATTTAATTCCAAAACAAACATTGTCGAGGAAATAAGAGTTACGGGATTACAACCCAATCCCGAATAGGTCAAAATATAGTTTAAACCCAACACAGCGGAAGACTAAGAAAGTAAGTTACAATCGGAGTTATTGTCCAAAGGATCATAACCCGATTAAAGAAATAATTAAAACATTCAAAAACCACTGCCGACTTCATAGTCCTTCTAATCTTCTGAGCTACTTCTTAACTGATGTGCCGAATCAAACGGATGACACCAGCCAACCATGCAAGGGAAAATATTGGTTGGTTAGTCTAAATGAATAGACTAGCAAGGGAACAAAGCAGAATGGTTCGAAGCAGTTGTATTAGGTTAGACTCTTCGTCACTCGAATAACAATCGAGTACGCTTGTCAACCACCATACTCCTACTGGAATACACAAGAGGTATGCACAAGAGAAGATTCTGGAAGACTGAATCTTCACAGAAATCGACTCGAAAGAAGACTCCAACTGAAATGAGTCTTTAAGGAAGCAATGACAAATCTGGAAAGTTACAGAATCATTCAACCATGACTTAAAACTGACTGAGATGCTTCGGTTCACGACCAACCTCATCGCCTACAGCGAATCCAGATTGGAAAGAGAACGTACTACATTCAAGTCAAGACGAGTTTTCCTAACTGCACTGAACTTAGCTGCACTACTCGCCCAAGGTGTATTAATTATGTGCGTCAAGATAGCACTTATCTGGTTTATGTTCCAAAAACACACACCACGTTATAGACTTTTACATGTGTACCCCACCAATGGGACGACACATCTTAGTATACGTTTCGTCGAGAGTGACGTATACCGAAAGGTTTGTGACACCAGCTAAGTGTCCTGTCTCTATACACATGTGTAAGAGACCGATCATGATCTTAGAATAGTACCAGATGGGGACGAGCCATCCCGATACCAGATTATAAAAAAACGACTGGACAGAGTCCGAGTAACGTTCCTATCTAACAGTGCTAACTAAACAGTTACAGCACCACAACATTTACAGGATAAATCCACATAAAGGCCCGAAAGGCGATCACAGATAATAGCGTTGTTCTAGCAGATATACAACCTATTATATGATTTTCAAAACAGTTTATCAAAACCATTTCCAGACAAACAGAATATTCATTCCAAATTAATTACTCAGATAAACTACTGATAATTAATGTAAATATGGAACGAAAGAGCAAGAGCGAACCGCCACTTGCCTTACTCCGCAGAATAGTCTAAAGACGTCACTGGATTCCGGGCTCGACACGGTACAGCTCTGACAGCACAACGACCTTCGAGTCGACCCATAAAAGGAACCCTAAGTTAGATCCGACATAAACAGTACGAATCTAAACACGGCAAAAGAACACGAAAGGAAAGACGCCACGACGACAACCGACCAAGCCAAAGCCACGAAGGCGTTCTGGGCACTGGCGGCGGTCGCCGTTCTTGGCGGCGGTCGCCGTTAAGAACACGGCCGACTGAAATGAGAGAAACTCACCCCAAAACACGAGCGGTTTGGCCTCCTTCGACTTGCTTTGGCTTCTAACCTCCAAGGCTAACCAAAAGCTTCACAAAGGCACTCTGGAAACACACCAAAACAACACCGGCGAGACCTCCGGCGAGCACAAGAAAACCGGCGAAAACAAAACTCCTGCGAGAGGCGAATTTGGCAGAGGTTTGGTGCTGGGATGGCTCAAAACCTCACCCCCAACACCTCCTTTTATAGCCAAAGTGTCTGAAGCGATCAACCAAACCCTGAGACGCGGCCGAAAGCAAGATCGGCGCCCTTGATTTCTGTCGGCGACCAACGGGCAATGCCCACTGGACAATCACGGCGGTCGCCGTTTTTGCCTGCGGCGGGCACGCGGCGGTCGCCGTAAACGTGGCGGTCGCCGTTGCCAGGTCTGTCGCGGCCAGCTAGAAGCTGACAAGCTGACTCCTCGGGCCCAACCACGGCGGTCGCCGTTTTCCCCTTTTCCCGCCCATTCGGCTTTGAACGAGCATGACGATAAACCGGGATAAAAATTATCGTACGCGAACGACAATTTAAAATTCAAGGCACCTTGTCTGTATATTATTTCACTGAGAAAAATATTACAGATATAGAGCACATTACAGAATGTCTCAAGCTACCTGAATTAAATCCGACGTACACAACGGGTTCTCGGGAAAATTCCATAATTCCCAAAATAACCTTACAAAAATACGGGGTATCACAGAGTATCTTCCTTAGGATGTTCCTCGGGATTTTCCTTAGAGTTCCCTTGGAAATCACTTCCATTTAAACGTCGTTATTACTATATTTCGTTGGCCTACCTTAACGGCTCAACGAACTCTACCATAGGTTCATCCCACAAATTCTCATACGGAGGCAAATCCCGACTGCATCGAGCATTAATCCTCTGTATCCATTTTCTCAACAATGAATGTCAACGACTATGACATCATACTTAGACATCAAAACTCCTAAGAGTGATTCCTTAATTATCCCATATATCAATGTAATAAAATCACTTAGAATAGATCAACTTGGTAATTCTATAGATGAATTATGAACATAGAGCACATGATTCATCTACACTAATCTCCCGAGCGTTCACACCAAATTACTCGGAGATTACAACACTATGATATTAAGTACTACCAACTCAGGAAGTACATACTTGATACCTTCGAGGGAACTACTAGGTCCTCCAACCTCGAAATATCTTTGAGAAACAGGGAAATTTAACCTTACTAGAGATGATAGAATCATCTCGGCATCTTCCGAGTCCTTTCAAAAGAATATGCAAACACCTATGTCTTACAACAACAAGAATAGGTCAGTCTTTCTAGATATAGAGGTAACTCTCATACCTCTCATATCAGACTAAAGAAGGCACGACTATGAACGGTATTTATTTCAAATTCGTTTGGAAGGCATTTTCCAGTTCAAAACGGGAAATAGTTTTAGAAGGATAAAACCTTTCAAAACACCCAACCTGTTTTAAAAACAAACTTTAGCTCTGATACCAAATCTGTAACACCCCCAAATTTTAACCCATTTGGAAATGTATTACCGCCAGTGACCTCGGTTTCCACACCGAAGCCACCCCAGGCTTTACCATTGAAACACAATTCATAAAGAACAATTATGATACAAAATGACCATAACTTGCATTTAAAACATAGTCGCGGAATTTCAACACAATTCCAAATGCGACAAAATACAGAGTTATTACAATACAGCGGAAGACTTAAAATAATTTACAAGAGTATTGACTTCAGTAGTCAACGCCCAAAGATCGTAGCCTGATTAAAACATTTTCAAATACCGTTCATCCTCATAGTCGTTCCGGCCTTCTCAAATCCTCAACTCACCTAATGTGTCGAAACGGGCGGACGACACCAACCATGACGATGCAAATAACAAAAAATACAGGGGGTTAGTCTAAAGAATAGACTAGCAAGGGCACAAAGCAGAAAGTTCGAAGTAGTTGTATTAGGTTAGACTCATCGCTTCTCGAATAATAACCGATCAGGATAGTCAACCACCATACTCCTACTAGAATATATGAAAAGGCATGATCAAGAGATGATTCTGGAAGACCGAGTCTTACAGCAATCAATCCCAAAAGAAGACTCCAATGAATTAAGTCTTATCGGAAATATGACAAATGTCTGGAACATTAATTAATCATTCAAGCGTTCAAAAACGACTTGATGTTTCGGTTTACGACCAACCTCACCGCATAAAGCGAATCCAGATTGGAAAGAGAACGTACTCTGATCAAAGTCAGGACGAGTTTCCTAGCTGCACTATTGCCTAGCTGCACTACTCGTCAAGGGTATATTAATTGTGTGCGACAACGGCACTTATCTCATTTAATTCCAAAACGACCATCACGTTATAAGCTTTTAAATCTCCTCACAAGAGATATCGGATCTTCTCACAAGAGATATCAGATCTCCTCAAAAGAGATATCAGAGGGAATAAATTCCAAAAGATTTGGCACTAGCTAAGTGTACCAACCCTGAGTAATGGCATGGTCATGACCTTAGAGAGTACTGGGAAAAAATCCACCAAGTACAAGTTATAAAGAAACAGCTAAACCCCCACAAGGTACATAGCGTTCCTACGAATACTCGTGCTAACTAAACAGTTCAACACAGTAATAATCCACATCACAGCCATCAAGGCCAACATCAAAAACATATATCTATACTAGCGTTGTTCTAACAGAATACAACCTAGTATAATACTTTTTATTATTCACATATATAATAGCGTTGTTCTAACAGATATACAACCTATTATAATATCATTTTTTTAATCATATCATTTAACAAAACTGTTCCCAATGCAAACAGTAAATCATCCCAAATTAATTAACAACTAAATAATTGATAATTAATTGAAGTATGGAATGATGAGCAAGAGCGAACCGCCACTTGCCTGGAATAGATTCGGCGATGAATCTAGACAAGACGACTACCAAAAATATCATTTCCAAGGATATGGCTTAAGCTTCAGATAACTCCAACTGATTACGAGTCCATACGTGATTCAGCAGATCACGTTCTAACGCTCGTATAATTTCGGGTTAAATCTGGACCGGAAGGGTTTTGGGCTAATCGGCCCAACAACAACACAATTCAACAAGGGGGGCCCACTCTACTGTTCATCATCTTCCATCTCCAATCTACGTAACAACAGAAGCAGAGCAACAACAGAGCACAGCAACAACAGGGGATCGGCGGCAACGCAGCTCGGCGTTGGGCTTTGCCGGAGGAGCTTCGCCGTCTCGTCGCCGGGAAGAAGCGGCAGCAACCAGCAAACAACAGCAACAACGGGCAGCAGCTCATCGGCGATCTCAGCCACCACACGACCACAGCGGCCATGAACTGCACCCACACCAGCTCCGCGCAGCTCGACCGCAACAACACCAGCAGACCCGCAACCAACACCGCTCGGCACCAACAGCACCAGCCCGGAATAGGGGAGGGGCAGAGGAGCTCACCGAGAGGGATGACGAACCACTGAGCTACACAGGAGGCGGAGTAGGGGATGGCATGGGTCTTCGATGCCGACGGGAAGAGGACCGAGAGGGGAGCCGGGAGAGAGAGCTCAAAGAGAGGAGATGGGAGAAATGAGGTTTGGTGCCCATCATCCCCTTCATATCGGCTCCATATATAGTTGAAGGAGAGGCAGCTTGCTGTCAAAAGAATTGACATCTGCCCAGACAATTTTACACCGCGGGGAGTATCGTGGCAGGAGGGCGAAAATTCGTGGCAGTGCCATGAGAAATGGTATGGGTTTTAAACCCCGAAAATTATATGTTTGTATCCAAACAAATATTATAAGTCCCGAAAATACATTGAATGTATTTTATACCACTCAGGGAATTATTTCGGATATCATGGATGTTACGAAAAATCCAAACTCCACTAAAAGCGAAATAATTAATTTGAACGAAGGTTGGGAAAATTACCCAAATATCCTTACTAAAAATTATGGGGTATTACAACATCATTCTTATGTATCAAAATTTTGGATGAAATCTGAATTGGTAATTTCTCTATTGTATGTCATTTTTATCTCTTAAAATATTGAATGTGCTTCTTGTATATATATAACTCACGAATCAAAATTCTGAATGAAGTTTGAATTGGTAATTTCGCTATTGTATATCATTCTTATGTCCTAAAAAAAATGTGTTTTTTGTATATAAACCTTACAAATTATTTTGTATTACCCGGTGTATTGTATATCATTTAGTGGGATGACTCGTGCTTTGCACCATGTTGTCTTTTATCTTTTAGTTATTTTTATTTTTAAAATGTGTATATAAGAAAATTTTCATTTTATATGTTAATAATCATTTTTATATGATAAGTGACTATATAATTATTTGTTTTATAAATTATAATAATATCATTCATAGTAGATATAATGATGATCCTATATTTGATTTAGTGTGTCTTTTAAATAATGAAAAGTACATCATTCTTATGTATCAAAATTTTGGATGAAATCTGAATTGGTAATTTCTCTATTGTATGTCATTCTTATCTCTTAAAATATTGAATGTGCTTCTTGTATATATATAACTCACGTTTATACTGTTTTAACGCCATAATGCAGACTGACTTGTCATGAGTTCTTACATATGGGCCAGCGTGGATAATTGCTTATTAGCAAAATGTTGTAACAACATATCGGCCCAGTATTAGTAAACTCATTTGGACATCTAAGCGGTCATTCTCCTACAAATGGGTTGCTTTACTACACATTCTAGATGGCTCTTTGGGCCCATTAAGTATGAAACTGACCTAATTTTTATATTTTAGGGGTTTAAAAGCTAGCATTAAATGTCAAGAAAACCAACTTTTAAATAGATATAGATAATAGTTTAACGGACACATTTTCTTTAGTATGAACCTTTGACAATTAAATAGTTATTTAATATAAAATCTACTACCTTCTCAGTTTTACCTAAAAAGGAATTTAACAATTCTATTCCTTTTATTTCAAATCACAAAGTACAAACAAATTAAAACTTTAAAGTTCCCTACACGTACACACTAGAAAACTCAACCTTATTATCCATATCTAAATATAATCTACCCACGACCACATTCAGGTTCTCTCTCCTCTGTGAGAGAAACCCATTTCCCTCCTCGTGAGGGTTTCTCCCTCCGCCGTGAGGGTTTCGGCCGCCGCTGTACATGCTTGTAGATCTGTGCTTCCCTTCCGCCTCTTCTGCTTTCCCACCGCTGCTCCTCCGTGGTCCGTCGCTATACATGTTTCCCTCTTCCTTCTTGTACAGGTTTCCTTCTTCGTCGCCTCCTCTTTTCCTGTTCTCGGCCGCCGTGGTCCGCCGTTGCTCCTGCTCGGTGGATTTGCTCCGGTTGCCTCTGCCAATCCTCTGCATGCAGTGCCTGATTTTGATCTGGTTGGCTCTGTTTTGTGCGTTTTTGGCCGTCTGGGTTGATCTTGGTTTCGGCGTCTTCTTCAGCTTTGAGCGCCTTCGTCGGAAAGCTTATGGAGTTCGGATTAGGGGTTCTGTATTTCTCCCTGCGTCACCTGTTGGCGCCGGTTGTGCCGTCCCTGTATTTGGGCTTCTGTTCTTTTGGCTGCCGATCTTCTCCAGCGCCTCTGGGTCTTGGGCAATTTCAATTTTGAAGTTCTTATGATCTTGCCTAGATTCCCCTTGTTTTAATTTCTTTGGTCTTGTTTGTTCTAGTTTTGTTGTTTCTTTTACTGTCTTGTCTGTACAGTTTGTTGCTTGTTTGTGGGTTGTTGACTCCTTTGGTCTGTCTTGTCCTTTATTTCAATCTGATGGATCTTGTACAGTTCTTGGGAGTAAGCTTTTAAAACCAAGTACTGTTGATGATCTTTTGGCTGTAAAGGATCTGGCTAGACTGGTTGTAGTTTTTCTTGTTCTGTCTATTGAATCAATGACTGTGATAGGGAGTAAATCCTTAAAACCTAGCACAATCACTGATTTCTTAGATTCTAGAACTACTACTTGGGGTCTTTTTGGCTTATTTCTTAGTGTTTTGTTTTCTTTCCTTGCCTTGTTTGACAATGGTGTGTCTTCCTTCTCTGCCCTTTGGGGGCCAGCTCTGTTTCTCTGTTGTTGTTGTAATGTTTCCTTGTTATATTTAATATAGTTGGTCTTTTTTCTCAAAAAAAAAAAACCTTATTATCCCTACTACATAATTAAACAACTTAAAAAGTAAGCTCAAATCACCCTAGAAACAGCTAATGCGACCTCTGACCCTTAAATAAGCTCCAAAGATTGCACCTTGTATGTTCCCTCTTCAAAATCTTGAAAACGTGTAAATGACCTAGACTAGCAAGTGCTCCTTTTAAATACTACAAATATGAAGTAATATATTTTTTCAATTGGGATATGTTTGGATTATGCATTATCAATGTCATTTTTGACATTATAATGTCAGTTTTTGACATTATAATACGTAATTCAAACAAATCCTCAATGTCAAAAGATAATATTTTATCTACGCAATCATTTACTAAAATTCGGATCACGTGATATTATATTTATAAAAGATATATGTTTCCTAAAACACAATTTCATTTTATTCTACCCAAATTTTTAATCCTTACTTCCCAAGTCTTGATATTCTTTGTTAAACTAGCTTAGTTTTCGTCAGGACCGATCCTGATTAGGTGCAAGGTGAGCATTGCAGGAAGCCTCAAAATTTAGTTGGGCCTCTAAAAGTCCTTAAGCCCAGTTAACAATTTATTACTTTGTTGTACAGAGAGTAATTAATTCATTTTTTTGTCTCTATTTTGAGATAATGTTGATGTTCTTTTTTTTGTACAATGCAGTAGTGCTTTGGAATTAATAGCTCCTATTTACCGCACTATATTTTTCCAAGACAATTCCTCTTCCCAATTTTCTTCAATAAAATGTTCTTACTAATAACCATCTTCTTGTTTCATCATTTTGTTTTCTAGTTCCTAGATCTTGTTTTAAGAAATATATTCATTTTAGGAATTAGTAATCACAATTTGAGGAAGAATGTATGTTTTTATGATGAATATATACCCAATTAGTATATTGTAATTCTATCATGGTCAAATAACTTTAAGTTCACACAATCATGTGTTATGTGTTTTAAGAAATTGGATCAGATGCAGAGCATCTTCAAGGTGTAAAATGCGGACCACATTTGGGTCGTTCATCGCGTTTCATCGTGCGGTCGGTGCCCGTATTATTTGCTACATGATCCACAAGGAGGGGCACAATCGTCATTTCACCATTCATTCCTTCCTCCTCCGCGTCTTTGCTCTCACGCAATGGCGATTTTGGCAATTTTCCTCCACAAATCGCCGTTGTTACACAACATCATCTCACTCTCCTTCTTTGATTTTTATCTGGATTCTTTGCTCGATTCCATTAAGAAAGACACATTCTGTGATTTCCGCGCTTCGAGTTTGTGAACCACCATGGATAATAGTAAGTATAATGTTGATGTGCCCTAGCTTCATCACGTTTTCTTTTTGCTTTTTGCTTGTTTTAATGGTTCATTCTTCTTTGTGATCTTGTTGTTATTTGTTTGTGATTAATTAATCTTTTCGATTTCGCACATAAATAACCATCGATGTTGAATCAGTTAAAAATATAGGTTTTTTTTCCTTCCTTCGAATGTGTTTGTTCTGTTGTGTTTGTGATTTCTATTGTTGTTGTTTTTCCTACTCATTTTGTGTTGTTTAATGTGTTCATTCTACATTAGTCTGTCTTTGTTTGTTCGTGCTACTAGATTTCGTTGTTTTTAGATTCACGGAAAAAATTCAAGATCAATGTTGTCATCTCATGAACCTAGTGCTCATTACTAATGAACTTGCATTCAACTTCTTATGAACCTATTACAATCATTTTGCATCTTGTTTGGTTGTGCTTAGGGCTGAGCACGGGCCGAGAAAACCGAAGCCCGAACCGAACCCGACCCGAAAAACCCGAACCCATATGACTTCGGTTCGGGTTTCGGGCCGAATATTTTAGGATTTCGGGTTCGGTACGGGTTTGGGTTCGGTTTTTAGTGTGTTTTTATGTACGAATGTTGTTTCAGCCCGAACCTGAATCGAACCCGAACATTCGGTTCGGTCTTCGGTCCCATTTTTTTAGGGTTTCGGGCTTTTCGGGTTTGGGTCAGTTCGGGTCGGATTTAGGCCCGTGCTCAGCCCTAGTTGTGCTACTAGGTTTCATTGTTGTTAGATTCACACAATCAATTGATTATCAGTATTCTCAACTCATGAATCTAGTGTTCATTAGTGATGAACTTGCATTTAATACCTTATGAACCTAATATTAACATCTTGTCTCTCTGTTTTCAGTGTCTACATCTGCCTCTGTTGAACCTGGCTGTGAAGTATCTTATGGATCTAGCTGCCCTAGTCTTGAAGAAGTTCCATTAGATGAGGGTGATTCACAAGCAGACTACGAGGCTCATTTATCTCAATGTGGTTCGATATACTATGTTCCAGTTTGCTCTGCCTCTATCAAACTAGTGGTAGGAATGAAATTTAGTACGGTAGAGGAAGGCGTTGTGTTTTACAAGCAATACGCTTTGGAGTGCGTATTTGATGTTCGACATGGATGTTCGCACAACAAAGACGGAGTTGTTTCGTTGAAGTATCTATTATAAAGCAGGGAAGATTTCAAGCAAGGAAAAAACAAAAAACGTCTTCGTACAAGGGTGTCGAATAGGGTCGGTTGTAAGGCCAAATTCACCCTTCGTTTGGATGGCAGCCTAGGGTACAAAGTAGTTTCTTTCGAAGGATATCACACTCACAAACTCGTCATCGATAGTCATAGGAAGTTTATCAAGATGTGTAGGAAGATGGATGTGGGGCACAAGAAACTTGTTATGAACTTTGAAAAAGCGAGCATCGGTCTTGTGAGGTCCTATCGCATATGCAAGGAGATTGTCGTGGGCTTCTCACACGTTGGTGCTTCTTCGGTTGACTTCAAGAACTTCCGATGAGATATGTTGGCTTACATAGGTGGTTCCAATGCGCAGATGATGATTAACAGATTCTTCAAAGAAAGGCACTATCCTCTGTGTTTTATTTCAAGTACGATGTCGACTGCACCGACCGCTTGACCCAACTATTCTGGTGTGATCCCGTCTCGCAGAAGAACTTTTTGCTCTTTGGTGATGTTGTATCATTTGACGCGACTTATCGAGCGAATAGGTCATTTTAAACACTTTATCCCTTTTTGTTTTGTCTACTTGTATCTTGATTTGTAGAGTGTAATTACTTTATTTGTTGATGAACCTATAGTAAAATGTTTTGAACCTTGAAGCATTATTTCATGAACCTTATGATACCACTTGTCTGCTAGTTGTTGCTTTCATTTCATTTGTCCATGAACATGAGACATAAACGTCTGAACCTTTCACCCTAGTGTGTATGCACATATCTCTCATACACGTGAACCTGTTTGTTTGCTATTGATTTAGAATTTATCTATAAGCTACAGGTACAATCTGATCTTCATTACTTTCACCGACGTCGATCACCACAAGACGAGTGTTACGTTTTGTGCTAGATTAATATTCAGAGAGGACGCAGGATTGTATGTGTGGCTGTTGGAGAAGTTCAAGGAAGCGATGGTTCACGAGCTGAAGATTATTGTGACGGACTAAGACCTATCCATGAAGCTTGCGATTGAGTAGGTTTTCCCACACCTTCACCATCAGCTGTGTATGTGGCATGTCATGAGCAAACTTTTGAGGAAGACGAAATATGATACTGAGATAGGTGAGGTGTTCCGGAGCAAGCTCAACAGCATCGTTGGAGCCATGATTTGGAACCTTCAGAGTTCGAGGCACGCTGGATGTCGTTGTTGGACGAATACCCATTGTTGAATCGAAGGTGGTTCGACAACATGTTTGCTATTCGGAAGTACTGGATTCCAGCTTACTTCAGAGACATTCTCTTTGGTGGTTTGCTCCGTACTACGTCCATTTCTTAGTCGGCCAAAAGTTATTTTGGATACTTTAATGACAAATATTATCGCATTGTCGAGCTTGCTATGTATTTTGACATTGCTATGGATACTCAGAGACACCATCAAGAAAAGCTGAATCACGAATGCTTGACGATGGTTCCAAAGTTGAAGACTCCTCTAAGTTTGGAGAAATACGCCTCTGAGGTGTACACGTTGTCTATGTTTCTACATCTTCAGAAGGAGATTTGTGTTGCTTGCTACTCGTGTTGCATGGTCTCCATGTCGGACATCAATGGTATGAAAGTATATGCCATTAAGGAAGGCGACCTAAAAGCATTGGAGGTTGAACATCTGGTAACGGAGGACGCCTTCATATGTAGTTGCACGATGTTTCAACGTATTGGATTGCCTTGACGGTATATGATTTCGTCTTCAAGAACTTGTGTTTGGATAGAATCCCAACCAAATACATCCTTACGTGATGGACAAAGGATGCCACCATAAACCCAATCTTCACAATTGATGATATTGTAGTCAATCAGTGCGTGGCTATTGAAGAAAAGGAGTTGCTTATGAATGACGTTATTTTCGACTTTTACAGTTGCGTGGGGTTACTAGAAAACAAGCCAGATCTGTTGAAACAATTTTCATCCCTTTTGAAAGAGAAAAAGGCCTCCATATTGAGTACGGGCGGGGATTCTTCTAGCAGTGCTACTTCGAACCGACATCATTTGGAGACATATGCGGGCGTTGAAATTCCCTTCTGAGGTTAACATTCTGCCACCGGAGCAAGCTAAAATGAAAGGAAGTGGCAAGTGTATCCGTAGTGGTCGAGTGATATCCATGGCTGCTAGCCGTTCCGGACAAAGGCGTTGTGGGAGATGCAAGAAGTACACCACTCACAACAGTCGTACTTGTAACGAACTGCTAGATTCTTAGATGTTTTTCTCAAGTTAAATCACTTTTAACAAATAATTAAGTAGTTTGTGTGGAACATGTTCTCTTGTTTGTTACTGTTTTTCTCTCATGGATTATAAATGTTGGTTCCAGTTGTTCTTCATAATTTCATCTTATTCATCCTTCGCTTGAACTCACATCCCACATATTTTAAATCCTATGAACCTTTAGCTTATCATTCATGAACCTGCAACATAACACTTATCAACCTGCCACAATATCTTATTTGAAACCACACTTTGTATTATATGAACCTACATGAAAAAGAATATGAACCTCAAGACCAGAAACTTGAACTTTATACACCATCTTCATGGACCTCCTAAATTTGCTACTTGAACTCACATGCATATTATATGAACATGTAAGTTCAAGTTCATGAACCACCCAACTAAAAACTATGAACCTACCACAATATGTACTTGAACCCGTATATTACATTATATGAACCTCTTTTGTAATGAACTTGAATATGAAAACACATGAACCTCGTACAATAACTTCATGAACCTTCTAATGCACGTACTTGAATACAGTGCCCAGTTTCTATATTATATGAACCTTAAAGTTCATCTTCATGAACCAGCAACTCAGTATTAACTTCTACTACAATTTAAAGCATTTTATGTGTTTATATGAACATGCCTTCCCTTTTTTGTGCCCACTTTTGTTATCGGTTTTGGTCGTAATGTTTTTTTGTTCCACTTGTTCTCTTCCAACACGTGATGTCATTCTATTGTATTTATCCTTTTTTTTGTGTTCTACTGACGATGTCATGTTATTGTTGCTTTAGGAACACGATCTTTCATAACTAGATTTATAACATTATGAATAAGGTTCATACGATGAATTTATTTTTTTGTATGAATCTAGATGAGTTAATCAATGAACCTTTATGAGTTAATCAATGAACTTATATGAGTTTAACAATGAATCTGCTATCCAAAATACAGAACCCTACATATTACTTGAAAACAATTATGAGCATAACTCACATAAAGATGTCTTAACACCTTACTTAAAGGTTATTGTCTGACACAAGTATCATGACTTCAAAACACACAATCCAATTTCTTAGAAAACACCTACTGCCTTGCCTTTTTAAAACACCTAGAACAATCCTAACATATTAACCACCTAGTTCTCTCTGCTGACTTCTTTTTCAATACTCTTTTCATTTGTGATCCTCTTCATCACCTCAGCCTTTAATTTATTGACGTCTGAGCTAATGATGGCATGAACATACGTCATCCTCTATGCTTTGATGCACTTTTTCTTGTTTCTCTTATTCATTTCAACTTCTCACTTCTCATTTGGTGATCCCATGTACATATCCATGTGCCTCATAAAATACACTATAGAGTTGAGCTTGTCTTCGGGTTCTGCCCATGGCAGAGGCACAGTTGAGGCTTTTTTTCTTGGCAGTGAGGAGCGCTTTATACCTTTTGTGCAGCTTTGTAGTGGACATGTATTCTGCAAGTAGCTTGGTCTGTATAATAGCAGAGGAGAAATTGTTTTTTTGTGATTACAATTTCATGTTCTATACAACTGAAAGTGCTAAACTCAACATTTTCAAGTCTTTGTGCACTTATTGTCCTATCTATTGTGCCTGCATACCGCTCCATGCTTCTGTCGTTGTGTACATTGTCCTGAACATGGATTGTGGCATTCTTTATGTCAAGCGAGATGACATAGAAGTGATCATTGTTCGCCAGTATTGGCATAAAAATCTACAAAAGCGTAGTTTTAGAACACAAATAAACACTTGACTCCGAAATAGATTTCCGGTTTTTGCAGTTTCAATGATTACCATGTCAACATCTCCCATTTGCCGTCCATGCACCATTTCACAACAAAATTCAAGTTTCTCATGAAGTCGTGTAGCTCATTCTTCCAGTGCATTTTTTGTGTTCCAATGCACACATTTTATTATCATTTTATGACCACATATGCACATGTATTCCATCATCCATGAACCTCACAGGTTCATGGTTTAACTTAATGAACCACAAAAATAAAACCTATGAACCTACCAAAATTGTCACTTGAACCCGTATATTACACTATATGACCCTTTTTAGTCAAATAAATCTACAATAATTAACACATGAACTTGAATATGAAAACTCATGAACCTCATACAGTAAGTACATGAACTTTCTAATGCACCTACTTTTATTCTATCATCCATGAACCTCACATGTGTATTCCAATCCACATGCACAAAAATGAGTTCATGAACCTAAAGTTTAATCCGTATGAACCTTACATCATAAATTTCTAAACCACATACTCAAACATATATTCCCAATCCAACACCTTAAGCAAACCACAACATATATGTTTCCTATTCAATATGTCACATTTCATTCACTTTCAGCATACTAACACACGCAATATGAATGAATTATTTGAATAACAAAGAAAATTAAATATTTCTGAAATGAATTTGCTATAAGAACTCTTACGATGTTGAGTGTATATACGAAGGCCCTGTTAGGCTTGTTGTTGCTTCTATCTCGTTCATTGTAGTTCAAAATAATACTCCAAGCATCAACAACCTTGTAGTAGACATCCATATCCATGCTACTGAACTCAAGCCTTGTGGTTTTTTGTATATTGTCTTGAAATACCAACTCACTATTCAATGAGTAAAAAAACCCATTTTACACCTTTAAAAGTCCTCAACAGTAGATTGTTTTGTTGTCATTAAAATTCAGACAGACATTTAAAAAAACAAGAAAAAAACAAACTTATCAATCGTCGGTTACTTTTGTGTCCATGTACTCCCAAACAGTCTTTTGCTCCTCACTTGGCTTTGCCAAGATTTCTAGCTACTTTTCTGTTCTTATACGGGCTCTTTAGTGTCTCGGCTGGCTTCTTATGCCTCGGCCCATCAACCTGTGCCTGTGTAATTATGAGCTTGCCTTTCCTGTTAACATGTGTCAACTTATATGTTAAAATCCTATAACATTGTTGTTTCACACAAATAATAACATATATTTTAGTTTTATTTCTTCACCAAACTTTTGTTCCTCGGCCTTCTCTATTGGTTGGTTGTCCTTTTCATCCACCTTCTTCTTGCCTTTGCCCATTTCCTTTTTCAGTTTAAGAAATGAAGAAGTTAAACAATGTAGTGTGATATAGTAAGTTCAAACAAAAACCCAATATCAAAAAACCTTACTTCATCCTTTTTTCGTTCTTCTTTTTCTTTTGTTTGTTGTTGTCCCTCCTTGTATCCTTCTCCCATAGTTTCCTCCTTGGTCATGCCCCATGCACACACAATATCTAGCTCTTCCGAGCTAATGAGTTTGAAATTAGGCGGTGTGAGAGCCTCACACATGTTCTTGTTCTTTTCCTTTGTTGTTTCATGTTCGTGTATCGATAACGTACTCTTTAGTCCCTTCACTTGCATCCTTATTTGTGTCGACTTGATCGACCATATCTCTTCCGGTCTCTTTGGATGTTCCTACCACATCTCCTTCTTTTTCTTTGGTTGTTTCTTGTGGTTCTTTTGTTGGCTCCTCAGTTGGTGCTGTCAAACCCTCTTCTTATGTCTCCCTTGCTTTCTTTGGTTCCGTACCAACTTCTACTTCCTTATTTCCCGCAGCACCATATTGTTTGGCCTTTTCCACACCAACTATCACTGTCTTTTCTGTTTGAGTCATCCATTTGCTCATGTGCCTTCATTCTCATACTCCCTTATACATCATTATCATCCCCCAGCCTTGTTCATTTATGTTGTAGTTCGATGGTCTAGCACCATCTGTAGAAACGCTGACCCTAGCCTTTGCTTTTGCCTTCTCAACCTGCTTAAGGCACTCAATGAGATACGGGTCAGACCATAACGGATGCTCTGTGTCGTCCCATATTTTCTCAAATTCAGACTTGTCCTCCTCCTCTTTCTTCTTCCCCGTGAGTGCTTGTGTCTTGATCATGCTCTTCACCATCTAGTCTCCCTTGAATTCTTATAGTAGATCGTCTACCATACTAGCAATGTCGAGTGTTGCGTTTGCTAAGGTTATGTTATTCTCAGTAAACTTCATCAACCAGTCCTTCATCCATGAAAACAATACAAGATGTTACTCATATTAAAAAAAAACATGTTCAATTAAAATTGTCTTAACATTTTTATCACACATCTCACATATACATATGAACCTATAGGCAAACTTACATGAACCCATATACACAAATCTATGAACCTACTATTACAGATACTTTAAACCACACTACACAAGTTGAAGTTAATGAACATGTATTTGCATATTCATGAACCAACATTTACAAACCTATGAATCTTGCACATTTTGAGCTTACATCCACGCAAAATAATATATAATCATTTACTCACATGAACCTCTGTTTTAAAGAACATGAACCTGAAGACCAAAAATCATGAACTTCATACAAAACACACATGAACCTTCCAAAATAATTACTTGAACTCATATTCCTCATATTTTAGATTACGTGAACTTTTAATTTTATCGTCATGGATCACCAAATTGCAATCTATGAACCTAGCATTCCATCCACCTGAACCCATACATTATACTTATGACCATTTATTCACATGAACTTACAGTTAAAAGCATATGAACTTGTAGTCCAAGAACCATGAACTTCATAGAGTAAATGCATGAACATTATGACAGAGTTACTTGTAGAAAGCTTGGTCCAAAGCTATGCATCTTTCCTTTCCCTTTGTCCCTAACTCTTGTCCCTCCTTCCATGGCAGCCTTGCCCTTGTCTTGTACTATCCTTCCACGCCCAAACCCTCTGAGCTTTATCTCATCTTTTTGACGCTCAGCCAGGCTCTCGTCTGTCCACCCTAAGACCATGAGGGAATTGACCGGAGTGTTTTTTCCTAGGATATATACTCTATCAACATACAACAACTGATTATATGAACAACACACGGAGTTAGTGCAGATATACGAAGATATTATGTAATATTAAGCGGTTTTATGTACGCACACGTACCACTAGAAAAAAGGATTGGCCCTCTGAAGAACATGTCCTTCTTTTCTTCCCATTCTGGCTTTGTGTTCACCAAGTTATCGATGACAAACTGACACCAGTTTATGCCTTGTATGTCATCGATGTCGTCCACCATCAATTGTACCATGATTCTCCCTTTTTGGTTGCTCTCAATGAGCACACTCATGAAGAACATGAGGAAAAGCCTAATGAACCACGCCCTGTCGCTGCACAGAAGTATTTCCGCAGCCACACTCGTTGGCCGGATATCATCGTAATCCTTAAAGTAGAGCTTTCATTCCTCGATGATCTCGTGGTCTCTTTTCTCATCCATCGCCTTACAAATGCTCATTTTCCTCTAGGAATGCCGAGGACACGGTGCATCTCGTTGTCATTGATATCAATGTAAGCACCATCTTCCAATATTATTGCGCACTTGGTGATATCGAAATGGGCGATCACCCAATAAGCCAGTTGTTTAGGGACTGTCTTCAGTTTCAATTCTAAAAGGATCCCAAACCCTACCTTTCTAATGCACTCCTTCTTGTCCTCGGGCAATACCTCTAATGTCTCCACGAATAGAAGAGGCACATTCCTTATGCTCAAGCTCTCGAAGCACTTGTTTCCTTTTTGTCGTCTTTTTTCTTGTTTTTTGTAGCAACAGTTGCCAACTGCAACTTCTTCTTTTTCTTCTTCGGAGTTGTATTCTTGTCCTTCTTGTCTTTTTTTGGACTCTCCGTTTGTTCCCTTTCATTCTTCTTTGAAATGATGAACTTCATGGTCCCTTTTTCCTTGCAAGTGAAGTCCTTGCTCTTTCCTTTTCCCTTTTTATCCACCTTGTCCCGAACGGTAACAATCTCTTTGCCCTTCGCCTTGCTTGTCATCCCCTTTGAAGTTGTTGGTCTCGGTACTGCCTTCATTCTTTTGTCCAGTACAATCATTTTCTCGACGACAATCTTGGTTTTTTTGCTATAGACTTTGATGTCACCTCCCTCTTCATGGCGCATGACTTCCTTTTGCTGACTTTTATGACAGCCCTGATGCTCTCATTCCCTGAGCTGTCGTCATTGGCATCATTATGCAAGTTGATGCTCGGTTCATCCTCGTCCTATTCCATCTCTTGTGAAAGAGTCTTCTCAGCTGAATCATCTTCCTCGGTTTCTGTTGCCTCAGAAGATTTTTCTTTGTAACACCCCCAAATATATCCTTGAAAGGTATTACCGCCAGTGACCTCAGACGTTCTGTCCGATGTCACCCAAGGCTTAACCAGTCGATACAAATCATAAAACAACAGTTATAATACAAATATCATAACTTTCATTCGAACCATAGTTTCAAAATTTCAACATAATTCCAAATACATCAGAAATACAGCGGAAGTCTTTTAAAAGTAAATGACATAAGGTCTTGATCACAGTGATCACCGCCGAGGATCTCAACCTGGATAAACTTATCTAAAACACCATTTGCCTTCATAGTCGTTCTAGCCTTCACGAAACTGCAATCTATCTGATGTGCCGAATCGAACGGATGACACCAGCCAACCATGCAAGGGAATAAATTCGGTTGGTTAGTCTAATGAAAGACTATACAAGGGTTAAAAGCAGAGTGGTTCTAAGTAGTCATATTAGGTTAGACTCATCGCTTCTCGAATAACAACCGATGACGATAGTCAACCATCATACTCCTACTGGAATATACGAACAGGCATGATCAATAGAAGATTCTGAAAGACCGAGTCTTACAACAATCAACCCAACAGAAGACATCAATGAATTGAGTCTTATCAGAAGCATGACAAATGTTGGAGAACATATAATTTCATACAAGCGTTCAAAATGACTTGATGTTTCGGTTCCCGACCAACCTCACCGCACAATGCGAATCCAGATTGGAAAGGGAACTTTACTCTGATCAAAGTCAAGACGAGTTTTCCTAGCTGCACTATTTCCTAGCTGCACTACTCGCCTGAGGGTATATTAATTATGTGCACCAACGGCACTTATCTCATTTAGTTCCAAAACGCGCATCACGTTATAAGCTTTTATCATGATCAGCTCGTCCCGAGACGAGAGATCTTTTGGGAGCAACTCCCAGGTTTGTGACACTGGCTAAGTGCACCACCTCTACACCCGAGTATAGAGGAAGGTCATGACCAACAAGATGGTGTTAGGGGTTTTGTCGCCCTCTTCACCAGGTTATAAAGAAACGACTGGACCTCACAGGGCCCTAGTAGCATTCCTACGAATACTCGTGCTAACTAAACAGTTCAAGCACGCAATAATCCACATCAATGCCCTCAAGGCAATCATCATAAATATATATCTATAATAGCGTTGTTCTAGCAGATATACAACCTATTATAATATCATATTTAATTATATCATTTATCAAAACTGTTTCCAACGAAAATAGTAAATCATCCCAAATTAATTAACAATTAAACAATTGATAATTAATGGAAATATGGAATGATAAGAAAGAGCGAACCGCCACTTGCCTTAGATTAGACGAAAGCTGGAACAAGCTTAGAGACAACGGGTTCCTAGGTCCGAAACAGGGACAGATCCTGGATAACAAATCCCTATGGAACGACCCATAACGAGACCCTAAGTTAGATTCGATAACCAGATATACAAATCTAAAGGAATACGAAAGAATTGAAGGAGCCAAGCCTCACCCAAGACCACAACACCCAAGAAACACACCACGGACTCAGCCCACCGCGGGTGCGTCGGCCTCACCGCGGGTGCGGTGGCCCTTGGCCACGGGGTGCGGTGGTGTTTTGCCGTGGGTGCGGTCAGGAGGCAGGGGCGAGAGGTTTGACAGCGATGATGGAGGAAACTCACCAAATCCAATTCGTTTGACCTTGATTCGATTGGGGTTTGATCTCGAAACACCTTGTTCCTTCAAACACTACTTGGGAGCACCTTCACCACTCAAAGGAAGTTCCGATAATAATCCGGCGAAGCTTCAAACTCATGCAACAATGGAGGAAGGAAATTTCAGAGGAGGAAGAAGAAAGCTCTGCTTTGTGCCATCTTTCTCCTCAAATTCTTCCCCATTTATAGGCCAACAAGGAGCACACAAGCAAGGAGCTGCATCATAGGGGCGCCTACAGACAAGGAAGTGATAAGCAGCTCAGAAAAGCAAACGTTGCAGCGTCTGCAGTTCGGCAAAGCAGGAAAAAGTTGTCGCTAAAGTCGGCACCGCGGGTGCGGCGGGGTGCGGTGGCCGCCTCAGTGACCGCCTCAGGAAATGGCCTTTTGTCCTCTTTGCCCTTTGTCCGTTTTGACCTTTGTCCTTTGTTTACATGTGGTTAAATATTTTTAACCTCGGGTTAAATATATTCGTACACGAACGACTATTTAACCCCGAAAATACGTCAACTGTATTTTATACTACTCAGAAAAATATTACAGATATCAAACATTTGACAGAATGTCTGAACTTCTCTGAAATTAATCCGACTTGTAGTACGGGAGTTGGAAAATTTCCAAAATACCCTTACAAAATGAGGGATATTACACTCTTTCTCTGCTTTTGTTGGTGCAACTTTGTTGCGGTTGCTAACTCGTCTCTGTTGAACAGGTGAAGCTTTGTTGCGTGGGCTCGTGCATGTTTGTTGAACAGGTGAAGCTTGTGTTTGTTCTTCTCTTGATCGGATTGGCTAGCGATTTTCGAAAAGCTAATTTTGCCAAAGGTATTTCCTCTGTAACCATATTTATAGAAAAGTGTTAGATGAGGACTTTGCACTTGAACTTGATATATAAAGCATATGAACCTAATAACAGAAGGTTCACAATCATTAACCATATGCATGAACCTAGTTTCAAGTACATATGAACCTATATTCTTTACCCCATGAACCACAAGGTAATAACATAAGTAGACATAAGCGAACACACAGATGAACCACAACTTTAAATACCATGAACTCTACACAATAAATACATGAACCTCATAACACAAGGTTCAAATACCTTACGCTACTGTATGAATCTTTTATATACTACACATGAACCTAATGTATAATACACGTGAACCTAATACATGTTACACATTCAACTCTGTTGTTGTACTCATGCACATGAAAACCTAGATTTTGTTATTTATAGAACTCATTCATGCATCATCTAACCCTAGAAACTTCGATTATCTCAAATGCGAACTCACTCATCAGTGTCCATGTCATAATAATCTAGTAAACCCTAAATTTCATGGACAGTTCATCAAACATCTTTTTTTTGTTAAAATTCGAAACTCGAACTGATAGAAGTCAAGAAATTGGAGTGTTACTACCTTCTAATTCGGATTCGGTGTTGCTCCTTTGTTTCTTCTCTTCGTTGTTTGACATTGTTTTATTTTGATTGTTCTTCCACGAACGTCTCTTGTTTAGTGCCTCTGTAATGTGACGAGAATCGTGAAATTGATCTTCCTATTGCTTCTCCAAGTTCTTCAACTTCGATCTTCGTCGCTCGATTTTTGGATATGGAAACTGATTTGCCTTCCGTTTTTGCTCTAAATCGTGGAGAAGAGGTGAGTGAAGATTTGCGTAATGGAAGGGTGAAATGCAACCGTCTTTGCGTGTTAATGGAGGCGGGGGTACAACCGTCTAATTCGGCGAAGGCATGTTACATTGCAAAAATGCCACTGCATGAAATCAAAAGTGTGCGCGTTTTCATTCTCCTTCAAATCACAACCTTCAATCGTGACCGTTGATGCTCCCATCCTACGGCTTGGAAGTGGTCCGCACGGTTAGGCACGTTCGCACCAAAATCAGACTGTTTTTTTCTTTGATAACAGAATGTGTTTTTTAATATCTTTATAATAGAAATATTTAGGTATAACTTATTTTCATTTCTTGCTACAAAATATATACATTATTACATACGTTTTTTAGGTTATATAGACAAATAATTAAGAGTGTATTTTTTTCCCAAACTCATCATTTATTGGTCTAAGAGCTAGCTAACTTTAAACATTTTTAAAAAATAGGAAATTTTAAAATATCAATACTTTTCTTAAAAGTTGTGTTAAAATCTAGAACTATGATTAGATCAAATAAAGTATAAAAATAGTATTACAACTTTTACTATTCATGTATAATTAGGATTGATTTATATTAGAACAAGGACTCCGTAATTTATTGAACGACTCTGGTTCTCGTACCATGCACTTGGGAAATAATCATATACTTTTAATGATTAAAACATATTGATTTTGCACATTTTTGTAATTACATATTAAAAAAAGGGGGAATATATCTAAGTTGTGAAAATGTAAATGAGATTATGGAACGAGTATGATAATATTAAGAAGTCTCTATTAATAATCAATCGATAAAGATGAATATGATTTCATACATAGTCATTATGTTGAAATTAAGTCATATATCCGAAAATAAATTGTTTTTGGGGAATCAAAATCAAAAGTGACTAGTTACATAGAAAAATAAAAGGAGAATATTAAAAAAAACATCTTAAGATCGTTACAAATTATGAAAAATATTTTTTGTAGCATACATTTTTTATTCTTGCCACATGTTAAGATATTTAAACCTTTTTTGCTAGAGAAAATATCAGTAAAATGAAGTTTAAAAACATATTATTTTGATTATAATATTTATTTCCTCAAACGCTACTTCCATCACCAAATTATTTATACACAAAAAAGCATTAGAAACTTCCAAATAATGGAGAGTTATGATCATAACATTTGCTTACTAATCATCGACATAATTTACTTCATACCTAGACCTGTCAATCGCGTTGGTTAGGTCGGATTCACATTCTAGTTTGGTAATTTCGAATTGATCCAACAGGTCAAGAGTATCATTTTATTTTAAAATTTTCTTTCATCATTACAGAATTACTAATATTTTAAATAATATAAATAAGTCAAAACATTATTTACATTCATCCTTAATACATTATTCTTGCCACATGTAATTAAGATATTCAATCCTTTTTTGCTAGTGAAAATATCAATAAAATAAATTTTAGATCAATAATTTTTTTGATGCAAATACTGAATTGTAGATGTGATTTTCAACATAAGAATTAGATGGCTATTGACTAATTAACCTTTAATCTATAGTTAATTAAACTTAACATAGTTAACCTTTTTCTTAATTTAATAACATCCAATTGCAACGTGTATTAGGTGTATATATATGTATATACACATAATAAAAAGCTTGAATTGCATTCAACATGCATATAACATCTAGTATGCATCTAACATGTATGTATATGTATATTTAGTCATGTACATACATCCGAATTACAGTAACACTGTTACCGATATTCTAGGATATTTCTCTATCTTGTATATTAGGATAGATTATTTTGCTCCCTCATATCTTCTCTCTCCATATCATATCTTGTAACCCTATATATTTCTCATGTTGGCAATACAGAAAGGCAAGAACGTATTTTCCCTCCTTCTCTTCACATGGTATCGAAGCTACCTTATTCCTAACCCTATTTTTTTTTCCATCTCCACCCTTTACCACCGATTCTCCTCACTACTCGTTCGGCCGGTCACCATGTCCAACACCACAAAACGAGCAGTTTCTGAGTTCGAATCTCCCTTTTACCTACATCCATCTGATCATCTGGGACTAAATATTTGTCCGGTTATTCTCAAGGGTGACCAATACCAAGAATGGAATGACGCCATTCGTAATGCCTTCAATGCCAAACAGAAACTCGGGTTCATTGATGGGACGATTTCAAAACTTGATTCTGGCGCGGAGAAACTCACCGACTGGAGCATGAACAACTCTATGCTGATCGGCTGGACAATGCAATCGATCGATTCCTCCATTCGATCATCCATTACCTATCACGAGACGGTCAAGAAGCTATGGGACGACCTCAGACAACGTTTTTCCGTGGGCAATGGACCGCGGAAGCTTCAACTCCGGGCTGAGATCGCTGCTCATCGCCAATCAGGCTTGTCCGTGTTTGCTTATTACAATTCGCTCAAGAAGCTCTGGGATGAACTCATCAATTACTCTCCGCCTCGCTTATGCACCTGCGGGAAGTGTGAATGCAATCTCAATACATTCTTGACCGGCGAGCGGGAAGAAGAGCGTATCCACCAATTTCTGATTGGTCTTGACGATGCCACTTTCAGTTCTCTTCGCTCCAATCTTCTCGCTCAAGAGCCTCTTCCTAATGAGAGCCGTATCTATGCCCTTGTTGTTCAAGAGGAACGCCTCAAGACAATCGTTACGTCTCGCGACGTCCCCGCATATAATCTTGCTCTTGTTGCACGTCGTCTCGGCCCTTCCAAAGAGTCGTCTACTGTCGACAAACGCAGCCTTGTTTGCACTCACTGCGGGAAACAAGGCCATGAGGTCAGTAGTTGTTTCAAACTTCATGGCATTCCCGAATGGATACAAGCCAAGCGTGATGCCCGCATGACTTCTACTCCTCCAGATTCCACCGCTTCTCAGCCCTCTGCTGGTCGTGGCCAAGGCCGTGGTTTCGCCAATGCTGTTCAGCCCAACACGTCCTCGTCTATTCCTGGTATGTCTCTCAATACTCAGGATCATCAAGCTTTCGGTCCAGCTTTGAACGATGATCAATGGGCGACTGTGCTCAAGATGTATAACTCAATGGCCGGCTCTTCTGATAAGTCTGGTAAGCCATTCTCCTGGATTTTAGACACTGGCGTATCGTTCCATATGACAGGTGAAATCGATCGTCTTCGAGATCTAATTTCTATACCGCCGATCTCTATCAAACTGCCTGATGGTCGTATTACCGCTGCTACGCAAGAAGGGGTTCTTCTGCTCGGCTCCTTTCGGATCCCTCATGTTTTATTTATACCTAATCTGGACTGCAATCTGTTATCCTTTTCTCAGTTAGGTGGTGATCTGTGACTTCTTGTTCTCATGACTGACAAGGCTTGTGTTTTGCAGGAAATCGCTACGAGGACAGTGATTGGCGTGGGTAAGCAAGACGGCGGGGTCTATTGGCTGCATAACGTCGTCGACGCTCGTGTGGCTATTGCTCGGCTCTCATCTGCATCTGCTTCTCTTTGGCATAATCGTCTGGGTCATCCGTTTTGTCTTCCATTTCTGATTTCCGTTTAGATAGAAACAACGTACAAACTATCAGTCCATGTGATGTTTGTCATAAGTCTAAGCAAACTCGATCATCTTTTCCTATCAGTTCCAATAAAGCAAATTTGTTATTTGGCTTAATTCATTGTGATGTTTGGGGTCCGTATAGCACATCCTCATCTACTGGTGCTTCTTATTTGCTTACGATAGTTGATGACTACTCCCGCGCTGCTTGGGTATTTCTATTCAGTTCCAAAACCGAGGTTGTTGTGCTTCTACCTCGTTTTTGCGCTATGGTCTCCACACAGTTTCGCAAAAAGTTGCGTCGTGTGCGTGCCGACAATGGAACCGAATTCCTTCCCTTGCGGTCGTATTTCGCTGACAATGGAATTTTGTTCGAGACGTCATGTGTCGTTACTCCTCAGCAAAATGGGAGGGTCGAACGCAAGCACCGTCACCTTCTCAATGTCGCCCGGGCGCTGCATTTCACAGCCTCTTTACCGCTCTCTTTCTGGGGAGAGTGTATCACTACTGCTGCATATTTGATAAACCGCACGCCCACACCACTGCTGCAGAATCGTACTCCGTACGAGCTTCTATACGGCCATCCTCCTAAATACATCAACTTGCGCGTCTTCGACTGTCTGTGCTTCGCTTCCACAAGTCCGCGCTCACATGATAAGTTCGATTCAAGGAGTCGAAAATGTGTCCTGACAGGCTATCCTCAGGGCAAGCGGGGTTGGTGCCTTTACGACCTTGAGAAACGGTGCTTCTTCATCAACCGGGATGTTGTCTTTTACGAGACAATTTTCCCCTTTCGGGAGCCGGGGTCGTCCGCGTCATCAACTCCAACTCAACCCATGTCCATTCACCCTGCAGTATTTGAGTCCTCTCCTTTGATTGATGAGTCGAGGGGGAGCATACAACCACATGATGATAACCCTGCTGAAATGTCTGAGGCCACTGAAATTGTTCTCGAGCTGGCACTTATTGTTGCATCTTCGGGCTCTCCCACGTCGCCAGCAAGGGGGAGTACTGAGAGCATACATGTCGTCGCTTTTCATCACAGCACACGGATTAAACAGCCTCCGACTCATCTTTGCGACTATGTATGTCGCACGGTTCGCCGAATAGACGTGCCCCCCGCCAGCTACCAACAATACCCCGCCAAGCTCACTTTCCTCAGGTATGCGTTTTCCTATAGAGAATTATGTTTCATGTGCTAAATTCTCAGATGCGCACACAGGTTTCTTAGCTGCGGTTACAGCCGGTGATGAGCCTCAGTCCTTTACTGCAGCCGTTCGTCACGCATGTTGGCAAGAAGCAATGACGGCTAAGTTGCTTGCTCTTCAACGGAATCAAACTTGGAGACTCAGTGCACTTCCTGCTGGTAAAACTCCTATCGGATGCAAGTGGGTCTTCCGTATCAAATACAATACAGATGGTTCGGTTGAACGACATAAGGTGCGGCTTGTCGTTCTTGGCAATCGACAAATTGAAGGTATTGACTTTCAAGAAACTTTCTCTCCAGTTGCTAAAATGGCATCCGTTAGGGTTTTTCTCTCTGTAGCCGCTGCTCGTGGTTGGGATATCCATCAAATGGACGTCCACAACGCTTTTTCTGCATGGTGATCTTGATGAAGAAGTTTATATGAAGCCTCCTCCAGGTCTTCTAGGGGTACCGCCTGGACATGTTTATCACCTGCAGAAATCGTTGTATGGTCTACGCCAAGCTCCCCGTAATTGGTTTGCAAAGCTGGCCGCTACTCTATGCAATTATGGTTTCATACAAAGCTACGTTGATTACTCTTTATTCTCGTTTCTTCGAGGAAATGATACTATTTAGGTGCTCATTTATGTTGATGATCTTATTATTACTAGCAACAATGCATCTCTTCTTGCCCGATTCAAGTCCTATTTGAGCTCTTGCTTTCATATGAAGGATCTTGGAGTGTTAAAATATTTTTTAGGGATTGAAATTGCTCGCAGCTCAGAGGGTTTGTTTCTATGTCAAAGGAAATACACTCTTGATATTCTTTCTGAGGCAGGTCTTCTTGCAGCGAAACCCTGCGAGTTCCCAATGGAACAACACCACTAGTTGGCTACCGTTTCCAGCCCTCCATTTGCTCAACCAGACCTCTATCGTCGTCTGATTGGGAGACTCATCTATTTGACTATCACCAGACCTGAGCTATGTTACTCTGTTCATACTCTAGCCCAGTTCATGCAGGCACCTACGGATGCACATTGGCAGGCCACTATCCGTGTTCTTCACTACCTTAAGGGGTATCCCAGGCAGGGTCGCATGTTATCTACTGGCAGCTCTCTTCAGATGAGTGCCTACTGTGACTCTGATTGGGCCTCTTGTCCTATCACCAGATGTTCGATCACTGGCTACTTCATCGTCCTTGGTCAGTCACCTATATCCTAGAAGACCAAGAAGCAGGCTACTATATCTCGCTCTTCTGCTGAGGCTGAGTATCGCTCCATGGCTTCCACCGTCTGCGAGCTTCTTTGGCTCAAGTCGTTGTTGCGTTCTCTTGGTGTCTCTCATTCCGCGCCTATACGTCTCTTCTGCGATAGCCAGGCTGCTCTTCACATCGCCGCCAATCCTGTCTTTCATGAGAGAACTAAGCACATTGAAATTGACTGTCACCTAGTTCGCGATCAGATACAGGCTGGTACAATCACCGCTAGTCATATTGCTTCCGCTCAACAACCAGCTGATTTGTTCATCAAGGCCTTAGGCAAGGCTCAGTTTCAGCTGCTTTTGTCCAAGTTGGGCATTATTGATCCCCATGCTCCAACTTGAGGGGGAGTGTTACCGATATTCTAGGATATTTCTCTATCTTGTATATTAGGATAGATTATTTTTCTCTCTCATATCTTCTCTCTCCATATCATATGTTGTAACCCTATATATTTCTCATGTTGGCAATACAGAAAGGCAAGAACGTATTTTCCCTCCTTCTCTTCACAAACACAAATCAAGTCAAGGTCCCAGTACGTTTCCACACAATGGCTGGGAGGCGGCTCGACGGTATTCCGAGGTGGCAGACCAGGCGGTGACAAGCTCGGACGACGGCTACTATCAAGGCAGTCGGCGGTGAGCGACAGACGGTCAGAGACTGTGGCAAACGGAGCGATGAATCGCAAAACCTCGCGAAAACATAGCACCGTTGCAACACGGATTCAGGAGGTCACCCATCTGTTGCTTCTTTATTGCTCCTTTCGGTTTCATATCATAGATGGGATGCCACGTGTTAACTGAACACACTACTTCCATCACAAAAATATTTATACAAAAAAAACATATCAATACTGAAGATGCCCGGTTCTATGAGGAGATTATTTAGTGATCGACATGCCATTAATCTCAGCTCGATCTCTTCTTCTCCACAAGAACCCGCTCCCTCGCCGAATGACTCCCGCCGCTGCCGGAATGCCTCCCCTTCGGTGTCTTGACGTGGCCGAAATATGCAATGCAAATATCGTTGAATGGCCTAGTCAAAGTAAAAGTCCTAACAACCTACTAAACAGATGTATAGCAAGCAAGTAAGGGTCGAACTCACATTGAAGATCTGATGAAGTATGCAATTAAGATTAACAAGTAACAAGGAAATGGGGTTTTGGTTATCAAGCAGAGCAAAGTAAACAGGTTTAGTTGATTTGAGAATATGATTGGGGAAAGTAGCTCCACTAGAATGAGATCCACAATACAGAGATGTAATTTGATCACAGAAATCTATTAAATCCAAGTTCTTTCACTATTCTTATGGTTGTTCCCACCCTGATCTTGATTAACTACCAATTCAAACAGTTGTTGATAGTACTTACTACAATATCAATGGAAGAAAACCTTACCACTAATAAAGCAATAGCAATGCACACAAAGATATAGGATACATGCAAATAGAAGAAAACCTTACTACTTAACATGCAAATGATTCTCGCTCACAATTGCGCACTCGTATTCCACTATATGCAACAATCGTGTATGCTACTAGATATGCACTCGTATTCCACTATATGCAAACCCTAGCAATTGATAAATATTACTCAACCTAGTTGATCAGGCTATGAAGAATAAAAATGAATCAATATTCAATATAACCAAGAGAATCAAACCAACACATATAAGAATAGGAACAAGGAATAGAAATCTCACAAACACATCAACTGTATTGCTTCAAACGTCTAGTAGAACAAAGGGAAATTAGTGCTCCATTCAGATGCAAATGAAACCCTAATGAGAAAGAAAACAACGATGCTAAAAGTCTGATGTAAAGTCTTTACCTCTTAACCTAGAAAGAGGTCTTCAATAGGCTTAGGAAATAAGTTTAACCTAACGAAAATAGCAAGGGAAATAAAAATAATAGAAATAAGAAAGTCCGAAAATGCATAAAAGGAAATAATGTCTTCTGGCCGCGAGGCGTTACGTGTGCTCACCGCGGGGCGGTGGCTTCTTCTGGCGCGACCAGCTCTTCTCTGAGATCCACTACCGGGTCGCGGTGGCTCTGGCGCGGGGTGGTAGCAGTTCGCCCACTTCTTTCTTCAGCTCTTCTTCTTCTCTTCCGCTCTTCTATACTACCAAGTGTTGGTAGCCTTCTCCAATTAGTCTTCAAGCGGGTCCTCATCCATCTTCATCATCTCCATCTAAGCTGTAAATCCCTGGATATCTTCAATTCTCTCCACATCTTTTGGATTACAGACTTAGCCTCAAATCTGATCATAAACTCCTCCAAATAATGCTAATAATTGCTAGTAAAGGTGTATGAAATGACACCTATCAAATTCCCCCATACTTAGACCTTTACTCGTCCCGAGTAAGCTAATGATAAACCTACTCCCTCAATCAAACACCAAGGCCTCAGGAAGTACAAGAAAATATGACACCAGCAACTACAACATCTCAACCATCAGCTCCAGACAACCAAAACAAGTGATGCAAAGATTATTCTAATCCTAACTCCAATCTAGCTCCTTATCGCTCCAGAGTGGCCTACCCGAGTCCTCCTTATGACTCCCCTTCTTATGACGCCGACCTCCAGAATGATCCTAAAATTACTCTTTTTTCTTTACGCTCATTTTGCCCAAGCGCCCTCTCGGGTTTTCACCTAGTCACTCATTTCATTTTGCTAGATATCTCACAAATACTCGCATCACTCCAGTCCATTTTTGCACTGGTCTATAGCAGTCAGACTACCTGCTTTTTACCCGAACCGCCCTTTCGGGTTTTCAGCTCATCCCAGGATTTTGATTGCCTTTTCACATCTTTTTGGCTTTTTCGATTTTTTTTTTTTTTATTTATTTTTTGTTATTTAGAAATACTTGAATGAAAATTACAGAAAACAAAGCTATGTACACTAGCTAGATAGACAGTACAGTCTAAATCTCTCCCTCATACTTAAACCGAACATTGTCCTCAATGTAGAGAAGAGAACAACAAATGAAATAGGGGAAGGAGAAATAAACTCACTGTGGGCCGGATGGTGGTGGTGGTGGGAACCTCCCAAAGTAGTCCTTCATATGAGCGTCCATAGCATCTAGACGCTCATCTACATCAGCACGGAACTAGGTCTGCCAAGTCTGCAGACCGGTCTCTACTCGGGTGTTCCAGTGAGTCTGCTGCACCGAGAATGCATCAAATCTTGCGTACAACTCCTGCCAAGGTGTGGCAGGACCATAAGAAGACAAAGGCGCATCAAACTAGGTAGGCAGATGAGCATCCTCACCCATAGAGTCAGCAGCAGCAGCACTAGCACTAGGGCCCTCTCCAAACGGATCCGAAGGAGCAGCAGGGGTAGTATCAGCCATAACTCTGCTATCACTGGGAATCCACCATCCCGCAAAGGAAGGGGAATAAGTGAAAACCCGAGGAAGAATCAGAATATGACCATCGTATGAAGACCAAACTAAATCACCATCCCTGCCCAATGGCTTCAACATCGAGCACACTCTCATGTGCGCCATGTCATACACCGCATGAGCAATAGGCCGAGGAATACGATTGGTGGAAATAATCTCAGCACAAAGAAGGGTGATCAAACCACCCCCACAAATATCACGTGGCTCACCATCACGAATCCTCTTCAAGGAACTCAGAAAAAGACTAGCCCAACACGGGGTGTACGTAACAATAGACAAGATGCTCAAAAACCATTGGAAGTCCTTCAGAGGGACCTTTCCATCATCAGCATGGCCAAAGAATTCTCTCATCAATACCTTGTGGATCAACCTTAAGCAAGGGTTCACCAACTTCGAATTCACCTCCTGGCCCTTCTTGAACTTCTTATGCGTGGCAGCCTCCCAAAACTCCATCATATCCGTCTCAATCAGACCACCAGACCACCCATCAGACGGTTCCTTTGTAATGCCCAGGGCACCACGAATCTCCTCAGCAGACAAAGCATACTCACGACCGTTATACGTGAACGTGATCTTCGTCAACCTCTTGTCGGCGAAACCATCAGAATACCTCTTAACAGAGGCGATGAACTGGTAGCATAGCTCGGGGTAAGCATCAGCGGACTTGTTCAGGAAGGTCCCCAGGCCACACTCCGCTAAACAAAGAGATACACACTCCAACATACCAAACTAAATCAACGTTGGCTTGTCAAAGAACTTAGTAGCCAACACCTTCCTCTCCTTCACAACGTTATACATCTCATTCTCATCCCTCGTAGAGACCTGCTTCCTACCTCTAGGTGCCATAAGTAATGAATTGAGATGCTCAAAACAAAGGGCGACTAAAGAGGATTTACAAACGAGCGAAAAACACACAGCCTGGTAGTCTCGCCGCGGGGCGGTGGATGTGCCACCGGGTCGCGGTGGGGTAACTGGGACTTCACGCCGGGTCGCGGTGGGGGTCGCCGCGGGGCGGTGGCAGGCGACACGGTGGTGGACGACGCGAGGCGACGGGGTTTGTGTTTGGCTCTTTTGTGAGGCTAAACTCCAAATTGGGAAAAGAAACTCAAGGTTAATGTAATTGGAGGCTAGATTCGGACCAAGAACAAGAGGGGTTGGTAGGAAAATGGGGGAATGGCTTGGAAAAGCTTGAGAGGGGTGTTGGGTATGGAGGGTTTGTGAGAGTGGAGGCTAGGTTAGGGAAGGGAAAAGGAAGAAGGGTTGATGGGCCGATTATGTACATTGGCCCAAAGAGAAAACTCGGCCAAAAGGGGCCCAATCCATCAATTTCTTATGTACCACTGATTTATTTTTATTTTTTTTTCGGAGTGGAGGAAATATAGCAGACATCCACCGCGGGGCGGTGGTCTCCACCGCGGGGCGGCGGACTTGTCACCGGGTCGCAGTGAGGTAACTGGGAGCACCGTTTCCTCTCCATTTACTTTCGTACCTGAAATGTTAGTGACAGGCGAACGAAACAAAGCAAAAGGAATTACGGAATTAATCTAGGAGAAAAGAAAAATTAAGGAAAACTACCTCGGGTTGCCTCCCGGACAGCGCCTTAGTTAACGTCGTTGGCTCGACGTACTTCAAATCAACTACCACCTAGAACAGGATCCCTTCGGAATCCTCCTAACGGTCTCCTCCTGCTGGAACTTCCCATGGAAAGGCTTGAACCTTAGACCATGCTCCCTCTTGGCCATTGACTCCATAATTGCTTCCTTTGGAGCTTCTCCCCCATACTTAGAGCGATGTGGGGGCCGATATGGCTCAACCTGATCATGCTGCACGACACTAGATGAAGGCTTACTGCCTTGTATGGTTAGTGCAGGGGGGGCAAGTGCCCAAAGTAGAGGGGGTAGATTCTCCTATGACATCAAGTAAGACATCATGCTCATGCAAATCAAAAGGTTCAGCAATAGCAGAATATTCAACTATGGTCTCTACTGCACTAGTCTTAACATTTTCCTGAGTAGGATTATCAATATCACTAATGCAGCAAAGGGTAGGCAATTCAACGGAGTTGACCTTATGAATATTATGCTCAAAAATTATTCCATCGAATTCCATAGTTAAAGTTCCACTATCCACGTCAATCTTCGTCATGGATGTTTTCATAAAAGGTCGACCTAACATAACAGGAGCAATCTGCTCATCATAATCCATATCCATTACTAAGAAATCAGCAGGAAAAATTAAGGGACCTATCTTAACAAGAATATCTTCCACAACACCCTTAGGAGGCACACAAGAACCATCAGCAAGTTGAATCACAATATTGGTATCATGCAAAGGTCCTACTCTTAAATCTTCAAGCAATGAGTAAGGCAAAACATTAATAGAGGCACCCAAGTCTAACAGGGCTTTCTCAAATCGATGCTCACCTATAGTAATAGGCATAGTGAACGTACCTGGATCCTTGTACTTCTCAGGCATACGCTTTTGAAATACCACCGAGACATGTTCACCAACCGGAACCTTCTTCTGGACCTTCAGCTTTTGTGTCCTCTTGACGGTGCACAGCTCCTTCAAAAACTTGGCATATCGAGGAACAACCTTAATAAGCTTGAGAAGAGGGATGTTCACCTCACAGTTTCGGAATGTCTCGAAAAGATCATTGTTGTCGGCAACCCTTCTAGCTTTTAGCGCCTCGGGAAAAGGTGTTGGTGGCTTCTCGGAACCGAGAGGGGGAAAAACCGGACGAACATAATTATCAACGCAAACCTCTTCGGTGGCGCTTGGATTTTGGAGGCTGGGTCGCAGTAGTCTCACCGCGGGGTGGTGGTCAGTGTCGCGGGGCGGTGAGGTCGCGGTGGGATTACTGAGGCTTGCCGCTGGGTCGCGGTCAGTGTCTCCGTGGGGCGGTGACATGCATGCCTCTTCACTGGCCTCAGATCCAACTCGCCGCCGGGTCGCGGTGGAGTCCACCGCGGGGCAGTGACCGATATTCTCCATCTCAAATTCGCTCTCCTTTCCAGCAATAGGTGGAACGACCAGTCGCTTACCACTTCTGAGGGTGATGGCACTCACATTTTTCCTTCGATTCACTATGGTCTGAGATGGCAAGGAATTAGATGTCCTTTGGTCAATCTTGGTCACAACATCAGCCAGTTGGCCAATCTGCCTCTCCATATTCTTTATGCTTGACTCAGTAGTCTGCACATGAGTGGAGAAGTGCTGAGGCAAGGTCTTTAGCAACTCTTCAGTAGTAGCACCAGAGTTTTGGCCTAGAGGCCTCTGTTGGTATGGGGCTCTCTGCTGGTATTGCTGTTGTGCCGGCTGTTGACCACCTTGTGGGTCGCTCCACCGGAAGCCTGGGTGGTCACGCCCTCTCGGATTGTAGTTGGGTTGTCCACCAAACTGCGGTCTAGGGGGTCCGTAACCTCCTACAGCATTCACTTCAGCAGTACCTTCCTCTTGCAGCTGAGAACAAGTATTAGTAGGGTGGAATTGATCACAGTAAATCCCACATGCTTTGACTTGTTGAGGAGTGTTTTGGTTCGCCATTCTCTTCACCATCTCCTTCAACTCAGCTAACTCATTCAGCACAGGGCTAGGTCCTGCAGGAGTCACAACATTGACTGCCTTTCTCTGGTACGTCTTACCAAAGCTCCTGGTACTCTCACTCATCTCCTGAAATCTTTCCATGGATGCGTCCGGTGTCAGATTGAGTCTGCTCCCACCGCATGCAGCGTCAACCATTCTTCTCTCTTGATCGAGCAGGCCATTGTGTAAGTAGAGAACAAGATCCTGATTGGCGTATCCGTGGAATGGGCAGCTAGAGCAAAGCCTCTTGTACCGCTCAAGATAGTCATATAGCGTCTCATCAGCACCCTTCTCAATGTTAGCAATTTCCTTTTTCAAAGCATTCGCCTTCTTTGTTGGGAAGTACTTGTCAAGAAACGCCTTGTGCAGTTTAGTCCAGGTATCTATGGTCCCTGGCGGCAAGTGATAATACCAGTCGCTAGCAGAGTCTAGCAAAGAAAAACCAAAGGCTCTCATCTTGATTTGATCCTCCGTCATATTCCTTGGCTTCATAGTCATGCAGACATTGTAGAATTTACCCAGATGAGATATCGGGTCCTCTCCACTCAAACCATGGAATTTCGGGAGATAAGCAACAACTCCAGATTTCATCTCAAAGTTCACCCCTACGTGAAGTGTAGGAATGACGACAGCCAAGGGGGGTTGTGCCCCAATGTCCGATTCAGTCAGCTCTCTCAGAGTTTCGGTCATTGCAGCAGGAGGGATGTCAACTGGCTCAACGACTGTCTCAACCTCGGCTTCTTCTTCTCCTTGATCGCGTAGGTTCGCACGAAAAGATCTGTCGATTTCTGGATCAAAAGCAGCTAGAGGAGATTCAGTACTACGAGTGTCGACCATAAGATAGGTCTCCACCAAAATCAATCACAAAAACACACAACAAAACAGAAAACTTCCCCGGCAACGGCGCCAAATTTGACATGGCCGAAATATGCAATGCAAATATCGTTGAATGGCCTAGTCAAAGTAAAAGTCCTAACAACCTACTAAACAGATGTATAACAAGAAAGTAAGGGTCGAACTCACAGGGAAGATCTGGTAAAGTATGCAATTATGATTAACAAGTAACAAGGAAAGGAGGTTTTGGTTATCAAGCAGAGCAAAGTAAACAGGTTTAGTTGATTTGAGAATATGATTGGGGAAAGTAGCTCCACTAGAATGAGATCCACAATACAGAGATGTAATTTGATCACAGAAATCTATTAAATCCAAGTTCTTTCACTATTCTTATGGTTGTTCCCACCCTGATCTTGATTAACTACCAATTCAAACAGTTGTTGATAGTACTTACTACAATATCAATGGAAGAAAACCTTACCACTAATAAAGCAATAGCAATGCACACAAAGATATAGGATACATGCAAATAGAAGAAAACCTTACTACTTAACATGCAAATGATTCTCGCTCACAATTGCGCACTCGTATTCCACTATATGCAACAATCGTGTATGCTACTAGATATGCACTCGTATTCCACTATATGCAAACCCTAGCAATTGATAAATATTACTCAACCTAGTTGATCAGGCTATGAAGAATAACAATGAATCAATATTCAATATAACCAAGAGAATCAAACCAACACATATAAGAATAGGAACAAGGAATAGAAATCTCACAAACACATCAACTGTATTGCTTCAAACGTCTAGTAGAACAAAGGGAAATTAGTGCTCCATTCAGATGCAAATGAAACCCTAATGAGAAAGAAAACAACGATGCTAAAAGTCTGATGTAAAGTCTTTACCTCTTAACCTAGAAAGAGGTCTTCAATAGGCTTAGGAAATAAGTTTAACCTAACGAAAATAGCAAGGGAAATAAAAATAATAGAAATAAGAAAGTCCGAAAATGCATAAAAGGAAATAATGTCTTCTGGCCGCGAGGCGTTACGTGTGCTCACCGCGGGGCGGTGGCTTCTTCTGGCGCGACCAGCTCTTCTCTGAGACCCACTACCGGGTCGCGGTGGCTCTGGCGCGGGGTGGTAGCAGTTCGCCCACTTCTTTCTTCAGCTCTTCTTCTTCTCTTCTGCTCTTCTATACTACCAAGTGTTGGTAGCCTTCTCCAATTAGTCTTCAAGCGGATCCTCATCCATCTTCATCATCTCCATATAAGCTGTAAATCTCTGGATATCTTCAATTCTCTCCACATCTTCTGGATTACAGACTTAGCCTCAAATCTGATTATAAACTCCTCCAAATAATGCTAATAATTGCTAGTAAAGGTGCATGAAATGACACCTATCATGTCTCTTGGACCTGAAATACACACAAGGGTTTCATCGGGCTTGCAACTCCGACGATCAAGTAAGTTTCCCATATGAAAGCGTATATGAAAAAGAAGCTAAGATTGGAGGATTTTGGGGATTTTGGGCATTTATGTCTGAAGGAAGAAAAAAGATCCCTCTCCACTTACCTTCCAAGGTTATTATACCCTTTATTTCATGGGTTGGGCTTTTGGAGATTGGGCTTCGACCTTTTAAAGAGCCTCCATGACGAGCCCATTTGGCTTTGGGGTATCTGGGCTCACATACCTTGGGCTGGGTAAAACCCGGCTTCTACACAGCCCCTCAAGCTCTACGGGCAAAGGAATCGCGGGGCATGGAGCTTGATAACGATGCATCTTGGCTTCATGATATGGGATTTAGACTATGCTTTGTACACGAATAGAGTGAAATACCTCGATTTTTTATATATCACTTATTGAGTTGGCCAACCCTAACTAATTTTGTTGTTTGCTCGTGGACTCTTTGTGTAGCACGAGCGGTGTATGAACATGAACAATGATACGGGGGATGGATCGGGATCTTCGATTTCGCGAAGGAAAACTCATGATTCTTTAGAGGGGGTTCCCTACGGGTCTACAAGTAGGGAATCCACCAAGCTTCACGGATCTTGAAGGTTCTAATTGCGAGGAAAAAGATTGTGCCATGAAGATTAGAGCAAAGCGATGAATATGGCAATCTAGAGGACGGAACTAGATGGCTTTAAAACTACATCGATCTCTTGAGTAAGATTGAAGGTTGCAGGTTTGTGCGGATGATGTGTATATGGGCTTCGGTCTGTCCGCTAGCCCCGAGGATGAATGAGGCGGGCCCCAGAGCACAATATATGTTTACCTCCCCCACTGTCGAGTCTGGGACCTTGCCTTTGGTCTCGGATGAGGAGGATTTTCACTTCGTGGAGTTCTTTCGGAGCAACCCCACGAGGATGAGATTGCATGTATTGATGACATCCATTTTATACATATTTAGGACATGCATTTAGGCTATAGTTTAGGCATTTCACGTTTATTATCTTGCATTTTTTAGCTAGTTACATCAATTTATTTAGTTTAGAGGTCTACACGAGTCTTTGCATGTTTTCAGGTACTTTAGCGGGCATAAGAGGTGCATTACGAGGCATTGACGTCATAGGAGATGCGCATGGTCGAATAAAAATACAAACGACGACAAAGAACTCGTCTTGGCGCGCAAGAGATCTCTATTTTATGTCCCGTCTTTGGAGAAGTATAACGTTTTCTACGTAACTCCGAATTGAGTGCTTCCAACGCCAAATTAAAGATCACGGTATCAACTATAACTCCTCCAAAGTTCATCGCGTTTGGACCTTGGAATCAAAGGTTAGGAGAATTACAAAATCATGTCATAGTGCGGCACGGTTTGATACAAATTGTGCCAATCTGTCCTAAATCGTGTGCCCTCGCATAACACTGTAAAAGATCTCTGTAAAGTGAAACGGTTTGTGACAAGCCGTGTCGTTATCACTGTCATCCGCTGTAATTCTGCACGGTTTGTGACAAACCATGTGGTTTTGTCACAAACCGAGACATGCCCCCACGGACCCGAATTCTTATTTTTTCGCCCCCTTTTATTTTAGGACGGTATAAATACTTTTTTAGGGTTTTTTGGCACTCTCTTCTGCCTCTTTTTGCCACTCTCTCTAGCCCTAAGTGTTTTTTGGAGTTTCATTAAAGATTTGTGAAGATTGGAGATTGTTTCCCTGAATTGGATCAAGTATTTCTCTTTTTCTAATTTAGTTGAATGATTTATTTTGTTCATATGATGTTTTTGATTGTTTCTCCAAGCATGTCTGGCTAATTCTCTTAATTCTAGGGTTGGGTGATCCCAACAATGAATTGGTAGACTTGTGTATGATATTTGCCTGAATTGAAATCCGGAACCTTGCCTGATTCAATCCTAGAGTTCTTAATGCAATTGATGAATGTTGATTAGGTGTCTATTAGGTTTGAGTCTGAAAGGAGATAATCCTAATAGATAACTCAAATAGAGTATGAGTTTGAAAGGATATTACTTTATCAGATTACTATGTATTGAACCTGAGTGTTATTTGTGCGACATCAACCTAACTACTCTTGTGGAATCCAAAGCTATCATAGAAATACTAGGTTTGCCTAGAGTTAGCGGAGCTCGACAGCGAATGTTAACCCAGTTTGATCCTAGATTCTAAGTGCCCAAAGGGTCTAGATTTGATTAGCTCTACGCAACAGCGAATGTTAGTTATAATTTAGGCACATCTATTATCGTCTGAAAAGAGTTAGTAGAGACTTTAGATAGCTTACCTTCAGACTAGTTTCAGGCAGATATATGTAAGTTTACCAAGACATTGTTGTGGGGATCCCTGGTCCTAGGATCTTCTCCCTAACTATTTACAGCCAACTTTGCATTTCTTGTTCTTATTTCCTTAGTTATAATCAAACGAATTTTCTCTTTTACGACTTAGCTTACTGGTTTAAGATACAAACGATACTACATAGTCATCGTTGGGAACGACACTTGAAAAGCTACAACTGAACCCATACGCTTGTGGGTAGATTGTTGTTGTATCAAAATTTTGGCGCCGTTGTCGGGGACTATTACTAGTATCAGTTGTTTTCCTACAACTGGTTCGACTAAGTCTTTGTTTTATCTTTGATCTTGTTTTTTGTTGCTTTGATTTCAGACTTGTTTTCTTCATATGCAAAGAGTCCTGGGCGCTGGTAATCTCAATGACTACGATCCCGAACCTGAGCGTACTTTTCGTGCTAGAAGAAGACAACAACTCGAAGCCAGTGAACAAGCAATGGGTGACAACAAAGTAGAAAATGATCTTCCTCTGGAAGTCCAAGGGCAACGTATGACGCTTGGTGATTATGTGATGCCAAATCACCTTGGTCCTATTTATGGTGTGGTCCAACCTCTGGTGCAAGCTCTTAACTTCGAGTTAAAACCCTCACTGATCAACATGGTTCAGCAGAATCAGTTTGGAGGTCTACCTTTTGAGAACCCATACCAACATCTAGCTACCTTTGTCGAGCTAATGGACACTATGAAGATCCATGAGGTATCCCAAGATGCACTTTTCCTGCGTGCCTTTTCATTCTCTCTGCGAGACAGGGCCAAAGCTTGGTTCAAGACCCTACCTCTTGGCTCAATAACGACTTGGGATGAGTTAACAAAGGCATTCCTCAATAAATACTTTCCACCAAAGAAGACTGCTGAGATGAGGAATCAGATTCTTGCATTCAAGATGAAGGATGAAGAGTCTCTCTATGAAGGGTGGGAAAGATTCAAGGAATTGCTGATGTTGTGCCCCCACCATGGGCAACAAAAATGGACCTTGTTGCATGTCTTCTACAACGCTATTGAAAGTTCTACCAGGCTAATCATTGATGCTTCAGCGGGTGGAAGAATCATGAGTATGGAAGTTGATGATGCTTGGGACTTGATTGAGAGTACTGCTCAACACTCTCACTATTACAGTGATCCCTGATCTACTTCAAGTTCCAGGAAACCTGTGGGGATGTATGAGGTTAATTCTGAGACCCACCAGCAGGCTCAAATAGATGCTATGGCATAAGAGATCAAGAGGCTGAATCTGTTAGTGCAAAAGGCTTAGGCGCAAAGTGCAGGGCAATCTACACAGGCTGTTTCTGGTATAGCCTTTCAGTTTTGTGGAGATGGTGACCATACTATATCATCTTGTCAACTCTTCGCTTCCCAAAATGAGTCTCAGGGAGAAGTGAACTACATGAATAACTTCAACAGAGGCCCTAGGAATGATCCATATTCCAATACCTATAATCATGGGTGGAGGAATCATCCAAACTTCTCCTACAAGAATGACGATGCTCAGCAAATACCACCTCTTGGGTTCCAACCGAGAGTCTCTCAACCGCAAAATCAAGCACCCGCTCAGACTTCTGATAACTCCGCACTTGAGTCTGTGTTGAGGGAAACGGCTAAAATTCAGGGAACCATGGCTTCTCAGTTGGAAGCCTTATCTAAGAAGGCTGACAACTTCGAGAGCTTGCCTAAGAGGATGGACCAATTGGAGAGTCAGTTGGCCCAAATTGCTATGAATGTTCCTAGGCATGCTGGTCAACTTCCTGGTCAACCTGAAGTCAACCCTAGGGAGCATTCCAGGGCTGTCTCTCTGAGTGAAGAAAAATAGTTGGAGGAGAACAGTCCAAGAGAAAACGAAGCGACAAAGGAGCCTGTGGAGAAGCCACAAGAAGAAGAACCCAAGTATGTTGCTTCTCCGCCGTACAAGCCACCTCTGCCTTTTCCTCAGAGAAGGATTCAGATACAGCTAGAGCATAAAAACTCAAGAAAGTTCAAAGTGCAAAGTCATCGACTGAAGCATGTTGCCACGCCTGATCCGATCAAGCAGGGTACCACCGACCCTTCCGATCCGAGTACTTGAAAGTGGTGGGAGGTCAAGCTAATGACCCAAAAGAAGCGCTGCTTAGGAGGCAACCCAAGACTCTAGATGTGAGTTTTCTCTTCTTTTGTTATTTTTCTACATTGGGAGAATGTAGGGTTTATCTTGGGGGAGCAATTCACATGTAGACTTGCATGATCATCTTAGTTCATCCTAGATTTAGTTGTCTTTGCATTTTTTTCATCATTATGAACTTGTTTCCATGCATTGCATTATGCATGTTGGATTTGACCCTTTTTGCTTGATTCCCTCTGGTTGTTTTTCTTGTAATGCATGAGTTATGAATCCTCTTAATATGTTTTTGTTGTTGATATTGCAATTGCATTATGAGCATGACTATGAGGGTTTAAACTTTAGACAATTGGCTTGAGCATGTGATCTTTGATTGAGATGTGTTAGGACCGATACTCTAGACAAAACGCCGATGAGATTTTGGCCTTTTAGGACTATTTATGTACAAGTCCTCTCTTTTTCTCTATGTGTGTGAATCTCTCTTTGATTGCTAACTCCAGAACTTGCATTAATACCTTTTTCAAGGCTACATTTATGATTTATATACATGACATTAATATGATTGAGGCGTTGTTTCATTTTAACCCCTTTATCCTTGGCCACCCTATATATGTTTTCCTCTGCTTGAAGCCCCTCTCTACCTTAATTGTCTTTCTCTTTGGAAGCTTCACAAAAGCATATCGAGCCTACTTATTCTTCCTACCCATCCGGGGATTAGGATAGCTGATTTGTTTTGCTAGCGTGGACTTGAGCCAAGCTTGGGGGAGGTTGCGTATGTTAGTGGTTGGATATGACTAAGCCTTGTAATGTTCTCCTTTCTTTTTCCCTTTTTCTTTCTTACTAAAAAAACGGAGAAAAAAAATGAAAATAAAATAAAATAAAGAAAAGTAAAATAAAAGCAAGGAAGAATAAGCAAACGAAGCAAGGAAAGGAGACAAATTAGCATCAAAAGGGTTTTGTTGTATGGGTTTGAAGAATAAAATTGGATGTGAAGGATCGTTACAAGCTTGGTGTCGTCCTGGTAATTCTCTTCCCCGGATTTAGCACCTCATGGCCTAAATATATCCTTACCTTAATCCTATACCTTGGCCCCATTACAACTCTGTAAAGTCCTCATGATTTTTGTTATGTACATGGTGTTCCGTAGTGGAGATTTAGGACACTGTTGCAAGCCTATGGTAGTTTAGCATTCAAAGTACAGAATTGAGCGAAACACAAACCTAAACACATGAGTGCAGTGACTTCATTTTTTTAACCTTGTGAGATTTGGAGTAGAGGAACTATCTACATCTCTATCATTGGTTGCAAAGCATGCTATGATTGCACTTGTCTTATGTTTGGACTCTCATGATCATTGTTCACTTGTCTCTTGGGTAAAAACAACATTGACACGTTTTGTGGATTTATAGATTGTGCACGTGCTTGAGGACAAGCACGGGTTAAGTTTGGGAGAATTTGATGACATCCATTTTATACATATTTAGAACATGCATTTAGGCTATAGTTTAGGCATTTCCACGTTTATTATCTTGCATTTTTTAGCTAGTTGCATCAATTTCTTTAGTTTAGAGGTCTACACGAGTCTTTGAATGTTTTCAGGTACTTTAGCAGGCATAGGAGGTGCATTACGAGGCATAGACGTCATAGGAGATGCGCACGGTCGAATAAAAAGATGAACGACGACAAAGAACTCGCCTTGACGCGCAAGAGATCTATGTTTTATGTCCCGTATTTGGAGAAGTATAACTTTTTCTACGTAACTCTGAGTTGAGTTCTTCCAATGCCAGATTAAAGATCACGATGTCAACTATAACCCCTTCAAATTTCAGTGTGTTTAGACAAGGGAATAAAACGTTATGACGATTACACAATTGTGTCACAGTGCGGCACGGTTTGATACAAATCGTGTCAATCTGTCCTAAAGCATGCGCCCTCGCTGAACACTGGAAAAGAGCCTCTGTAAAGTGTCACGGTTTGTGACAAACCGTGCCACAAACCGTGTCGTTATCCCTGCCATCCGATGTAATTTTGCACGGTTTGTGACAAACCGTGTGGTTTTGTCACAAACCGTGCCACGCCCCCGCGGACCCGAATTCTTATTTTTTTCGCCCATTTTTATTTTAGGACGGTATAAATACTTTTTTAAGGTTTTTTTGGCACTCTCTTTTGCCTTTTTTTGCCACTCTCTCTAGCCCTAAGTGTTTTTTGGAGTTTCATTGAAGATTTGTGAAGATTGGAGATTGTTTCCCTGGATTGGATCAAATATTTCTCTTTTTCTAATTTAGTTGAATAATTTCTTTTGTTCATATGATGTTTTTGATTGTTTCTCCAAGCATATCTGGCTAATTCTCTTAATTCTAGGGTTAGGGTGATCCCAATAATGGATTGGTAGACTTGTGTATGATATTTGCCTTAATTGAAATCTGGAACCTTGTCTGATTCAATCCTAGAGTTCTTAACGCAATTGATGAATGTTGATTAGGTTTCTATTATGTTTGAGTCTGAAAGGAGATAGCCTTAATAGAGAAATCAGATAGGGTATGAGTCTAAAAGGAGATTACTTTATCCGATTACTAGGTATTGAACCTGAGTGTTATTTGTGCGACAGTAACCTAACTACTCGTGTGGAATCCTAAGCTATCATATAAATCCTAGGTTTACCTGGACTTAGCGGAGCGCGACATCGAATGTTAACCCAGTTTGATCCTAGATTCTAAGTGCCCAAAGGGTCTAGATTTGATTAGCTCTGCGCAACAACGATTGTTAGTTTGAATTTAGGCACATCTATTATCGTCTGAAATGAGTTAGTAGAGACTTTAGATAGCTTACCTTTAGACAGGTTTAGACTAGTTTTAGGCAGATATCTGTAAGTTTACCAATACATTGTTGTGGGGATCCCTAGTCCTAGGATCTTCTCCCTCAATGTTTACAACCAACTTTGCATTTCTTGTTCTTATTTCCTTAGTTATAATCAAACGAATTTTCTCTTTTACGACTTAGCTTACTGGTTTAAGATACAAACGATATTGTATAGTCCTCGTTGGGAATGACACTTAAAAAGCTACAACTGAACTCATACGCTTGTGGGTACGTTTTTGTCCTATCACGTATGATAGTCATTTCCTCCGTGAATCTATCGGTTATGACTGCAAGCTCGCATGTGTCGATACATATCCTTTTTCTACCTTCTCACCTTTCTTGGCTTTCGGGTGTTTTTCTTAACTATTAATGAGCTATATTCTTTTGTGAGTTCTTGGTAGGTCCTTCGTTTCCTTTCTTCTATGTGGAGCCCCTATGGTTTGGTAGAGCACAAGATTAGTGAGCTGGAAGTTTTTAAGGAAGAGATTTGCCAATTTTATAGACAATCTCCAATTTACTCGCGAAGTGGAGGTCATTTGAGTATTGTCTTAGGTTCTAGCAAAGGTATGAGCCTCTTATGGGGTCTACCTACCATCTTGCGGGGGAGGTAAAAATTATGCCGATGGGAAAGCATGTGAATTTTGAGCTTATTACATTTGACGCCGACACAGACTTTGACGTGAAGCACGATGACCCAATGTCGTTGATCCCAAGGAGTGGGAAAAAGTACTTAAATACCACCCTAGGTGTAGAAGCTTGGGGTGCTGAAACTATTTTTGAGGGGAATATTCAGCGTGTATGTTAGGAGGCTAGGCCAGTCTCGATGGGCCACATGCAAAGAGGCTCAGATCCTCTTCTGGCGCCTGCTCTTATTGGCTTACCGACTCGCTAGTCTCGACGTGACCATGTGATGATGGGATGATTTTGAGGAGATTGCCTACGACAATTATTGGTTTTTTATGGTGCTTACGCCTGTTCCTTTTTCCCGCTTTGAGTACCGGCCCCGAGTCCTCCTTTTGGTTATGTTATACTTTCTATTTGATTGTTATCCCTTTTAAGTGAGGTTTTGCTTTCTTGCGAAATATGAATCTATATTTCAGAATTGCTATTTCTTTTCTGGTGGTATAGTTGTTTCAACCTTGATTTTTGTAATTTTCTTTTGTTGTTTTTTCTTTGTCTTGCTTTTATTTTGATGCTTTTTGGTTCGATGATTGTCTTTTCTACGAGTAGACGTGTAGGTTGTTACTGTCTTGTTCCCCCCAGCTTCGTGAGGACGAGGGTGGGCTTCCCCTTCGTCACTAAGGGGGTGGTGTCGATTCTTGCGATATTCTTTTTTACCTTGCTTTTGTTAAGCATTATGCAATGCCTTCTTTTTACTTGCTTCTTCGTTTTCTTTACGTATTGTCTCAGATTTAATTCACTTTTTGCCTCATATTCATTCTCGAGTCCGCAATGGGATTATATGATGGAGGTGGAGCCCCAACGTTTAGTTTTTAGAGTCCGCTAAGAGACTGGATGATATGGGCAAAGCCCAACGTTTTGCTTTTAGGGGGAACATGACCACCTTCTAAGTTGATTCTACTCTTGCTTTCGCGCATTGTTTTTACTTGTTATGTCGTATTGCTTTTTTGCTTGCTTGCGCATATTGCTTTATCGTTGCTTGCTTTCACGTGTTGCTTTAACACTTCCTTTTTGTATATCATTTTCTCTTGATTTCTTGCAAAGGTCTAGAGGGTGAGCCCATTAAGGTTGTAAGTGTGAAGAGGGAAGGTCGGGAGACCATAAGTTTCACGGAACGGAAAGCTACATTGAGTGAGAAAATCGAGAGGCCATAAGTTTCTCGGGGAAGGGAGCTACGTGGAACAAGAAGGTCGGGAGGCCATAAGCTTTGCGGGGCGGGAAGCTACATGGAGGGGAAAGCTACGTGGAGCAAGAAGGCCGGGAGGCCATAAGCTTCGCGGGGCAGGAAGCTACGTGGAGGGGAAAGCTACGTGGAGCAAGAAGGTCGTGAGACCATAAGCTTCAAGAGGCGGGAAGCTACGTGGGGCGAGAAGGTCGGGAGGCCTAGAGTGGGATGGAGCGGAGTGAAGGCTGCTCTGAGGCGAAGTGGAGCATACCGGAGTGGGATGGAATCAGAGCGGACCGGATACCACAAGTCTGAGTGAACCGGAGACCATTTCGATTTTTCATGTTTTGCCTTTTTCTACTTATACCTTTGTTTTTGCTTTTATTTCAACTTTTTTTTGTTCGATGGTTGTCATTTTTATAAGGTTGTCCATTCATTGTTATTATCTTGCTCCCTCCAATCCCGTAGGGATAAAGGCGAGTTTCCCCTTCGTTTCTAAGGGGGTGGTGTCAATTCCAGGGATATTCTTTCATGTCTTGCTTTATGTGTCGCCTCGGACTTATTCATGTGTTGCTCAATATTCGATTTTAGAGTCCGTGAATGGACCTCAACATGGAGGCGAAGCACCAACATATTTAGTGTTTAGAGTTTGCAAAGTGACTTCGTCAAGGGGGTCGAGCCCCAACGTTTTCGCTTTCAGAGTCTGCAAGGGGACTTTTACGTTAGAGCAAAGCCCCATCATTTTTGCTTTTAGATTTCGTGAGGGGACTATTTCAATGGGGGCGGAGACCCGTCGTTTTTGCTTTTAGAGTCCGCAAGGGGACTCTTTTAATGGGGGTGGAGCCCTGCTTTTGCTTTTAAAGCCCGCGAGGGGACATTTTAAATTGGGGCGGAGCCTCGTCGTTTGTTTCTTTTAGAGGGAGTAAGACTCCCTCCTAAACTGATTTTATGCCTACTTTTAGTTGTTATCTCTTATTTCTTTTTCAAGTACTTTCACTTGCTATTTCGTATTGCTCTTTCACTTGCTTTCACGCTTTGCTTTTTCACTTGCTTTCTCGTATTGCTCTTTCACTTGTATTCTCGTATTGCTTTTCAACTTGATTCCTCGTATTGCTCTTACACTTGCTTTCTCATACTGCTTTTACACTTGCTTTCTCGTATTGCGCTTTCACTTGTTTTCTCGTATTTCTTTTTCACTTGCTTCCTCGTATTGCTTTTATACTTGCTTTCTCGTATTGCTCTTTCACTTGTTTTCTCGTATGATTTTTCACTTGTGTTCCCGTATTATTCTTTCACTTGTTTTCTCGTATTGCTTTTTCATTCTTTTACACTAGCTTTCTTATAAGGGGCTAGAGCACGAGACCGTGAAGGGCGTAGGCGTGAGGGTGTGGAGCTCGGGACCACGGGGCGCGACTGGAGTGTCGGAGCACAAGACCGCGAGGCGCGACTGGGAGAGCCGGAGCATGAATCCACGTGGTGCTATTGGAGCACGGGGAGCGTGAGACCGAGGGGCGTGGTTGTGAGCGCCGGAACGTGAGTCTGCGGGGCTCGACTGGAGCGCCGGGAGCGCTGGTCCGTGAGACGCGACTGGGAGTGTCAGAGCGCGAGACCTCGGGGCGCAGCTAGGAGCGGCAGAGCACGAGTCTGCGAGGCGCGACTGGAGCGCCAGAGGTCGAGACCATGGGGCGTGACTGGGAGACCCAAGGGCTTCTTCGGGTTTGCAACTTCGACGATCAAGTTAGTTTCGCATATGAAAAGCTTATATGGAAAAGAAGATAAGATTGGAGGTTTTTTGGGATTTTGGATATTGCTTTCTCAAGGAAGAAAAAAATCCCTCTCCACTTACATTTAAAAGTATTTATTGGGTGATGCTAGAGGCGCTAATTTTTTTTACTAATTACGCTAAAAAATATCACGCATACGCAAAGCGTGGGCGAGATTAGGTCTCGGTCACGCAAAGCGTATGTGGGACATTATATTGGATATCCGATTTTACGAAACAAAAAATCACAATCCGGTCACAATCACGCATTGCGTGGGCGTGACTTTTAAAATAAAAGAAATATTATTTTAATAAAAAACTAAATATTTATTAAAAAAAAAAGTCACGACTTTTTTAATATTAAAAAAAATATATTATTATTATTATTTTATTTATAAATTATTTTGTATTAATGCTTTTTAAAAAAAAATTATATATTCAAGATATGAGATTTAAGGTCTTTGAGACTCCGGAAAGAAGACAAGACAGGTTATAGACGCTCTATGAGTTTCAAGATTATAGAGTACGAAAATAATGAGTTAAGTCTAATGTAATCTTAACTTCATTATCGTATTATCCAAATTTCAGTTATACTAAGTTCAATGTAATCAAAACTTCATTATCGTATTGTTTGAATATCGGTTACACTAAGTATAATGTAATCACAACTTTATTATTGTATTGTTCGAATATCGCTTATACTAAGTATTGAGTGGGAAAGCGGCATCTCCCAGAGGCTAGAGGAGCATGAGAGGAGAAGCGTTCAGTGGGAACGCCAAGTCTCCACCCGCCTGGATGAGCAGGAGCGGCAGAGCGCTGAGTGGCAGCGCAACATGGAGGTCAACCTTGCATACCACGCCAACCGCCTGGACAGTCACCTCACCATTGTTGAGGACCAGGTGGTTCAGATGCAAAGGAGAGCATACACTATAACTCAAATATATCTTATTATTCAAATATTGGTTATACTATATATAATGTAATCTTAAGTTCATTATCGATCGTATTTGATCAACGCTACTTTGTAGGGTTTAACTAGGAGTTATTACCGGTATTTTGGGTACCATTTGGAGATGTTTAGAGCGTATTGTAGAGATCGGAGTTGAGGAGTAGATGTGCAGATATGGTGGTTTGGAGAAGCTTAAATGAAGATATATTGAAGAGAGAAGGAAGCCACCCAAGAAGACGAAGAAGTAGAACCAAGTGAAGGTGCTACATGAGCCAAACTGCGGTCGCGAAGGCCATGGCTGCGGTCGCGGCGAAGAGACTAGGCGAGAGCAAGAAAACGAAGGACCGTGGTCGCGGGAACAAAACCGCGATTGCGGGTTTACGAAGGCCGCGGTCGCGGAAGAATAGTCTCGGTCGCGGAAAAGTCGAGAGCAAAAGTGAATTTGCCGCGGTCGCGGAAAACTGCATCAGTGCGGGCCAAGTTTCTTTTGTTCGAAGATTTTCCGAAGTTTACTTTATTTTATTATTTTCTTTTTCTTTTATTTCTTTTATTCCGGTAGGATTATTTTAGTTTCCTTTTAGATTATGTTTGTGATCTTTGGTTTTAGGTTTAGTTTATTTAAACCTAGTTCCATAGCCTACAAGCATCATCATCGTTTATCATTCAGTTTTTGTCATCGTTCATTAGTCAGTATTGTTTTCCCTTTGAGTTTTTGTTTCAAGACTATGAAGAACTAAGCACCCTTTGCTTAGTCCGACAATTGAAGCCTTTATTTGATTCATGATTGTGAGGTTATAACTCTATTTCCTATTCCTTTGGATTATATCTTTTCTCTTGAGCTTATTCCTATTGATTCTTATTGATTTGACTAGATTGATCACCTAGTTGATATTAGTAATTGTCTATTGCTAGGGTTTAGAAATTTCGGGTTGAGATTCTTTATCTTTTGTAGCATCCATGATATTCTAGGACTAGTAGGACTAGTTTATTATGAAAGAGAATTGATTATGTGTTAAATGCTGCGAAAAATCGGTGTTGCATGTATCCTGGTTAATTCTTATGCGTCTTGCTGCTATTGTTCTAAATCTTGATAGTTTCTCGTGCGTTCGATAGTTAGGGTTACCTGGACTGGTAGGACTGGTAACTATTTCAGAATAGGGACATGAATAATCAAAGAAAGGAATAGAGATAATCTAGGACCAATCAATCAAATGAATGGTGGATATTTGTTTGGCTAAGTGTTTTTCCCAATTTGATTACAAACTTTTGCTTTTGTTTCCTTTGTTTATTTGTTTACAAACAACCAACCAAAACCCCCATTTGTTACTTTTGCATGCAAATTTACATAAAGAAAGACAACTCCTCCATGTGGGATTCGACCCTTCCTTGCCTATTCTACTAGTTTTGGTTTTTAAGGATTACTTTGATAAGGCGATACGACTTTAGCCTCCGTCAGTATTATTCGAATTTCGGACCCTAAATCCCATACCCTAGAAAACCCTAGGGTAAGTAGCCTTTCAGATTTAGCATTTTCAAAATGATGTTATTTTCATACCCTATCATGCTTGTAGCACATAGGGAGTTCATACCACTTTTTGTCTTGTTTCGAAGTCCCGGGACACCCTAAATCCCATACCCTAGAAAACCCTAGGGTAAGTAGGGTTTCGGATTTAGGGTTTTCAAACCGATTTTATTTTCATACTCTATCATGCTTGTAGAACATAGGGATTCGATACCAATTTTCGTCTTGTTTCAGGGTTCCGGGATACCTTAAATCTCATACCCTAGAAATCCTAGGGTAAGCAAGGTTTCGGATTTAGGACTTTCAAAACCATATTATTTTCATACCCTATCATGCTTGTAGCACATAAGGAGTTGATACATTTTTTGTCTTATTTCAGGGTTCCGGGATACCCTAAATCTCATACCCTAGAAACCCTATGGTAAGCAAGGTTTCGAATTTAGGACTTTCAAAACAATATTATTTTCATACCCTATCATGCTTGTAGCACATAGGGAGTTGATACCTTTTTTGTCTTGTTTCGGGATCTCGGGACACCCTAAATTTCATACCCTATAAACCCTAGGGTAAGTAGGGTTTCAGAATTAGGGTATCAAAACCATGTTATTTTAATACCCTATCATTCTTGTAGCACATAAGGAGTTCATGCCCATTTTTTATTTTGTTTCGGGGTTCCGGGATACCCTAAATCCCATACCCGAGAAAACCCTAGGGTAAGTAGGGTTTCAGATTTAGGGTTTTCAAAACCATATTATTTTCATACCGTATCATGCTTGTAACACATAGGGAGTTCATACCATTTTTTGTCTTGTTTTAGGGTTTCGGGATACCTTAAATCACATACCCTAGAAACCTTAGGGTAAGTAGGGTTTCAGATTTAGTGCTTTCAAAACCATGTTATTTTCATACCCTATCATGTTTGTAGTACATAGGGAGTTCATACCATTTTTTTCTTATTTTGGGGTTCGGGATAACCTAAATCCCATACCCTAGAAACCTTATGATAAGTAGAGTTTCGAATTTAGGGTTTTCAAAACCATGTTATTTTCATACCCTATCATTCTTGTAGCACTTAGGGATTTCATACCATTTTTGTCTTGTTTTGGGATTCTGGGATACCCTAAATCCCATACCCTAGAAATCCTAGGGTAACCAATATTTGAACAATACGATCGGTAATGAACTTAAGATTAATTATACGTAGTATAACCAATATTTGAATATACTATAATGAAGTTAAAATCACACAATACTTAGTATAACCGATATTCAAACATTACTATAATGAAGTTGTGATTACATTATACTTTGTATAACTGAGATTTGAACAATACGACAATGAAGTTTCGATTACATTATATTTAGTATAACCGATATTCGAATAATACGATAATGAAGTCAAAATTACACTATACTTAACTTCTTATTTTCATACTCTTAATCTTGAAACTCATAGAGCGTCCATAACATGTCTTTTATTGTTTTTGGGGTGCCAAAGACCATAAATCTCATATCTTAAATATAAAATTTTTATAAAAAAAAATTAAAACAAAATAATTTATAAGTAAAAAATTTAATAATAACAAACAATTAATTTTTTTTTATTTTTTATTTTTTATTATTAAAATAGTCACGCCCACGCAATGCGTGAGCGTTAGACCTGAGCAAACGCGGGTTAGCCCGCCCGGCCCGCCCGCCCGGCAAATAATACGGGCTTGGACAAGGATTCTAGCCTGAACGGGTCGTTTGGCTCGGCCCGGACGGGTAAGCGGGCTGGGCCCGGTTACATGTTTAGGCTCGTACGGGCCGCTCGGACCGGCCCGCATATTATTTTTAATTAATATAAATATATATAACAAATATATATAATAAAAAAACTCTAACCTAAAATTACTTACCATTTTCTTATTAATAGTATTAAATAATTAGTTTGGAGAATAAAAATTATAAAAATATAAAAAAATTACTTGAGAATGACCAACCGGGCCGCCCGCGGGCCGGCCCGGAATTACGGACGGGTCCGGTTATGGGTTCTGGCCCGAATAACAGGCCGGGCCCGGACCCGGCCCGCTTAAACGGGTCGAGAAAATGGACCCGGTCCGTACCCGTGTTTGATCAGGTCTACTGGGCGTGACCGTGACCCTTTTGTGTTTTTTTATTCCGTAAAATCGGATATCCAATAAAATGTCACGCTTACGCTTTGTGTGACCGTGACCTGTTCTCTCCCTCGCGTTGTGTATGTGTGACTTTTTTTAGCGTAAAAACACAAAATTTGAACGTATCTAGTGTTCGTATATTTATACCTTTTTTCATGGGTTTGGCTTTTGGGGATTCGACATCGACCTTCTAAAGAGTCCCCGTCACGAGCCTATTTGACTTTGGGGTTTCTAGGCCCACCTACCTTAGGCCGGGTAAACTGTAAAACCCGGCTCCACAAATACGTACCTCCTTTTTTTCATACATGAATTAACTTGTGGTAAAATTTTCAAACAAAATGACATTAGAAATTTCCAAATAACGAATAGATATGATCGTAACATTGGCTTATTAATCATCGACATAATTTATTACTGTGGCGACTATACGGATGGTAATTCTTAATTTCTTATACCTAGACATGTCAATCATGTTAGTTAAATCGGGTTCAAATTTTGGTGTGGTGATTTCGGATTAACCCAACGGGGATTAAGAGCCTCATTTTGTTGTAAAACAATATTTGGGTTTTTTATCTGATATTTCTGAAATAAGACAAAATTTACTGAGTGTCCCAAAATTTTACCTATTTTACGTGATATTTTTGAGTTTTTTTTTCCGTCAAATATTCATTTCTTATTTTTTTAACAATTTTCTTTAAAAATAAAACGAGAAAAACCAAAAAAAATCCAAAATGCCGGTTCCCAAATTTACACCGTATTTGATTGAGAAGAGATTCACAATCCAGTTATAGCAAAATCCTAAAACGTTGAGATTTCCCTTATGAGATCTCTGTTTCAACCCCATCTCTTTCTGATCCTCTCTCTGTCTTGTGTAAAAATTCACTTTCTTCATCCTTGTCTGTTTGTTAATTTTTAATTCCCCCCCTTTCTTCTACTTTCTGGCGTGCAACTCTAATTAATCAATTTAGTATTTGCGGAGATCGATCGGGTTCCTTGAATTCTAATGGTGTTTTGCTCCAATTTCAGTTTCAGCAGCTCTCAGTAGTCACATTCTTCATTAATACTAGTTACACAGTTTCGCGATTTGACTTCACTTTTCCTTATTATATTAACTTTTTCCCCTTTCTTCCGCCTGATTTAGGTTTCAAAGCAAAATGCAAGCGTCGACGTGTGGAGTCAAAACGAACATAGTTTCTCAAATTCGGAGTCGTAGGGTTATTTCTGGTAGTCGCCCGATTACGATCGGATCAAACTCACTTGCGAGTTATCTCAGCTTCGTAGATCGCAATTGCGAGAAGAATTTGAATCTCATGGGTGGCAGACTCGCCAGAACGGCTGGTGTCGATGGTTTTTTTTAAACGAAATTGCTAAAGGGGGAGGAGGAAGTGAGAATATAAGTGAGGGAGTTTGATGAGAGGAGGGACTCGAGAGGAGTGAAGGAAGTGGAGAGAAGGTGTGAAGTGGGTTCCAGTGGAAAGCTCAGGGTTGAAGAAGAAGATTTTTTTTGGGGATTTTCTTTTGATTTTTTTAGTTTTTTTTTTAAAAGGAAATTGTTAAAAAAATAAGAAATGGACATTTGGCTAAAACAAAATAAAACTCAAGAATACTGAGTTGAGTCAAATAAGTAAAACTTTGAGACACCATTGACTTTAGCCTTATCTCACGGTATCAGGTTAAAACCCCCAATTTTCTTTCATCATTAAAATATTATGGGAAATTCCTGTTGGTGTCCCTGAGTTTAGGGTTATTCCTGTTAGTGTCTCACGATTAAGTTTTTTCTTGTTGATACCCCTAAGATTTTGGTTTGTTCGCTTTGTAATCAAAAAATTTCATATCCGTATCATTTCGGTTTGAATTGATCAAATCAAAGTTCATCATTGTGTTTATTGACCTCAATTTAGTAGGATTCGACTCCTAAAACAATCAAATACATACCCGAACCATTTCGATTTGAACTCTTAAGGTCGAAATGGGTTGTTGCTTCGGAATTCAAATCGACATGGTTCGGAGATGAATTTGGGTATTTTAGGAGTCAAATCTTACTAATTTGAAGGCGAAGAACACGATAGTAGACTTGGATTTAATCAATTTGAACTAGAATGGTACAAACATGAAAAAGTTTGGTTACGAAACAAACAAATCCAAACCTTAAGGACACCAACATGAAAAAACTTAATCATAGGACACCAGCAAGAATAACCCTAAACTCAGGGACACCAACACGAATTTTCCAAACATTATTGATGAGTTTATAAAATAATATAAAGAAGGGTTGAATATTAGGTTTTAAACTTTTTCACGCCCACCAAATAGCCGGGTAAGGACCTAAGGTAAGCAATAAAATGGATTTTCTACGTGTTCCCAATTTCTTTGCATTTCCTCAACAACAATAATAGTGTCTGGTTCAAGTTTTCGTTCTTTTTTTGGGTCGGATTCAAGTTTTCATTCTTATCAAATAATAGGTGGTTTTATGAATATAAACACAAAATGCAAGTCATTTTTGAATTTTTACCTATACATCGTCTAAACATTTTGACGGAAGGACGGTGTGCGGTGCGGCTATCCACTGTGAATAGAAAATTGATTTTGCACAGTGAAAGATTTTGACGGAAAGTACGTATGTGGTTTCTCATGTGAGAGCAGCGAGCCCTTACACTATTGCGTCAAGTGGACAACTCATTAGCTAGGATTTTTAAAGATCATTTAAAGGTTGAATTGAAACGCAGTTGAAACTTGAAACATTAGCTGCCAAACACACAGCGGGGTGGTAGCTCAGGGACGTAGTTACAAGTCACGTGAGGGTGTGGGCTCCTGCACTTCAACGCTGCCGGTTGCCACGCAGGGAAAGGAAAACCACATTCCCAACCAACTCCCTGCCTCATATTGACTAGGACATTTAACTGCACTCCTTTAATTTTGTACTAGTCAGCTCAAGCAGCTACAATCAATTTGGGATCAGTACTAGAAGAACACAACAACAACAGTATATAGGATCAAATGTACCATTTTCTTATAACTGCTTGAATTGATTATTTATTATTATTATAAACAATAGAACATAAACAAACAGTCAATATTACATGACATCCGGACTCCCATCTGCATCTGCATCTGCATGTAGGGATTACTTTGTACTAAGGCGGAAAGGAAATGGCATATGACATAGAAGACACATACTGATTAACCAACGTACTAAGGCGGAAAGGAAATGGCAAACGGATCTAGAAGCTGAGAGAAAGGAGGCGCTGGGTTCCGATTCTCCTCTTCCTGAGCCGCTCAGCAACGATGAATGCGAGCTCCAGCGACTGAGAAGCATTGAGCCGTGGGTCGCAGTGGGTGTGGTAGCGGGAGTTGAGGTCATCAAAAGTCACGGTCCTTGACCCGCCGATGCATTCCGTCACGTTCTGACCTGTCATCTCCAGGTGGATGCCTCCAGGGTGGCTTCCCTCTTGCTCGTGAACGTCAAAGAAGGCCCGCACTTCAGCCTGCCAACAACAGAGAACACCTAATGTCTTCCTTTTTGCAATGGGATATGCCGACACATGACCAAGATGAGTAAAAAATACATCTACCACGAATTTCATTTGACCCCAACCAAATCACAGCTGAAAAGGTAAAGATATCATTGATCATAAAGGTGGTGTTTTACCACTAATATTAGGTTGGGTTGGTCGTGGTTTGGAAGGTTCACCTACCCTCACACATGAGAAAGCACATGACAACTATACAATCATCAACTTTTGCTTCCATTGTATTTCAATCTCACGAAAAATAGATGACTCAAGTTATACACACAACATTCACGTACTTTTTGGCATGTATACTGAAGAAATGCTGTACGACTCATTGAATAACAAATTGCAGGCAGAATACACTTACTCCGAGCTGATAGACTAAGTAGTTGTATGAAAGATATCTTACCAAGATTGCATCAAAGGCACGGGTCTTGAGACCACAAGGAGCCTTTATGGTGTTGCCGTGCATTGGGTCACATACCCATGTGACAACTTGTCCTGCCCGACGGACTGCCCTGACCAGATTAGGGAGCTTGACTCGCTGGTTCTCAGCACCCATTCTGACTATAATTGTGATCCTCCCTGGCTTGTTTTGAGGGTTTAGGATCTCAATGAGGTTAACAAGCTCATTTGGATCCATTTTGTCACTCACCTGTAGTGAATTCAATGATTAGCACCCGATACGAATCCGATCCCACACAGCCAACGAAAGGGGTTTACCTTAATACCAAGAGGGTTTGCAATTCCTCTTAGGAACTCGACATGAGCGCCGTCAAGCTGGCGAGTCCTCTCCCCAACCCACACCATGTGAGCTGAGCAATCATAGTAGCGGCCAGACGTCGAATCCAGGCGGGTCAGTGCCTGCTCATAAGGCAGAAGCAGGCACTCGTGAGACGTCCAGAATTCAGTGGTAGTCATTATGGGGTGATCAACCGTGAGTCCAGCAGCAGCCATGAATCCTAGTGCCTCATCCACCCTGTGAGCCAGTTCTTGGTACCTTTTGAGAGAAATTTACAGTTTACAATTTTATATACATGAATATACACACAAACAATCAAACATGAGGATTTAGTAGCAAGAAAGAGATGGATAGGGCTACCTATCACCCTGTTCGCTGTTCTGAGCAAAGTCAAGATTCCAGTGAGTGACCCTCTGCATAGCAGCATAACCTCCGGTTGCAAAGGCCCTGAGAAGGTTAAGGGTTGCAGCAGACTGGGAGTAGGCTCGGATCATCCTGTGAGGGTCCGGGATCCTCGACTTCTCGTCGAAAGTGTCCCCGTTGATGTTGTCGCCCTTGTAGCACGGCAGCTTCTTCCCGTCAATCTCCTCGTATACCGCTGATCTGGGCTTAGCGAACTGCCCAGCCATCCTTCCCACCTACAACCAACAATTCAAATTCATCTCAACTTCCGTAATACATATTACATACCCTGTGTAATGTGTATCTGTGCTGAACTTCTTGATTCCTGATCAGAATTGAACACTAATTCATGAACTTTTGAACAAAAGGAATCACAATCTGCTCTGATACTACAAACAGCATGTTCATACCATCACGCATTACTTGATCAAAAACTGGTCTAAACTAAACTAGTATAAACTGTTCAAGTGTAGTGTCTAAATTACAATTACTCCGCACTAATGTAAGAGTAAGACATTGAATGAAGCAATTGAGAAGAAAAACTCAACTAGCAGAAGGAAAGAAAAGGAAGGTTGATATGGAAACCTTGATAATAGGCATTTGGCCGCCGAACATGAGGACGACGCTCATCTGGAGAAGAAGCCTGAAAGTATCCCTGATGTTGTTGGCGCTGAACTCCTTGAAACTCTCAGCGCAATCCCCGCCCTGGAGCAGGAAAGCATTGCCCATGGCGGCCTCGGCGAGCCTCTCCTCCAGGCTCCGGGCCTCCCCGGCGAACACGATTGGCGGGAAAGCCTCCAGGTCTTTGACCACCGACTCCACCTCATTCGGATCCGGGTATTCGGGCAGCTGGAGCGCCTTCTTCGTTTTCCAGCTCTCCGGGCTCCATTTACCGGGGCTCGCAGGGGTCTTGGGCTGCGCTGCAACGGTTTTGGCGGGTTCGGAGGCGTGGACGGCGGAGATTGGGCGGCGGCGGGGGCCGGATTTGCGGGGGATTGGGAGGAGGGATGATGAATTGGCGGCGGGGGCGGGGGCGGGGAGGCGAGATTGGGACTGGAAGGCTGATTGGGAAGAGAGAGCGCTGGATGTGTTTGCGAGAGCCATGGTTGTTTTTTTGGCCTTTCGCTGATGAATCAGAGTATCTCAAAAACAGGGAGAATAGAAAATGTGGAGAGTGAAAAAGGGAATTTATACACGTGAAAATCGAGGGGGCTGGTGGCGAGGACAGATTCGGGTTTGTTTGGTGAGGGGAGCCTCTTAGCGGCCTTACAGTCAATCCATCACCACCACTTTCACTAGTCATATTATATTACTTTTACAAATCATCCATGAATTCTAAAATTCAAATCCAATCTACTCCTTTAGATTATACCATAACAGTTTAGATTTTGTTCACTTCATCTGTTGTTTTAAATCACAATTCTATCTAATCCATTCCCTTGAGTGGGCTTCAGTAATGTAACGTAAAATCCAACCTTAAAGTATAATTTACAAGGGTTACCGGTAAAATAGAAGGTTCACGCATTGGCATAATTGGGTCTTCTTATCTCATTGTACCAACCAATTCCATTATCAATTGGAGTTGTAGCAGTAGGTCTAGAAGTAACTCAGCTGAATTTGGTTTGGACTTGGAAGACGCTTACGAGTTATGACGGAGCCCATGATATAATTTGTAATTTTTGTGGGATTTTGGGGCAGTATCGGAATTGGGCATGCTTTCGGAGACTTGCTACGTAGATTTGCTTGGGGAACCGGTTGGGCATATGCTGAGAATACAAATAATAGAAGATAGATGGGTAGTTTCACATTTGATTCTTGTGTTAGACATACCTAACCCCTGCCGCTGCCCCTTACATATGTTCAGTGGCCGAACATGAAAGTTTGAAAGACGGGTACATTAGTTTTAGCAACGGATCGATAAAGTACGGACAAATAACAAAATCTTATTATTATTATTATTATTAACTAATGAATTTAAATTGTATAATTAATTTTATCTTCAGTCTAAATTATAACATACTGAAACCATTTCATATATACACATTCAAGATTTATTCTTTTTATATTGTATATAATTATTCTCATAATAATTTATATTATAACATACTAATGTTTTTTTTATATACATATGCTAGGGTTAAGAGTTGAGGCATATTCCATTTGATACTTTTCAAATTTTATAATATTCATATCACATACAATTTATTTATTTTGAATTCCTTATCCTAACAGTCTTTTTCATTGCTTTATTCCTTAAATAAGTATTACCTTTATTAATATATAACCAAACTATTTTTTGTAAATAAAATAATTGTAGTAAAAAAAACTAGTTAGATATGAAAATATATCCTAGTCAATTATATATCTATGTCTAACCAACTTAATTAGGCAACAAAAAATTCAATATGAAACAAAATTAATTATGAACAACATTGTAAAGAAAAGAGAAATGGGCTTTGCAAGAATCGAACACAAGTTCATTAGACAACAACATGGAGTATACTAAGCAATCAACTGGACTATATTTTATTTGTGTCTACTAACACTAATAAAATTGTATATTGAACTAGAGGAAAAGAGGGGGCACAGGCCCCCCTGGCCCCTCCCTGGTTCCGCCTGTGCATATGTTATAGAATCATGTGCGAGTGGATATGAACACTTTGCACGCGGTCAGGGGGAAGTTCGCACAAGTATGTGTGCAAGTTGACTTAACACAACCTTTGCTAGGTATTCTGTATGTCAATGGTGAGAAGGTTTATCTTGAGTATAAAAGCTTGCACACCATATATTTCAAGAATGGTCGCTACGGTCACCTTGTCAATAAGTGCCCATGTCCGGCACCTGAGAATCCAAAGTGTGACATTTCTCCTCAGTCCTGGGGGGGGGGGGACAAATCGGTCGGAGATCAAGTCGTTAAGCCGGTAACCGACCCTTATGTCGGTTTTTGGATGCTGCTAGCACAAACCGGCAATCAGAAAAGGAGAGAGAAATATTCAGCGGATCAGGGAAATATTTTGGTGAATCAAAACAGATTTGCATAGTTGGGAAATATAACGGAAGATCTCATGGATGATTCAGTGGTTGACGTGGAGCAGATACGGGATATTGGAGTTGTGAAAGATAAGGCGATCATGAATTATAAGGAAGGCGGAATATCTTTTGAAAACAAACGGGGCCACACTAGTGCGGGTAATAGAGCAGATTCAGAGGCCCAAAAAGGCCCATCGACTATGGACAATGAAGCGGGACCGAGTACTGCTAGTGACTCGTAAGAAGTCAAATCCATCTGCTAAACGGGCCAAGACAAAGATTTCATTAGAAAAGTTAATGGGCCAGGTAGTTATTTTGAGCCCAAGCATTTCTTTGCCAAACATATCGATACATATTGGAAATATTAAGCATTCTTCTATGGGTCAACTGGTGAATCAAACGATGGAGGTGGATGATGGCTAGTACCCTCCTCCACAATGTCTTAAGAAGTTGGGTGATGGGGTGCCTACTAAACCCCCTGACCTTGGCGCATCCCACCCTCCATAGAAGTATATTGATTTAGATGTAATGGATAGGGATATTGAGATGGAAGGGCTAGTCTCTTCAGGTCATAATGATGCTCCATTTGGAGCTTAAATGGTGGTTTCCTTCTTTTCTGTAGTGGTTTCCTTATGTCGGGCGTTTTTCTATATTCTTAACAAGAACGGAGCGAATATTATTGGGTTGTTGGAACCTCATGTTTCGGAGGACAAGGCTCATGAAGTTTGTCAGAAACAGGGTTATAGTGATAATGTTCGGGTTGAATCTGTGGGGTTCTCTGGAGGTATCTGGCTTCTTTGGAACTCGGCTGATACGTCAATTCAAATTTGCAGATGACCAGAAATTTCATCCATGCATGGGTCAAGGATGTTACGACTTATTTCCATCTCATTGTTGCTTATGGTCCCCCCACTTACATCCGTCGTCAGATTTTTTGGGAGGAGTTGGAGGCATGTGTTGCTGCTATTTCAGAGCCATTGTTTATTAGAGGCGATTTAAATTGCATTTTGCACATGGATGAGCGTCAAGGAGGGACGGGAGGTCTGTCTACTGATTCGATGGTGTTCGCTGATTTTATGAACCGTATGAACTTGGTGGATATGGGCTTTTCTGGTTGTCGAATTTACCTGGAGTCGAGGTACTGCCCCTAATTGCAATCGGGTCGCGAAACGGCTGGATCGGTTTTTTGATAATATTCTGGGGCGTATGGAGTGGGAAGATGCCTCTGTTAGACATTTGCCTACAATTATGTCAGATCATAAGCCTATTTAATTGGATTTATCTCCAGATGATGTGGTCAAGAGAGGTCATCGTCCTTTTCGATTTAAAGCTATGTGTTTGTCTTGTCAAAACTTCATGGCTTTTCTGAATCGTAATTGGACTGTTAGCATTGATACACCTGAGGCGCTTGGGGAGTTAACGTTGGACTTGTGGAAATGGAATAATGAGGTTTGGCAATGTTTAGTATAGAAAAGACAAGTTGATTGCACGCATAAATGGGATACAAATTGCTCTGGATAATGGTGTACCGAATATGCTGCTAAAACTTCACAATTCTCTTTAGTCTGAACTTGTTGAGACCCTTTTGCAGGAGGAAATGCTTTGGTTTCAGAAGTCCAGAATCAATTGGATCGAATGTAAGGATCGTAATACGTCCTTTTTTTCATGCGAGCACGATCATTCGTAGACGCCGGAATAAGATTTTGGCTCTTAAGAATGATTTTGGGGATTGGATTATGTACTAAAATGAGTTGGAGAATATGGTAATTGTTGGGCCTAGCATCCCCCTTGGAAGATGGATCGAGCAAAACGGGCCCGGGCCCAAGACAGATCGGAGGAACAGGGGAGAGTCCAGAGGAGGCTTCGAAGCTTCTCTGGTCGAACACTATCCGACAGGTCGCGAAAATCCCACAGAGCATTAAATGCTTAGATTGAGCAACGGCCACAGCATTCAAACACCACCGTAATAGCAGCAATTAATGGCAGAATCCCTACAATCACTCCCGGCGTTGAAGATATGATAGGATTAAATCATAAACGGTAAAAAGGAGAAGGACTTACCATATATGGGGGAGGAGAATATAAAGAAGGGACACTCATACGATTACGTTACACACTCACTCGAACTTGCTCTGAAAGAAAACGGAGACACACTTGCTCTAGCCTAGCTCACCAAGAGTCAATCACGCCTGTTTTCCGCCGGTCGAAACCTAGAAGTCACCGGTCGAGTTCAATAAAATCCCTTGTCTTACTACGATAAGTTGTACCTCCATTCGATTCGATCAATACTATATCTAATAAAATCATCTCGCTATTTCATATTTTCTTTTTACTCGTTGATTATCTACTTGGTTTGGATTGATTTCTATCACCCGATCGACTAGTTACCCCGTCTAAGGCGATTTAGGTCGTCTGATCTTTTCACCCAAAACAATTTGGCGCCCACCGTGGGGCAACTTGCCGATCACCCTTTCGAAACTTTCCAACCATGACTATCGACCCACCTACCAACACTGAAGAACCGCATCTCGAAGACGAAACCCAAGCTCCAGGAAACATGACCAAAAATCCTACTCCAACCCAATTCCAAGAGCTTTCCCAGAAAATGACCGCCCTCCAAGAGGAACTAGCCCAGCAACGCCAAAAGACCGAAACCCTAGTCGCCCTATCGACCCAATCCGAGGCCGAAATCGCACAGCTAACTCGTGAAAATGAGTCTCTTAAGTCGCAGGTACAATCAATGGTCTCAGGGTCTAGGAACATGCCCATCCACAACAACGTCCGAACGCGCCTCGATATGGATAGCATCGAGCCGACACCTGCGAGCATACGACGGCCCGGACACACAGAGGGTACATCTCGAATTCCTTTTGCTAATCCGTTTTCGACTAACAATGTCACCTTTTCCACACCGATCGGGTCGGCAAGGGCCCGAATCGACGAACCGTAGGTTACCAATCCGCCAGATGTCCTAGCTCTTTTCCAGCAGACGCTCGACCGACACATGAAGACGATCGACGATCGCTTCAACAGACTTCCAGGAGTCCCACAACCAATCGAGAGAGAAGCGTCCGACGAATTCAAAGAATCCCCATTCGTCGAAGAAATCGCTAGGGTCGAGATCCCCAAGAAGTGTCATCTCCCCAACATGGCGACATTCGACGACACCAGCGACCCAGATGACCATATCTCTCTCTATAAACAAAAACTAATGGCTGCATCTGTTTCAAGGGAGAGCCGCGAGGCCGTCATGTGCAAAAGCTTTGGCACGACCCTCGCGGGTCCCGCACTAACTTGGTTTATGCGTTTGCCTCAGGGAATGATTGCATCATTTGCGGATCTGGTCAACTCTTTCAAGAGTCAGTTCGCCAGCAGTCGGAGGCTCGAGAGACAATCGAGTGACCTCTACCGAGTCACACAAAGGTATAACGAACCTCTCCAAAATTACCTCAACAGGTACAATAAAGATAAAGCGGCGATCCCACATTGCGACGTCACCACCTCCATTGAAGCCTTCCGACAAGGTCTGGTCAAAGACAGCAATCTCTACAACGAGATCACCAAGTACCCGTGTAGAAGTTTCGAAGATGTCCAGGCCAAGACCATGGCCGAGGTAAGATTGGAAGAGGACCGTGAGTCGCGTAAAGCCTCACACGGACCCGATCCGTCTGATCGTAAAAATCCCTCCGACAATCGTCGAGACAGACGTCCTCACCCCTATTCTCGTAATCGAAACGAGCCGAACCAGGTAAACTCTTTCCAAGACAGGTCACAGGATTGGAGAGACGGTCCGGCGTTGCCTCATAGGGTCCAATCTTATAACTTCAACGTTTCCGTATTCTTAGCTCGTCAAGAGTTTCGACAAGTATGGAAAAGAGGTAAGATGGCCCCGAAAGAGCGATAGACCGGACATCAAGAAGGACATGAGTCGATGGTGCGAGTTCCATGGCGACCACGGTCATTCGACCGACGAGTGCATCGCCCTACGAAAGGAAGTCGCTAGGCTGCTCGCACAGGGGCTCCTACGCGACGTAATCTCGGAGCGGGCAAAAGCCACCATGGAACGACGAGATCAGGTAAAACAAAACAAACCCCCATCTCCCATCCATACAAAAGTTGTCAATACTATTTCAAGTGGTTCGAACATATGTGGAAACACATACTCCGCGGCTAAACGGCATCTAAAGGAAAGCAAGGGTGATAAACCTGAGGCGTCAGGATTCAAGCTAAGAAAGACCTCCGACCTTCCGACGGTCACGTTCGACGAGTCCGACTCCGACGGGTCGGATAGCCATCACGATGGTCTGGTAATCTCTTTGTCCATTGGTAATTGCTTAATACGAAGAGTACTAATCGATACAGGGAGTTCAACCAATCTTTTAACCCTCGACGCCCTTAAAGAAATGGGTCTGACTGAGAACAACTTAATCAAAAAGTCGACCCCACTGGTCGGGTTTAGCGGTGAGGTTAAGCATACGATCGGCGAAATCATTCTAACCACCTACGCTAGAGGAGTCAACCAACAGGTGAAATTCTTAGTCCTGGATTGTCCGTCTCCCTATAATTGTATTCTTGGCAGGCCATGGATACACGCTATGAAGGCGGTACCCTCGACGTATCAGCAAGTCATCAAGTTCCCCACTGAATGGGGAGTCCAAGAAATCAAAGGAGATCAAAGGACCGCTAAGGAGTGCTACGTCGCTTCTATGAAGAGCGCAGTCGAACACAAGACCGCATAGCAACCACAGAGCGGCGAAGGACCTAGTCGGTACATCAAACCAGAAATGGAAAAGCTCGACGAGATCGTACTAGATCCTTCAAAGCCAAACCAAACGGTAAGGGTCGGGTCGGACCTGGACGACTCGACCAGACAACAACTCCTCGATTTTATCAAGACCAATGCCGATTGTTTTGCATGGTCGCATGAGGACATTTTCGGAATATCTCCAAATATTATTACTCATAAATTAAATGTAGATCCATCTCATCCCCCTGTCAAGCAGAAACACAGGAAGTTTGCCCTCGAGCGGAACAAGATAGTCGACGACGAAGTCAAAAGCTTATTAGAAACATGGAAGATAAGGGAGGTCCACTACCCCGAGTGGCTGGCCAACGTAGTCGTAGTTCAGAAGAAGAATGGCAAGTGGAGAGTTTGCATCGACTTCACGGATCTCAACAAAGCTTGCCCTAAAGACTCGTTCCCACTTCCCCACATTGATGCCATGGTCGACGCTACAGCAGGACATGAAATGCTTACCTTCATGGATGCTTTCAGTGGCTACAACCAAATCCTCATGGAACCCGAAGATCAAGAAAAAACGGCATTCGTCACTAGTCAAGGTATCTATTATTACAAAGTAATGCCTTTTGGTCTAAAAAATGCAGGGGCTACCTATCAACGACTAGTCAACAAGATGTTCAAAGAACAGATTGGGGACACGATGGAAGTCTACATAGACGACATGTTGGTCAAGTCAAAAAAGAAAGAAGATCATATAGACCATCTTCGCGACAACTTCGAGGTGCTAAAAAGGTACAACATGAAACTAAACCCTACTAAGTGTTCCTTCGAAGTGTCGTCAGGAAAGTTCTTGGGGTACATGGTGACACAAAGAGGAATAGAAGCCAGCCCAGAACAGATCAAGGCTCTCATCAACCTTCAATCCCCCTAATGCATCAAGGACGTACAGAAACTTACAGGTCGGATAACAGCCCTGAATAGATTCATTTCAAAGTCGTCCGACAAGTGCAAACCCTTCCACGACGCTCTCAAGAAGAACAAGTCCTTTCAGTGGACGGAAGAACACGAGAAAGCGTTCCAGAACTTGAAGGAATACCTGGCCAGTCCCATGCTACTAACCAAACCTAAAGGCGATGAGCCCTTATTTCTATATCTAGCAGTGTCAGAATCAGCCGTAAGCGCAGTACTGGTCAAATAAGAAGATGGCAAGAAGTCACCGATATACTATGTTAGTCGGACACTGTTACCAGCAGAAATGAGGTATTCGTCACTTGAAAATCTCGTACTATCATTGGTGATGGCCTCGAACAAACTCAAACCTTATTTCGAATTCCATACTTTTATTGTTCGCACTAATCATCCCATGAGAGCCATCATGAGGAAACCTGAGTTCACAGGACGAATGACCAAATGGGCTATACACCTCAGCGGTTACGACATCGAGTATGAGCCCAGGACAATGATCAAGTCGCAAGCCTTAGCCGACTTTGTGGCCTATTTCAGCCGACCCTAGAGCAAGAAGCCACAAGAGAGGCGACACAACTGCTCGCGACAGAAGAAACAGGCACATGGGAACTCCACACAGATGGTGCGTCAAACGCCAGAGGATCAGGGCTAGGGGTCGTGCTGAAATCGCCACAAGGGGACAAGATAGCTCAGGCCGTAAGATGTGAGTGGGACGCTACTAACAACGAAGCTGAGTATGAAGCGCTCATATTCGGACTCATCCTGGCTCGCGACCTAGGGGTCCGAGATATCGAAGTCGTTTGCGACTCCTTGCTGGTCGTGAACCAGATACAAGGGTCGTACAGTGCTAAGGACGTCAGAATGATAGCCTACCTGGAGGTAGCCAAGAAGTTGATCGGACAATTCCAAACATTCGACATCAGACAGGTACCCAGGGATCTTAACTCCCAAGCTGATGCACTTTCCAACCTAGGATCCGTCTTGGACCCGAAAGAATTTCCATACATACCATTAGCACACATCATGACGCCAGCCGTCCCAAGAACACCGTCGAATCTACCACACCACTAGAAGAGCTCGTCGCCATGGAGATAGGCGATCGACCAGAAGAAGACATCGTCAACACCGACGACGACTGGATGCTACCCTACATCATGTGGTTAAAGGACGGCAACCTGCCTGACGACAAAACGGAAGAAAAAAGGCTCAAGGTACAAGCACTCTCTTTCAATATCATAGATAACATCTTGTACAAAAGGTTTGTCATAGGGATAATCCTATGATGCCTTAAGACTCCAGAAGTCGGACGCATCTTGCAATCGCTACACGAAGGAGAATGTGGAAACCATACCGGTGGACGAAGCCTCTCGGGGAAAGCCCTACGAAACGGATACTACTGGCCCACGATGAACAAAGACGCTATGGAATACACCAAGAAGTGTGACGCCTGTCAGCGGCATGCACCCGTCCATCATCAACCTTCATAGCTCCTCCACCCGACTCTGGCTCCATGGCCCTTTATGAGGTGGGGAATGGACATCGTCGGGAAGCTCCCGCCCGCGTCGGGTCAAAGAGTCTTCTTCTTGGCCATGACGGATTACTTTTCCAAGTGGATCGAAGCCGAAACCTACAGAGAGGTAAAAGATCAACACGTCATTTCATTCATAAAACGCAATATCCTGTGCAGATTTGGCATCCCATCAGAAATCGTGTGCGACAATGGCTCCCAATTCATCAGTCATAAGACTCGAGCCTTCTGCGATCGATGGAACATCAAGTTGGTCACGTCCATACCTCGGTATCCGCAATCCAACGGACAAACCAAATCTAGCAACAAAATCATCATCAACAACCTCAAGAAACGCCTCACTGGGGCTAAGGGCAAATGGGCAGACGAACTCCCATTCATTCTCTGGTCCGACAGGACTACTCCTAAAAATGCGACCGGACAATCACCTTTCTCTCTCATCTACGGGAGTGAGGCAGTCATTCCGGCCGAGTTACTGGTCCCGACCGCCCGTTGCAACCTTCAGACAAACGAGCAAAATGACATCGAACTGGCACACAACCTGGACACAGTGGACGAAATCAGAGAAAGAGCCTGAATCAGGATGGTCAAGTCCCAACAACAGGTCGCAAGGAGTTACAACAAGAACGTCCGGATCAAGGCATTCAAAGTCGGAGATTGGGTCCTCAGGAAAACTTTCCAGAATACCAAGAATCCATCCGACGGAAATCTCGCACCACAATGGGAAGGACCCTACATAATCACCGAAGTGGTCGGACAGGGAGCATATCAGTTGGAAAATAAAGACGGACAACCAATCCCGAGAAGTTGGAACGCGGCACACCTAAAGCTATACCATTTCTGAGCCAACAAGGTAAAACATTACATAACTTCACACATCGCTCATTATCGCATATGCATGTCTATTCTTTAAACAACTAGCATGTGACACTAAGTGAGGACTTCCTCCTTACAAAAACACGAATGCATAACAACATTGACGTATACATTGGATCCAGTCATCCGCAAAAAGCGCTTACATTACATCTACACGATCGATCGGAACACGGGGAGATGAACAACACAGTCACGTCGGCACACCGCCTGCCTTATACAAAACATAAGGTACGACACCTTATTACATTTACGCAATAGAAACATATTGCTTACCTCCCCGGCATAAAGTCATGACTAACACATACACCAACATTTACAGGCCTTCTCTACACACATACATACGGCGAGCCCCACTCGACAGAGCACACGAGTGAAACCGACATACAAAATATGCAACGTCATCGACGATCTCCATGAAAGTCTGACGACATAAACGAAACAAACGGACATACAATTCTATATGTAAAAGCAGATCGCATTAAATAAAAGCACGAACATTTTTATACAAATGCGCGACCCGCGATGGTAGACGGGTCGCCAAAACATATTGTCTTCCTACATACCTGTAGGACTTCATCAACATTCACTTAAAAATATTTTGCGACCCGCGATGGTGGACGGGTCGCCAAAAACACCAAATATCCAAACTCACACACTGTAACACCCCCAAAACTTAACCCTTTTGGAAAGGTATTACCGCCAGTGACCCCAGTGTTTCTTACCGAGATCACCCAAGGCTTTACCGTTTAAATACAAATCATGAAATACAATGATACAAAATGATAACCTTATTCATATAAAACACGAGTCCCGGGATTACATCCCAATCCCGAATAGGACAAACACATAGTTTAAATAAATTACAACGGAAATCTTAAATAAGGTACATCGGAAGACTTTTAAAAGATATTACAAAAAGGGTTGTGATCGTAATGATCACCTGCCCAAAGATCTCAACCTGATTAAAAGAAATTATTAAAAACGTCGGAAAACCACCGTCGACTCCATAGTCCTTCTAGTCTTCTCATCTATACTCTATCTGATGTGCCGAATCGAACGGATGACACCAGCCCACATGTGGAGAACAAAGTTCGTGGGTTAGTCTACTTGAATAGACTGGCAAGGGTAAATAGCAGAGTGGTTCGAGTGATCGTAACCGTTTACTATCATTGTCCCTCGAATAATAACCGAAGGGACGATACATAACCCGGCACTTTCACGGAATAACAACAAGAGGTATGCATGAGAGAAGATTCTGGAAGACTTCATCTTCACAGAAATCGACTCGAAAAGAGACTCCAAGAGATTGAGTCTTTAAGGAAGTATGACAAATCTGGAATATTTAAGGAATCATACAACAATGATTTAAAAGTTGACTGAGATGTTTCGGTTCACAACCAACCTCATCGCATACAGCGATTCCAGATTGGAAAGAGAACGTACTACATTCAAGTCGAGACGAGCTTTCCTAGCTGTACTATTACTTAGCTGCACTACTCGCCATGGGTTTATTAATCATGTGCACTCGGGCACATATCTTATTTAATTACAAAACACACATTACTGAAACACGTTAATGTTATTAAGAGCGACAACAAGGCTTAAATCACAGGGTGACAATTATGTCAACCCAAATTAAAACACACACGCGGGACTTAACATTATTATGCCGAGAAACAACGGCGTTATTAATATACCGGGTGACCTTACGTTCACCCTGATTGCACTATTACAGTGCTTACACTTTAATTATGTGCTTAACTGCACTTATCTTATTAAATTACGACACACCCACACACACATTGTTGAGGCCTTTAATATTATTCCGAGAACACGGAAGTTATTAAGACACCGGGTGACCTTACGTTCACCCTGATTGCACTGCCACAGCGCTTACAGTTTAATTTACAGGGTGACAGTTATGTCCACCCCAATGCACTAGCTAAGTGCTTAATACACAGGACTGCAATTAAGCTCATCCACTGGCGCTTGCAAGGCGCTTAAAACACTTCAGATCCTTACATGTGGATAAGAAGCATAGGTCATGACCCTTAAATTATTCGGAATTAATCCGAGGAATATTATGATTTAAAGAAACGACAAATCCTTACATATGGATAAGCGTTCCCACGAATATTAAATTATAAAGAAACGACTAATCCTTACTTGGATTAGCGTTCCTATGCACATTTAAGTTATAAAGAAACGACTAATCCTTACTTGGATTAGCGTTCCTACAAACACTCGTGTTAACTAAACAGTCAAACACAGCAATTACTCACATTAAAGCCATCCAGGCAATTAACTTAAACATAGAGATAATAGAAACAGCTAATCCTTACTTGGATTAGTTTTCCTATTAGCCCACATGCTATTCTAGCATTAAGATTAATTTCACAACCATACCTTCACGGTAATTATCACATATGATAGCGTTGTTCTAACAGATATACAACCTATGATAATGTCATTATTACAGTTTCCAAAACAGTTTATAAAACCATTTCAAGATAAACACAGTAATCATTACAAATTAATTACTCAGATAAACAGCTGATAATTAATGTAAATATGGAACGATGAGCAAGAGCGAACCGCCACTTGCCTTAGTCTGCAGATCTGGAACAAAGCAGAGACAACGGGATTCTGGACTCGACACGCGTATAGCTCCACTAGCATAAACACCTTCGAGTCGACCCAAAAAGGAACCCTAGGTTAGATTCGACAAAGAATAGTACGAATATACAAAAGGATGAAAGGAATCGAAGGATACGAGACCCGATCGAAGGTCTCGGAAGCCAACGCAAAAACTCCCGGGCAACAACCCTTCACGGTCGGCCACCAAACAATTGCGGCGGGCACCGCCACCATCACGGCGGGCGCCGCCACCATCACCGCGGGCACCGCCTCAAGCACGGTGGGCGCCGCTCATCGGCTTCCTCCACGGCGGCTGGCCACACACCACGGCGGCACCAAGATCTTCACGGCGGTCGCCGGCCCCAACACGGCGGTCGCCGGGATCTTCACGGCGGTCGCCGTTCCTGGCGGCGGTCGCCGTCTCCCTGGCGGCGGTCGTCGTCTCCCTGGCGGCGGTCGCCGTCTCCCTGGCAGCGGTCGCCGTCACTGAACAGAAATTTAAAAACGGGCGAGAAATCTTACCCGCGAAGCTCGATTTGGTTCGCCTTTCGCCTTGCTTGGCTTCTAGGCTTCTAAGGGCCTTCCAAGTCTCCTTTGGCCACCGAGAACGACACCAAACGAGCCTCCAACGATCCACGAGAGCTTTCCGAGAGAGAGAGCGTTTTTCTTTGGGAGCGTTTTTTAGAGACAAGAAATGGACAGCGTAATGGCGTTTTTCACACCTTTTCTAGCTTCACCCATGCCCTCTATTTATAGGCAAAGATTTGGGTTGTTGGGAGCCAAAAAGCTTTCCAATTGTGCCCTTGGGTATTAACCCATGGTTAATCCATTTGCACCTCTTGGGCAATAACCAAGTGGGTAGAGATTTGGTATTAATCTTAACTCGCGATAACAAAAGTCGTACACGAACGAGTATAGACTTCCAACAGGCCTTAACTGTATAATTCTTCATTGAGAAAAATATTACAGATACAGAGCACATTACAGAATGTCTCCGACTTTCTGAATTAAATCCGACGTACTAAACGGGTGTTCGGGAAAATTCCAAAAATTCCCAGAATAATCCTTATAGAATTACGGGGTATCACACACACAAGTGGGACAACAAGTCAAACTACGTAAGAAAAATAAGTCAGGCATCAGGGACGACGGCACTACCTTCAACAGGGGCTGGCTCCAGAGAAGCTACGCCATCAACCGGCTCGACATTGCCGGAATGGGCCTCGTCCTCGCCAACGCCCCCATCCGCAGCTTCCTCTCCGACGCCAGCCAAGCGGAAGAGCTCTTGACTAGGATTTCCCTTCGGGAACATGGAGTCCAAAGTCTCCTTCTCTGCCTTCAGATCCCAGAGCTCATGCTTGCCATCGTCAAACTCTTCTATCATTTCGACACGCGACTTCAATGCATAAAAAGCACCGACGTCGCCTGCGATCTGGCCAACTGCGATTTGAGCCTGCTTCACCTCTTCCTCGACGCCTGATCGGCTCTCTTCAAACTCTTTCCGGCTTGCGACCAACTCCTCTTGACAACTCTTCAGCTCCCTGGTAAGGCGGCACTCAGTCTCTCGACAACGACTCTCTGCTCCCTCTAGATTGGTCCTCAAGGACGCAAGGGCGGACTCCGACCTGGTAGCCCTTTCCTCGGCCTTGACGACCATCGTCTTGACACCGGAGTATGCTCCCAAGAGGTACTGAAAAGTCTAAAGCAAGAAAATATAACACGATCAGAAAACACAGTCGACGAAAGAGAAAGAGAAACACGAACGGAGACAGCTCACCCTCCACGCGGAACACCCCGCTTCACCAATGCAGTCCAGGGGAGAGATGTCGTCGACCTCCGATTTCAAAGACGGATCCTGGGCGTGAAAGAGGTCGGCAATCGATTGACCGACTGCGCCAATTTTGTCGATCCCTTCAGCGATCGCCTCTTTCTTCCTAGGAGGCTCTTCTGCTTTGACATCACCAGGGGAAACGCCCACTTTCCTCTTTAAGCCACCTTTGACTTGAGGCGCCGGATCCATCAGAACCGACTTACTCGACGCGATTTTGGCTGCCGACTTCCTCTGCTCGATCAGGCCCTTCCCAGACACTCCCTTCAAACGAGCACTTGCTCGACCACCAGAGGAAGCTAACACGATAGACATAAAAAGATCATAAAGCATGCGACAAAGTGAAAAAGTACAGAGAAAACTCCTAAGGTCGAAAGCTTACCCTTGACGCGAGATGACGAAACAGTCGACATGTCGTCTTGAGCGGCAGGGGATGTCGACAACAGGTTGACGTTGACAAAACTCCTCTCCGACGCCGGAATAGCAAGAACAATTCTGGACAAACCCTCCGACCGAGCGCTCACCTCCAAATCTTCTGCCTCAGGAACTACAAAAAATAAAAGTTAAAGCAAAGAGTTAAGACGCATAAACAAGCAAAGGAGAGAACAAACACATACTCTCTACTCGCCACTCCGTCAACAAGAACGAACACTCTCCCCCCTTCTCCAGAGATGAACGCTCGACAAAAAAGAACTTCGACCCCTATCCACGGTCGTTGACATCAAGATTCTGCACCAAAGGCTTCCGACCCTGTCGAATGCGTAACTGGACACGGGAAGAACTCTTCGACCCAAGGAAATAATTGTACCACAAGGCATCAAAATCAAAACCAGCCCCAGATCGGACGTTCACAAGGTCCAAGACCCTGAGAACCCTCCATGCCTGTGGCATGACCTGACATAGCGCCAGCGCCAAAATGGCCAAAAAATCCCTAACAAGGGGAGAAAAGGGGAACCTGTGACCAATCCGAAATGGATACGCGTAAAAACAAACCCAACCCTCATATCGGGCATCGGCCCTCTCATCCAGGTGAGGCAATCTGGCGACCGTTTCCGGGGGAAAGCCTCCAACTTGAAGTATTTGCTCGAGCTCCGCCTGGGACAAAGTACTTTTCAAAGCATCAGACTCCTTCAGAATGAAGAGGGGAGGAGCTTCGCCCTCGCGCGAGTCAGAGAGAGTCTTCGATGACTCAGAGGCTTCACTAGAAACCATCTCAAGAACAGAAAGAGAAGGAAATCGAAGAGCTATGGCGAAAAGGGTTGAGAAACCTACTAGAGAAGCTTGCAAGAGAAGAAGAAGTGAAGTCAAATCGCCAAGCGTCCGCTCCGAATTTATGGAGGGAGATGATGATCTGCAGAGATGTCGCATCGTGCTCCAATCTCCCACCACGTAGCCCTGGACAACCGCGCCAAAAAAGGATGGTGGAGATCATGGCTAAAGAAGTTGCCTCGGATTTCACCTGCTCGCCTAGCCGAAAGCCCAAAGCCCAAAGAAACTTGGGGCTATTGTTGGGCCTAGCATCCCCCTTGGAAGATGGATCGAGCAAAACGGGCCCGGGCCCAAGACAGATCGGAGGAACAGGGGAGAGTCCAGAGGAGGCGTCGAAGCTTCTCTGGTCGAACACTATCCGACAGGTCGCAAAAATCCCGCAGAGCATAAAATGCTTAGATTGAGCAACGGCCACAGCATTCAAACACCACCGTAATAGCAACAATTAATGGCAGAATCCCTGCAATCACTCTCGGCGTTGAAGATACGATAGGATTAAATCATAAACGGTAAAAAGGAGGACTTACCATATATGGGGGAGGAGAAGATAAAGAAGGGACACTCATACGATTACGTTACACACTCACTCGAACTTGCTTTGAAAGAAAACGGAGACACACTTGCTCTAGCCTAGCTCACCAGGAGTCAATCACGCCTGTTTTCCGCCGGTCGAAACCTAGAAGTCACCGGTCGATTTCAATAAAATCCCTTGTCTTACTACGATAAGTTGTACCTCCATTCGATTCGATCAATACTATATCTAATAAAATCATCTCGCTATTTCATATTTTCTTTTTACTCGTTGATTATCTACTTGGTTTGGATTGATTTCTATCACCCGATCGACTAGTTACCCCATCTAAGGCGATTTAGGTCGTCTGATCTTTTCGCCCCAAAACAGTAATCAACTACTTCTCCAACCTTTTTACTCTCCCAGAGGATGACCAGGTGGCCCCCCGTTTGCCTAGGGGTGGTTTCAGTAGATTATCGACTCATGATATGTCAAACCTTGTGGCCCCGGTCACTAATGAGGAGATCTGGAAAGTTGTACGTGGCATGGGTGCGTACAAGGCACCAGGTATTGATGGCTTTCAGCCGGTTTTCTATCAGCGATGTTGGTCAACTGTTGGCCCGTCGGTTTTTGCTTTCATTCATGATTTCTTTGTGACAAGTTCGTTGCCTTCGGGTGTAAATGAGACCTTTCTTCATCTCATCAGTAAAGTGAACTCCCCTAAGCTCGTATTGCAATTTCATCCCATTAGTCTGTGCAATGTGTTGTATTAGATGATCACTAAGATCTTGGCCAAACGGATGCAACCGTTGATGGGTAGTCTTGTTGGCCCGATGTAGAGCAGTTTTATATCGGGGCAATCTATTACTAATAATATCATTCTGGCGCAGGAACTTGTACATTCCATGAGATGCAAAAAAGGTCGTAAAGGCTGGTTACTTTTAAAGTTGGATTTAGCTAAAGCATATGATATGCTTCGCTGGGATTTTGTAATTGACACTTTGCGGGATATTGGCTTGCCTGACTGTTAGGTGCGTTGGTCTCTAGATAATCGAATGTATTTCTACTTCGTCTATGCGGGTGTTGTGGAACGATGTGATGTATGATTCTTTCTTTCCCACTCGGGGCATTTGTCAAGGGGATTCATTGTCTCCTTATCTTTTTGTGCATTGTCTAGAGATACTTAGTCATTTGATTAGCAATGCAGTTATTAAAGGTAGATGGAAAATGATTGTCGCTTGTCGGAGAGTCCCTGCTTTATCCTATCTATTCTTCGCCAACGATATTATGTTGATGGAGGATGCCTCGGTTTCCCAACTAAATGTGGTGATGGAAATTCTACAATAATTCAGCATTGCCTCGGGCCAACATATTAATCGGGAGAAATCGAAGATTTATGTTTCCTCTAATGTCAGTAGTGAGATGGCTATGCAATTACAACAGGCTAGCGGGATTGAAGTGACACAGGATTTGGGCAATTACCTCGGTATGCCTATTTTGCATAAAAGGGTAAACAAGCATACCTTTGCTAATTTAATCACCAAGGCTAACTGTAAGCTTGTTGGTTGGATAAGCAAAACCTTGAGTTTTACGGGGCAAGTTAACTTTCGAAGTCGGTTCTCTCCTCACTTCCTTTCTACGCTATGAATACGATCAAGCTGCCGATGTCCACGTGGAATTCTCTTGATTGTATTACTCGATCCTTCATTTGGGGGAGTACGTCGGGGCCCAAAAATTACATCTTGTTGCTTGGGATAAGATGTGTGCTCCCAAGAGTGCAAGGGGTCTGGGGCTTAGAAAAGCCAAAGATGTTAATATGGCTATCATTGGAAAATTGGGTTGGCGTCTTCTAAAAAATGAGGCGGGTGCTTGGGGAGATCTGTTGAAGGCTAAGTACGGTTTGCAGGTGGCGGACAGTTGGTTCAGATGAAGACATATAGGGGATCTTATATTTGGAGTAGTATTACATGGGGCTTGGATGCAGTTGTTAAGCGGGGCACCAGCTGGAATGTTGGTGATGGCCGTCGAGCTCGGTTTTGGGTGGAACTTTGGGTGGAAAAGAGGCCTCTGATCGAGCTTGCTACTTTGAGGGTTGACTCAACTCTGCTGAATCGCCCCATTGCTGATTTTTCACACCTGAAGGGGTTTGGAACTGGGCTTTGTTCAGAGCTCAAACTACTACGAGCAAAGCCTCACTGAGCAAATATGAAAACACATTGATCAATGTGTAATCGCAATGTGTCCAAAAACATTAATTGTTCAAGAACAAACATAAATTGTTCAAGTATAAACACAAATTGTTCAAGACATAGGCAAATAGTTCAACTACACAACAATAATAGATTTTTTATCAACTCCTAAAATTTCTTCGATGGGCAGGTTCTACTATTGTGATCAACATACTTCTTCCATACCACACACTTCCTCGTCGCCTTTTTTGCTTTTGAAATAGAAACCTCTCTATTGGGCTTGATACGACAACCACTTCCCTTATTCTTTGTTTGTTGTGAAAGCAAAATAGAAATATTGGTAGGCACACTTGTACCCACAAAAGACTCGATCAAAAGCGCTTTCTGTGCTCGATCTAGAGTTGCTTGATGAAGCCTTGCTTGATGTAGCGTTGTTTGATTCATCTCTTATATTACATGGAAAGCACTTACTCAAACAAGATTTGTGATCCTTTATCAGACGTAGAAGTTCTTTCAGCATAACACAATCATCGCCAATCAAATCAACACAACAATGGACCTCCGACCAGATATCATTAACAACAAACTTGCTTTCAACCATACCAACACATTGATTAAATATAACACCATAAACACTTATTGAAGGTTTGAGGGTAGCATTTTTTATCCATCGGCTTAAAACAACATTGCTTGGGAACTTTTCAAGACATCTATCTTTAAACACCAGAACCATATGATGACATGGAATCCCGATCCTTTCAAATAGCTTGCAAGTGCATGAACAATTTCATCTAATACAAAAAATTTAACCTTGAAAATCATGCCACCAGGGTCTCCAATGGTACATAGTTCACCATCAAAATCAACATCTTTTCTTATAAACCGAGATAAAAAAAACATGCAGCATATATCTCCTCTTGAACCTCGTAAAATAGCTCCAATGTAAACACATCGGCTGCATGCTTCTCCAAGGGTAAAGGAGTCTTGAGATTCAGGTGCTTAGACTCAAATTCACTATTCAATCTCAATTGTTCATGCCTGTAATGCAAACATTGAAACAGTTCATGAATAATAACATATTGCTCAAACATAACTGAATTTTGTTCAATGATAACAGAATGTTCAAAAATATGTGTTGTTTGTTCAACAATTCTTATAAAATGTTCAGAAATAGAGACGGTTTGTTCAAACCTAAAGAAACAACCATGTGTTGGGGTCGGAAAATCGACTACTCGTCCAATGGGCATCAACTGTCTGACGCAACCGTCGGACGCATCAGACCTGTCGGACGTGAGCCATGCGACCGTCTCCTGATTCCTGGACGCAACGGACCAGCGAGATTTTCTCCTTTAAGTATAACAACTCCGAGATCTCCAACGGCTATATGCATTATTTCAGCCATCAAGGAAGGAATCAACCATCTTTAAGAGAGGATCAAGGCTAATTAAGAGGAGATCAAGCGTAATTAATGCAGAATCAAGGAGAGATCAAGAGCATTTAAGGAGAGATCAAGAGCATTTAAGGAGATATCAAACAAGTATAAATAAGGCTCTAGGAGAAGCCTCAAAGGAGATTCTACAACACTCCAATCTACTGCAACCACTTGTACTCTCATCGTCAAAACTCTCATTTTTACATATTCTATCTTGTCCAACGTTGTTTAGTCTGACCGACGCTTGTAGTCTGATCTGACCATCTCGTCTTCTTTGACTATTCATGTTGTAACCTTCTTCTTCCTCTCTTGCATCACAAAAACTACCATTTGTAATCACTTATTCTCATCAAACGGAGTAGATTTATTACCCTAACTATTGTTACCCCTCAAATCAACGCAAAAAGATCGATTGGTAATTTTTCATCCAAAACACCATGTACACAATATATTTGGCTCAAAGTTACTAAAACAACTAAATGAAAAGGGGGATACATTTTAATACCTTTGTGAATCCATAGCGCCACAAAAAAATCATTACAAGCTCCACAAGGCTAAAAACACGATTGTTATAATCTCCAAAAAAGCGGTTACGGGACTCATAAATTGATGTGGTTAGAGAGTACGAAGATAGAAGCACACCATGGAAAAAAGTTGAGATCTAACTGCTCCGAATTTCAAAAATTTGTCTAAACAAATTGTGATCTTGCATATTGAATTATAACATTAATGCAGTCCACCTCTCCTCAAACACTACATGTTCAATTTCGAATGCAATAAAGTTACATTGTATCTATTTTTATTTGATAAAGGGGTATCGCATGGCTCCAAACCAAACCATACAACTTCGACAAAAAATCACCTGACTTGTTCATTGAAGGACCAATCTTTTGAGATGTCTTGGTCATGATATGCCACATACATAACCAATGGAGAGTGTGATTAAACACCGTTTGAATTACAACTTTCATTGCCGAATCTTGATTAGTTACCAAAATTCTCGTTTCTTTACCACCTATAGCTATAAAAAATGTCTCAAACAACCAAGTTTAAGAAGGAATATCTTCTTTCAAAAATGTCTTAAATTGTTCAACTCTATCAGCATATTGTTCAAAAAATAACTCTTATTTGTTCAACTACGTAATTTGTACAATTATATCAACATATGCTCAAAACCAACTCTTAATGGTTAAACTGTAATAGACTTCAAACTTAACTTCAAAGAATCATATGAAACACGTGAAAATCAAATAAAACACAAAATAGTTCAAATACGTATGTGTATTGTATAACAATAATACTACGACTTAGACAAACACAATAGCAAACAATTCAAAAAAACAACGAACACATATCCAACCTTAGAACAGAAACATCATCAACAAAATCATACAAAAACAAAGGACAAACGAAAGAAGTATATACAAACCAATTTCCATTGCAATTTCGCAACGGTATGAGCACAGATCTTCAACAAAATAAGTCTTCACAAAACACAATCTTCGACAACCCAAAGATCTTCAAAAGCCTAAATCGGGAACGGAGAAGAAGAATATCAAAACTCCAAACAAAATACGAAATAATAAGAACAAAACATGAGAAACGAATACTTACTTAATAACAGCAAATCGGTTGAGCGAGAATCTTCAAACTCAAACATGAAAGCAATATTCTACCATGGAAAAGGGTGTAACGCCCTGAAATTTAACCTTAATGGGGAGCTACAACGCCAGGAATTTCCTACGGAAATTCCCTCAGGCTATTATAAGATAAAGAAAAACTCACCCTGAAAATTTCAAAATCATGAATCCTCACTACCATCTATCTAGATTTCAGCATCATGTCGCATGTCCTTCTCCTCCATGCTTCTGCTGTGCTACTCTGATATCCGGGCCCTGCAATCATAACTGATCCCCCATATAAGAGGGGTTAGTCTTTGTACAGACTAAGCAAGTTATAAGCGAATCGAGTATATACGGATCGAGTATATACGATAGCATAAATAAGGAAAACTTATATGCAAATACCATAATAACTTATAACCCAAGATTACAGATATTTCCATCTTATAAACAGATAACCTAAATACCATAGTACCATTTATCCCTAGTATTGTAATGATCCTTATACATAAACCGATAATCTAAATACCATAAAACAAATCTCTCTATGCATATTCTTTCTTCACCATTCTTATCACAGAAACTCCATTAAGCATCCCGGATACATACCTAGGGTTCGTTCGGCACGGCTTATTTTGGGGGCTTATGCGGCTGATTTCCAAATTTCAGTCACGGAGCATCATCTTCCTTCTTTTACCCGTTCGGTGCAGAGGAGGCTTATAGGAGACTTATGGAGGCTTATGGGGACTGAAATCACCCCAAATTCCGCAGCTACATCCTCCAACTTATGGGACTTATCAATGAGTCTTATGAAAAAAAAAATCACATTGCCCCCGAAGCGAGAGCTGCCATCTTCTTCGCCAAGCGAGAGTTGTCATCTTCTTCGCGGCGAGATCTGGAAGCTTGCATAACCCGCCATCGAAGCTTGCACAGAAGAGCCGCCATCGAAGCGAGGTCGAGCAGCCATCGAAGCGAGGTCGAGCAGATTTGTACGTATTCTTCTTCGCTCTCTTCACTCTCTTCTTCGCAGATCTCGTCTTCAAAGCTTCTTCTTCCCAGATCTTACAAACCCTAGAAAATAATGCTTGCTCAGTCTCTTCTTCGCATATTTTAATAGTCTTCGTATAACTCTTCTTCGCAGATCTTACAAACCCTAGAAAATAATGCTTGCTCACTCTCTTCCTCGCAGATTTTTACTTCGCATATCTCTTCTTCGCAGATGTTACAAACCCTAGAAATTAGTGCTCGCTCTCTTCTTCACAGATCTTCTTCTTCGCTCAGTGCAGTGACATTGTGCTTCAATTTGTCATCATATGTGCTTCTTCTTCACAGATCTTCATCATCTCAGGTTTGAATGTTGAGTCATTAGCAAGTCAAAAGCATACAACTTGAATACTAGTCCTATGTTTTGAATGTTTGCCATTAGCAAGTCATCATCGCAGGTTTGAATGTTGAGTCATTAGCAGGTTTGAATGTTTGTCATTCATTACTGCATAGTCCTGTGTTGTTGCAAATGTCATTTCTCTAGCTCAAAAATCTTGAATATGTCCCTTGATGAGTTGAAGATATGGATAAATTACTGAAGAACTTTTGTGTTTGAGTAGAGTACATGTTTGTGGTCAATTTAAAAACTGCCTGATTCTAACAGACTTCTTTATGTGTTGTGGCATTAGTGAATAACCACTGATGTTGTTTAGGGATGAATTCAACTAGGAAATGCATGAATTCATCCGTTTGAGTTTTGTCTTGTCTTGTATGCTGATAAACTCAAGTTGGTTGTTCATCTTCTGCTGTTGTCATGTTCAAGAATCATATCTTAAAGTTGTTTTGAACTTCTCCCGCTGAGTTTTTCTGTTGTTGATATGTTCATTCTTTCCCTAAATGATGGTGTGTTCATGTTATACATAGAGAAAAACATCTCACCGTTCCTCAATCCAATTAGTTTAATCGTGCAAAAGATATACATAGAAGGGACCTCTCCATAAATTTATAAATTTAGGGCTTTTTCATTAGTTTTTGCCTGTTGTTTGATACTCAACTCTCCATCAATTTACAAATTTTTGTTTTTACAGATCTAGGGCTTGTTCATTGGTTTGTCTGTTGTTTGATGTTGCAGAGCAGGAATTCGTTCGATTGTTTGAAAATGTCGAAGCTCGCCATTCTGGTTGTTGTTGGCCTGTACATTCTACTTATGTTGGTATTATCTTGATGTGGAAGAGAGTAAAATTTGGCATTTTAACGCTTCAAAAAAATGCTTTCTTATAGCATGCTATCCTTGCATATTTGAAATCTTATGAGTTGCTTGAACTTTGTCAACTATTATGTGATGCTTTCTTATAGCATTTTTTGTGCTCAGTGTAGCACCTTCTGCTAAAAGTTATCCTTGCATATTTGAACTCTTATGTGAGTTGTTTGAACTTGGTCAACTCTTATGTGATGCTTTCTTATAGCATGTTATCCTTGCATATTTGAACTCTTATGAGTTGTTTGAACTTTGTCAACTATTATGTGATGCTTTCTTATAGCATTTTTTGTGCTCAGTGTAGCACCTTTTGCTAAAAGTTTGTTGTATAAGGGTTGCTTGTTGATCAATCTTCGGTTGTCTTGGATATCAATTGAATCGTGTTTTGAACACTTTCCAAAATCAATATTTCGACCCTATACTTCTTGCCTCGGGTTACACGAAATCTGATCCGGGATAAGACAATCGCACCTCTAGTGATTCAGGCAAATCAAAAGAGAACACTTGAAGTTTTCGGTTTTGTTCGATATAGAGAGATCGTAAATTCTCGCGTCCCAAAGACTTGCCCCAAACCCGCTCTTATATAGAGCATAGGAATTTAGGCAGTTATAAGTCGGTTTAGAAGGTTAAAAAGTAGTTTTAGCGGTTAAGTTAGTTAAAAACCCTCCAAAAACCGTCAAAACTTCCTTCCCGGCAAGAGGCACGGTTTGTGACAAACCGTGCCCCAAACCGTGCCTTCCTTCAGAGAGCCAGAAAACGAGTTCTGGGACACCGCACAGTTTGTGACAAACCGTGCGGCCTTACAGTGGACAAATCCGGCCTCTGTTCTGTTCTGCACGGTTGTGTTAGGACCCCGGAAATCACCCTCACGGTGTCCGCCTCTTGAACCCCGACACGTTACGTAACTCCGAGTCCGAATCCACGCACACGAGTGTGCACTCCGCACTCCCGAACCTCGTTATGCGCCGAACGAACTCCTTAAGTCTTGAGCGAATCCCGACTACACTAAATGGCCGATGACACTAAAATCACCAACAAAGTTATCCTTGCATATTTGAACTCTTATGAGTTGTTTGAACTTGGTCAACTCTTATGTGATGCTTTCTGGAACAGTTGTATTATCCAGCTTGCGGACAACTCTTTGTGTTCGGTTCAGAAGTGAAGTGGTTGCTTGTAGTGTGGTCTATGCTGCTGCCAGGTGGTTTCAAGTGCCCCTTCCTGAGAATCCTCCCTGGTGGAAGGCATTTGATGTAGAAAATTTTGGTATAGATGAAGTGTGTAGAGTACCCTATGTTGTTGTACATGTTTTATGTAAGTAGTTCAATATTATAGATTAATGGATTCATGTATTACCATCTACTATGTTGTTGTAGATGTTTTTTCATGAATTAACATTCAAACCTATTAGCTCAATGGTTGAGCAACGTGCTTTATGTACGTGGATGTGGGTTCGAGTCCCACATAGGCTAATTTATATTTATTTCAATGCTCTTATGATCATGGTTAAATTGGATTAGTGAAGCTTTATGATTAGTGAAACTTTATGTGGCCTTATACCAGCTTTGAGGAAGAAATAATCAAAATTTGGGGAAAAAATATCAATGCATATGATACCCCTCACAAAATTAAATTAAGGGTAATTTTGTAATTTTCATTTAAAATTAAGTCGGGATAAGTCATTGATACCGAACGCGTCCTAAGGTTTCAACCATCATATTCAGCTTCAGCCCCAACTCAATTCAGCCCCCAGCTTAAATTATTTCAATCAGCTTCAGCCCAATTCAGCCTCTACTTCAGCTTCAGCCCCAATAAGCCTCAGTCATACCGAACAGACCCCTAGTACTCACTGAACCTCATAACTCATATCTAATACTCAACTGAACTTCATAACTCATATGATAACTTACTTCACATAGATTCCCATAAATTCACAACTATATCCCAAATACTTTCAGTAATTCAATATATATCTAACTAAGCCTCGAGTGATAGTAAGTCCATAATTACCCAAATTAAACCACATACTATATTATACAGTATTCTCCTTAAGTATCCATCAAAATCATACCTTATACTACATATTACTTCCCTGTAACACTATAACATCTAAAGCCTCATATCACAGTAATTTCCTTGAATCTCATTATAGCTCATGAACATCCAACTAAATTATAAATCATCGGGATCATTATCCATTATTTTAAAAACTATACCTGGGTATATTATCACAATGAAAAGTAACCATAAACATCCACGAAACACATTCACAATAACATCGGGAACATGCCCAAGAACTTTTGGGCACGAAGGTACCTTCTTCCTACACCTTCACCCGCGAGAAGCTAACGGCGTCGTTAACTAGGCGACCCGTCCTTCCCAATACAGGTAAAGTTGCCCCCTTGGCATACCCAACCGGACTCCGGGGGTAACAAGGGATGGCTAAACAAAACACCGAAAACATATACTTTTACCCGCTGGAGGTTACAACTTCGTTAGCTAGACGAGCGATCCTCCACAAACCACAAGTAAAGCACCTCTCACGACCCACTCACCTCGGGCGGCCAAACCCAAGATGAGCCCTAATCGAGGGATGAATCATTGCCACACAGGCCTAGTTATGAACAGTTATCATATAATTGCCACATAGGCGAAATCAACAACAATTTATCATACAGTTGCCACATAGGCAAAATCAACAACCCTTTATTTTTTTATTTTTTTAAAAAAAAAACATGATTGTAAACATGTAAAGATATAAATATCGAAAAACAACACAAGAATCAATCCCGATGATTCACAACTCATTATCCTATTTATTAGCCTCACAAGCCTAAATGAACTCACCATATAACATACCGACAATATCAATATAACAACCATATCCTCAAATGTTTACCACAATTAACCTTATCACATAACCCCAAATAAACTTATATATATCAATATTTCCTAATAAAATATCCATGACTATCACCCCAGTATAATTTACTAATACCACATCATATTGTCACTGAACCAACATCTATGATCTTTTTAAACTCATACTACCATATGAATACTCTCATCATATATTCATCAGCCATATAATTCCGACACATAGTCATATCATAAACCTCAACATATAATCTTATCATGAACCTTGACATATATCAATTTCCAACATATAATCATATCAAACCTCAACATATCATTACCCATGAAATGCAACCATCATATATATATAATACTAATTATGGTATTACTGCATATACAGATAATCTATATTTATGCAAAGCATATAAACATTCGCATATAACTTGCCTTTCAGACGTCCACGACAATACTTCTTGTTGTATAATCCTTGCTGCGGCCCGGCATTTCGAAATTCCTATAATTACAGCGAGTTCTCAAATCTGCATATCATTACAGATTTATGCATAACTTTTGATATACAACTCCAAATAAAGATCCGTCAGGTTCCCCATACTCGTAACGAAATTCCTTATTTTATGATTCTAATCCCGAATTTTTAGTGATTACCGAATTTTCCCAGAACTTTCCAGAAGTTACAATTCTACCCAAATCTAAAACTTTCACCTTCAAATCTTAATTCGAATTTATCTAAGCCATCTCCCAACTTCATTTATCTTCCTATTGATCATTACTTACATCCTAAATATCATCCTCTTACTCAAAAACATCCCAATCGTATTATATTTAAGAATTTCAAAGGAATATTCATACCTTATGAATGCCTTAATCAAGGATGGATGCTTGTTTTTAGAATACATGGAAACATTTTGATGACATGAGCTATAGAGGTGAGTTGGTCTTCAAGCCTTAGAGAGGGATGAGTGGCCGGCTACACACACCAAAATAGGGAGGGGTATGCATCTATTTATACTACTTAGATGATCTTTCTAGAATCTTGAAGAAATTTTGAAAAGAAAGTCGGTTGGGGAGATTAAAAGAAAGTGAGGGAGATTTCTAGATTTATCAAAATTAACATGCTTAAGGAGGGGGGGGGCGGCCATGGCATGATAGAAAGAATGAGAAATTTTGGGAAAATTCTAGAATTAAGAAGAAATTAATTCATAATTTTGTCTTTTCTTTATTTTGTCTTCTTGTGGTGTTGTTATGTTAATTATAAGATAATATGTATAATATGTAATATATCTATATGTATGTAAAATTAAAACATTGGTTTACCCGAAAATATAACTAATATCGATACGGTTTTCATATCCGTATCGCTTATCTTTATTTATTTACTGAGAAATTATCTTAGGATTTCTAATCCCAAAATATGATATTAATACATACCTCGAGTAATATTTCAAAAATATCAAGGCCTATGCATATAAACCCAATAGTATTTTCAGGATAATCCTAAACGAACCTTAGCACTCGAAATGACCTTATATCGTTATTCCTCAAAATCCAAAATTTTCCAAGCCATGATATCAATCCTGAAATATATTAATTCCTCAAGAATTAATCCAAACATAAAAATCCGAAATAATCCCAAAGCCGTTTTCTAAAAACTTCGGGTATTACAAAAGGGAAGTGAGGAGGAATTGATTCAACGAGCGAAGAAGGAAGAAGAACAAGATCTCTGCATTCACCGCCCCCAAAATAACAAACCCAGCTTTTAAAATTATAAAAATGCCATTAATGAAACGGTAACAACAATATTACAATTTTTTCATTAATGGAACGATCGTTAATGCTCCCAACGTGTCGCCTCCCAACCATCTGATCCAGCCCATCCAACGCTCCACAACTCTCCTCACTTTTCACCCTAATCTAGTTTCTCACATGAAGATTTCCTTATATATACATAATACATGAGACTTGAGAGGATAACAGTTTGATTATATATAGTTTTGGTTGTGGTTTGTTAAAAATAATACAAAAAAACATCCAAGCAAAGTAACACTCACACTTGTTTCGAAATCCAGTTGTAAAATATAACTTAAACCCACATACATAATGCACAATTCTTCTCAGGTCACAACATAACGTGTGTATCATCAAAATTTGCATTCATAAGAAAACATAGATGACATCAACACGGTGGTCAAATTTCTAACTACATCCATCAAATTGTTCATGCTATAACCTTTTCTTTGTGGCTTCAAGTTTCAAAATATTGTGGAAGTTGATTTTCATAATAAAAGTCAAAATGCACTTTATTCATATAATGAAAACAAAGGGAATAGATAGAAAAATGAGGTAGAAAAAGTGAACAACTAAAACTCCAGATGTACTACGGAAATCCATCCAAAAGAGTACTTCAAAACTATTTATTTGCATATATGTCAGATCCAATGATCATGAGTCATGAAAAGAAAGTGGTCAATTCAGCCTGAAACCACAAGCACCAGTTTACAAACTATTAATTTCTTTTGTGGTTTCTTCTCAATTTAAGATAAGATAGATGCAACCATATTCCATGGACCTACACATCTTATGTTACATAAAGGAAGACTTGGTGCATATGGCACCACACCAACAAGTAGGACCTTAGTAGAAGTATGAATGGATATACCAATTTCGAAGGTTGCAACTTCACCTTACCTTAAACCCTGTCAGCAGGCGTCTGAAAAAGAAGAAAAATGAATAAGTTATAATCCTAAAGATAAATGATGATTGAGCCAAAAAGATACGATTATAGGCATAACAAATTGGTGAAATTTCAGAAAAAAACATATTAGTATAAATTTGTTGTCCATATATAAAAAAAAATGGAGGGAAAGCTAGGATATGACAAGCCATAAATAGTACATTCAAAGCAAGACAAGGGTAGTGGAATTTAAATATTGGTTATTCTTTTTAATAAAGGAAATCAATGAACATATTGCCCTTTTACATAGCCATAGACATTGAATACCCTTGAATAATCAATCTCTTTTCTCATTTTAGCATTAGAAGCATAATCAGTCAACCTCGATTCTTTAATCTTTACTAAGCATCAAGACAAAATTATTTCGATTCCTAGGCCAAACTAATCGACACACCATACAGCTGAAAGAATGAAATACATATAACAGATTGCATATTTTGTTTTTCTCTTCTCCCAAATCAATAGTATAGACTCGAAGAAACTTCATAGAAAACTCAGAAGGAATGAAAAGCAAAATAAGCACCTACCACATGAAAGATCCATTGCTAATTCTACTATGAAGAAGAAAATGGAAAGAGAAGGATAGAGTAAAAACGAACTGCTGAACAGTTGGATTGGCAAGGAATTTTGAAGCTTTCACGACAAATTGAGCAACACTTAGTAGAAGGAGGTTGGAACATGGCACAATTATCTTTGCATAATACATCTCTGACTTCGAATCTATCCCTCTCTCTTTCTATTTCTCAATTCATGTTCTTATAATGGCATGTCATTTCGTACCCTTACTCTTTGACCTACTATTCAGAATTTAAGAGAACTAGCTAAGAAAGCATGTGAATGAGTTTACACATAAGCTTACCAATGATTCAGTTGCCAAAGAATTCTGCAATTACAAGTACAACATGTAGGGTTTCACAAACAACTAAGTTCATGTCATTGGCAGATAACAACGCCTTGAGGTTGCATTTAGTGACGACAGTGACGTCTAGGGTTTTGACGAAATTGCGTCGACGGATAGTGTTACAGGAGAATGGAAGACAAAGGCGATGACACAAAAACATGATGACGACAAGGTGGATAGAGTTCAGCCTCTCGAGAGGAGAAGAGAAGAGATGAGATGGGTGATGGCCGATGGAAGAGAAATCGAAGAGACAAAAAGCGAAGTTAGTGAATGCCAAATATGGGACACAAAACTAAAAACTAAGAGCGCTTTCTTATAATGAAGCATTGTTATACATTTTTCTGCTTTAGAGAAATAACAGTTAAAGCGCTTTCTTAAAAATACCGCTTTCCTGGTACAATATGGTTGTACTGGTATAATATGTTTATAGCACTTTTTCTGGAAATGAGCTAAGTTAGTTAAATTTTAATTATAAAGAGAAAAAAATAATCTTTCTTAGCGTTTTCTACAAAACCGGCATGTGAGTGCATACTCTTATAGAAGTTTTTACAACCGCTATAGTAACTCTACTATCTAAGTAGAAATATGTACTAGATTGCAAGTGCATTTTGAATAAAATATGCGCCAATCACATAACCGTTTTAATGAAACTCCAATCTTAACCCATATGTTTTCACGAAAATACATATTGATTAACTATAATGCACGTAAGCTTATACACCAATGCACACACTTTTATTAAAATACTAATGCACAATTCATTATAATTATGGGGTCCGGTTCCGGTGAGGACGATGCTTCATGATAGGATTGAGGATGTATGAAAGAAGAGGAAAAAATTAGAGGAAAAACCAAAACAAAACGGAGTGAACAGTGGCGGAGGCGCGCGCCCTTATAGGGAAAAGCTTCAATTCGGCCTTGCAGTACAATTGCCGAATTTTCCGCGTATAATTCGCGAATAATTCGGCAAAAAAAATTTCCAAGTCAAAATTTTTCCCAGAAAAATCAATTTTGTGTGCATATCATATAACGTGTGTGTGCATATCAGATGCACTGTTGTGTGCATATGTAACTATGTGTGTGTGCATATGGTTTCTGAAATTGTGAATGTCTTTAACATAGTGTTTATGCTTAGAGGACTTGTGTGCACATCAAATAACATGTGTGTGCACATCAATTATACTGCTGTGTGCATACTCCGTGTGTTCATATGGTCTCGGGTCGTGTGCATACCCGAAAACAAGTGTTGGTATGCACACATGTGTGTGCATACCAAATAACTTGTCGTGTGCACATCCATTATACTATCGTGTATAGACCCCGTGTGTGCATATGGTCTCAAGTCATGTGCATACATGGAAACAAGTGTTGATGCACACAAACCATGTGTGCATACCAAATAACATGTCGTGTGCACATCCATTACACTATCGTGTGCATACCTCGTGTGTGCATATGGTCTCAAGTGTTGATGCACACAAACCATGTGTGCATACCTCGTGTGTGCATATGGTCTCAAGTGTTGATGCACACAAACCATGTGTGCATATCAAATACTCGTTATGTGCATGTCAAATAGACTATTGTGTGCATATCATCCACCTTGTTGTGTGCATATCCACTACGTGCGTGTGCGTATCAAATATAAGCCCAGGAATCATGTGTTCATACCGCAGAAATCATGTGTTCATACCCAGGAAATCATCCACCTTGTTGGTTATATGTGCACACACATTTTTTCGCGTATGCACACAGATGTGTATTTGATATGCACACATGTCTCTAGCATTAACAATTGTTCTCAGACATGCACACATTCTGAAAACCACATGCACACACCGAGCCTAACATATGCACACATACGTTCTGACATATGCACACAACAGTGTATTTCATATGCACACAAAATCGATTTTTTTTGCAAAAATTCGAATTTTTGAAAAATATTTTCCAAAAAATTTGCGAATAATTCGACCGAGTCGAATTTTTGGACGCGCTTGATGCATCCTGAGTCCTGATACGGGAAGCTGTCCTCATTTGAACTTTTCCCATAATTATGGTGCATATTTTGGTACAAAATCAATGCACAGAATTTTAAGCATGCCAAGCGAATTTTAAACGCAACGGATAGAATTCAGATGTGTCGCTTTTTACTTTTTAATGAAAATTTGATCTGAGCCATTTGCTTTCGGGTAGAGGGATGAGATAAGTACGCACATCCGTAGGGGAGAACATGTTATCAATCGAATAGCCCGTACCTATTATTTCCAAAAAAGGAGAGTCATTTACCTATTATCAATCATATCTTAAAGACTTGTTTAGCATATATGAATATATTTTTTCCTGATTCGATTTAAAAAAATCCAAATAACTTTTATGGAGATTATAAATAGGATCTTTCAATATATGCATTCCAGCATAGATTAAGAATCCATCTTTAGAAATATTAGCTTAGATTTTATATATTTAATACTTTTTATAGGTTTGGTTATTTTCTTTTTAGAGTTTAATATCTAAAATGATAATTTTCATACGTCACAAAAACCGTTATAAATATATATCATATAACTAGTACTGTAACACCCCGACATATGTAAAAAGTGTCACATGCCAGTGATCTGAGACATTATTGTCCAAAGTCACCCTAACCTTACTCCTCACAATTTATACAAAAATATAAATAAAATATAATACATTTATAACAAAAGGAACAATAGCGGGATACTTTTGAAACAAATACTCAATCATTATTAAAATTTCATCGTAAATGAAGGAGATATTACAAGACGAGATTAAAATTACAGCGAAAGACTTTAATTCAACTATAATAACATGACTATGTTATCTATATTATATCACCTATTACATTAATTAAGAAAATTAAAATCATGTTCATACAATTTTGAAATAGACTTCAAAACTAAACTTTAATTATAGCTCTTCTTCTTTGTTCATTATCTCTTGATAAGTTTAGACAAGTTGACTGATGTGCCGTATAGAACGGATGAAAGATGGTTGGTTAGTCTAATGAAATACTGAGCAAGGGTATATATGTGAGGTTATGTGTGGTCATATCTTGCTATTTACTATCACCGTTTCTCGAATAAAAGCCAATAGACGATAGGTAACCACAATATTTCCACTGATGCGAAGGATGGACAAGAGAAATGCACGAAGAGAATACTCGAAAGGAATGTGGGTATTCTAGGAAGAAAATATATATTTTTTGTAATGTTTTAAAACATCACACAAATTTATATAAAAGACTATGTTGAATAATTGGTCCAACCAACCTCACCACATACGTGTTGTGCAAATTCAGATTGGAAAGACAACCCGATTAAACAAAAGCAAGAGGGGTTTTCAAGTTATACTTCTCGATCTGGTTCATTAATTATGTGCTCGCAACACTAATCTTATTTAATTCCAAAACATCACACCTTATCTTAAAGCTTTTAATATATTATCGAAATTCGAGACCAGATATGGTGACTTGTTGTCAACCCCTACGTACATTGCACTTTAGGCACCTCAGACACTTCTTGATCCACAACGAATAAGAAGTATGGTCATGATAGAACAAGTATTAGGGCATCAATCCTCATAATACCAAATTATAAAGAGATCATTATATATCGAAAGGTCAAAATATTTGTGACACATAACGACTATAAAGTCATCACATAACACGCAAAGTCCACAATCAACACCACCATTAAAACGTTAACAACATTAAATACTCCAACATATATAACTATGCATATATATATATAGGATTCCATTCCGGTGAGAACGACATGCCGCGAGAGAACATGTGAGAACAACCCATTTGGATTTTTTGTGAAACGGGCATGATAGTACATATATTAAACGTGCCTGGTAGTACATAGTCTAGTTGGTGAAAGGGTGAGAGGGGAGCGTATTTACATGAGTTCGACGATGTGCATTTAATTATAACATAATATGCATTTGGTGATAACGTGCTGTGCATTTGGTTATAACGTGGTGTGAATTTGGTTATAACACGATGTGCTTTTGGTTATAACACGATGTGCATTTAGATTTTGTAGGATGTGCATTTATATATAAGTAAATGTGCATTTTCTTATAACATGAAGTGCATTTGTGTAATAGATGTGTATTTTAACTATATGTGCATTTGCTTACAATGAGTGCATATGAGGAAAATTAGTCCAAAAAAAATTGTTCAAAAAAAAGAAAAAAAAAACTAGATGTGCATTTGATTATATATGACCAAAGGCACATCTAATTATATACAAATGCACATCGTATAAAAAAGCTGCCCATAAAATAAAGTAGATGTGCATTTGTATAACAAATGCACATCTAGTTATATACGAATGCACATCTTCCATACAAAAATTATTTGAAATAATAATAATAATTTGTTAAAAAAAAGTAAAAATTATGACATCATCACTGACACATGGCAGTGCGTGTAGCGCGAGAACGGTGACGTTCTCTCCAGAACGCTCCCATATATATATATCGATAATAACTATCAACCTAGATACAAAATTAATTTAAAGCATACATTTGTTCCCAAACACTTAATTAGGTTTTAGAAATTATCCAATTAATTTCAATTTTAACTATCGATCAAAAGACGAGCTGAAATGAAAAGAGGGAACCACCACTTGCCTTAATTAGATCCCGCGATGAATCTTGATGAGACAATTACTATTGATTTGCTTTTCGAGATCTTAACTTTCGCTCCACAACAACTCTAGCAAGGTTTCCAGACCACAAGTTATTTGATGATTAATGATATGAATTGACAATATAACTAAAAATCTTATTTTGATGAATTCAGTTCAATTAATTTTTATGAATTTAGTTATAAAGTTAAATACTGAATTTTTCTTAGGATATATACGAGTAAACATGAGTCAAAATTATACCGCTCGATCAATCTCGGATAGAATTTGGAATGAATATGTGAATTTGCTTAATGGGCTATATGGCGATTTTTCCCCCAAAGTAGGCACTTATTACAAACTTATTCCCGAGTTAGGCTTGAAGTAAATTTATTCTGAAAATAGGCTGTCTGGTGGAGGCTCGGCCTAAGTCGCTGTACAAATAAGCGACTACCCTAAAAAAGACGGTGAACGAAACAGCGACTCATGCCGAAGCAGACTTTGATAAAAAAAAAAGGAAAGAGTCGTTGTATTAACCAGCGACTATATTATTTATATTTGTCGGTTCTATTTCAAACAAAAATATATATATATATACATGAGTCGCTGCACTGTGCAGCGACTCACCCAATAAATTAAAAAAAAATTATATATGAGTCGTTGTTTCACACCGCGATTCATTTTTTTCGTATATTAAAAATTTGTATTTACAGAACAGATAAAGGTGGTTGTAGCTCTTGTGGCTCCTTAAGGCTTGTCAGTTAAACGCTCCGACGACATTTATATACTCACCAACCTCTTCTTCCTCTTCATCCTCTACCTCTCCTCAGTTAAACGTAACTTTATGAGGTGCTCGTTGAAGAGCATAATAGATAAAGGTGAACACGGTAATAAATTGGAGGGGAGAATCGCTGATCGGAGGAGCGACTTATAGGAGGAAAATCGCGGATGAGCCCAGCAACATTCCCTCCCACAGTAACCATTCTTTTTTCTTTAAAATGTTGAACCCCACAGTAACAATTTTGTGAGTCGCTGCACAGTGCAACGACTCATGTATATATATATATATATATTTATTTTTGGTTTGAAATAGAACCGACAAATATAAATAATATAGTCGCTGGTTAATACAACGACTCTTCCCTTTTTTAATTTTTTTTTATCAAAGTCTGCTTCGGCATAAGTCGTTGTTTCGTTCGCTGTCTTTTTTTAGGATAGTCGCTTATTTGTACGACGACTTAGGCCGAGCCTCCACCAGACAGCCTATTCTCAGAATGAGTTTACTTCCAAGCCTAAATCGGGAATAAGTTTGTAATAAATACCTACTTTGGGAAACTCAACCAATTTGTGAGGGGCCACGTCACCTTCATAACACTTAGGGCTCGTTTGGTATCGATGTCAAATATATGAGATATCAGATATGAATATCGGTATGGATATCAAGATATGAGTATGAGTGATATCAAGGTATCGAATATGGGTATTAGTATGAGTGATATGTTTGATATACCAATTTTCTGAAAGATATCAAAATAACAGTCCAATACCACTTTGATATCACTGATATCGATATCTATCTATACCAAACAGCTGATATTAGTTTGATATCGATATCAGGATATACCAAACACATATATGGGTATGACTGATATCTCATACCCATACCTGATATCCTGATATCAATACCAAACGGACCGTTAGCAAATTCACGAACAGAGGTATGACGCGATGACTCACCTGGCTCGCACTGACGTGGTCCTAGCGGCTCGACATCGGCTCGGGGTGACAAACCTGGGCACAACAACGACGCGAAAGCAACACCAAGTCAGGGTGGTGGCGACGACAAGCGAGAACAGACCACGAGCGGCGAAGACACCTCTGTTTTTTTTTTCAGAAACAAAGTCTCGACCGAGCAAGGTTTGGGTGGCTTGTTGGTCGCTCAAACGACAACCAAATGGAGCAATGTCGACGACATCGGGTCTGCGGCGCTGCAGGCTATATCTGGCAATGATTGGCGGCGGAGGGTGGCTACCGGCGTCGGAAAACGGCGATTACAGTGGCGAAATATGCAAGGCTAGGCCGAGGGAACTCGACTTTGTGGATGGATTTGGATGCCGAAAAAGAACGGGATGATGATGAATTTATAGGGGTTTAGTTGCCCATAACTCCAAGAACAAAATCCCGTAATCTTCCCGCCCTATTTAATTCGATCCCAATCGAATTTTGAAGATTTTCATCTGATTAACCCAAAATGCGTCTTCTTCGTTTTTGAATAGCAGTCACTAATTTGAGGCTCATTGAGATGTTAAAAATGGGGCCTTGATTGATAATTATTTAAATTAAATTCTATATTCAATGATTTGGACAATCGTGCACACATTCAAACGAATTTTGAACTCGAATCGTAAACCCTAACCGCACAAACAAACCAAGAATGAGGTTGTTCTTCCCCGTCCATCTTTCCCAGAAATCACGTGTGACCCCCTAATATTCCAACCATGTAATATCTTTCATACTTTATATAGCTTTTTAAACTTTATTTTATCCCTAATATTCCAACCATATAATATCTTTCATACTTTATTAATGTAAAACTTTATTCGAAAATTTCATATGGTACCCTCGAAATTAAGCTAATTTCGCGAGATATCCAGAAATTTGGTATATTTCACGAAATACCCTTAAGCTTTGTATTTTTTTTGTCTAACACCCCTTTGTTACTTCTCCGTTAATGAGGCGTCAAGGATTAGAAAAAATCCCATAATGGTTGGAGACTTGGAGACCCGAATCGATAGCTTAGAGAGGGAGAACTCATCGATTGTTGGCCGATGCCAGACGGAGGTTGGGCGGTGGAAGAGGTCTTCAATTGATGCGACCAGACGGTATAGAGGCTTGGCGGTGGAAGGTTGGACGGTGGAAGCGGTCTTCACCTAACGTAGGAGACGCTAGACAACGATGGGTGTGTGATGGCCGACGTTGGGGCTGCTCCGTCCATGTACATATTTGGGGTTGTTTATTTGCAGATTTGTGGATTCCACTACATTTAGGGTTTTAACTGAAATTTGTGGATGAATTGAAATTTGGGGATGAATGGAACTTGATTAGGGTGTTTTGGTTACTGATTCTTATAGGAAAACTCTAGGATTCATAGGTATGAACTGATCTTAATTAGTGTTTTCTTAAGGGGATTGTTGTAGGTGAACTCTAGGATACAGAGGTATGAACTAGTTTAAGGTGTTTTACAACAATGGATTTTCTTGAGATAATTGTTGAGCTTAGTTTAAGCAAGAAGGTGATTTATGTGCCAATAAATGAACTGCTTAGATGCTGCATAAAATCCCAAATGTTGATACACTGATGGATATCAACAATTGTGCATATGAAATAGAAGTTACATGCAAGAAAAAGGATCCCAAAAATCTGTTTCAATGAAACACATAAATCAGTGAAGTCGTAAACATAGTCACTTTCAAACAACCACCTACAAGTACGATACATTTTTAGAAGACCAGTAGTAAATGATTTACATATACTTTCCTTGCTAGTTTGGAATAGAAAAATTTTAGTCATCAGTCTAATATGTTGTACTATTTACTGAAGATTGGAGATATGTTTTTGTGTTATATCAAGATAACTAGCACAATATGAATTTCTTGCTAGAAAGGCCAACCAACTAACTAGTAGCATGCTTAATTTGTATCAAAAGTAGGCATATAAACGATCTCTTCACTTTCTTAAAGAAAATCTTGTTACTGTTGGTCACTAGACATGAAGTCAACTAAAGGAACCATCCATAAACATAAACATAAAGCAAAATGGTAGAGGTTTTCCTATAAGAAAATTTCTTTACTGTTGGATCTCATTTTTCTTAGTTCATGGTCGAGGTTTCGTTTGGTTGATTTGGTGTTTGATTGGGTGTTACCTAGCTATTGGTGGTATGAATTGTGTGGTTATCACTAAAGAGTATTAATTATGTAATAAATTATTTTAACCTATTAGCTCAAATGGTAGAGCAATGTGTTCGCACATCGATGTGGGTTCGAATCCCACATAGGTTACAAATTCAACATGTAATATCTCAACTCTTGATTTGGTTTACAAATGCTAAATATGTTCAAGGTAAAGAACTTACTAAATTCAATTATGATATGCACTTAATTCACTTATGTGATTCCTGATTTCAATAAGCCTATGTGGGATTCGAACCCACATCCTTGTGCGTGAGCACATTGCTCTCCCGTTTGAGCTAATAGGCTATAAAAACTAACGATTAAAGATAAGCCTATAGCTGCTACAATAAAATCTTTAGGATGAAGTGAATTTATCGTAAGAAAACCCCATACAAGTTGCAAGAGAAGAAAAAAATTACCTAGCGCCCAACCAATTGATCTTGGACTGCAAATTAATATGAGCAAATTAACCAACTCATCAAGGATAAGCCATGCTTTCAATAAGCCTATTTGAGATTCTTTTGAATGAACTAACTGATCTTGGACTGCAAATTAATATGATCAACAAGTGACCACTTTCACATTCACTTAACAATATTACAGTGGAATAAAAAAAATGAGCTTTATCAGAATTATGAAACACATACCTTTAGATCAGATTATTGCGTAAATGACACTTTCCATGTCTTCAGAACATCATTGAACAAGAGAATACACTGGTCATTTGCATCTTTTAGTGCTAGTTGCAGAAGCATTGTCTCTTTGTTCAGATATTGACTTTCCTTTTTTTTTCAAGCAACTCTTTACGTGTATCATTTGCCTATACAATTACAGACTATCAGGTATAAATACATTTGCTGCAAATTTAAAGAACAAGTAGTTTATTAGTAATAAGGCTATGGAAAAAGTATGTGATTATGAAATCTACCACTAATCATAACTTCTTTGATAAGTTACACATAAATAGTTCAAAATCATTTAGGCATACATAAGACAAATACATAGAGTCTGGATATGACAAACCGCACATAATCTACATCGATATATATGGCTTGATGCTACCAAAATCCCTAAGATTTACCAAATTCCTAATCCGATTCAAAATCAATAATCCAATTCAACATCACTAATCCTTACAAAACCCCAATATTTTTGAAACTCAATATTTAAATCCAAAATCCCTAATTTTCCCTTAAGTATTATTTGCTTTATACCCATCTTATTTGTATGATTCAATATCGTTAATCCGATTCATTTAATATACTAGAGCACTAATTAATATCTCAGTTCCAATCCTTTCAAGAAAATTCTTTTCCACCAATTCTTCAATTACATAAATTTTCACAAAACTCCAAGCAACATATCCTAGAGCAGTAAATTTTTTAGAAATAAATCATCATCCACATTACAACATCAACCCTAAATCAATTCGAATTATAATTCTAAAATCAGATTTCCTTCGCAATTATAAAATCCATCCCAAAATTCAATTTCAATTCAAATATTAACCCTAAATCAGTTCGGTTTTGTTCACATTTATAACCCTAAATCAGATTATTTTCCATAAATTCATCCCAAAAATCAATTTCAGTTCAAACCTTAAAATTGAAAACCCAAATTCAACCATGAAAATCTGCAAAACAACGTACCAGCAACACCGACCACAAGCCATGTTGTCGTATCCACCAGCACCGTCGTCACGAGCTCTTCTAGCTCGTCGCCTTTTGGTCTGGCGTCTCCTTCCAAGCCCGTTGCCCAACCTGATGACCTCTTCCAGAGTCGGCTTCGCCTCCTTCAGCAGTGTCTCCTCCACTGGCCAACTCCTCTAGCGGTTCTCCCTCTCCCTCTTCAGGCTATCGGACCTCCAAGTCTCTAGGCGTTTTGGATTTTTTATATCCTTAATGCCTCATTAACGGAGGAGTAACAAAAGGATATTTGACGGAAAAAATACAAAGTTGAAGGGTATCTCGCGAAATATACCAAACTTTTGGGTGTCTCGCGAAATTAGCTTAACCTCGATGGTACGATACAAAATTTCCAAACTTTATTTTATCACGTGTCCACTCAAATGCGTAAGTCCACTCAAATGCATAGCAGACACGCTTTTGAGAATCTACAGAAATACTATGTAAAAATATATAGGAATAAGGTGTACTTCATTATAAATTCATTATATATTCCAATGGAGAGAGCATGAAAGTTTCACAATAATATATATGGCTGAAGTGTGAGGCATCTTTTTCTATTTCAAAGGATATGTCTCAGTACATGATTTTTTTTTGAAAGCAGTACAAATATTATTCACATAAGTCCAACCCCACCAGGTTTGCAATGCCTTGCGGGAGAACAGTATCAAAAAGTTGCTCATTACCTACTGCAGGGGCTAAATGGGCAAGAAAATGAGCTACACGGTTTTCTTCCCTTTTTACATGTCTAAGGTGGAAAAAGATAAAACACAAACAAAGAGCTCTTATATCTTCTAAAAGTAAACAAACATAAGAAATAGAAGCATTAGACACATAAAAATCTTTAACTACAAGAAGTGCATCAGTTTCCTAAATGACACGATCGAAGCCTCGGCGAATAGCTATCTTCTTCCACACCCATATTTACAGCCAAGACCTCATGTTATGACATGAAATTTAACATACTTTTAAGAATTATATTTTTAATTTATAGATAATAATTCACCTTTTTATTACAGCTAAAATTAATAAACTTATTTTTATTTTTATTTTAGTTTACTAGCTTAGTTCTCGTACCATGCACGGGGCTTGGATAAATTTTATATTGATCTTGTTTTTAATTATTTAAAATGTATCTCTTTTACATTTAAAATAAATTGATAAATGAAAATATATCTAATTAGTGACAACATATATGAAATTAAGATAAGTATGATAATATAAAGAAATATCTACTAATAATTAATGAATAAAGATCAATATAATTTCCTATATACGTAATATATTGAATCAAGTCATATACATAGAAATAAACGAATTAAAAGGAATTTGAATAATATGTGACTAATTAAATGAAAAAAATGAGAATATTTGAAAAATACTTAATATATTCTATCTAATATGAAAATCATTATCAAATTGAATAAACTATATATTAAAAAGAAAATCAAAATCATATCTAAAATATTGTATATAACAACAATAATAAAGATAATAGAAAAAAATAATTTAGTGATGTGACATGATTTGGAGTAGACATGTGACAAAAAATGACATAGCGTAGTGTCAAAATGACAAGTGATCTTAGCTAGATTTTACTTTACTATTATATAGTAGATTAAAAATCAAAGCTTCAAACCAATCATATAAATGTGTAACGTTATAAATTTAGAAATATAAAGGTGTGACCAATTAGTTAAATGATATGATAATACGTAGTCCTTTACAACTATTTAAATTAATTTTTAAATAATGTTGTTCCACGAACAATAAATAACGCCTTAAATTTTTTGAGATATTTGAATACTATTAATTAAAGCAACATTTAAATTATCCTAGTTTATAAAATATATCATTTAGATGAAATATTGTTGATTAGATTGAATTTTAATTCTAGAAAAAAAATCAAAATAACAAAATTGATTTTTTATTTAGATATTATGCCGACAAAAAAATGTTAATTTAAAATCGCGTGAATTTTGAAATGGTTTACATGTGATATAGTTAGGTTCTAGTTTAGTAAATATATAGTAGATTTATCAATAGAAAAGATGAATTCAACCTTGATTGCATGGTAGGGAGAAAGAGCCAAAAATCTAAAACACCAAAATTAATTATCATATCTAAATGTATAAAGAGCCTAAACTAAACGACACCCAAGAGACAAATACTTGCACATGATTGAAATGGTGTTGTTGTAAACTCTCTTTAGTCTATGGTTTTGGGCGTCTGACACGTTGAAGAAATCATTTGTAAGCAGAATATAATGATAAAAAGCATAACAGTATAATAAAAAGATAATACCGAATAAAAAAATATTTAAAAAAAACAATCTTGTTGATAATATATAATATTCTCCTAATATTTTCTTTCCTAATAAGTTATTCTACCGTATTGCATAATGTTTTGTGAATACAACTCTACCGACTATTGAATTCTGGTGTGGAGTGTTCTGCTTCAAAATCAAATTTCACTATAGGAATATTAGCATAACAAATTCAGAGTGTGAGAAACTACAACAGAGACTCCTTAGTAGAGGTTCGCATTTACATCTTGAGTTATCTTCAATCATTCGTTAAGATTCAGTTCTCTTTGTAGGAATAATTTTGTTATGACATTTTTATTTTCTTAGTTCAATCTATTATTTTTATGAACTTACTATTCAAGTTGATCTATAGATTATAACTATAGATTATAACTTCAGATATTGTTAATCTTATAAAATCTAACCTTGATTCTCAACTTTTACAAAAAATGATATACAACCCCTAAGGTCTCCATAAAGATCTACATCCTTGATTCTCAATTTTGTTATGACACATGTTGTTGTTTTTTTTTTTTTTACTTGTAATATTTTGCAATTTATTTCTAATATTCATAATTCATTTGTAACCTTGCTAATTGATTTGTAATCTTCTTAATTGATTGATTTGTAATATTTTTAATTTTTTAATTTAAATAAGAAAAGATTAATAATAGCTTTGGGATAGAAATGTTTAATTTATAATAAAGTTTATTTGGCAAAAAATGAGAAAATGACATGTGTCAATTAATATGGTGGTGCCATTAGGCATTAGTTTATTTTACTTTAGTATATATATATATAAACTTAATTTATATAATACGTTTTGATTATTTACTTATTTATTATCAATGTTTGGTTGTATGTACTTAAAATTAATTCACTATTAAATTATATAATTAATATTTAATCATACCCACTGCAAGAGCATATGCACATATGGGTGGGTACAAAATACCGAAACCGAAAAACCATACCGAAAAACCAGCCATTTTTTAGGTTAACGGGCCAAAAATTATCCGAAGTTGCAGTAGAATTAACAGACCACAAAGTTACGACATGGTGACGATTAGTTTTATATTTTATTTGCTTAACCGAATAAACGATCATGGTTGTTATTTAACGCCCACCCTATATTTCTCCATAGCGCCCACTCTATGACCGTGAATTGATCACGGAGGAAATGCATCCGTCCGTGAATTGACCACGGACGAACTGCGTTCCTCCGTGGTCAACTCACGGATGGATGCAGTTCCTCCGTGGTCAACTCACGGATGGATGCAGTTCCTTCGTGGTCAACTCACGGAGGAACCACGTTCATCCATAACAGAAGAAATGCGTTCTTCCATCACGGAGAACGTGTTTCATCCGTGACTGTGGGATGTCATCTTCTTCCTCAGAAGATGCAGTTGTTCGTTCGTTTCAAGAAATCAACCCGAAATCAACTAGCAACAAGAAATCAACCCAAAATCTATCTAAATCATATCCATTATATACTTTATTCATCCATAGACTTAAAACTTCAAATTTATAAGACAAATTAGGTTAATAATACCCAAAATTCAATCTTGAAAATTTGTTTAAACCCTAACTACGAATTTACAAAATTAGTTGATAAGCTTATATTTTCTTGGAGATGGTTGGTTGATTCTTAAGTGTGGCACCTCCTTGATCCAAATTGATGGCAATTTAGCGGCTAGGTGAGGAAGAAAGGGTTGATTTTTATGGCTTGTGAGATGGGAAATGGAAGAAAGGAAGATAGGTGGGAGATGAGAAATGAAAGTGAGGAAGAAAATGAGGGTGATAGAGTAGTAATTTTGGAATAAATTCCTTATATATGTGTAAAGGGGGCTCTATTTAGAAAAATAGAGTAGGCTCTATTTAGAAAAATAGAGTGGGCTCTATTTAGCAATGACCTAAACGATCATATAATATGCTTTTAGCAATGGAATAATGTAATTTAATTTGCAAGGTTATACTAGAGGTGTTTACTGTTTAAATACTCGTCAAATAAGTTGTATAATATGTATTTGTAGTTAATAACTAATTTTTATTGATTCTTTTCCATCAAAAAATCTTAATACATTGACAATAAAGTTGAGGTTGTAAATTAACCATGTCTTAAAATGTTATATGATAACTAATATTAGGTGATATTTATGAGTTAAAATGTAACTTAGTATACATAACAACTTATTTTAATTATTTCCATTTTATACATAAAATAATAATTAAATATATAAAAAATAGAATTATTTTATGTTTAAGTTGATATATTGTTATTTAGAGGTCCTTTGGTTAACTGATTAACAATACCGAGATCTCGTCTAATAGTAATAATTAACTAGGATTCACAATAATGGTTAGAAATATTACAAAACTATTGAAAAAAATTCCGATTAGTTGAAAACCGGTTAACCAAGACTTCGGTGACCACCTTTGGGCCTCGTATGCTAGTTGATTGTCACGTGGAATTTGCCAAACCTCGGAGTTATCGCACGAAATTTCCCTGTCTTTTTTTTAATAAGGGTTTTTGTATTTAACCACCCTTTATTTTGAAGTTTTTTGCATTTAACCACCCTTTATTTTATGTTGTTTGCAATTAACCGCCATTTCTCTTCATTTTTTCCAAAAACCACCCTTATTTTGATTTGTTTGCATTTACGCACCCTTTTATCTTCAATTTAGTCTAGACGAATCGAAGATGTCGGGTTCTGAGATCTGGAGACTGGAATCTGAGTACGGATTCCTACGACGATGACGAGATGAAGGACATAACCCTAAGTTAGATATGATACAAACGAAACGAATAAACGAAACAGACGAAGGGAAAAAGCCTAAGCCACGGCCGTGGTTGCCAAAGCCACGATCGTGCTTGCTGGGCAAGGCCGTGGTTGCGGTTGGCATATTCGTGGTCGCGGATTCCTGGGCCAAGCCGCGGTCGCGGTTGGCATAACCGCGGTCGCGGATGCCCATCCCGACGACGGCTTGGAGACGAAATCGAGCTTACCAACGACGACGACGACACTTCCTTCACTACCACGAACACCACCACTCTAAGGCTTCACAAGGACACCTTCGGCGACCACTAGGAACTCCGGCGACCACTGTAAACTCCGACGACCACTGCAAACTGTAAGAGCAATTGATGCCGAATAAGGAACGGTGTATGTTGAGACGACTGTTCCTTGCAAGTCTTGATCTTCTCTTGATGTTGACTTCGGCTTCAATAGGGAACGATCAATAAACGATGTAACTCGGATAAGATTTGAATCGTGAGAACACTTTCCAAAATCAGAATTTTGCCCCTTACTAAGCCTTAGGGAATCCGCAAAATCTGAAGTGAGATAAGACAAATCTTCTAGTTTCCTTCAAGGCTTCTGATGGGAACTAAACTACGTTCACGTATTTGTGGATGTATGACTTTAACTCAGATAGACAATTCGTCTGAAATTTCTGATCACCCAACACTATCTCCGAAATGCCTTTATATAGGCTTTCGGGCGGTTACATGGAACGGTTATGGCAGTTACAAGAAGTTACAAGCGGTTACTAACGGTTATAACCGTTCCAACTGCCACCAACCGTTTCCAAGGATATCCAACTACTTCTTACAAGTTATCAACTGATTTAAGGTAGTTAAGAGATGGTTATTATGACAGTTACTAAGGCGGTTACAACACATTTATCACGTGCTGGAACTTAACCATGTCTCAGGGAACTTGACGTTCCCACCTAGGGAACGGATGATCCCTTCAAGGAACGATCACTCGTTCAACCTTACGTAACGTACGTCGATATGTCTTAAAGACACAATTAACCTCTCTAATGCACCGTTCCCATATGGGGAACGTCACATATCCTTAATGTCTCCCTCAGAATCTCAAGTATGCTTACACGAGTGTGTACTCCACACCTCCAAACCCGTGATGTAGCTAAGTGAGATCTTATAGTGTCGTATGAATCCCGATCACACCAAATGGCACTGTTCCTTATATGGGAACGGTCTCTTGATGAAACTAAAATCACCAACAATCCTCCCCCATTTTAGTGTAATCCTTGATTCACAAAATAAGCAAGTCTTCATCCCAAACTCATGCATAAACACAAATATCGAAACGATTGAATTTATGTCTTAGTGTAATTACACATTTCAAACACCCGGGAATCATGGTATCCTAAGGATTGAACCAATCAACCTCTTTGGATGCATGAAGATAACACACACATGAATTACTGTACAATTCCATAGTCTAACTTGACTCTCTTAATGGCCTTGAGTTCTTATCCATTCGTGAGCGTTTTGAAGTCAACCCAAACTTCATGAAGCGGCCAATCTTCACGCCCATATAGGTAGATCCTTTTGAGGAACGCATCCTCAATCGTGCACCTACAATCTGCACTTTTTCAAAGGAACTATTAAGAAATTGCTTTCAACCTCTAAACTTGTAGGAACATAGCACATACCTGGGGACTGTTCCTTTGTGCTCTCAGTTTCTAGGTGTAGGCTTTCCACATTGAATTCGTTCCCAACGTTAATTGGAAAGGAATTGGGTATCCCACCGCTAGAAAACTATATGGGTCTTAATCCCATCCCCTTAGCCGACTTGGAAACCAAGTCCCTAGCCAACCCCTTCGTCAAGTGGTCAGCCAAGTTTTGTTGTGATCTAACAAAATCCACCGAAATCACCCCATGCGTAATGAGCTCTCTTATCGCACTATGCCTCACACCCAAGTGGCGTGATTTCCCATTGTATACATGGCTATATGCCTTAGCCAAAGTTGCAGCGCTATCACAATGGATTGATATAGGTGAAATTGGCTTTTCCCATAATGGAATTTCATATATCAAGTTCCTTAGCCATTCCGCTTCTTTCCCAACAACGGCTAAGGCAACAAACTCCGATTCCATGATGGAACTCGAGATGCAAGTTTGTTTCTTGGAAGCCCATGTGATGGCACCCCCACCAACAAGGAACACTCACCCACTAGTGGAAGAATGATCTTCTTCATTTGTGATCCAACTTGCATCTGAATATCCCTCTAACACCGAGGGTGATCCACTATAAGTAAGACAAAAGTCCACTGTTCCCTTAAGGTACTGAAGTACCCGTCGAACCGCTTGCCAATGATATGCACTAGGATTACTAGTATAGCGACTAAGCTTCCCTACTGCAAAAGCAATATCCGGCCTAGTACTTGTCATGGCATACATCAAGCACCCAATAACCCTTGAGTACTCAAGTTGCATAACTGATTTCCCCTTGTTAGGGAACAGTTTAACACTCGGATCATATGGTGTTTTCAAAGGAGTGTAATTATCACAATTGAATTTCTCCAATACTTTCTCAATGTAATGAGATTGTGACAACGATAAGCCCTCCGTTCCCCGCCTTATCCTAATCCCTAGGATAACATCGGCCTCCCCCATGTCCTTCATGGAGAATTGTGATGACAAAAATGCCTTTATAAGGTCTACTTGCCTTTGATCCGTTCCAAAGATCAACATGTCATCCACGTACAAGCAAATTATAACACCGTTCCCAAAATTATCAAATTTGCTATATACACACTTGTCGGATTGATTCAGTCTGAATCCATTGGACAATACAACCTCATCAAACTTTTGATGCCATTGTTTTGGTGCTTGCTTCAGCCCATACAAAGATTTGACCAATTTGCACACCTTATGCTCTTGTCCAGGCATAATGAACCCTTCGGGTTGTTTCATATACACTTCTTCCTCAAGGTCCCCATTAAGGAACGTTGTTTTCACATCCATTTGGTGTATAACCAACTTGTGAATAGCAGCCAAGGCAATCAATAGCCTAATGGTGATAATCCTAGCAACCGGTGCATAGGTATCAAAGTAGTCAGTTCCATACTTTTGTCTAAAGCCTTGAACAACCAATCGGGCCTTAAACTTATCTATGATTCCATCCACTTTCATCTTCTTCTTGAAGATCCACTTACTTCCCAATGGCTTACAACCATGGGGAAGATCAGCCAAGACCCATGTATTGTTCCCCATGATGGAATCCATCTCATCATTTATGGCCTCTTTCCAAAAGGAAACGTCTTGAGACTTCATTGCCTCAGTAAACGTCTTTGGGTCATCCTCAATATTGTAACAATACAAGTATTGGGATCCAACTTCATTCCTTGTTCCCTCTACCAAGTAAACATGGAAGTCAGGACCAAAGGACGTTCCCTTCCTTACTCTTTTACTCTTTCGGATCTCTGGTTCTCTGTTCCAAGGTTGGACATCCATATCAATGTTTCCACTTGTACTGGGAATACTATCATTGTCTCCATTATTACCGGGAACAATGACTTTTTGTAAAGGTATCAATGAAAATCGTTTTTCATCAAAGATAGCATCTCTTGACTCTATAACGGAGTGAACCGAAATAGAATTGTTAGGTTCAATGACATAGAACCTATATGCCTTGGAATGCTCAGCATATCCAATAAAGATACATTCAACATCTCTTTCACCCAAAGTCTTTCGCTTGGGTTCGGGTAGTCTTACAACCGCCCTACATCCCCAAACCCGAAGATAATTCAGATTTGGCTTCCTTTGGAACCAAAGCTCATATGGGGTAGTCTTGTTCCTTTTGTTAGGAACCCTATTCAATAGGTAACAAGCCATCAACATGGCTTCCCCCCCAAAATCCGTCATTTAAACCTGAGTAGGAAAGCATGGAATTGACCATTTCCTTAAGAACTCGATTCTTCCTCTCCGACACACCATTTTGTTGTGGTGTATAGGGAGCCGTAGTTTCATGAATGATTCCTACGGATTGGAAGTATTCTGGGTCAAAATACTCACCACCTCTATCGGTGCACAATCTTTTGATCACCGTTCCCAACTGAAGTTCCACTTCAGTTTTATAGATTTTAAATTTTCCAAGGGCCTCGTCCTTAGCATGCAATAGAAAAACATAACAATAACGGGAATAATCATCTATGTAAGTAACAACATATTTCTTATTTCCCAAGGATGGAGAAGCATGAAAATCACATAAGTCACTATGTATCAAATCAAGCACTACACTATTTCTCTGAACATCAGGGAACGGTTGTCTTGTTATCTTAGTAAGCATGCAAGTTCTACACCTCTCTAAACTCATATCAAATGGAGGAATTAAACCATTTTTAGACATATCAAGCATGCGTTTATAATGAACATGTCCTAGCCGAGCATGCCATAGAGAGGAAACGTTTTCCTCCGAGGGAACAACACCCTTTGAAGGGGCCGTTCCTACTGAGGGAACAACATGTTCAAAAGAAATAGAACCTTGACCACAAGTCATATAAGCTGAATTCATAACTTTATTAATACTTAGCTTAAACATACCATTACATAGGTAACCACGTCCTACAAATACACCGCCCTTAGATAATATATATTTATCGGCTTCAAACACTTACCGAAAGCCTAACTTGTTAAGGATAGCACTAGAGACTAAATTTTTCCTTATTCTGGGTACATACAACACATTTTTCAGAATTAAAGTCTTCCTAGAAGAGAACTCTAACTCCACTTGGCCTTTGCCTAAGACGGGGGCAGTTGACTCGTTTCCCATATGAAGGACACGTCCATCATCCAATGGAACGAAGATCTTGAACATTGACTTATCCCTACACACGTGTGTGGTAGAACCCGAGTCAACCCACCATGCTATCTCATCATCCTGTACAAAGAAGGCCTCAGAAATATTAGGAATAAAGTCAAAACCAGGAAATGTTACTAAAGAGGGAACAGTTCCGTTCAAGGGAACCGTTCCTTTCTGACCTTGATGAGATTTCTGCCCTTGGTCCTTAGAACCTTGAGCAGACTGGTTGGGAACGTTGCCCTTCTTGCCCTTTCCAGCCCAACAATCCTTCTTAAGATGTCCAGGCTTCCCACAGTTCCAACACCCCTTTTGAGAGGGTTTCTTGTTGGGACCGGTGTTTGTGTTGTTGTGCGGCCTTTTCTTGCCCTTCTTGTTGTTATCCTTATGGGAACCTTCTTCCATCATGTTGATGGTGGAAGAATTGGGAGTCTCTTTCTCCTTTCCTTTCTCTTGCGAACGAAGGCCCTCTTCAATACGCAAGTGGCTGCCAAGTTCCACAAGGGAAATACCTTCCTTCTTGTGCTTCAACATGTGCTTGAAGTCTTTCCATGATGGAGGCAATTTGTCAATAATGCTTGACACAGAAATGGACTCGTACATATTCAATTTATGTTGAGCAAACTGCCCCAAGATACGGAGTATCTCATGATATTGCTCCATCACCGGTCTTGAGTCAACCATTTTATATGTATTGAAGTTGCTCATAAGGAACTTTACGCTTGAAGCGTCTTCAGCCATGTACTTCAACTCTAGAGAGTCCCAAAGTTCCTTGGCGGATTCAACATTTTGGTACACATCAAAGAGGGAGTCGGACATACCGTTTAAGATGTGGCCCCGGCAAATGTAGTCATCGTTCTCCCATTTGCTCCTTTTCCTCACGGCCTCAAGTGGTTCATCATCGACTAACTCCGGCATGGGAGTTGATAGGACGTATACCACCTTGAGGGTGGTCAAGAGGAAATGCATCTTCTTTTGCCAACGGCGGAAGTCCATCCCTTCGAATTTTTCCAACTTCTGGAACTTCGTCGTCATCTCACGAACATTCGTCATTGATCCAAAAATTCTGATTTCGATTGTAAGAGCAATTGATGCTGAATAAGGAACGGTGTATGTTGAGGCGACTGTTCCTTGCAAGTCTTGATCTTCTCTTGATGTTGAATTCGGCTTCAATAGGGAACGATCAATAAACGCTGTAACTCGGATAAGATTTGAATCGTGAGAACACTTTCCGAAATCAGAATTTTGTCCCTTACTAAGCCTTAGGGAATCCGCAAAATCTGAAGTGAGATAAGACAAATCCTCTAGTTCCCTTCAAGGCTTCTGATGGGAACTAAACTACGTTCACGTATTTGTGGATGTATGACTTTAACTCAGATAGACAATTCATCTGAAATTTCTGATCACCCAACACTATCTCCGAAATTCCTTTATATAGGCTTTCGGGCGGTTACATAGAACGGTTATGGCAGTTATAAGAAGTTACAAGCGGTTACTAACGGTTATAACCGTTCCAACTGCCACCAACCGTTTCCAAGGATATCCAACTACTTCTTACCAGTTATCAACTGATTTAAGGTAGTTAAGAGACGGTTATTATGACGGTTACTAAGGCGGTTACAACACATTTATCACGTGCTGGAACTTAACCATGTCTCAGGGAACTTGACGTTTCCACCTAGGGAACGGATGATCCCTTCAAGGAACGATCACTCGTTCAACCTTACATAACGTACGTCGATATGTCTTAAAGACACAATTAACCTCTCTAATGCACCGTTCCCATATGGGGAACGTCACATATCCTTAATGTCTCCCTCAGAATCTCAAGTATGCTTACACGAGTGTGTACTCCACACCTCCAAACCCGTGATGTAGCTAAGTGAGATCTTATAGTGTCGTATGAATCCCGATCACACCAAATGGCACTGTTCCTTATATGGGAACGGTCTCTTGATGACACTAAAATCACCAAAACAAACTCCATCGACAAAGCTTTTGAGAGAGAGAGAGATGATAATTTGAGGATGAAGAACGAGGCTGCCCATGACCACCTTTTATAGCCAAGGAGCAGGAGGAGTTCACCCCTACCGGCAACCCAACCGATCCAGCTTCCCCCCGGCGTTAGGAGCACGAGGAGCAAGCCAAACGACGATCTTCTAGAAGCCGGCGAAGAAGACGAACAAGGATTTCCGTGGTCTTGGAAACATAGCCGCGATCGCGGTTTGGCTCTGGGCGAATTCGCGCCCGCGGAATCAAACCGCGGTCGCGGAACTGCCGCGATCGCGTTTCTTGGCCTTTGGTCGCGAGTCTTATTTGGGGACATGCTAAACTATATTTTTAGCATTCCCTAAATAGTCTAAGACCCCATATTCTCAATAAACGGGTATTAATCCGTTTAAAAGGATCTTACGGAGATTACAAAAATTGCCCAATACGTCATTCTTACAAACCAACAGATTGGGACTTTTAGGGGTTATTACATGGGTTGTATTTATAGAGGTTTTGAAGCTTGGAATGTCTACAAGACAATGTCGCAAATCCCGGGATTTAATTGATCCTAATCTGTTCTAATTTCCCGAAATTTGAACGACACGCAATTCCAACGTGTTTACCTTCCCGGATCAAATTCGTGTAAATTAAGAGGAATTAATGCCCGATGATTGAGGGATTATGTGCGTGATTGTCTTACCCAGAAAGCCCATGGCTCATTTTGGAAGAAACGAGCGAAAAATTCGTCCAAATCCGCCATGAAAATCACCTTGGAGAGCTGCGCTTTTTTTAAGCTAGTTGATGTTGAAGAAGGTGTTGGATCGTTAGAGTTACGTCTGAGGGAACAAAAGCTTTGTTCCCATAGAAGGCACAGCGGATTAAAAACAGCAAGAAAGATAATAGAACGAGCTCACGATATATAGTGGAAACCCTGATTAGCAAAGCTAGCTTCTCAAGGAAAAACCACTACCTTCAAGCTTCCGCTTGAGAGGATTTCAAAGTGTGTACTTGTCTTATTGATTTCTTGTTTGATTACACTTGTAGCATGGACTCCAAAACACTAGACTTCCCACCTAGATTCGAAGATCACTCCTACAACGATGAATCCAAACTCAACCCTCAAGGACTCACAAACACTTCACTCTCTTTTTCTCAACTAAATGCTCTCATTTCTTCTTTTTCCTCTTCGTCGTATCTTAGAAAAGAATCCATGCTTCTCTTAAATACAACTCGGCTAAAACCCTAATTGACACAAACTTAGGAAATACTAGAATCGGATTACAAAGATATGATTTTGTTTTGAAGATAAGATATCACAACCGATTATATTAATTAAGGAAGGAGTTTCTTAATTAATCCAACCGATTGGATAACGTTCTTCTCTCTCCAATCGCCTTATCTTAGGAAAGATTCCTAGGATCAACACGATCGGGTTTTCTCTCTCCATATCTTCGCGCAATCCGGCTTGATCCTTGGAGCCGAAGTCTTCATCCTCTACCGCGTGGCTTCTTGGTTTGTTTCCTTAACTCAGCACGCTGGATGACTTCTTTCATTTTGCAGCCTTGATCTGGTCCATCACTTCAGTTCCTTGAGAGGTAACAAAGTGCTAAGCAAGTCTTTGTTCCCTCTGAGATCCTGTGCTGCAAAGCTCCCTGTGATAACTCTTCTTGTCCCTGAAACACTTGGTACACGTATTAGTTGAGTGTTTGTAACCAACAAAACCTAAGGAATTAAACAGAAGGTATTGTTCACGGCCAGCCCCCTCTTTTGACTTAATTATATATTTTTGCCCTATTTTTCAAGTTGTGGTAAAAAATCCCTTAATTTAGTTTTTAAAAATTACAAAATTTACCTAAACTTATGTATAACTTATACTAAGTTTATTTATACTTACCCCAAATTTAAGTTGAAAGAAAAATTAAATTAGGTTAGCTTTAAGCTTAAATCACCTTTTAATTAAAAAAAACCTAACCATTTTTAACTCTTAATTGATCATATTGTTAATCTTAATTTAAATAATTAAAGTTAAATTGATAAGTTTATTTAAATTATAATTAACATAAGGTTAACATAATTTAAATCATTCATAACTTAAAGAGATCACATACTTAAAGTAAGTTATTATTTTATCCCTACATGGAATAAACATAATAAATCATATAACCTTTATTAAAATATTTAAATCTCCAAAACTACATCCATAGTTATACTTATTTATTGGTTTCTACACTATACTATTGTAACCCATTTGATAATTTGTAAAAAAATTATCTTAACATAATTTATGAACTCAAGTTAATGAAAATTTAAATTACTCCTCTATAAAGAATAAAATAAATTTCATAAATTTTATTATTATCAAAATAAAATTACCATAATACCCTTATACTTTAAGTGAGATATTACAATTTCATAAGTGCTTATGTGTATATATTTGGAATTATCTGTTGCACAATGAATGCTTACTATTTACATATATGTTTACAAGAGTCAACGGGTGAGGATGTTGAAAGTGTGGAGAGTGATGATCAGCCTAACATTGAATAACACCAACATAGCAAGAGGAAGGTGATTTCAGAAGATGAGGTGGAACACCAACAAAGTTTGAGGAGGTAGGTGTTACAGAGCATATAATATTTTGTTTGCACATTTACAAATTTTAATGTACATTTACTAATTTCAGGTCCCATTTTATATTTTTCAGAGTATTGATGATAAAGAGCATGAAAGCAACAAAGAGGATGACATGGATGGTTTGGCGGGGAATGGTGGACAACTTGTCACATCACCATGCAAAGGAACATGGGACAATGAAGAACAAGACGATGGAGTACCTACAATGGTGTCTCCTGATAAGGATACTGAGGCTGTAGATGAGCAATCAGTTCAAGACTTGGACCAGAACAAGCTGGAAGTGGTAGGCATTGTCCAATGCAAAGAAGGGGATAAAATAGGGGAAGACAATGCACTCTCAATTCTTATTGAGACGACTATAATCATGCAGGAGGATACCCTAGATGTTCTAACACAAGCACATGGTGATGCAAATGAAAGAACCGAGAAGGAGACCAAAGTAGTTGAGGAGGGAGAAATGCATGTGTAATCACAAGGAGTAAGTTAGGTGCAATAGGAGGATGGTGGAACAGTGGAAGTGAGGTGCAACCCGAGGAGGTAACACATGCAGAGGTTGGAGTTTTGCAATGGCCCGAGGAGGAAAAACATGGAAGTGAGGAGGAAGGAATTCAGGTGCTACAAGAGGAGGGATCACATGTGATTGATAAAGAGGTGGCTACAAAGAAAGGCTGATGGGGAAACAACAGGGGAAGGCGAAGGCTAGTCAACCAGAGAATAGGATTCTTCCACATCGCGCTCCAAAACTTTCTGCAAATGCAAAATCACCTTGGAAAATTTTGGAAGGGCAAAAATTAGTGAAAAAGATCACAAAGAATCCCAAAGTAGAGGGGATGACTCACTTGGTCAAATGAATGCAAGATGAGAGGTTAGTAATTCAAACCAAACTTAATGTGGTAATTTTGATGATTTCTTCTGATGTAGTTATTAATGTGTGGATGACTAATCTGGTGAAATGGATGCCTTGTGTTGACTATTTAATGATTTGATGATTGCTTCTAAATTTTGATTGATTACATTGTATGAGGTATATGAATTGAAAAAGTTTATAGTACCCTGAAAAACCTCATATTAGCATGAAAAACATTCTTTTGATAGAGAAAGACTGTATAAGATATATATCCTGAAAAAGTAAATAATAGCCTGAAAACCTTCATAATAGCCTGAAAAGGTATTTTGCCAGAACAACATATTTTTAAAATATAGATGTTGTTGATTATTGCTTTGTGTGTTGATTAAGATGTCATGTACATTTGAATGACATTATATCTCATAAGTATTTTTGTATTTTCTAATACATTCTCATCGCAGGGCTGGACCACGAATTAGCCCTTGTGGGGAATCCCTAAATAAAGATTTTTTTGAAAAACTTCTTGCGCCCAAATCTTGGCTGGAGGGAGGATGAGGTAATATTGCAATACAACTTCGTCTTTATTTCAGCAAATGAAGCATACTCTTCATTATAGACATTAATATTCATGAACCATTTCAGCATATGGAGCAAATTATGTACTTCATTCGTCAAAGTATCTCACAAGATCTTGCGCAGTACAATAAGGTGGTAGTGCTTGACACATTCTGGATAACCTTCGTCACCACGGATCTCGAGCGCATTAGGAATGGATATCCAAAAGTTGGTGAGGACGTACTGATGAAGTATATGAAGGGTCAATCACCTAGGGAGTTTTCCCTAGAGTTGGGATGAGGCCGAGCACATATATGCTCCCTTCAACATCGAGTTGAAGCATTGGATTACCTTAGAGATTGGCCTCTCCGATTGGTGTGCCACTATGTACGACTCTAACATAAATTTGTACATAAATGGAGGTGATTGCTCATATTCTGCCAATGATCGAGGTTATTCCACTTTACGTCAAGCAGTATGAGCCACTGGCAAAGAGAGGTGAATCAGTTTATGGCAAACCAATGTCTGTATTGTAACCAAAGGACAATAAAACTAACAAATGTGGGTAAGCACTCTTCACTTTTAATGGAATGTCATGTATTTCAGCCATATACATGCTAAGTCATGTTTTTTGTGTTTTGGAGAGGAGAATGTGGGTGTACACCCTTAAGTACATTCAATTGCAGATCTATGGAATGACAAATATTGATTTTGTGGTCGACAAGTTTATGGATGGATTCATAAGCACAATGGTACATACCATTTTCAAATGTACTTGGGAGAGTACATAACAGAACAAATTAGATTTGTAAGATTGTGGTTGTGTGTTTGCTTTTCGGATAACATTTATGTTATTTAGAAAAAAATCATTATGGTTTTTCCGGAGAATAATTATGGGTACCAACTAAACAATTTTATGGTTTAGGATTTAGGGTTTAGAAAAACCATTATGGTTTTTTCGGAGAATAATTATGGGTACCAACTAAATAATTTTATGGTTTAAGATTTTTATTGTTGTCTTTTATGATTGCTAGATATCCTTCATATTAATAAGCTTGAGTGAGATTTGTCCAACTAAACGATTTTATGTTAGTAAACACAATAACAATATGAAAAAACCATCATAGATATTTCATCAAAGTTAGGAGAATATGTTAATGTTAAGGGTCAAATGAATAATGATAATTGATCAATCATCCTTATCAATATGAAATCGAACATAAATATATATTTTTATGTTCTCAGACCAGTTATAACTATTTCAGAGCATATGGATGTGAAGTCAAGTCAAGTAATGATTTCTTACAAGTATATTTCTGTTTATGATACCCAATAATTTTAGTAGTGTGGTTGTGTTTTTTAGGGTGGTTGTTGTAATTCATTAATATATGTCTTTATGATACTTTGAGATCATTTTCGTAGATAGTTTGTCACCGTTCTATTCGTCTCTTTGTGGCCAAAGTTATGTATATTTTTAAAGAAAGTCATATTTGGTCTTTGAACATATTCAGCCTATCAGCCCCGTCAAGGCAGATTCATGGAACAATAACTTTTTCAAGCAAGTCGTATTTCCATATTTGACCACTGCAAAGTACATTGTCTTCATTTCAACAAATTAATTTTCTCACTTCTCCAACTACCAGCCATTAATCCTGAAGATATGTCTATAATAGATACCCTTGTGTTGGCAGAAACAATCAGACTTGACCTTACGATCTTACACCTAGGATCTCAACCTTAGAAAGAGACACACAAAACGCCAACTGCCCTCACGTCGAGTCCTTGCCTTTACTGATGCGGGAACTTATCTGATGTGCCGTATGAGACGGATGACACCAGCCAACCATGCAAAGGAAAATAACCGGTTGGTTAGTCTAATGAAAGACTATGTAAGGGTAGAAATAAAAAGGTTCTAGTGATCGTAACCGTTTTACTATCGTTGTTCCTCGAATAATAACCGAAGGAACGATATATAACCCAGAACTTTCACGAAATTATAGAAGAAGATATGTATTAAAAAGAAGACTCCAAAGGAATTGAGTCTTAAAGGAAACATATGACAACTGTTTGAGAACGTTATAGTTTTCACACAAGCGCTTAAAAACGACTTGATCATTTGGGTCAATGACCAACCTCACCGCACAATGCGAATCCAGATTGGAAAGAAGACTTACTCTAACCGAAGTCCGGGCGGGTTCCAAGTTGTACTTCTCGCCCGAAGGTTCATTAATTATGTGCATAACTGCACTTATCTTATTTAATTACAAAACGTATATTCACGTTAAAGCTTTTATTATATATATATATCATCTCGACACGAGAGATATCTTAGGAACATTTCCCGAATGTTTGGCACCAACTGAGTGCACCACCACCTATATTCGGATAGGGGTAGGTCATGACCAGAAAGGGTGTTAGGGCACTTACTTCCTAAATCACCACAGTTATAAAGAAACGACTAATCCTCGTAAGGAATTAGCGTTCCTACGAATACTCGTGCTAAACTAGCATTTAAGTTCACATTTAAATCCACACCATATCCATCACGGAAAAATAACATGTACAATAACGTTGTTTCTAGCAATATATACAACCTATTATAGTATCATATTTTATCACATCATTTTATAAAATCTGTTCCCAAACGAAACAACACTTCACCCCATTTTAATTAACAATCAAGTAATTGATAATTAAAAGAAATATGGAATGATAAGCAAGAGTGAACCGTCACTTGCCTTAATTTAGACGAACTGGGAATGATAAGCAAGAGTGAGCCGCGGTCGCGGAAATCATCCCCGCGGTTGCGGATATCCCTTCCGACGACGGCTCCAACTCGGCTTCGAGGCTTACCGACGACGAAACGACCACTTCTTGGCTCAGACGAGGGCTCACTACGACCACCCCTACTTCCCAGTCTCCAAGACACTTCCGGCGACACCAAAATCTCCGGCGAGGCTCGGACGAATGCGAGAATTCCGGCGAAGGCACAAAACGAGAGGAAGAGAGGGATCGAGAGTTGTGGATGAAGATTCCCAACGCTGAAGACCCCTATTTATAGGGTGAGGAGGGCTCAACGTCGGGCAAGACAACCGCTCGAGCTTCCTCCATCCGCGAAACGCCAAAATCCGAATCGGCAAAACACGAAAGGATTGAAGACGTCAATGAACAGTGTTTCCGCGGTCGCGGAAACACTTCCGCGGTCGCGGAAATGCCGCGATCGCGTCTGTTGGCCTCTGGTCGCGGTTTCACACGCGGTCTAATGCTAGATCTTATTTTAGTACCTTTAAACATATTCTAAGACACAGTATATATATTAAACGTATATTACTACGTTGAAGAGATCATTACAGAGATTCTGAATACGCCAACCGCGTCTTGCTTACAGGACGAGGGTTGGGAAAATTACTCAAATATCCTTACTAAAATTGATGGTTATTACATTACTACCCCCTTAAAAATAGTTTCGACCCCGAAACTAGCACTACCAGGATAGAGGTATCGGTCTACACATTAACCTCCCCGATTGAGCTTAGCATCCTCAACTCACGTTTGAGCCTAAGTTCAAGAAAGTTTAAACTATTCCACTACAAGAATAAAATTAAATTTTACACCTATATTTTTACCACTTTCAAATTACCAATTGATCCTTATATTTTCTAAGTGGGATATTACATTACTACTTCCTTAAAAATAGTTATGACCCCGAAACTAACACTTCGACCTCCGAACTAACACCTCGCAGTTAGAAGGATCGATTGTCATATTAACCTCTCTACCTGAGTTTGGTATCCTCAATTATCTCATACTTTGAAATTAACCATAGGAAAGTTGATCCGCTTCCTTACCCATGACATCACCTCAAATATAACGTTTCCATATCCTACTCCATACAATATCTCTTAGTATATCCATCAGATTATAATTCCTTAGAATCATAGTCTCTTAATGTACCTTAAACATAAGAACACACATTTCTCTTCCAATTTTCTCTTCATAAACGAATTCAAAGTTCGTACATTATCTCACATTTAACTCGAATATCAAATTCTTAGTAACCTTGAAACATCACATTATCTAGTTCCTTAAAGGTACATCACACAATTCCATTATTCATCTTAATCGAATTTGGCCCTTATGCCATCTCTAACTTAGAATCTTTCCAGTAGTAATTTATCCCATTCCATTAATCATTCTCTAACTTAAACCTTTAAGATTCTTTAACTTTCTCCAAAAGTAATCACAACACTTTTATTCCTATGTTCCCCAAAACGGATCACATGAGATATTACTCCTATTCCCTCAAAGTATCATCCTGATAAATGATTCATAACCACAAAATCAGTCACTTCTATCATAATCCTTTAATAGATATGTACGAGTAACGTTTGTTACCTTAATCCTTATGTACATATGTAAGACAAAACCTTTAATTACATCCTTCCATTTTATCGAAATCCTCGTAATAACTTATCCTTATACTATAACCTTTAAATTTAAGTGCTTTCCCCCAATACAATAGCTTCCCAACTTAATCTTCCCAAAAAGTGTCATACCATTAGCCTTATGAACGACACACTCACTTAAGATCCACATATCAAACCTTGTAAATTTCCAGGTATCATAACCCCATATTCCTAGAAGGTACAATTTACAAATTAAAATATTTGGCCCAATTAAATTTGGCCCTAATGCTCACTTCTAACTCAAAACCTTTAGCTTCCTCAAAACAAGATTGTGATAAATCAATTAGCACAATTGTGACCATTCACTTTATTTTCCCTAAACGTGACATCAGATCGCCTTAATAGACCTAGATCACTTTTCATCCAATCCTTATATCGTTTCCCTTAAGAAAGCCTCACAACAAAACCTCAGATAAATCTTCCAAAATAATACTCATGACTTCACACCCTTAGCCTTTCCGAAAGCTTAAACCACTGGCCCACCATGGGCACACTCACTTACAAACTCCATAACCATAACCCTTGGGTTCTAAAGTTTTACTCAAGATCGTAATAGAGTACGATCTTTTTAGAGAAAACGAATTCCTTATGAACTATCTCTCTTATACATTATTCTCTTCTCAACAATCTATCCACATAAATTACTATAGTATGACCTCACAACTAGGCATTTTGGACTTCATATTAGTTCACTCCTACGTAATTTTACCAAAACAAATGTTCAGGGTACACATATGAGAAATAATTCTTAATCCCATAGAGCCTTAACCACACACATTTGTTTCCTTTAAATTAAGGAATTTTGGTAAAACTCAACTTACGAGATAACGCTCGTCAGCTCAACTAAGGGAGCAATTAATGTCATACCGATGTGACATTACTCCAAGAATAAAGAGAGATTCCTAAGAATGGACCTAGGAATTAAGTAATAGAGTCGACCCTAGTGTTAACCACGTAGGGGACGAACACCTAGGCTCCATACGTTACCCCTCCTTTATGAGTCCTGATAGCCCTTATCCATACGTGACATATACTGTTTTTGGCACTCACGGAGTCTTGGATGAACGTACGACTCAAGATAGCAATGAATTTGGTAATTTCCCTAAAACGAGGGAATACTTCTTTATTATTTGAAACTTGAGTTGGCACTAACAGAGGAAATGTTCAAACGAACAATTTAACTACGGAGACTATAGACACACACGTCGTAGCTCCTTAATCAAAGGTAAACCTAAGGATATCTAATTATCCAGGGGGTACTGCTCATGGAACTAGCCCACCACAAAGCGTCGCTGTCCTTGATTGCCTGAAACAATCGAGGATTTCCCCTTGTCCTGAACAGTAGACTGCGTAGCAGCACTTCCTGCAGGCATTTGCTGAGGTCGGTTGTTATGGCTAACCGATCCTTGCTGGGACTTAGTTTCCTGATTCCTCTTCGTAGGGCAGAAGGCTTGCAGATGCCCTTCCTTCCCACAGGTAAAGCATATCCGCTTCTCTTTCCTACACTAATTGCTCTTATGTCCAGGAGTCCCACAGTTGAAACACTGGACAGAACCCCTACCCTGACTTGAGCGTTGAGTGAAACCGGACTGGGTCACCTCGGTCGTAGGCCGATTAGATTTGGAGAAGTTGGAAGGCGGAGCTGGACGCTTGAACCCACCACTCAGCTGCTGATTACCACAGTTGCTCCCCGATCTCTATCGGTTATGCTTCATGGCTGACTCTTCTAAAGTCACTTCCAGCTTATAAGCAGCGTCCACATATTGCTCCAGAGTGGTACAACCATGACGCACCATCAAGGGCTTGAGGTCGGAATTCATCCATTCGTGGAAATGCTAGATTTTTTGTTCTTTGCTGGACGCTTTCGCTCCAGCATAGTACAACAAGTGGTTAAACCTGGCAGCCAGCTCTGTCACCTTCAACCCATCAGTCTTTGGGTATAGAAACTCCTTGCGTTTCTCCTCCCTCATAGCCAGAGAGAAGAATCGATCAAACATCTTGGCCTTAAATATTGACCAGCTCGGCTCGAGATGATCAGCTAATCCCGTGCTCTCCCACCATTCACTGGCCCCATCCTTTAGATATAACGAAGCAATGTGCACCATTTCAGCCTCAGTACACACAATGTTCTTAAACAAACGCTCCATGTGAAGGAACCAGTATGCCACCTTGACGGGTTCTCCAGTACCGTCATATGGGTCAGGCCTCATGGAGTTGATTGCTTTCAGCGTACGACCATAATTTCCTCCATCTCTCGGGGCACTCATTAGAGGCGGGTTATTTGTTGTATCCTCAACGTCAGCAGTACCCTGAGGGGTTGGACTCCCCTGGGCTTGCTGAACCCCTGGCCTCACCAACTCGGTGACTGCTTGCATTACGATCTGCCTGATTACCTCTATAGTAGTTGTACTAAAAACTATTGGAGCAGTAGGAGATACCTGCACCCTTTCCCCTCCTATCTAGGGTGGAGCATTCCTTGATGGGTTGATGTGGGGACCATACCCAACTTCCTCCTAGTCCACTGCATTTCTAAACTGAATCCGAGAAGCATTACTCGATCCAGCTGCATGACGTGCGGTGTTTCTAGCGTTCACCATCTGATTGTGTCTACGTATATTAGATATGTACCATCAAATTAAAGTTGTAAGTAATAAATACTTAGAGTGCCATAATTGAGGTAGTCATCTAATAAACTCAGCTTTTCATTAATGAAACACACACCAAGTGTCACACAACAACTGAAAGGAAAATAGGGAAAAAGAACATTAGGAGACTTCTGCTCCAGTATTGTTCAAATGGGAACACTAGGAAGAAAACCATTACTAGCCTATTATTCACTGTTTCTTCTCTACCGGAGGTAACTCTTCCTCCGAGTCATCAGTTAACCCCTTCTATTTTGGATCACTTGATCCCTCAGCAGGCACTGATGGCTCCCCGGACTTGCCCACATCGCCTTTCTGTGGCTCGGAGCTTTCGCCATCCAAGCCCCCAAAGATCCTCATTGTCGGGCTGATTCAGAATCCAGAAAAACTCTTCCCACTCCTCGTGGAAGGGATCCAACGACTCCTTCTCGTCCTCTGGATCCTCCATTGAGTCCTCATCTTCATCAGAGACCTCGGGGGTAGAGGTTTGCTTGGATTGCACTTGTCTTTCTTCCCCGCTCTCGGACTCAGATTATTCAGTTAACGGGGTGAACTTAAGCACCGATCCGCCGACCACTGGAACTTCTACAGGATCAGGCTCTGACTTAATTGTCGGAGTGGTCTCAGATTCATCTTGGGTCTTAAGTTGGGCTCTAGAGAATACCATTGTCTGTGAAGAGACAAGGAGAGATTTAGAACTTTATTGTTTATAGAAGTTATATCTTCCATAACAAGCAGGAATGATCGGACTACGAACGTTGGCAGAAGTTTGAAAACGTCTTTTCCATAAACCTTTAAGGTAAACTGAGACTCGTTTCTTAAATCTGAAAGTCTTTTCCACAAAACTTGTTAAAAACAAACCGAGACTCGTTGGTTAATTATGTTTCTACTAAATTATTGTGATTCAAAATCTACTTCAAAAACGTTTTTATCTTTAAACCCTACTTAGGGCCTATAGTAAAGAAATCTCATACACTAAGTTTTTGTTTTATAAAACCCCAAATAAACGCAAAATGGTTTAAAAGTTTAGAGTTTTAAAACTTTTAGCTCTGATACCAAATCTATAACACCCCCAAAATACCCTTTGGAAATATTACCGTCAGTGACCTCAGATTACACATCTGGGGTCACCCAAGGCTTAACCATTTTATAACAACTGTATAGTAACATAAACTTTATTAAATGACATACAACTGCCCAAATAATATTTTATTTCAAATGTTGAAATTACAATTCGATAACAAAATCGAGTACAAATATTTATTACAGCGGAAGTCTTTAGAATAAAATGACTCAACAGGTCTTGACCTTACGATCTTACACCTATGATCTCAACCTTAGAAAGAGACACACAAAACGCCAACTACCCTCACGTCGAGTCCTTGCCTTTACTGATGTGGGAACTTATCTGATGTGTCGTATGAGACGGATGACACCAGCCAACCATGCAAAAGAAAATAACCGGTTGGTCAGTCTAATGAAAGACTATGCAAGGGTAGAAATAAAAAAGGTTCTAGTGATCGTAACCGTTTTACTATCATTGTTCCTCGAATAATAACCGAAGGAACGATACATAACCCGAAACTTTCACGAAATTATAGAAGAAGATATGTATTGAAAAGAAGACTCCAAAGGAATTGAGTCTTAAAGGAAACATATGATAATTGTTTGGGAACGTTATAGTTTTCACACAAGCGCTTAAAAATGACTTTATCATTTGGGTCAACGACCAACCTCACCGCACAATGCGAATCCAGATTGGAAAGAAACTTACTCTAACCGAAGTCCGGGCGGGTTCCAAGTTGTACTTCTCGCCCGAAGGTTCATTAATTATGTGCATAACCGCACTTATCTTATTTAATTACAAAACGTATATTCACGTTAAAGCTTTTATTATATATATATCATCTCGACATGAGAGATATCTTGGGAACATTTCCCGAATGTTTGGCACCAGCTGAGTGCACCACCACCTATATTCGGATAGGGGTAGGTCATGACTAGAAAGGGTGTTAGGGCACTTACTTCCTAAATCACCACAGTTATAAAGAAACGACTAATCCTCGTAAGAAATTAGCGTTCCTACGAATACTCGTGCTAAACTAGCATTTAAGTTCACATTTAAATCCACACCATATCCATCACGGAAAAATAACATGTACAATAACGTTGTTTCTAGCAATATATACAACCTATTATAGTATCATATTTTATCACATCATTTTATAAAATCTGTTTTCCCAAACAAAACAACACTTCACCCCATTTTAATTAACAATCAAGTAATTGATAATTAAAAGAAATATGGAATGATAAGCAAGAGCGAACCGCCACTTGCCTTAATTTAGACGAACTGGGAATGTCGGGTTTCGGGATCTGGAAATCGGAATCTGAATACGGATTCCTACGACGACGTCGAGACAAAATACGAAACCCTAAGTTAGATTCGGTACGAACGGAACGAGGGTAAATGAACGGATAAACGATAAGAATCGAAAGGAACAAAAACCTAAGCCGTGACCGTGGATGCCCAAGCCACGATCGTGCTTGCTAGAGCAAGCCGCGGTCGCGGTTTGGACTTCCGCGGTCGTGGAATTCTGGGCAGAGCCGCAGTCGCGGAAATCATCCCCGTGGTCGTGAATCTCCCTTCCGACGACGGTTCCAACTCGGCTTCGAGGCTTACCGACGACGAAACGACCACTTCTTGGCTCGGACGAGGGCTCACTACGACCACCCCTACTTCCCAGCCTCCAAGACACTTTCGGCGACATCAAAATCTCCGGCGAGGCTCCGACGAATGCGAGTATTCCGGCGAAGGCACAAAACGAGAGGAAGAGAGGGATCGAGAGTTGTGGATGAAGATTCCCAACGCTGAAGACCCCTAATTATAGGGTGAGGAGGGCTCAACGCCGGGCAAGCCAACCGCTCGAGCTTCCTCCATCGGTGAAACGCCGAAATCCGAATCGACGAAACGCGAAAGGATTGAAGAGTGTTTCCGCGGTCGCGGAAATGCCGCGATCGCGTCTGTTGGCCTCTGGTCGCGGTTTCACACGCGGTCTAATGCTAGATCTTATTTTAGTACCTTTAAACATATTCTAAGACCCAGTATGTATATTAAACGTATATTACTACGTTCAAGGGATCATTACAGAGATTCCGAATACGCCAACAGCGTCATATTGATCTATTTTTAGATGGTTTCATTTTTAGTGGATTAAGCAGAGAATAATTAATGAAAAATCTCACTTTTGCCTTTTGAAATTTGGGTCTCTGTCTCAGTTTGGAGCTCCGTCACTGTACTGCTAGCATTTCTACGTTTTCTTGGCATTATTAATAATTGATAAAATATTTAAGTGAAACTTAAGATTTCTTATTTAACATTAAAATTTTCATTTTGTTTCAGCCTCGTGTTAATATTTTTTTAGATCCAACTTGCAGACATGTATGCCTAGTCATCACTAGTTTTAGATTATGGGACAATTTAATCACCCAAATTGTAAAAGTGAGGGTATTCATATAACAAGGGGTCGAGGTACATTTTATTCTTAAAGTAAAAAATGTAAAGCTACCATTATCGTTTAAAGGTCGAAATCGACGAAAGAAACTAAAAGCGGAAAACAACAAGTAGACGCGTGTTTTCATCTCCCATTTTTTAATGACATTATTGTAATTAAATTTAAATGATCTGTACTCTTGAAATTATCCTTCCTTCTTTAACTCACAACTTTTCTTTCATCTTTAATAATGTAACCGGACCACCACACCCATTTCCCTAGCCTCCCTCTCCTCTCTTATCAATAGAGTGCACCCCACCCATTCCTTTCCACTTCTCAATCATTCTATTTTCTTTTTTATTAACTCTTTTAACTTTTTAACAATAATATATTCTTTTGTTATTAATTTACGTAACATTTCATTATTTTCTTAATTTTTATATTAACACTTCACTTAAAAATGTTCAAATCCATATAATTTTTCTTACTATATTTTTATTTTTATGCGGACCATTTATAGAACACCGTATAAAGTGTTGGGGGGAGAAATCCTGTTAGGCCACAACCATCAAGCCCAACACATAAGCCCAATGAGGTTCCATCCTAAAACCAATTGGTAATAGGAGGAGTAATTCATGTACTTAAATACTAGGCTTGGAACCTTCACATTTCCAATGTAGGATTCACATATGACCCCAACAATCTCCCCTTACTTGTGAATCCATCACAAAGCCCCTGTCACCACACACCTAAACCACCAAGAGTCATCCTTTGACTTACACGTCTACACTGCGTGTTCACTCTTGAAACTGAGACCACCACGCAACGGGTCAAAGGCTAACCCGTCAGAGAGCACCGTGATGTATGTCTCTACTTGGTGCAACCGGCCCATATCGAACCATCGGCTCTGATACCACTTGTTGGGGGGAGAAATTCTGTTAGGCCACAACCACCAAGCTCAACACATAAGCCCAATGAGATTCCATCCTAAAACCAGCTCTGAAAGAAGAAGAGACAAGATAAATTAGTGGAGAAAGTGAAGGCTTTTCCTTGTCTACACCATTGTTCGTTCGTCTCTTGCTTCCAGAAGCTGACAACTGGAGTTTGTTGGTAGATGCCCCTCTCTGGATGTTCTAGTCATTAGTTACAAGTGTTTGTTGTTTGATTGGAGATTTGCTTGAGTTGATTCTCCATATATTGTTATCTCTTGTGTGAGATTGGTATATGTATGAACACTTGTACTCGTTTTGATGATTAATGGATTTCGTGCTCTGGCGGGCGACAGTGGGTTTTTTACCTCTTCTTAGGAGGGTTTTTTCCACTTAAATCTTGTGTTGATTTTGTGCATTATTTCTGTTGTGGTTGTGTTGCTTGATTGTGGTTTGGTTTCTGCGATCTGGTTGTTTTTGGTTTGGTTGCCGGAAAGAGACATAGGTCATGTTCATTGATTTTGAGCTTTCGCTGATTTGTTAGTGGGACCGAATAGTGATCGATCCCCAACAAGTGGTATCAGAGACAGAGAGAGCTCAGTTTGAGTTTGAGTCGAGATATGGCGACCAAGAAAGAGGAGTTTGCGGGTACGATGAGTAAGCTGACGTCTTCGAATTACTCGATTTAGAAGTCGAAGATAGAAGATATTTTGTACTGCAAAGATTTGTTTGATCCGATTGCATTAGGGTCGGCCATGCCGGATGAGATCAAAGAGAATGACTGGGTAAAGCTGCACAGAAAGGCAGTTGGAACCATTAGGCAGTGGGTAGACAATAGTGTCTATCATCATATCAGTAACGAGACAGATGCACAAGTTTTGTGGAAGAAGCTGGAATCCATGTATGAGAGAAAGTCAGCGTAGAGCAAGGCCTTTGTAATCAGAAAGATCGTGAATCTGAAATACAAAGATGGAAAGTCTATTGCCGAGCACCTGAGTGAGTTTCAGGAGCTAGTGAATCAGCTGAACAGATTGAAGTTGGTCCTAGATGTTGAGCTGTAAGCTTTGCTGCTTCTGAGTTCTTTGCCGGATACCTGGGAGACTCTGGTTGTGTCCATCAACAACTCTGCACCGAGTGGCGTTGTGTCCTTGAGTACCATGATTGATAGTCTCTATAATGATGAGACTAGGAGGAAAGATATGGGCACTAAAACTTCACAGACTCTGGCAACGACTTCAAAGAATAGGTCCAGAGCGAGAAGTAGAGAAAGAAAGGGACGTGGGAAATCCAGAGGGAAGTCACAAAATAGAGGGACATCTCAGAGTAAAGGAAAGATGGCTTGCTTTCATTGTGGCAAAGAGAGGCATATGAAGAGGAATTGCTATGCCTTGAAGAAGAGCATGACTGAAGAGAAGAATCAGAAAGAAGACGATAAGAACACCACTGCAGATGTATACAATGATGAAGAAGGTCTTGTTGTTCTTTCTTGTGTTGATGATCACAATGATGAGTCAGATTCTCGTGTACAATGGATAGTGGACTCAACTGCATCCTATCATGCTACACAGAGAAAGGAGATATTCACCAGCTACAGAGCATGAGACTTTGGCAAGGTGAAGATGGGGAATACCAACTACGCAGAGATTGTTGGTATAGGTGACATTTATGTTCAGAAAAATGCGGGTTGCACGATGACTTTGAAGGATGTGTGACATGTACCTGATTTGCGTATGAATTTGATTTCTCTTCATGCTTTGGACCTAGAGGGTTTTCACAGTTACATTGGTGATACGAGATGAAAGCTGATTAAAGGCTCGATGGTGATTGTTAGAGGGAGTCTGAGCTACACGTTGTACAAGACTCAGATGAAGGTCTTGAGAGATGACCTGAATGCAGTTGAAGATGATGCATCACCAAATCTATGGCATAGAAGGCTGGCTTATATGTGTAATACCCCTCATTTTAGTAAAGAGTATTTTGGTAAGTTTTCCAAACACTCGTATTGTAGTCGAATTATTTTCAGAGAAGTTCAGACTTTCTGTTAAATACTTGATCTCCGTAATAATTCCTTGAGTGGAATAAAATACATTCGATGTATTTTTGGGGTTTAGAATAATTGTTCGGGTATGAATATATTTAACCTGGGGTTAAAACCCATACCGTAATTCTTCCCGATCAAAAGTGGGCTTCTCGGTCAAAGAATGGGCAAAAGGCACAAAAATTGCCTTGACCGCACCCGCAGTCATACCCACCGCACCCAGCGGTCATGAATTGGTCGCCACCGCACCCCGCGATGAGACCCACAACACCCGCGCCGTGATGATGGCTTCTCTGCTCCGCCGAACTCATTTGAGCTGCTTGCCGATCTTGTCCCCGGTGAGGCGGTGGGAGAGGGGGCCAGCTGGACTCCTTCTGGCTCCTTGATGGCCTATAAAAGGAGGGGGCTAAGAGGAGGAGGCCATTCCACTCTCTCTCTCCCTCAAATCTCTCTTTCTTTCACTGCCATTGTCACCGGAGTTGCAAGCGTCGCCGGAGTTCTTCAAGGTCGTCGCCGGAGTTGCCATAGGAGGAGGAGGTGCCCTCAAGCTGGTGGTTAGTGACACAAGGAGTTTGGAAGTCGAAACCAACCCAAGTTGAGCCCCATCGTCTTCCCCGGTGAGTTTTCGCTGTCGGCGTCTCACCTCTGTAGCCTCGCCGTACCCGCGGTCAAGGCCACCGCACCCGCGGTGGGCCTGGGCGAGTGTGGTGGTGGCTTGGGCGTTGTGATCTCGTTTGGGACTTTTGTTCCTTCGATTTCGTTTGTTTTTCTTTAGATTCGTACTATTTATTGCCGAATCTAACTTAGGGTTTCGTTATGGGTCGTTCCGTAGGAAACCATAATCCAGGTTCTTCCTCGTTTCGGACCCGGAAATCCGTCATCTCGAGCTTCGTTGAGCTTCGTCTAAATCTAAGGCAAGTGGCGGTTCGCTCTTGCTTATCATTCCATCTTTATATTGATTATCAATTGTTTAATTGTTAATTAATTTAGGATGAATTGTTATTTTCATTTGGGAACAGTTTTGATAATTGTATGTGATTTTAAAAAGAGATATTATAATAGGTTGTATATATTGCTAGAAACAACGCTATTATATATATATATATATATATGATTAAATACGGATATTATGATAGGTTGTATATAATGTTAGAAACAACGCTATTTTATCTGTTATTGGCCGCGATGGCTTTGTTATGGATTATTACTGTGTTGAACTATTTAGTTAGCACGAGTATTCGTAGGAACACTATGTACCTTGCGAGGTTTAGTGGTTTCTTTATAACTGGTGCTAGGAGGATTATTCCTCTAGTACTTTTCCGGTCATGACCATACCCTTACTCAGGGTACGTGCACACAACTGGTGCAGCCATTTGGGATTTATTCCCCGTGATATCTCTTATAAGGAGATCTTAAAAGCTTGTAACGTGAATGTTCGTTTTGGAATCAAACAAGATAAGTGCCGTTGTGCACATAATTAATATACCCTTTGGCGAGTAGTGCAACTAGGAAAATAGTGCAGCTAGGAAAGCTCGTCTAGACTTTGGTCAGAGTAAAGTTCTCTTTCCAATCTGAATTCGCATTGTGCGGTGAGGTTGGTCGTGAACCGAAACACCTAAGTCAGTTTTAAAACGCTTGTGTGAAATTAATGTTCCCAAGTACTAGTCATACTTTCCGATAAGACTCAATTCGTTGGAGTCTTCTCTTCATATGTTTTCTTAAGACTCAATCTTTCAGAGTCTTTTCTCTTGATCATGCCTTTTCATATATTTCAGTAGGAGTATGGTGGTTGACTATCGTCGTCGATTTTTATTCGAGAAACGATGAGTCTAACCTAATACGACTACTTAGAACCTATCTAATTTTCCCTTGCATAGTCTTTCATTAGACTAACCAACCGATTATATTCCCTTGCATGGTTGGCTGGTGTCATCTGTCTCATACGACACATCAGATAAACTGCAGTTCCGATGAAGGCTAGAAACGACGACGAAGGCAGTTGGGATTTCAAAGAGTTTTACCAGGTTGAGATTCCTTGGCGGGTAATCGATTTCGATTAAGACCTTTATGCTTTTTACTTTCAAGACTTCCGCTGTAATCTAATTAATTATGTATTTTGAATCATGAATGAAATTCCGAAGCGTTTGCTTTAAAGTTATGATATTTTGTATTATAACTGTTGTTTTATGATTTATATAAACGGGTTAAGCCTGGGGTGGCTTCGGATGTGAAGACCGAGGTCACTGGCGGTAATACCTTTCAAGGATATATATTTGGGGGTGTTACAGATCTGGTATCAGAGCCGAAAATTTTAACGGGTAGGGATTTTTATAAATCGTTTACTCGTTTTGAAATGAAAAATGTTTTAAAGGATTTTTCAAAACCATTCTAGTCGTGCCTTCACTTTAGTCTGATATGGAAGCGAACTTCTATATTAGGCTAACTCTTTTCTCGTCACCCGTAGGTTATGGGTGCATGCTTTTCTCTTCGAAGGGACTCGGGAGAAGTCGAGGTGGCTCCGCCATCTCCAATGAGGCTTGAATTTCCAGTTCCCCTACGATGCTTCGAGGTCGGAGAATCTAGTAGTCCACCCGAGGAGGTGAAGACTGTACTACCCGAGTCAGTAGTACTAGTGTCCGATAAGACCGAGGTTCCAGTGGCAGAGCCTACAGGGGAGCCAATGGAGGACACGGAGGATGAAGATGAGTGGTCAAGGTATGCAAGAGGGCATTACAACGACAACTTCATGATTGAGATGATTCCCGAGGAGGATCCAGAAAAAGATGATCCAGAAGAAGAAGATCCTGAAAAAGACCCGAAAGAGGATCCAGAAGAAGAGGAGGACCCCGATGAATACCTCGAGGGATAGGGCCACGAGTCTGATGGCTTAGAGCGCTTATTAGTGGGCAGCGAGGACCCGAGAATAGAGTTAATCTATCCCAGTCCGGAGTTGCCGCATGAGCAAGAATACTCGCCATTGACTTCGACCGATTGGGATACGCTTTACGAGGTAGTATTTCCAAGAAGAAGAAATGGTCCACAAAATGCATCTGAGAACTCACAGCCTATTCCTGCTCAGAGAAGGCTAATGTTGAGTCTTGACTTGCGAGAGGCACTTCGCCTAAGTCAGATGATTTCCCCAGAAGAGCGCCGCCAGATGGACGAGGCGGTTGAGCATGCTCTAAGAAGGGCAAGACCAAGGAATGAGCCATGTGCTCCTGGACCGAGCAGGGTAAGGAGTCTTTCACCAGATTCCGATGGTAAACCCCGGTCGAAAAAACCTTGTATGAGGAGTGGCGATTACAGGAAATGTTTCAGGGCGCCATGATTGGGCCAGTGCTGATTAGCAATTTATTTTCTTGTATTCCAGTTGTTTTGTTAAGAGCCTAAGTCTCCGGGCAATTTTGTCTTGACGCTCGGGAGATCCCTTTTGTAAAACGTATTAGCTCAGTTGAGCTTATCAATGAAATTACCAAGTTTAATCTATTCTAAGTTGATTTTTATGACGTTAAGTACATTGGAATGATATTAATGTTATAAAATACTTGGAATTTGATCGGTAAACAGATGGTAAACACAAGAAACACCGTTCGTGCTGGTGCCGGGCCAAGTAATGACCCTAGGCCAAACGTGAGGAGTACAGTGAATCTTGAGGATGAACATGAGACTGCTTCTAACAACAACCAAGGGGGCAATGACCAAGTTCCGGTCAACACTCCAATGGTATTTGATACAGCAACAGTTGAAGCTATTCGGGGAATCGTTATGCAAGCATTCACCGACATTATGAGACCAAATGTGCCTCAGGCACATGCAGTGCCAATTCCTCCAGCGGTTCCAAGATTTGAGGAGCCAGTTGTCCATGCGCCGCAAGAAGATGCAGTCAGGAATAGAGGAAATTATGGCCGAGCACTAAAAGCCATTAGCTCTATGAGGCCCGACTGCTATGATGGAAAAGGAGAGCCAGTCAAGGTGGCTTATTGGTTCTCACACATGGAACGACTATTCCGCAACGTTGAGTGCATTGAAGCGGAGAAGGTACACATTGCATCCCTTCAGCTGAAGGAAGTGGCAAGTGAGTGGTGGGAAGGTACAGGTTTGGCTGATCACCCAGGTTTGAATTGGGGGATGTTTAAAGCCAAGATGAATGATCGTTTCTTCTCTCGAGCTATGAGGGAGGAGAAACATAAGGAGTTTCTATACCCGAAGACAGATGGTTTGAAAGTAACCGAGCTGGCGACCAAATTCAATCACTTATTGCAGTATGCTGGACCGGAGGTGTCCAACGAAGAGCAAAAGATCTGGCATTTCCACGAGTGGATCTGGAAGCCGGAGGGGTTTTAAGTAAAAGGAAAAGAGCACTTGGTTTGCAAGTTGAAGAAGAGCTTATATGTGCTGAAGCAAGCTCCCAAACAGGTACAAGAAGTTTGATAGCTTCATGGTGAATCATGGCTATACCAGAACAAGTGCACATCATTGTGTTTACTTCAAACGTCAAGCAAACGGTAAGTTTGTCATTCTTCTTCTTTATGTGGATGACATGCTCATTGTGGGACAAGATAAATATCTAGTTGATGCTTTGAAGCGGGATTTGAGCACTTCTTTTGACATGAAAGACTTGGAACAAGCACGCCAAATATTGGGCATGCAAATTACTCGTGACAGGAAAGCCAGAAAGATATGGTTGTCACAAGAGAAGTCTATTGAGAAGATTCTGAGTAGGTTCAAAATGGAAGATGCTAAGCCGGTTAGTACTCCTCTTGCTAGCCATTTCAAATTGAGCAAGAAGTCATGCCCATCTTCAGGTGAAGAGAAGAAGAAGATGGCCACCATTCCTTATTCATCAGCAGTTGGTAGTTTGATGTATGCTATGGTGTGCACATGACCGGATAAAGCTCATGCAGTTGGTCTCGTTAGCAGGTTTCTTGCTAATCCTGGAAGAGATCATTGGGAAGCTGTAAAGTGGATCTTCAGGTACTTGAGAGGTACTTCCAAGATGAGCTTATGCTTTGGAGGAGCAAAACCTATTCTTGAGGGTTTCATAGATTCAGACATGGCAGGAGATCTCGATGGTAGAAAGTCAACATCGGGGTACTTGTTTACTTTTGTGGGGGGAGCTGTCTCGTGGCAGTCTAAGTTGCAGAAGTGTGTTGTTTTGTCCACGATAGAGGCAGAGTACATTGCCATGATAGAAGTAGGAAAATAGATGCTTTGGGTGAAGAGATTCCTTCGAGAACTGGGTCTAAAGCAGGGAGAGTATGTAGTGAATTGCGATAGTTAGAGTGCTCTTGATTTGAGCAAGAATGCTACATACCATTGCCGGACAAAGCATATTGATGTACAATACCATTGGATTCGAGATGCTGTGAGTGATCGTCAGATGAGCTTGAAGAAGATTCACACAGACAAGAATCCAACTGATATGTTCACCAAGGTGGTGACTGTTGACAAGCATCAATTCTACGCCAAGATGGCGGGAATGATGCGCAAGTGAAGACCCGAGATGACATGGACGTCTTCCCCTAGGCTGAAGGGGGAGATTGTTGGGCCCAAGGCCCATTTTCTTGTCCAGCCCTAGTCTCCCATTTGCTTTACATATAAAAGCAAATGTGGAGATGGAGAAAGGCATGAGATATGTGTTGATTTTAGAAGCAAAGGATTTGCCCTAGTTAGTAGCCCCCATTTGAGAGATTTCAAAGGAGCACAAGAGAGAGAAGGGAGAAAGAAGAAGAGAGAAGATAAATTGATGGAGAAAGTGAAGGCTTTTCCTTGTCTACACCATTGTCCGTTCGTCTCTTGCTTCTAGAAGCTGACAACTTGAGTTTGTTGGTAGGTGCCCCTCTCTGGATGTTCTAGTCATTAGTTACAAGTGTTTGTTGTTTGGTTGGAGATTTGCTTGAGTTGATTCTCCATATCTTGTTATCTCCTGTGTGAGATTTGTATCTGTATGAACACTTGTACTCGTTTTGATGATTAGTGGATTTCGTACTCTGGCGGGCGACAGTGGGTTTTTTACCTCTCCTTAGGAGGGTTTTTCCCACTTAAATTCTGTGTTGATTTTGTGCATTATTTATGTTGTGGTTGTGTTGCTTGATTGTGGTTTGGTTTTTGCGATCTGGTTGTCAGAAAGATACCTAGGTTCCGCAGGTTCATTGATTTTGAACTTTTGCTGATTTGTTAGCGGGACCGAATAGTGATCGATCCCCAACACAAAGTTGGGTTCAAGCGTATCATTTTAACGTTCATATATATTGGCCTAATGTTCATATTTATTTTCATACTTTAGGAACAATATAAACATAAGGTTCATATATAACATATCAATGTTCATATATATATTCATCCAAGGTTCATATCTAATATTTCATACTTTAGGAACAATACATACGTAAGTTCATATCTAACATGTCAATGCTCATATATAATCATCCAATGTTCATACTTATCCTTTTGAAAACTTCATCTTTTTTCCATACCCATAATGAACAAAAAGTATTAATGAAATCTAGGGTTTATATTTATTTTTTTGAAAACATTCACCTGTGTTTTTCATTCTGTGTAACATGGGCTCATCAATTGCGTGTAAATGTGCACATATAATCTCCTAATGTTGAATATACTACGTTTTAACATGTTCGTATTTGATTTTTTTTTATGGTTCATAGAAACGTTATGAGTTCATATGAGACATATTAATGTTCATATATAGTAATATAAGGTTCATATTTATTCTTATCAATTCCTCATACTCAATTCTCACACATTCTCCTAATGTTCATATGTTACATGTCAATGTACATCAATAATCATTTAAGGTTCATATTTATTGTTATTCTTTTCCATACTCGGTGAACCATATAAACAAACTAAGAGTTTATATTTTATGTGTCAATGTTCATATGTAATCATGTAAGGTTCATATATAATAATGTTAATGTTCATATATAGTCATCTAAGATTCGTATATAGTAATGTCAGTGTTCATATTAAGCCAATTGTGTTTCATTTTATTTTATGCCTTCATCATGGTTTTCTCGCTTCTTTATGTCAAGAGTCTAATGAAATTTCAAAAACAAAACGAATTATCCACCCTATAGGGTGATTCATCCATGCACAACTCACAATATCTCTCACAAATATTTCATCGAATACCTTGTGAGCGTCTCTCAACTCATTCAGTCCAAGAACAAAATCAACAAGGAATAATTAGTGTCACACAAGAATGAAATAACTTTTGAAAGCAAAACCAACAATTAGACAATGCAAACAATTTGAATTTGAAAGAAAACACAACACACGAGCATATATATCCAAAATTGTATGACGCACAAAGTAAAATAAAAATATCCAGCCCAAATTTATGTGGAAGTAAATCGAAAAGGACAGAGGAATCGATAGAGAAAGATCCACTAGAACGAAACGAAGATGATGAATCGACTAGGACGAAACACGATCGGTAAAGACCAACAAAAATCGTAGTTGATCTTAGTTGAAATTTAGAGGAGTATGAAGATGTCTTGAGGAAGAAGACCTTAAAAAACTTAAATGACCAAAAAGTCTCTGTGTCAGTAACTTCTTCTATAAAACAAAAGTGATATCCCATGTGTAGATGAGCATAATCAAACGTAAGACAAAGCACTTTGCTCGTATCTCCGGATTCAACCGTATCTCCTGATTATCCATCAACTTTCATAAAAGCTCCATACAAACATCCTTCAATATTACCGCTCACCAAACCTCTTCTCTCGCAGCCATCTTTAACCTTCCTGTAACTAAATCCATGGAAAAATATCTAGGCATTCCCATTGTTAGAGGACGTGTCAAAAAGGAAATCTTCGATGATTACGTACAGAGCCTTAAAAAACAGTTATCCAAATGGAAAACCAATTCCTTATCCCAAGTTGGCCGGCTTGTCCTCATACAATCAAATTTATGCCCTAAAGTTAATTACCTTATGCAGAGTTTCTTACTCCCCAAATCCATTTGGGATGAAATAGATAAGATTATTAAAGATTTTTTCTGGAACAAATATCATCCCAACTATCGACCACTTATTTCATAGAACTCCATTTGTCAACCTAAAACGGATGGCGGACTTGGTATTCATACTACTCAAGAAACAAACAGATCCTTCCAAATGAAATTATTATGGAAAATACTGACTGAGGCCAATAATCTATGGGTCCGACTTATTACTGAAAAATATCTTACATCCAGTCATCCACTGATCTTTTCTCTTATCGCCAAAAGGCTAAACAGTCTTGGCAATTTTCACGCATGCTCCACCTCCGTAATGATTTCAAAAAAGGGCTTGTATGGGAACTTGGAAATAGGTATACTATTAAATTCTGGTCAGACTCTTGGATCCCACATTATGATCCTTTTCCATACTTTCATAATAACATCGCACCAGATATAACGGTATCCAAATTTATTACCCCATCCCGACAATGGGATGTTCCTTATCTACAAACTTCACTACCTCCCCACATCATTAACAAAATAATCAATATCCACATCCCAGCTACACCCATGGAAGACCGTCTTATCTGGAGATTTAACACTGATGGTAAATTTAGCGTCTCATCCACGTACCAGCTCAACTAATATGCTTTATTCAACCAAAGACCACAACCTTACTCTTGGCTTTGGAAATTAAATATTCCCCTTAAAATTAAAACTTTCATCTGGAAAACGATTTGTGATGGACTTCCCACCACAGAGCGTCTTAATCATCATTATTACTCAGTTTACTCAACATGTCAACTTTGCCAGAATACAGATGAAGATACCAATCATTTATTCTTCACATGCCCCTTCACTCAATTAATGATATTAAACTTTGAATCAAAACTTCAATCATCCTTCTCCCTACAAGCTAGTTCAGATTTTCAGTACAATTTCGAGTATTTCTGACAGTCAAATGCTAACCCTGCTCCTTTGTTATTTCTCTGGTGGTGCATCTAGAACCATCGCAATAATCTTATCTTTCACCAATCTCATACCTCCCAAACCTCCAACCCCTCAGAACAAGCTTGGATTTTTTTATCAAGATTGGACATTATCTAAAGACTCTGCAAAACCTGTAACCATCAGACAGAATCGTACACTAACTACAAATCGCATCTGGAAGAAACCACCACAGACATGGATCAAACTAAATTTTGACGGTTCGAAGAAATTAGACAACACGTCACACATTGGATACATTCTCCGGGACCACAATGCAAATACATTATTTTTCTATCAAGAGCAAATTCCTTCAACTTCTATACTCCATACCGAAGCTCTAGCAGCTTTATTTGGTATCCAGTATGCTGCTAGGCATAATATTACAAAACTAATTATCGAATGAGATAATTTGTTGGTCATTAATTCCATCCGACGAACATTGAAAATTTCATGGGAAATACATTCCATTATTATGGACATTTTGAATCTTTTGTCTTCTTTTTCTTCTTTACAGGTGTTTCACTGTTTTCGTGAAGCTAACCAGGCAGCAGACTTTCTAGCCACACATCCTATTCCGCCACATGTGCTACAACAATTTTGACATATTCTATGTCCCACTAACGACCATACTCATGCGATTACTGGTGACAAATATGAGTTCTTACAATTGAACACTACTTTTCATTCTCTTGGACCTCAACTTGTAAAAATCATACATTCGGATGATTTAGGACAACCATCTGTTTAGGTGGGCCCTAATGTTTCCCTTGTATATGTAACACCCCCAAAACTTAACCCTTTTTGGAAAGGTATTACCGCAAGTGACCCCAGTGTTCCTTACCGAGATCACCCAAGGCTTTACCGTTTAAATACAATTTATGAAATACAATTGATACATAATGATCAAAGCATTCAATTCCAAAACATAGCATTGTTAAAGAAACAGGAGTTACGGGATTACAACCCAATCCCAAATAGGTCAACACAGAGTTTAAACCAAATACAGCGGAAGTCTCATAAATTAGGATACAGCGGAAGTCTTATAAAACACATTACAACCAAAGTCATTGTCCAAAAGATCTCAACCTGATTAAAGAAATAACTAAAACGTTCAAAAACCACCGTCGCCTCCATAGTCCTTCTAGTCTTCTGAACTACTTTCTATCTGATGTGCCGAATCGGACGGATGACACCAGCCAACCATGCAAGGGAAAATATCGGTTGGTTAGTCTAAATGAATAGACTAGCAAGGGTACAAAGCAGAATGGTTCGAAGCAGTCGTATTAGGTTGGACTCATCGCTTCTCGAATAATAACCGATGAAGATAGTCAACCATCATACTCCTACTGGAATAAACAAGAGGTATGTACAAGAGAAGATTCTGGAAGACTGAATCTTCACAGAAATCGACTCGAAAAGAGACTCCAAGAGATTGAGTCTTTAAGGAAATATGACAAATCTGGAATATTTACAGAATCATACAACAATGATTTAAAAGTTGACTGAGATGCTTCGGTTCACGACCAACCTCATCGCATACAGCGAATCCAGATTGGAAAGAGAACGTACTATGATCAAAGTCGAGACGAGTTTTCCTAGCTGTACTATAACTTAGCTGCACTACTCGCCGAAGGTTTATTAATTATGTGCGTCGAGTAGCACTTATCTGATTTATGTTTCCAAAAACACACATCACGTTAATAGACTTTTACATGTGTATCCCACCAATGGGACGACACATCTTAGTATACGTTTCGTCGAGAGTGACGTACACCGGAAGGTTTGTGACACCAACTAAGTGTCCTGTCTCTACACACTTGTGAAAGAGACCGATCATGATCTTAGAATAGTATCAGATGGAGACGAGCCACCCCGATACCAGATCATAAAGAAACGACTGGACCGAGTCCGAGTAACGTTCCTATCTAACAGTGCTAACTAACAGTTACAACACAATAACAGTTACAGAATAACTCCATATAAAGGCCCGAAAGGCGATCACAGATAATAGCGTTGTTCTAACAGATATACAACCTATTATAATATCAATATTTTGTTTTCCAAAACAGTTTACCAAAACCATTTCCAGACAAACAGAGTATTCATTCCAAATTAATTACTCAGATAAACTACTGATAATTAATGTAAATATGGAACGAATGAGCAAGAGCGAACCGCCACTTGCCTTAATCCGCAGAGTAGAAACAAGCCTAACGACAACGACGAGATTCCGGGCTCGATACGGGTATAGCTCCGCTAGCACAAACACCTTCGAGTCGACCCATAAAAGGAACCCTAAGTTAGATCCGACATAACAACAGTACAAATCTAAACACGGCGAAAGAAAACGAAAGGAAAGACGCCACGACGACAACCAACCAAGCCAAAGCCACGAAGGCATTCCGGGCACTGGCGGCGGTCGCTGTTCTTGGCGGTGGTCGCCGTTCTTGGCGGCGGTCGCCGCATTCATCACGGCGGGCGCCGTAAAGAACACGGCGGTCGCCGTGAAGAACTCCGACGACAGAATGAGAGAAAAACTCACCCAAATGATGCGCATTTCGACCCCTTTTTGCCTTGCCTGGGTTCCAACCTCCAAAGGCAACCAAAAGGCTTCACAAGGGCTTTTGGAAACACCACCAAACGACACCGGCGAAAGCTTCAGAATTCCGACGAGAGGCACAAACTCCGGCGAGAGGAAGATTTGAGGATTTCAGCTTGATTTGTGCATGAATCTGACCCCAATCCTCTTCCTTTTATAGCCACAGATCAAGTGGACACCGCGATGGTCTAAGCGAGACGTGGCGAGGCTAAATCGGCGCCTTGTCAGACGTCTTCGGCGCGACCAGAGCTCGCCGGCGACCATCGGGTAATGACCTCTGGGTAATCACGGCGGGCGCCGCAATTTTGCCTACGGCGGGCCGCGGCGGGCGCCGTAATTACGGCGGTCGCCGTTCTTAGCTCTGGCGAGCCCAGAGTAGGAGACGACGGCCTGACACCTCGGGCCCAGCGACGGCGGGCGCCGTTACTGTACGGCGGTCGCCGTTTTTGCCTTTTCCTGCCCATTCAGCTTTTGAACGAGCAAGACATTAACCCGGGATAAAAATTATCGTACGCGAACGCGTATAAACATTCGAAGCACGTCGTCTGTATTTTATTTCACTGAGAAAAATATTACAGATACAGAGCACATTACAGAATGTCTCAAGCTACCTGAATTAAATCCGACGTACTAAACGGGTACTCGGAAAAATTCCAAAATTCCCAAAATAACCTTACTAAAATACGGGGTATCACAGTATATATATAAAAAAAGCACTTTGCTCGTAATCTGAATCTTCATATAACAAGATAAAAATGATGATTTATCACTCACAAATACAAAGGCGGGGATATATAAATTAATTTGTCCCTTAAAACAAATGATAGTTTTTGGTAAAAAATCAAAATAAGAGGTGATTAAAGGCAAAAAGATGGTTAATTGCAAAATCCCTAGGGGTGTTCATTCGATCCGGTTCCGGTCCGGTCTAGGATCGGACCTTATTTAAAAAAAACAAAAAATAAAATTCTTGTTAAAATCTATAAAAAATATCTAAAAAATATTTATACTCCTAACTTATTAAACTAAAAAAAATATCTATAAAATAAATAAATATAAACTCCTAATTTTTTATTAAAAAAAAACCGAAGGTATCCTGTTTACCGGACCGGACCCGGATTAAGGAAAAAAACCTGGACCGGAGATCGGATCGTAATTTCACCGGTTCGGTCTTTTCCGGTCCGGTCCCCTAAAAATCCCTCTTTAACATCGCATACGCCGAGCGGCCGAGGGCAGGAAAGCGAGAGAGAGAGAGATGGAAGGGCTGAAGAAACTAGAAGAACTTCACAGGATAATGACGATAATGGAATCGAAGAATGCTATTGAAACCCCCAACGATCAGCATCTTTCCCATGATTCCCACCGTTTCCTTTCTAACTTCGCCCTCTTCCTGGTAACTTACTCTTCCATCCACCTACGACTCTTCTTCTTCATTCTCCGTCTTATTTATTATCATTCACTGGAATCCTGCAGACGGAACCCTGTGGAGAACTCAGCCTCAACGACAGGTGCCGTTTGATTTCCGAACACTTACCAAGGGTATCCTGTTTACTTGTTAAATGGTTTCGAACGACTCTAATTTGATATTCGTTTGTTCGATTAGGGCAATTTTTGTATTTACCCTCTCCTTATTTGAACAGATTTATGCCACTTGTAGAGATGCAGAATTGGAGCTTCCTTGCTGTCAAGCTGGTATTCTGCTTTGCAAACTTTTCTCCTTAGATTAAACTTTAAATCTCAAAGCTAAAACGAAGCTCTTCTTTTGTTCCTGTTCAGGTTATTATATGGACAGCTTGCTTTTGGCTGATCAAGTTGGGAGGAATATCGATTGCAGTCTATCCCCCTCGGAATCTGAAGGCATGTGTTTCATTGGTATGGATGCAATGCAACGGGCCAATTCTACCCTTGAAGATTTTGTAAGCATCCTTTTCCATTCTCCCGAAGGTCATATACTCATTGTGGTCAATATGGCTTCTATCTTTTTCCCTAACATATCAATATGGAAAAAACATTGCATTTTGGTTCTACTAGATTGGTCGTATTATATATTCAATAATTTCACTTAGTGGCACAAAGTTTGACATTTACTTTCAGGACCAAAATACAAAAATCAAAACTTATGACAGCAAGGTGAAATTATTGAAACTATATGGTTCCCGTAAAATAATACCAAACCCGATAGCACTTAAATGGAAGTTTTCCTACCCCATAAAACTTATGACATCAAGTTTTCCTACCAAACCCCATAGCACTTAAATGGAAATTATTGAAGACAATGTTCTCAATAGTATTTATTTGATAAAAACAAGTATAGTTATATGATTCATACCTTTTGATATAAATAATGGTTCTTGTGATTTGAAATTCTATTTGTTAATCTTATGGTCTATTTTCGGGACAAATGACATGCCATCTCAACATATATTTGTCATATCAACTATCTTATTAGGCCTTGGAGTTAAAACTAAAAAAGTACCATATGACATGCCAAACAAACCCTTATTGTAGATTTATAGGTCTTGGTGCATATCATTCTTCATAGAGGTAGGTCAATTATGTTTTAAGTGGTTTACAAGTGTAGACTTGTTGAATATGGGACAACTGGTTTGATTTCTAAGTTCTAACATCAAGTGATATATTCTGAGTTTATACTATTGAAAAAGGGATGTGCTGTTCATGTATTGATTTTGCAGTGTAGATCTTACTTTATGTTTCATGGAATGGATCCAAACAATGCCAAAGCAATATTCAGATATCTCCCAGTGCTTTCATTCACTGAAAGCTACATATATCAGGTAATTTATATCATCTTTAGTTCAATGATCATGAAAATCAGATCTTGGCGTGGCCCTATGAGATTCTTCGAGATCAGACGAAAAAGAATATCATTAATGAAGATAAGTACTATATTGAATAGTGAAATTTGTTTTCATTGTGTTTCTCTTTACATAAAATGAAGAATACGAAGGAAAAATGAACAAGAACATAGGAAGATTGAGTTTTACTCAGTTTCAAGTTTAACTTACTTTTAGAAGATGATTAGCCAACCTTTTTAAAGAGCCTAATTAAAATTAAGGCCTCATGTGGCCAACTGATAAAAGAGTATCTATCCAGGCTGTGAAACATAGACGTGTACACATGCTCCAACTATCAAACTTGCAAAACAGTATCAACGTGAGCTAGCTCTGATGAGCCAGCTAATAAACTAAGCAACCTTGTTGTCCACATTCCCTCTCTAGTTGAGCTTGTACAAGACCTAACTTGACTGAAAGAAACTCATGTTAAGCTTGCCTAAGAGCCTTGGTCATCAAGTGGGGTGGCTGTTTTCGAGTGAGTATATAAGCCGACTGCAAAAATCCATCCTAGATTTTGTCCCTAGTGAAATCGCAATCTATTTCAAGGTGTTCGGTCTCATGAAAGGATATGCTGTGCATCTTGATTATCCCAGACTCAGATGACAGAAATGATAGCTGAGATGTAGATCCTTCAAGATGAAAGAAGTCCAAAGAAATTCAGCAGTGCCATGCTCCTATATTCAGCACTTGCAAAGCACCCGAACACTGGTTTCCTTCTTGGTTTCCCATGAAATCAAAGCATGGCAAAAAAAATATACAAAAATCTCTTCAATATGAGACAAGAGCCCATCAGGATTAAAAAATACCAGAGTTTCAAACTGTCTTGCTTAGGTTAAAATAAACTTTTAGAGTTGTCCTTTTCAGGTATCTTATAATATGCTTGACTGCTTGCTTTTGAAAAACTTTAGGAGCAGATACAAATTGAGACTGCTTGCATGTGAGGAATTTTTGGAGCAGTTACTAATTTACTCAAGTGTTAAACCACATAAAACAAGGCAGGTCTACCTAGTGTAAGATAGAGCAATCTGCCTATTATTTTCTTTCTGTAAGACTCGGGGTCTGGAAGGGAATACCCAGAATCCAAGGTTAATTTCAAGTTAGTAGGAAGAGGAAGGGAGCGGGCATATATCAGACAACACTATCTGCAAGTATGTCAATAGTATATCCTCAAAATTTTGACACTTGCGAGCTTGTATAAGTACCTAAATGGACTTTCTTTCAATCGGAAACCATTTCCTTCCTTTGGTTCTGTTAACCTTATTATTGTCCAATTCGTCCTTGAAAACATGGATCATGGATGTTAGAAAGAGCATGGAAACTCTATCGTCACTTCTTTAGGATCGAAATGCTGTGATCATATTTTGCAGAGCAACCATTTGAAACAGCTGAGGTTCTGCTGCAGTAATCCATTCACTCTGAACCTACGGTGTTATTAACCCCGTTTGCCCAGTTGCCTTGTATAAATGCTACTGCTACATATAATTGGATTGAAGTGTTAAAAGAGCATATTAGTCATTTATTTTGTTTTTTATAGCTGTTGCATGCTTGTTCAAATGTTCAATGGATCAGTAAGAGTTGCCTTTGGTGATTCAGCTGGATACTTTAAACGAGAAAATGCTGAATACAGTCAACGACAGAGGTGTGGGTCATGGTGAAAGTTCTAATATGGTGAGTTGAGAAAACAATACTGGAAGGATTCTTTGGAAATGTTACACAATTAGTGAATGTAATGTATTCACAATAGAAATAATTAAGTGCAACCCTCTTGCAGGAAGTGAACGGGAGATGGGAAGCAAAGTATGTGCAAGCATTGGAATCTGATCCATTAAGGCCACTTCTTCATTTACTTGAGCAGAACGGACTGCTAACAGACCGGTGTTCCTCCTTGTGCCTTTCTGTTGTATAGTGTATACTATATGGAGATAAAAAAATACAAGTTCCAGGCCATCTTTTTATTTTGCACAGCTCATCATATCAACTCTCCTTTTGCTTGAACTGTGCAGTATAAGGGAAGAGCTAAGATGTGGTGAAGAGTATTGGGCTTTGGAGAGGAAGCTTTGTGGTGTACCAGAAAATACAGTAAAGGTATGCATATTGGTATGCCAACTGATCTACAGGCATCTTGAATGCTGGTTTTCCTACTTTTTTTCACAAGAATCACAGTGAATAAACTTAAGTTGGTCAAATGTTTGACGAAGGTGGAGACTGAATACTAAATCCGTGGGAAATTGTTTGTGTTTCATTTTGGTTTGGCTTTGTCAATGTGGTGCCCAAGGTTTTTCAAAAATCCTAATGGCGCCCCTCTACTATGGTTTTCCACACAGTACTTCAACTTATATATTGTCATATTTTCTTAATTAAGTGATCACACACCTTTTTTAACAGTTCTATGCAGATTCAATCTGTAAAATGGCCGAAATGCCCCTCAATCATTATATTTTCAACTGAATCTATAATATGGTAGGGGCTTTGATAAAGTATTATTGTATGAGTGCATTTTAGTTCTACAACTCAAAGCAGTTGAGTTTTGGGCTACAGTGAGTCAGTTTCTGCTGGTAAAGCTGGTATATGGACTTGGCGCAGGGATTCCTAGCCCTCTAGATTCCTTTCCTTGTGTTTGTGTTAAATTCGTTCTTTATTGCAACATGAGGAGCTGTAATTCGTGAGAATGACTTGTCTTATTCAGCTTTATTATTTGTTGTACATAAAATTACAGAAAATGATCTGTACAGGTCTCAGTATCGGCTGAAGATGTAATGAGGGCGATCCATCTGAAATCCTTTGATTACCGAGTGCTGAACCTTCTCTTGTATGAAGTGAGAAAAGAAAAGGTACTACTCATTCAATGTTTTTGTGAGATGCGATCTTTCATTTTTAATTTCTGTGTTTCTAATTATATAGATAATCTATTCAAAAGACTGACAGTTGATGCAACAATTTAGTTTTGGAAAGAAAAGCATGTTTTTTTAAAGAAACAGGAAATTTATTAGAAAAGCAAGTTTGACAAGTCTTATTTAGTGATTATTCTGGTTGAGTGTGAAGCTAACTTAATTTTGATGATTTATTTAGGTTAATGAATTGCACATGGAATTCCTCTCAGTCTCCGAATTGCTCGTGGAGATAGCAGATGATCTGTAAGTAAATTCACTCACCTCTGTTGATGACTTTCACTAGTTTATCTTCTTTGATGCTAATTCACTTCTTTTGCCTATTGTGATTCACCTTGCAAGTATATTTTGAAGACCATCCATTCATGTTGTCACCGTTTATGATGTAACAGATATGATTACGAGGTGAGTGGGCTAATTTTGTATTATTCTCTTCTTTTAAATTTTTAATCAATTGTTCCATTAAAAGTCCTTCCATTTCATATCCTTAACCTCTACAGGAAGACATTTTGGAGAATAACTTCAATATTCTGCGAATGTTTGTCCGTTTGTATGGAACTTCAAAAGCCTCAACCATGCTGGTACGTATACGATTCTTGGACTTAACCTCATCAATATTGCAACATTTGCTGGGTTTCATGTTTGAACTAATTTTTGATGGCCAAATCCAAAATGGAACAATGTCTGAAGCCACCAATGATCAATCTGATTCAGAAAGTATCTTATAACGCTTGTAATGCAGCCAATACTTTTTATTGCCGTCCCAAGTCCCAACTGATCCACTCTTTAAGATATGAATGAATATTGAGGGTTCTATCATTTCTCAATTTGATATAATCTGTTTGCAGGCAAAGTACATAGCTGAAGTCGAAGAGAAGTATGATAGTTTGCTAAAAGCTTTGAATCCTCAGCTATCGCACAACTATCAGAGAAGATGTGAAGAAGCCACTAGAGAAGGTGAGATTTTGCCTACAAAGGGGTTTTTCTTAATTTGGACTACAAGAAGGAAATTAACAAGGCGTTGCTATCAGGTGGGAGCGTGTCGGGGAATCCACTGGGATCGTGGACCATACCGCTACTTATTGCGAACGAAGAGCTGTATAGGTCATCCTGTGGCCATCAGCTTACTGCATGACATGTACCAATATGTTATGACTGGTCCATTTTACCTGCAGTGGGTACCTTGTAATGTTAAGTTTATAGGTATTCCAGTTGATGACTTTTAGAGTAAACTATTGACAAGCTTTGTGTCTAATTATTCTTTCAAATATGAGAACCATTTGGGCATCTGATGCAAATCACCAAAACCAACTAAGTTAACATATATGATAATAAAGGCTGATACTATATACACGGTATTTTTCACCTATATATACGACAATCTGTACGCCAAGATGTACGTCATGTCTTGGCTTATAAGTGAAAATACGTATAATCTTATAATTATACGTAATTTTTTTTATAAAAAAAATATAAATCTGTGGGCCAGCCCATATTAGGATCGGCTCAACTTCTAAATTTGTTTTTTACAATGGTGTACGCTAGATTCTGGCGCATGATTTAAAAAAAAAAACATTTTTTTTTTCTTTTTCCCCCTCTTTTTCTGGGCGCACTCAAGTGAATAATTTTTTTTTTAAAATCTGTATTTGACTCTAGTAATATACGTTTTCAAGTAATCAGGGTTATATGGTAATAAATTCGGTTGTATCATGAGGTTTCAATATACTTTTATTCATGTACGTTTCTCCACCAATTCATTTGATATTAACTGTTTGTTATTATTATTCTCGAAAATCACATATAACTATGGTTATATCTTATAGTTATATCCAATTTGGTTATATCTTATAGTTATATGTTACGGTTATATTCTTTAGTTATATACTATGGTTATATCCAATTTGGTTATATCTTATAGTTATATACTATGGTTATATCTAATTTGGTTATATCTTATGGTTATATCTTATAGTTATATCCAATTTGGTTATATCTTATCGTTATATCCTATAATTATATATTATGGTTATATCCAATTTGGTTATATCTTATGGTTATATCCAATTTGGTTATATCTTATAGTTATATACTATGGTTATATCCAATTTGGTTATATCTTATGGTTATATCCTATAGTTATATACTATGGTTATATCTTATAGTTATATACTCTTATTATATTCTATAGTTATATAGTATGGTTATATTCTATAGTTATATACTATTGTCCTATAGTTATATACTATGATTATATCCTATGGTTATATACTATGGTTATATCCTATCGTTATATACTATTGTCCTATAGTTATATACTATGATTATATCCTATAGTTATATACTATGGTTATATCCTATAGTTATATACTATTGTCCTATAGTTATATACGATTGTCCTATAGTTATATCCAATTTGGTTATATCTTATGGTTATATATACTATGGTTATATCCTTTAGTTATATTATGGTTATATCCTATAGTTATATACTCTTATTATATCCTATAGTTATATAGTATGGTTATATCCTATAGTTATATACTATTGTCCTATAGTTATATACTATGATTATATCATATAGTTATATACTATGGTTATATCCTATAGTTATATACTATTGTCCTATAGTTATATACTATGATTATATCATATAGTTATATACTATGGTTATATCCTATAGTTATATACTATGATTATATCCTATAGTTATATACTATGGTTATATCCTTTAGTTATATACTATGGTTATATCCTATAGTTATATACTCTTATTATATCCTATAGTTATATAGTATGGTTATATCCTATAGTTATATACTATTGTCCTATAGTTATATACTATGATTATATCCTATAGTTATATACTATGATTATATCATATAGTTATATACTATTGTCCTATAGTTATATACTATGATTATATCCTATAGTTATATACTATGGTTATATCCTATAGTTATATACTATTGTCCTATAGTTATATACGATTGTCCTATAGTTATATCCAATTTGGTTATATCTTATGGTTATATACATTGGTCATATCCTTTAGTTATATACTATGGTTATATCCTATTGTTTTTATCTTATAGTTATATCCAATTTGGTTATATCCTATAGTTATATACTATGGTTATATACTATGGTTATATACTATGATTATATTTTATAATTATATCCAATTTGGTTATATCTTATAGTTATATACTACGGTTATATTCTTTAGTTATATACTATGATTATATCTTATAATATATACTATGGTTATATACTATTTGGTTATATCTTATCGTTATATCCTATAGTTATATACTATGGTTATATCCTTTAGTTATATAGTATGGTTATATCCTATAGTTATATATACTATTGTCCTATAGTTATATACTATGGTTATATCTTATAGTTATATACTATAGTTATATACTATAGTTATATCCTATAGTTATATACTATGGTTATATCCTATAGTTATATACTATTATCCTATAGTTATATATTATGGTTATATCCTATAGTTATATACTATGATTATATCCTATAGTTATACACTATTGTCCTATAGTTATATATTATGGTTATATCTTATGGCTATATACTATGGTTATATCCTTTAGTTATATACTATAGGATATAACCATAAGATATAACCAAATTGGATATAACCATAGTATATAACTATAAGATATAACCAAATTGGATATAACCATAAGATATAACCAAATTGGATATAACCATAATATATAATTATAGGATATAACGATAAGATATAACCAAATTGGATATAACTATAAGATATAACCATAAGATATAACCAAATTAGATATAACCATAGTATATAACTATAAGATATAACCAAATTGGATATAATCATAGTATATAACTAAAGAATATAACCGTAACATATAACTATAAGATATAACCAAATTGGATATAACTATAAGATATAACCATAGTTATATGTGATTTTCGAGAATAATAATAACAAACAGTTAATATCAAATGAATTGGTGGAGAAACGTATATGAATAAAAGTATATTGAAATCTCATGATACAATCGAATTTATTACCATGTAACCCTGATTACTTGAAAACGTCTATTACTAGAGTCAAATACAGATTTAAAAAAAAATGTTCACTTGGGTGCGCCCAAAAAAAGAATTTTTTTTTAAATCCTGCGCCAGAATCTGGCGTGGCGTACAGAAGATTGTAAAAAATCAAATTTAGAAGTTGGGCCGGCCCTAATATGGGCTGGCCCAATCTGTACGCCAGAATCTGGCGTACGCCATATTCTGGCGTAGAGATTTATATTTTTTTTATAAAAAAAATACGTATAATCTTACAATACGTATTTTCACCTGTACGCCAAGACATGGCGTACGCCATGTCTTGGCGTACAGATTGTCGTGTATATAGGTGAAAAATGTCGTGTATATAGCAGGCTCGATAATAATTATTGATGGCTTGCAAGTAGACTTCGGGTCGTATGGAACTAATACTGAAGAATGAGATATCGGGTACGTGTACATGCATGGATACTCACTACTATACTTGTGATATTGGATAACATGAAGTCGTGAATTTTTTTCTATACAAGGCAAATAACCTAAATCATCACAATGGATGATGTTTACAAGTTTCTTACAAACAATGTATAGTTGAGAGTTATAAGTATGAAGTTGTAAGCGCGTGCGCAGTAGATGCTTTGGGAGTAGAAAGGTACTCCTAGATGTTACGTCTGAGGAGGGTTCGAGATGCATCCGTTGTGGCCAGGAAGTCGGCTGCGATATTGCATTTCTTGTAACAGTGACAAACGGAAAATCCCTCAAACTGTTGAAGGAGGGATTGGATGTCTGAAATAATAGGTCGAATTTCCCACGATATTTTCCAAATACCCTTAATAGAATTAATAACTGATAAGTTATCTTCCTCAACAATTAGATATCGAATGTTAAGGGAGATGGCCTTACGAATTCCTTCAAGAGCAGCATATGCTTCAGTTTTTAAATGAGATGAACATAAAATTTGTTTTCTATCTAGGAAAAGGATCTCTCCTGTATGATTACAGAAAATATATCCTATATGAGAAGAAAGATCAAGTCTTACAAATCCATCGAAGTTTAATTTGCTCCACTGTGCGGGTGGTTTTTTTCCAGATTAACGATCTTCTAGTAGGTTTTGCGTGACCTTTAAACACACATCATTTCAGGTTTAAGTTGTGAAGCCAACCATTCCTTGTATTGAATATAAATTCTATTAGTTAGGCTCTCTGAATTATTAGAATTATGGCGAAAGATAATAGAATTTTTGTGGTTCCAGATATCTCACCAAAGGAAAAAAATAATGTCAATGTTGATGATACTGTTCTTAAAAAAGTCCATATTTGTCCAAAAATCCCCGGATACTTGTAAATTATAGCTATGCCATGTGATCCTCTCAATGACTTGAACAAGGTTGAACGTGAATGGCCATTGGAAAAATAGGTGATTTGAGTCTTCGTCAGTTATATTGCATAGAACACATTGCGAATGTACCTTTAAAAATGTCTATTAATCCTTTATGTGGTAGGAAGTTAATAAGAGAGAGCTTTCCATAGGAAGTTCTTAATTTTTGGGGGAATGTGTAGTCTTCAGATCCATGTTGGGAAATCTTGCTAGCTACGGAGATTACTCGTAGAGTCGTAGAAGGTAAAGAACGTGTTGATTTAACTGAGAAAGAACCATCTGCAGATACTCTCCAAATAAGTTTGTTCTTCATGTCCAAGGAGGGTATATGAATGTGTAAGATTTTATTTAACATATGTGACGGGACCACCGACTGCATGCGCTCCACATCCCAATGCTTAGTAGGTGTAATAAAAGATTACTAGAATTTCAACATGCCTACTGGAGTGATGCGATCCTACCCACCATGACTGTCACAGAGGAAGAAGAAGCTATGAACATTCGCTCAGAAGGGCCAATAACAAGATCGCGTGCCAAAGCCATCGCCAACGCGACACAATCATTGATTGTGCACGTCGTCGCTAGCCAAGGGACGCAAGAGACCGCGTTCTCCCTCAATCGCCTCCAACCAAGTCCAGAGAATGCGTTCTCTGTCAAGATACTCGCCATCGTCAGTTGAACGCGATCTTTGAATTGTTTTGTCATTTCTGAAACATTATTATTTTAGTTATTTCTTTTTGGGCGTGTGTTCCACGCGTGTCACGTGGGCTAGCCCATTAAGCGAGACTCGGCCCATCGGAGTCCCGCTATCTCTTATAAAAGGTCAACTCGACCTTCTGTACTAGGTTACGTCTAATTTGAATCAAAGCTTAAGTTTGAGAGCCTATCGCCTCCTTCCTTTGATTGGACGTCAAACACTTATCTCTGTCTTCTCATCTCCTTCACTCCGCCGCCGACGCTACGGCATCTACTCGATCTCCATCGAGTTTATCCAACCCCGCCGCCGACGCTACGGCCACTCACTTGATCTTCTCGAGTCTATCCCCTCCGCTGCCGACGCTACGGCTTCGCTCCCCTCTCGATCCACCATCCATCATCTCGAGGCACAAACACCGCGTTCCAATAAAAAACCCTCAGATTCGACACGCGCGACTCACCACCAAGATCACGATTCGACATTCACAAGTAGGAACGCATCAACTGGCATCAGAGCCTTTGATCTTGTAAGTCGCTTGTCAAGTCTCATTTGTTCACAATTTTTTTTCTCCATCATCTTGCTTCCGCCATTGTCACAAGTTTTTTTTTCTTTTCTTCTATGCTAGTCCTTTCGGTTTCTACAAGAGAATCTCTTGGCCGATAATTGCTTGATCCCCGCGCGAAAATTGTGTGATTTGTTTGCATGAAATCTGCGTAATTAATTAATTGATTTTCTTAATTAATCGCGTGAATCTCGCTAACATATTTTGCCATATTTTCTTGTGTTGACCGTTATAAATCTGCATCAAATCTGATCTCTCCTATCGCGTAAATCTCGCGATTTCTTTCCTTAAGTTACTTAGCCGTTTATTTTTATTTTAATTGTGTAATCTTATCCGATCTTAAACCAAAAGTCAAAGACTAAGATTCGGATTTGAAACTCAAATTTCAAAAGTCAAGTCGCATTTAAAAAAAAAAAAGACGCAACAATTAAAAAAAAAAGAAAAGGAAAGCCAAAATAAGGCAACATTCTTCCCTCACCGGCTAGGCTCATCTCTTATCCCTCCACCGTCTAGCGTCACACTTGAAGGTTTGTCTTGTGTGTGCTCGTTGTTTACGCAAAAGATTAGGACTTCATTCTTTTGGTTTCGTTTGCTTTTGTGCTTGCATATCACACTTGCTTTGCTTGCCTTTAGCCGCCCTCACGGCCAAAAGAACGCGCCCTCCTACGTGAACACTTGTTAATTGTTAAGTGCTTACTTGTTCTTTGGTTTTGTATTGTCTTTGGTTCGTTTTTACCCGCGATGTCTGGTCATATTGTGATAGGTAGCCTCACGACACCCACCGGTGGAAATGTCCAAGGAGATGGCAACAACCAACCATCACAGCAAAATATTGCGCAACATGAAGTGGTCCCTCTCGCCAATCCTCCCCAACCAGACCCCATTTTGGAACTCTCGAAGGAGCAACGCGAGATACAAGAACTTAGGCGCCAAGTTGCCCAATTGCAGGCCATGCAACGCGCTGTGTCGGCCCAACCCACACCAACTTTGATGGTCCCTATGGACACCCTAGGCGCGCCGCGTCACACTGAAGCCGGGCCAAGACAACAACGCGTGGACAAGGGCAAATGAGTCATGCCCTCCACCTCAAACTTGCAACCGCGACTTCAACGAATCCAATCTGTGATCGAAAGCCGCCAAGGCTATGTGTCACATCGCAAACGATACGCACCGCGAGCAACACCAGCCGGCTACGACAGCGGCTCCGACCGCGACGATGATTCCCATGGTGAGTACTCTGAACCCTTTTGACTTCAATGACATGTATGAATCCAGGGGAACAAGACGCCGCCGCGAGATTGCATCAACACCTCTTGCCGGCCGAACCAGACGAGATGCACGCGACTCCGGTTTGCCGCATAGATCCCATCGCGTCGCAGATAGCGAGCCGCGTCAGTGTCGCCATGATCCCACCCCAGTGCCAATCGACGTCAACGACCATCTTGGCCATCAAAGCGCGCGTACTTCGCGTTATGGCTCTGATGGCTATGAATCGACGACGCCAACTATACATGATGATTTCAATGAGTTCGACGACGAGGAGATGGAGGACGCAGGGCTCATCAATCCAGGCTCCTTCCATCCTCCCCTTGGTGATCCTATTGAACTCCAAGATCGGCCAGAGGATTGGATTCCACCTCCACTCCAACCAGTAGGACAACCACATCGCATTTTGGGCGACAACACGCGTGCCTCTCGTGGCCAACACCACGAGGACATGGCGCGTGACTTTTGTCGCCAACACAATACACCTGTTCAAAGACGAAGACAAGGACGCGCTGAGTACAACGCGCCTCCTAGGGACTTCGTCGCTGAAGATGTCTAGGCTTGCCAAGCTCGCCGTCCTCATCATCGCGCTGAGGAAGCTGCATAACGCGCTTATGCGCCACAACCTGCTCAACACACACCAAGGCTTAGCCGCCATGAGGTAAAAGTTAAAATTGAGCATTTCTTTGGCGAATATGATCCCGCTGTGTTTCTTGAGTGGGTGTAGGCTACAGAATATACTTTGCGATATTGTCGCGTCCCCACAGAGGAGCATGTTGACGTGACAATGCTACACTTCAGAGGTGTGGCACGCGTTTGGTACCACAGGTTCGTGGACGATCGCGTTCGTCGACACCTTGCTCCCATCACGGAGTGGCACCAACTCGTGTGTGTCATGACACAGAAGTACGTGCCAATGGACTACATAAATCAAATGCGAATGGAGATCGCAATGGCGTGTCAAGGCTCCAAAACACCTCTGGAGTTCTTCTCTCAGTTGGAGGACATGTACTACAAAGCCAGCATCAGTGTCACCCCATCCACACTGCGAACGAAATTTCTGAGTGGCTTGAATGTGTCCATCCGTGACCAACTCGAGATATTGCCAATCAAGGATCTGAATACTTTGACTCACACCGCGATGCAAATCCACAACCAACAAACGTGTCGCCGGCAATCCTCTTGGCAAACCTCAAGTCAACGAAGGTATGACTCTAACTCTGGTCAATCCCCTACTACTAATGTGCGCGGTCCACCTACAGGAACCATCGCGTCAAATCAAAGCCGATAGGGGAAGATCACGGCATCTCCCACCAATGCTCCTCGCATGACGCCAACAAAGGGCTCAACACCAGCTACTGAGCGCGCACGTGACTTGGAGTGTTTCAAGTGTGGAGGACGAGGGCACTACAAGAGAGATTGCCCAAACAACAAGAAAGTCCTTTTCTCCAGCATCGCCGCGGGATATGAGTCTTATGAGGAGGAGGACACGACCCTTGAGACGATCGAGGAGGGATTTGAAGATGACAACGAGGCGGCTTACACTTGTGAAGCCATCGCGCTACATGAAGGCACACCTCTGAGCCTTGTCACGCGCCGTCTCCTCACTGTCAAGGAAGCAACCCTTATGGACCAACGCGAGAATCTCTTCCACACGCATTGCTTGGTCAAGACCGCGTCCTTGAGTGTCATCATCGATGGAGGCAGTTGCTCCAATATCATCTATGAAAAGGTGGTCAACCACTTCAACCTGCCAACCACTCCTCACCCATAACCCTATGGGCTACAATGGATTTCATCGAGTTCTGGTAACACTGTAACTCGTCAATGCCTTATTTCTTTCTCCATTGGCCAGTATTCAGATTCAGTCCTTTGTGATGTCATTGCAATGGACGCCACACATCTTTTGTTGGGGCGCCCATGGCAATTCGACAGGCGCATTCTTCACGATGGTTATTTAAACACTTATGTGTTTACTTACCACGGGAAATGTGTTACGCTCTTACCAATGTCTCCTCATGAGATTTTACAGGATCAGGTTGAACGTGATCGACAAAAGGCTTTGGAAGCAGCCAAGACCGCGTCCCATCCGACGCGTTCCAAACCAGATACTGGGGCTTCTCCCAACACCCCAAGCACAAGTACCAGAGGACCGCGTTCTCCCAAAGAGCTCGAAGGTGTTTCCAACAACAAAGAGCCCAATGAGAGAATGCGTAGCAAGGATGGTTCAACGGCCGCGTTAAAAGGAACTTGTGAGCACAGATTGCTTCTTGCCCGCCCAAGCGACCTCACTGCTACTTTGAGCGGCAAGGCACCATGTTTCCTATTGGTGCCCACGCGTTGCATCCCAGAGAGCCCCATCACGGAAGCTTTGCCCAGCGCCATCGCCGTGTTGCTCGATGAGTTCAAAGATATCTTCCCAGAGGTGCTTCCCCAAGGTCTTCCCCCATTACGAGGCATTGTTGATGTGGTGCTTGGTGCCTCTCTCCCAAATCGGGCTGCTTATCACGCTGGACCAGAAGAAACAAAGGAGTTACAGCGCCAAGTGCAAGAACTTCTGGATGGCGGCTACGTAAGGGAATCTCTAAGCCCTTGCGCGGTCCCCGTGATCCTAGTGCCAAAAAAAGATGGCTCATGGCGCATGTTTGTTGACTGCTGTGCCATCAATCAGATCACAGTGAAGTACATGCACCCCATCTCGCATCTCGACGACATGCTAGATGAGCTCCATGGCGCGATCCACTTCACCAAAATTGACTTGAAGAGCGGATATCACCAGATTCGCATGAAGGAGGGTGATGAATGGAAGACCGCATTCAAGACAAAATATGGGCTTTATGAATGGCTAGTCATGCCGTTTGGTCTCACCAACGCGCCAAGCACGTTTATGAGGATCATGAACCATGTGTTGAGGGAATTTCTGGGGAAATTTGTTATAGTGTACTTTGATGATATTATGGTGTATTCGCATAGTCTAGATGACCATGTAAAGCACCTTAGGCTTGTGTTAGAGTGCTTGCGACGCGAACAATTGTATTCCAACCTTGGCAAGTGTCGTTTTGCATCCGACACTACCAACTTCCTGGGCTACGTGGTCTCCAAAGATGGACTCCGCATTGATGAAGACAAAGTGAAGGCCATCCGGGAATGGCCAACACCTACCACTCCAACAATGGTTAGAAGCTTCCTTGGCTTAGAAGGCTTCTACATGAGATTTATTCGCGACTTCAGCTCCATCGCCGCGCCACTCCATGAGCTCACCAAAAAAGGCGCCACGGTGAATTGGAAGGAGAACCACAATCACGCGTTCAACGCGTTGAAAGAAGCCTTGTGCAACGCGCCACTGCTATAACTACCAGACTTCACCAAGCACTTTGAAGTGGAATGTGACACGTCAAATGTGGGGATTAGTGGAGTCCTACACCAGGAGAAGAAGCCCATCGCATTCTTCAGCGAGAAGCTCACATGGGCAACTTTGAATTACCCCACCTACTACAAGGAGCTCTACGCTCTTGTCCGCGTGCTCAAGACATGGCAACACTATCTCTGGCCACGCGAGTTCGTGATCCACTCAGACTATGCGGCCATCAGCTATCTGAAGAGTCAGGCCCACCTCTTCCGACGCCATGCTCATTGGGTAGAATTCATGGAGACGTTTCCCTACGTCGTTGTGCATAAGAAAGGTAAGGAGAATGTGGTCGCTGACGCCCTTTCTCGCAGGTATGTTCTCCTTACTCATCTTCAATCTAAACTTCTTGGCTTCGCGTTGATTAAGGATTTATACTACACTGATCCATTTTTTAAGCCAATTGTAGACCACTGTCTTAGGGACCGCGAGTTTGAAACCTACTTCTTACATGAGGGGTACCTTTACAAAGCCGGGCGCCTGTGCATTCCTAGCTCACCCATTAGGATAATCCTCATCCAAGAAGCCCATGAAGGACGCGGTCATTTTGGGATTACTAAGACACTAGCAGCTCTTCACGAGCACTTATTTTGGCCGCGCATGACCACACAGGTGACGCGATATTGCACATGTTGTGTCACGTGTCAACGCGCAAAGTCTAGTTCCCATCCCTATGGCCTCTACACGCCATTGCCCATTCCATTAGGCCCTTGGGAAGATTTTTCCATGGACTTCATCACAGGTTTGCCTCTCTCTCGTAGGGGTAAGGACTCCATCTTTGTTGTTGTGGACAGGTTTTCAAAAATGGCACATTTCATCGCGTGCAAGACCACACACACTGCTAGTGAAATCGCCGCGTTGTTCTTTGACAACGTGGTCCATTTACATGGGATCCCTAGGTCTGTTGTGAGTGATCGCGATACCACATTCGTAGGCCTTTTCTGGAGAACACTTTGGGGAAAGTTGGGTACCAAACTTTTGTTTTCTACTAGCTACCACCCACAAACAGATGGCCAAACAGAGGTGACCAATCGAACCCTAGGAGCCCTCCTTAGGACCATGCTCAAATCCAACCCAACGCGTTGGGAAGACTTACTTGCAATTGTTGAGTTTTCTTACAACAGGTCCAGACACTCCGCGACAAAGCTCACCCCGTTCGAGGTGGTCTATGGACGAAACCCATTGACTCCACTCGACATGATGCCGCGACCTCTGAAGGACAATGAACACACTAGCGCGGCCAACCGCGCCGCGATGATCCAGGATCTGCATCAGCGAACGTGGGATCAGCTGGAGCGCCGTGCTGATCAATATGCCACACAACACAACTGTGGGCGCCACCGCGTTATATTTGCCCCAGGAGACTTGGTGTGGGTGCATCTTCGCAAAGGCCGTTTTCCAGCTAAGCACAAATCAAAGCTGGCCCAACGCGGTGATGGCCCTTTCCGTGTTGTGAAGTCCATTGGCGACAACGCCTACAAGATCGAGCTTCCATCGGACTACGGTGTCCACGCGACCTTCAACGTCCCAGACTTGGAACCATATGTGGCGCCAGAGTTCGATGATGGTGAAGCAGGGACGCTTCACAACCAAGTGGGGGAGGGTGATGTGATCCTACCCACCATGACTGCCACAGAGGAAGAGGAAGCTATGAGCATTCGCTCAGAAGGGCCAATAACAAGATCGTGTGCCAAAGCCATCGCCAACGCGACACAATCATTGATTGTGCGCGTCGTCGCTAGCCAAGGGACACAAGATACCGCGTTCTCCCTCAATCGCCTCCAACCAAGTCCAGAGAACGCGTTCTCTGTCAAGATACTCGCCACCATCAGTTGAACGCAATCTTTGAATTGTTTTGTCATTTCTGAAACATTATTATTTTAGCTATTTCTTTTTGGGCGTGTGTTCCACGCGTGTCGCGTGGGCTAGTCCATTAAGCGAGACTCGGCCCATCCGAGTCCCGCTATCTCTTATAAAAGGTCAACTCGATCTTCTGTACTAGGTTACGTCTAATTTGAATCAAAGGTTAAGTTTGAGAGCCTATCGCCTCCTTCCTTTGATTGGACGTCAAACACTTATCTCTGTCTTCTCATCTCCTTCACTCCGCCGCCGACGTTACGGCATCTACTCGATCTCCATCGAGTTTATCCAACCCCGCTGCCGACGCTACGGCCACTCACTCGATCTTCTCGAGTATATCCCCTCCGCTGCCGACGCTACGGCTTCGCTCCCCTCTCGAGCCACCATCCATCATCTCGAGCCACAAACACCGCGTTCCATCCAAAAACCCTCAGATTCGACACGCGCGACTCACCACCAAGATCACGATCCGGCATTCACAAGCAGGAACGCATCATGGAGGCAAGTGCAAAGACTCAACACTTCCAGGATGTTGATAAAAATACAAAATACTTTCAGACTATTTCCAAAATACGATCATTCAAGCAAAAAATTACTAGCTTCAAAACACAAGACGAAATCATTATATATATCTGATCACGAGACTATTAAAGCAATAGTCACTGATGACTATTGCTTTAACAGGACTTATCAATAATCCCGCACCTCATCTCTAAGGCTGATAATCTAATGCTATCCAAACAACCTACTGCGTCAGAAATTAAACAGACGGTTTTTGAGCTATCACATGACAAAATGTCATGACCGGATGACTTCACTGCTGAATTTGTAACACCCCCGACTTATTGTCGGAAATGCCACACGCCAGTGACCTCAGACGTTGTTTTCCGATGTCACCCTAGGCTTTAATCGGAACAATTAAACTTAAATACGTATATATATTAAATGAAAGATTAAACAGCGAAAGACATTTGTATGTGAAACTCAGCTCTTTTATTAAAAGATCTCTCATCAAACGAGAGTAGTGTCTTTACAACAGAGTAAAAATTTCAGCGGAAAACTTTTAAGAATCAACCTATAACATCGCTAGGTTATAAAGATATATTAAAGTAATATTTAACAACTTAAAACACTGACACTTAAATCTTCGTCTGCAAGCCTCTTCTTCTTCGACTGGTTACTTTGACTTCGGGAACCAACCACTAATGTGCCGTATAGGACGGATGACACCAGCCAACCATGCAAGGAATAAAACCCGGTTGGTTAGTCTAATGAAAGACTATGCAAGGGTGAAAACAGAATGGTTCTTGTGATCGCAACCGTTTACTATCATTGTCCCTCGAATAATAACCGAAGGAACGATATATAACCCGGAATTTTCACGGAATGATTAGTATTTAGATATGCTCTGAAAGGAAGACTCCAAAGGAATTGAGTCTTATGGAAAAATATGACAATTGTTTGGGAACGTTACAGTTTTATACAAGCGTTTAAAAACGACTTGATTATTTGGGTCCACGACCAACCTCACCGCACAATGCGAATCCAGATTGGAAAGAGAACTTACTCTAACCGAAGTCCAGGCGAGTTTCCAAGTTGTACTTTGATAACAACAATTTGTCGTGCTAATTACTACTATGCAAGTAATCCAAACAAACCTTAAACCGTAGTCCTAGGCAAGTAAGGGTCGAGTCCTCAAGGAGACAGATTCTATCTATATGTATAATTTCTATGTCAATCTTAAAGTAACCAGAGGGGGGTTTTGTATGTTTTAGAATCACTAAGCATGCAAAAGCAAACAAACAAAAGATGATGAATTCAGTAATTGGGGAAATAACTCAGCCAAACAAACATTCACTATTCGTATGAGAAGTTGATCCTAGATAATCATTTAATATCTCATGCAATGGAAATTCCTATTCCTTTTCTAAAGTAACTACAAGCACAACCAGATACTTATAGCACTAACTAGTTAAACAACCATGAAACCATCAAGATTCAGTTTAACAGCAGCATTAAGCCTAGGAATATAATTAGGATACAATCTAGCATAAAACAACCAGCTTTTATCCTAGAATGTAAATCAATTCTCTTCTACATAAGACTAGCACAACCAGATACTAGCACGATGCAGTTGCTACTACGAAATAGATATGCTCAACCAGTAACAATCTAATTCTAGCAATCAATCAATAGAAACAATAACTAGTTGCGCATGCTAGAAACTGTCAATATTAATCATAAGCAATTCCAGCAAGAGAATAGATAAAATCCATGCGATAGATAAGGAACGAAAATCTCACAACTAAATCAAGACGAAAGCTTCAATCGTCAGACTAAGCAAGGAAGGCTTAGTTCTTCATAACAAAGTACGTAGAATAGAGAAAAGATGAAAAACGATGATAAGGGAGGCCAAGCTCCCTTCTAACCCTAAATACTAGAAAATAATAAAAAGTCTTTAAAAGTAAATCAAAAACGAAATAATAAAAACACTAATAATAAGGAAAAGTGGTTCGGTTCCGCATCCGACGCGGCGGCGGTCGCCGCTAGAACACTTGTTGAGATTTCTTCGGTTCAGCTCCTGCGACACCTCCGTAAAAACGCCATAAATTTTGATTCCCAATTCGGATTGCGCTCATATTTTGGAGACTTGCAGTAGACTTCAAGATCTAACTCCTCGAATTGGAATAACTCCATTTTGACGTCTGAGTAAAGAGAACGAATCAATTGAATTCAGCACATTGTTCTTCTACTCTCGTGTGGACTCTCTCCTTGGTTCTTCTTCGTCTCCTCAGTGATCAACTCCTCTTCCTTTGGATATCTTCAATTTGCTTCTCCAGACCACCAAATCCACACTTCTCCTCTCTAACTCCATAATCCATAGTTGTGCACTAAATTCATCCAAATAGCACCTCAAACCTGATAACAACCCCTAGAAATGCACTACAAAATAGTGCTGATCAAATCCCCCATGCTTAAACCTTGCTCGTCCTCGAGTAAGCTAAAGTAAACCTACTCCTCCAATCAATCCCCAAGGTTTCAAGAAGCATAGAAAACTCAACCTCTCCAAGAATCACACCTAACAATAAACTCCAGACACCCATACAATAAGCACATCACAACATAATAACGCACAACACCATACACATCCAAGCTAAAAGGAAAGCAGAGTACTTTCCCCAAGCTTATCCTAAACACCATAGAGTGAATAAAAAAAATCTAATCCTATCTCCCATCTATCTTCTTATACCTCTAGAGTGACCTACCCGAATCCTCCTTATATGACCTCTTCTTATGTCGCCACGCCAGCAAAAATGATGATTCTTATAAATCACTCTTCTTATTTTCACTCATTTTGCCAAGGCGTCCTTTCGGGTTTTCACCAAGCCACTCATTTCATTTTTCAATAGATGGGCTCACAATATACTCACATCACTCTTGACCTCATATTACCCCAGCCTAATGCTGGTCCAAGCCACATGCTTATTACCTAGGCCGCCCTTTCGGGTTTTCGACCTATCCCAGGATTTCTATTTTAGCCTTTTTTCAAATTTTTGGCTCTTTTAATCTTTTATTCATTTTCCCCCGGCAACGGCGCCAATTTGATAAGGCGTTGTCGTAACACCTAAACAAAATAATCCTAAACAAACCTAACTAATGTAGTCTGGTAAGCAAGGGTCGAATCCCACAGAGAATCAAATACTATTCCAATGATGTAATTGTATACCAACAAGTAACCAGGAGGTTTCTGATTTAAAAAAACAAAATAAACAAAATAAATAAATAAAAACAAAGACTTGAAATCAAATTAGGGAAATAGCTCAGCCAAACAAATATCCACACTTCAGATTGATAGATCGATCATTGATTATTCCTAGTCCTCAATACTCATGAAAGTCCTAATCCCTGTTATGAATTAGTTACCAGTCCAACCAGTCCTGATAACCCTAACTATTAAACAAATCCCTACTAACCTTCACGATTTAATTCAATAGCAGCAGGAAGTTCAGGAATAGATAGGTACATGCAAGTGTAGCAACCAGTCATACAATTGCATGCAATTAATTCTCTACACAAACTAAGGGATTTAGATTCTCAACCAGTATCCTTCAATCCTTAGTAATATGATCAATAACAATCTCAACAGGTTGTATGGAAAAGGGGAACCAATAGCATAATACTAATTTCTCTAGGTTGTCAATCTGGAGGGAACTATTATTAAAATCTATTTGATTTCCTAATCAACAAATCAAGGGGAATCGATATATGATCAATGAAATGAAGCATGAGAGAGAATTAAAACAATCATAGAAAGAGTAAAGGAATAAACTCACAATCCAATCAATCCAAAGGCTTCAATTGTCTGCCTACGCAAAAGGTAAAAACAACGATGAATGAAACTAGGTCTAACTATTTTCTATCGGCAACTGGTAAACAAAAAGTGTTTTAACCTAATTCTAAAAGTGTGTAAAATAATAATCAAAACAATAATAAAATAATAACAAGAGTAAACATTCGAAAATAGGGAGAATAAATCTCGGCTGAACGAATTGCTTCCTCAGCTTCCGCATGCATCATTCTCGGCCCATCTCCCTTGCAAGCATCTCGGCCCACCTCGTTCAGCACTTTCTCGGCCCAATTCAAAGGCAGCTGCCCGCCGACGTCATGGCGGTGTCATCCCTCCATCTCTTTCCAGCTTTAAATCCCGCTCCACTTCACGCGGTTTCTTTCCTTCATGGGCCTTTCTTCTTCACGGGCCTTTCCTCTTCACGGGCCGAATTTCCTCAAATTCCAGCTTTACATGGGCTTGCTTAATTAAGCTGGTTCGCCTCCCAGTAGATGGCCGCGGTCGCGGTTTGCTCTCGAAGTGGCCTAATTAATTTCCCGAATTAGCCGCGGTCGCGGCATTCGCTTTTCTCCGTCATTTTTCTCGGGAATTTAGCCATCTCCTCATGTGGTCAACTCCTCTTCCTCTGGATGTCTCCAATTAGCTCCTCCAGACCACCAAAACCACACTTCTCCGCTCTAACTCCATAATCTCCAATTGTTCTCTAAATCCAACCAAATGGCACCTCAAACCTGGTAACAACCCCTAGAAATGCACTACAAAATAGTGCCGATCATACTTCTCGCCCGATGGTTCATTAATTATGTACCTACCCGCACTTATCTTATCTTAATTACAAAACGTATATTCACATTAAAGCTTTTAATATGATCTCGAGTAACTATGAAAGTTTACGATATCGGGTAACTACGAAAGTTTATGGTCTCGAGTGACTACGAAAGTTTATGGTCTCAAATAACTACGAACGTTTAAGATCTCGAGTGACTACGAAAGTTTATGATCTCGAGTGACTACGAAAGTTTACGATCTGGAAAGCATTTAGAGACTGGGTCCACTAATACTGAGTTATAAATAAACAACTAATCCTCATAAGGAATTAGCGTTCCTACGAATACTCGTGCTAATCTAGCATTAAAGTTCACATTTAAATCCACAACAAAACCATTACGGTCATTAACAAGTATGATAGCGTTGTTTCTAGCAATATATACAACCTATTATAATATCATATTTTAATCACATTATTTATTAAAATCAGTTCCCAAACGAAAACAACAGTTCACTCCGATTTAATTAACAATTAAAAGCAATTGATAATTAATAGAATATGGAATGATTAAGCAAGAGCGAACCGCCACTTGGCTTAGTCTAGACGAACGATTGAACGACGATGGGTTTCTGGGTCCGGAACGGGAATGGAAATCGGATTACAGATTCCTACGACAACGACCCATAACGAACCCTAGGTTAGATTCGACAATAAAATGATACGAATCTAAGAAAGAACGAACGAAATCGAAAGAACGAAAGTCCCGCCCGAGACCGGCATGCCCAAGGCCACGATCACGATTGCCAGAGCAATCCGCGGTCGCGGCTGGGATTCCGCGGTCGCGGGCGTCGAGGACGAATGTCCGCGAGTGACTCGACAATGCCCGCGAGCAACTAGCCGACGACCGCGATCGTGGTGTTCATGTCTGCGGTCGCGGACATGAACACGGCGACCAGAGATTGGCGAAAAGACTCACCGGCGACGACTCCTTGGGCTCTATTCACGGTGGCTTTGACTCCTGGCCACCTTGCGCCTCCAAAGAACTACTCCGGGGCTGCTACAACACCTGGCAAAGACTCCGACGACTCCTTGAACAATCCGGCGAGGCTTGGAACTCCGGTGAGAAGAAAATCGAGAGGGAGAGAGTGAGATTTCTCAGTTGGAGTGCTCCTATTCCTCCCAGATCGTCTCCTTTTATAGCCAAGGAGAGAGCCCAACCCCGACAAGATCAACGGTGGAGCGAGAGATCAACGGTGGAGCGAGAGATCGACGACGAGCTCGGGGAAGACGAGGCGTCGCGCGTGCCTGTGCATTTTCGCGATCGCGGTGACTTTTCCGCGGTCGCGGAATATTCGAATTCCTAGCACTTCTGTGCCCGATTATTCCGCGGTCGCAGTGGCTCTGCCGCGGTTGCGGAATTCCTTTTTTTGCGCCTAATTGCCCGGGAAAAGGTTGGGCATGGGTTTTCAAACCCCGGGTTAAATATATTTGTACCCGAACAAATATTCTAAGCTCCGAAAATACGTCGAACGTATTTTATACCACTCATGGAATATTACAGAGATCAAACATGCTACAGAAAATCCGAACTTCGCCTAACGCGTCCCGAATAATTGACGAGGGTTTGGAAAATTATCCAAATACCCTTACTAAAAATGAGGGGTATTACAGAATTCTACCAGCGTTTATGGCATACTGTCGGAAATTCAGTTATTTCAGTTGTTCAATATTTCTTTCACTCTGGACAACTACTTCGTGAATGTGCACAATCTTTCATTACTCTAATCCCTAAAATGGAAAGTCCATCTGATATTAACCACTTCCGCCCAATTAGTATTTGCAATACTTTGTATAAAATAATAACTAAGATGATGGCCAATCGACTTAAATCTCTTATGCCAAAACTCATAAGTCCCTTACAAGGCGCCTTTGTGCAAGACCACCTAATTCAATATAACATTCTGATTGCGCATGAGATTTTCTATCCTTTCACAAAAGAAAAAAATGAAAGACATGATGGATGGCTTTGAAACTTGATATGGAAAAAGCTTACAACAAACTTGATTGGAACTTCATACAACAAACTCTTATCAAGTTTGGTTTTGCTTTGTTATATGTACAACGCCTTATGACATATATTACCTTTGCCTTCTTCTCAGTCCTAGTTAATAATGAACTATGTCCAATTTTCCAACCTTCTTGTGGATTACGACAATATGACCCTATAACACCCTTTATTTTCATAATATCAATGGAATACTTAGCGTGTACCCTTATATTGCAATCAGAACAAGGAAACAGAAGAATCAGTATTCAATTGACAAGAAACGACACTTGTGCATCGTGGAAGTGTTGAGTCTTTGCACGAAATCATTCTGTATGATCACGAGACTATTAAAACAACAATCACTGATGAATTGAAGGCTCGATTCCATCACCTTCGTACTAATAGTAAAAATGAAGTCATGTCTTTGATACCATTATTTTGGGAGTTAATCAAAATAATATTTTGATATCAAACTTTAGAGGGAGGATCATATGATAAGGAGACCTACATTAAGAAACAAAGAGATATGATTAAATTACATAAAGTGGACAATAGATCTAAGAATGAAGAGGTAGGATTAAAATACATGGAGTGACAAACTTGTAAATATAACAAACTTAATTTTTTTTTTCTTTAACGAAAATGTTAAAAATATTTTTTTGGAGAATTCCTGTTGGTGCCCCTGAGTTTAGTGTTATTCTTGTTGGTGTCCCATGATTTTTTTTTCCAGGTTGGTACCCCTAAGGTTCTGTGTTTGTTTGATTCATAACCAAGTTTTTCCATATTTATACTCTTTCGGTTTGAATTGATCAAATCCAAGCCCACCATTGTGTTCTTCACCTTTAAATTAGTAGGATTTGATTTCTAAAACACCCATATTCATATCTGAACCATCTCGATTTGAATTCCGAAACAACAACCCATTTCCGACTTTATGAATTCAAATCGAGATGGTTCGGGTATGGATTTGAGTGTCTTAGAAGTCGAATCCTATAAATTTGAAGACGAGGAACACAATGGTGGGCTTGAATTTGATCAATTCAAACCAAAAGAGTACAAATATGGGAAAACTTGGTTACGAAGCAAACAAACAGAAAATCTTAGAGGCACCAACCGGAAAAAAATAATCATGGGACCCTAACATGAATAAACCTAAACTCAATGGCATCAACATTAATATTCCTTTATTTTGTATTTTAATTTTTTATATTTCATATACCCCCCAAAAATTATGCTTTTCAAAAAAATTCCTGAAATTTTGATTTTTTCAGAAGCTATTTTTCAGAAATTTGCCCGCTAAAAGTATTTAGTACCATGCACTTTAGTATCTTTATCATGTAATTTAACATACTAACACATGCACTTTAACATTCTTACACATGCACTTAATTTTAACATACTTACACATGCACTTAATTTTAACATACTAAACATGCACTTTAACATAATAAACATACACTAACTAAAATGTGCACTTTTGATATACATGCTAAACATGCACTTTAACATGCTAAACATGCAGTTTAACATACTAAAATGTGAGCATTAAAAATTGTGCTTATAAATGCATTTTGAGTTCTTATAGATGCACTTTTGGTGCTTATATATATGCATTTGAAGTATATAATTTTATAGTTTGTTGCACCACAGAAAACATAAAAATATTCAGCTAAAATAAGGGAAAAATTAAAATTTTCTAAAGAAGTAAATTAAAAAAATGTTGAAAAAAAGTTGAAAAAAACTAAAAGAAAATTTTGATTTTTTTTGAAAAATTAAAATATTTTACAATTGTTCCACTATATTCCTAACCCTCCATCTCCTAGATCTACTGGTTATCATTACTCTTTACTTTACACCATAAGCTTAATAAGCACTTAAACCTTACTATTAAACTTATATCAATATCCGAAATACCTAACCACTATCAAATAGTATAGGGTATACTCATACTTGATATCAAATATGAACGTTACTTATATCCATATTTGATATTATGATATCGATACTGAGCAAGCATTTTAGTCAACCTAACAGGTGAGCATAACAAAATTAGATACTTTGAATTTTTTAATGAAATTAAAATACTTTTTAGACATTAGATTATTATGTGAACTATATTAACTTTTTTTTGGTTTGATATAAGTACATGTAATTAATAATGTTATCAAAAAGGTTTTTATTATAAATATAAGTACAAAATATTAATTAAAATGAGCAAGCATCAAGTGAGAATGGCCGCTTATACGCAGAAGTGAGAACGACGTGTTTATATGCACACATGGAGAGCTTATGCAAACATACAAAAAACATATACTAAGAAAACATATGCACACATAGTACAAAACATATGCATACATAGTACAAAAGTATATGCAAACGCACTGTCCATGATATACGTAACATATTATAAAGTATGTGCACACATACCATAAAGTATATGAAAACACATTTTCAGTAAACATACATAGTAAGAATACGTATGCATACATGTATGTCAACAACGATCTTTTTTCAAAAATAAATTACATACTCCAACCATTGAATGTTGTTTAATATTCCAACCTTATCTATACATGTTAATAAGATGTCATAAATATTTTGAGGTCAAAATCAACTCTTATTTTAATATATTTTTTCCCCATAAATCCACCACTTCTTTTATTTCTACATAAAAGTACCCTTAATGGATTTTAGGGTCAAGTTCCTAATTCTCAAACTCAAAAAAATTAGGTATCTTATTGTGGTGGGTGGTGGAGTTTCCAACATGAACACAATTGTCATAAGACACTACATTGTTGATGGTGGGATATGGGTGTAGAGTTTGAAGGTGACTTTGTAGAAGAGGAAATTTATAGTGATGAGTTATTTAGAATAAAACTAAAAGTGTTGTGACAGAAATGTATAAATATGGGTGATTTTCTAAGATGTTTACTTCAAAACAATATGGTGATACATTGTTAACATATATTGTTAAGATTTGGGTATTTATTTATCACAAATTAGTTGATTTATTTTTTTCTTCATATAAGTTAAAAAGTGCGTATACAATATAAATATACAGATATGATCAATGCGAACTTTCCATGCGAACACTTTGCGATGAATAATGTATGTGTATTGGGATGCACATTCATGTGTGATGGGTGCACGTTCCCATCATATGTGTAATGTGATGCACAATGGTCACCACAATGGGCTTCCAATTATGACCACGTATCTCCGACGTTGACTACCCGTTGATTAGTGCATTGTAGCGATGTGCATCACAATACAAACAAATGTGCAACACAATATGAATGTGCATTGCCAAACTATTCAGATTATATATTACTTGATATCCTTTTTGTCTTAAATTAAATAGAAACATGACATCCAAAATGTTGGAACATTGTTGTTCCCTCTAATTTTGATGATATTAAATGCCATTAAGTTTTATGGTTTACTTGTTCTTATAAGTTTCAAGTTGATTATCATGAATGAGAACAGTGGAAGCCAAGAGAAGTAAAACAGAGAAGTAAAGGAACAGAAAGTCAACATGAAATGGAAGCGCTGTGTGTATGAGCAAAGAGAAGAAATGCACGCACTATCTATATTGTGAAGCAAACGAACAATCTAGAGGAACAGAGTTGAAAAACGAAGAGAAGAGGCGTTGAAAGTTCAAAGCAAGACTACTCAAAGAAGGAAATAAGATCTTTTGAAGATTTGGGTTGCAAGGCTTAAGATTATATAGAAGTTTGATTAAATCTTAGTTGTGGAAATAATATCTTTTGTTATAAGATTGTATTTATGGAAACAAGATCTTTTAAGTGGCATGTGGGCCGACTTAAAGATAGATGTTAGAGATCTTATCATAAGTCTATATATACATAGAATTTAGCATTAGGTTAAGTACAAAATTGCGACATTATGAGCTTACGAAGAAGCAGAGAAAGGAGAAGATCAAGATACGAACTTTGTGAGTATTCTGATCTAGGATTGATTCATTACTTGGTTTATTAGATTACATTCACTTGCTTAGAAGTTAAGCTTAATGTAGGAACTTTCTGTGACTAGGTTTTGAGTCCTTACTTGCTTGATTGTTTGTAACCAATTAATAAAACAAGTAAACGTTTGAAATCCTACTAGGTTAACCACCTAGAGGTAGATTTTTTTCTTGATCAACTAGTTGGTTGATTTTCCTCTCTAAAGAATTATTTCTATATATTATTGTTTCTGTTACTTATTTCCGCTACCCAGAAAACGTATGTCTAACACATACAGTTCAACAGAATCACTTGCGGTTAGAGTATTATGTATTTATTTATCTCTAATTTACAATAAGTAAGATATGTTTGACCTAAATCTCACATGAACTGCGAGTTTATTTGGTGATGAAGTGTTGATAAATACTTTTTAGGATAAAGATTTTTTGTTATAGAAAAAAAACTTACATATAAAAAGTCTTAAAACATCTTGATAAAGAGTTTCCCAAACAAAACATGTGTTAGAAATTTATTAAAAGATCAGATTCAGATTTTGATTTTGTGCCACAATTTACTATTAGAGTATTATTTAAGGCATACCCTATATACATGTACTTTTTTTTTCGCATGCACATTCGTGCGTCAAACGAGAGCTTACGTCCAAGGAAGGTGCATATGGGTATTTCTGAGATGAAATGGGTAAAGTTAGTACGATGTACACCCAAAGGAGGCATACCAAATGCTGGATATTTGTTAGTACGCCTAAAGGAGATGCTGGATATTTGTCGATACGCCTAATGGAGGCGTAGCAAATGTTGGATATTTGTTGTTCGGCCTATAATTAGTACGCCTCCCTTAGGTGTACCAATTAGTACGCCTACCATAAGGCTTTTAGGTAAAAAGAGACACACAACTTCTTCTTCTTCCTCTGGCTTTCTTCTTCCCCGACGGCGATTTCCCAAAAGAAGTTCAATTCCCTATCCGTCTTCTGCAACCACCAAATTGATGATGGAGGGAGTGCCAGGCAGTGGCGGCGACCTCGCCGGCAGCGGCGATGATCGATTTCCAGCAGTGGTAATGGCGGCCGATGTTGCATACGTGGCGGTTGGGGGCGACTGGCAAGAGGCTCGAGCGGTGGCGGGAAGGGTATTAGAGGTGGAGGCGGTGAATAGGTGGAGGTGCATCGTGGTGGCAGAGGGAGACGACAGGGCAGAATCCAAGGGCCTATTCGCTTACCAGGAAAAACCGTTACCCGAGCTGGGGCACAGATTCGGGACGGATTGGGGCATAGAGCGGATGTAGACGTTGACATTTTTGCGATTCCCGCACCGGAGGGAGACGACGTCGAGACCCCACCTATTGATCGTGTGTGGGGAAGCCATTAGGTATGAGATTTTTGAATTCCTAAAATTTATTTTTTATTAAATAGTGCTATTATATGTATTGAAATTTGATAGATAGAATTGAATGAAATTTTGTAGTTTATAATTAGTTATAGAAATAGTTGTAGAATTAGTTTTTGAAATAGTTATGGAAATAGTTTTGAAATTAGTTTCGAAATTAGATTTGGAAATAGTTGTTAAAATGGTTTTGAAATTAGTAAATTAATTTTGATGATGGAATTAATGATGGAGTTAATGATAAAGTTTTTTAAAGAATAAATTAAAATTAGATAAATTGTAATATATTATAAACATAATTTTAAAATAATTAGGGAAGCTAGATTTAGTTTATAATAATACTTGAATTTAGAAATATAAAATTTAGTGAATTTAATTAATAAAAATGGAATTCAAATTAAATTAATTTATAATATTAAAATTAAAGTTAGTGAACTTAGATATAGTTTTAGTGAGAATCAATCTAAATTATGAAAAAATGATCCTAAGTTATAATAAATTATAATAAAGTAGAATAACTTACATATATATAGATCAAACTAGAATAAATTGTAATAAATTAGAATTAATAAATTGTAATAAATTAGAACAAATTGTAATAAATTATAACAAATTGTAATTTATTATAATTATTTTATAAAGTTGAATAATTAATTAAACTTAGTAAAATAATTAAATAAAAAACTAAATTACTATGAATTGAAAGATAATGAGAGTTATCGTTTTATTATAATAAGAAAAGGTAGAGTAGTAAGTAGTGTGTAATAATTAGGGAAGTCAAATAAAATATATGAAAATTAGGTTGAAATTTTGAATCTAATTTAGTGTAATAGTTTATTTAAAAATTTGAATAGAATATTAATTAGTTAATTAAATGAGTCTAATACATCTAAATAATTTGTAATCTTAACAAGTACGAGACGTGATGTCTTCGTTGTCGGTGAGACATCCGGTGACAACACCACGTCCGAGGCAGAGACGTCATGTGTCAGAGTCGACACGTCATCGCACAGAGCTTATAACGCGATTTTAGGGGCTATGCAAACCCCCTCTCCCGTGGTCCTTGATGACGATGATGCGGTCATTGAGGACGTGGTTGTCACGTCTTCTCCAGGTGATATGTCGTATGATGACGACACACTTGGCAACTCTGAACTGGCTCCGGATCACGCTCTCGCATCGGATACTGCACTAGCTCTCACGCCTTGGATGCCTGGAGGGCCGCAAGTACATACCCTCCTTGTTAGCTACGCGACCCACGTTACAAAGGCTATATATGAGTTGACCGGTCTACAACATGCTTCCGCTGCCGACCCGACTCCCGGTGACGTCCGGACTCCCGTTGCTGACCCGACTCCCGTTGTCAACCCAGTTCCCGCTGCTCCGTTGGATCCCATTGCCCCGTTGGTTGATGAGTGCCAATCCCCATCAACAAGGAACCTTTATCCCAAGTCCCGCGCATACTCTTGTGCCTCACCATGAAGGAGCCAAGGCCTTGACCACCAAGGCGCCAATGCATCAATGCCACGAGACTCAAACATCGGCCATGCTTCGATTCCAAGGTATTCATGCACACGCCTATATCCATGCCTCTAAGGCTTTTATCCCATTTCTATTTTTGGTTATTTAGTTTCATGATTCTAGTCTTGCCTTAGTGAGTGTGAATAGCCATTTGCATATGAGCTTCAACTCACTAAGGCTCATTAGAGGCTTTCCTTTGTTGGCTAAAATGCCTAGACTATTTAAGCCACACTTGGCTGCCTTGTAAACTTGGTTGAAGATTTTAGAAGTGAAATATTTCCCTTGGGTTAGAGGAATACCTCCCCAAGGCTCCCACTTACTTCTATCAACCCCAAGCATTCAAATCTCTCCTTTTTCCTCTCAATCTCTCACATTTCACTCAATCAATTCAGTTCATTGTGTTTAATCCAAAGCAACTCAGCCAAGGAACCTCTAGGGGAGGTTCCCTTGGCCCCTACTCTCGCCCGACCAGCCATGCACCCTCATGGCCGGCCACCTTGTCTCCTCTCGGCTAGCCATTGCTTCCCTCGGCTTCACAAGGCATCCTCCTTGCTTCCACCCTCAAGGCACCTCCAAAGAGCCTTAAGAAGCCAGCCAACACCAAGGAGAAGTTCAAACCTCTCTTGCGCCACGATCCGAAGCTCAAGCAAGTGAGACAAGGGCATTCAACCCCTTGTTTCACATCAACTGGTACCAGAGCTTAGCGGCCAAGTTAAGTGCTTCTTCTTCTCATTTTTTTCTATCTTTATGCTTATTAGCCTTTACTCTAGCTCCCTTCTAAAAATCGCCTCAAAGAAACAAGAAAAAGCCTTCCGCTGCCTTGCCACCACCGCCGACCACCACGCCGCCGCCCCCTGCCGCCTTGCCGCCGCCCACCACTACCCTACAGCCCCCATCACCTCCCCCCATGGCTGGCCATATCCCCATGCTCCCTTGCTAGCTCCCTTTTGAATTCCTTAAACCTTGCATGTGATCTTTATCCAAAGTGGCAAAGCCAACATCCCACTTGGTCAAAAGCAATTGTGTCTAGAGCCATTTTGGGTAACTCCTACTTGCTTTACTTTTTTAGCTTATTTGGGGTTTTATGTTTGTCTTGCGGTGATTTGGATGGAAAGATAAGTCCCTTTGTGACAAAGTCTTCTCCCCTCTTTCTCTAGTCAAACCAAGAGCTTACTCACTTCAAAAGTAAGTTTCTAAGTCTCCCAAAGTCTCCTTGGCTGCCCCTTTTTAATTTTGGTTGCTTCCCAAGTCAAAAAAAAAAAAAAACAGAAGCAAAAATGATTCAAAAAAAGAAAGGAAAAGATATTCAAAGTTTGCAAGGCTTGGAGAAGCACCCTTTCCACTTGACGCCAAGGTTTATTGTACCCACCCTCCATGTTCTTCCCCTTTGACACAATCCTTCTTGCTCTACATCCATTTCATTCTTGATTTGCATAATCTTGTCTCACCTTGTTTAAAATCTTTATAAGTTTTCTTGGAGTTGCTTTTATGATCTATCCATGCTTGCTTTGCTCATTTGTCATAGTTGCTTGCTTGCTTTGACTTTGGCTTCTTGATCACATGCTTGGCTTGCCCATATTAGTTGCCCATTTGGACGGTTTGCAAGTGCCTAAGGTTCTTTTCAAGTTAGCAAGTTACATGCTCCACCGAGGCCGACCTTGTTCTTTGCCTTGAGCCTTCATTGTTGCCTAGGCTTAGCTTACTCCTTCATTATTAGTGTGATTGCCTTGGTGGCCTAGAACTTTGAGTTGCTTGCCTTATTACTTGTATTGCTTTGATTAGATTGTCTTAGGCCTAAGGTATTCATATTTTCTTAAGTATGAATTGTTTTGTTTGCTTGGGACTTTTTACTTGGTTTGCCTATTGCTTGTGCTAGGTGAGTCCCCATGGCCGAGCCATATTGGCCTTATTCCGCCCGGCCGCTGCCGGGCCGGCGCCCCCGGAGCCACACTCGTGACCCCACACCCTTGTATGGGGATTCTAATCCACGCGCCGTCCCTAGGCCCGCAGCCGATTATGAGTTCAGCCGCCACTATGATGAGGAGGACCCATATGGCGAGTATCTTGAGACCTTTGAAGAGGAGGCTTGGGTGGATGTGAACCACCGGGGATATGATCGCACCCGGAGCCAGCCCCAGCGCCCGCTCGACCTCCATGACCCGGATTGGCTACCGCCTCCCCGTGCCAACCGTCGCGCCGATGGCCATGCTTCCCACCCCCACCAAGGCCGGCGCCTCTTGGCCAGCTCCACACTTACGCTATCCCATGAGTCCTTTGTGAATAGACTAGCCGATAAGAGCCGCACCACGAAAGCTGTTGGCCGCCATGATGAGGCCACCGCGAAGGCCTTGCGCGCCGCCCTTCCACCGAGAGAAGGAGCGTGTCAAGGCCATCGACGCCCGGATGACCACCCTTGAGCACCACTTGGCCGCCTTTCTCCCCGCGCCCGCGGCGCCCACAACTTCCATGGAGGAGACCTCTCCAACTTTCACTCTCACTGTGGGCCATCGTGACGAGACCATCGCTGAGACCAAGCGGCATCGAGAGGGGAAGGTCATGGTTGTCGAGGAGCAGCTAGCGGCGGAGGCCATCGTTCACCGGATGGACGCCATGGGGCCCCCCTTGGCCATCACCCCCACCACTTCCCCGCCGCCTACTTTGGCCTTGGCGCCACTTCCCATAGTTCCTCTCCTTCCTGGCACCTCCTCCCGCGGCCCGGCTGACCGCCACCTTGCGACTTTGGCACGTGAGAAGCCCAGCGAGCTTCTTGATGCTCGGCCGCCACCGGGCCGGCGTTCGCCGGACCACACCGATGATGTGCCTAGTGACCGACAACCAGCCACTGCAGCTGAGGAGACACGCGCCGCCAAGGCCCACCTTGAGGCCTTCGGGTCTCCACTGCCGCCTGGCGTGCCCACCCCCGGAGCGACCCCTACCTCCTCCTTGGTGTCGCGCCCTTGCCTCACCACCAAGGAGGGCGGTGCCTTGGCGCCCACTTGACTGTCTGTGCCCTTGGATCAACCGCGACTTGGTTGGCCTCCGCCCATTGCCGCGATCGGTCTCTTGTTGCCTATTGGCGGTTGCCCATCGACCCATCCCCATGGAGGCCGACGCCCCATGGATGCCCCACCGTAGGAGGCTTGCGCCTTGATACCGCCTTGGCCGGCGCCATTATTGCCCTCAGTGCCTCACACCCAAGTAGAGGCCTCCCTCTCCGGCCACACCCCGACGCTTCTTTTGGCTCGTCGCCACCACTTTCCAACGGCACCTCCTGATCAGCGCCTTTGTTCTCCCTTGGGGCCTCCTCTAGACTGCCCCACCATAGGTATGGCCTTGCTCCCGCCTTGGCCGACGCCCTGGTTGCCGCTCGAGGCCTCATCCTTGCCCCTTTACGAAGGAGGTCGACGCCTCATCCATTCCCCACCCAAGGAGCTCTCCCTCCATGCCCACCATGTGGCTCGTGTCGTCGTGCGGATACATGTCTCTCTTGGCCGGCGACATATCCGTGGGGTGGCCTTTGTGGAGCCTTCTCCTTTTGATGGCATGTGCAAGAAGGACCGAGACAAGATCGCTAACATCTTGTCTCCGAGGTATGTGCTTCCCTCTTCTTGTCATGCTCACATTTTGATGATTTCCATTCTTATGTCGTCACATGCCCCCGAGACCGTCCTTAGTCTTCTCTCACCGGCGTGTGCCACTTTGGATGACCTTACGAGACATTCTTGGGATGATGTTTTCCTTATCCGAGCGGGAGAGCTTTGTGTCCTTAGGGCCTTCTTTTGGACTTTGTTGATTAAGGATGCCCATGAGTTCCATAGCAAGTTTGGAAACACAATGACGATGTCCACTTTTGAGGTTTATGTCTTTGAGTCTACATTTGCCTCTCTCTTGCCTAGGTCCCACCCTCCCGATCCTTACAGACACATATCTCATCCACCCACCCCTTGGGAAGACCTAGCCTTGGTCTTTCTAACCTGATTGGCCACACTTAAGAAGGGGAGAGATTCCATTGGTGTGTTATGAGAAAACCCCCCTAGGATGGATCATGGCATTCCTTACGGCACTACACACTTTGCACCCGGATTAGATACCCTTACCTTTGACCCTGGGGTAATCTTACATGGAATTCCTCGTGCTTTTGTGTTGGTTTGGGACCTTAGCTTTGTGGGTCATTTTTGGCAGATTTGGTGGCTGAAATTTCGGAAGAGCTTTACCCTTGACATTATTGGCCACCTCCACCAAGAATCCTTGCTTAGAGCCATCCTTAGGACCCCACCACACCGTTGGCTGACCTTTTTTTTCTTGTTGAGTTTGCTTGTCCTAGGACATTAGCGCAGCTTTCAGCCCGACGCCTCTCCAAACCCCACCCATGCAGCCATGGCTCCTTCAGAGTGCCCAAGCGGTTCGCAGACCTTGCTTATGAGGAGGAGCTTCCCGAGGACTTCGTCGCCCACCCCGCTCTCACATTGGCCGCCCACTTCGGCCCTTTTGTGCCCCCGATCCCCGATGACGAATTGAGGATAATTCTACCTCAAGAAGGGAAGAGTGATGAGTGTCAACCACCCATCAACAAGGAACCTTTAGCCCAAGGCCCGCGCCTAGTCTTCTGCCTCACCATGGAGGAGCCAAGGCCTTGACCACCAAGGCGCCGACGCATCAATGCCACAACACTCAAGCATCGACCATGCTTCGATTCCAAGGCATTCATGCGTATGCCTATTTCCAAGCCTCTAAGGCTTTTATTCCCTTTCTATTTTTGGTTATTTAGTTTCATGATTCTAGTCTTGCCTTAGTGAGTGTGAAGAGTCATTTGCATATGGGTTTCAACTCACTAAGGTCCATTAGAGGCTTTCCTTTGTTGGCTGAAATGCCTAGACTATTTAAGCCACTTTTGGCTGCCTTGTAAACTTGGTTGAAGATTATAGAAGTGGAATATTTTCCTTGGGTTAGAGGAATACCTACCCAAGGCTTCCACTTACTTCTATCAACCCCAAGCATTTAAATCTCTCCTTCTTCCTCTCAATCTCTCACATTTCACTCAATCAATTCAATTCAATGTGTTAATCCAAAGCAACTCAGCCAAGGAACCTCTAGGGGAGGTTCCCTTGGCACCTAGTCTCGCCCAGCCAGCCAAGCACCCTCACGACCGGCCACCTTGTCTCCTCTCGGCTATCCATTGCTTCCCTCGGCTTTACAAGGCATCCTCCTTGCTTCTGCCCTCAAGGCACCTCCAAAGAGCCTTAAGAAGCCATCCAACACCAAGGAGAAGTTCAAGCCTCTCTTGCGCCACGATCCGGAGCTCAAGCAAGTGAGACAAGGGCATTCAACCCCTTGTTTCACATCACTGGTGAGGGGAGGCGGGAGCGGAGGCGGAGGACAAGCTCATGCTGCCGCTCGTGGAGGACGTGCACAACACCAGGCTGAGCAAGATTTGGTACGTATTTTACCCCTTCTAGCGTTAGGGTTATTATTTTAGTGTTGATATTTATCTGTAACAAATATTAATTATTTTTTTGGTTTAGAAGAGAAAAGTTCTGAAGGTGAATGTCCGGAAAGCACACTATGCATATCTCCACGAGCACATGATTGAGGGCCAGGATACGTGGTGAGGCCTTACACTACGCAACGGTATCACTGATCTCGGGTCGCTTGACTATGGGAGTATGGACGCTTGCCTGATCTTGTCGTTTGTCGAGCGATGGCACCCGGGGACAAACTTGTTCCATTTTCCATGGGGGGAGACGACGATCACGTTGCACGATGTTCATCAAATCCTTCGGGTGCCCAAAGACGGGAGGGGCATGACTTCCGAGATGGAAGACGCTGAGGTCAGGCAACGCATTGCTACATCCGTTGATGTTCACCCACCTTGATTGTCGCGTGGTACCGAGGTGGCGGTATTGCCATTGGGTTACTTGACGGCCAGACTGACTGTGATGCTGTAGAGCGCTGAGAGGGATAAAGCATCATTTTCTCGTTTTATCTCCTTAGTCTTCTCAGCATGACATTCTTTGTGGACAAGTCTGCTAATGCGGTGAAGTACAAGTGGATGGCGCTCATATTTGACCACGACCGCACCGGATGCTATATGTGGGGAGCCGACATTCTGGCCCATTTGTACAGGAACCTGGGAAAGACATCGCGCCACCAGGCGCAAAGCATTGGCAGACGTTCTCTTTTGTTGAGGGTAAGATTTTTGTTGTCGCTACGTTTAAAGCGGGTTATTGTTTCAATTACTAAATTTATTTCTTGATTTGCAGTCTTGGATCTGGGCATACTTTGACTATTTTCGAGGACATCCTGTGATGGACCTGGAAGCGATGGCAGACGCTCGGACATCCATGAGAGACAACAACCAAATGTATTAAGAATGTACAAAAAATTAAGCAACCAAAATTTAGTATATAGATAAAACTACTATTATATTAAAATGTATTAAAAATTAATAGACAAAGCCATTATATACCTATTTTGTCTTGTATGTGGCATCAATAACTACCACGTACGAGAACATCTTTAACAAGTGTAGCGAGTCCGGGTGAGCAAAAAATAGGATATCCACCTCACCCATAGACCACTTCCTAAGAAGATGCACTACGTACCTATTTTCTTGCAAACAATTTAGGGTCCATTGGTAACCGTCAGCTAAGGATGGGCAAAACTAGACTGGACCGTAAGACCGGACCGGACCGTGACGGTCCGGGGATTTTACGTTTCCGGTCTTACGGTCCGGTCCGGACCGTAAAAATAAAAAAAAGGTTAAAAATATTTTTAGGGGTAATTTTTCTGGTCCGGTCCGGTCCATAATTTTTACGATCCGGTCCGGTCCGGACCGTAATCAAACCCTTTAAATGCCGAAAAATATAAAATCCGGTCTTATCGGTCCGGACCGTGGACCGGACCGTAAAGGACCGGACCGTAACGGTCCGGTCCAGTCCACGGTCCATACTTATTAAAAATTACGGTCCGCCGGTCCAGACCGGACCGTACATGTCTGGTCCGATCCGGTACGGTCCGAACCGGATGCCCATCCTTACCGTCAGCTCCCCACGATCCTCGTACTGGATCTTTTGTAGAAAGTTGGCAACCCCCTTCATGGATGTTACATTTTTGAGGAAGAAACTTCTCAACTCCGCAACAATATATCTCGACGTCAAGAAACTATTTCCCAACCTCCTAGCCAGGTGCTCCTCCTTCGGGGTTATTCGACCCATGTATGCATGCCCAAGGAAGTTAGTCGGAAGCCAATGGTTGTAGTGACCGTCTAACACATCCAAGATCCATTTATGAGTATTCGACCCTGGCTTTTTCTTCAACCGAACCCCATACACCTCAAATGTGCATCCAAACTTCTTTGATATGGTTTCACAAACTACCTCAACATTCTTCTCCAAATCTTCTTTACTAACTTTTGGCCTCCCCGATCTATATTCACCGAAGTTCTCGTACGTCAAACTAACCATTCTAGCATTTGAGTTACGAATGACCAAAACCATCACCAAATCTCTTCCCATCTTCTTAGCCAATCAACCAATTCCTCGCGACTATCCCACATTAGACTTGTATGAAATTCATCTCCATAGTCTTTCGCCGATACATGTTTACATAATCAATAATAATATAGAAAATATTGATTACAATTTCTAAAATTATATACTAGTTAAAATCACTTCTTCCTACACCAACAATATATTCAGCTGAATTTGATGATAACAACACTATAATATTGATACTATGACAAAATTACGAAATCAAAATACTATATGGATTTTATTAATTCATAACCTAAACCATGAAGTTTTATTCATCCATAACTAAAATAAACAACTATTAGTTCATACCTAATAGTATAGGCCCTATGAGTATATGCAACACAAATATTAAGCTTTAACGAACAATTATGCATTACTAACATCGAAATTGCAATCGTAAAAATTAATACAACAATTAACTAAAACTCATAGCTACACATTGTACTTAAAATATACATACCTAGACTATTGAACTGAATAATTACGACATTTATACCTACAATTTTTCTTATTAATTCAACACTAACTGCGAAATTGCCGCTCGAGTCGCAATCATCATACTCTCCTTCATCTTCTCCACTTAAAAATGGCTCTTTATTACTATAAGACATCTTGAGAAGAATGTGTTTGGATATGGAATTGAAAGAAAGAAGTTCGGATATTTATAAGGTCAAATTTTACCGTTAAAAAAAATGACAGTTGGTGGGCCTATCCATGGCGCACCAAAGGGCATATTTTTCAACGGTCAAATTTCAGTTCAACGGATACTTTTCTTTGGTGTGCCTTACCATTACGTACGTCATCCAATGGCGCACCAGTGTAATCATGTACGCCTCCATAAGACGTACGCTTGATGGAGGAGTACCAACTTTATAGGTACTTTGCACTTTTTTCCCTATTTTGCCCCTTTTACGCCTTGTATTAGCATACGTCTATATTTGATGCACCAATGTACGAGCGAAAAGGCAAAAAAGTGAGTGTATAGGTCGGGTGGGCTTGCGGTGTGTCTTAGATGGGTTATGTTTTGATAGTGAGAAGAGTAAAGGACACTCCAACATGCAATACGAAGCAAATTAGTGGCAAATATTTTAAATTTTCTGGGAGTACCTGTCGTAGTAAAAACGGGTAATGCAGAATCAACAAAGGGGTGGTGGCGCAGTTGGCTAGCGCGTAGGTCTCATAGCTAAGAGTAATCCTGAGGTCGAGAGTTCGAGCCTCTCTCACCCCAATATTTATTTTTCCTTCTTTTTAGTTTTTAGCCCGCCAATCTCCAAATCTCCCTTGCTATTAATGATGAAGCTGCGATTGATTGTGATAAATACATTGGATTAACGTAAACTACTCCCACTTCTAGCTTCCAGAGCAATGCTAACTCGAAAACATGTTTTGTACACAGACCAGACCCTTCATGGGTTGAGCAATGTTGATTAAGCTCCATTATAAAGTAGAGCTTTTACAAGATGCTAATATTAATAACCTCTGTTTGTCTAAAGATTTATTAAAAAAGGAAACAGATAGTAAAAGAGGGTAGGAAAATAATAGAAAAAAGAAAGACATAATCTTAAATAAATATTTATAAAAAAAAAAGTTTAATTTTCTTTTTCTTTTTTAATATTGTTAAAAAATAAAAATTCCTCCAAATTACACTCAAATTAAAGGGATTAATTTACACCCAAATCTTTAGCTTATTTTCTCTTCAGTTTTACTCTTAAATCTCTTTTAATAATTTAACCAAACACATTTATTAATTTCTTTTCCCATCCTCCTTTTTCCCCTTCAAATACCCACTTCTAAACAAAGGGGTGTTTGTGTTTTGAAATGAATGCCTTCACCCCGTACTCTCCCACCTCGAATTCGTCCAAACTCATTCTTGGATACTCCTCAAAATCTTAAACTCAGTGTGTCCCATTGTGGTTTGAGCTGTTGGTTGGCTTAGTAGTAGCAGTTGGATCAATTAGGAATGACTTCAAGTGCCTCATCATCTCCTTAGCCTTCTCTATGTTAACTGCATGCCCTGCTTTCTTGATCACCACAAGCTGCGCTGTATCCCCGAGATGCCTACTCAAGTTTCATACATACGCGCGCAAAGGAGGAGGGTCAGTAAGTAAAGGAGATCGATCGAGCCTAAAACTCTCAGCACAAAATTCAAAACCTTTTCAATCTGTGAGCCAGTTCTATAGGAAATATCTGATCCTGCTCGCCCCAGATGATCAAAGTCGGCTGAAAAGAAGAAAATGTCAAGCATACGTTCCAAGAATCCATATAGTGGCATTGAATTCATATACCTGGGTTATCTTGGGAAGATTAGCCAGTTTCCTGTTCTTGTGCAGAGCTTCAATTAGCTGCCTCTTCTCTTCAACATATTCGCTGCACATGATCTGAAGATGAAGACATCACGAGTTCAAGATTCAAACCCTCCCAATATATGACTCGTAATGCACTGCACTGCACTTACATGGATGAAATCGGTGAGAAAGCAAGAAGGAAGTGGCGTGAAAGGCCTATAGAAGGAGAGGCGAATGAGGTGCCTGAGCTTGTCAGGCGTCTGCGGCATCAAGACCGTGGCGGCTTCCTCCACGCTCTTCACCCCGAACATCCCGCCCTCCATATCCCTCTCCTCCAAGCACACTCCAGAGCAGCACAGCACCACCTTCTCCACGGCCTCCGGGAACTGGGCCGCCAGGCTGTAGCCCACGAAGCCGCCGTAGCTGATCCCGGCCACGCTCATCCTCTTCACCCCGAAGCCCCGCTCCATCAGCGCCATCAGGGTCTGGGCCTGGAAGGACTCCGATCTCTGCTCGCTCAGCGTGGAGGAGCCGCCGAAGAAGAGGAGGTCGGGGATGTAGAGGTTCAGGCGGGGGCCCAGCTGCGGGAGGAAGGGGTCCCACTGCCACATGGCGTTGGCGCCGAACCCGTGGATGAGGAGGAGGTTGGGCTTCGACGGGTTCGGCTTCTTCGGCGACCAGCAGTGGACACGCGTCCCTCCGCCGAGGTCGGTGACGGTGGATTTGAGGCCCCAGAAGCTGAAGGAGTAGCGGTAGCACCGGTCCCTCGCTGCTGTGTAGCTCAGGCAGCTGCAGCTTCCCATTGCCGGCTATTGGAATTTGGAATGGAGGAGGAGGGGGGGATTTGACTCAATCTCTTTGAGGAGTTGTGTTCAACGGAGGGGGTGGAACAGGGGAATGCCCTGATTCCTTCAAAAATTAAAGCAGAAAGGGACGTGGGAGGTGCCATTTTCTATTGGAAGAAGAACCAATCAAAGGACGACATTGGAGCATATTGTGGTTACCACAACTCTATTTTTTTATTTTCTTTTGCATTTTCATGCTTTTGTTGTTTTTTGTTTTCACTCATAAATTTGTTTGTAGCAATATTTTATTTCTGCTGCCTAGAGATGTCAATACACTATTCCATTCCTTTTACCGGTTAGATGATTTGTACGTTTCGAGTTTATTAATAATTTTAGGTAAATATCAAATATACATTTCTATTTTTACTATTTATATTTTTTTTTATACTAGACAAATCTTAGGACCCTTATAAAAAGAAAGAGAGTCTTAAATCATCGCAATAGAAGATCTTTATAAACTTTGTACCAAAACTAGCAAAAGTAGAGTTCAGACTTATGAATTCATATTTTGTGTGAAGCAGAGTCTGAGCAGCAGTAACATAAGTGGTAGATGATAGGAATCGTTGAAATTTGTGAAGGGCGAAAGGCGGAATAGCATGGCTAGCAAGGAAATCAACAACACGATTGGCTTTACGAAAGCAATGATGTACCTGAAATACAACAAAAGAAGAGAGTAACGTAGTAATGTCTTTAATAATAGAATGAATTTCCCAAGGAATTTTTCAAATGCCTTTGATAGAATTAACTATAACTAGATTGTCACCTTCTATAATTAATTTTTTAACGTGAAGCTTAAGAGTTTGTTGAATACCAAAAAGTGTTGCGAGAGCTTCACTTGTCAAGACAGAAGTAGACGAGATATTTTCACGGTGAAAGGAGAGAACGGATCCGTTATTGTCACGTAATAGTTATCCAAAGTGTGTTGTATCATCAAGTTTCCTGGATCCATCGAAGTTTAATTTGATCTAATTAGCAGGAGGTTTCTTCCAAGTAGATCGTAGATGGTTTCATTTTATCGGTGTCCAGTTTGTTGTAGAAGTTAGTGTGATCCAGTCTTGAAATTGGAAAAAGGCCTGGTTTGAGGGGCAAGTCTTTTGTGTAATATCAAGTCGTCTAAAAATAAGGGTAACCATAGAAAGAACAATGATATAGGTGATGAATTTGATTGTATGAAGAAGTCAATGTTGTAATCAAAATCTAACGTAAATTGAAGAGAAAAGAAACAATTCATTCTAGTTTCAAATTTAGAGATCATAGTTTGTGTGAAAGGGCAAGTAAAGAAGAAATGATTGAGGTCTTCATCATTCGAGCTACAAAGACTGCACATATATAGATGGAACTTTGGAAAAGTGTCGATTTAAACGTTAGGTGTTTGGAAGAGCGTTCGCCATAACTTTCCAAAGAAAGTTCTGAAGCTTAGGAGGGATTTTTAGTTTCCAAATCCATGAGATGGAATTGAGTTGAGGATTGGGTATATCAATTTTAGTAATCTGTAGAACTCACTGTAAACTTGTTGCCTGAGGTTAGTTTCCACATAAGACGGTCCTCAGAAGGAGTTGATGGAATGTGAATGTTCATAATTTTTGTTATGTTAGAGGTGGGTAACAAATTTTGGAGACGTTGTAACTTGTATATCCCATTCATTGTTAGACGTGACAAAAAATGCTGTAATATTTGGGTCAGTGGTGTTATTAAAGTAAGGAAGAAGATTACAGTCTGGTATCCAAGAGTCGAACCAGAATTTTGCCATTTTTGCATTTCCAATTTCCCAGCCTAGACCGTTCTTAAATTGATCATGGAGATGCAAGAGTCTAGAGAAATGCGACAACTATTTAGATATTTTTTATGTGTGTTGTATAGACATATCAATGGGACACGTGTACAAGACGGGTGTTCATCCTGTACGCGTGTCTATATTTTCTCTTAAAAAAAGCATGCATGTATGACTGGTATGTGTCTTGTACGCGTGTCAATATGAAAAAAAATATTTTTTTTAAAATTTTATTTTGGAAAATAAATAAATAAATAAAACAAAAATTTTAATATAGACATGCGCTCGTATTGTAAGAGTGCCTATATTTTTTTTGAAAACTGAAGAGATTATACTAATTATACAAAACAGTCTTTCAAATTTTAAAACTATATACAATCACATTATTTGAATATCGGTTATACTCAGTGTAATGTAATCCTAACTTCATTATCGTATTATTCAATATCTATATACTCGAATAATACGATATTGAAGTTAGGGTTACATTATACTGAGTATATACGATATTGAATAATATGGTAATGAAGTAAGTGCATGTCATGTACGCGTGCTTTTTAAAAATAAATATAGACACACGTAGAGGTTTCCAAACCCCAAACACTAAATACTCTAGGGTATGTAGAGTTTCCAAACCCCAAGTTATGGAAACCTCAATATTTGCATGCCTTATACAGTATGTAAATTCCCGAGAGTCCATACATGTTTGTTTTTGTTTTAAAAATCCTAGGGACCCCAAACCCTACCTACATTAGGATTACATTATAATGAGTATATACAATATTAGAAATACAATAATGAAGTTAGGATTATATTATACTTAGTATAATCCATATTCGAATAATGCGATAGTATATACTACGAGTGCTTATCCTATACATGTGCCTATATTAAAAGAAATTATTTTTATATATTATTTAATATGTTTAATACTTTTAATATTTTTTATATTTTTTAATAAAGCACATACTAAAAAACATGTAATTTTAAAAGAATATAAATGTTTCTATATTGGCATGCGTACATGACGCGTATCCGTCCTGTACGCGTGCCTTCTGTTTAAAGAAAATATATAGGCACGCGTAGAAGAGGGGCACGCGTCTTGTACGTGTGCCTAACCGGATATTTTTTTTGTCTTGGCTTTGGCACACTGATACTATGCGTGCCCCCTTGGTATGCCCACATGACGTATACGCGTGTCCCTCTTGTGTATAAATAGCAAAACCTACGTGTGTATTTAGCATCACCCTAATTTTAGGTCGATCCAAAAATGTATCATCTGAATTCACCCTAATTTGAACTCAACACGATAAACAAGTACCTGTAATATATTGGTAAAATATTATTTAAAAAATATATATATAAGAAATGGTTCAGGTGGGAACCACACCCCACATGAGAAAAATATTTTTGGTGAAAACCAATCTCAACCGTCAGATCTGATGGACATATGCACAAGATTAAATGGGAAGAATGCGAACACGGTGACAATTTTGCAATAAAGTCAACTTTGAATAGAAATGCCACAAGATTACATTTTTTGTAATTTGTGACAAGTTTATGAAAATAGGTCCATTAAGTAAAAAAGCCCATGAGATCATTTCTTATTTCATTTAAATGGTCATGTACTTGGCACGTTACTCATTTAAATCAGTTGATCGAGAGTCTTCGGCATTGACCGCCAGGTCTTCATCCGTTGACGTGCCGTCGACCACCCTTTTTTTCCCTGGCCATTTTTTAATACCAATCACCTTGTTCTTTTGTCAAACATTATTATGTGCTTTTGGCAGACACTATCATATGTTTTTTTGTAAAACACATCTAGTTTTAGGGTTTTAGTGTTGTTTGGATTTTAGTGTTTTTAGGACTTATGGTTTTAGGGTTTAGGATTTTAGTATTTTTGGGTTTACGGTTTAAAGTTTGGGGTTTAAGATTTTAGGGTTTATGGTTGATGGTTTTAGGGTTTAGGATGTGCAAATGTATATAATTATATGTGCTTTTACATAACTAGATGTGCATTTGAGTTATAGTATATGTACATTTGGGTATAACATGATGTGCATTTGGACAACACGAAATGCATTTGGTTTTTGTAGGATGTGAAATTGTACATAACTAGATGTGCATTTGTGTTATACTAGATGTGCATTTGGGTATAACTTGATGTGCATTTTAGCATAACACGATGCGTATTGTTTTTGTTGAATGTGATGTGCAATTGGGCATAACACGATGTGTATATGGATTTTGTAGGATGCGCATTTGTATATAACAAGATGTGGATTTGATTATAACGTAATGTACATTTCGTTATAACTTGATGTGCATTTTGTTATAACGTGATGTGCATTTCGTTATAATGTGACATGCATTTGGGCATAACACGATGTGCATTTGAATTTTGTAGGATGTGCAATTATTGTATATAACTATATGTGCATTTGAGTTATACTAAATGTGCATTTGGGTATACCATGATGTGTATTTGGGCATAACACGATGTGCATTTGGATTTTGTAGGATGTGCAATTGTATTGAGCTAGATGTACATTTGGGTTATAGTAAATGTGCATTTGAGTAAAACATGATGTGCATTTTGGCATAACACGACGTGTATTTGGTTTTTGTAGAATGTGCAATTGTGTATAACTATATGTGCATTTGAGTTATACTAGATGTGTATTTGGGTGTAACGTGATATGCAATTGGATTTAACACGATGTATATTTGAATTTTGTAGAATGTGCATTTTTATATAACTAGACGTGCATTTGATTATAACGTAATGCGTATTTCTTTATAACATGATGTGCATTTCGTTATAACATGATGTGCATTTGGACATAACACATTGGATTTTGTAGGATGTGCAATTATATATGAATAGATGTGCATTTGGGTTATACTAGATGTGTATTTGTGTATAACGTGATGTGTAATTGGGAAAAACACGATTTTCATTTAGATTTTGTAAGATATGCATTTGTATATAACTAGATATGCATTTGATTATAACATAATGTGCATTTCGTTATATCGTGATGTGCATTTGAAGAAAATTTAGCCTGGAAATGACAGAAGAAAGAAAATTGACAAAAAAATAAAAAATTGGTTTGTCAAAGGCCAAGGTCGGTTGTCAACGGTTAGTCAACGCTGAAGACCACCATTGTTGACCGGTCAACTCATTTAAATGAACACGTACTTAACACATGTTCATTTAAATGAAGAGTGAGCTTTGGGCTTGATTGGCTATTGTGGTAAATGAGCATACTTTTAAAAGTTTTCATTATTTACCAAATTGCCACCGCCATTGCCATTTCCGTGGTTTTCACATTAAGCCGTTCTCGCGCGAGGGAACTCTCAGAGACCCTCCTATGTATATAATAAGATATAATTACTTTTAATATGATCAAGTATCCAAAAAAATATCGTTGTACTTGTATCATTTTTCAAATTCAACAATTTATAAGTTAATATAATATAAATTAAAAATTAATTATAATTGTGATGTACTAATCTCAGTTATATATCAAATAATTAATATTTTTTTTAGATGATTGTTGTTTATTTTGATACATTCATTAATAGTGAACGTTTTTTTTAAATGACGCTCTTCCACTAGATCAATAAAAATAATTCGTTTACTTGTAATGATTTGATCCAACTTGACTTATAATACAAATTAACACGACCTATATTCAACTTGAACTCAATATAACTAACCCGATACAAATGTTAAGTGCTCACACATATAAACTGTCAGAAGTATACTCACAAAGCTGAGAAGGACAAACTATTATAGTAGTTTAATTGATGCAATTCAATTAGTTCTCGACATGTAGGTTAAACCTCCAATTGTTTATCTGCGCAATTGCAAGCGTACCCCAAAATAAAATCGAGTTTGCAGTATTAATCAGTTTTGAAAAGAATAGCAAAAGTAAAGTATATGGATATTTTTTGTTATATTCTTGCCATAAGAACTGGTTGATTTTATCTTTTTTTTTTTAAATGTAAAAATCTTAAAAATCAATTTATATCCCTTGTAGAAAAAACTAAAAGAAAATCCTAATATGAAAAGTTATCAAACTCTCTTCATTAAGCTTTGTAATTAAGAAATGAAAAACCTAAACTCTATGCCCAGATGCAACTCTTTTGGCGGTTAATACATAGGGTTTTCCTCCACACTTTTCACCTTCTCAGTGAAGGAATATTTCAAAATAAGGTTACTTGTCACCTCTAATATCTTGTTTTTTCCTAAGTACAACCTGACAACGTTTCTTGCTTGAAAATCCTCCAAAAGATTTTACGGTTCATCCTCTGTTTTTTCGGATCATCTCCATTGAAGCATCCATGAGTAAGTAACCTCACTTGACAGCGTTTCCTTCTTGATAATCGTAGTGAAGGTTTTCGAGTTCAACCTCCATTTTTTCGATTCAGCATCCATGGCTAAGTTGTTTGCTACTTATTCGTAAGTGTATCCAGTTATAAAGAAATCCTTTTTTTTGTTGTAGGCCGAACGACCTTCTACGTAAATGTGATAAGCAATGGAGAGTGGGAACTTATTGGGAAAAACTAGTCTTATGAAGGGGATAAAACATAAAGGGCAATGATTATTTGTGAAGGTATTGACTTCAATACACTATAGAGGAGATTCTCCGAGAAGAATCCCTTTGATCAAGAAAGGTACTTACTCCAGATTAAATGTGTTTCACCAAAAAAACTTAACTTTTCTCCTATCGCTATAAATGATGACGATGATATGGAAGCCTACAGGTTTCTGAATATGAGAGAAAAGGAAGTAGAGTGGGATATTGAGTTGTATACCAACCTTGTAATGAAAGTAAAGGAAGAAAGAGTTGTACAACAAGTGACATAAACGTCTCCAACTGAAAACGTTGTTCATGAGATTGCCATTCATCCAACCGTGCCACCAATAGTGCAGAGCTAAAGACAATAAGGCTTATATCAAGTCGTTTTTTTTATACTAACGTCAGTGTAGAAAACAAGTTCGTTTGGAACTTAGATGAAATCATTGACGTTGATAACGAAGCATAGTTAAGAAGACTCTTTAGGGATAATAGGGACAAAGTCAGGTCAACAAACAAAAGAAAGAGAAACATTTCAACGACAGACATTATAGCGTTGAACAACTTAAAGTTACTTCATCGAGGAATAGAGGAAATGAGCAAATTGAAGATGTGTTTGGTGATGATAAAGATGATGATATAATTGATAGAGATGATGTTGGGGATGATAAACCTGATGGTCTGGATGATGTTGGCGAGTGCGCTTCAGGTAATGAAGTATGCATTTATGGTCTTGATGATGTGTGGGATGAAATATATGAAAATTACAGATCATGCAATGAGGAACAAATGGAAGAGGCTATCAGAGATCATTAATGTGATGAAGACTTGCTTAGAGAAATTGAAGAAGAGTATGACATGTAAGCAATTCCTATGGATGGTTATAATACTGATGTTAACATTGATAAGGAAGAAGTGAAGGTTGGAGAGTACTTCAATTCTAAAAAGGAGCTCAAAGATGCATTATGGATGATGACATTAGAGAACTACCACTAGTACAAAAATGGTCATTTACCCCGTGAAAAAATAGCTCGGACTATCTAAATTCGGGCTAATAAGCAACAAAAAATTACTTTTCTACGAATTTTATGTTTGGGATAAGAAAATAGCCCGGATATACGGGGGAAAGCCCGGGCTAAATGCTAGATTTCACTTTAAACGTTATAACTATATAGTCCGGGCGTGTTTTTAATGTAAATATCCGGGCTATATAGTTGAAAATCTTATTTCCCTTAGATAAATATAGCACGGATATACCGAACCAGATAACATCCGGGCTGTTTAATCCATATAAACCAAAATACATATCTCGGTTCTTCTATCAACCGGGCTAAAAGATAGTTTTTTTTTTACTTCAACAAAACAGCTCCATACTCAACAAAAAAATCGAACAACGTCTCACGCTCTCCTCTCACTCCCTTTCATCCCCAAATCGTGAACCCTAGCTAGAATCCATCGAGCTCGATACTAGCTACTCCACTCCCAAATCCCTTTGTCCCCTCGATATCTACCTCCTCCTTGCTAGGTCTAAACCCTAGAAAATCCCTTTGTCCGCCTCCTCTCAACCTCGCCGTGCTCAGCTCCACCTCCGTCCGCGTCCTCCTCGCCGTGGTTAGCTCGCAATCGGTTCTCAGACAAGCTGGACGTCCGCGTCATCTCAACCTCGCCGTGGTTAAATATTTTCTTGCTCTCTCCCAGTTTACTGCCCATTCATTTGCTAACCAAAAACAAAGCTTCCTTGCTTGCTCGTGCGTCATCTCAACTGATTCCTTCTCTCGGGTAAAACTCTCAAGGTTTACTTCTATTTCATATAATTTTGTAGAAATCAACACTAATTCTTTATCTACGCTGAACCTTCAACCATTTTGGTTGAACCAAGTCTCAATTTCCGTGTTTTGATTAGAGCGAAATTTCCCAAAAATTGCTTGCTATAGATGTATAATCCGTAAATTTGAAGTGACACAAGAGTGTTATTTTTTTTGGTCCATACACAAAAGTGTTATTTAAAGTTCATGTTGCTGTGGAATCTGGATTCGTGCTATAATGTAAAGTTCAATTTCTGATTTTAGTGGGTTTTGTATGTATACAAACAAGATATTATCTTGGAATATGCATATTGATTTTTGTAGGTTAGAATTGTCATTAAGCGTCGGAGTCCACCAGATACCGCATCCTAACAAGGTGAAATGCTGACTGAACAATTTTTTATTTTTTTCTTGATGTTTCTTAACAATTTGTAGGTTAGACATTAATTTTTTTTATGTTAGCACTCATTGTGCTACAAAATATGTTGCTTTAAAGGTTGATAGAGGAGGGGAAGATGCCTTCTTCATAAGCAGCTATAATGGTGGAGTAATCGGTGTTGCTGATGGCGTAAACTGGGAGAGAGCAAGAAAATGGTTGAAGCTTTGTTTTTATATATATATTGGGGTGTGTCTTATGAAAGAATGCTGGTGAGTTTCTGGTGTTTACCTTTATTTATTTGCTTGTACAGATTCCTATAAAGAAAGAAAATGGCCAAACAGTTATGGTTCCGTTGTTTTCAGTCAAGAAAATATTGTTGGAAAGGTAATGTGATCTACTCTTTATGCCTCATGCTCCTAACATTGCATTGTTTTCCTCACAAAGGAGAATTGTTGGATTTAATGGGTCTGGTGAGAATTTCAAAGATCTATCCTGTTGTGATTGTTTTCCAGATATCTGTGGAGCCCATTCAAGGGAAAAAGATTGAGCACAATGGTATCAAAGTTGAGCTCCTTGGTCAGATAGGTTTGTCTCTCGTGTGTCACTGGGAATTTCTTATTATATAACTATGGGTGCAACTTTGCCATGTTTCCTTTGGGCGACATTTTGAGTGTGTTGTGGCAGTGAACATGCTATTCATTTTGCAGAAGTTAACATCTGTAATTACAATATCAGTTGGTTTCTATTATATGAAGTTGAACATTTTCATGTTCATGTGTGATAATAAAGTACAGCAATATGATGCAGAGGAGACTGTTATATGCTGTCATATATTAGGATGGTGTAATGGGATACACTACAGTACTACACATATGTAAGATGCTGGTATATATGTTTTCTTGAATTTTTATGGATAGAGATTTCCAAAATTGATGAGATTTTGGTCATGCTTAAACCATCTAAAGTATCTTAACCCTGCAAAGCTTAGCAGTTTAAAGTTTTTTTCCATATGAGTATCTTATTGACCTGCTGCAAGCGAAAAGATGCTAACTTTTGCTAACTTTTGTCCACCGTGAAAAGAAAAGGGTAAGAGATCTTTTGTTGTGGTGTTTGACAATTTTCAATGATTTTGAATGTTTCTTCTCATATTCTACTCTTGATTTCTTGTAGTTGCCATCTTTCGTTGATTGGTTTGGTTGGTGCACATGGCATGCCTTCTACACTGATATCACATTTGAAGGTGTACAACAAGGCCTTGAAAGGTGTGTAGCAAACTCATACTAGTTTATAAATCAATTTGGTGGTTGTAAATAACATTTTACGACTGCATCATGTACCGCTTCCACCACAGCTTGTCATCAGGAGGCACGCCGCCACGTTTCTTGATCATTGATGATGGATGGCAAGGGACAACAGATTGGCAGTGAGGAAAAAGATGACACCAACTGTGTTGTGCACGAAGGGGCATATTAAGTCATTTTCCTTTTCACTATGGCCATGGTCATTGAAAAATAACTTTTTGTTAGGAAGATAAAAAGGAAGCAATTGAAACAAGATACATGAGAAATATGACTTAGCTTTCAGTTGGCTTTGTGTGGCGAAAGATGCATCACTAGCAAAGGAGAATGCTAAGTTCGCTGCATCACAAGATACATGAGAAATATGACTTAACTTTTTGTTAGTTTATTTTGTTCGCTCTGCAGATTTGCCAACAGATTGACAGGAATCAAGGAGAATGCTAAGTTCCAAAAGAAACAGAATGACCAGAACACGTTTACGACGCTGTCGAGAGACCCCTTTTGCTTGCTCAGTCCGCCGCCATATTGGAGGTCCCACTCTTTCATCTTCGTTTCCCATATCAGTTTATATATCAAATGTTCTGATCTTGTAATCTTTGTTTGGGGGGTAAAATACAGATCATTCATTCTCTAGTGGGTAAGTAAGGCTTGCTGTTTACTGATCTCAATTTTTACAAAAAAAAGGTGAAATTTTAGTGGAAATTGAGTGTTGATTGGGTGGTTTAAAAGGTTTGGTGAGGTCTCCAATATCAACGACTCTACCCCAGATACTATCAAGGTTGTTTTTGGCATGGGGAGTTTTGTACAGTTACCCTGAGGTTAGAATTTTGTAACCTCTTTTTCGTTTTAACTACTGGAGTTAGCTCTACGCCATTGTTGAGGATACCACATCCTCGAAGAGTTGGTGGAAGATTTTTCATTAATAAGGCAATGCATTAGATGCTTAGTTGGGTTCTTGGCGGTAATAGTTCAGTAAGTCTGTACTCAAGATGTAGTCTATCTGACAATGTATGTTTAATGACATTTGTGTACTTAATTATATGCATCTGCTCCTTCATATCCTATGCGTTCTTCTTCATCATTGAAAGAGATACTGATTTTCATATGTTATTGCTGCAGGCAGATGATCAACTAAGCACATGGTTTGAAAATGATAGCGCTGGGATGAACTTGATGGATATCAGGAAACAAGAATGGTCTAAATTAGCTTTACATGTAAGCTTAATTTGTTCTTTTTTAGACACTGGCTAGCTTGTTATACATATAAGAATGGTAAATGAATGCTATTAGAACCTACTTTTGAATTTTGATGCAGGCCACGGCACCAGGTTTGGAGGAAAAGCTTGGAAAGTTAGCTCATGCCTGAACTGTGGCTGGATTGATTGCCTCATACTTTGTGAAGAGGTTTCTACTTAGTAGTAATGCATCGTATATATGATGTTGAACAATTATAGTAGTCAACTACTATTGCTGTCTATTTCAGGTTCCGGTTCAACAAGAAGTGCTTGGTAATTCAGTGGTCTGGAGACAATCCTAATAGCCTTGCTAGTATACTGTACTTGTGTGACTTGTTCATCAAAATCCATGAGCAATTTTTTATTTCTGTGAAGTGATTTGGACTGCCAGGTTTGAGCCTTAATGCTCTGGTGATCTTGCAGTTAATCTTGGCACTAGCCTTAATTCTCACCAAACAATCCTACGGGCGCAGCTGCTTCGACAGAACAGCTGGCGAAACTGGTGCAGTTTGCTAGGCAAAACGGGTCCATCATCGTTTATGACTCTGCCTACGCAATGTACATCTCAGATGACAGCCTCCGCTCCATCTTTGAAATCCCTGGAGCTAAACAGGTATCAACGGCTTTAACTTAATTCTTGGCTTTGCAATATGTACTGTTTCTTAGATGGCTTGCTGAGTTAATGCACAGGTTGCGATTGAGATATCGTCATTCTCCAAGTATGCCGGATTCACAGGTGTTCGTCTAGACTGGACTGCGGTTCCCAAAGAGCTTCTATTCTCGGACGGCCACCCTGTCGCCAACGACTTCAACCGTTCACCACCACATGTTTTAACGGCGCATCTAACGTGGTGCAAGCCGGTGGTCGGGCTTCTCTTTCACCTCAAGGCCTCCAGGTATATATGCCATTACTTCAGGATTTTAACTTCATATGTATCCTCAGTGAATGGCTCACATGATTCTGCATAATTAAGTAACAACATGCATTGTGTGATCAAAATATCAGCTTGTTGTTGTGGCAATTAGGTATGTTTAATCAAAGGAACCACGTACACAATAAACTCACTTTTATTGGTTATGAATATGATGCAGGCTATGAGGGAGCGAATTTGGTTCTACAAGGAAAATGCAGGTATCATTCTAGAGACGTTCGAGTCTAGATGCATTGTAAAGAACTGAAATTTTCCCTTTGTCATGCAGATATCCGCAACCACTTCGCATAGAGTTCCTGGGAGGTTTTCAACAAGTATTTGGTTCAAACATCACCTCTCAATGGTTTGTGGACATTGTTCTGTAAATAAGCAACCATTTGATTTTATTTATACCACTTAACCCAAACTCCTTACTATGCAGATGGCAAGTTAGGCTTCTACTACAAGGAGTATGAGATTTCCGAGTATTTAATCGATTTGATTTTGTGAGTAATTTGAATGCTTGACACCTCTATTTTGTACAACTCATAGTGGTAAACTGAAGAAGTTATGTTTCTTGCGCAATTATGATTAGTCATTGGGGTTTACAGGGCTTGCCGTGGACTGGTGCTGTTTCTTGCGCATTATGGACGTTCTAATTTGAATGCTTGACACCTCTATTTTGTACAACTCATAGTGGTAAACTGAAGGAGTTATGTTTCTTGCGCAATTATGATTAGTCATTGGGGTTTACAGGGCTTGCCGTGGACTGGTGCTGTTTCTTGCGCATTATGGACGTTCTAATTTTTTTCTCTCCAGAAAATAGGACTTTTTAGCCCGGACCTCTAAAGATCCGGGTTAAATGGTCCTATTCTTTTGTTTTGCTAATAACTATACTTTTTAGCCCGGATGTCCAAAGATCCGGGCTAAAAGGTCTTTGATTATTTAGCCCGGGCATATTTTCTACATCCGGGCTAATTGATCTATTATCACATCAACCTGAAGCCCAGACCTATTTTGCTTTATATACGAGCTATATTTAAAAAAACGCCCGGGCTAAATAGCCCATTCTGTACTAGTGTACTTTGAGTTGCATGTGAAGAAGTCTGACAAATCCACATATGAGGTAGGTGTATCGACAATAATTGGGGATTGCACCTTCAAGTGTCGTGGCTTAATCTGTCGCAAAACGACCTTGTTAAAGGTGCGAGAGTTTGTGCTGGAGCATACATGTGGCATGCGAGTAAGGCACAACCATCACAAAGGAGCAACTTCATGGGTGATTGTTGATAAAATACTTCATAGGTAAAAATCAAAAGCTTTTACTCAATTATTTTACGCAAAAGACAACTTCACTTGGTAAATGACCTGACTTTCTCTTATTTCAGGTTTTTACACGGTCGCACAAGGCCCCGTGCTGTAGAGATACAAGATTACATGATGGAGCTGAGAATATAGACAAGCTACTATAAGGCCAATCGACACGGCTGCAAACCCATGATATGGCACATGGTAAAACGGAGCAAAACAATACTCGCTTGTATTCTTACATGTACATGTTAGAGCAGTCAAAACCAGGAACATACACGAATGGTAAGAGATGCTACTAGCAATTCAAGTACGTTTTCTGGGCGTTGGGTGCATGGATAAGGGAAGCGTCACATCTGATTAGGTTAGACTCAAATTTAGCTTTCCTAGAGTGTATTTTGTCCAAGTCAGGTCAACTGGATATATGACTCTACAATTGTCAATGTAAGGGAAGCGCCACATCTGATTAGGTTAGAGTCAAATTTAGCTTTCCCAGAGTATATTTTGTCCAAGTCAGGTCAACTGGATATATGACTATGCAATTGTCAAAGTAAGGGCAATTTGATATATCACTATGTATTTGTCAAAGTCAGGTCGCATTTGACACCTATCAGGTTGTAAATTTAACTATATTGTTTGGTATATGTAGGTAATCTCAGTGGATGACACTCACTTGACTGCAAGGTACAAAGGAATACTTCTCCTAGCGATAGCCCAAGGTGGAAACATACAATTTTTTCCACTTACTGTTGCGGTTGTTAACAGTGAGAACGATGATGCATGGTCATTTTTCTTTAGAGAATTGAAGGTTCTTGTTCCAGATGATCCGACATTGTTTTTTGTGTCTGCCAGCATCATTGGCAAGGCTTTGAGAAATAACTATAGTTTTGCCAAGCATGGGTTCATCATATATCACATTTATCAAAACTTCAAGAGGAAATACAGTAGGGGAGATCTATTTGGCCTCTTCAAAAAAGCCGCAAAGATGTACATGTTGGCCGAGTTCAATAACCGGTTTTCTCAACTTTCCTCTTCCTCTACAAGGGTTGGTCAATATTTTCTAGATACTGGAGTTAAAAACTAGGGAGGGAACATTTCTATGGGAACAAATTCAACATCATGACGACCAACAATGTTGAGTGTCTTAATGGTCTTTGGAAAACTCAACGTCAATGGCTCGTTCTTGCACTGATTGATGTGATCTGGAGACCATGGGTACATGGTTTTGTGAACGAAGGGAAATAACTTAAAAATGGGACCAACTTCTCTCTCTCTGTGTGTGTGTGTGTATGTGTGTGTGTGTGTTCACAAGAAGGCAGAACTGAAATACCTGAAGTCAACTACCATGAATGTGCGAAGGCTTAGTGAGTTCGAAGAAGAGGTTATGCATGTAACTAATAGATTCGCTTATTAACCTACATGCTGGGACATGCGACTAATAAACGTTATAGATTGATCATGTTGCATGCACTCATTCTTGTAATACCCCTCATTTTTAGTAAGGGTATTTGGGTAATTTCCCAAACCCTCGTCAATTATTCGGGACGCGTTAGGCGAAGTTTGGAATTTCTGTAGCTCGTGTTCGATCTCTGTATTATTTCCCTGAGAGGTATAAAATACATTCGACGTATTTTCGGGGTTAGAATATTTGTTTGGGTACAAATATATTATTACCGGGGTTTAGAACCCATGCCCATACCTTCTCCCGGGCAAAAAGGCGCAAAAAGGGAATTTCCGCGACCGCGACAGAACCCACCGCGACCGAGGAAATGTGCAGAGTGCACAGTCGGGCATGCGAGCCACGCGTTCGTCGTCGCCGTCGATCTCTCACTCCACCGTTGATCTTATCGGGGCTGGCTCTCCTCCTTGGCTATAAATAGAGGCCGAAATGGAGGGTTTTGAGCACCCGGATCTGAGATCTCCCCTCTCACTCTTGTTTCCATAGTCGCCGGAGCTTCAAGCTCTCGCCAGAATTCTTGAGGAGTCGTCGGAGCCCTCGACGGAGGTGGTGGTGGCCAATGAGCAGTGCATTGGAGGCGCAAGGTGCCCAGGAGTGGAAGCCGCTGCGAATCGAGCCCTTCCGAGTCGGCGTCGGTGAGTTTTTATCATTTTGGGTCGCCGGAGTTCTTAGCCGCGATCGCGGCTATGAACTACCGCGACCACGGCAGTGACAATGTCGGCTGCGTCCACGGCCGCTGTCACCAGTGCTCGTGGACATTCGTCCTCGACGACCGCGACCGCGGTAGTGCCCGCCGCGACCGCGGATTGCTTTAGCAATCGCGATCGTGGCCTTGGGCGATCCGGTCTCGGTCGGGACTTCCTTTCTTTAGATTTCGTTCATCATTCTTTAGATTCATATAGTTTATTATCGAATCTAACCTAGGGTTTCGTTATGGGTCGTTCCATAGGAATCTATAATCCGAGTTCTGTTCCCGTTCCGGACCCAGAAACCCGTCTTCGTCAATCGTTTGTCTAGTCTAAGGCAAGTGGCGGTTCGCTCTTGCTTATCATTCCATATTTCCATTAATTATCAATTGTTAATTATATTGGGATGAATATTGTTTTCGTTTAGGAACAGATTCTATAAGGGATACGATTAAAACATGATATTATAATAGGTTGTATATATTGCTAGAAACAACGCTATTATATCTGTTGCCATGATGGCATTGATGTGGATTATTATGTGGCTTTAACTGTTTAGTTAGAACGAGTATTCGTAGGAACGCTATGTACCTTGCGAGGTCTAGTTGTTTCTTTATAACTGGTGCTATGATGATTGTTTCCCTAGTACTCTCTGGTCATGACCTTACCCTTACTCAGGGTATGTGCACACAACTGGTGCCGCCACTCGGGATTTATTCCCTTTAATATCTCTCGCGATGAGATGATATTTAAAAGCTTATAACGTGAATATACGTTTTGGAATTAAACAAGATAAGTGCGATTATGCACCTAATTAATATACCCTCGGGCGAGGAGTACAACGTGGAAACCGCTCGGACTTCGATTAGAGTAAGTCCTCCTTCCAAATCTGAATTTGCATTACGCGGTGAGGTTGGTCGTGGACCCAAATGGTCAAGTCTTTTTAAACGCTTGTGTGAAATTATTATTATGTTCCCAAACACTTGTCATACTTTCCGATAAGACTCAATCTCTTGGAGTCTTCTCTTTATACTTTCTCGTAAGACTCAATCTGTTGGAGTCTTCTCTTCATATGTTTTCCATAAGGCTCAGTTCCTTTTTAGTGCTTGTCTAAACTTTAATCATTCCGTGAAAGTTCCGGGTTATATATCGTTCCTCGGTTGTTATTCGAGGGACAATGATAGTAAACGGTTACGATAACTAGAACCATCTGTTTTTCCCTTGCATAGCCTTTCATTAGACTAACCAACCGGGTTTTATTCCTTGCATGGTTGGCTGATGTCATCCGTCCTATACGGCACATCAGTGGTTGGTTCCCAAAGACTCGAAGTAACCGTTGAGGAAGAGACTTGCAGTTGCAGATTTAAGTGCCGGTATTTCAAAGTCGTTAAGTATTACTTTAAATGTATTTTTATAACCTAGTCATGTATTAGGTTTATTCTTGAAGTCTTCCGCTGTGTAATTTAAAGTCTTCCGCTGTAATTTCACTATGTTGTAAAAACACTACTCTCGTTTGATGAGAGATCTTTTAATATAAAAGGATTGAGTTTCATATACAAATGTCTTCTTCTGTTTAACCTTTCGTTATTTAATTATGTTTATTTAAGATTAATTGTTTCGATTAAAGCTTTGGGTGACATCGGACAACAACGTCTGAGGTCACTGGCGTGTGGCACTACCGACAATAAGTCGGGGGTGTTACAATTATGGTATCAGAGCAATGGTTTTAAAATTCTTGGCCTATTATTAGGTTAGAGAATTTTCGAAAATTAATTTCGAAACTATTTTCAACCTATCTTCTATTTTGAAATAAATTTCGAGAGTTTTAATGTTAAATTTAAAAGTTTTAATTATTTCTTGGAATTTAATTTAAACTAATGTTTTAGCTATTTGAACTTCAAAAGCTATTTATAACTGGTTTATAAAATGTCGTGATTAAATTAAGTTTATGATTGTAACCTTAAAAGTGCAATTTTTTTTTTCTTAGTAAGAGTTTTGTAATAATCATATCACTAGTTTGAGGAACTAACTTTATAAATAACTATTTTTATTTATAAGGTTTAAAGATATAATGTATGAAGTTGAAAATATAAGATTTAAGAGATTTTTCAAACTTCTGCAAGATTCAAGTTGTTACTTATTCCTTAGAGCCATTCTTAGGAATATCATTTCTCCTTAGATAGAATGTCATTCAAAGGTTGACATTTCTCCTAGAGTTCCTTTCAAGTAAGTCAGAGAAGAAGTCGTTTCGGCGGTTAGTGGTGGTGGGCCAGTCAGACTAATATAGAGTTATTAGTTTGGACCTTTATAAATCGTATCATAACGTAATTGACTCAGTGTCAAGTACCAGTTGGAAAGGTTCTAAACAAACGTTATGGTTCATCAACATACGATGGACACCCAATTCACCGACCGAGAAGCTAACGAAAGTCCTAGCAACGATTCTCGAATTCGGCTGAGAAGTGCTACTCCACAAGGGGAAGACGCGGGATCAGGATCACGTAGTAGTGACCCGACCCTGCGACAGGATGTTCATCAGGGACAAGTGGACCCCCAAGCTGCAAGGGAATTTCCACCTCCTGCCCCAATTGTGCTAAATGCGACGACCATTGGGCAGATTGTGGGGCTAGTGGTCGAAGTATTAACGGCCCAGATGAAACCGCAAGTCCAAGAGGCCCCCATATCTCAAGTCGCAGCTAGTGTGGAGGCACAGATTAAGACAAGGAATGGGCAACATAATCGCAGGGTTGGCTTGTTCAAGCGGCCAACGTCGCCCACCAAGTTCAAGAAGTCTGGTCATGCTAAGACCAAGACAACTCCGTCCGATTCCACAAAAAACTCAGGCTGGAATAGCGGCGGGATTCAATGCCACAACTGTGGTGAAGTTGGGCACAAACGTTTTAGCTGTCAAAAGGAAAAACGAGTATGTTACAAATGTGGGAGGGAAGGCCACGTGAAGGCATATTGTAAGAAGAAGGACCTTAGGCCAACACAAGGATATCAGGCCTCAAAACTTGGCAGTGGACAGAACCCACGTGCATAAGTATCTGTTCCGAGGCAGTCTATTGCTCGTGAAAAAGGCAAGGCGCCTATGGAATTCTCGAGTCAAGAGCAACGACTCTTTGTGATACGTCACCCCGATGGGAGGGAAGCTTTGTACAAGTGGTAGTATTTTGTAAGACTTTTTAGAATAAGGAGCGTTGACTTATGTCGATAGTCTCCATAGTTTAGTAATTTGTCTATTCGACTTTCTATCAGTTGCTTTATGTAATGTTTCGAATAATAAAGAAGTGTTTCCTTGTTTCGGAAATTTCTAAATTCGTTACTATTGCAAATTGTTCGTTCATACGAGACTCCGTGAGTGCCAAAAACAGTTATGTCACGTGTGGATAAGGGCTGTCAGGACTCACACAGGAGGGGTAACGTATGGAACCGAGGTGTTCGTTCCCTACATGGTTAACACCAGGGGCAACTCCATTACTGAATTGCTAGATCCATCCTTAGGGGAATCTCTCTTTATTCTTGGGGTAATGTCACATCAGTATGACATTAATTACTCCCTTTGTTGAGCGGACGAGCGTTATCTCTTGATTTGAGTTTTTACCAAATTTTTTTTTTGGGTATAGGAAACAAATATATGTGGTTAATGCTCTATGGGATTAAGAAATTTGTTCTTCTCATATGGGTACCCTAAACATTTGTTCTGGTCAAAGCACATAGGAATGAACTACATGAAGATTAGAATGCCTAGTTATGAGGTCATGCTGTAGGCATTGATATGGATAGATTGTTGAGAAAGGAATGATTGTATAAGAGGGATAGTTCATAGGGAACTCATTTCCTCTATTACGACCTTGAGTAAGACTTTAGAGTCCAGGATTATGATTATGAGATTTATAAGTGGGTACGACCAGTGTAGGACCTATGGTTACAACTTTTTGAAAAGCCTAGTGTACAAAGTCATAGGTATTATTTTGGAATATCTATTCGAAGTTTCGTTTTGAGGTTCTATAAGGAAATGGTATGATTAAGTCTTGGATGGATAATAGACTGTGTGAAGAGTATAAGGATCTTAAGTTGGAGATAAGTTATTTGAGCCAGTTAAACAAACCTTTGGGATGTGAGTCGGGAAAAGGGCGGCTGAGCCAAACCTAAGTGGACCAAATGATTGAAATTGGTAGGTTGTACGATCAGGGAATAAGGAGTTATGATACTTGTAAGCTTGTAAGGTTTGATATTTGGATTTTATATGAATTTGTCAGTTAGAAGGCTTATGGTGCAATTCTTGGAGAAGACTAAGTTGTGAAGTTATTGTGTTAGAAGGAGGCCACTTAATTGGAAAGATTACAGTTTGAGGATGGATTATGTTGATGATTCCGATAAATTAAAGGATTTAGTGGAGAGAATTGTCTACGTGCGCCTAAGGAGTAAGGTAGCAAGCGTTAATCGTATAAAGCTATTAAAGGATTCTGATAGAAGTGACTGATACGGTTGGTAATGAATCAATTATCAGGATGATACCTTAAGGAAATAGGAGTAATATCTCAAGGGATTTTGGTTATGGAAGTTGTAAGTGAGAATGTTCATTGTGGACCAGAGGATTAGACTTTCGGAAAGGCTAAGGGTGTGAAGTCATGTGTATTGTCTTGGAAGATTTATTTGAGGTTTCATTATGAGGTTTTCTTAAGAAACGACATAAGGATTAGCGTAGAGTGATTAATGTCTGTTAAGGCGATTTGATGTCACATTTAGGAAAATGACATGAGTAGCAGCAATTGTGCTAGTTGAGTTATCACGATCTTGTTTTGAGTAAACTAGAGGTTTTGAGTTGGAAGTGAGCTTAGGGCCAAACTTATTTGGGCCAAGGAGCTGAATCAGTGAATTATATCTTCAAGGGATATAGAGATATGATATCTGGAGATTTACAAGGTCTGATATGTGGATTGTTAGAGAGTGTGACGTCTATAAGGCAGTCGATATAGCACTTTTTGGGAATTAAGTTGTGATCGATAGTTTTGGGAGAAAGCCCACTTGAAATTGAAAGGTTATGGTGTAAGGCCTAGTTATTCGGAAGATATCGATAAACAAAAGGATGTAGCATGGGGAATTGTCGTATGTGCATTTAAGGAGTAAAGTAATATATGTTACTCGTATATAGCCATTGAAGGATTTAGGACGTGAAGTAATTGATTTTGAAGGCAAGGTATTGTTCACCCATATGGTATTTTGAGTAAATAGAGTTGAGGAACCTTAAAGGTTTAAGTTAGAGATTGAATAAGAAATACGTTAAGTTAATTTTGGATAAATGGTAAATATCCGTAAAGCAAAAGAGTGCTCGATTTGGGATAATAAATCGCATGAGGACAACTGATTTCTTAAGGATTTTTGGGTGAATAGCAAACTCGATCGGTAAAAGTTGTTACGGCTTTGAAGGTCAATCGTGTGGCATAAAGTAAGTAGGTAGATGATATCAAGTGGACTTGAGGAAAAGGTGATCCACGTTTATTAAGGTGATCGTATGACACATTTGGGTAAGACGAGAGTATAATCCTATGGAGAGGATTAGTAAATCATGTTGAGGTAATCGGACATAGGCTGTGGTGTGAGTAATTGTGGGACCACAGGAGTGAAGATTTTGAGTTAAAGATATGGCACAAGGGCCAAATGCGAGTAAGGAAACCAATGTAATAGCTGAGTCGTGAATATGAGGAGTAAGGTCTATATGACAAGAGAGGTACTAAGCTGAGGTATAGTGGCATTCTATGTATGTACTTGATGATTGGATTGTCAAAAGGAAGTTAGTAAAAATATGTTGTATTCTTCTAATTAAGGAAATCAAGGTCTTTAGGAAGAATAAGTCATAACAATGAGGTTATATTGGAGATTGTATTGGATACTCTGAGCGAGACAATGGTAATCTTGTGAATGATCAACATCTGTTCTAGCAAGAGTAAGGAATGTAGGCAGTATGTTGTAAGTGGAATCAAGATCGAGTAAGTAGTTCGATTTTGGGATACAGGTTTCGAAAACCAAATTTATTCAAGGATATCGACTTAAGGAAGATAAGGTGCATACTTTGAGGAAAGTTTAGAGAAAGTGAAAGAGAAATATGTATAATCTCATGCTTAAGGTATAGCGAGACTAGTGCGATGATTTTAGGAGACAATTATCCTAAGATAATTATGACCTTGAGGATGGTCATGAGTTAGTACAAGAATAGTACGTGGAAGTAGGCTATGCGAGATAGTAGCATGGATGGGGAAACATATCGTTTTCCAGGAGCTAGTACAAGAATGAGATGATTAAGGATACTAAGATCAGGTAAGGAGATTATGGAAGAACCGATCCCTTTAGCTTAGCGATGCTAGTTCGGGGTCAAAACTCTTTTAAGAGGGTAGTATTGTGATAACCCTTATATTTCATAGGGGTAATGTGTTGGAATGCATGTCTGGTGAAAGCAAGTGTTAGAATTCTTTTGAGGGTGAAGGGTCTTAATTATGGTTAACCTGACGTTAATTGTAATTTGAACCAACTTATGGATCTTAACCTAGAAATGCCTGAACCAATTTACAAAGTGTGAAGTGGGTTAGACATGGTTAAACTTATACGATTGGATAGCTTAGATTGAGGTCGCTTCTCTGAGCTGTTATCGGCCAAATTTCGGGGTCGAAACTTCTTTTTAGGGTGAAGTGATGTAATACCCCTCATTTTTAGTAAGGGTATTTGGGTAATTTCCCAAACCCTCGTCAATTATTCGGGACGCGTTAGGCGAAGTTCGGAATTTCTGAAGCTCGTGTTCGATCTCTGTATTATTTCCCTGAGAGGTATAAAATACATTCGACGTATTTTCGAGGTTTAGAATATTTATTTGGGTACAAATATATTATTACCGGGGTTTAGAACCCATGCCCATACCTTCTCCCGAGAAAAAAGGCGCAAAAAGGGAATTTCCGCGACCGCGGCAGAGCCGCCGTGATCGCGGAATAATCGTGCACTGAGGAGCTGGGCTTGAATTTTCCGCGACCGCGGCAAAACCCACCGCGACCGCGGCAAAACCCACCGCGACCGCGGAAATGTGCAGAGTGCACAGTCAGGCATGCGAGCCACGCGTTCGTCATCGCCGTCGATCTCTCGTTCCACCGTTGATCTTGTCGGGGCTGGCTCTCCTCCTTGGCTATAAATAGAGGCCGAAATGGAGGGTTTTGAGCACCCAGATCTGAGATCTCCCCTCTCACTTTCGTTTCCATAGTCGTCGGAGCTTCGAGCTCTCGCCGGAATTCTTGAGGAGTCGTCGGAGCCCTCGACGGAGGTGGTGGTGGCCAAGGAGCAGTGCATTGGAGGCGCAAGGTGCCTAGGAGTGGAAGCCGTCGCGAATCGAGCCCTTTCGAGTCGTCGCCGGTGAGTTTTTATCATTTTGGGTCGCCGGAGTTCTTAGCCGCGATCGCGGCTATGAACTACCGCGACCGCGGCAGTGACAATGTCGGCCGCGTCCGCGGCCGCTGTCACCAGTGCTCGCGGACATTCGTCCTCGACGACCGCGACCGCGGTAGTGCCTGCCGCGACCACGGATTGCTTTAGCAATCGCGATCGTGGCCTTAGGCGATCCGGTCTCGGTCGGGACTTCCATTCTTTAGATTTCGTTCGTCATTCTTTAGATTCGTATAGTTTATTATCGAATCTAACCTAGGGTTTCGTTATGGGTCATTCCGTAGGAATCTGTAATCCGAGTTCTGTTCCCGTTCCGGACCCAGAAACCCATCTTCGTCAATCGTTCGTCTAGTCTAAGGCAAGTGGCGATTCACTCTTGCTTATCATTCCATATTTCCATTAATTATCAATTGTTTAATTGTTAATTATATTGGGATGAATATTGTTTTCGTTTGGGAACAGATTCTATAAAGGATACGATTAAAATATGATATTATAATAGGTTGTATATATTGCTAGAAACAACGCTGATGGCATTGATGTGGATTATTATGTAGCTTTAACTGTTTAGTTAGAACGAGTATTCGTAGGAACGCTATGTACCTTGCGAGGTGATAGGTGTTATTTCATACACCTTTACTAGCAGTTATTAGCATGACTGAGAGGAGTTTATTAGTAGTTTTAAGGCTAAGTCTGCAGTCCCGACAATGTGGAAAGAAGTGAAGATATCCCAGGATTTGCAGCTTAGATGGAGATGATGAGGATGGAGATGGATCAACTGGAGCATACTTGGAGAAGACTACCAATAGTTGGTAGTAATGAAGAGCAGCAGAAGAGAGGAAAAGAAGCTGAAGGAGAGAGTGAGCGAGTTCACCGCCCCGCGGCAATCCTCACCGCGACCCGGCGGTGACTCCCAGAGAAGCTTGAAGCCCCGCGGTGGATCTCACCGCCCCGCGGTGGCCGTGTTAAATGCCGCGCGCCCATAGACATTTATTTCCTTTTATTTCGTTCAGACTTTGTTATTTTATTATTCTGTTTCCTTTATTGTTTACATTAGTTTAACCTAGTTTTCTTAAGACTATTTAAGCCTTCTTTCTAGGTTAAGAGGTAGGACAACTTCGCTTTACATCAGACGTTATTTTTCCCTTAGTTTTCATTCTCGTTTGAATGGAGAACTAACTTCCCTTTGTTCTACTAGACGATTGAAGCAATACAGTTGATGTGTTTGTGAGATTTCTATTCCTTGTTCTTATCCTTATAAATGTTGGTTTGATTCTCTTGGTTATATTGATTATTGATTTCTTGTTGTTCTTCTTAGCCTGATCAACTAGGTTGAATACTTTTTATCAATTGCTAGGATTGCATATAGGGGTTCCGAGTGCACATCTAGTGGCATACACGATTGTGCGTATAGGGGTCCCGAGCGTACAATCATGAGTGAGAATCAGTTGCATGTTAAGTAGTAAGGTGTATTTCTATTTGCATGTATCCTATATCCTTGTGTGTATTGCTATTGCTTTGTTGGTGGTAAAGTATACCGACAACTGTGAGAATCGGTGGTGCTTTATCATTGGCATAGTAATAAGTCTATCGACAACTGTGAGAATTGATAGTGCTTAAGATCAGGGTGGGAACAACTATAAGGATAGTAAAAGAACTTGGATTGAATAGATTTCTGTGATCAAATTATATCTCTGTATTGTGGATCTCGCTCTAGTAGGACTACTTTCCCCATTATATTTTCTCTACTCAACCAAACTTGTTTGCTTTGCTTGCTTTGTTCTTTCTTGATAACTAAACCCCCCTTGGTTGTTACTTGTCATTCACGATTTCATACTGCATCAGATCTTCCCTGTGGGTTCGACCCTTGCTTGCTTACTATACATCTGTTTAGTAGGTGATAGGCGTTGTCGTGACACCTAAACAAAATAATCCTAACAAACCTAAACAAGTAGTAGAGGCAAGCAAGGGTCGATCCCACATGGAGGAAGTAATCAATCTATGTGTTTATAAGCATACAAGGTAACAAGGGGGTTTTGATTATCAAACACAGAGCAGAGTAAACAGGTTTAGTTGACTTGAGAATATGAATGGGGAAAGTAGTTCCACTAGAACGAGATCCACAATACAGAGATATAAGTTGATCACTGAAATCTATTCAATCCAAGTTCTTTTAATATTCTTATGGTTGTTCCCATCCTGATCTTAAGCACTATCGATTCTCACAGTTGTCGATAGACTTATCACTATGCCAATGGTAAAGTACCTCCGATTCTCACAGTTGTCGGTATACTTTACCACTAACAAAGCAATAGCAATGCACACAAGGATATAGGATACATGCAAATAGAAAGACGTATTAATACTCGCATGCAACTGACTCTCACTCACAATTGTACGCTCGGAACCCCTATACGCACAATTGTGTTTGCTACTAGATATGCACTCGGAACCCCTATATGCAAATCCTAGCAATTGATAAATATTACTCAACCTAGCTGGCCAGACTATGAAGAACAATGATAAATCAATAATCAATATAACCAAGAGAATCAAACCAACACACATAAGAATAAGAACAAGGAATATAAATCTCACAACCGAATCAACTGTATTGCTTCAAACGTCTAGCAGAACAAAGGTGTTTAGCTCTCTATGGGTTGAAACCCTAGAGGCAGAATGAAAACGAATCCCCTATCTAAGACCTGGAAAAGATCTTAAATAGGCTTTTGAAAATAAAGTTAACCTAATGCAAAATAACAAAGGAAATAAAATAATAGAAAATAAGGAAATCCGAAATAGCAAAAATAAGGAAATAAAGTCTTCTGGCCACGAGGCGCTACGTGCCCACCGTGGGGCGTCAGTCTTCTCTGAGATCTACCGCCGGGTCGCGGTGGCTTCTGGCGCGGGGCGTCAAGTTACACCGCGGGGCGGCGGTGCCTTTTTCAGCTTCTGCGACACTTTAGTAAAAATGCCATAACTTTTGATTCCCAACTCGGATTGCGCTCATATTTTGAGGACGTGCAGTAGACTTCAAGATCTAACTCCTCGAATTTCACTTCATTTGGACATCTGAGTAGAGAGAACGAACCATTTGAATTCAGCACATTGTTCTTCTACTCTTCAATACACTTCAAACCTCTATAAATCCCATGATTTCTTCACTTCTCCACTCTAACTCCATAATCTCCAATTGTGCATAAAATCCAACCAAATGGCGCCTCAAACCTGGTAATAACCCTTAGATATGTGCTACAAAATAGCACTCATCAAATCCCCCATGCTTAAACCTTGCTCGTCCTCGAGTAAGCTAAAGTAAACCTACTCCTTCAATCAATCCCCAAGGCTTCAGGAAGCATAGAAAACTCAACCTCCAAGAATCATACCCAACAATAAACTCCAGGCAGCCAATACAAATAAGCTCAGCAGAATACTACAACACAACTCAATAAATCTCAACACCCCACACAATCAAGCCAAAATGAAAGCAAAGTACTTCCCCCAAGCTTATCCCAAACACCATAGAGTGAATATAATCTAATCCTATCTCCTATCTATCTTCTTATCTCTCTAGAGTGACATACCCGAATCCTCCTTATATCACCTCTTCTTATGTCACCACGCCAGGAAAAATGAGGATTCCTAAAATCACTCTTCTTCTTTTTCGCTCATTTTGCCAAGGCGCCCTTTTGGGTTTTCACCAAGCCACTCATTTCATTTTACAATAGATGTACTCACATAAGCTCACGTCACTCTTGACCTCATATTACCCCAGCCTAATGCTGGTCCAAGCCACCTGCTTATTACCTAGGCTGCTGCTAACAGGTTTTGGTCGTGTAAAAACTGCTATGCAAAATATCCAAACAAACCCTAAACCGTAGTCCTAGGTAAGTAAAGGTCGAACCCACAGGGAGGCGAATTCTGTCTATGTATGCAAATTATGTGTCAAAGCAAAGTAACCAAAGGGGGGTTTTGTTTGTTTTGTAAGTTCTAAACATGCAAAGGTAAACAAGCGAAAGAGTTGTGAAATCAGTGATGGGAAAAGCACTTAGTCAAACAACATCCACTATTCGTATGACAAGTTGATCCTAGATACTCATTCAAAATCTCATGCAATGGAAATTCCAATTCCTTTTCAGATATAACTAATAGCACAACCAGATACTATTAGCACTAACTAATTAAACAACCCTGAAACTATCAAGATTCAGTTTAACAGCAGCGCTACGGATAGGAATATAGTTGGATACAATTCTAGCATAAAACAACCAGCTTTTATCCTAGAATGTAAATCAGTTCTCTTCTGCATAAGACTAGCACAACCAGTTACTAGTAACAATCTAAATCTAGCAATAGATCAATAACGACAAACCCTAGTTGCGTCCAAGATAGAGATTATCAATATCAATCATAAGCAAACAAGCAAGAGAATAGATAAAAACTATGCAATAGATTAAGAACGAGAGTCTCACAACTGAATCAAAACGAAAGCTTCAGCGTCTGACTAAGCCAGGGAGGCTTAGTTCTTCATAGTAAGGTACGTAGAAAGAAATTAGGGTTCGAGAGATGACAAGGGAGGCTTAGCTCCCTTCTAACCCTTAAATACTAAAAAGAAATAAAATCTGAAATTAACCTAAAACGAAATAATAAAACATAAATAAAATAATCCAATTAAAACATAAAAGGAAATCGTGACTCGGCGGGCTTCAGACACGACGGCAGGCTGGCATACTCCACGGCGGGCGCCGTAATCGCGGAGGGCGCCGCATTTCCACGGCGGGCGCCGTGACAATGTCGTAGCAAAGGCTCCTGGATGGGAATTGGCGGCGGGCGCCGCAATGTGCACGGCGGGCGCCGTCGCTGTTCTTCGGTTCAACTCATGCGACACTTCCGTAGAAATGCCATAACTTTTGATTACCAACTCGGATTGCGCTCATATTTTGAGGACTTGCAGTAGACTTCAAGATCTAACTCCTCGAATTGGAATCACTCCATTTGGACATCTTAGTAGAGAGAACGAACCAATTGAATTCAGCCTATTGTTCTTCTACTCTTCATTGCACTCCCTTGGCGTCTACTACTAGTGGCTTCCTCCTCAGTGTCTCATATGATCTCCAAAACCGCTCAAACACCTCCAAAAATACCAACTTTGCCCCCAAATCGTCGCGGCTGTTGGCGCGGCCAGGCGGCAGCCAGCCCATGTCTTGGTCGTCGGTGCGGCGGTCGGCGCGGGGAGGTGGCAACCAATCCGAGTCACGGGGGTCTAGCTGGCGCCGGGGCTGGCCGCGGGTGCGATCGGAGCTGCCCAAGGGCCGTCGGTCGTGTTGGTGTCGGCTAGTGTGGCCATTGCTACGGAGGCTAGCGCGGGGAGGTGGCAGCCAATGTGGGTCACGACGGTCAAACGGCTGCCGGGGTTGGCCCCGGGCGCGGTCATACCCCCGTGGGTACTCATTCGCCCAAGCCTCATCGTCATGGATCCCGGAATACCCTCCAAATGAGTCATCCTCTTTATAACCGCCAAAGGACCCCATGTCTAACTCGGAGAAAGTAGGATCATAGTGGCCGAAGACCGTGTGGGCGGCTGCGGGTCTAGGGGCGGCGCTGAAATAAGGATCTCCATACAACGGCATGGGATCACGAGCATGGATTGGTCGGCGTCGGCCCGGCAGCGGCTGCGTGTGGTAAGGCCAATAAGGCTCTTCCATGGGACTCCACCTAACACAAGCAATAGGCTAAGCAAGTAAAAAGTCCAAGGCAATCAAAGCAATGCATACTTAAGGACAAAGCAATAGGCAACAATGAATGCTCAAGGAAAAGGTCAAGCTATGCCTAGGACAAGCAAGGGGCAATTCACCTAAGGCACGCAACAAGTAAACACACAAGCCGAAGACAACAAACACAAGCAACGGGGGTCTAGGAAAATGCGTGTGACTTGAGTACCAAGGCGGACCACAACACTTCGAACCTCAGCCCAATGGAAGACCTTAGGCTAGTTCAAGGGAATGCCGAAAAAGGCCAAAGGTGACAAGTGTGAGCAAGAGGGCAATCGGCCACTCTATGGGCTCAAGTGTAGGTGGGAAATTTTGGCAAGTCTCCTAGAAGAAGATGGAGAGATGGGCTTAGTGGCCCATGGCACCTAGTGAGGGTGAGAGAGCCCACCAAGGAAGTGGCCCAACCGAACAAAGGAAAAGAATAGTGGGCCTTGTCTTGAAAGAACTTTCTTTGTTTTGGTGTTGTAAATATATATTTATTTATTTTTGAACACCGAATTCTGTTTTTTTTTTTTTTGTAATTTGGACCTTTGCCTTTTGTTGGTCTCTTTTGAATGGGCTTTTGTTAAACAAGACAAGAGCAAAGTCCACTAGGAAGTTTATGAAAAGAGAGGGGTGTGGGCCACCAAATTTGTGTATGAGAAGCCACTAGGGCTGGCACTATGGGTGTTAGAAGACAAGTCCCCTTTTTGGGTGTGGGACAAGATGAAGAAGAGGGAAAAGAAGTTTGGAGGTTTGCCACTAATAGCCCCCCCTTTTGGAATCCCACAAGAAATAGCTTTCAAATACTCTATCCCACACAAGTCAGCCCAAGGTCAAGTTTGGCACTTACTTAAACTACCTAAGACATCCAAAAGGAGCTAGGAGGAAAGCAAGTGAGTCCTTTGCCACAAATACTTCAAGTCACATGCACAAGCTAAGGGTTCAAATTAAACAAACAAGGAGGAAGGGTGAGGGCCGGCCATGGCAGATGGTGGTGGTGGCTGTAGGGTGGTGGTGGTGGCAGCAAGGTGGCGGCGTGGTGGTCCGGTCGCCGGAAAGTGATTTTTTTGGTGTTTTTGGGGCTGTTTTTGGAAGGGGAGTAAAGTCCAACTAAACTAAACACTAAGCTATCATGGAAACAAGAAAAAAAAAAGGCATGAAACTTGAAAAAACTGAGCAAGAAAACAGAACACAAAGACATGAAGAACAAGAAAAAAATTTAAGCTAACAAGAGAGAGTCTAGGCCTAGCACATGCTCAACATGAAGACAACAAGGAATTTCGTATAAGCTATGAAACTAAGCATGAAAAATCTGAACTTGAAGAAGGAGAAAGGAAACTTAGCTTGGCTTTGGCTCTTGATACCAATTGATGAGAATCAAACCCCCTAAGGAGTTCTTCTTCCCAAGAGTAGCTCGATCGTGCCTAGCTAGGGCTTCTTCTCCTTCCTTCTTGGCTCCAAGTGGCTTCAAGGTGTTCTTGATGGAAGATGGACGAAGAGAGCTTGAGACAAAGGAGGGCCAAGGTTTTGAGTTGATAGAAGATAGTGGCTGCCTAGGGGAGTTAATAATCTACCTTAGGCTTTGGCCACTCTTTAATTCTTCAACTAGGGGAAAAGGAAGGCATTACAAGTGTTTAAATAGTCATGGCATCAAGCCAACAAAGAAAGCTTCTAATGGGCCTTAGTGAGTTGAAGCCCATGTGCAAATGGCTATTCACACTCACTAAGGCAAGACTAGGCTAATAAAACTAAATGACTAATAATACAAAGAGGATAAAAGCCATAAGGCTTGGATATAAACGGGCGCATAGATGCCTTGGAATCGAAGCATTGTCGATGCTTGAGTGTCGTGGCATTGATGCACCGGCATCTTGGTTGTCATGTACCGGGACTCATCACTTTCCCTTCCAAAACACAAACCCCCATTTTACACCCCCTTTCGAGACCTCCATTGAACCTTTTCCTAAAGCTTCTTGATAGAGATTAATTAATGGACCACTCGACAAACAACGACACACAACGAAGGTAGAAATTCGTCTTCTATTACTTCGTTTTTACTTTTAATGGTTTCAATTTTGCAATTTGCTTGAAAACAACTTGAATTTGCGTGAATAAATATAATTTGGGGTTCTTAGTCAAGTTGAAAAATCAACAACTTGTAATGAACCATTGTACGTGGGTGAAAAAAATGCATTTAATGTATGTTTTTATGATTCAAAGGTATTGAATCTGATTTGTTGTACAAACTTGGGATTTTCCCATATTCAAAATATTATAGGGTTTATTTGAAGGTAAATAGATTATACGAATGATTGGGTTCATGTCTTAAGTATGAATGTTCATATATAATCCACTCAGGTTCATATTTAGTCATTTGAAAATATTCATGTTTGTTTTCATATTTTGGGTATCATAGAAAAAACTTAGGGTTCATGTATTATATGTGATGTTCATATATAGTATTGTAAGGTTCATATTTAGTCTTTTGAAAAATGTTCATGTTCCTAGTTCATGTTTTGTGCACCATAGTAAAGACTAGTGGTTCATGTGTTACATGTCCAAACATTTGATTTTGTCAAAGGCTATTAGCTCAAATGCAAGAGCAGTGTGTCGGTACACATGGTCAACGTGGGTTCGAATTTCCCATAGGCTACATATTGTGATTGTTAAAGTCTCAGTTCAAGTCGGGTTCAAGTATATCATGTTCATGTTCACATATATTTCCTTAAAGTTCATATTTATTTTCATACTTGGGGGACAATAGAAATATAAGAGTTCATATCTAATATGTCAATGTTCATAAATAATCATCTAAGGTTCACACTTATATTTATGAAAATTTCATCTTTTTCCATACTTTGTGCACCATATATATAAATAAACAAATGGTTCATATTTTATATTTCAAGGTTCATATATAATCGTATCAGGTTCATATCTAATAACATTAATGTTCATATTAAGCCAATGTGTTTCATTTCATTTTTTTGCTTTTATCATAACTTTCTCGTGTTTTTCATGTCAAAATGTCTAAGAAATGTAAAAACAAACTGAATTATACACTCTAGAGCGCATTCATTCATGTCTAACCCATAACAGTTCTATCAGACATTTCATCGAACACCTTGTGTGCTTCTCTCAAAACACAAAAGCAAAAAAACAAAAGTTGAGAAATAACAAAACGAAAAAATCATATTAATTAGTCAAAAATAAGATTATACCTCAATATTAGTATGAAACCCAAAGTCAACAACGAAATCGCATTTAAAAACGAAAATCCACAGCGAAAATTAAACAAAAAGTGTTGAAGATTTTTTTTTCAATTGAAAGTGACAAGAATAATATATACCCAAATCCATGAACAAAAACGATAAATCAATGAAGACGGATGTTACAATAAAGGAGTAGACGAGGATGAAACAAAGAGATGATCAAATAAATAAAAGAAAGTTAGAGAAATTTACAAACTTGGAGTCTCTACTTGTGAAAAAATTCACGAGATGTGAAAAGAAGTGTAGAAGAAAAAATGGTCTAAAACAGTGCGAAATATTAAAAATACCCCTATTTATTTATGAAGAGTGACAAAAGGGTTGTTTAATGAATCTAATCCTACTGCTATAATAGCTTCGTACTTGGCACCCTAATTTCTATCTGATCCCTAATCAAGTTATTAATGTATAATCTTTAATAGTCATATAATAAATATGATAGCCTATTTATACTCATTGAATATCCGCAGTGAATTGATATTTGTCAATAATTATTGTTGTCCCAACATTGATTAACATTTCATACTCTAGATGTCTTTTGTAGACTTGAGTACCATGTTTAAAAACTGAAAAATTAGTCTAAAATATTTGTACTAGATTATTTATATATTAACTAAAAACCAAAGAATTTATCCAAATACATTTACATACTTGGAACCAATGGCATTGAAACAACGTACAAGGGCATGGAACAATTACAGCACAATTAGTATATTTACTTAATCCAAATTTTTAATAACTATATTTAAATTTTTTAAAAGGGATTAAAATATCTTACAAGACAATGATTCTTAACGGAAATCAATAATAGAAAGACAACTAATTTTGTTAAAATTATTTCTACAATCAATATGAAGTATTTATTAAAATAATTAATTGTCTTATGACAATCAATATCTATAAGGCAACACATTTTTCCGAAGGAAGTATTTATTAAAAGTAATAGTATTATATATTGATAATTTCGTGGATAATTTTTACAATCAATGCAAAAACATCGATCCGTCAAAGAATAAAAAATAGAGAAAGAAAAAGAAGAGGGCAAAAGAAAAAGCAAACAGAGAGTGCAGCAATAACACAACAAGAATTACACAAAAGACGTTGCAAAATTTAATAATTTCAAGATAATTTAATATCTCAGTCAGACAAAACAATCTTCATAATCGCCACTAGCTACGAAGTTTATTTTAGTATGTAAAAACACACCCAAAAATATTTACTTGTTTTTTTCTAAAACTAACAAAATGAACATAGTCTACTATATATATACTGAAACAGAATCTCATTATGTTATGGATCACACCCATATATAATGAAAAATGCAACATGTCATTTACTTAGAATTTCACTTTTTTATATTTAAAGCTAGATAGAAAAGATTTATATCATAAATCTAAACTAATTCATAATTGAGATACAAATCAATCTCAAACTCTCTACATCCTAGACCCTAATATATATACATTTAAATAAATTTTAAGATTTTTTCTTTTGTAGAACGAGGGTGGAGACTTTTGATGGGGAACAGGGCCCCGAGGGGTTGAGGACAAGGACTAGGAAATAAGGGGGTAAACTGCGATATGGACGGTGATGGAACTCCTTCTCTTGAATCCGCTCTCTTACCATCCCTAACTAAAGTAAAAGTAATTAATGTCACTTGGCATCACCACGTTAAGCCAAGTCATTTTCATTACAATTGTTTTTCCAATGCGTCACTTGTCATTATCTGATTTTATAATTTATAATTTTGAATAGATTTTATTCTAATTGTGTAATTATATTTGTCATAATCTTACTTGTATGTTTAGTATATATATATGACACTAGAAATCATGCTCGTGCTATGCACGGGAAAAGAAAAGAAATAATATCAATAAATTTATAAGTATGTAATATTAGAATTCAATTGAATAAATTGTAATAGTATTTATATTGCTTTTAAAAAAATTCTCAATGTAGTTTTGAGTTTACTTGTTGAAATTAGCAATTTCATAAGTGATTTGAATTGGAATTAGTTTGGGATTTTTTTTGATTTTTTACTTTGTATAAAATGAAGTGTATAAAATTTTCATATCTGATTCATTTCGATGTAGTATCACCCAAAACTCAAGTTGTTGGTAGAGATAAACTTCATCAAGATGAAATGTTACTATATATAATTTGTTAATATTGACATAATTATTATAAAATAATTTATGAATACAAGTTTTGAAGATGAAGATTGTCGAGATGAATTAAATAATTATTATGCAATTCAACTTAAAAATTTAACAAATGGCTAATATGTCTAGGATTGTCCATTCTTTTAGAGGACTTGGTTCGGCTACATAACGAAACCTCAATAATTACATCAAGTCTTTATTCCTACATGACGGAAAAGTTATATAAATTGTCTTAGTCATCACCAATCTTTATAAAAGACTGGTCAGATTCGATTAGTTTAAATTTAAATGCAAATATAATTGTTTAAACTTAATTCGCACCTCATATAAAATTGGGTAAGTCATTTCAAGTGTAACTATTGCATATTCATGTTTTATGGTTCATGAAGTGACTCTTAAAGCATATTAGAATGTTATACATAAATGTTACTATTTTATTTATACTTAAAAAGTCGTATTTGCCAAAATGAGTAAGATTACCATTGATAATTTTATAAAAAATGAAAGGATTGTCAAAGGTTATAGGGATATAAATGAATTGCAAAAATGCTAATGATTTGATGAATATGCTACAAAACATACCTCGTATCGATATAGCTCAAAATCTTCTTAGAAAATCATGACTCAATATTAATTTAAAATATTAATATTGCAAAATAATGTAAGATATATATTGTCACTTAATGTCAAATGATTTCGACTCATTACTTAAAACTCTATAAACTTCTTTTATGATAAAAAATATAATCCAAGGTTTTTTCCCAATAATAATCATCAAAAATATTATTTTGTATTAGTATTTATAAATTTCTTATTAACTATAATTTTCTATATTTATATCTAAATGTTAAATAGTTGTTTAAGTACATGAGGTAATCTCTACAAACAACTATTAAAAGATAGGTTTTATATTCCTCCACATATAGACTTTTTCCTAGGCTCACTAAATTATCAAATAGAGTTAAGGAAAAGTAATTGAGAGTACGTGAGTTTGCATGTATTTTGTTAGATAAATGTCCAGAGTTATATAAAAATTAAATAATTACATTGGATTTAAAAAATAGAATTGTTTAAACAATGTTGTTGCTTAATCTTTCTTCATTTGACATTTCATTCCTCCACTTTTTTCTTCACATATGTTCAAAATTTGACACAAATATAGTACCTTGTGTTATGAAAACTAATCATTCTTCACCTTTTCATAGACTGATATTTTATTATAAATAACAAGATACTGTAAAAAAATAATCTATTGTCCGTAGACTATTTTAGTAGTGAAATTTCTATTCTATGCATGGATGCTTAATATATGCGCTTGTTTCAATATCATTCATCAAGTAATAGATGTTTGTAAGAATATTATACAATAAAATATTATTAGATATGAATAAAAATAATAATATCGATACTTACAAATGATGATAAATCATGGTCGACATGTCTATTGAAGATTTTGCTTCCTTATAGCAGTGATCACCTCATTGCAAGTTTCTTAACACATATGTTCTTATTTGAACGGAAGATGTATAAATTAGACTTGGCAAAACATGACCCGACCCGACCACCCGACCTGACCCATCTAATATTTTAAGGGTTGAGACTCAATCCGAAAATCAATGGGTCAAGAAAGACCCGAACCCGATGATCCGAATAAATCTGGGTTTGATATGACCCGACCCGTTGGGTTAACCTATCTGACCCAATCATATGTATTATCTCATTTATAATGAATATTATACACATTTTACTAAATAGTGATATAATTTTAATTCGGTTATTATTATTTTTATTATTAAAAATATTATTTTATTAGTAAAAATAATATTTTAATATTAAAAATAATATTTTATTATTAAAATTATGATTTTATTATAAAATTTATTATAAAAAAGCATTAAAAAAACTGACACTTTGGACCCGTTGGGTCGACTTGAACCGGCACTAAACCCGGCAGGACCCAACCCAATCAACCCGTAATTGTTAACGACCCAATTGACTAGAACCCGATTTAACCGGAACCCAGTTAACCAAAACCCAAACTCGACCCGCCCGACCCGATTGCCAGGTCTAGTATAAATGCATTATATAAATAGAGCCACATGGCTCACACCTGTCACTTCTTATTATAATTTGGAATTTGAAGAGGTTTTTTAAGTGGCAGTTTAAAATAATATTAACATTATATCACCTTAATTGGAATGAAAATGTTTTTTATTAATAACTATGGTATTATATCACATTAATTGAGCTTGAACATTTACTTTTGCAAATTATTTGTTATGTAACTGTTTTCTACTTTACATGTATTCGGATTTGGTAACAAATTATATAATTCAAAACAAATACTAATCATTAATATCTACAATTAATTCGTTGAAATGGCCATTTTTTGTATTGCATAGTGATTCAATAGAAGGTAAAAAGGTCGGTCATTTGACTTATGTAATTGAACAATAGTCTTTGATTTGGCATTTTTTGTATTGCAAATGAAGTTAGAGGAATTTTGAATTGTTTTTTTTATTGCACAACCATTTAATAGAAGGTAAAAAGGCCATTTGGCTTATGTAATCGAACAATAGTCTTTGATTTGGCCGTTGATGGAAGATAAATGACTATTTTACTTTCATTTGAATAGGTGCTTATTTATTATATGGACACTAATTCTTAGGAATTTTTTTTATATGTTTATAAAAGATAGATAAAGAGATGGATTATTAATATTATATATATATTATGAATAGATATATGAGTAAATATATACTTTTGATCATAAAAAAATCAGATTAGAATTGATAAATCATAGTTAATATCAACTTAAAATAATTTATTGTCGATTAATATGAGGTTTTTGTGTAATTAATCTTTAACTTTAATTGTAGCTTCATCCATTTAAATTGATTTAATAATAATGATAAGAATTAATAATATGTAGGCTTAATGATGGTGCATTAATTGTCAAAAAATCTACTTTATATGTTTATAGATTGATCGTGTACATTAGAATTTGAAAGATTTAACAAATGGATTGTAATTGAGAAATTGTGTGTTTTGAAGACTAAATAATGAGTTTTTAATTAGACAATAACTTAATTTGAAAGATTTACCAAATGGATTGTAATTGAGAAATTGTGTAATTTGAAGACTAAATAATGAGTTTTTAATTAGACAATAACTTAATTTGAAAGATTTACCAAATAGATTATAATTGAGAAATTGTGTAATTTGAAGACTAAATAATGAGTTTGTAATTGGACAATAACTTTTATAAGGCTAAGTTTTTTGATTGATCATGTACATTAGAATTGAAAGGTTTATAAATGAATTGTAATTGAAAACTTTTTTTAATTAGAAGCTAAATTAATGAGTCATTAATTGGACAAAAGCTATATTTTATATGTAGATAGATACATAGATACATTAATTGGACAAAAGCATTAAAAAAACTGACACTTTGGACCCGTTGGGTCGACTTGAACCGGCACTAAACCCGGCATGACCCAACCCAATCAACCCGTAATTGTTAACGACCCAATTGACTAGAACCCGATTTAACCGGAACCCAGTTAACCAAAACCCAAACTCGACCCGCCCGACCCGATTGTCAGGTCTAGTATAAATGCATTATATAAATAGAGCCACATGGCTCACACCTGTCACTTCTTATTATAATTTGGAATTTGAAGAGGTTTTTTAAGTGGCAGTTTAAAATAATATTAACATTATATCACCTTAATTGGAATGAAAATGTTTTTTATTAATAACTATGGTATTATATCACATTAATTGAGCTTGAACATTTACTTTTGCAAATTATTTGTTATGTAACTGTTTTCTACTTTACATGTATTCGGATTTGGTAACAAATTATATAATTCAAAACAAATACTAATCATTAATATCTACAATTAATTCGTTGAAATGGCCATTTTTTGTATTGCAGAGTGATTCAATAGAAGGTAAAAAGGTCGGTCATTTGACTTATGTAATTGAACAATAGTCTTTGATTTGGCATTTTTTGTATTGCAAATGAAGTTAGAGGAATTTTGAATTGTTTTTTTTATTGCACAACCATTTAATAGAAGGTAAAAAGGCCATTTGGCTTATGTAATCGAACAATAGTCTTTGATTTGGCCGTTGATGGAAGATAAATGACTATTTTACTTTCATTTGAATAGGTGCTTATTTATTATATGGACACTAATTCTTAGGAATTTTTTTTTATATGTTTATAAAAGATAGATAAAGAGATGGATTATTAATATTATATATATATTATGAATAGATATATGAGTAAATATATACTTTTGATCATAAAAAAATCAGATTAGAATTGATAAATCATAGTTAATATCAACTTAAAATAATTTATTGTCGATTAATATGAGGTTTTTGTGTAATTAATCTTTAACTTTAATTGTAGCTTCATCCATTTAAATTGATTTAATAATAATGATAAGAATTAATAATATGTAGGCTTAATGATGGTGCATTAATTGTCAAAAAATCTATTTTATATGTTTATAGATTGATCGTGTACATTAGAATTTGAAAGATTTAACAAATGGATTGTAATTGAGAAATTGTGTGTTTTGAAGACTAAATAATGAGTTTTTAATTAGACAATAACTTAATTTGAAAGATTTACCAAATGGGTTTTTAATTAGACAATAACTTAATTTGAAAGATTTACCAAATGGATTGTAATTGAGAAATTGTGTAATTTGAAGACTAAATAATGAGTTTTTAATTAGACAATAACTTAATTTGAAAGATTTACCAAATAGATTATAATTGAGAAATTGTGTAATTTGAAGACTAAATAATGAGTTTGTAATTGGACAATAACTTTTATAAGGCTAAGTTTTTTGATTGATCATGTACATTAGAATTGAAAGGTTTATAAATGAATTGTAATTGAAAACTTTTTTTAATTAGAAGCTAAATTAATGAGTCATTAATTGGACAAAAGCTATATTTTATATGTAGATAGATACATAGATACATTAATTGGACAAAAGCATTAAAAAAACTGACACTTTGGACCCGTTGGGTCGACTTGAACCGGCACTAAACCCGGCATGACCCAACCCAATCAACCTGTAATTGTTAACGACCCAATTGACTAGAACCCGATTTAACCGGAACCCAGTTAACCAAAACCCAAACTCGACCGCCCGACCCGATTGTCAGGTCTAGTATAAATGCATTATATAAATAGAGCCACATGGCTCACACCTGTCACTTCTTATTATAATTTGGAATTTGAAGAGGTTTTTTAAGTGGCAGTTTAAAATAATATTAACATTATATCACCTTAATTGGAATGAAAATGTTTTTTATTAATAACTATGGTATTATATCACAGTAATTGAGCTTGAACATTTACTTTTGCAAATTATTTGTTATGTAACTGTTTTCTACTTTACATGTATTCGGATTTGGTAACAAATTATATAATTCAAAACAAATACTAATCATTAATATCTACAATTAATTCGTTGAAATGGCCATTTTTTGTATTGCAGAGTGATTCAATAGAAGGTAAAAAGGTCGGTCATTTGACTTATGTAATTGAACAATAGTCTTTGATTTAGCATTTTTTGTATTGCAAGTGAAGTTAGAGGAATTTTGAATTGTTTTTTTTATTGCACAACCATTTAATAGAAGGTAAAAAGGCCATTTGGCTTATGTAATCGAACAATAGTCTTTGATTTGGCCGTTGATGGAAGATAAATGACTATTTTACTTTCATTTGAATAAGTGCTTATTTATTATATGGACACTAATTCTTAGGAATTTTTTTTTATATGTTTATAAAAGATAGATAAAGAGATGGATTATTAATATTATATATATATTATGAATAGATATATGAATAAATATATACTTTTGATCATAAAAAAATCAGATTAGAATTGATAAATCATAGTTAATATCAACTTAAAATAATTTATTGTCGATTAATATGAGGTTTTTGTGTAATTAATCTTTAACTTTAATTGTAGCTTCATCCATTTAAATTGATTTAATAATAATGATAAGAATTAATAATATGTAGGCTTAATGATGGTGCATTAATTGTCAAAAAATCTACTTTATATGTTTATAGATTGATCGTGTACATTAGAATTTGAAAGATTTAACAAATGGATTGTAATTGAGAAATTGTGTATTTTGAAGACTAAATAATGAGTTTTTAATTAGACAATAACTTAATTTGAAAGATTTACCAAATGGATTGTAATTGAGAAATTGTGTAATTTGAAGACTAAATAATGAGTTTTTAATTAGACAATAACTTAATTTGAAAGATTTACCAAATGGATTATAATTGAGAAATTGTGTAATTTGAAGACTAAATAATGAGTTTGTAATTGGACAATAACTTTTATAAGGCTAAGTTTTTTGATTGATCATGTACATTAGAATTGAAAGGTTTATAAATGAATTGTAATTGAAAACTTTTTTTAATTAGAAGCTAAATTAATGAGTCATTAATTGGACAAAAGCTATATTTTATATGTAGATAGATACATAGATACATTAATTGGACAAAAGCATTAAAAAAACTGACACTTTGGACCCGTTGGGTCGACTTGAACCGGCACTAAACCCGGCATGACCCAACCCAATCAACCCGTAATTGTTAACGACCCAATTGACTAGAACCCGATTTAACCGGAACCTAGTTAACCAAAACCCAAACTCGACCCGCCCGACCCGATTGCCAGGTCTAGTATAAATGCATTATATAAATAGAGCCACATGGCTCACACCTGTCACTTCTTATTATAATTTGGAATTTGAAGAGGTTTTTTAAGTGGCAGTTTAAAATAATATTAACATTATATCACCTTAATTGGAATGAAAATGTTTTTTATTAATAACTATGGTATTATATCACATTAATTGAGCTTGAACATTTACTTTTGCAAATTATTTATTATGTAACTGTTTTCTACTTTACATGTATTCGGATTTGGTAACAAATTATATAATTCAAAACAAATACTAATCATTAATATCTACAATTAATTCGTTGAAATGGCCATTTTTTGTATTGCAGAGTGATTCAATAGAAGGTAAAAAGGTCGGTCATTTGACTTATGTAATTGAACAATAGTCTTTGATTTGGCATTTTTTGTATTGCAAATGAAGTTAGAGGAATTTTGAATTGTTTTTTTTTATTGCACAACCATTTAATAGAAGGTAAAAAGGCCATTTGGCTTATGTAATCGAACAATAGTCTTTGATTTGGCCGTTGATGGAAGATAAATGACTATTTTACTTTCATTTGAATAGGTGATTATTTATTATATGGACACTAATTCTTAGGAATTTTTTTTTTATATGTTTATAAAAGATAGATAAAGAGATGGATTATTAATATTATATATATATTATGAATAGATATATGAGTAAATATATACTTTTGATCATAAAAAAATCAGATTAGAATTGATAAATCATAGTTAATATCAACTTAAAATAATTTATTGTCGATTAATATGAGGTTTTTGTGTAATTAATCTTTAACTTTAATTGTAGCTTCATCCATTTAAATTGATTTAATAATAATGATAAGAATTAATAATATGTAGGCTTAATGATGGTGCATTAATTGTCAAAAAATCTACTTTATATGTTTATAGATTGATCGTGTACATTAGAATTTGAAAGATTTAACAAATGGATTGTAATTGAGAAATTGTGTATTTTGAAGACTAAATAATGAGTTTTTAATTAGACAATAACTTAATTTGAAAGATTTACCAAATGGATTGTAATTGAGAAATTGTGTAATTTGAAGACTAAATAATGAGTTTTTAATTAGACAATAACTTAATTTGAAAGATTTACCAAATGGATTATAATTGAGAAATTGTGTAATTTGAAGACTAAATAATGAGTTTGTAATTGGACAATAACTTTTATAAGGCTAAGTTTTTTGATTGATCATGTACATTAGAATTGAAAGGTTTATAAATGAATTGTAATTGAAAACTTTTTTTAATTAGAAGCTAAATTAATGAGTCATTAATTGGACAAAAGCTATATTTTATATGTAGATAGATACATAGATATAAAGATTTGAGTAACTAATTAACATAAACAAAAAATAATGAAAGATAAAATAGTAAAACAAAGTTGTTAAGAAGGGGGATTGAACCTTAGACATCTTGTATTATGAGAGTGTCTTTAATCATTTAGCTATATTAGAAGATTTAGTTTGTAAATTGTAATGAAAGATTAACAAAAAAATAATAGATAATTTTTCTCATTTATTGGGCATTAATTACACTTTCAGTCTACTTTATATATTTATAGATTATTTCATATAAGATATTTATATCAAATTTTTAGTGTGATTATGCTCTTAATTAGGTGTTTTTATTTATTGAAATAAAATTATATATGATTTGGTTTATTTCTCTACCTACTTAAATGTATCTATATAATAATTTATATTATTATAATATAAATGTAAATATTATAATACTGAAATGTATAATGTCTAAGGCCATATGTCCACCTCAAAAAGCCGCATTATCTATGTCACGTGTCATTTCATAATTTGCCACATCAATTATTATACTTTTGTAATATAATAATTATATTATGTTTATCTACAACTCTTTTATAACAATATTTTATGCGTGTGTAATTCATCTGAATATTATGTTGTAAGAATAATTATGTTAATTGAAGATACTATTATGTAATACAATTTTATACCTTATCATATTCTTTCGTTCTATTAAAAAATGTATGGAATATAGGCTTATGTGTCATTCTAACCTTTGAATTTTGTTAATCAATAATCGTTATTTGAATATTTCAAGTAGCATTTTATTAATGAGTTGTAAAGATTGCTTTTGAACATTGGGCAACCTATCCATTTTTGTCTAATCATGTCTTCAACTATTAGGTAAAATAAGTATTTTCAATTAATAATAAAGGTTAATAATTTACAGAAATAATTATTTTATTTCTAACAATGACACTCTTAATTACCATCTAAAATGACATTTATTGTCAACAAAAAGAGTGTTAAATACTCCCTCCATAATACAATACTTGTCTTTGTAGACAATTGCACATATATTAAGGAGAGTATGAAATGTACAAATATGTCCCTATTTATTACTTTATTTTATTACTTTTCTGATACAATTACTAACAATTCTTCTCTCATTTATTAAGAAATGCTAAAAACTATAAGGACATATATGTAAAGTATATGTATAAAATATCAAAAGGATAAGTATATTGAGACAAAATATTTATACTAAAAAGACAAGTATTCTGATACGGAGGGAGTATAACAATCTATTATTATTAAAATATCTATATTAATAGTCATTATTTTTATTAGATACTTCATTATATTATCATACTTTTTTTGTTAAATGGTTTAAAGTGTGATCAATTTGATAAAAATATATATTATTTAACTATATTTTTTTTTCTAATTGTGAAATTGACATATTTTATAATTATAAAAATAATATATTTATTGTTTTATAAAGGGGACTAAACTAGTTTAAGCAAATATATAATTAAAATCATTGCTACGGATATGCACTAGTCAATAGTATATGGTGAAAAAAAAATCATATAGATACTAATGCATTCATCGACTTGTAGTTAAGATCTATGAGATGCAACGTCATGGTAGTTCGTTCAGCACTTTCGCGTGATTGCTCCTGTCTGACTCGTCTTCCGATGACGCGTTCGTCTGATCGTGCTTTGCTCACCACTCAATCTAGGTCGTTTTAGCTCTATTATTGCTTTGTTGTAATTTCCATGCTTGATTTATGGTTTTTATTGTCCGATTTTGATCGGCGTCAATTTATCGGTCTCTCGATTTACCTGACATTGTTACGTTGGGTAATTCGAATTCTTTCTTCATAACAAAAAATCTATGAGATGCAAGAAGTCATGTGCAGGCTGTAACCTTTTTCGGTGGAAATAAATTTTTGTGTTCCTTACAGATAATATAAGGGTAGTGCATTAAAATAAGTAATGCATTGCCAAATGCCCGCAGTATTTTGAAACCCTTTATCTCTTAGTACGACCACCGTATCGTATGCCCTCACATATTATAAAGCCAAAGGAGACTTGATAAACAAAGCCTCGTCATTGATCATCCGTACAATTTCTTTGCTTGTGTGTGGCCTCAACAAAGAGAAATAAAATTTCACCAAAAGGGAGAATACAGGCATGGAAAATAAGCAAGATGGAGATGTAACCTCTTTCAATCAACTAGTGGATGAAAAATCTGAGCAACCTATTACCGCCCTACGTAGTCGAAAATGGTATCATTCTCTTGTTGAGGTAATGAACTCTTCCCCTTTTCGATCGATTAATCCACAAACTATGGATTTGTAGTGAAATCTTAATTCTCTGTTGATGTGTTATGCTCGTTTTGACATGCATTCTTTTGTTTCCTCGTAAAATATTACTTAGCTTGTTTAAATTTGTATCGGTCTTAAGGGCATAATTACAAGAGTGCGGTTCCGGTGCGGAGCACTCTTCCCGTGCGGATGTACGGACATGCACTATAGGGCCTTATTTGTGCACTTTAGAGCCTTATTTGTGCACTTTTGCAAAAAAATTAAAAAATGCTTGGAAAACAATTTGTAAAAGATTTTTTTTTTTTGAAAAAGTGTACAAATAAGACATTAAAGTGCACAAATAAGGCCCTAAAGTGCATGCTCCGCACGTCCGCATGGGAAGAGTGCTCCGCATATGATCCAAACTCTAATTACAATACATGAATATATATGCCCTAAGAGGCACGCTCCGGTAAAACGGAAATTGTGGTAAAACGGAAGTACTAATCTGGAGCGTCGGATTGATGTTGATGGATGGTTGGATTAATGGGTTATAGGAGATATATGGTAGAGCCCTAACCACCAAATCTAATCTAATAAGGATATTATTAATAAGAAATAATTAATTTTGGTTGTTACAGGAGAGAGAAAATAATACAATATTCTCTTTCCTAATCGATTTTGCTCCCATTAACGTTCGTGAATATCGTTAATATGTTCACGAATATCAATCATTTGTTAATGAATATCGTTTATGTTTGTTTGAATATCGATTTCTATTTAATAAGTGAAGATTTAATATCTTAAAAATGTGAATATCATCACTTAAATCATGAATTTCACCACTTGATAATATGAATATCACACTAAGTTACATAAATATCTCAATTAATCACATGAATATCAAATTTACTTACACGAATATCACCACTCAATTTATGAATATCACTATTCATTTTGTGAATATCGTCCACCACCCAATTACATTAATATAGTCACTCAAGTACATGAATGTCATCAACTAACTACACGAATATCACCACCCAATATCTTCGAAGCTTTGATTCATGGCGGTAAGGTTTACCAATGATATTGTCGCGTCGATTTTGGGTCGTACAGTCGTTCGATCAACCTGAATATGAACATTATTATAATGAATATCAACAATATTATTATAATGAATATCAACAATATTATATTGAATATCACATCATAAAATTTGAATATCAATTATTCAACGCATAAAACCTCCTGAATATGAACAACATTATAGTGAATATCACATCAAACAATTTGAATATCAATTGCAAACAGTACAAACAACACCATCAACAAGCAATTTGAATACTATAATAGCGATATTCATTCCATATGTGATGATATTCACGTATTTTATACACATAGTCATACAAGTAAGTAGTCGATATTCATAAAAACAGTGTCAATATTCAGAGTTTAATTCGCACATGATAATTATTCAAAGTTTAGGTGAATATCACATCATAAATATCAAATATTCAATGCATGAGACCTACAAGCATTTGTATGAATATCACATTAAACAATTTGAATATTAATTACAAACAATATCCCAAAACACCAAAACTGAAACTTCCTAGAACAAGCTGTCAATTAAACACAATAACACCTTCTTCAGAGTAGTAAGAACTTACATTCATGATTCTCCTTTGATGTTGAAAGTTTCAACCCAGATACCACGGAGTGCCCTGTCGAATTGCACTTCAACTTCTGCAAGAATTGATAGTAGCTTTCCAGAAATTCAGCGTGACTTCAACTTGCTCATTCTCTTTCGTCTGGACTCGGAATTGGGTGATTCCAACTCCCAGAGTTAGATCTGGAAGTCTAATTTCGTCCCTCAAAATTGGAGAATTTTCTGAGTTGTAAATCAAAAGATATGGCATTTTAACTGAGAGGTCGCTGAGATTTTCGGGAAGGAATTGACAGCAACTTTCCAGAAATCTAGCGTGACTTCAACTGGCTCGTTCTCTTTCTTCTGGACTCGGAAATAGGTGATTCCAACTCCCAGAGATATATCTGGAAATCTAATTTCGTCCCTCAAAATTAGAGAATTTTCGGAGTTGTAAATAAAAAGATATGGCGTTTTAACTGAGAGGTCGCTGAGATTTCCGAAAAGGAATTCAGCGAGATGAGTTTATGGGTGAAGGACGTGAAGATGGGGATGGATTGATAGAGGGAGAGAAGTTGAAGACGACGGCGTGTTGAAGCCCTCCTATGTGGCCAATTCCAGTCGGAAGTTGAAGACTATTCAGTCGAGGTCGAAGGCGGCGGCGGCGTGTTGAAGCCCGGCGGCGTGTTGAAGCCCTCCTCTGTGGCCGATTCCAGTCGGAAGTTGAAGACGATTTCAGTCGAGGTCGAACAGGATTCCAATCGAGATCAATATTAACTGGGAGGGAGAGAATAAAATAAAAAAGGAAGGGTAGGATCTCTTATAATTTAGGTAAAAAAATCCTTAAATTAATGGGAATCATGCGTGTTCAATTCCACCATATAAACATGCATCAAATTACTTTTAATCACAACCATTCATTTATTTGTAATTCAATGGCCCTTAATAGTACTTCCGTTTTACTCTAAAAAGCCGTTTTACTAGAACCAAATTATATGCCCTAATTTACAAAACGGATCTGTAATAAAAAAATACAAAATTTCATGAATACATATATTACAGAATAAAGCCTAGCTTGGATGTGGTATTTTTTCATAATCTTGTATACTACTGCAATAGAAAACTCTAAATTTTCAATCAATATTAATTTATTATTTCTTTGTATACTATTTCTTTGGTTTGAATCTATGAGAAAAAATCATCTCGAATTATTTCGGGGTATGAGTGTATACATCTGGACCCCAAGATCCAGCCGTTGGTGGACTCTATTGTTGTTGTTGTAGTATTGTTGATTAATTTATTATTTTAGCAACATGTCGTGTTCCTATTTTTTTAATTCTGTAGGCGCGTATTGCAATTAAAGTGCAGGTTGTTAAAGATATGTGGAAATTGTGCGTTATGGCATCGCCTTTACTGATAGCCAACTTACTCAACTACGGTAGACCCGCGATCAGTGCATTATTCCTGGGTGGGCTTGGAGAGGAGAGCCTAGCTGGTGGGTCCATGGCAGTGGGCTTCGCAAACATCACGGGATACTCCGTACTGTCGAGCCTACCATCAGCGCTAGACACCATCTCGTCGCAAGCCATGGGTGCCAACCAGTGGCACTCAGTAGGCGACGCCCTAAGGCGCACCATCCTCATCCTCTGGCTGGCCTGCCTTCCAATATCGCTCTCCTGGGTCTTCAGCCACTCCATTCTCTCCCTTCTCCGCCAGGACCCCTCTATCGTGCCCATCGCCTCCACCTATCTGCTCTACCTTCTCCCGGACCTGCTCCTCGTTGCACTGCTTCACTGCCTACGCACCTACCTCCGCACCCAGAAGATCACGCGCCCGCTCGTGATCAGCGCGACTGTCTCCCTCGCCCTCCACATCCCGCTGAACTACCTCTTTGTCCATAAGCTCGAAGCGGGCATCAAAGGGGTGGCAATCTGCGTTTCCCTCACCGACCTCAACAACATACTGCTCCTCGTTTGCTACTTGTACGTCACGGCAGCACACAAGAGGACATGGGGCTCGGGCTGGTCCCGGGAGTGCCTCCGAGGCTGGCCCAGCATCCTCGCCCTCGCCATCCCCAGTTGCATCTCTGGCTGCCTCGAGTGGTGGTGGTACGAGATCATCATCCTTAGCTCCGGAAGACTACCCAACCCCAAGGAGGTGTTGTCGACCATGGGAATCATGATCCAGGCGACGTCACTCGTATACAACTTCCCGTACTCGCTATCCAACGCGCTGTCGACGTGCATCGGGAGCCGTCTCGGTGCTGGGGAGCCAGCCCTGGCAAGGCGCTCGTCCGTAGCGGGGCTGTGTTGCGCAGTGCTGAGCAGCGTCGCCGCAGTGGCCTTTGCGATGACTACATCGCGCTTATGGGGCTCCGTATTCAGTGACAACGGGTCGGTGGTAGCTCTGACCGCTATGGTCATTCCTGTCATGGGGCTGTGCGAGATCGGAAACTGCCCCCAAACGGCAATATGCGGGGTGCTGAGAGGAACCGCTCGCCCCTTGCTAGGTGTTGGGATTAACTTGGGCGCTTTCTATGGGATTGGGTTACCCGTTGGGTTTGTATTGGCCTTTGTATGTAGGAAAGGCTTGTTGGGGCTCTGGATGGGCATGGCAGCGGCCCAGGTCACGTGTGCGACAATGATGCTGGTTGCGCTCTTCAAAATTGATTGGGAAAAAGAGGCCACAAGGGCCAAGGACCGCTTTCGAGATAAGCTAGAAGCCTAGGGATGAATCTCCTTTAATTTCTTAGGTTTCCCATCTTCTCATCCATAGTTCTATTACTATACACAACGTACGGTTGTAATGCTAAATAAAATTGCTCCTGTGGCTAAATGTGTTTTTACTTCAATATATACAAGTGGGGCATTTTTTGGTCAAACTTAGTGTTGCCAGTTTGTTAAGGACATTTTCGTTTAATTAATAAAGTATTTTTTAAGATTAAACAGAAAAATTATATTACAATTAATTCAAATTCTTGTGTTTTAGCAACTTTTATCGAAATATACCGCATATAGACTAAATGAATTTTAGATTATCTTAACATGATATTCTAGAGAGAAAAAATGGTCATCAAATTTATACTATAATAAAATAAAGTTGCATTTTTTGGATCATATGAGTGTTAATAGGGTGTAAAGTAACGATAAATTCCATCTATTGAATTGAGGAGATCCTATGGCTCAAATTCACTCCATTTTTTAGAAGGCTGAGGGTATTTTGGGTAATTTCCCTCATAATTTCATCTTTCCTCTTCTTTGTTCATCAAGTCCCACGATCGATCGTACAATGCCGCCATTGTTGACGTATCTGCTCCAACTCTCTCGCTTCCTTTTCTTCTTCATTTTTTGTTCATTTACAACCAATCGCGATGTTTAGTGGTATTGGTAAGTTTCTTCATTATCTTCTTCGTTTCCCTTCATATTCCTAGTTTTTGTGATTTTGTTCCACATCGTTTTTCTCTGATTTCGATTGCAACCTCTTTTACTTGTACTTAATTTTTGTTCCTCCGTTCGTGCATCATTTCTGCATCTTTATTTTAATGAATTTCATGTGCATTTGTGTCTTTGTGTTTAGAGGATTGTTCTTCTTTCAATTTTCGTGTTTATTTTTGTGTAATCACTGTTTCATTGCGGTTTTCATACTGATTTTAACTTGAACATTTGATTTCTGACTATGTATGAGTCGTGCACTTCTTTGTTGTTCATCACTTTGCTTGATCGTTCCCTAATTATGAAATTTCTGTTTTTAGCTAACCATTCTACCTTGATACTTTTATATTCCTTGTTTGTGTACTTTTATTTCCGGGGAATTCTAATGCAGTTGTATATGTAGATGGTGTTTTTTCTAGTCTAGAGCTTGTTGATGCTATTGGTGTTGCGTCACTGGATCATGATTCTGACAACAATGATAGCTATGTTATATAACTATCCCAAGGCCAAATAACTTACTTTGTGCCTTTGTGTTCAAATGGTATGAAACTGAATGTTGGTCAGGTTTTTAGTTCACTTGACGAAGGGATTGCTTTCTACAAGATTTATGTTGCTGAATGCGGTTTTGATGTACGTAATGGTTGTTGTCACAAGGACAAAAAAGATGGTGTTCTTAATCTGAAATATTTTGTTTATACATAGGATGGTTATGAGCTTGGGCAAAGAAATTTTGTAAAGAGGTCAAGAATTTCAAATAGGGTGGGTTGTATTGCCAAAATGGTTTCAAGTATGCTGGAAAAGGTGTGTATGTAGTCAAATCTTTTGAAGAGCGTCATACGCATACGCTCGTCGCCAACAACTACAATAGTTTATGAAAACAGGTAGGAATCTTGACATCGGCCATAAGAAGTTTGTATTGAATTGTTCGAAATCCAATATTGGTCATGTCAAGTGTCATAGATAGTATAAAGAGATAGTTGGTGGCTATGCACACATTGGGGCTTCTGCTACTGATTTCAATTTTTTTTTTAATGAATCTGATGCTTAGACGCTTTATTAATAGCTTGTTTGAGAAGCAAGAATTATGTAGTGCCTTCTACTTTGGTTATGATGTCGACTCATTTGACTGCTTGACCAGGTTATTTTGGGTTGATCCTATTTCATGAAAGAACTTTGCATTTTTTGGGGAAGTTGTATCTTTTGATGCAACATACCGTATTTATAGGTAAATTTGCAATATAAGCTATGTATGTATGCACTTATTCTCCATATATATGTACTTTTTGTTATTGCACATGCAATTTGTGTTATCATATCTGTATTGTTGCTCTAATTTTTATCTTAATTTTGCCCACATGTATGACTTGATTTTTGCATCATTTACTAGCCTTGATCACCATAAGAGATGCGTTACATTTGGTGTTGGTCTGGTCATTAAGGAAGATAAAGATTCATATGTGTGGGTTTTAGAGAATTTCAAGAAAGCTATGGTCCATGATCCAAAGATTTTCGTCACAGATCAAATTTTGTCAATGAAGGTTGTAGTTGCATATGTATTTCCTAATACCCCTCATCGTCTCTGTATGTTGCATATAATGCAGAAATTCCCTAGTAAGACTGAACATGATTCAAAGGCTGAAGATTTTAAGAAAATGTTGAATAGTTTAGTTTGGACTCATGAACTTGAACCTGCTGAGTTTGAGGTTAAATTTGGTAAATGAGTATCCATTGGATAACAAAAAGTGGTTCCTTGATATGTTTGCAATTCACCATTTTTGGATCCATGCATATCTTAAGGATGTGATGTTTGGCGGTATGGTTAGGACAACATCTATTTCAGATGTTCAAAATAACTATTTTGGCCACATTAGTGATTGGTATTCTAGGCTTCTTGAGTTATTAATGCATTATGAGAGTGCATTGGACGTGCAGCTTAACCATGATTGTGAGACAATGCTTCCTGATTTGAAGACCGCGCTTAAGTTGGAGAAGCAGCAAGAGAGGTTTACACATTGGATGTATTTAATGATATTTAGAAAGAGATCTCTGATGCATGCTTTTCTTGTTGTATTATTGGATTGATTGCAGAGAATGGGATTGTGACTTAAACTATCAAAGAAGGTGCCATGCCCCTCATTAAAGTTGTGTACCATTGTGTAGACGATAATGTTATTTTTAGTCGTGTTTAAGAATATGGACATGGAGAAAATTCCCACAAGGTTTGTCCTCTCTCGTTGGACAAAATCAGCAACAAAACCTTAATTTTCAAAATAGATGGTACAATGGTTGAGCAATGTTTTGAAATGGAAGAACGAAATGTTTTGATGAATACATTGATATCAAACTTCTATTGTTGTACGGGTCTTATAGAGGATTATCCAGACCAATTGAAGGATTTGTCATGTCTTATTAAGCATATGAAAGCTTCCCTTATGAATGAAAGTGGGAGTAATCATAGCTCTAGATCAAGTAATGCAAATCTTGCTGAGGCATTTGTTGGAACAAAAGTACCCACCACAATTAGTGTGCTTCCACCACAACAAGCAAAGAACAAGTGTTGTGGACAACAGATTATGTGTAGTAAGGAGATAGGAATTGAAAGAAGTAGCATTGGTAAAAAGCATTGTGGAAGATGCAAGAAAATTATATCACACAATTCTAGAACATGTAAGTATATGGGAAACTTGATTATGTACATTTGATAATAAGTATGCACTTCAGGCACTAGTCCATGCACCCTTAACATGTATGTATGTACTTTTAGTATCTGGTCATGTAATGTAGCTTGCTATATTTTATCACTAGTGATGCAATTGTGTTGTCTAGATATATGTAAAGAAATTATTGTGCCAAATCAAGCATTCAACCAATAGGGAATTTCACGTGTCATATATTTTTCTATGAATTTGATGAGGTTTGCTTCAATTGTGTTTTGTGTATACAAGTAATGTTTTATTTTTGTATTTTCATGAGGTTTGATCCTTGACATTTTCTTTTTGTTTGCAGGTTGTAGCCAAATGCAAGATCAACAAGTGACTAGTATGGGGGTTATGTCAATGATGCTTGGCGATTTTCTTTCACTTTACAATTTTTTGCATGTTTTAGTTTTTTTTTGTGAACACACGGTACACTCCGTTATATTTCTTCATATGTACATATTTAGTTGAATTACACGTATCCCTATTTATTTATTGTCATCAAAATATTTAGAGTCTTCCTATTTTCCATCTTTAAAATATTTGTTATTACATGTATCTTTGTTAAATCACATAGAACAAGAGCACTGCTTTTCCGCAATTGCAATTCAAGAACAAAATAAAAAAACCAAATCCAAAAAATGGCTTTACAAACTATATATGCACCCTAAGCTATTGTTTATGCACCTTAAGCACTTGTTTATGCACCATTGTGCAGTACGAAAGGGATGTGATGGCCCCCAACCCTTGACAGCGAAGGACGAAGAGAAGATGATGAGCTTGAGGAGCAATGACCCCGTCACTAGGGCTCGTGCTCGTGCCATTGCTCGAGCCACTCAGTCCATTATCACGAGAGACCTATCCTACAATGGCGCCATCTAGGCGTCGACCTCGGCCCTTGTGACATTGACCACCATCGAGGCCACGACCTCTCTTGCATGCCCGGTGCTCGGTGCCCCATCGCCTGCCCCAACGCTCGCGACAACGGTGCTTCCTTCGCGCCATGGTGCCTCAGCATCCGACACTTGATGTGTCGGCACTCGCCCATCGATGTCTCTCGCAGCTCCCTCGCCGCGAGCCTAGATTTTTGAGACTTTTTACTTTGATGTTATTTCACTATTTTTAGTAGTTACTAATTAGGGGGTGTGTGTGTTTCTTGTGTTAAGAACACCGGCCCATTACTTGTTGGATCGGCCCTTTACCGATTGCTCTTGGATATATAAGCCAACTCTTGTCATTTTTATTCATTACATTTAGCTTGAGATTATTAGTTAAGTTGAGTTTCTCCTCCAATAATCTCTAGGTGTCAAATTGTTACTTGTTCTATCCAATCACAAGACGATCACGTTCGTCTTCGTTCTTAGGGCTCATCACGTTGAATCCTTGAGTTCCATCAAAACCTCTATCACGTTAGAGATCAAGAGCATTCCTTGGCTGCCATAAAGTTGGAAGCCATCAAACCAAGCATTTCCATGGAGATCCGAAGAAGACGACTACTTGGCTTGATCAAGATCCATTCTGAGACGATCTAGGACTCATCCAAGGACTCGATTCATATCAATTGGTATCACCTTCTAGCGGTCAAGTTAAGTCTTTCCTTTTCTCAACTCTTCTCGTATTTTGCTCTTATCTATCATCTTGATCCACCACCATTACCACGCCTTACTTCCGCCATTCCCTTCATTCACCGCCGCCGCCCTCCTCTATTGCTTAGGCTTAGACGATCCTTTCACTTAAGGCAAGTCTTCGACCTCAATTAAAAAACAAATTGGCCATATCCCATAAATCTTGCATTATCTTTTGTTAGCATATATTTTAAGATCTTTCCCGATTTGCTTAGTTGTTATTTGATTCTCTTGTTTAGTATTTTAGATGAGCATATCTCGTAATTACCATATATATAGTTGCATAATAATCTCTTCTTATCTTATACGCATCATCATAATATTGCGTTTCTTTCATAAAAAAATCTTGTAGACAAAAACAAATAAAAACAAAACAGTCGGCGTCAACTAGCCGCACTCCAGGCTAAGCAGGTGCGCCCCCAACGGCGCCGACTCCCCAGGTGCACATCGACTCTCAGATTCGACGCCAACCTGGTGACTTCAGCTCCCTGCACAACAAGAGAAAGGGCTCACTTGATCCATCCACGTCACAACACCCCCCACTCTAGCGACTCAACTCGATCATCGAGAGTCACCATGGTTATGTGCGTGCGGCCGACCGTTACCATCCACGGGTCACCCCATCGGACCATCCCTTTACTTCATAGGAGGAGGAGACCAACGACGATCGCTCAGATCGCTATGTCCCTAGCGACCATCCGTTGCGAGAACAGATTGATGATGGCGCGCCAGAGGGACCTCACCCCCATTGTTCATGGACCACTTCCTTGTTTTTTATTGGTTCCTCAAGCGTGTCATTCAATTACTCAGGATCTAGTTGATTTACCCCCTGTTGTGTCTTCATTGTTGCAGAAATTTGAAGATGTCATGCCGGAATACTTGCTAGAAGGGTTGCTCCTATTGTGAGGCATTGAGCACCAGATCAATCTTATGCTCGGTGCCTCCCTGTCGATTTGGGCCGCCTATAGTGCCAGCTCAGAGGAGACGAAGGAGCTCCAACGCCATGTCTAGGAGGTAATGGACAAGAAGGATGGTACATGGTGTATGTGTGTCGACTGCTGCGCCATCAACCAAAAAACCATGATATACCTCCATCCCATCCCTCGCCTAGATGACATGTTATACGAAATGCATGGTGCCACACTCTTCTCCTAGATCGATCTCAAGTGTGATTACCACCATATTCGTATAAAGGAGGACGATGAATGGAAGACGATGTTCAAGTCCAAATATGACCTCTATGAGTGGCTTGTCATGCCATTCAGGCTCACCAACGCCCCGAGCACATTAATGCGTCTCATGAATCATGTTTTATAAAACGTTTTAGGGAAATTTGTTGTTGTGTATTTCGATGACATTTTGGTGTATAGCCGCAGCTTAGAGGACCATGTGAGTCACCTTAGACAAGTCCTCGAGTGTCTTAGGAGTGAGCAATTGTATGCCAGCTTGGAAAAGTGTTGTTTCTGCTCTGACACCACTATTTATCTAGGCTTTGTAGTGTCTAAGGATGACTTGAGAGTTGACGAGGAGATGGTTCGCACTATCAAGGACTGGCCATGCCCCACGACCCCTACCATGGTCAGGTCTATTTTGGGGTTGGCTAGCTTTTATAGGCAGTTTGTGCGCGAGTTCATCACCATTGCCTCCCCACTGCATGAGCTCACCAAGAAGGCCGCCACACATTGACTGGACCGACACTCATGATGTTGCCTTTCAGGCCTTAAAAGACAAGCTCTGCAACGCCCCTCTCCTTCAACTCCCTGACTTCACCAAGACCTTTGAGGTGGAGTATGACGCCTCCAACCATGGCATTAGCAATGTTCTGCTGCAAGACCGACGCCCCATCTCTTACTTTAGCGAGAAGCTCAGCGGCGCCACCCTCAACTACCCCACATACGACAATGAGCTTTATGCTCTCATTCGAGTGTTTAAAATTTGGCAACATTACATGTGGCCCAAGGAGTTTGTGATTTACTCGGATCATAAGGCATTTACATATCACAAGGGCCAGGCCACACTTGGTCGGCGCCATGCTAGGTGGGTGAAGTTCATGGATACCTTCCCCTACGTGGTCAACAATGTGAAAGGTAAGGAGACTATTGTAGCCGATGCCCTTTCTCGCATGTATGTTCTTCTAACTCATCTAGATGCTAAGGTTTTAGGTTTTTCATTGAGTAAGGACTTATATGCTCATGATGATTGATTTATGTGCGTTTATGAAACCTCCACATCTAGGGGTGAGTTTAAGAGTTATTTTATGGATGAGGGATACCTCTTTAGGGCCGAGAAACTTTGCATACCCCAATCCTCTATTATGCACCTCTTTATCCAAAGAGGCATATGAGGGTCGTGGACACTTTGGCATATCCAAAACCCTAGAAGCCCTCAAGGAGAATTTCTATTGGCCCCACATGACTAGGCATGTCACTAGATTTTGTAGGAGTTGTGTGACTTACCACAAGGCCAAGGCTAGATTGAGTTCTCATGGATTGTACATAGACCTGAGCAAACGCGGGTTGGCCCGCCCGACAAATAATACAGGCCTGGACAAGGATTCTAGCCCAAACAGGCCATTCGGCCCGGACCGGCCCGGACGGATAAGCGGGTCGGGCCCGGTTACAGGTTTAGGCCCGTACGGGCCGCTCGGCCCGACCCATATATTATTTTTAATTAATATAACAAATATATATAATAAAAAAACCTAACCTAAAATTACTTACCCTTTCTTATTAATAATATTAAATAATTAGTTTGGAGAATAAAAAATATAAAAAAATCAAAAATATACTTGAGAATGACCAACCGGGCCGGCCCGTAATTACGGATGGGTCCGGTTAAGGATTCTGTCCCGAATAACGGGTCGGGCCCGGACCCGGCCCGCTTAAACGGGTCATGAAAATGGGTTAGGCCCGGCCCGGACCCGTGTTTGATCAGGTCAATGAATTTTGTGATGGGATTGCCTACTTCTAAGAAGGGAAAAGACTCGGTCTTTGTGGTTGTTGATATGTTCTCCAAGATGGCCCACTTTATCCCTTGTAGAATGACCAACAATGCTTCATACATACCTACCTTAATTTTTGAGGATGTGGTTAAGCTTCATGGGATCCCACATACCATTGTGGGTGATAGGGACGTGAAGTTTGTGAGTTGTTTTTGGAAGACCCTTTGGGGAAAGCTAGGCAACAACCTCCTATTTAGTACTAGCTACGACCAGCATACCGATGGCAAGACCGAGGTGACCAATTGGACCTTGGGCACACTGCTTAGAACCATGCTTAGGTCCATCCTTTGCCATTGGGAAGACTTACTACCTTTTGTTGAGTTTTCCTATAACATGTCTATGCACTTGGTGACCAAGCTCACACCATATGAGGTGGTGTATATGAGGAACCCGTTCACGCCACTGGATTTGAAGCCACACCCTATGCGTGATGCCGAGAACCTCCAAGTAGCCAGGAGGGCCGAGTTCGTGCAAGAGCTTCACCAGCGGACCAAGGCACAACTCAAGTGTCGTGCCGCCCAGTACGAGCGTCAGGTCAACAAGGGCCGATGCCACGTCATCTTCGCTCGCCCCAAAAAACATGGTGTGGCTGCCCTTGCGCAAGGAGCGCTTCCCGACCAAGCAGCGCACCAAGATGGACCCTCGCGGAGATGGACCATTCTTGGTCCTGGAGCCCTATGGCAACAACGCCTAGAGCTCCATGATGAGTATGGTGTGCAGCCAATGTTCAATGTGGCAGATCTCTCTCCTTATGTCCCCCTGAAGTACTACGAGGACGAATCGGGGTTGAATCACAACCAAGAAGGGGAGAATGATGACCCCCAACCCTTGATGGTGAAGGACGTAGAGGAGATGATGAGATTGAGGAACAATGGCCTCGTCACTAGGGCTCGCGCTAGTGCTATTGCTCGAGCCACTAAGTCCATTGTCACGAGAGCCATAGCATGCAATGGTGCCATCCTGGCGTCGACTTCGGCCCTTGTGACATTGACCACCATCTAGACCACGGCCTCACCTTGTTAGGATTCGAACGCGGTAACGAATAGAAACAAAGCAAAGAACACAAGAATTGTTAACCCAGTTCGTCAAGAATTGACTACGTCTGGGGGCACTACCAAGCCATGGTATTTCTCTCTCAATATTGTGATAACAATGACGACGACGACTTTCAACGACTTGAAGATTCAAATTGATCAACTAGGGTTATATAACAAACACGGATTAAACCTAATGGGCCCAAAAACTCAACATGCGAGAAACGGCCCAGCGCCCACCGCGGGGCGGCGGCTCCCACCGCGGGGCGGCGGATCCCACCGCGGGGCGGCGGCTCCCACCGCGGGGCGGCGGCTCCCACCGCGGGGCGGCGGCTCCCACCGCGGGGCGGCGGCTCCCACCGCGGGGCGGCGGCTCCCACCGCGGGGCGGCGGCTCCCACCGCGGGGCGGCGGCTCCCACCGCGGGGCGGCGGCTCCCACCGCGGGGCGGCGGATCCCACCGCGGGGCGGCGGCTCCCACCGCGGGGCGGCGGCTCCCACCGCGGGGCGGCGGCTCCCACCGCGGGGCGGCGGCTCCCACCGCGGGGCGGCGGCTCCCACCGCGGGGCGGCGGCTCCCACCGCGGGGCGGCGGCTCCCACCGCGGGGCGGCGGCTCCCACCGCGGGGCGGCGGCTCCCACCGCGGGGCGGCGGCTCCCACCGCGGGGCGGCGGCTCCCACCGCGGGGCGGCGGCTCCCACCGCGGGGCGGCGGCTCCCACCGCGGGGCGGCGGCTCCCACCGCGGGGCGGCGGCTCCCACCGCGGGGCGGCGGATCCCACCGCGGGGCGGCGGCTCCCACCGCGGGGCGGCGGATCCCACCGCGGGGCGGCGGCTCCCACCGCGGGGCGGCGGCTCCCACCGCGGGGCGGCGGATCCCACCGCGGGGCATCCACCGCGGGGCGTCAGTCCCACCGCGACCCGACGGCAACTCTCAGTTGCCATCCACTGCAAAACCGACGCCCACCGCGGGGCGTCCAGTCCTACCGCGACCCGGCGGCTCCTCCCAGTTGCCTTCTCTGCCTTTACGCGTACTTCCTTTACGCTTCAGGCTCCATAACCCAACAATCTCCCACCTGGAGACTGATCCAATCATAATCGTCCTCCTCATCAACCCATATCTGGTAGTAGTGCCAGGCCTTCAACTCAGTTACCAAGGCCAGTTGAAGCCATACAAAGCTTCAACTTCTCTAAGGTCACAACCTTAGTCAGCATGTCTGCAGGATTCTCAGTTCCTCGAATCTTCATCAACTGCAAGACCTTGCGAGTCTTTCGCGTCACAATCAGCCTTGCTTTGTAACGCTTCCTTCTATTCGCCTCCTGCTTGAATCTGTAAGCCCACTTGTTATGCAATGCCTTCTTGCCTGTTGGAAGCTCAACTAGCTCCCAAGTTCCGTTGGTCAACAACGAGTCCATCTCATCATCCATTGCGAGCTTCCACTTGCTCACATGTTCTCCACGAGATGCCTCTGCATAACACTCTGGCTCACCACCATCAGTCAACAACAGATAGTAGTTTGAAGGCAAAAATCTATCAGGCGATCCACGCTCTCTGGTGGACGTCCGCAGCGGAATTACTGGGGTACTCGGCTCCTCCTCAATAACAGCCTCCTGGTCATTTCGAACCACCTTGCTCCCACCCGAGTTTGAGATATCTAACTCCACAACCTCAGGTCCAGAACTAGCTGTTTCTGATGCACCCAGACTGTCCTTGTACATCACCTGCTCATTGAACACGACGTCTCGACTGCGAATAACCTTTATGAACTGTTCATCCCAAAACCGGTATCCGAAATCATCACCACCATATCCAATAAACGTGCACTTGACAGACTTTGCATCTAGCTTGCTTCTCTCAACAGGAGCAATATGAACATATGAAACGCACCCAAATATCCGAAGAAAGGACAGATTTACCTCTTTGTCACTCCAAGCCTCCTCTGGAATCCCATTCTCCAAGGGAGTAGATGGCCCTCGGTTGATCAAGAATGCAGCAGTATTGACTGCATCCGCCCAGAACATCTTCGGAAGTCCACACTTCAGCCTCATGCTCCTAGCACGTTCATTCAGGGTCCTGTTCATACGTTCAGCGACGCCGTTCTCTTGAGGGGTTCCTTTCAAGGTTTTCTCCATGCGAATTCCATTCTCAGCACAAAACTCCTTGAACTCACGAAGCTCATACTCCCCACCATTATTAGATCTCAAACACTTTACTTTAAGACCTGTCTCAGTCTCTACTAGAGCCTTCCACTTTCTGAAAGAGTCAAATGTATCAGACTTTTGCTTCAGAAAAGTGACCCATACCTTTCTTGTAGCATCGTCAATAAAGGTCATGTAGTATGACACTCCACCTAGAGATGTCACAGGTATTGGTCCCCACAAGTCACTGTGGATCAACTCCAACTTCTGCTTCTTCAAGGTTCTGCCACCCTTCGCAAAGCTCACCCTTTTCTGCTTCCCGAGCACGCAGTCTTCACACAATCCGATCTCAACGGACTTGAGACCTGGCAGCAAACCCTTCGAGCATAGCACCTTCATCCCTTTCTGACTCATGTGGCCCAGATGACAGTGCCACAAGTCTGCATCACAGTTTACTCCTGCAATGGCAATGTTATCACGGACGTTGCTCGTCATGTACAGCGTCCCCTCCTTCTTTCCTCGAGCTACCACCATAGCTCCTTTGGTTATCTTCCAATTGTTACAACCGAAGGTTACTTCATAACCCTCGTCATCCAACTGTCCAATAGAAAGCAGGTTTCTCTTCAGACCAGGAATATGCCTTACTCCATGCAACTGCATCACAGATCCGTTCGGCGCCTTGATTCGCACATCACCCTTCCCCACGATTTTCAAAGCCTCATCATCAGCAAGATAGACTTTTCCGAAATCTCCAGAGGTGTAACGATCTAATATATCAGCACTGCTGCATGAATGAAACGAAGCTCTAGAGTCTAACACCCAAGACTCCAATAGACTGCTCGCGCTCAGAATCGATGCATCTACAGTGGTTCCTGTCGTTGAATCGCTCAGAGTCAACACGTCTGCAATATCTTCACTGGCTGAATTCGTTGATTTATCTTTCAACGGTGCCTTACATTCACTCTTGTAATGACCGTTTTCATCACAATTCCAACACTTGATTCTGCTCTTGTCTTTGGGCTTATCCTTCCCTCTAGACTTTGATCTGCCACGATTTGACTTCTTAGAGTCTGACCTCCCCCTGCTACCCGTATTCAAAGCTGATCCAGAAGCAGTACCTGACGTCTTCCTGTGAATTTCTTCGCTGATAATCAGATCCCTGACTTCATCAAACTTGATCTTTGCCTTCCCCGCCGAAGCACTAACAGCAGTAACTGTCCCGCTCCAACTTTCTGGTAAAGAGGATAACAAAATTAGGGCTTGTACCTCATCGTCAAAATCAATCTCAACTGAACTCAGTTGTGCGATCGTCATGTTGAACTCGTTCAAGTGATTGGTGACCGATGTACTCTCCATCATCCGCAGATTGAACAACCGCCGCATCAGGTGAACCTTGTTCACCGCAGAGGGTTTCTCATACATCGCGAAAAGAATTTCCAGCATACCCTTCGTCGTCTCTGCCTTGACCGTGTGATGCGCCACGTTCCTGGACAGCGATAGGCGGACCACGCTCATCGCTTTCTTGTCCAGCAACTTCCACTCTTTGTCCTTCATGTCCTCCGGTTTTTCACCCAACGGCAAATATAGATCTTTACCGTACAGGTAATCCTCGATCTGCATCTTCCAGAAGCCGAAATCCGTTCCATCGAACTTCTCCACCGGTGATTTTCCGCTTCCCATCGTCACCACCAAAACTGGCTCTGATACCAGTTGTTAGGATTCGAACGCGGTAACGAATAGAAACAAAGTAAAGAACACAAGAATTGTTAACCCAGTTCGTCAAGAATTGACTACCTCTGGGGGCACTACCAAGCCATGGTATTTCTCTCTCAATATTGTGATAACAATGACGACGACGACTTTCAACGACTTGAAGATTACAATTGATCAACTAGGGTTATACAACAAACACAGATTAAACCTAATGGGCCCAAAAACTCAACATGCGAGAAACGGCCCAGCGCCCACCGCGGGACGGCAGCTCCCACCGCGGGGCGGCGGCTCCCACCGCGGGGCGGCGGATCCCACCGCGGGGCGGCGGCTCCCACCGCGGGGCGGCAGATCCCACCGCGGGGCGGCGGATCCCACCGCGGGGCGGCGGATCCCACCGCGGGGCGGCGGATCCCACCGCGGGGCGGCGGATCCCACCGCGGGGCGGCGGATCCCACCGCGGGGCGGCGGATCCCACCGCGGGGCAGCGGATTTCACCGCAGGGCGGCGGATCCCACCGCGGGGCGGCGGCTTCCACCGCGGGGCGTTAGTCCCACCGCGACCCGGAGAGTTTCCATCCACTGCAAAACTGATGCCCACCGTGGGGCGTCCAGTCCTACCGCGACCCGGCGGCTCCTCCCAGTTGCCTTCTCTGCCTTTATGCGTACTTCCTTTACGCTTCAGGCTCCATAACCCAACAACCTGCATGCTTGGCGCTCGGTGCTCTAGCGCCTGCCCCAACTGATATGGACTAGGATCCCCTCAATCTCGGTGCAAGGTAGACGCCAAGGTGGGTTCCAAGCAAGGTTGAACTTGTTCGGCCGTAGACAGTATTTTTCCAGAATTCTGTTCCGTTTTCAACAGGGTCGTTCTCTTTGATCCGGACTCAAAATTGGGTGATTCCAAATCCCAGAGTTAGATCTGAAAGTCTAAATGATTTCCTCAAAATTAGAGTGTTAACGGATCGGGGAATCAAAAGTTATGTGGAATGTACTGAAGGGTCGCAGGAAGGTCAGCGAAGGAGGTGTTGATGATGATGGTTTTGGTTTGATGAAGTGGATGATGATGATGAATAGATCTGGATGTGGGGGTTGATTTGTGATGGAGATTGAAGGGATAAGTATCCTAGACTCACGTGGATATGACTCACAACAAGAGAATAGAACAAGATCAAAGAGCTTAGGGATATTACGCACCCTAAACTAGTCGATCAAAAGCCCGATATTACACACGAGCAAAGACTGAAATTTCTGGAAAATTTCAAAGGAGATATATCTGGTTTTTATTAAGAATTTGATGATTACAAAAGGCTCACGAGGCTTGCTTAAATAGGCCTACAAAAATGGAGTTAAAAACTCTTGAACTAGCCTAGTAAAAGCATCCTCAATTAGTGTCTTCCAAATCAAATAACTCATAAACCCGATGTCTTTTGAGCTTTCCCTTCTAGAACATGGTATCTGGATGAGTTAAGTGGGCCCCCACCAAAAATGGGCCAGTTTGCACGAGTGAAACAAAATTGGACCCATGCGCAACACAGCTATGTCATCTTGGTGCGATGACGTGTGTGGAGTGCAATGTTTGGGAGTCTTGGGCACACTTCCCTCGACACTCATGGGCTGAACGGACTCTTCATTGTCACTTGAGTCAATGGAAGCCTTGGTGTGCGGGAAAAGTGGTGGAGCGACCGGTGGAATGAAGTCCTCCTTGTGTGGCGCCGACGCTTGGCCTTGATCAACTTGGCCGATGTCACTTGCTTGCACTTGGGGCTCTTGGTGGCTTGAGGTGTCTAGCTCTTGATGGGACGTAGTCACATCACCAACGCTCAAGACAGCGTGCCCCAGCGCCAGGAACTCGACCAGCGACGTCTCTCGTGATGCCCTCGCCGCGAGCCTGTATTTCTATGTTTTTCCATTTTGAGGTTATTTTCCCATATTTTTTTGAGACTTTCCGCTTTGAGGTTATTTCGCTGCTTTTATTAGTTACTAATTAGGGCGTGTGTGTTTCTTGTGTTAAGAACACCGGCCCATTACTTGTTGGATTGGCCCATGGCCAAGTGCTCTTAGCTATATAATCCAACTCTTGTCATTTTTATTCAATACGTTTAGCTTGAGATTAATAGTGAAGTTGAGTTTTTCCTGCAATAATCCCTAGGCGTTAATTGTTACTTGTTTGTTCCAATCACAAGACGATCATGCTCGTTTTTGATCTTAGGGTTCATCATGTTGAATCCTTGAGTGCCATTGAAACATCTATCACGTTAGAGATTGAGAGCATTCATTGGTTGCCATCACGTTAGGAGCCATCAAACCGAGCATTACTAAGGAGATCTGGAGAAGACGACTACTTGGCTTGATCATGATCCATTCTGAGGCTATCTAGGACTCATACGAGGACTCGATTTGCATCAGGATGTAGTGAACATAAGTAGTAGATGTCTGTATTGTTCACAACCAACCCGAGAAACACACCAACAATGCATCATCCAGAATATATCCAATCATTAGAAACAATAATAGCTAGTAATACATATATTCATCACATTCGCATCAAATGTCATTCCAAAAAGTAAGTCATTAGAGTTTTAACTGTATATACATGCATAACCACAAAATTAGGCTTACCAACCTTTTTTACAAAATCAGCGTTGTATACATACAACGTCATCCAATCAACCATTCTTTACTGATTTTCCCTTGGCATTCTTTATTATGTACCTCTGATGTGACCCTTAAGATATTTATGCACATCTCATTATCCCCAACAACTATCCATGTCTGCCATCCTTGCATGCTTGAGCCCATAAAGGTCTCCATATGTCTCAAAGTATAAACTCCGGAATCCCCCTTGTTATTAGAATCACCCCATGGGATGTCAGTTAGAGTAATTTTCACATCATCACTTGACATTGCATGTTCTTTCTTATGTAGCCTCGCTGCCTTTATATAATCAATAATCACACACCCCTCTACAAACATGCATTAAGTGTGAGCATTATATTGTAAAAAATATGCACTTTAGAATATACATTGTGCACTTTTTATATCAATGCATTCAAGCTCCAACAAGCATAAATATTAAGCGATTTATGTACTGAACAAACCATTATGTTGTGATAAACTAAATCAAACTGTAATAACCTATAAGTGAACTTTTTTGAAGGGGTGATCTTCATTTAAATTGATCAAACTGCAATTGAATCATTTTTTTGATCATCATTTAAGCTATATTCATGGTCAAATATGCTTGTTATGTTGCTAGTAGCATGATTAAGCATATCTAAATACATATAAAGAAAAGTGGGTCAGCTAGTGCATGCATTCTTGCATATCATTTGAATCATGGAAGGATATAAATTACATTGCTAGGCGTGTATGGAGACTATCAGGACCAAGCCGTTTATGTTTCTTGTTTCCTTAGAGTTTTATCTAGTCCTTCACATACTATTTTTCCAAGTATGACTCTAGGAGATAGGTTTTATATTAAAAAGAGGAGTCCCTTCAAGTTTTTAGTTTTGCATGCTAGACGCACACATCAAGTCCATTGGTTCCGAGAAAACTTTACTTATGTTGTTGTTTTGGAGAATCCTCATTGCTTGGTTTTTATTGGTATATGCTGCGCGGATTCGAGGTCGAATACTTTTAGAGGATGGGAGGTTGATGTGATTTGGAATCCAATCAAAATGCAGTCCAAGCCAATAGTCAAAGCAAGCCTAGAAGAGTGACAACGCCGCCAACGATGTCGTCGTCGCGCCTCAAACTAGGGTTTTTCAAGTCCACCGAGCCAACAACGTCCAAATTGATCCATTCCAATTCCAATAATCAATAAGGCTAAATTGAGGAACCCCTGCAAAATATAAGGTCAGTTGGAGGAGGAATGCTTGGAAAAGACACAAGGAGCCTCATCGTAGCGGCGCTGGCAAGGCCATTTGTGAAGAGCCATGGTCAAATCGATGATCCACATGACTTGGCCCGCACAAGACTTATCCTATATTCAGTAGGTATGTCAAGGAGTCCAGGGAGCAAAGGTTGGCCGAGGGAAGTTGAAGAGGGCTAAGAGAAGTCGAGCCCATAACGCCCAGCCGCGGCGCGAACGAATACAACATGCGGGCCAGATTTTGTCCAAAGGCACATTTTTAATCCACTCGTGTGTTTGGGCTGATTTTTGGCTATGTTTTAGAAAATGGGCTTAGGTATTGTGTCTGAAAATATCAGGCCCAACGGAGATCTGTGGAGGGTGTACGCGTTTCTAGAACAATTAGGATTTTTAGAACATTTGATCTATTTAAGTGCTTTGCCGTTTTCAGTTTTAGTTAAGCTTTGATTAATTGAAAATACAGAACTGTGAGTTTATTTAGTGAACTTTGAAGTTACGTTCTTGAGTGTTTTGTCTTGGTGAGTCATAATCATTTCAATCTACTCGGTTTTGGTGAGTCATATCCAAAACGGTTGTGAAACCTAGGTGCGTCATATCTATGGTTAATCAACAAACCTCTTTTTGAATCTATTGGTGCGTCATATCCCAATAGATCCAAATTGTCTATCCTTTTTATTTCCTTGCAAACATAAACCCTAAAAATCCACAAATATAACCATCTTTGATGGCGATCCGAGTCTTGATCAACACGGAGCCTTGGAGGATGACTTTCCTTGAACCAAAACAAATATCCTTAGGTGGAAACGCATCACTAGGTGTGTGTGTCATTGTTTTTTTAACCCGATGGAGATATTTAAAATTAAAGTCATTGTCTTTTGCAACATGGTTGCAAAAGGAATATGAAGTGCTCGGGTGTTGATTGAAAAGATGAGGATGGAAAGCACATTGCAATTCTTGAACTTAAAATATGCAACTTATAGTCCTTCAACACCATCAAATCCAAGCCTAGGTTTCTCAATGATATTGAGAGGATGGTTGTTTAGATTCTTGATTCTTGGGAGAGTAAAAAACGAGTCCTATAAACATGCTCTTACACTATTGAAGTATCAAAACGAAAATTTCTAAATATATTCATTTTTTGCAAAGAAAATACGGCTGAAAATACTAAGTCCTTATACCTTGGTAAATATCCTAAAATTTTGCTTTTCAAACACTTCAATTGTGTGATCTGATAATCTGTACATCTGTATCTTTTAGCACTCATTTTATGTAACATGTGATCTGTTCCTCAGAAAAAAATTGTAATATATCTACTGTACTTATGACTAAATCACTAAATCTTTTAGCGCATGCTACTAAGTCGAACGATTGGTCAGTTTTTTGTTGTGTATTGTTTTTGTTTGTATATCAGACAACCGAAATTATGTTATTGAGAGATATTCTGATTCGTCCAAGCCCAAAAATCAAGCAAAACGAGATTCTCTTTCTGATCATATGAAGCTTGAGCCTGTCTATTTTCCATTGAAACTGATACAATGTTTGTAATCAATCTCTCTATATTAGAAAAAGTGGCCCACCTACATGTGTTGGAGATTTAGATTAAAATTTGCTCCACGCTTCTTATGGTTGCATATTTCCACCATTTGATTTACAAAATACTGTTAACAGGAATGACAGGTCGCCCACAAAAGAAGGTGAAGTGGGATTTTGATCACGATATATGTTATTACATAATAGCTTACATGGTTTGCTCTATTTTTTCAACATGTTGGCTGATGAAGTTTACATATTTTGTTGACAGATAGCATGAGTTGGATCATCTGTTTGATAAGCTTAGAAAAAGGCTAAAGTAAGACTTAGCTATTTTATGATCATTTCGACAATAGACGCATGTTTCTTATGTAGTTCATAAGCTCTACATTTTCTAAATACTGATTGTTAAATATGGTTGTTATGTCATTGCTAATACAAGGAAAAGAACAAAGAAAACAAAGGAGAGAATGAAGACGAGGACGAAGAAGATGGTGAAGAAAAGGAAGAAGATCACAGTTACGGAGGTGATTATGAACAAGTTCTTATTATCTATATCCTTTCTCGCATGCTTGTTTTCTTCCATGCTAACACTACTACAGAAGTGCTAAAATAACTCGTAAGAAATAACCCGGACGTGAAAAGGGCGGGTTATAAAACCGTGTAAAACGGACGCTACACTTTATATCTCGGGCGTGTCATAATCCGGGTTAATATATCGAATAAAACCATCAAATAACCCGGACGTGCAAATATCCGGGTTATTTCTAAAATCTAATATTCCACTATTTCACATACGGATTATTTGTGGGTGTCAATATTTGAAAGCCCGGGTTATATTGAAGGACATCTTCTCCTTTGACCTAATCAAACTTTTCAACGCCATCTTCTCATTTTTTTTTTTTTTTCTTTCTGCCCTTCAGAAGCCTCTCGAATTAAGAAGTGCCCTCATCGATCCACATCGCCGCTCCTTCAGCGATCCATCAATGGCCATGTTACAGGAATTTGGGCACAAGGTCCTCTTTTAGGTGCCCTGACCCGGCCAGTCCTCCTTAGGTGCTGCCGGGGCCGGTCCTCCTTAGGTGCCGACAACCCAGGGACCCGTAACAGGGCTGCAGCCCATGCTCCCCAACCCATCACAAGGTCCCAGGTTCATTACTCCTGGTACCTTGCAGGTTGTTTCCCTCAAGTCTTGAACTCGGGACCTTTTGATATGAGGGCAAAGGCTTACCACTCACATCACCAATTGAGCTGCACTTTTATGTTACAGGAATCTGGGCACAGGGTCCTCTTTTAGGTGCCCTGACCCGGCCAGTCCTCCTTAGGTGCTGCCGGGGCCGGTCCTCCTTAGGTGCCGACAACTCAGGGACCCGTAACAGGGCTGCAGCCCATGCTCCCCAACCCATCACAAGGTCCCAGGTTCATTACTCCTGGTACCTTGCAGGTTGTTGCCCTCAAGTCTTGAACTCAGAACCTTTTGATATGAGGGCAAAGGCTTACCACTCACATCACCAATTGAGCTGCCTTTGCCCTCATATCAAAAGGTCATGAGTTCAAGACTTGAGGGCAACAACATGCAAGGTACCAAGAGTAATGAACCTGAGACCTTGTGATGGGTTGGGGAGCATGAGCTGCAGCCCTGTTACGGGTCCCTGGGTTGTCGGCACCTAAGGAGGATCGGCCCCGGCAGCACCTAAGGAGGACTGGTCGGGTCAGGGCACCTAAAAGAGGACCCTGTGCCCAGATTCCTGTAACAGGCCACCGTCGCCGCCCCAAACCCCCCCCCCCCCCCTCTCTCTCCGTGTACTTCCTGCCTCTCTCTCAATTAGATCTGAGACCACATGCGTTCTCCAAACCGACTCTTATACATTTCCAATTCTCAAGATTTTGCTCTTCGATCTGCTTTTTTCAATTGTTTTTTCTCTGTTAATTATCTCTTGTATTGATTTTTATTAATTTCATAAGCGTTCTCGATATGAATCGCAACAATCCGGATCTAGTAGTCTTCGATTGGCTTGCTTTTTCTTTGTCTTTTTCTTCTCCGATTGGCTACTTCAGACTTTGTTTATAGCTCTTCTTAGTTCCTTGGGAAATTCGGATCGCATCAATATACATAATCGATTGAGGGATAAAGTACGGCTTTGTTTTTTGGGGCCTCAGATCTTGGTGACTACTGTTGTAGAATTGGATCTAAGCTTTAAAATCTTGATATATATTGTATTAAAACTCATTACAATCCCCAATTAGGGAATGTTGCTCAAATTCTCATTTCTTATGCCTGTTAACCTAGGTGCTTATAGAATATATCCGTCAATTTGCCTACTTTCTTTTGTTGCTTAGAAAATTTGTATTGACTTTTCCTTTGGGAAGCTATTTGTGTGGCTTAAGAAACAAATGCACTGTTAGGATATCAGGGAGTATCGGTTGTCAAGTTCTTGATTTCCTGTTTTCCCTTGCGCTGATGACTATTGTTCTACTTGTAGGCTTGAAATTGCTTTTTTTTTCTTCCTCCGAATAGGCTTGAAATTGCTTATTTTCATTTACTAGGATATTATGAGAATATTACTATAACCCATCTTCTCCTTTCCTTTCCACCATGACCTCACCCAAAATTATATGACATCTTGTCGCATCCTCTCCTTTCGTTATTAAAAAAGAAAAATAGAGTAAAAGAAACATAAACTATGATCTATGATTTGCTTCACCCAAAAAGAAAGAAATGGGATTTAATTGCACGGGGATTGTTTGGTAGAAGACACAATTAAGACATTGTTGTCATTTCAGACAACTATTCTTTGATGGATAAATTTGAGTTGTACAACCAGATGAGACTGGACAAAAGGGAGTTTTCTTGACAAGTTGTAGCACGGAAAAAGTTTCTTGGACATTAACTTTTTATACAATCGAAGTTTTACTCTAAACTTTTCATTGTCGTATAAGACCTCTATTTTATGTGTGGGTGTTTGTTCAGGTGGAGGACCATGTTTGGCATTACAGGTGTGCCTTCAGTTTTGTTGGCACTAGGGATGTCATTCTGCCCGGAAAGCCCAAGATGGCTTTTCCAGGTTTTTTTCTTGTTGCAATGCAGTTCGTATGTTACGTAGCGTAACGTAACATACGAACTGCATTGCAGCAAGGAAAAAACACGGAAGCTGAAGAGGCAATAACAACACTCTATGGAAAGGAAAGGGTTCCTGAAGTGATGTACAATCTAAGAGCATCAACTCAAGGCTCATCAGAACAAGAAGCCAATTGGTTGGATCTTTTCAGCACCCGTTACTAGAAAGGTATGCAAAGCTAACAATCACTTGGTCTTTCTCTGATATCTTGTTTTTATGAAGGAACTAATGAACTAATTTATGTTTGGGTTTCTAATTTGTCATGGACCTGTTTTGTAGTAGTAAGCATTAGTGCTGCACTTTTCTTGTTCCAGCAATTTGCAAGCATAAATTCTGTAGTGTATTATTCCACATCCGTCTTTCAGAGTGCTGGAATCGCATCTAATGTTGCAGCTAGTGCTCTAGTTGGGGCGTCAAATGTTTTCGGTAAGGCATTTTCTCAATGTTTCATGATTGATATATACAATAATACCTTAGTATGTGATGTGATGAATGACTTACTACTTCATTAGGTACCGTCGTTGCATCCTTGTTGATGGATAGGCAAGGAAGAAAGAGTCTTCTGATGATGAATTTCTTTGGAATTGTACAATCTTCTTTGCTTTTTCATCCACCTCTATATCATCAAATTAACCACTTCAGATCTCTATTTACTGAACATTTCGACTTTGATTAAACCAAACCTCCTTTCTTGAAGGTTGCATCAATGCTCATGCTCTCGTTATCCTTCACATGGAAACCCTTGGCGCGCTATGCTGGCACACTTGGTGTTGTGGGAACCGTCCTGTGAGTTTTCCCTCAGAAACCGCCTCTCATTCACAATAACGGCTACTATATTATTATAATAACTGAAACACACTTTCTTGCACTTGGCTTTAGGTATGTGATATCCTTTTCACTAGGCGTTGGTCCGGTTCCAACTTTTTTACTCCCAGAGATATTTGCTTCCAAGAACCGAGCAAAGGCGGTTACTTTGTCACTGGCATGCACTGGGTAAGTGACTTAGTAGAAAGAAGTTAACGCGTGTTCTAAAATTAGTCACTTACCATTCAATCGTTTAGATCTGCAGGCTTCTAACTTTGTGATCAGGCTGTATTTCTTGAGCGTGGTGAACAAGTTTGGTATCAGCAGGGTGTACTTGGGTTTTGCTTCAGTCTGCATCATGGTTGTCTTGTACATAGCTAGCAAAACCATAGAGACAAAGGAACAATCGCTCGAGGAGATAGAGCGTGAGCTTAGCCCCGCCATTTGATTTGTGTAGTGATGTTAACAGTCTTGACAGTACGATCATAGCTCTTATTTGATCTTTGTCAGTCTATCCAGTAATGACAATAAAACCGATTTGAGCTTAGCCCCGCCAAAACTCTCTTTTGTCCAGATGAGACTGGACAAAAGAGAGTTTTCTTGACAAGTTTTAGCATGGAAAAAGTTTCTTGGACATTATTTTTTTGGTCACTGAAATTGAATTTTGTTTCAATCTCTGCACGGTTTTGTTTCGATTTTTCTGTCGTGGAGAAGATCTTAGTTGAGGTTGACAAACATAATTTCAAAGCCATGAAAACTGAACACATAAATGGTGCTATTCTAAAGCCTTATTATTCACCTTGTCATCTGGCTTGTTACTTAGTAAGTCTTTCCATGCATTCATGTGTCATTTATGCAATAATTTTTACCAAAATGATCGCTTTGTTCAACTTGCTTCCTCGTGTCTACTTGAGCTTAACTTAATGAATGACAAATATGCTTTCGTTATTGCTTCACAGAATCTCAAGATCAATATGACTACTTCATCATGTCAACATTGTATTTTGTTTTGAAATTTAGCTTTTTGTTGTTGGTACGACATTTTTTTGCCGGAACTTGAGTCTAATGACTTGAAATCTCATCTCAGTTTATTTTTGCTCAATCTTTGAATAAAGCAAGGGCCATGATGTATCCTTCCATAAGAAAAGCGTAAAAAACTTGTTGTTGTGTTCCTTGGTTTAGCTGACATAGTTTATAAAGAGCACAAAAAGTTTCTTGCTCTGAAAAATTATCCTTGAAAAGATAAAAGAAGAGCAAGAGCTCCAACTACAAGATGAGGTATATAATCTGGCATGTGCTTCTTAGTAAGCTCCAACTATTTGCTCTATGCCTATGTTACAAGTGGGTTGCGTAATGGTTATCATTATTGAAAGTTGTCATTTGCATGTTGCATCTGTTTATCTTGCCTTTCCTTTAGTGTTTGCAATATTCTTTTACTTCAATTGACCATTGTATCATGGCCATTGTATGCCTATGTTGCATCTGCTGTATGTTCTCTTCCTGATTTTTTAACTTAACTAAGTTCTTAAAAAGAGCATTTATTGAATGGCATGATGTCCAGAAATTTCCAGAAAGTTTTTAACTGTTTCTCTATTGCATCTGCAGGGTTACAGGTGCAAAATCAAAAGCTATTTGAAGAAGCCTCTTATGCAAAAGAACTTGTTGCTGCTGCTGAGCTGAAGAAATTGGCAGGTGAAGTAACTAAACTGTCTCTCTAGAATGCCAAACTTGTAAAAGAATTACAGGTTATCCATGTGAGAAATGTCAGCATCCAAGGTGACAACCGGAAATACAACGATAGCATGAAGCAAGAAAAGAAGGGGCATATTATATGCCCTTACAAAAGACATGTCTAGCAATGCATATCATGTCTTTGATTTAGATTGCCTAAAAATAGATTTGCAAGCAAAAAGGCTGCTTTAGTTGAAAAAGGAAATTGTAGAGGAAGAGTATTCGAAGAAGGCTGAAGAGGCATAGTTGGATAATTTGTACCAATTAGATATTGTCTTTTCTAATATTAATGAGAATATGATATTGTGTTTTGACGTCGTTGAATTTGACAGTGGTGCTGATTTGCATTAGAAAAATATGAATAATATGACATATCAAGCATTGGGTTATAAAGTCATTGTTGGGTGGCTAATTTGTCGATATTAACGGGTTTATTTAACAATATAGAAATAACCCGGACCTACAAATATGGGTTATATTTGAAGTCAAATAACCCGGACTTTTAAAATTAAGTGTATTTTTGGTTAGGTCAAATAACTCGAATATATACCTAACCGGTGTATTTGGCAATTCAAATAACCCGGGTATATATATTTTTTATATAACCTGGATGTGCTAATATCCGGGTTATTTGATGTCCAAATAACCCGGATCTTGAAAATTTGTGGGAAAATTGTGGGAGGAAAATAACCCGGGCTAGTCGATTTTAGGTTCGGGTTATTTGACCTCGAGCAAATACAGCGTAGGTCTGTAACCCGGACCGGATCCGGGTTATATACCCTCAAACGCCCGGGTTATTTGCCTTGTTCTGTAGTAGTGTAAGCAAGAGATTCCACTTAATGATCGTGTTTATTTTTGCATAATGAGGATTTTGGTGACGCTGATGATGATTTCAAGGCTAACGATGATGGTGATGGTAATAAAATTTTCTGCTTTGTTGTGATCTTCTTTAATCTTGCCCTTGTTTTCAAGTGTCTCTATCAGGATGACTGGAAATGTGTATATATTAAATCGGTGTTTGCAGATGAACCCTTCTATTGAAGACGAGCCTTCTTATGCATACTGCCAAACTCGTTCATGGTTGTGTTAACGTTGTTGTTAGGCCAATAGTTTTGAAGAGTCCGGTGGGTCGGCCCAGCAACTTAAAGACGCAAGAAAGCCCAAAGACTCGGACGGAAACAACGAGGAAATTGTAAGACGTTGAGAGCGGTGGAGAAGATCTTGGGCGACCAGCGAACAACCCACCGACTCTCGCAGATCTCGTAGGATTTTACTCGACTGATTATGTAACTAGTGTAAGTATTACTTGGTCTCACATGTAACGAACACATTGAACTCATTCTCGCAAAGAAAAGCACTCTCATACTCTTTAAATGATTAATCAAAGCACGGAGTTCTTCATCAAGTTTTAAGTTCGAATATTCAAACGACCGGCACATTTACTAACTATCATAGAAAGCCTAAGAGTCTAAGTGCCCAAAGGGTCTAGATTTTGATTGGCAAGTCGCGAGAGTGGTTGTTAATTAGATCTAGGCACATTTACTATCATCCGAGAAGAATTAGTAATTACCTTAGATAGTTACCTTCTTATAATTTGGACTACATTCAGTTGAAGTGTATTTTTATTTATAGAGGCATTGTTGCGGTATCCTTAACCTTATACACATTTATCCCGTAGACTTCTATTTGTTTTCTATTTTTATTAGTTAGATTAGCTCTAGTTCTCCCAAATTTCATATCTTTCCGGCCTAGTTCACTAGCGTTTCAATTGATTTTAAATTAGTCTATATGGGATCGACACTTGACTACTACAACTGATCTCGTACACTTCCAGGTACGTAGGTTTAGCCACATCAACGAAGAACCTAACAAAGAAGACAAAAGCCCAGATCGAGTCGACTGAAGGTCCTCATCTGATCATCAACGCGACAGACGACACCAACCATATCCCAATGGATGAAACGATCAAGGTCAGGTAAACAACTCTTATGACAGAAACCAAGACTGGAAGAACAACTCGACTTTACCTCTGAAGGTCCATTCTTATAACTTCAACATCTCCGTATCGGAATGTAAGGCCCGAAGCCTTAGAAGCGTCATCCCATGCCAACCCGAGGACTTCCCAGGAGGTCACCCATCCTGGTACTACTCACGCCCTAGTACGCTTAACTTCATAGTTCTTTGTCCTCACTTGAACCATGAAAAGGAATAACTCTTATTGACATGGGTATCACTCTAATCCTTATAATGGATCACAAACACAGGGTGTTACACGGAACTTAACAAGAGTTTCGATAGATATAGAAAAGACATAAGATGGCCCCGAAAGAGCGACAAGCCAGACTCCAAGAAAGACATGAGCAGATGGTGCGAGTTCCATGGAGATCATGATCATACAATGGACGAATGCATCACACTACGTAAGGAGGTTGCTAGGCTCCTCGCACAAGGAGTCCTACACGACGTAATCTCTGACAAGGCAAAAGCCGCCCTAGAACGAAAGGACCAGGTAACGATCGGTCGACCTTCATCTCGAGTACATACAAAAATTATTAACACCATTTCAGGAGGGTTAGACGTGTGTGGAAACACATACTCGGTCGCTAAGAGATACGCCAAAGAAAGCAAGGGCGACAGACCAGCCCTGTCGGAAACGAGACGACCACAGATAGGGGACACGCCTATTATCACCTTTGACGACTCCGAACCCGAAGAGTTAGGCGACCACCATGACGGTCTGGTAATCTCTTTGTCAATTGGTAACTGTCTTATACGCCGAGTATTGATCGACACAGGTAGCTCCACAAACTTGTTAGCACTAGACACCCTGAAAGGTATAGGTCTAAGCAAGGACGATATAACCCAAAAGTCGACTCCATTGGTCGGCTTTAGCGGTGAAGTCAAACATACCCTTGGCAAAATAGTGTTAACAACGTATGATGGCGGTATCAACCAACAGGTAAAGTTCTTAGTACTCGACTACCCGTCACCATATAATGCGATCCTTGGTATACCCTGGATACACGCCATGAAAGTTGTACCATCCACTTATCACCAAACTATCAAGTCCCCGACAAAGTGGAGGGTATAAAAAATAAAAGGCGACCATCGACTTGCCAAGAGATGCTATGTCACATCAATGAAAGGGGCAGTCGAACGACAATCGGCACAACAACTACATGTCGGCGAAGGGACCAAGCGATACGTCGAACCAGAATTGGAACAACTAGACGAGATCATATTGGACCCTTCAAAGCCAAACCAGATGGTAAGAGTCGGGTTAGATTTAAACGACTCGACCAGGGCTAGCCTGGTGGAATTCGTACGATCCCATGTCGACTGCTTTTCATGGTCGCATGAGGATATGGTAGGAATCTCACCCAACATTATTACTCACAATCTAAATGTAGATCCAGCTTATCCTTCTGTCAAACAGAAAAGAAGAAAATTCACGCCAGAGCAAAACAAGATTGTAGACGATGAGGTCAAAAACTTGTTGGAGATAGGCAAGATCCGAGAAGTCAAGTATCCAGAATGGCTAGCAAACGTCATCGTAGTGCAAAAGAAGAATGGAAAATGGAGGGTATGCATTGACTTCACAGATCTAAATAAGGCATGCCCTAAAGATTCCTCCCCTTTGCCACACATCGACGCAATGGTCGACGCAACCGCATGCCACGAGATGCTCACATTCATGGACGCGTTTAGTGCCTATAACCAGATCCTAATGGACCCAGAAGACAAAGAAAAAATGGCCTTCATCACAAGCCAAGGTACGTACTGCTACAAAGTGATGCCTTTTGGACAAAAAAATGCAGGGGAAACGTACCAACGATTAGACAACAAGATGTTCAAAGACCAAATTGGGGACACCATGGAAGTATATATAAACGACATGCTGGTCAAGTCGAAAGCAGCCCAGGATCATATCGAACACCTGAAAGAAGCATTCGAAGTATTAAAAAGGTAGAACATGAAATTAAACCCTACTAAATGCTCTTTTGGAGTTTCCTCAGGTAAATTCCTAGGATACCCGGTAACCCAAAGAGGAATAGAGGCCAGCCCAGATCAAATCAAAGCAATCGTCGACTTGAGATCCCCTAGATGCATCAAAGACGTTCTGAAGTTAACAAGATGAATAGCAGCACTCAGCAGGTTCATGTCAAAGTACTCTGACAAATGCAAACTCTTTTATGAGGCACTAAAGAAGAACAAGTCGTTTGAATGGACGAAATCTCATGAACAAGCCTTTCAAGACCTAAAGACATACCTCGTGAGTCCGTTACTACTAGCAAAACCAAAAGACGACGAATCACTACCACTATACCTGGCAGTGTCGGAGTCAGTGGTAAGTGTGGTCCTAACAAGAGAAGAAGACGGAAAGCAATCTCCAATCGACTATGTAAGCCACTTCTTGCTCCCAGCAGAAACCACGTACACGTCACTTGAAAAACTAGTCCTAGCCTTAGTAATGCATCAAACAAACTCAGACCTTATTTTGAATCGCACGTTATTATTGTACGGACTAATCATCCCATGAAAGACATCATGAGGAAACCAGAGTTCACAGGTCGAATGGCAAAATGGGCAATACACTTGAGTGGTTTCGACATAGAATACGAACCAAGGACAACAATCAAGTCTCAAGCTTTGGCAGACTTTGTGGCTGATTTCAGTCCAACATTGGACCAGAAGCCCCAAGGGAGGCCACTCAGCTGACCACTGAAGAAGACATGGGCACGTGGCAACTCCATACAGACGGAGCATCGAACGCAAGGGGAGTCGGCCTAGGGGTTGTACTAAAATCGCCACAAGAGGACAAGATAGCCCAAGCTATAAAATGTGAATGGGATGCGACCAATAACGAAGCAAAGTACGAAGCATTCATATTCGAGCTAACACTTGCGCAAGACCTCGCAATCCAAAACATCTAAGTGGTATGCGACTCTCTTCTAATCGTCAACCATGTACAAGGTTCATACGCCGCTAAAGACGTCAGAATGATAGCCTACCTAGAAATCGTCAAAAAACTAGCAGAAAAAATCCAAAATTTCACCATCAGGCAAGTCTCACGCGACCTCAACGCTCAAGCTGACGCCCTAGCAAACCTCGGGTTGGCCTTACACCCTAACGACTTCCACAACATCCCTCTAACACACTCCATGACTCCAGCAGTCCCCAAAGTCCACAAAGCAGCCAACAATGACAACATTCAAGAAACAGACGATACACCCTTAGAGGAAGTAGTCTCAGCAGAATTAGGCAACAACACTGAGGATGATGTCATAACAATCAAGATGACTGGACTGCACCCTATATCAAATGGCTAAAAGAGGGCGTACTTCCAATAGATAAAAGAGAAGCCAAAAGACTAAAGGTACAAGCACTAACCTTCGATCTAAAAGATAATGTCTTGTTCAAACGATCTGTCACAGGATTATACTTGCGATGCTTAAACATGGTCAAAGTTGAACGCGCCCTACAATCCTTACACGAGGGAGAATGCGGCAACCATACCGGGGGACGTAGCTTGTCTGGCAAAGCTTTGAGGACGAGATACTACTGGCCAACATTGAACAAAGACGCAATAGAATACGTAACGAAGTGTGACGCCTGTCAACGATATGCGCCCATTGCTCACCAACCATCAGAGTTACTCTATCCAACACTAGCACCCTGGCCATTCATGAGATCGGGAATGGACATCGTTGGAAAATTACCACTAGCATCAGGGCAACACGTCTTCTTTCTCGCCATGACTGATTACTTTTCTAAATGGATTGAAGCTGAAGCATATCGAGAGGTAAAAGACAAACATGTCATCTCATTGATAAAACGTAACATCCTATGCAGATTCGGCGTACCATCAGAAATAGTATGCGACAATGGCCCGCAATTCATCAATTGCAAGACGCGAGCCTTTTGCAAGAAATGGAACATCAATCTGATCACATCCACGCCTCGATACCCACAGTCTATTGGCCAGACTGAGTCCAGCAACAAGATCATCATAAATAACCTCAAGAAACGTCTCACAGGGGCAACAGGAAAATGGGCAGACCAGCTCCCCCTAATACTTTGGTCCGGCAGAACCACCCCAAAGAATGTGACCGGACAATCACCCTTCTCGTTAGTGTATGGAAGCGAAGTAGTCATACCCGTCGAACTACTCGTCCCGACAGCCAGGTATGGCCTATAAACCCCTGAATAAAACGATGTCGAGCTGTCACACAACTTAGACACGGCGGACGAGGTCAGGGAAAAAGCTAGGATACGAATGGTAAGGCATCAACAACAGGTCGCAAGAAGTTACAACAAGAACGTCCGCGTCAAAGTCTTCAAATTGGAAGATTGGGTCCTAAGGAAAGTATTCCAAAATACTAAAGACCCAACCGACGGAAAACTCGCACCCCAATGGGAAGGACCATATCTCATTTAGGAGATCATCGTTCAGGGAGCATATCGACTCGAGACAAATAATGGTCAGCCAATCCCACGAAGCTGGAACACAACCCATTTAAAGTTGTATCATTTCTAAACCATGTACTTTGCATTCAGTTCAAATTCATTCGATTATATTTATTCGACCATTTACTGACTTAAGAATCGGAGGGCCGTTGGGCTCACACCCAACGATCACCCCTTAATCTTTTCCTTTTTAAACGTTTTAGATAGAAACGCAACAGGAGGCCTCAAGACAGAATCAAGTTGATCAACACACAAAGACACTATCATAAAAAGCACTTACACATTACACGATCGATCGATACACAAGGAGTGGAGGAACAATACAGACACATCCTTACAAGACTTGTCCTAACACTACAAAGGTACACGTCCTACTAAAATACAAACACACTCCTCCCGATCACTCAATTCCTTCACCGTCGAGAAGGCCACTAGAGAATATTGAAGCGATTGCATACAAAAGAAATGAGATTATGTATTCATTCATTGTAAAAAAAAGAGGAGACGCATTTACACTTACCTTCCAAGCCAAAACACTCGCCTCGTCAATGCAATCGATCAGATGGAGGTCCCCGATCTCTTTCTTAGCAGTAGGGTCCTGGGTGTAGATGAGGTCGCTCAGAGACCTATATTCGAGGTCGACCCTCACCGGTTCGGCAGCCACGATCGCCTTCCTCTTTGCCCCGGACATCTTAGACGATGGCGAATCAAAAGAGACGATTTTGACCGGAGTAGATGCCTTTGCCGCCGAAATCTTCTGTTCCAAAAGATTCTTCCTCGAAAGATGCGCGCTAGATCTCTCGCCTCAGGACGCTATCGGGTAAGCACAATACAATAAGCATACGACTAGTCCAAAACCACCCAGACGCATACCTGTAGGAACGAACAGGTGCCTTTAGTCAGAGAAGTTGAAGGTGTCGACATGTTGATCTGGCCGAGGGGGTTGGATGTCAGGAAGTTAACATTCGCAAAGGACCTTTGTGCTTCGAGAAGAAGAAGCAGAACCTGTGTCACCACTTCAAAGTCAGAATCTTCGAATTCCTCCGGGTCGGGAACTGAAGCAAAAAACATGTGAGAAAAAAGTTTAGAAGGCATCCAACAAAAACCAACAAGGACAAATACGATACCTGTCGTCCTCCAGTCGTCCAGTAGAAAGGAACAGTCAACGCCCCCCTCAAGCGATTTCCGCTCCACGAAAAAGAAGCGAGATCTCCACCCACGATCATTAACATCGAGGTTCAACGCAATTGGCAACCTATTTGGTCGAAGACATAACTGAAATCTAGAGGACCCCCGAGTGCTCAAATAACAGGAGTACCACAAAGCGTCGAAATCAAATTTGACGTCAACACTGGAAACTAACAAATCAACTACTCTCAAAAGACACCATGCATGCAGCATGACTTGACCAAGGCTTAACCAGTTTATGCAAATCATAAAATAACAGTTATAATACAAATATCATAACTTTCATTTAAACCGTAGTCTCGGAATTACAACTTAATTCCAAATACATCAGAAATACAGCGGAAGTATTTGTAAAGTAAATGACATAAAGTCTTGATCACAGCGATCACCGCCAAGGATCTCAACCTGGACAAAACTCTTAAAAACTCCTTTTGCCTTCATAGTCGTTTCTAGCCTTCCCGGAACTGCAGTTTATCTGATGTGCCGTATAGGACGGATGACACCAGCCAACCATGCAATGGAAATAATCGGTTGGTTAGTCTAATGAAAGACTATGCAAGGGTTAAAAGCAGAGTGGTTCTAAGTAGTCGTATTAGGTTAGACTCATCGCTTCTCTAATAACAACCGACGACGATAGTCAACCACCATACTCCTACTGGAATATACGAAAAGGCATGATCAAGAGAAGATTCTGAAAGACCGAGTCTCACAACAATCAACCCAAAAGAAGACTCCAACGAATTGAGTCTTATCGGAAGCATGACAAATGTTGGGGAACATTATAGTTTCATACAAGCGTTTAAAACGACTTGATGTTTCGGTTCTCGACCAACCTCACCGCACAATGCGAATCCAGATTGGAAAGAGAACTTTACTCTGATCAAAGTCAATACGAGTTTTTCCTAGCTGTACTATTTCCTAGCTGTACTACTCGCCTGAGGGTATATTAATTATGTGCGACAACGGCACTTATCTCATTTGATTCCAAAACGCGCATCACGTTATAAGCTTTTAAATATATGTTTCGCCATGAGGGACATATATTGAATATATGTTTCGCCATGAGGGACATATATCGAAGGGAATAAATTCCAAGGTTTGTGACACTAGCTAAGTGCACCACCTCTATACTCGGATAGAGGACGGTCATGACCTGCAAGATGGTGTTAGGTTGTCCTAACCACCATGGTTATAAAGAAACGATTGGACCTCGTAGGGCCCCAGTAGCGTTCCTACGAATACTCGTGCTAACTAAACAGTTCAAGCACACAATAGTCCACATCAATGCCCTCAAGGCAATCATCATACATATATATCTATAATAGCGTTGTTCTAGCATATATACAACCTATTATAATATCATGTTTTAATCACATCATTTATCAAAATTATTCCCAACGAAAATAGTAAATCATCCCAAATTAATTAATAATTAAATAATTGATAATTAATGGAAATATGGAATGATAAGCAAGAGCGAACCGCCACTTGCCTTAGATCAGACGAACGTTCGAACGATGATGGTTTCTGGGTCCAGAACGGGGACAAAACTCGGATTTCAGATCCCTATGGAACGACCCATAATGAAACCCTAAATTAGATTCGACAATAAAATATCTGAATCTAAAGAAAGACGAACCAAAGCGAAGGAACAAAGCCTCGCTCGAGACCATAAAACTCAAAGCCACACCACGAGCCCAGCCCACCGCGGGTGCGCCGGCCTTGACCGCGGGTGCGGTGGAGGTGCGGTGGAGGGTGCGGTCACGTAACAGTGATGACACGACGAGAGGGAAAAAGCTCACCGGGGAAGACGACGGGGCTCGACTCGTGGTGGCTCCAACTTCTGGATTCCTTGGACTTCCAAAGGACCACTTTGAGAGCACCACCACTTCTAACAAGAGCTCCGGCGAAGGCTTCGAGATTCCGGCGAGAGCTTGAGTTTTCCGGCGACAATGGAGATGAGAGATTTGAGAAGGAGAGAGCTCGGATTGGAGTGCTCAACACAACTCCAAATCTCCTCCTTTTATAGAGCCCAGCAAGCAGCACACAAGCAAGCAGCTGTGTCGATCAAGTAGCTGCGTCGCCCGACCAGAAATGACAAGCAGCTCAGTTCAGACGCGACGTCTGAAGTTCGGCGCTGCAGAAAAATCATCATGGCACTGCGGGGTGCGGTGGCCTCACCGCGGGTGCGGTGAGCCTCCCCAGACCGCCTTACAGAATTGGCCTTCACCGCGGCGTGCGGCCGCTTTACCGCGGGTGCGGTCAAGGCCAAATCTAGGCCCTTTTGTTTTTTTTTGTCCGGGTTAAGTACGTGTACGAGTTTTTAACCCCGGGTTAAATATATTTGTACTCGGTTAACATCTTTGCACCCGAATGAGTATTCTAAGCCCCGAAAATACATCGAATGTATTTTATACCACTCAGGAAAATATTACAGAGATCAAACAAATTACAGAGTGTCTGAACTTCTCTGAAATTAATCCGGTTTGTGATACGGGAGTTAGGAAAATTATCAAAATACTCTTTATTAAAATGAGGGGTATTACATCACCTCCCCCTTAAAAGAAGTTTCGACCCGAAACTTGGCCGAATAACCTAAAAAAAAAGCGAGGCGTTACAACACTACCCCCTTAAAAAGGTTTCGACCGTGAAACTAGGCCGAAAATAGCTCGGAAAAGCATCTAAGCATATCCTCCTCAGTCTACCAGGTTTCCCAAGTAACATCTTCAGTTCCTGACTTGGACCACAAAATCCATACCAATGGTACCACCTTGTTCCGTAACTGCTTCTCACGGCGTTCGAGGATACACACCGGTATCTCCTCGTAGGTACCATTTGTCTGAATCTCGATATCTTCATAACTCAGCACATGAGACTCATCTAGCACGTACTTCCGTAACAAGGATACGTGGAACACGTTATGTACTGGATGTGCTGATGGTGGCAATGCCAAACGATATGCTAGAGATCCCACTCTGTCAAGGATCTCAAATGGTCCCACGTAGCGAGGGTTAAGCTTCTCACGCTTACCGAATCTAAACACACCCTTTGATGGTGATACTCTGACAAACACTTTGTCACCAACCTCAAACTCGACATTCCTGCGCTTCAAATCTGCATAAGACTTTTGTCGACTCTGAGCTGTCAACATCCTTTGTCTTATCAAAGCAATGTCCGAGGCAGTCCTTTCGACTAATTCCGGTCCGAGCAGAACCTTGTCGGCATTCTCATCCCAACAAATTAGAGATCTGTACCTTCGACCGTACAAAGCCTCGAATGGAGCCATCTTTATGGTAGCATGCCAACTGTTGTTGTACGTGAACTCAATTAGACTCATGCTATTCTCCCAACTAGTCGGACGATCGAGTGTACAAGCTCTTAGCATATCTTCCAAGGTCTGGATGGTCCTCTCAGATTGTCCATCCGTCTGAGGATGAAACGCAATACTGAACCTCAACTCGGTTCCCATGGCCTTGTGGAGTTCTTTACAGAATCTCGACATGAATCTGCCATCACGATCCGATACAATGGTCTTTGGAGTACCATGCAAACGGACAATCTCGTGTAGGAACACTTTTGATAGATTTTGGGTTCCCCATGTTGACTTGATAGCCACGAAGTGAGCACTCTTCGTGAGCCTGTCAATGATTACCCATATAGCATCCTTTTGACTTTGAGTCTTTGGCAGCCCCGTGACGAAATCCATAGCAATATCCTCCCATTTCCATTCTGGCACTAGAAGAGGTAGCAACTCACCACCTGGTCTGCGGTGTTCTATCTTGACCTTCTGACAAGTCAAGCATTTCGCCACAAACTCTGCTACATCCCACTTCATGTTGGGCCACCAGAATTTCTTTCTGAGGACCTTGTACATCTTGCTAGAGCCTGGATGTACAGAATAAGCTGACGAATGGGCCTCCTTCATCACCAACTGGCGAAGGCCATCAATGTCAGGCACACAGATCCGTTCCCCAAACCAGAGCGATCCATCTTCCTGAATCACGAAACCGGGAGCTTTCCCGTCCATAACTTCACTGCTTAGCTTCACCAAAACCACGTCATCAACCTGCTTCTCCCTGATTTGATCAAGTAGCGTAGCCTGACTTTCAAGCATACTCAGGTATCCACGACGTTGATCGTACAAGACTTCAATTTTGCACAATCCTTGGTTCAGCTTGGTCTGAGCAGTAAGTAGAACCACTACAGTCTCGTGCGGCATCTTCTGGCTCAATGCATCGGCTACTACATTAGCCTTGCCCGGATGATACAGCAATTCGATGTCGTAGTCTTTAAGTAGCTCTAACCACCGACGTTGTCTCATATTCAACTCCTTCTGAGTGAACACATACTTGAGACTCTTGTGATCGGTGAAGACTTGGCACCTTACACTATAGAGATAGTGTTTCTAAATCTTCAGCGCAAACACTACAGCTGCTAGTTCTAGATCATGCGTTGGATAGTTTGCTTCATAGGTTTTCAATTGTCTAGATGTGTATGCAACCACTCTGCCTCTCTGCATCAATACACATCCCAAACCACACTTCGAAGCATCACTGTAGACCACATAACCATCATTTCCTTCCGATAGCGCTAACACTGGTGCAGAGGCCAGACACTGCTTCAGCTTTTGAAAACTGGCCTCGCACCTGTCATCCCAGACAAACTTCTTATGGACTTTATGGAGCAAACTGGTCATAGGTAGAGCGATCTTAGAAAATCCATCCACGAATCGTCTGTAATATCCAGCGAGTCCTAGGGAACTGCGCACTTCCTTCACATTCTGGGGGCCACTTCCAATTGGCTACCGCTTCAATCTTCTGGGGATCAACCATAACCCCATTTTCATTGATCACATGACCTAAGAAAGGCACTTCCTTGATCCAAAAGTCACACTTAGACAATTTTGCGTACAACTGATTTTGTCTAAGGACTGACAAGGTAATCCGAAGATGTTCCTCATGAGCTTCCACGCTCGGGGAATAGATCAAAATGTCGTCGATGAAGACCACCACGAACTTATCCAAGTACTGGTGAAAACATCGATGCATGAGATCCATAAAGACCGCTAGAGCATTAGTAAGTCCAAATTGCATGACTACGAACTCGTAGTGACCATATCTCGTCTGGAACGCAGTCCTCGGAATATCTTCCTCACGAATCCTGAGCTAATGGTAACCAGACCTCAGATCAATTTTGGAAAAGACTTTGGCTCCTTGCAGTTGATCTAATAGATCATCAATCCTTGGCAACGGATACTTATTCTTGATCGTGACTTTATTCAACTCACGATAGTCGATACAAAGTCGAAACGATCCATCCTTCTTCTTGACGAACAAGACCGGAGCACCCCAAGGTGATGCACTCGGCCTTATATAGCCTTTCTCAAGAAGATCCTCGAGTTGCTTCTTCAACTCTTGCATCTCAACAGGAGCCATCCGGTACGGTACTTTAGAAATCAGCGCGGTACCCGGCTCGAGATCAATGGTAAACTCTACGTCACAATATGGGGGTAAACCAGGAATCTCCTCCGGAAAGACGTCTGGAAACTCACAAATGACCGGAATATCAGGAACTGAAGGTTCATCTTTCTTGGGCTCGTCCAGATAGCACAGGTACCCGACATAACCTTGTCGAAGTAGCTTAAACGCAGCCATCGCATTGATAAGTCTGCCGTTATCAGCGTTATCATGACCCTTAAACTTGCATACATACTGGCCCCCAGATGACACCGTCACAACCCTTGAGCTAAAATCGATTACCGCCCCATGACACGTCAGCCAATCCATGCCGAGAATAATGTCGTATGGAGCCATGGCTATACAGATCAAATTTGCTTTGAACTTCTTACCCTGCATGATAATTGGAAATTCTGACAGACGCTTGGTGCCCACTAAATGTTCACCGTTAGAAAGATTCACAACGAAAGTTTCACAAACCTCGTTGCATACTAAGCCTAACTTACTAACACAATTTTCTGAAATGAAAGAATGAGTAGCACCCGAATCAAACAGTATACACACAGAAGTAGAATGAAGGTATAGAGTACCTTGAGCAATTGGAGCATTGGGTCCATCAGCCTCACGCATCTCGTAAAGGCATTGACCCTGACCTCTAGAAGCAGCTGGGGCTTTCCCCTTGTTCTGTGCAGTTGTCTGCATCGAAGGACTAGGAGCTACCACTGGTTTAAACCTGGGTCGATTGTTCTGACTAACAGACCCCTGCTGTGATTCAGCTCCTTTCTGCCTTCCCTGCAGACGGAATTTATGCACGTGCCCTTCATTTCCACAGTTGAAGCATGTCTTCCTTTCCTTCAGACACGCATTGCTTTTGTGTCCTGATGCACCACAATTGTAACATTGAATCGGATTCTTGCCTTGACCCGGTTGCTGCGTAGACCTTCCATGAGTCATATCCGTCTTTGCTTTGCTAGACTTGGCAAAATTAGACGGTGGCGCAGGACGCTTGAATCCACTTGCATGAGGTTGATTCTGCATTGACCTCTGGCGATTACGTTTCTTTGTTGACTCCTCCAGAGTCACCTCCAACTTGTAAGCAACGTCCACGTATTGCTCCAAAGTAGAGCATCCGTGACGTACCATCAGTGGCTTAATATCTGGATTCATCCACTCGTAGAAATACCAGATCTTTTGCTCCTCGCCGGACACCTCCGGCCCAGCATACTGCAATAGATGATTGAACTTGGCTGCAAGCTCAGTCACTTTCAAACCATCCATCCTTGGATATAGAAACTCCTTGTGTTTTTCTTCCCTCATAGCTCGGGAAAAGAAACGATCGATCATCTTGGCTTTAAACACCCCCCAGTTCAAACCAGTGTGATCGGCTAGACCGGTACCTTCCCACCACTCGCTAGCTACTTCCTTCAGCTGTAGGGAAGCAATGTGCACTTTCTCAGCTTCAGTGCACTCAACATTGCGGAATAGTCACTCCATGTGTGAGAACCATGTACCACCCTGACTGGCTCTCCTTTCCCATCATAACAGTCGGGCCTCATAGAGCTAATGGCCTTCAGTGCTCGGCCATAATTGCCCATGTTCCTGACTGCTTCTTCATGAGGTACATGAACAGCTGGCTCCTCAAATCTAGGAACCGTTGTAGGAATTGGCACAGTTTGTGCCTGAGGCGCGTTTGGTCGCATAATATCGGTGAATGCTTGTATTACAATTCCCCGAATAGCTTCCTGCTGTGGCATCGAATATCACTGGAGTGTTGACTTGAGCTTGGTCACTGCCCCCTGGATTGTTGTTGGAAACACACTCGTGTTCCTCCACAGGGTTCGCGACATTCCTCACGTTTGGTCTGGGGTCGTTGCTTGCCCCAGCACCAGCACCAATGGTATTCCTTGTGTTCACCATCTGTTTACCGATCAAATTCCAAGTATTTTATGACGTTAATATCATTCCAATATACTCAACGTAATAAAAATCAACTCAGAATAGATCAACTTGGAAATTTTCATAGATGAACTCAAACCGAGTTACAAGCTTCTACAAAAGGAATCTCCCGAGTGACGGGACAAAATTGTTCGGAGATTACTGTACTTAACAGAACAACACTGAAATACTAGAAAAGGAAACTACTACAGTCAACATCGGCCCTTATCAAGGCGCCCTGAAATGTTTCCTATAAGGCAAACTTCTCATACAAGGCTTCTTCGAGCGGGGTTCACCATCGGAATCTGGTGATGGACTTCTCACCCTGCTCGGCCCTGGAGCACATGACTCATTTCTCGGTCCTGGTGTCCTCGGCCTTATCCTAGGTGTGGGAACACTCTGACGAACCTCATCCGACTCTCCTGGTCTTACCCTTCTTCAAGTATGCTCAACCGCCTCATCCATATAGCGGCGCTTTTCAGGGGAAATCATCTGACTCTGGCGAAACGCCTTTTGTGAGTCAAGATTCATCACTAGCCTCCTCTGAGTAGGAATAGGCCGTGGGTCCTCAGATGCATTGGGTGGACCACTCCTTCTGATTCCATATTCAGCGTAGAGTGCCTCCCAATCGGCCGGAGTCAATGGCGAGTATGCTTGCTCAGGCGGAAACTCCGGACTTGGATAGATAAATTCCACTCCCGGGTCTTCGCTGCCCACCAATAAGCGCTCTAAGCCATCAGACTCGTGGCCTTGCCCCTCGAGGTCCTCCTCGGGGTCCTCCTCTTCTTCAGGATCTTCCTCGGGATCCTCCTCTTCTTCCGGATCTTCCTCAAGATTTTCCTCTTCGGGAATCATCTCTATCATGTAATCGTTGTTATAGTATCCTCTTGCGTACCTAGACCATTCCTCTTCAACCTCGGTGTCCTCCCTTGGCTCCTCTGTAGGCTCTACTACAGGAACCACAGTGTCGTTGGACACTAATATTACCGACTCAGGGAGTATGGTCTTCACCTCCTCGGGTGGACTACTAGATTCTCCGATCTTAAAGCATCGAGGGGGAACCGGGAAATCAAGCCTCATTGGAGATGGCAGAGCCACCTAGGCTTCTCCCGAGTCCCTCTGGAGAGAAAAACATGCACCCATAATCTGCGGGCGACGAGAAAAGAGTTAGTCTTTCTAAATATAGAAGTGAACTTACTATATTAGACTAAAGAAGGCACGACTTGAACGGCAGACACGTACAAAAAAAAATCTTCGGAACTTCAAATCCTTTGAAAACATCTTTCATTTCAAAACGAGTAAATGGTGTATGAAATCCCAACCCGTTTGAAAAAAAAATCCGGCTCTGATACCATAACTGTAACACCCCCAAATATATATCCTTGAAAGTATTATCGCCAGTGACCTCAGACGTTCTGTCCGATGTCACCCAAGGCTTAACCAGTTTATGCAAATCATAAAATAACAGTTATAATACAAATATCATAACTTTCATTTAAACCGTAGTCTCGGAATTACAACATAATTCCAAATACATCAGAAATACAGCGGAAGTCTTTGTAAAGTAAATGACATTAAGTCTTGATCACAGCGATCACCGCCAAGGATCTCAACCTGGACAAAACTCTTAAAAACTTCTTTTGCCTTCATAGTCGTTTCTAGCCTTCCCGGAACTGCAGTTTATCTGATGTGTCGTATAGGACGGATGACACCAGCCAACCATACAATGAAAATAATCGATTGGTTAGTCTAATGAAAGACTATGCAAGGGTTAAAAGCAGAGTGGTTCTAAGTAGTCGTATTAGGTTAGACTCATCGCTTCTCGAATAACAACCGACAACGATAGTCAACCACCATACTCCTACTAGAATATACGAAAAGGCATGATCAAGAGAAGATTCTGAAAGACCGAGTCTCACAACAATCAACCTAAAAGAAGACTCCAACGAATTGAGTCTTATCGGAAGCATGACAAATGTTGGGGAACATTATAGTTTCATACAAGCGTTTAAAACGACTTGATGTTTCGGTTCTCGACCAACCTCACCGCACAATGCGAATCCAGATTGGAAAGAGAACTTTACTCTGATCAAAGTCAAGACGAGTTTTTCCTAGCTGCACTATTTCCTAGCTGCACTACTCGCCTGAGGGTATATTAATTATGTGCGACAACGGCACTTATCTCATTTGATTCCAAAATGCGCATCACGTTATAAGCTTTTAAATATATGTTTCGCCATGAGGGACATATATTGAATATATGTTTTACCATGAGGGACATATATCGAAGGGAATAAATTCCAAGGTTTGTGACACTAGCTAAGTGCACCACCTCTATACTCGGATAGAGGACGGTCATGACCTGCAAGATGGTGTTAGGTTGTCCTAACCACCATGGTTATAAACAAACGACTGGACCTCGCAGGGCCCCAGTAGCGTTCCTACGAATACTCGTGCTAACTAAACAGTTCAAGCACACAATAGTCCACATCAATGCCCTCAAGGCAATCATCATACATATATATCTATAATAGCATTGTTCTAGCGGATATACAACCTATTATAATATCATATTTTAATCACATCATTTATCAAAATTGTTCCCAATGAAAACAGTAAATCATCTCAAATTAATTAACAATTAAATAATTGATAATTAATGGAAATATGGAATGATAAGCAAGAGCGAACCGCCACTTGCCTTAGATCAGACAAACGTTTGAACGATGATGGTTTCTGGGTCCGGAACGGGGACAGAACTCGGATTTCAGATCCCTATGGAACGACCCATAATGAAACCCTAAGTTAGATTCGACAATAAAATATCCGAATCTAAAGAAAGACGAACCAAAGCGAAGGAACAAAGCCTCGCTCGAGACCACAAAACTCAAAGCCACACCACGAGCCCAGCCCATTGCGGGTGCGCCGACCTTGACCGCGGGTGCGGTGGAGGGTGCGGTCACGTAACAGTGACGACACAGCGAGAGGGAAAAGCTCACCGGGGAAGACGACGGGGCTCGACTCGTGGTGGCTCCAACTTATGGATTCCTTGGACTTCCAAAGGACCACTTTGAGAGCACCACCACTTCTAATAAGAGCTCCGGCGAAGGCTTCGAGATTCCGGCGAGAGCTTGAGTTTTTTGGTGACAATGGAGATGAGAGATTTGAGAAGGAGAGAGCTCGGATTGGAGTGCTCAACACAACTCCAGATCTCCTCCTTTTATAGAGCCCAGCAAGCAGCACACAAGCAAGCAGCTGCGTCGATCAAGCAGCTGCGTCGCCCGACCAGAAATGACAATCGGCTCAGTTCAGACGCGACGTCTGAATTCCGGCGCTGCAGAAAAATCATCATGGAAATGCGGGGTGCGGTGGCCTCACCGCGGGTGCGGCGAGCCTCCCCAGACCGCCTTACAGAATTGGCCTTCACCGCGGGGTGTGGCCGCTTTACCGCGGGTGCGGTCAAGGCCAAATCTGGGCCCTTTTGTCCTTTTTTGTCCGGGTTAAGTACGGGTATGGGTTTTTAACCCCGGGTTAAATATATTCGTACTCGGTTAACATCTTTGCACCCGAATGAGTATTCTAAGCCCCGAAAATATATCGAATGTATTTTATACCACTCAGGAAAATATTACAGAGATCAAACAAATTACAGAGTGTCTGAACTTCTCTGAAATTAATCCGGTTTGTGATACGGGAGTTAGGAAAATTATCAAAATACTCTTTATTAAAATGAGGGGTATTACACTGACTTTAAGAATCCTATCTAGCTCGGGTTGAGACAAAGTCTCGGCCAACGAATCTTCCAAACTCAAAAGCTCTAAGGGGGCGAAGCCGTCGTCTTCCTCGCTGGGGCTGCAGGACGTAACCCGACTCTTTTTGGATCTCGAGAACGCCATGGAAAAGCAAGAAGAAGTAGCGGTAAGAACTCAAATTTTTACCTTGAAAGGAGAAAATGTTTTGCTGAAGAAGAAAATAGTAAAAGATAGACACGATAGTTGCCAATTCAATGAGGTGAAACCGATTGACAAGATGGCCAAAATGATGGTCCAATCAGAGGCCACCACGTCACCCTCGCCTGCAAGGAAATCGGTAGGGGAAGATTGCGTTAAGAGAGAAAAAAGGAAAGTTATTTGACTCCTACAAACCGTTTCTCCAGCCCAGCTAACTTTAGGGCAATTGTTGGGCCAATAGTTTTGAAGAGTCATGTGGGTCGGCCCAGCAACTTAAAGACGCAAGAAAGCCTGAAGACTCGGATGGAGACGACGAGGAAATTGTAAGACGTTGAGAGTGGTGGAGAAGATCTCAGGCGACCAGTGAACAACCCAACGACTCCCGCGAATCTCGGAGGATTTTACTCGACTGATTATGTAACTAGTATAAGTATTATTTGGTCTCACATGTAACCAACGCATTGAACTCATTCTTGCAAAGAAAAGCACTCTCATACTCTCTTTAAACGATTAATCAAAGCACAAAGTTCTTCATCGAGTTTTACGTCCGAATATCTAGATGACCGGTGACGGAATTATTCGATTTGGTAGTCTTCTTGCTCAAAGGAGATAAGCTTGTTGTTGTATTCCCTCAAATTTATTCATTTGATTATTAGTTGATAGGTGCAATTTAGTGCACCTTAACTAGTGACTTTTGACACATATTAGATGGAGTTTAAGTGGAGAATTAGGCTAAGTATGTTACTTAGGAGAAGAGTTGGAGTTGTACAGACTTGGAGGTTTTGTAGCCTAATGAAGGAAGTTGGAGATGTTGAAGAAGATCTGCTCAGAGCTAAGGGAGAAAACTACCTCGCTTGGTAGTACGTTGGAGCAGATGAAGGATGAAGAAGTTGCCCGCATCGCCCCACGGCACTATCACCGCCCCGCGGTGAAGATCCTTAGGAGAAGCACCTTGCGCCAGAAGAAGCCACCGCATCGCGGTGGAGCATTACCGCTTCGCGGTGGAGTGAAGACCGCGTGGCTGACGTGTGTTGTTATTTCCTATTTTGATATTTTATACTTTATGTTTTAGTTTTATATTATTTCCTTATATTCGGTTATTAGGTCAACTTCGAGAAACCTATATAAGGTCTTTTCGTTAGTTTTGAGAAGGGAGCGCAGATAGTTACGTTCTTCTTCCTTAATATAATTTCTAGGTTTTTCAAGTAATGGATAGCTAAACATTCTTGTTTCGCTAGACGATTGAAGCACTACAATGAATTGGTTGTGAGATTTCTATTTCCTTGTTCTATATCTTATTAAGTTAGATTCATTCTCTCGATTTAATTGATTATTGATTTATGTTGGTTTACCTAGAGTTGCTAACTAGGCCTTTCGGCATTTATCATATTGCTAGGATTGCATATAGGGGTTCCGAGTGCATATATAGTGGCAAACACGTTTGTGCGTATAGGGGTTCCGAGCGTATATTTGTGTGTGAGAGTCAATTGCATGTTAAGTAGGGGAGTGAGTACTTGTACGTCTTTCTACTTGCATGTGTCCTATATCCTCGTGTGTATTGCTATTGCTGTGTTGGTGTTAAAGTACGCTGACAACTGTGAGAATCAGTTGTGCTTTATCATTGGCATAGTAATAAGTCTATCGACAACTGTGAGAATCGATAGTATTCACGATCAGGGTGGGAACAATGATAAGATAGTAAAAGAACTTGGAAAGATAGTTTTCAGTGATCAACCGATTGCATTGTGGTGTGGATATTTGTCTGGTGGAATACTTTCTCTCATCATATTTCATCTCTTGTCATTAATTGCATGTTTGTTTACGTTACGATTATTCTAGACCAAACCCCCCCGTTACTTGTTGATCATACATAATTGCGTACAGATAACTGACTCCCTGTGGGATCGATCTTGACTTACTTGCTATACTCTTTAGTAGGTGAATTGAGATTATTTTGACAGGAAAACGACACCGGTTTCCGGCCTCGTCAAATTTGGCGCCGTTGTCGGGGAGTCAAATTTTTTGTTTGTGATTATTTGTGATTGACTGCTGTGTGGATCTATCTTACGATCCACACTTTTACTACTGATTCGCTACTTGTTGAAGTTATTACAGAGACAGGTACGAATGGCGCAAACACTCCGCCAATGGACTGAACAGAATCTGGTACAGCAGCCCTTGGCTGTGACTATTCCACCCCTGGCTGACGGGGTCAAGTTTGAGCTTAAACCAGGAGCAATTCGATTGCTACCAAAATATTATGGAAGAAGTGGAGAGGATCACATTCTCCATCTGAACAAGTTCCACACCATTCTGATGAGCATTAAGCCCACCGATGTCACTGAGGACCAGATCAAAATGAGAGCCTTTGGGTTCACTCTAAAGGATGAGGCTGAAGATTGGTACTATCATCTACCTGGAGGGAGTGTAGACTCTTGGACTAAGATGCACAAGGTTTTCCTTGCCTGTTATTTTCCCGCTCAGATGGCAAACGCTTTGAAAAGGGAGATCACATGCATCGAACAAGGCGAAGATGAGGTACTCTATGACTATTGTCAGCGGTTTGATCGACTCTGCATGAGTTGCCCATTCCACGGTTTTGATACGAAGTCTCTGGTGCTTTATGTTTACAACGGGCTGAATGACATTGAACGAAGAATGATTGATGCCTCTTGTGGTGGTAGCATCCTTAATCTGACTCCGGATGTCGCCATGGACACGCTTAAAGAGATGGCTGAAGGTACAAGGGAATATTCTGAACCCCCGAGAACCATGCTAGTTGGTGCCATCAGCTCCCATGACTCGCATATATCACAAGAGATTGCTTCTTTGAGGGAAGTAATTGTGGGGATGGGAAGGCAAACCACAGATACCACCACTGCTGAAGTTTGTGCTGCTGAGAGCTACGAGCCCATTGAAACACGACAGCTTTGCATTGATGATCCACCAACTGATCACAGCCCCTCTTCGACCACAGCGATTCTCCATACCCTAACCCAACACTTTACAACACATGTGGAGAAAACTGAGACTACTTTCCAGCGGATAGCAGAGTTCATGACCGACTTCAAGGATGTGGTCGTTGAGCTACGAAAAGAGAGAAGGCAAGATGCTGCAAACGCAGTAACCCTACGAAGTGGCAAGGAACTACATGTCGCCCCTATTGCTGATCAGGACGACAGAGCTGAGATTGAGATTGCTGAAGAGTCAGTATCACCGCCCCGCGGCAGTTCTCACCGCAACGAGGTGGTAGCTCCCAGTGTTCCTACACCATTATCACCGCCTCGCGGCGACCCTCACCGCCCCGCGTTGAACTCACCGCCCCCCGGTGAAAGCCCAGAACTCGTAGATCTTCCTGACGAGGAGGTGGATACCTATGTACGGCCCAACTTTCCTCCTCTTGGATCTGAGAAACCACCTGCACCCTTTCCAGAAGCACTCAAGGAAAGGAGAGTTATTGATGACAAGGATCTCTTTGATACTTTCAGTAAGTGTGAGGTGAATATCCCACTCCTCAATCTTGTCAAGAGTGTACCAAAGTACGCTAAATTCCTGAAGGAGCTATGCACAGTAAAGAGGAATCAGAAGCTGAAAGGAAAGGAGAAAGTCAAGGTCAGCGAACGCGTCTCTGCTGTATTCCAGCGCTTGCCAAAGAAATGTCGAGATCCAGGCATGTGGAGCATTCCTTGCACCATCGGGAACACCAGGTTTGAGAAAGCTATGCTTGATCTAGGCGTCTCCATCAATGTGCTGCCCTATTCTCTCTATGAATCCCTCGGACTTGGACCTCTGTAGGAAACAGGTATTGTGATTCAATTGGCTGACCAGTCTAGTGTCTATCCTAGGGGAGTCATAGAGGATGTCCTTGTTATGGTCGATAAGTTGATATTCCCTGCAGATTTTTATGTCTTAGATATGGAAACAGATGCAAAGGCAACTCCTATACTGTTAGGTAGGCCATTTTTAAAAACTGCTAAGACTAAACTTGATTTGCAAAGTGGGACACTTTCCATGGAATTCGATGGGGAGAGGGTAGAATATAATATCTATGAAGCAATGAAATACCCCAAAGAAGACCATTCTCTGTGTTCCATTGATGTGATCAATTCCATTGTGCATGAGGTCTTTGATATTTCTGGTCCTGACGAGTTGATGTCTATTGTTGAAAATAATTTGGATTCCTCCTATGAGGAATATTCTTCACCCTCTAACATGCAGGAAGCCATCGCTCATCTAGACACTCATGGTAAGTATTCTACGGATCCTTTGGGCATTGGCCCCATCTTACTAAACCCGAGTGAAAGGCTCGTTCCTTCTGTTGAACAGGCCCTAGAGATCGAATTGAAGCCGCTGCCGGACCATCTCAAGTACGCCTTTCTTGGAGCCAAAGACACTTTGCCAGTCATTGTGTCCAGCAAGCTCTCTGTAGATCAAGAGATGAAGCTTTTGGACGTGCTCAGGGAGCACAAAACCGTTATTGGGTGGACCATTGCAGACATAAAAGGGATAAGTCCCTCGACTTGTATGCATCGGATTTTACTTGAGGATGGAGCTAAACCGTCTAGGCAGCCACAGAGACGGCTAAATCCTCCAATGATGGAAGTGGTGAAGAAAGAAGTGCTCAAACTCCTCAAAGCTGATATGATCTTCCCTATTTCGGATAGCCAATGGGTAAGTCCAACCCAGGTTGTCCCTAAGAAAGGAGGGATTACTATAGTGAAGAATCAAGATGGAGAACTAATCCCCACCAGGACTACCACAGGATGGAGGGTATGCATTGATTACCGTAGGCTGAATGCGGTAACTCGGAAGGATCATTTTCCCCTGCCCTTCATTGATCAAATGCTAGAACGCCTTGCTGGGCGACCCTACTATTGCTTCCTGGACGGATATTCAGGATATTTCCAGGTGGCCATTGCACTAGAGGACCAAGAGAAAACCACTTTTACATGTCCCTTTGGCACTTTTGCATACCGCAGAATGCCATTCGGATTGTGTAACGCACCCGGTACATTTCAACGATGTATGGTTAGTATCTTCTCTGACTATGTTGAGAAATTCATTGAGGTATTTATGGATGATTTCACGGTGCATGGCACTAGCTTTGATTCATGTTTAGACCATTTGGCACTTGTGCTTAAAAGATGTGTTGATACTAATTTGGTTTTAAACTTTGAAAAATGTCATTTTATGGTGGAACAAGGAATAGTCTTGGGTCATATTATTTCTGCTAGGGGTATTGAAGTCGATAAGGCAAAGATTGATGTAATTCAGTCTTTACCTTATCCTACTAATGTGCGTGAAGTGCGTTCCTTTTTAGGTCATGCAGGTTTCTACCACAGATTTATTAAGGACTTCTCGAAGATATCTTCACCCCTCTGCGAGCTTTTGAAGAAGGAAGTGACCTACGTATTCACAGATGAGTGCAAGAAAGCGTTTGACTGCCTGAGAGAACGCCTGACAAGCGCACCCATTATTCAGGCACCTGACTGGTCTCGCCCATTTGAGATCATGTGTGACGCCAGCGACTATGCAGTCGAAACAATTCTAGGACAGAAAGTGGGACGGGCATCCCACGTGATTCATTACGCATCCATGACTCTGAATGGAGCCCAGAGGAACTACTCCACCACTGAGAAAGAGATGTTGGCTGTCGTTTTTTCCTTGGAAAAGTTTAGGCAATACCTCCTGGGAGTCAAGGTGATTATCTACATAGATCACGCTGCTCTTCGTTACCTAATGACGAAGAAAGAAGCAAAGCCAAGATTAATCTGATGGGTTCTCCTCCTTACTGAATTTGATGTGGAAATCCGTGACAAGAAGGGAGTAGAGAATCTCATAGCAGATCACCTAAGCAGACTCGTCCATGAGGAAGATAAACCTGGAGAACAGAGCCCCATACACGGCACCTTCCCAGATGATACATTGTTCATACTCGAAGGCAGTTCAGAGAACACGCACCGCCCCGTGGTTCCCACCACCGCGACCCGGCAAGCTGTATACAGTATGCAGTTGGAGAAACTACCGCCCCACGGTGATGCCCACCGCGACGCGGCGATTAGATTACTTGAGAGCAAGGAAAGCTCACCGCGACCCCAAAGCACATCACCTCCCCGCGGTCTTATTTCTGGGATCACACTTTTCCCTGGCAATATTGCTAACGTCCCTCTTCAGATAGCTATGGATCTCTTCGGAATCCAATCTTACAGACCATGGTATGCAGACATAGTCAATTATCTGGTTCGAGAAGAATTTCCCCCGGACTACACCAGAGCCCAAAAAGTAAAGATACGGAGAGAAGCTCGCCACTATGTCTGGGACGATCCCTATCTGTGGAAGCATTGCGTCAATCAGGTTGTGCGCCGATGTCTCCCAGACAACGAGGTACAATCTGTCCTTAACTTCTGCCATTCTGAGGCATATGGAGGTCATTTTGGAGCAAACATGACTGCTAGGAAAGTATTGGAAGCAGGATTTTATTGGCCACGCCTCTTTAGGGATGCTCATGTCTTCTGTAAAGCTTGCGACCGATGCCAATGGGTCGGCAACATCACCAGAAGGAACGAAATGCCACAGTCATCACTGATTTTCTGCGAAGTCTTTGACGTTTGGGGCATGGATTTTATGGGACCCTTTCCTAACTCTCATGAGAATCTATATATATTACTGGCAGTGGACTACGTTTCCAAGTGGGTGGAAGCAAAGGCCACCAGGACTGATGATTCCAAAGTTGTGGCAAGTTTCATCAAGGAGAACATTTTCTCAAGATTTGGAATACCCAAAGCTTTAATCAGCGACAGGGGAACCCATTTCTGCAACAAGACGGTGACTGCCCTGTTGAAGAAATATCATGTCACTCAGAGAATCTCCATGGCCTACCACCCTCAGACTAATGGGCAAGCTGAGAACTCCAATAGAGTGATCAAGACCATACTGGAGAAGACAGTAGCAGCTCACCGGAGAGACTGGAGCGCCAAGCTAAATGATGCGCTGTGGGCATACCGTACAGCCTTCAAGACGCCGATAGGGATGTCCCCGTTCCGGCTGGTATATGGAAAAGCTTGTCACCTACCCGTCGAACTTGAACACAAGGCGTGGTGGGCAATAAAGAAGTGTAACCTGTAACTGGATGAAGCAGGTGAATTCCGTAAGCTACAAATGCAAGAACTTGAGGAATTACGCCTTGACGCTTATGAAAACTCAGTCATATACAAGGCAAAGACCAAGCAGTGGCACGACAAGCACATTCTGCGGAAAGACTTCAAGCCAGGAGATAAAGTTCTTCTATTCCAATCCCGGCTTAAGCTCTTTGCTGGAAAGCTGAAATCAAAGTGGTCAGGCCCGTATGAAATCGCTGAGGTGTACCCCCATGGGGCCGTAGAGCTGATCAACCCCAAGACCGGCACCACTTTCAAGGTGAACGGCCACAGATGCAAGCCTTACTACGAGGGGTTCGATCCAATCCAGGATGAGGCACTACTCGAGAACCCTGACGCTGAAGCAGGATGAGCCACAACCCACGTCGAGCCAACGACGTAAACCAAGGCACTGTCCGAGAGGCAACCCGGGTTAGTTCTTTTCCTTTCTTTTTCTTAGATTAATTTCGTAGTTTATTTTGCTTTGTTTCGTTCGCCTGTTACTCACATTTCAGGTACGAAAGTAAATCCGAGATGAGACTTGGTACCCAGCGTATCCCACCGCCCCGCGTCGCCAATTTACCACTTCGCGGTGGATTCCGCCGCCCCGCGGTGGACCTCTGGTATAATTTCTCAACTCTAAAAGAAAAAAAAAATGCAAGGCATAAAGGGCCCCGAAAAAACCTTAAACGGGTGAGTAATATTTTTTATGCCTTGAGTTGGATACGAAGGATTTGACGGTGTCAGTTTAAAACTGCGGCTCGGTCCCACTTTCCCCATTTAACCCCTCATTACTTCTCCCGCCAAACCCTAATCCCCCTTTTATCCCTTCTTCTTCCCCGTTTCTCTCTCTTTGCCGTGCCCTAACCCCCCCCCCCCCCAAAAAAAAAAAATTCTCCATCGCCTCGCTTTCACCCAATCCGCCATTTTCACCCCTGCCCTAGCTTTGATCTCGGATGCTCTAAACCCAACACTGTCTGGAGAAACTAGGCTTGGGGGGCTTCCTAGACAAATCTGCCCCCATCTACCCCGACCTTTGTTACCAGTTTCTTGCCACCGTGACCAAGAGCCATAGACGTCGTGTTGTGAACGGCCGAGAGGAGAGTATTCTTGTGGGTATTTCCTTCAAGTACGAGGGTCGGAGTTATGGTTTTCCTGTTACTGCGCTACGAGAATTGCTGGGTATATCTAGGCCGGGCACAGTTGGATGGAGGCATGGTCCCGCCAAAGAGACCATGAAGGAGTTTTGGATGAGCGCCACGGGGATGGCTGAATTTCAGAAGGGCCGGGAGACTAGTGATAAAATCATGCATCCCTGCCTCCGCTTGATTTACACAGTGCTGATTCGGACATTTTGTGGTATGGAGGAGAGTAGAGCATCCATAAAGCGTCTGGGTCTTTTCTCCGCGATGATCGATCCACTAGACGAGGTGACACCCGGATGGTTCGCTATTTGGTTACATGAGCTGCTGCTGGTTCGTGAGGACGTCGGGCGAGATATTGTACAGGGAGGTTTGATTACTTTGATTACGGTAGCCAGGATTTCTTTGGATACCATTCCGGACCCGCTTATGCCCATTCGTTATAACAACCAGTATATGCGGCATCGCGGTATGTTGAGCGGATCTCAGAGGGAGTATATGTGGTGTTCTCATGGTGGCCATCTTATGCGTCTTTCTCGTCCCTTGGCGTATCCAGAGGATTTCACGGGTTGGTACATTCCTTCTGATATTGAGATTGCTCCTGTGGAGGAGGAGTTAGAGCCACTGGCTGATGATGTTGCGATTGATCCTGTGGTTATTGAAATGGAACCACAGGCTGCTGTGGTTGACATCGTTCATGCGGACGGGGTATTGGAGACACCAGCTAATGAGGAGATGGCAACACAAGCTGAGGACGCCGAGGGCGCTAAGCTGGTGCCTGAGCCTATGGTGGATGCACCCATGATCATGGATGTTGATCCACCCATCCCCGACGTGGCTTCCACGTCTGCACCACCTCCTGAGTTCTCCTGGGACGAGATGTTCGTCCGTTTTGCTGCATTTGAGCTACGTCAGGAGGCTGCGAACGAGGCGACTTTGGCTCGGTTGCAGGCTCGTCAAGTTGAGATTACACGTGACATCCGGGAGCAGCTGGACGCCGCGGAGGTTTACATCACAGAGCAGTACTTTGGGAGGCACCCACCTCCGCCGGGCTATCCTTAATATCCACGTTCCCAGTGAGTGTGTTTCTCTCTTCCCTATTTGCTTTGTCTTCTTTTTGCATTGAGGACAATGTGTCATTCAAGTGTGGGGAGGGATTTAGACTCACTGTCTATCTTAGCTAGTGTACAGTTTTTAATTCATGCATTTTCGTACTTGCATTTATTTCTTTAAAAAAAGCCATAAAATGTTGAAAAGGCAATCAAAAATCCTGGGATGAGTCGAAAACCCGAAAGGGCGGCTCAGGCAACAAGCAGGTAGTCCGACTGGTAATAGACCAGGGCAAGAGTGGACTGGAGTGATGTGAGTATATGTGAGACTTCCAGTAAAATGAAATGAGTGGCTTGGTGAAAACCCGAAAGGGCGCCTTGGCAAGATGAGTGAAAAAGAAAAAAGAGTGAGTTTAGGATTTCTCTTACCTATTGGCGAGGCGTCATAAGAAGGGCGACATAGAAGGATTGTCGGGTAGGCCACTTTGGAGCGATAAGGAGTTGGACTGGAGCTAGGATTAGAGTTCTCTCGCATCATTCGTTTTGGTTGTTTGGAGTGTTGGTTGTTGAGTTGTTGTGGTTATTAGTGTCTTATATTGTCACACTTCCTGAGACCTTGATTTTGCTGGATTGGAGTATGATGGAGCTAATTTACTCGGGACGAGTAAAGGTCTAAGTGTGGGGATATTTGATAGGTGCAATTTAGTGCACCTTAACTAGTGACTTTTGACACATATTAGATGGAGTTTAAGTGGAGAATTAGGCTAAGTATGTTACTTAGGAGAAGAGTTGGAGTTGTACAGACTTGGAGGTTTTGTAGCCTAATGAAGGAAGTTGGAGATGTTGAAGAAGATCTGCTCAGAGCTAAGGGAGAAAACTACCTCGCTTGGTAGTACGTTGGAGCAGATGAAGGATGAAGAAGTTGCCCGCATCGCCCCGCGGCACTGTCACCTCCCCGCGGTGAAGATCCTTAGGAGAAGCGCCTCGCGCCAGAAGAAGCCACCGCATCACGGTGGAGCATTACCGCTTCGCGGTGGAGTGAAGACCGCGTGGCTGACGTGTGCTGTTATTTCCTATTTTGATATTTTATACTTTATGTTTTAGTTTTATATTATTTCCTTATATTCGGTTATTAGGTCAACTTCGAGAAACCTATATAAGGTCTTTTCGTTAGTTTTGAGAAGGGAGCGCAGATAGTTACGTTCTTCTTCCTTAATATAATTTCTAGGTTTTTCAAGTAATGGATAGCTAAACATTCTTGTTTCGCTAGACGATTGAAGCACTACAATGAATTGGTTGTGAGATTTCTATTTCCTTGTTCTATATCTTATTAAGTTGGATTGATTCTCTCGATTGAATTGATTATTGATTTATGTTGGTTTACCTAGAGTTGCTAACTAGGTCTTTCGGCATTTATCATATTGCTAGGATTGCATATAGGGGTTCCGAGTGCATATCTAGTGGCAAACACGTTTGTGCGTATAGGGGTTCCGAGCGTATATTTGTGTGTGAGAGTCAATTGCATGTTAAGTAGGGGAGTGAGTACTTGTACGTCTTTCTACTTGCATGTGTCCTATATCCTCGTGTGTATTGTTATTGTTGTGTTGGTGTTAAAGTACGCTGACAACTTTGAGAATCAGTTGTGCTTTATCATTGGCATAGTAATAAGTCTATCGACAACTGTGAGAATCGATAGTATTCACGATCAGGGTGGGAACAATGATAAGATAGTAAAAGAATTTGGAAAGATAGTTTTCAGTGATCAACCGATTGCATTGTGGTGTGGATATTTGTCTGGTGGAATACTTTCTCTCATCATATTTCATCTCTTGTCATTAATTGCATGTTTGTTTACGTTACGATTATTCTAGACCAAACCCCCCCGTTACTTGTTGATCATACATAATTGCGTACAGATAACCGACTCCCTGTGGGATCGACCTTGACTTACTTGCTATACTCTTTAGTAGGTGAATTGAGATTATTTTGACAGGAAAACGACACCGGTTTCCGGCCTCGTCATTAGTCGATTTGGATTGTTTCGATATCTCGATTTCTTTGTTGTCTAGTTACCCCATCTAAGGCAAGTAAGGTCGATTCGATCTTTTTGCCCCAAAACAGTTGTATAGAGATGTGAGCAGTTGTGTCCAATCTAAACGTGCTTGTCTTGCTTTTGAAGTTTAGTTTTTGGTGGCTTTGTATAATTAATCTAATTAATTCAGTTTTTAGAACCTCTTTTTCTTATTTTTTTCTTTTTTGCATGAGAGCTGAGATGTCAATGTTTGCCTCTTATAGTTTTGTGTTGGAAAAAATAGGTTAATTTTAGAAATATTTCAAAAGGGGTAGATTGGGATATTTGGTTTCGTGAAGGACTATGTTGGCATGTTTTTCTTAGTTTTTGATTGTCATTTTTATCTTCTTAATCTATTATGCCTAAGGTAATACGAACTCGCCAGCTTGATGGAAATAGCATTGCCATTTGCCATAAAAATGCTAGCTTATGCACTGCTTATTGCTGTGTTTGGGGAGGAAAGGTAATCTTTGTTACATATTTTACTTCTTTTATCCCCAAAGCATAGAATTAGAGACGAAGTATTGGTGCATCAACATTATGGTATTAGAGACGAAGTATTGGTATATAAAATAGATCTATTCCTCTCTTTTGTCTCTATATGTTTCATCATGAGTCCGTTTTGAGTACATTTGCTCACTACCGTACGAATTGCGAAGTAACGGGGTCCATTGGATGGAGGTCATCAATGATTCAGATTTAAAAGAATGGGAAAGCGCGCGCAATAGGGAAATTCTTTAACGGTGGCATAATTGTAAATAAACCACAAAGGGGCGCCTCTTCCAGTAAAATGATTGAACAATTTGGGGCAATTCATCTGCATCAGACAAGTTGTACGAAACGTTGTTCCTCTTGTTCCCAAACCAAACCCTAGACAAAAATCTCCCCTCAACTTGTTCAAATCAGTGTCGATTAACCCAATCAAACCTTTCAAAGGATCTTATTCTGCACTTGCTCGCAACAAAATCGCTCAGTTCTTCGCTTGAATCTCGCTCGTTACTCGCTTCAATATCAATCCCTCGATTCAATACGATGACATCCATACGTTGTTCGAATGATGGCAAAAGAAGAAGAGCCTCAATCCAAAAACGGTTCTGCAGAGGTAGGTAAGCACTACATTGTCACAAAATTTATTTATTTCATGCTAGGGTTCACAGATAGAAGCAATAAATCAAAAAAAATTGGTAGATGATTTCGTTTGTTTTGCTTGAGACTAGGTAGATGACAAAGTGTAGTTCATAAAGGTTTATACAATTATTATTTTCCGTACATTGACCTGAGCGTTCATATTTAGAAACTTGATGTTCATTTGTAGTAACTCCATGCTCATTCATCCGTTAGAAAAGGGACGCATCCTTGCAGAAGAATACAAAGTTTCTTGTGTTTACAAGCTATAGCTGAATGTTAATGTGTAATAGGTTAAGATTCATATGATTTTTTGAAATAAAACATGCATGTTTTAAACTCTTGCTCTACAGATTATGAGAAACACTTAGCGTTCATCATTTGTAGTCTAGTGTTCATATTTAGGTAGTTGTCGTTCATTTATTTGTGGACTATAATTCATTGTGTGCTGATTTTTTGCCATGTTTTGCTGCTATTGTTGCTCATTTCATATTGAATTTAAGCTTTCGTTGATGTTTGCATTGTCAAAAGTCGGATGTCATTGCTTGGGTCTTGTTCCCCTTTTGAACTCCTTTGTCTCGATCTTGTGCTGATTTTTTTACCATGTTTTGTTGCTACTGTTGCTCATTTCATATTGAATTTAAGCTTTCGTTGATGTTTGCATTGTTAGAATTTGAAAGTCATTGCTTGGGTCTTGTTGCCCTCTTTGATGCGTCATTGGCCTCGAATGGATGTCAAGGATGCCTCTTGCGCTAGATCTAGACCAAGTAATGATCCTTCTTTCGGATCTTAAGGTTTTAGCATTGCACGGTGACTTCGGATGGAGCATAGTGTTGCGGAAGAGAAGTTGACAGTAGATCGAACGAGTCTCCAACGCATTGAAGGCGAGGCCGACCCAGTTGCTTGAAATGTTGAGCGATACTAGCGATAAAACTCAAGAAGAGCATCGGTGATGAAGAGATCAAACATTTGCTTTGTGAAATAGGAGGGAGAAAGATAAGAGATTACGATATCATATGACGTCCAATGTTAAGAGATGGAGATGAAACTCAACAATAGTCTTAGCAATAGAAAGGAATGTAACCTTACATAAGATGTCGAGAAGGCATTATATATGGAGTGTGCTAGGATGGGCCGAGACACTCCATGGGCTAGCCCACTCACATGAGTGGAGTGCACTAAACCTCAAAATAGAATAACTAAACTCAACATAAAAAGAAACACTAAAAATGGAAATGTCTAAACATAGGCAATAAACCTCAAAATAGAATAACTACTAAACTAGATAGGCGTCTGTCTTCAAGGAAGGTGGCGAGGTGTCGCGGTCGCGACGTCGAGGAACCGGCCACAAGAGGCGCTTGGGCCTGGCCAAGGGCTAGCAAGGCAAGAGATGCCTCCGGCGCTGGCGCGCCAGGCATCAAAGCCATGGATGGCGACGCTGGCAAGACGGTGTCGGGCTGCACGGGCGAGGCCTCAAGCGATGCGAGGAGCAAGGCCGCTGGGGCGGAGTCATGAAGGCTGGCGTTGGCGAGTGCCCGGGCAATGAAGGACGGTGTGGCTTAGGCGATTGCCTTGGCACGATCCCGAGTCACGGGGCCATCTGACTTGAGAATATCCTCCTCCTCTGTGGCAGTCATCGAGGGCAAGGTCGCATCACTCTCCCCCCCTTGGCTGTGAAACGTCCCCGTTTTACCCTTATCGAACTCCAGTGCAATGTATGGCGAAAAATCTGCCACATTAAAAGTAGGGTGCACACCGTAGTCATTTGGTAGCTCAACTTGGTAGGCTTTGTCGCCAAATGCCTTCATAATTCTAAATGGGTCGTCGCCACGGTCATCGAGCTTGGTTTTGCGCTTGGAAGGGAAGCGCTCACGTCTCAAGTGAACCCATACCATGTCGCCCGGGGCAAATACCATCTTGCGTCGGCCTTTGTTGTGTTGTCGTGCATATTGCTCAGCACGCCGTTGTAATTGGGCCCGAGTGTGGCGGTGAAGCTCCTGGACAAATTCATCTCTTTTGGCAGCCGACATATGCTCATTGTCTCCAACTGGGCGCGGTGCCAAGTCCAGTGGTGTCAAAGGGTTCCTTCCATACACCACTTCAAAGGGTGTAAGCTTTGTAGTTGAGTGCCTAGACCTGTTACAGGAAAACTCAACAAAGCAAAGTAAGTCTTCCTAACGACGAGGGTTGGACCTAAGCATGGCTCTAAGGAGGGATCCTTACGTTCGGTTAGTCACCTCGGTCTGGCCATCTGTTTGAGGATGGTAGCTAGTGGAAAATAGCAAGTGAGTGCCTAGCTTACCCCATAAAGTCTTCCAAAAATGGTTCACAAACTTAGCATCCATATCACTTACTATAGTCTTAGGAATACCATGTAACTTCACCACATGCTCAAAAAATAGATTGGCTATGTCTGTAGCATTGTGTGTCGTCCTACAAGCAATGAAATGTGTCATTTTAGAAAGCTGATCTACTACCACAAAAATCGAGTTTTTTCCCCTTTTAGATATTGGCAAACCCGTAATGAAATCCATGGATAGGTCCTCCCAAGGTGCCTCAGGAATGGGTAAAGGGGTGTAGAGACCATAAAGACTCGATCTAGCCTTAGCTCGTTGACATGCTACACAACTCCGACAAAATCTTGTAACATGCCTAGTTATAATGGGCCAAAAGAAATTCTCCCTAAAGGCTGCTAAGGTCTTGGTTACCCAAATATGTCCACGGCCTTCATGTGCTTCCTTAATAAGAAGGAGTCCTAATGGAAGAGCTAGGTATGCATAATTTTCCAGCCTTGTATAGGTAACCCTCATGGACAAAGTTACTATCAAACTCCCCTTTGGCTATTCAGCTCTCAAATATAGACTTGAAATAATCATCAATCAAATATAAGTCTTTAATAAGTGCAAAACCAATAACTTTAGCTTGAAGGTGAGTTAGAAGCAAGTATCTCCGAGAAAGGGCGTCGGCTACCACATTCTCCTTACCTTTCTTATGAACCACGAAGTAGGGGAATGTCTCCATGAACTCCACCCAACCTGCATGACGCCGACCAAGTGTTGCTTGGCTCTTCAAGTAGGTAAGAGTCGCGTGATTCGAGTGAATCACAAACTGCTTTGGCCACAAACAATGTTGCCAAGTCTTCAAACCCCGGATGACTGCGTAGAGCTCCTTGTCATAGGTAGGATAGTTCAAGGTAGCTCCACTAAGCTTTTTGCTAAAGTAAGTGATCGGCCTGTTGTCTTGCAAAAGCACGACGCCTATGCCAAAGTGGGAGGCGTCGCAATCAACCTCAAAGTTCTTCTCAAAAGCAAGGAGTTGAAGCAGGGGTGCGTTGCAGAGTGCATCCTTCAGGGCCTGGAATGCCGCTTGGTGAGTGTCAAGCCACTCGTAGGTGGCGCCCTTCTTGGGTAAGCTCATAGAGTGGCGCGGCGGTGGTGCTGAAGTCACGCACAAAGCGCCGGTAGAAGCCGGCCAACCCAGGAAATGATCTCACCATGGTGGGGTTGGTTGGCGTGGGCCACTCCTTGATTGCGCGGACCTTCTCCTCGTCCACTCGTAGGCCATCTTTGGACACCACAAATCCAAGGAAGATTGTGGAGTCCGAGCAGAAATAACATTTGCCAAGGTTGACATACAAGTGCTATTTTCTAAGGCATTCTAACACTTGCCTAAGATGCCCTACATGATCTTCTAGACTACGGCTATAGACTAGAATGTCATCAAAGTATACAACAACAAACTTCCCCAAAAATTGCCTCAAAACATGATTCATGAGGCGCATGAATGTGTTGGGGCCATTGGTTAACCCGAATGGCATCACAAGCCACTCATAGAGACCATATTTGATCTTGAATGTCATCTTCCACTCGTCGTCTTCTTTCATTCGAATCTGGTGGAAGCCAATCTTCAAGTCGATCTTAGAGAACAAAGTGGCTCCATGCAGCTCGTCCAACATGTCATCAAGGCGCGGAATGGGATGGCGGTACTTGACGGTTATTTGGTTGATGGTGCGGTAGTTTACGCACATCCCCCAAGTGTTGTCCTTCTTTGGCACCAATATGACCGGCATGGCGCAGGGGCTAAGGCTTTCCCTCACATAGCTGTGGTCAATCAACTCTTGCACTTGTCTTTGGAGCTCCTTGGTTTCTTCGGGGCTTGCGCGGTAGGCTGTGCAATTTAGCAAAGAAGCTCCGGGCACAAAGTCGATTTGGTGCTCAATGCCACGGATTGGTGGCAACCCGTGTGGCAACTCATCTTCGAAGTCCTGCAACAAAGAAGTAATACAAGAAGGGAGATCAACTTGCTCTTTATCAATAGAAGCACAAAAGTTAGGAATGAGCAAGAAACATGGTGATATTCCCTGTACAGCAGGTGTGAGCTCGATGTGCCTGGCCAGAAGCATGCGGTTCTCGCATTTTCCTTGAATGGGAGGCAAAGGAGGAGTTGTCTGTGCACTTTTTAGATCGGTGTTGGCAAAGGAGCCTTGTGAATTGGCCCTGGATTTTTTAGAAGTAGTGCCTGGAACTAAATCGGAAATGCCTGGAGAAAACCCTGATTGCCTGGAGTTGGCACTTTGTGTCGCGGCGCCGGCGTTGGTGTCGGGCAAATGAGCGGTGGTGGCTAGAGCAGCAGCCTCAATGGCCTTTTGGCGATTTCTCAGTACTTGGTCCTGTAAGATCTCATGTGGAGTCATATGTAAGAGAGTGACGCACTTCCTATGGTAAGTAAACAAATAAGTGTTTAAATACCCATCGTGGAGGGCACGCTTATCAAATTGCCATGGGCGACCAAGAAGCAAATGTGTCGCATCCATGCCCATAACATCACATAAAACAGAATCCGAATAATGTCCAATGGAGAAAGAAATCAAAAACTGTTTTGTGACGACATCTCCTTTGCTCTCAAAGATCCATTGTAGGCCATATGGTTGTGGATGCGGCGTGGTTGGCAAATTCATGTGCTTCACCACCTTTTCATTGATGATGTTGCAGCAACTACCACTGTCAATAATCACACTTAAGGAGGCTGTTTTGACCAAGCATCTAGTGTGGAAAAGATTTTCCCTTTGGTCCATCAAGTCGGCCCCTTTCACGGTTAGCACACGCTTGGTGACTAGGCTCAATGGTGTGCCGGAATGGAGCTCATTTGGCGCACAAGCGTAAGCGTCGAACTCCTCATCTGCTTCAAGGGCCTCGTGCACTTCCTCTCCGGGTTCATCTTCACAAGACTCAAAGCCGGTAGCTTGGGACAAGAGGACCTTTTTGTTGTTGGGGCAGTCACGCTTCATGTGACCACGGTCCCCACACTTAAAACATTCAAGGTCACGAGCACGCTATTGGCGTTGAGCCGGGGCTACGGGTGTGTTGTCGCGCGCATGAGCAGTTGCGGCTGCGGGCATCCGGGCACTGGAGCTGGGTCCTGGTTTTGCTTGAGAAGAAGAGTGCACATTAGTAGGCAAAACTGAATTGAAAGGCTTAGGATCATACCTTTTTGGAGTTGAAGATGGCCAACTTGGTTGCTTCCTTCGCATAATTTGGTTGTGCAATTGCATTGTCGTGTGAGTCAAGGTATTAAGATCCTTGATCGGAAATATCTCGAGTTGATCTCGAATGGAGGCATTCAAGCCACTCAAAAATCTTGTGCGTAAGTTAGATGACGCGGCACTTACTCTTGCCTTGTAGTACATATCCTCCAATTTGGAGAAAAGTTCTAAGGGAGTAATCGTACCTTGGCGCGCAATGGCTATCTCAAAGCGCATCTTTTCCTTGTAATCTTGGGGCACATATTTTTTTGTCATGACATACACAAGTTGATGCCATTACAAAATAGGCGGTAGTTGGCGCCTAATTCGATCAGCCACGAACTGGTGCCACCATGTCCGCACGATGCCGGAAAAGTAAAGTGTTGCAACTTCAACTTTCTCATCTTCTTCATAATGACAATGTCGAAGGACATACTACGTAGCCTGCACACAATGAAGAAAGGTAGAAGCATCATACTCACCACTGAAGTAATTGATCTTTACCTTAACATCTCGGCGAGCATTATGCATGGGCACAGTCGGGTAGCGTTGGTCATAGCGCCGGTCCTCATGGGTAAAGTCATCATGGCCACGGTCACGGCCTCATCGGCGCCGGTCTCGAGCATCATAGCAACGGTGCCCATCGTAGGCATCATAGCCATCATCAAGTTCTTGGCGGCGGCGATGTTGGCGGTCTACAGACTCGTGATGCCGGTGGTCATGCTCTTGCTTGCGTGGACAACGGTCTTCACGTCGATCGGTACCATGGCACCCGCGGTGGCGATCGCCGGTACCAACCAACGGCGGACTATACTATTGTGGTCATTGTTGAAGCTCAATTGGATCACCCAAGGAAGGGTGAAAATTTCCCAGATTTACCATTCCGGAATCCTCAATTTCTTCATCATCAAACTCTACAAAATCGTCGCGGCCGAAGTATGGCGCGGAACTGTAGCCATCAAGGCCTCGGTTGGCGGAGTTGATGTTGAAGGGCACCAGTGTTGGTGTCGGTTGGCGCGAGTGATGCCGGTCAGAATGCCCAGAGTCGTTGTGGACGTGCCCCGTAGAACGGCGGCGGTGGCCCGGGCCACTCCAATGTAGCGTCTCTTGTCGGGCGGCGCGGCGCATTTGAGTGTTAATGCGTTTGCACCGGTATCCGCGATTCACATACCTTAGATCAGGTGTGTTGTGATTGGAGACACCCTCATCAAAATCCTCATCTTCCTCGGAGCCGGAATCGTCGCCGCTCGGTGCCGCTTGTGGGTCATAGCAGTCGCGAGCCGACACATGGCCTTGGCGACTTTCGATCACCAAATTGAGACGGTTGAGGGTCCTCTGGTGTTGAGATGTGGAAGCGACATTTTTGCTTTTGTCAAGGCGGCGCGCGGTCGCACTCGGATCAACTGCTTGTGGCGCTGGGTCCATGTAAACGACGGGTGTCGGGCCCGTTTGTTGTAGTGGGTTCTGGTGCTGAAGTTGTTGGCAAAGCCGGGCAATTTCAGCGAGCGCCGTCTCAAGATCTTGTGGTGGAGGAGTGGGTAAAAGTCCGTCTAGTTGTTGTGGAGGCTCTTCTTCGTGCTCACTTCAGTCGTCGGTAGACAAGGTACCTATTTGAATAGGGGACATGCGCGAGGATCAAGTTGCACAAATAATAGCAAAGCACTAGAACAAAACAAGTCACGCTCGTCTCAAGCACACAAGCAAACTCGGGTGTCTACTTTGGTCCAACCGAGAGGGCGGGTGTAGGCAAGCTTGGGATGAATTGCACTTTCAATTGTTTAACAAGTTACGAACTTCATAACAAGTTACGAACTTCATAACAAGCAAGTCAAAAAGTGAGAAGCAAAGATAGTAAGTATGTAACATGCAATGACAAATAAGCAAAAAGAAAAGCAACTTTTAGACGATGGAGAGGTAGGCACAATGGACCTCGGCCGAGAGTGAAGCTTCAAACCTTACCTTATTTTGGCTATGGTTGAAGAAAAGAAAAATTGACTTTCGGATTTCCTTTTTTTTAATCCGACTTCTTTTTTTGCTTTTTTTAAATTAAATTAAGTCAAACGTTGACTTAATTTTGAAATTGAAATTCAACTAACAAAATCGGCCAAGATTTTTTATTTTTTATTTAGAAAGAAAAGCAATAGGATATGCTTCAAGATAGGACAGAGAAACTTTTGGCACGAATCAAGGTAACAAATTCGTAATATCAATGCTAACAATCCCACTAAATCCGCCTATCAATAATTGACTAAATCATTCAATTAATTTCGAATAACAAGTCAACAAAATCAAGGCGCAAAATAAGGGATCGGTTGGCGAAAATTTTGGGCTTGAGAATTTGAACCGGTCAAAGCTTGCTTTGAGGAGCCGATTACGCCTATGTCTTAGGGATTCGAATGGCTGATTTTTAGCATGCAATATTGATGGTCAATCCTAGGTGAAGATCATGAACAATGGAGGAAATACTAAGGACTCAACAATGGCGGAGTTGGATGATCGAAGTGATGGAGTGCTTGTATTCAAGAGAAAAGAATGACTTACTTAGTCCCTGGCGCTCTAATACCAATTTAATGTGTCCTTGGCCTCAAATGGATGTCAAGGATCCCTCTTGCGCGGGATCTAGACCAAGTAATGAGCCTTCTTTCGGATCTTGAGGTTTTAGCAGTGGACGGTGACTTCGGATGGAGCAAAGTGTTGCGGAAGAGAAGTTGACGACAGATCAGACGAATCTCCAACGGATTGAAGGTGAGGCCGACCCGGCTGCTTGAAATGTCGAGCGGCAATAGTGATGAAACTCAAGAAGAGCTTCGGTGATGATAAGATCAAATGTTTGCTTTGTGAAATAGGAGGGAGAAAGAGGAGAGATTAGGAGATTATGTGACGCCCAATGCTAAGAGATGGAGATGAAACTCAACAATTGTCTTAGCAATAGAAATGAACGTAACCTTACATAAGATGCCGAGAAGGCATTATATAGGGAGTATGCTCGGATGGGCCGAGACACTCCATGGGCTAGCACACTCACATGAGTGGAGCGCACGCCCCAAATAGAAAATACATATATAGAAACACTATAAATGGAAATGTCTAAACATAGGCAATAAACCTCAAAATAGAATAACTACTAAACTAGATAGGCGCCAGTCTTCAAGGAAGGTGGCGAGGCGTCGTGGTTGCGGCGTTGAGGCACCGACCACAAGCGGCGCTTGGGCCTGGCCAAGGGTTGGCTAGGCAGGAGATACCTCCGGCCCTGGCGCACCAGGCATCGAGGCCATGGATGGTGACGCTGGCGAGACGGCGTCGGGCTGCACGGGCGGGGCCTCAAGCGATGCGAGGAGCAAGGCCATTGGGGCGGAGTCATGAAGGCTGGCGTTGGCGAAGGCCCGGGCGATGAAGGACTGCGTGGCTTGGGCAATTGCCTTGCCACGAGCCTGATTCACGGGGCCATCTGACTTGAGGCTCATAGCCTCCTCCTCCTCTGTGGCGGTCATCGAGGGCAGGGTCGCATCACTCTTGAACTCTTTTATCTCGATCTTGTAAGGAGTAATGTTGGTTGCTTTGTTGTTTGTGATTCTATTTGGGAATCCTTGTTGATGATAGGTTGTTTTTGGTCAAGTTCCTTGGATCATAGGACCCATGTTAGTTTAGGAAGCTAATTGTCTATTTTGAGCAAGTTTTCGCTTTTCACTTCATCTTCTTGTGTAAGCTTTTGTGAAGCACCTTGATGTTCATGTTCCTTTGTAAGGTTTTGTGCCATAGAAAAAAAAAAGTGTTCATTTACGTGTCCAATTAATTAATTTTATCATAGCATATTAGCTCAAATGGTAGAACAATGTGTTGGTACACATGGATGAGTGTTCAAATCCATCATAGGCTACATATTGTGCTTGTGAAAATCTCAGTTTAAGTTGGGTTCACGTTGTTCAGGTTCATATATATTTTCCTAAGATTCAGATTCATTTCCATGGTATAGACATAATGGAACCATAAGTGTTCATATCTACCATGTCAACACTTATTTTTTTGAAAACTTCATCTTTTTTTCCATACTCCATGCACCATATAAATAAACTAAAGGTTCATATTTTATGTTTAAAGGTTCATAAATAGTCATATAAAGTTCATATATAATAATGTCAAAGTTCATACCAATCCCATTATATTTCATTTCGTTTTTTTCCTTTATCGTGACTTTCTTTGGGTCTTCATGTCAAATGTCTATAGAAAATATGAAAACAAACTGATATCAATCATAGAGGGCATTCAGTCCACGTTCAACTCACATCATCTCTCTCAGACATTTCATCGAACACCTTGTGAGCTTCTCTTAAAACACAAAAGCAAAAAAAACAAAAACTAAGAAAAATAAATAACCATTAGGTCAACATAAATATGTCAAATTCAGATTGATCAATGGAGAGAATTAGCACAACCAAGACAACAATTCATCACTATTTTGAGAAAACTGAACTTCATATAGTTATTCACATCAAGGATCCTCAGTTCTAGTGGCATCAACACTTTCAACACTATTTTCATGTGATAAGTCACGACTAGCAGCAACTGAAGTTAACCAACATGTTGAAATACAGAGACAATGTAAGCAAAATATTAAAAAGCATGACAAGTTCATAATTAACGATACAATGTTCATTATTAATAGTATTATGTTCATAATCTGTGTATATTTTAAAACCAACTGAGCTATCAAACATTCGATTAGACGATTGAATGACAAGAACTCCTTTGATACAAATTTTCAACGGGGAAAAGGTCTATAACAACCAAGTACAGATAAGAAAAGAATGTTCACAAACTCATGTTACAATCCCGAACAAATCAAAACTGGATTTTTAATCAAAAACTCAGCAAAATTTGGGATTCTTCTCCATAAACATAGCATTGCGAAATGGAACAACCAGAAATCAAGCCTGCACAGAAACACAAAAAAAAAAAAGTGTTTGAACATAAATCATTACCGACATCCATGGAATTTGGGAACGACAAACTCAACAAAAACATATGAAAATTGAAGCCTAAATGAGCAGATAAACAAGTTTTATTGAATAATCGGTACGAATTTGAAGAATAGAATGTAAGACAATGACGAATCGTGCCGGAGTAGAAAAATCACAATGGATGACTGGATTTGGGAAGGAAGAAAGACCTAAGGGGAAGATGACGAAAATACCCTTCACTTAATAAAAAACTTACAAAGCACGCGCTTAACCTCATACGTTGATCTCTGACATTGAATTCTAATGTACCTGATCTTTAATCGTTTCATCATAAACAGTTTAAACCACCTTTATATAATAAAAGGAATGATTTCCTTGACACTTTGTTGTTTGTGGATACCCTATCTGAAGATGAAAAGGTCAGCTTTTTGTAGGAAAAAAAGAAGAAAGATCCAGAAGAAGAGGATGAGGTGGAACAGGTAGAGCATGAGGAGGTTGAAGTCGAGGAGGAGATTGAGGAGGAAGCAAGTGGGGGAGTAAATTGAGGTTGAAGAGGACGAAGATTGGAAAGAAGAAGAAGAATTTACCATGGAAGAATTTAAAGGAAAATGAGAAGAAATATCCAAAAGAGGAACAAGTGCAGCGTGTTCAGGTGGAGAGAGATACCGACGTCCCAAATTCAGCAATTGCAACCAGTCGAAGGTAATTGTATTATTTTGAAAGCGTAATATTTTTTGGAATCATGTTGTGAATTATTTTAGTTGTCTTATCTGATTGTGTTTTGATGGTGATGTTGAATTATGTGTTTTAGGTTTAGTTTGCATTACTTGTTAAAATTTTGAGTTGTTGACTCTTTGTTGTCAACTTTTAGCGTTTGATGTTACTTTGACCCCAACTGGTATAAGCGTCGATTCAAGCCAGCCATGTAATTCTTGAAGGCATGGCATGACAAATTTAGGGCTTGTGTAGTGCAGTGTTGGTTGAACCTTAGAATCTATGTCACTGCCTTATCATGAGAGAGAGACTTCAAATAGGACTAACAAGATCTCATACTCCTTAGATGCATATGAGCATGGAAAGTCCATTTCTATAATCTTGTGAATTTTGTACGGAGTTGGGTTTGTAAAAGGATGTTATGTATTTGAGGACTCTTGAAGTTTTTATCTGATTACTAGCTCTCCACTCTCAATCTTTTACAAGAATTGTTAATAAATCCATTGTATGAATGACATAATCTGATAAGTTATAATTTGTAGCCCTATAATACAGTTGACAAATTCACCTTCCAGAATTACCTGATTGGCGAGAAATTTTTACATCATTGAAGGAACCATATAGGGTAAAAATGCCATTAAATCTGATCATGTGTATTGCATTTCTGTAAGAGATAACGGTGTAAATGCGTCTTCTTTATCATTAGTTGATTTCGATTGCTGTCTATATATGGAATTTCCTGATCATCGTTCAATTGTTGCTATAGAGATATGTGTTTTTCTCTTGATTTTCTTTGGCTTTGTCTTTTTCCTCTCATGTCTGCTCTTTGAATGCTAAATTATTAGGTATTTCCCCCCTACATTGGTTCATTGATATTATCATTTCTCAAGAAGTATGATGTACATCATTTGTACCAAGACTACTCCTGCCTAAATAAAAAATCAACCGATATACGTTAGGATTTTCAGTTTATACAAATGGATAACTCATTAAACTACTCCATATTGATGTATATGTTGGAACTCATTTTAAAAGTGGCGCCGGTGACTTTTCCGGGCATAATTCCGGTGAGCTCCGACCAATGAAAATACCGGAAAATGTAAGCATTGGCTTCGTCTCCGCGAGCACATTCTCGTAATGTACTCATATGTTAAAAATGAATTCCGTTTGAATGAGAAATGGAGGCCCAAAATTGGTTGCTTGAAATGCACAACTTGGGATATGAATGTGGGAATTGTGTCCCACATTGGAAGTTGAGGGATAAACTTCACTAGTATATATACTAGGAATTTGGATCCAAGGAAACTGTTGCAACAGCTTTGACCCATTCAGCTATAATCTGGGACAGTTACTGATACTACTCGGTCTTCCACCTTCTTCTCCTTCACTCTGTTGGTGCGCCAACAGACTCCAGAGAGTGCTATAAAGAGAGCATGTTGTGTCTCATTCATAATCATCCGAACAACAGTCTCCACATCGTCTTTTCTCCTCCTCTGTTTTCGAGTCTGAGAGTACACACAGAAAGCAGGTTCGCAGGCTTCTGAGGTTTGATTGTGCAACACAGAAGATCAATCGCAGTTGTATCCTGGGATTCGGATCGCTACAGAACCGTCGCAATACGGGGCGATTTCATAATTAAGGAAAGAGATTCATCTTGACTCTGCATCAGATGCAATCCGTTCGCTGTTCGGTAGTTCTTCGTTGTATTTTTTACAATTACTGTGCGATTTATTTATGCAGTTCTTAATTTTGTTCGATTTAGGAATATAGGTTCCTACAGTCTTAATTCTTATCTTTCGCTTAAACTGCATTATGCACTAACCAAATTTTGTTTCTGAAGTCTCTACACAGTGCAGGAAATTGTTAAAAAGCAGTGTTGTTCATCAGCACAGTCCGGAAATTAATTTTGTCGCTTCTGCAATTTAATTCGAATTTAAATTGCATTCGTTATATTTCCATATTGAACTTTGCACTAATTCTGTTTTGCTTACATCTGTAAATAGATTCTGATAGTATGGCTGACATGACTGAGAAAACTGCTTCTGAATCTGTTGATGTTGTTGGAGCCGGTAATGGAAATCATGTTGAGTCGACACCCCAGATTCAGTTTGGGAGTGTTCTGCCAGCGGTGAATCTGCCAGCCGCAAGGGTCGGAACTGATGCTAATCAGATTGTCCAACCGACTGCTTATCAAACTGTCCAACCGACAGTTCATATGATTGGTGTTGTAAACGCAGGGCTGATGCCAGAAAAGTTCGATGGAACTGGCTTCAAGACATGGCAGCAGAAGATGTTCTTCTTTCTGACCACACTGAAGCTAGAGAAGTATCTGAATGAGGATAAACATGTGCTTTCGCCTCACAATACAGATCCGTATGCCCTAGCCAGGGTTAAGGCCTGGACTCATGGGGATTTTCTGTACAAAGGTTGGGTTCAAAGCCGCCTGATAGATCCACTGTACAATGTGTACATCAAGATCAAGACTTTCAAGGAACTCTGGATTGCCTTGGAAAGGAATAACAAGTCTGAGGATGCAGGCTCCAAGAAGTTCGCAGTGGCGAAGTTTCTGGACTTCAAAATGGTGGACTCTAAGCCCATCATGGAACAAGTTGAAGAGCTACAACTGCTTACGCATGAGATCATTGCTGAAGGAATGTCAATCTGTGAGACGTTCCAAGTAGCTGCTTTCATTGAGAAACTCCCTCCAGGCTGGAAGGATTTAAAGAGCTACCTAAAGTACAAGCGAAAGGCTATGACCGTTGAAGACTTGATTGTCAGGCTGCAGATTGAGTCAACCAACCGCAAAGCAGATGGTGTTCAGACTGTTGAACAGAAGGCCAACTTAGCCGAACACAAGGACAAAGGGAAGAAACGAAAGTTCCAATCCCAAGGCTCCAACAACTTCAAGAAGCAACCAGCTAAGAAGTCCAGTGGGAAATGCCACAAGTGTGGAAAAATGGGTCACAAGGCTGACGAATGTCGAAGCAAGACTGACCAATGCAAGGACAAGGGGAAATCCCAAGTCAACATGACTGAAGGCAGGCTCTCGGATGCAGATATGTGTGATGTAGTGTCTGAAGTCAACATGGTTGGAAGCAACCCGAGGGAATGGTGGTATGATACAGGTGCCACCAGACATATCTGCTCTGATAGGGGAGTGTTCACCACTTATCAAAAGAGCAAGAGCGACGAGCATCTATTTATGGGGAACTCGTCCACATCCAAGGTAGAAGGTCATGGAAAAGTGGTGTTGAAGCTGACTTTCGAGAAGGAGTTGACTCTCAACAATGTCATGCATGTGCCAGAAATAAGGAAGAATCTGATCTCCAGCACTTTGCTGAGCAAGAACGACTTCGCGGTGAAGTTCGTGTCTGACAAGCTAGTTCTCTATAAGAATGGGGTTTATTTGGGCAAGGGATATGTAAAGGATGGACTGGTCAAAATGAATGTAATGACAGTCATCCCAAAATCTATTGTTTCTGATGTTTCAATGAATGAAAAGAATCTTATTGCTTACGTTGTTGAGTCTTTTAATATTTGGCATGAACGATTAGGGCATGTGAATTACAAGTCTATACGAAGACTGATTAACATGAACCTGATTCCAAAATGCAAATCAAGTAAAGACAAATGTGAAGTATGCGTACATGCCAAACTCACAAAAACACCATCCTCGCATATAGAGAGAATAACAGAACCTCTAGGTTTAATACACACAGATCTGTGTGATTTAAAAATTTTGCAAACTAGAGGCGGTAAAAAGTATTTCGTGACCTTTATCGATGATTGCACAAAATACTGTTATGTATACTTGCTAAGAAGCAAGGATGAAGCCTTGGAAAAATTCAAGGAATACAAGTTGGAAGTTGAAAACCAACTTAGCAAAACCATGAAAATAATCAGAAGTGATAGAGGAGGCGAGTATGATGAACCATTCAACGCGTTCTGTAGAGAATACGGGATTATTTATCAAACAAATGCTCCCTACTCACCAGAATCTAACGGAGTTGCGGAATGAAAGAACCGAACTCTGAAAGAGATGATGAATGCAATGTTGCAGAAATCTGGGTTACCCCAGAACATGTGGGGGGAAGCGCTGCTTACCACCAATTATATCCTCAACAAAATACCGCATAAGGTTACTGGCAAGACTCCATATGAACTTTGGAAAGGTAACGTACCATCGTACAAATACCTCAAAGTGTGGGGGTGCCTAGCAAAAGTGGCAGTACCATCTCCTAAAAAGGTCACAATCGGACCTAAGACCGTTGACTGTATTTTCATAGGATATGCACACAACAGTAATACTTATCGGTTTTTGGTATATAAATCTGACATACCAGACATACATGCAAATACAATAATGGAATCAAGGAATGCGTCCTTCTTTGAACATGTGTTTTCGTGCAAGGATAAAGAACATCTGAAACGAACTCGTGAACAAAGAGAAGCAGGCACTTCTGTAAATGAAACAGAAGAGGAAAAAGATGAACCTAGACAAAGCAAAAGAGCTCGAAAGGCGAAATCCTTTGGGCATGAGTTCATAACGGCTTTTCTTTTAGAAAATGAGCCTAGAACATTCAAAGAAGCCATGTCTACACCTGATGCACCTTCATGGAAGGAAGCAGTCAAAAGCAAAATAGACTCCATTATGCAAAACCATACATGGGAGTTAGTCTATTTGCCACAAGGGTGTAAAGCACTTGGGTGCAAATGGATTTTCAAAACAAAAATGAAAACCGATGGCTCAATAGAGAAGCACAAGGCTAGGCTTGTGGTGCAAGGATTCCGGCAAAAAGAGGGCTTGGATTTCTTTGACACTTATTCTCCGGTCACGAGAATAACTTCAATCAGAATGCTAATAGCAATAGCAGCATTACGAAACCTAGAAATCCATCAAATGGATGTGAAAATTGCTTTTCTAAACGAAGAATTAGAAGAGGAAATCTGTATGAAACAACCGGAGGGTTATGTTGTCTCTGGACAAAAACACAAGGTGTGCAGACTTGTAAAGTCCCTATATGGATTCAAACAAGCTCCAAAACAGTGGCATGAAAAATTTGACAATGTAATGATGTCAAATGGTTTCAGCATCAATGAATGTGACAAACGCATCTACTTCAAAAATACTCCAAATGGATATATTTTGTTGTGTTTGTACGTAGATGACATGCTTATCATTGGAAGCAATAAAGACATGATCAACCGAACTAAGAACATGCTTAGTGGGAAGTTTGACATGAAAAACTTGGGACTAGCAGATGTCATACTAGGGATCAAAATCACTAGACATTCTGAAGGAATTATCCTGTCTCAAGCTCACTATGCTGAAAAAGTACTTGAGAGATTCAAGAACTACTCAAGTGGGACTTCAAAGAGTCCCGTGGACCCCTATCTCCACTTGACTAAAAACTCGGGGGATGCAGTGTCACAATTGGAGTATGCACGTGTGATTGGAAGTCTGATGTACTTGACCAATTGCACAAGACCTGACTTGGCGCACTCAGTAAATGTACTAAGTCGCTACACCAGTAATCCAGGACACCGTCATTGGAAAGGAATAACTAGAGTATTGAACTACTTGCGATATACTCAAAGTTATGGGTTGCACTATGGAAAATACCCAGCAGTTCTGGAAGGATACAGTGATGCCAACTGGATATCAGATTCCAGAAACTCAAAGTCCACAAGTGGATATGTATTTACACTTGGTGGTGCATCAGTATCCTGGAAATCTTCCAAACAAACACTAATGGCCAGATCCACTATGGAATCTGAGTTCATTGCTTTAGACAAAGCAGCAGAGGAAGCTGAATGGCTTCGAAACTTTTTGGAAGATATCCCGATGTGGGATAAACCAGTGTCAGCATTATGTGTACACTGTGACAGTCAATCGGCTATAGCACGGGCACTAAGTCGTTTGTACAATGGTAAGTCACGTCATATAAGAAGACGACACAAAACCATTAGACAACTACTCTCGAATGGTGTAATCTCAATAGATTATATCAAATCGGCTGACAACCTAGCGGATCCATTTACTAAAGGTCTGTCACGAGATCAAGTTGTCAAATCATCAAGAGGAATGGGTTTAAAGCCTATGACAAAAGAAGATGCTTGATGGAAAACCCCACCTACGTGACTGGAGATCCTAAGATATAGGTTCAAAGGGAAAACTAAATCAATCTGAATCCAAATGAGCACTGGGAGACTCAGTTATCCTCCCAGTTCCTAGGATGATGAACAGTGCTACATGTATGAGTTGAGGTTAAGCTTGGCTTTTAATGATTCCATAGCTTTGAAATAAAAGTGGGGTATGACAGGATATTCTTTATGGTCAATCACCTTATGAGTGTGAAATGGGGCCGTTTCTAGGAGAATGAAGAGAGGCTACATTATCCAAGTTCACTCATGAATAACCATGGATGTTCAAGGCCAAAATAAACACAACAAGAGAACCTAGTTCTGTGAGAAGATGAAATTGTGTGATAGTTGTTGTTTCGGTTTACATCAAAGTCCGGGTGGTTCAAGACATCATGTTCACTACCTGGTCGAGTAAATCCGATAGCTACTCACTATGGGTGGTTCAAGGCTGAAAAACGCTACCAGCCCAGATGCAGTGATTTTTCAACTATACTCTCAAAAGTCTTTCTGTCTAGTCTACATATGTTTTAGAGTCATTTCTATTCATGTGGGGGATTGTTGGAACTCATTTTAAAAGTGGCGCGGTGATTTTTCCGGGCACAATTCCGGTGGGCTCTTGCCAATGAAAACACCGGAAAATGAAAGCATTAGCTTCTTCTCCGCAAGCACATTCTCGTAATATACTCATATGTTAAAAATGAATTCCGTTTGAATGAGAAATGGAGGCCCAAAGTTGGTTACTTGAAATGGAGGCCCAAAGTGGGAATTGTGTCCCACATTGGAAGTTGGGGGATAAACTTCACTAGTATATATACTAGGAATTTGGATCCAAGATTGTGGCCTTGGGTCACCACCAATGTGTAATGAGGAGAGGACCTAGCTCATCAAGACCACACGCGCGCCGAGCCGGGGCCGAGTCGGGCCGGCGTAGCTGAGCTTGGGTCGGGCCGGGTTGGATCGGATTGGGCCTTGGGCCAAATACGTAGCTTGGGCTGGCCAGCCAATGCTACTTTTTGGACCGATCCAGAGCCCGAAGCTGTTGCAACAGCTTTGACCCCTCCGGGACAGTTGTTGATACTGCTCGGTCTTCCACCTTCTTCTCCTCCACTCTGTTGGTGCGCCAACAGACTCTAGAGAGTGCTATAAGAGAGCACTTTGCGTCTCATTCATAATCATCCAAACAACAGTCTCCACATCGTCTTTTTTCCTCCTCTGTTTTCGAGTCTGAGAGTGCACACAGAAAGCAGGTTTGCAGGCTTTTGAGGTTTGATTGTGCAACATAGAAGATCAATCGCAGTTGTATCCTGGGATTCGGATCGCTACAGAACCGTCGTAATACGGGGCGATTTAAGAATTAAGGAAAGAGATTTGTCTCGACTCTGCATCAGATCCAATCCGTTCGTTGTTCGGTAGTTCTTCGTTGTATTTTTTACAATTACTGTGCGATTTATTTATGCAGTTCTTAATTATGTTCGATTCAAGAATATAGGTTCCTACAGTATATGTATACTTTTTAGTATCAACAACAACGAACCCAGCCTCTTGCAGATAAAGGTGTATTTACATCTGTGTCAAATTTTATTTTATTTTATTGATTAGGTAAAAATTAGACTGGAAACCACAGAGAAAACGGTTTCTCAGTCTATAGCATCCTTTCGGATGAGAATTACAAATTCAGTATTAGCTCGAACATCTTCCAAGGAGCGTCGTTGGACCGTCTTTGCTATGAAATCGGCCACTGCATTACTTTTTCGGAAGACATGGGAAATCTGCACTGAAGAAAACATTTGCTCGAACATCTGTGTCAAATTTGATTGCCTCCTTTTGCATGATTTGCTTTGCCTTGCTAATTTGTCTCTTTTATTTAGTTTAATTGCCATGTATTAAATTCTTTGTTCCTTGTATATAACCTAGGCACTGTTTTTGAAGGCTCATATTACGAGTATTATGGTCACTGCGAGGTATTTTGTTAAGCTACTTCTTTAGGGGAAGATAATATAACTTGATCTTCGTAATGTAACCATGGTCTTCCAAATAAGAATATGGCTGTGCAACCGGGGACATAATCTTTCATGTTTTTGATCCTGTAAACTAAAACATGTGATATGGACCTTTGTGACATACAAGTGCAACATTGTGGTGGTTGCCCGCATCCTTCGTATGCGTGATAATCGCTAGATATATTTCGAGAAATAAAAGCATGATCTAAGACAACAACATAGACCTAAGGAGGGAAGAAGGGATTTTGCAGCAAAGTTCCACCTCAAGGGGGTAACTTCAACAGGTAGGTCTTTAACAAGAGGAGAAATTATGCTGGGTGGGAATGTGGTTAAAGTAAGACCAGGCTATGTTTTTTACCCCGAGTAAATCTCCACGACGCAATTCATTTGTACGTCACAAGTGGTGTGCTCCTCTCCTCTGTGAGGAAGTGACAATGTGCGGGAGAATGGCATACGACCTGTTGCAGTCTTTAGGGTGGTACGATATGTCGGCCCATAGGCCCTTGGCCTTCCAAGTTTACAGAAAGAATGAAGTTGTTGGATTCGACATTTTCCGAGTACCTTAGGTTTTTGGAGATTGAAGAGAGGGAGTACTTCCTTTAATTTTATCCCAGGATCGGGATAAGGACAAGCATCACCATTTAATTTCACCCATCCCGGTAGGGAAATCCACCGCGACAATGCGAAATCCCCTCCTACAACCTTTGTAAACAGTAAATCTTAAATAACCATTGTCATTAGGATTGTGCTATAATAATTTCTGCTACTGCTGAGTGCATAGTGGACTACGGTACAACAGGAGATTCAACCCCCAAAGTACAAGGCTTTATAGAGTACTACCAGTTTTTCCTATCGGAGCATCTGAATTTCTACCGGAAAATGCAACTGAATTAGATTAGTTTATATAAGACATGTACCAACAAGGAGTCGATTTACACAATTTACACCGGAGGGCTTAGAGCCTCATATCGGATTTGCAATTGGCAAATGAGTCCACATTACTCTGGCATGAAGGAAGCATCATCCAGCAATGCGTCCAAATCAAATAGATCACTCTCCATATCAACAGCTCCTTCCGAACAGCTTGAAACACGCTGACTTCCACCCTGAAAAAAAACAGTATGCATCCAGTAGCTTCTATTATGCAGTCCGATTTAATATGATACATAAACTGGAGAAGAAGATACTTGTTCAGTTGTTCTAGTGATAATACCTTGATTTCCTCCATCTCTTGCATAACAGTCAACATCCTCCGATATTGGTCTCTAGCTTCTGGATATTGGACCATTGACTTCACCCTAGCAAGGGCTTTTTGCACCCTCCCCTCAGACTGTTTCCGGCCTTCTTTTAGGAAATCGTAGTCATTATCCTTCAGGGTAATGGCTGTGCTTTCTTGAACAGAGTTCCCTTCTGACGGTGATTCAGGTTTGATTCGCATTCCACCTCGTCTCCTCCATCGAAGGAACTTCTCAACAATGCCAACTGACCAAACAAAGCTCTTGTAATTCTTCCTTGCTTGGTGGCCTCTCACATGGGCCTGTTCTCACCAAAAAGTTCAATAGAGATCTTCACAAGCGGGTATAAACTTCTCCCTTCAGATTAAGAAATGTCACATAACATTGAAAAATAAACAAAATTGCTTCTAAAGGAACAAGAATGCACCTGAATTTTCACAATTTGCTGCCTGATCATCAAAAACTCTTTTCTACCCTTCCAACTACGAAACTTGTTCTGTATTCTAATAGCAGCAGCTTGCACAGGGGCATTCTGGTGATCTGATTTATTGGTTTTAAGTGCAAGCATCGAAAGTGCATCTTCATCGGAGATTCTACCTTCATACTCTTTAAACTGCTTTCTCTGGAAAGACTGCACCCTAAAAACTTGATGAATACGGGCAGCTGCTTGAGTAGCATTGCAAACTGCAGCCAGAGAATCCTTCAATGAGAGCCCAGAGGGATGACCTCCATCATAACTTGGAGTTGCAGCACGTTCCGGAGCAACTTGTACAGGCTTCGTTTTAGACATTTCTGTGGTGTTGCCCTCTTTGGAATCTTTGAGTTTAAGAGAAGAAAGGTGATCACTCAAGGCTGATTCTGCTAGATATCCTGCAATTCCTTTGTGCCCGTTTGATGAAGCCAGGTCAGCTGCAGTTCTACCCATTGGATATTTTGGATTAGGATCTGTTAGTGCACCTGGTGCCGCACCCAGAGATACAAGATAAGCAACTGTCCGTTCCCTATATATTCATCACATCCAAGAGAAGTAATTAGTTATGAAGTACTTCCTCAAAAAGACATTATTCACAAGTTCAAAGGCTTAATGAAGCAAAGAGATTAGTCCATAATGGAATGTTCAAGAGGGTCCTTACACCATTAATAATAGTAATTATTAAGAAGGTGGTTACCTGCCACAGAAAGCAGCCCAATGGAGAGCAGTCCATCCCCGTATGTCACGGAAGTTGATACTGACACCAGCTTCCATAGTAGGGGAAAAGGCCCAGTCAAAACCAAGAGCAGCAGAAAAATGCAGGACACCTTGTCCATACTCATCCAAAACCGATGGACCTTTTCCCCCTTCAGAAACCTTATCAAGTAGCCATGCATACAACTTCTCCTTCAACATCTTCTCAGCCAGCAAATCCTTCATTTCTCCTGCAGAAAAGGTCTCCTTGGAAGTGAGGCCTACTATTTCAGCCCATTCATCATCATCATCATCATCCTTAATTAACGAGCTGATTTTACTACTCAGACAAGATATCTCATCCGAATAATCAATGTAAGGAGTTTGTCGTCCTGTAGATATCAAACTGTCAAATCGTAGTTTAAGAATGTCACTTGTCATGTCATAACCCTCATCTCCATCCTCCTGACTCTGAGTAGACCTATCTCGATAGTCAAACTCCCTCACTTCACTACAAGCCACTCGATTGGAACATGTTATGCAAAAAGGAACTCTTCCAGCACTCAATTGGGGAGTAAGGCAGCGAAGTACACCATCCTCGATGATGTCAAGTGGAACTTCTAACTCACCAAACATACATGACCATTTAACATTTGCTATTTCTTGCAAGGGCTTTAAAAATTTCCCAGTAACAAGAACCTGAAACATGAATTATCAAATACGACAGGATATTAACATTTGACATCAGAAAATTTTAGAATTAATGGTAAAGTTAAAACCATCTCATTTATAGCAAATAAAACGTATGCTTTAAAGCACCAAAATGGAAGTATGATTTAGAATTCTAAACAGTTTCATTACCTTAGTTTCAGACCCTGCATAAGCCCAGTTTGGTGAAAAATCAATGATGCTGAAAAGCTGATCCTCTGAAAGTGAAGGACCGAGCATATATTGGGAGGAAATGCTACCATCAACAAATTGGTTTTCATTTTCAACATTTTGCCAATACAGAGCAGAGCTGGTAAGACCAGAATCGTTTACATCTCCTAGCTCTTTGCTCATCCAGCGGTTAAAACTGTCATTCTTTTTCAGCACATCATCATTAGATGAACTATGCATCAGATGTTTTGCCATCGAGAACGACGAGAAGTAATTAGAGTTCTGTTCAGTGCCGAGGTACGTATCTTTAAATGATATGTCATCCTCTTTGCCTTGTGAATTTAGCAGCTGCTCTTGGAGTTCATTAACAATGAAGTATGTACTAGGTTCATCCGGATGAGGATCAACATGTCCAAGAAGTCTGCGCAAATGTGCATCGTGTGTACTTTGCTCATATAGGCTGCTTCTCATTTCGTCAATGGGGCATGAAAGCAATTTCTGGACAATGACACTTTCTGATTAGAAAAATATAGACATTATCAACTAAATACATCAATACCTCAATAATGATTTAATTTTCCACAACCAGAAAAACATAAGAACAAATGAAAATGACTGATTTTTTACTTTACCTGTTGCTGGGCTTGTATCTGAACATGATTTTCAAGTGCCTCATTTTGAGGAAAATTATCACTGAAAAGCTTACCAACCACCTCATTTCCCTGGGTAGCAATGATTTCTGCAAAATCTGATTTTGTGGAGAAAACTGATGGCTGATATGATGTTGCAAATTCGGTTCCTAATTTACAGTTCTCCAAAATACTTTCCCATTCAAACTGTTTATGGTTCTCATACAATAATCCACCAACACCCAAATCTCTATCAGCAAGTGATTTAGCATCTCCAGGAAGCATATTCAAGTTTTCTCGAACATCTCCTGCGAATTTATGAAGTTCCATAATTTAAGATGCAAGTGTAATTTCATATGGTTCCTAACTTTCTAAATTGCAGAGCCAATGTCATGAAACCATAGATATACAAAGAATATCGAAAGAAGACTATACTTCCTGGATAAACAGTTCGATTAAGAGGCATTGAGAGTGCAGGCTCCATCTTTTCTGGCAGAGGTTGTGGAAACTTTGGCACAGCGAGAAATACTGAGCTTGCTTGTTGAGTGTATGCTGCAATAATTGCCAACTGAAGTTTAGTTTATACAGAAGACATTCCTTACAAAAGAAAAACATAACTCCACTAAAAAAAAGATAAGTGATTATGCAGCAAACTTACAATGTCTCACCTGACCAGCAGCTCTACATGAAAAAAATGCAACACAAAATAGGAAACTAAAAGAGTAATGTGTTTAAACTCTTAAAGCACATATGTACTACAAGATCTCTACATTATCAATAAAAAATCTGAATGTATGTGTTAAGTGCATACTGAGATGTTTGAATTTTGAAAAGCAAATGAAGAAGAATAACCTGACTCAACATCTTCAAACTCCGAGGCCTGAGCACTGTCCAATGTTGTATCAGTTTTTCCAGGAGGGACTCTGTAACTATTTTGATCATAACTGAAAGATGCAGAATTTTCCATCTCAGAATTCTGAATGCTCCCTTGGGTTTCTTGGCTACTTAGTGAAGCTCCATCGCCCTCTTGGGATCGCTTAAAGTAGTCCCTATTTCCCTAATTAACCAAAACCAACATCGACGTGAACTTAGAGGACATTGAAATTCACAAGTCAGAAAGTAGTAGTGGAAATTCTGGGAATGTGGAAATTATGATACAACACCCCTTGAAAAGGTACCATCATCTTGAAGAAAACATATCAGTAAGTGTCCATAACGAAAACTAATAACAGTGATAACCAAATCAAAGATGGCAAGAAAAAGACCTTCACTTCCAGATAATGGACGAGGACTATGTGTGAAAGATCCCTGTATAAAAAATATTATCCAATGTCAATACGAAGGAGAATGCTTGAAAGAACAATTTCATCATTCAGCTATCAGCATAGCTGAATGATGATATACATCATATACTTGAGACACTAAAATGGATGATGAGACATGAGATACAGCAAATGACAGAGTTGCTGATCTTACTCCTCTAGCAGCCAGTAGCTCCGTCTTTGAAATTTTTCATTATCTTCCCCATGTGCATAGTAGCAGTGTAACACATCAATGCTTCCAGCCTAAATTAAAAATTTTGAGAAAGTTTCATTTCATCCCAGTCCGTCAGAGCACTACAGGAAAACAGAAGTATGACGAATAGATAATACATTAAATTGGACCAAGCTTACCTAGTTCAACGTTGTGAGACAACAGTGAACAGAAACAGAATATATGCAGTTTTTCTTCAATTTTTGAGAAACATTTATATCTATCATCACCACCTTTTTAACCTAATCATTCTTCTTGTGCTTAGTAGTAATTTGTATATGGCAGTATAATTTTCATAGGTAATGCTTGATCTATACATGCTGGAAAATTTATGAAAGCCTGAAACTATCACTTATAGTTGCTTGCCTTCAGCTTCTCATGGGCTTCCTTGATAGTCTTCCCATCTTTTTTCTTCCTCCAGTTATGACCATCTTTTCTAAAGTATCTTAATACCTTTTTATCAAAAAGAAATAATGATCCGCCTGCAAAAAAGGATACATCAATCAAGTCAGGTCTTCGGTGAATATACTGCACGAGTCATCTTAACAAATGGTAAATTAATGAGCCAAAATTCATACTTGGTGGCAAATGCGGAGATTCAGGGGCGATACGGAACTTTTTATAGTTTTGGAGAATTTGACATATTTCAGTAGGGCGCAGCCATCGATGTTGTGCTTCCAGGAGCAACTGCTCAATATCTGCATTCAATCATCAAGAGGTTATGCATGTTGAGAGGCCTTTTTTTACTCCACAAAATTTACTTACTAATAAATAAATCAAATTTTTGTTTGAACAACTAGTTAACACTTGGAATTCAAAATCCTGAGGGATGCATTGCAGCCTAACACCATTTCTTGGACTTCTCTAGCTAGATAAAGCCTAAACAGGCAAAGAGGCAAGCAAACAAAATCAAGAGGATTCCAATCTGAATTCTAAATAATCCTACTTTTTTAGATATCTCTGTCCTACAGACACTGTCTGCATTTCTAGCTTACATGGAGATTTGGAGCCCATATGGAACCTAACGCCAAGTATGAGTTTATGGCACACAACCATTCCTGATTTTTCGATCATGTTTTTGTTTTTGGAATGAAACCAGTCATGCAGACAGAAAGTCACATTACAAAGAACTCACTAACATCTCAACTAACTCACACAATCGAACACTATCCACCACAATACTGAAGTAAATGTGAATGCTAAATCGAGATGTCAATAACTCAAGACATCTCGATAATACCCCTAGGGTTTGAATTTATCACACCGAAAAAATAGGGTTTAAACTAGCCCCAAAGAGCGGGAAAAAATAGCACAAATCTCACATGAAAAAGAAAAAGGCAAATCAACTCAAAAGCCCTAGCAAATTCAGATTAATTTCATAAATCTTGTGATACGAACTCATGGAAATTATACGAGAAACGGAGAAGAGAGAAGGAATTTTACTATCGAGTACCTAATTGGTTGCCGAGGGAGTATCGCCTACTATCCGCCATCAAATCAAGCTTGAGCGTGTCTCGAAAACAAAAAGGAAATCAGCCCTTGAAAATCCAGGTTGAAATTGGATCGAATTCAGTCGAAAAGGACTAGGGGGGAATTGCATGTGGGGAAGGGAGATTTAGGGGTGGAAAGTGAGAGGAAAGGTGAAAGCCGCCTTACTCACGCCAAAATGGAAGACAGTAAGGCCTGGTGGTTCTGGTGTGTATAAACAAGGAAGGCTACTGTTTTGTGGTCAAACTTTGACCCATCTGCTCATTCAATTACATTAATTAAGTTACTAGATATTTTCATATTCCAACGTGTCCCAATTGTACTATATATAAGTGTTTTCTCAACTTATCTTGAAAAGAAGAAGAAAAATGGCACTCCACCAAAACATCTATGATCACGATTCTTTTGAAATGAAAAGTGGCTAAGATCACTTGTTAATTATCACTCTCCTATTACATCATTTAAACTTCTCTCATTTGGTATGTCATGATTTGACTTGTCCTAATTTTTCTATAATATATGTCATTGTAATTTTTTTAGTTATATTGGTTTTTTTAGTATGATCCACCTATTCTTATATAATTTTAAAGGTATATAATTCTCTAATTTCCTATATAGTTATTCTTGCTAGTGCAATTCTCGTACATTGTAAAAACCTTAATATGTATTATATATAAAATATTATTAAGTTTTTTAATTTTTTATTTAAGTATATTGATACTATGACATAAAATTTTATATCATAATTATATTATTAATTAATAAACTTATTTTTATAATATATTTTCCCAATCATATATTATATAATGTTTATATAATATAAATTTATCACAAAGTATATTTTTGAAATTGAAATACAAAATATATTGACACAACAGATGACGTGTTATATTACGAAAATGAAAAATGACATAGATAATGTGACTTAATGAGGGGGCATGTGACCTTAGTTAAAAACTAATTTGGTATTATAAAATATAGGTTTTGATTATAATAATATGGACTACAATATAAAAGTTTGGATCATATGAGGAGTAGGCTTAGATTGTGAAGTGGAGACTAATAGTGACCACTAGATCTAAGGAATGAAGAGCTAGAATTAAAACACATGAATTGATAAACTTATAAAGTTTAAAACACATGGATTGAAATACAAAATATATTGACACAACAGATGACGTGTTATATTACGAAAACGAAAAATGACATAGATAATGTGACTTAATGAGGGGGGCATGTGACCTTAGTTAAAAACTAATTTGGTATTATAAGATATAGGTTTTGATTATAATAATATGGACTACAATATAAATGTTTGGATCATATGAGGAGTAGGCTTAGATTGTAAAGTGAAGACTAATAGTGACCACTAGATCTAAGGAATGAAGAGCTAGAATTAAAACATGTGGATTGATAAACTTGTAAATACAGAAAAACTTTATTTTTGTAAATTTTTATATTATTTTAAAAAATCACAAAAAATATTTTCTCGAAAATAGTTTCCCTAAAAAAAAATTCCAAATATATTTTCTTGGATATATTTCCCAAAATGAATAGTACCATGAACTTTAGCATCTTAATCATTTACTTCAACATAGTAACACATATACTTTAACATACTTACACATGCAAATAATTTTAGCGTCTAAAAATGTACTTTAACATATTTACATAGGAAACGGTTCGCATCATAACAAAATTCACACCAGAACGTTTTTCCCGTTAGAACAGATCACACGGTGGAAATTTTGTAAATATGACAACTTGAAAAAAAAAACAAGTAAATGGACCTATTTAGAACACAAAATTTACTTAGTGCAGCTGGTTCAAAGAGAAAGGGAGAACATTTCCACACGTGTTCGAATCCCCCAACTCCACCTAATTCTTTTTATTTTAATCGGAAATTTCGTCTAGTAACCCTGAGAAATTGTCATTTTAGCGAAATCCCCTCAAGTTTTGACGATTTTGCGTGGTAACCCCGAATTTTAATTTTATTCCCGCCAAATAGTCATCCGTTATCTTACCGTTAACAAAACGTTAATTAAAAAAGGTAAAAAAGAAGGAAAAGAAAGAACGATTAAACGAAGCACATGGCTCGCGTTGGGCATTTGAGAAACCAGAGGCGGAGAGTCGGTGGTGTTGGTGCTGGTGGACGAGTAGGGTGTGACGCCGGTGGTGGTCGGATTGGACGATATGGATGGAGGACGAGGCTGGTGGTGGTTTTGCTCATGTTAAGCTAAGATAATGAATTATGATTTCTATTTGCTGCTTGTATGCATTGTCTTTTCATTTTACTAAATAACGTTCAAACGCTTGTCGCTTATGTGAGATTCGAACCCATATCTTATGTGTATTGAACACATCGATCTATCATTTGAGCTAAGGATGGGCAAAAGTAGACCGGACCGTAAATTTACGGTCCGGGAATTTTACATTTTCAGTCTTACGGTCCGGTCCGGTCGGACCGTAAAAATTAAAAAAAAAGGTTTAAAATATTTTTGTACCGTAATTTTTACGGTCCGGACCATAATCAGACAATTTAAATGTCAAAAATTATGAAATCCGATCTTCCCGGTCCGGACCGTATCGGTCCGGTCCACGGTCCATACATTAAAATGTTTACGGTCCGCCGGTCCAGACCGGACCGTATGTGTCTGGTCCGGACCAGATGCCCATCCTTAATTTGAGCTAATAGAATTCGTCCTCCAGCCGCAACCCTCTGTCTTCCCCACTCCTCGCCGCCACGAACCACCACCGGCCTCGTCCTCCATTCGGATCGTCCAATCTGACCACCACCGGCGTCTCACCCTACTTGTCCACCAGCACCACCTGACTCTCTTCCTTTGGTTTCTGAAATGCCCAACGCGAGCCATGTACTTCGTTCAATCGTTCTTTCTTTTCCTTCTTTTTTACCTTTTCTTTTCCTTTTTTTAATAAATGTTTGTTAACTTTAGGATAACGGATGGATATTGTGAAAAAAATTAAAATTCGGGGTTATCACCCAAAAATGTTATAACTTGAGTGAATTTCACGAAAATGACAATTTATCAAGGTTACTAAGCAAAATTTCCGAATAAATCATCATTTCACTTTTCCTTAATTTAAGTACATGCAATTGTGCATTAATCGCAAATTCAACCCAAAATACTTTTTATTCAAAACTTTTTTGTTTTTATTTTAATTCATCATTTCTCTTTTTTATTAATTATCCAAATGCACGCAATCAAGCATTATATAACTAGACATGCCTTTAGATTATACATGCATTTTGGTTATATTATATGTACAATTGACTATAATGTGATGTGCATTTGGTTATAATGTGATGTGCATTTGGATTATACTAGATGTGTATTTTAACTACTTGTGTATTTGGTTATAACGTGATGTGTATTTGAATTTTGTAGGATGTACAATTGTATACAACTAGATGTGCATTTGGTTATAATGTGATGTACATTTGGTTAACGTGATGTACATTTGGTTATAACGTGATGTGCATGTGATTTTCACGTGATATAAATTTGGATCTTGTAGGGTGTGTAATTAGATATAACTCAATGTGCATTTGGGTTATACGTGCATTTTAGTTTATACTAGATGTGCATTTTTAAATATGTGTGCATTTGGTTATAACACGATGTCCATTTGGATTTATAGGATGTGAATTTGTATAAAATAACATGTATATTTGATTATAATGTAATGTGCATTTGATTTTAATGTGATGTGCATTTTGTTATAACATGATGTGCATTTGAAGAAAAAAATTGGTTCGAGAAAAAAAATTGACATGTGGCATAGGGGTTCTCACCCATCTTACCCCACTTACAAATGTACTTTTTAGCATACTAAATAGATATATACTGTAACATGTTAAACATGCGCTTTAACATACTAAAATAGATGCATTTTTTGTGCTTATATATGCATTTGAAGAATAATTTTATAGGTTGTTGCAACACACACAAAAAATACAAAAAAAATTGGAAAAAAAAGGGAAAAAAATCAAAAACAAAAAAAAATCGAGAAAATAATATTTTTCAAAAAAATAATATTAATTTTTGAAAAATTAATTATCGAAAAAAAAATATTAAAAAAAAAAACAAAACAAATTTTGGAAAAATGAAGAAAATTACAATATTTGCAATTTTGTCAATCAAATCCTAACCCTCCATCTCCTAGATCTAGTGGCTACAATTGTTCATCACTTTACACCCTAAGCTTACTATGTATGTGAATCATACTCTATAATATAAATATTATAAGGAGTCTTTAAGTAGGTAGAAAAATAAATCAAATTATGTAAATTATTATTTTATTAAATAAAAAGTAATTTATGAAAATCATTATCACACTAAAAATTTGACATAAAGATTTTATAGGAAATCAATATTTTATATATACTAAAAAAAGGGGGAAAAAAGTAGAATTATGTAGATTCACATTAGACATGCACGTTTTTATTTTATTAAATAAAAATATGTAATTTTGATATACACAAAAAACGTGCACATTTATATATTACCACATGCACTTTTTATACTATGTGTGGACATTCAAAATGTGCTTATATGTACTTTTTGTGCTTAAATATGCACTTGAAATATAATTTTATAGGTTGTTGTAACACAAAAAACCACAAAAATTCAGAAATAATTTGAAAAAATATTTAAAATCAAAATAATAATAATTTTTGAACAAAAAAATATAATTTTTTGAAAGAAAAAACAAAGACAAAATAATTTTTAAAAAATTGAAAATTAATTAAAAAAAATATAAAATTATAATATTTACAATTTTTTCACTCCAATCCTAACCATCCATCTCCTAGATCCAGTGGCCACAATTGCTCCTCACTTTATATCATATGCTTACTATGTATGAACCCTACTCTATAATATAAATATTATACGTAGTATTTAAATAGGTAGAGAAATAAACTAAATTATATATATCCCTATTTTTTAACTAATAAGTAATTTATGAAAATCATAATCACACTAAAAATGTGACATAAAGATTTTATATGAAATCAATATCATGTATATACTAAAAAGGCAACTAGAATGATTTAGAATCACATTCAAAAATGGAAAAAAATAAGAGAGTGACATGTGACATATGTTGTGGCTTAATTGAGGGGTGCCATGTGGTTAAGTGAAGTTCAACATTAGTATATATATGTAGATTTTAAATGTCTAATATTTATATTAATGAAATATTGCATTGAATTTACTCTTTATAAGATTGTGATCAAAGTGTGAATTCACGATGTAGTTTATTTTATTGAGGATGAGGTAAAACTAATGAAATATTGCATTCAAAAGAATTTTTTTTATCTTTAGAGATAAATCCATCTTTGTTAAAATGATTTAATTATATTTAATTAATATTTATATTTCAATAATATATTATTTGCTTATTATATAACGAATATATTTTATGTGTTATCAATTATAGTGACTAATATATGATGCACAAAGATGGTTAACTATTAGGGGTTAACTACCCTAACACTTTCCTCATATATTTTTTAAAAGTAATTATGCAGACTAAGGGTTTGTTTGAATTACGCATTATCTGATATTATAATGTCAAAAACTGGCATTATAATGTCAAAAACGACATTATAATGCCAGATAATGCGTAATCCAAACAAACCTTAATTAGTAGAGAAATGATATTTTTTATTATATGTACACTTATTATCTTTGTTTTTTTTATGATTGAATCAATATAGAAACAAACATTTTTAAGTCTTTGTGATATGTAACCATGAACACATTTCAATATTCTAAACTTGGGAAATATATATCCAAACTTTTTCATCAATTGGAATTAATAAACCCTAAGAAGTCAATATTCTCTACTTGTTCTCATGGATACATGTTAGAAAAATATAATATTTTATTGTTCTTTACATATCTACTCTTATTGTCGGTCCACATTTCAGGTTAAAGAAATATAATATTTTATTATGCGTTACATATAATATTCTAAGCTTTTCAACTTTATGCTATATGTGTTTATATCTCGGTTTTTCTATATCCAAAATTTATGTTAGCGGAATTATTATAAATACTTTTAGAAATTTTTTACTTTTATTCTATTTTCTAAACTAGATAAAAAACATATCACACAATGCAAAACACAAATATTAAGCTAGTAATCAGGGGCGGACCTACGTAGGGACGAGTGGGGGCATGGGCCCCCACTCATATATATTTTTTTTTTTTTACTTTGCATCGCTTCCTACCTGAGCCTACCTCCATCCCTTCTTTCTCCCTATTCAATGTTATGTTATGTTCAATTGAATCTATAGTGTATGTGATATGAATAGGGTGTTGAGATTATACAGTTTACCTATAAGTTTTTGTTTCTCTATATACGAAATGAATTAGATTGGATGCTTAAAGAAACATCCTATGTCGAAAGTGAACTAATCCAACAATCAGAGTACTAGATGATATCATCTTCAATTTTTATTTTTCGATAAGGGTTAAATTGAATTGATATAGAATAGAACATATAAAGTTTATGTTTACCAAATATAAAGCAAATCTAACCATGTCATGTAATTCTACAATATAAAAGAGAGCACTCTTAAGTAATGTTTAGTTGCCTAAACCACTGATTATTCAACTAATCACAGCTTATCATTCTTGTCCCCATTGATATGAAGAATTTTTTTATTATGCATATGTTATGTTCACTCAGTCTCGATTAATTCTTATTTTGTTGATTTTTTTTACACATCTTTCATGCATTATTGAATCATTGTTTTGTAATCATGTATCTCTCATGGGAAACTTTTTTAATTTTCTATTAATAATAATTGCATCGGGTTATTCCCGTCATATTAACTCAATTTTTTTTAAAAAAATTATATTTTAAAATTAATTTTTAGTCACGCAGGATTTGTGTTCCCACTGAACAAAAATTATGCGTCTGCCCCTACTAGTAATAACAATATTGTGTACCCATCCCCCTTTTGCTCATTTCTCTCGCTCTACTCTTTAGCATAAAGACTGAGAGAAGAGATCTAATGTTTGCATTATGAAAACATAGTTATTGTAAAATTAACTAAAAGTAATATTAATTTTTAAATAAAACACAATCTTACATATCTATGATTTGGCCAAAAAATACAAAAAAAAGTTCTTAGATTTTTAACAATGATGACATGTTTACAACGTGGCAATTAAATACTTCATGAAATATGACTATCTTTTCGTTATGTATTTGTTTGTTTCGGCCCCTATCTTCAAACAAGGCTTTGTTTCTCCTTCTTTATGTTCCGTAGAACTTGATGACTTTTGGATTTTTGATGAAGATCCAAGTAGAAACAACACACCTTTTTCCAATTTATCCACGAACACAACAAGGAATTAATGTTCGTGAATTAAGACACTTTTTTTCTCTCAAGCTCTCTAGTATTACTCTAAATCACAAAGTTGTAATTTTAGTTTTGGTGGTGACAAGGTAAACCTTAAATTTATTGCACGATAAAGTGTTTAATTGCCTTTGGATGAGCGATGGATAGTTAAATTGATTCTATAATTCGGGTTGAATTTAAATCCATAATCAATGATGAGCCAGAAAGTATAAGTTCATCTTTATCAAATTATTAATACTTCAAAACTTCTTTTAAAAGCTAACAAAACAAGTGTTTATGTAGAAAACGAAACTAACTAGGGCTAGAGATAGGGAGAGGCATACCACCACATGTGTTGTGTACATGGCCATCATAAAATTCCTAGCCCTAAAGATAATAAAAATAACATGACATATAAGATAAGTGCTTCTAGAAATAGTAATGCAAAACATCTTAAAATAACAAAATAAGCATGCATTTTTCCCATGCATGAGTGCAATGTCGACTTGGTCCTCAAAGTGGCTCATGATTCCTTCTCAATGTCCTCGTTTGGTTGCTATCATTCTCCCCTATTTGGCTTTTAATTATTCTTGATTCGTTTGCTTGCTCAAGTACGATAGACGAGGAGGCTATAAGGGAGGTCACAGCTGGTTTGTGGACGACAAGAGCGCAACACACAAGTAAGGAATGATGTGCGTTTTTATGGCTCTTGTGGTGTTTTTTGTGAGAGAAGCAAGAAAATAATGGAGGAACTTGAAGTGTTGTAAATAATCATTTAAAAGTATGAAAACAAAGAAAAACATGCCTTGGAATGCTAAAACTTCAATACCACTTAATATGTGACGAAGGAGATGTCACGTATCAAGTAGTATTAGGCCATCCACAACAAAGAAACTCATGGTTTCTTATGCATTAGTTAAAAAAAGAAAAAGAAATAAAGTCTGACATTTTCAGAATTAAGTTTCTTAATATACAGCAAAAGTTTCTAGCAGAAGAAACTTTTATTTGACTATAGGAAACTCTCTACTGAAATTTTCTAACACAAATTACTTTATATTATTTTTAATATTTATTTGAGAAACCCACAAAACCTCCTTTGTAGATGACCTTAGAGTTCTAACGTGATGATTTATGCCATGTTCTTGCAAATCATGAGTGAGTAATTTGTTATGTTAGGATTGTGAGTAGCCCAATGGTGATTATGTGATGATTTGGTGAAGTTTTCTCTTTGGTTGAATGAGTTTTGGTTTACTATTCAAATCTTGCACAAAAGTGTTTGTGAAAATGCCTAGCTAGTATTTTTACATGTATTAAATGTTGGATATAAATTGAAATGTGATATTTGACATTGTAACCTCAAGATTTGATCTAGGACTTTTAGGATCACGAAAGTAGACCTATTTTCCTAGTGGTTGTATGAATTGTCATTATGCTTAATGAGTCTAATCTTGCATTAATTATCACAAAATTAGGAATTAAGTAGGATTAGATTAGTTTCTTATACCTTGAAAGAGGATATGAGATATATTAGGACATTTGACCATTGAAGACCATTACTTGCAACCTTAAAGATTTATTTGCTTGTCATTTCATGATCTCATTTGTGGTGAACCTTAATCTTAGCTTTTCATCATTCAAGTAACCTAAATCTACCTTTTATCGTTTTAGTTAACTCTAGACTTAGCATTTCTTGTTAGTTCTATAAAATCAAAACCAAAAACTCCACATCTTTTATTTGATCTAGATTATTAGTTTGTGTAAAATTGGTGATCAATGAGTACTCCCTTGGATTCGATATTTGATGTGACCAAGCTCCATCAAGTGAGCCAAAGAAGCCTAGACGTCTATAAAGGTTCAAGTGATGGCTCAAGTGCTTCAAATGTTCAAGAAGAGCTTCCAAGCCAAGATCGAGATGATGAGCCCATCAACCTTCTCATGGCGCGTCCGAGCGCGTGATTCATGTCTTGTTTTATTTTATGGTGGTTTATGACATTTTTAGACATTGGTTTAGTTGTTTTTACATTAAAATTTAGTTTTTTTTTTCCTTTGTAAGCCTTAATGGGCCGCATGTTGTATTTATCCTTAGTTTTTCTTTTTGTTTTTGGCCTTTACAAGGTAGCAACTCTTTCATTTGGTAGACACATTGAATCAGATTATGAAAATACAATTATTGAATTTTTAGAAATGCTCTCTTTTGTTGAAGAACGAGTTTTTCATTCTTCCTTGCTTGTGTGTTAAATCAAGCCCTTGTTGCTTGTTTATTGAGGGAGTTACATCTCAAGGAGCAATCAGCCTTGTTCTCTCTTTGTTGGTGAGTTACATCCAGCCAGGAAGAACCCTATCCCTCATTGACGCTTCCACCTCCATCATTGGCGTCTTCAACATCATCCTTGATCCATCCTCCACGTCCTTCATCATCATCATCCTCCTTCCCTCTTCATCCAGTTGTGAATATCATAAAAAAAAACTGAGGTGGAGTCTTCTGGTTCAAATCTGAGATCTAGATCAACTGGGGCTTCAACTAGCGTTTTTCTTGCACCGAGTTTTCATTGATCCTTGCACGTATCAATATCTTTTACACTATTTGATAGTACCGTGCACTTGTGGGCCTATCAAGTTTTTGGCGCCGTTGCCGGGGAGCACGATTGACATTGATTAAGCATAGACTAATTATACTAGATCTTTTATGCTTTATTTATATATTAAAAAAAACTTCTAATCACTCTTTTGTTTTCTTGTTCTTCTTGCATTGATTTCTCTGTTACATGCCCGTTACTCGAAGTCTTAGGGTGTGATGTGTTCTTGCCTCCGATGACAAGCCAATTGTCAAAGGCGACACCTTTGGATCTAGTCTTGGGCGAGAAGTCACGTTGTCTTGCACGAAAGGTTGACAAGATGGTGGCGAAGCAAACCCGGTGGAGGTGGTTTGGAAGATCGCGGTGTTGGCGAGGCTGAGTGTCACAACAGCAAAGACGACGTCGATAGCGAAGGCGATGGAATTGGTGGTGATTGTGGATGCGATGGAAGCGATTGATGGAGCGAATGGATAGCGATGGCGGAAGCGATTTGATGAGGGATAGATGACTTGAAAATACAAGTGTAACACCCCTAAATTACCTTAGGTGTCATAGCGTCGACTGCGGAGGAAGGGAGATGCGAAAGAAGACTTGGCTTGAAGGTTCAAGCAATTGTCGTAGCATCGGCGGCAGAGGGAATTGATGTGTCCTTGCCTCCTGTGTCAAGCCAAGTTGTCAAAGGAGACGCCTTGGATCTAGTCTTGGTTGGGAAGTCACGTCTGAACGTCACAGTGGTGGTGATCGCGAACGGAAGAACGCGATGATGGTGGTGGTGGTGATCACGGTGGCGATGGAAGCGAGTTGATGGGAGTATGGATAGTGGTGGCGGAAGCGATTGAATTGAGGGATAGACGACTTGAAGGGACAAGTCGTTGATGTCGTAGCGTCGATTGCGGAGGGGATAAGCTCGATGGAGATCGAGTGGTTGCCGTAGCGTCGGCGGCGGAGTGAATGGGGATGAGAGGGATATGGGTGACGTCCGATCAAGGGAAGGAGGGATTAACACTCGACTTTAAACCTTGAACATGAGAAATAACAAGAACATAGGAGGATTTAAATAGCCAAGGTATCTCGACCAAGACCTAATGGGCTTGGGCCGAAACGAGCCTAAGGGCTAGCCCATGCAAGCATGCAAAAGGCACTCGCCCTAAAAGATAGAACGACTAAAAAGGAAACTATCTAAAACGCTATAAATAAGGAAACTATCTAAAAAGAACGCAATCTTCAGAAAGAACGCGTGAAGTGATGAAGGTGGTTGAGCCGCTTGAGGGAGATCGCGTTCAACATGGAGTCGCTTGAAGGAAGACGCGTTGAGGCACGCGATCTTTAGACTTGGATGAAGATGCTCGATGAAGATCACGGTCTTCATACTTGGCTCTTCTGAGCTCACAGTCATCGCGTTCTTCCTCGTCTTGAACCAAGGTGGTCTCCAAGGTCTTGGACGCGTGGGGCTCGCTTGAGCCCGACTTGGGTCGATGCAGGGTCGCATCAGGAATGGGGATGTGAAGATAGAGGGTGACGTCCGATCAAGGGAAGGAGGATAAACACCCTACTTGAAACCTTGATTAAAATTGAACGTGCTAAAACCAATAACATAGTTTGACTTAAATACTAGGGCGAGACAACAGATGGGCCGAGTCGAGCCTAGTGGGCTAGCCCATGCAAGCATGCAAAAGGCACAAACCCTAAAATAGAAATGACTATAAAAGGAAACTATCTAAAATAAGCAATAATAACAAATATAGAAAGTGTCTCAAAAAGAACGCGGTGAAGGCATGAATGCAAACACCGCGAGGAACGGCGACGAAGGGTCGATGGACTCGCGAGTGGGTGCACGTGATGCCGGCTGCGATGATCGCAATGTTTCGATGCCGATGGTGGCGAGGACGACGAGTCTTGGGTTGGCGTCTGGGCTTCCTTGGCCAGCGACGATGCGTGCGACAAGTGACGCGACGGCGGACGCGATGGCTTTGGACCTAGACCTTGTCACTGGGCCCTATGAGCGTAGGCTCATGGCTTCTTCCTCGTCTTGGGCCGTCATGGGAGGCAGGGTCACATCACCCTCCCCCATTTGGCTGTGAAGTGTCCCCGCTTCACCATCATCAAACTCAGGCTCCACATATGGTGTCAAGTCCGCGACGTTGAAGGATGCGTGGACTCCAAAATTTGGGGGAAGCTCGAGTTGATAGGCATTATCCCCAATGGCCTTTATCACGCGGAATGGACCATCTCCACGCGGTGCCAATTTTTGCTTACGCCGCGAGGGGAACCTTTCTTTTCGCATGTGCACCTAGACGAGATCCACGGGTGCAAAAACGACGCGGCGTCGGCCATTGTTCTTCTGGGAGGCATACTGCGCGGCCCTTCTCTCCAATTGGTCCTTGGTTCGTCGATGGAGCTCTTGTACTTGCTCAGCGCGATTGGCGACAGAGACATTCACTGGGTCTCGCAGTGGTCGCGACGACAAATCAAGCGGCGTCAATGGGTTCATGCCATACACCACTTCGAAAGGTGTCAAATTGGTCGCTGTGTGCCTGCATCTATTGTAACAAAACTCTACAAGTGAAATTAAGTCCTCCCAACGCCTAGGGTTGGCTTTGAGCATCGTGCGAAGGAGGGCTCCTAGGGTTCGATTTGTGACCTTCGTTTGGCCATCAGTCTAGGGGTGGTAGCTAGTGGAAAATAGGAGTTTTATTCCTAGCTTACCCCAAAGAGTTCTCCAAAAATGACCAACAAACTTAGAATCCCTATCACTCACTATGGTACGTGGGACTCCATGAAGACGCACCACATGCTTAAAGAATAGGTCGGTAATCTCACTAGCACTATGGGTTGTCTTACAAGCAATAAAATGTGCCATCTTAGAAAATCTATCTACGACCACAAAAATAGAGTCTTTACCTCATCTAGAGAGGGGCAAACCCGTGATGAAATCCATAGACAAATCTTCCCAGGGGGCACTAGGAATGGGCAATGGTGTGTAGAGGCCGTGTGGGCTTGACCTAGCTTTGGCTCTTTGGCATGTCACACAACTTCTACAAAACCTAGTCACTTGGTGGGTCATTTTAGGCCAAAAGAAATGTTCTCTTAGGGCGGCCAAGGTCTTACTAATCCCAAAGTGTCCACGACTTTCGTGTGCTTCTTGAATCAAAAGGATCCTAATGGAAGACCTAGGGATGCAAAAGCGACTAGCCTTGTATAAATAACCCTCAGAAAGGAAATATGACTCAAACTCTCGAAATCTTAGGCAATGCTCGACTATAGGGGCAAAGAAAGGATCACTAGCATACAATTCTTTAATCAAAGCAAAATCCAAAACTTTAGTTTGCACATGAGTCAAGAGAATATACCTTCGAGACAACGCGTCGGAGACAATGTTCTCCTTTCCCTTTTTGTGGACCACGACATAAGGAAATGTCTCAAGAAATTCCACCCAACGAGTATGGCGTTGATTGAGGTGGGCTTGGCTCTTTAAATAGCTCAAGGCTGCGTGGTCGTTGTGGATGACAAATTCACGCGGCCAAAGGTAATGTTGCCATGTCTTTAGCACGCGTATTATGGCATATAATTCTTTGTCATAGGTGGGGTAATTGAGTGTGGCCCCTGTGAGCTTCTCACTGAAATATGCAATGGGCCTCTTCTCCTGGTGCAGCACACCACCAATGCCAATGTCTGAAGCATCACATTCCACCTCGAAGTGTTTGTCGAAGTCGAGAAGCTGGAGCAAAGGTGCTTGGCACAAGGCCCGCTTCAAAGCCGAGAAGGCTTCTTCGTGGGACTCAATTCACAAGACAATGCTACCCTTCTTCGTCAACTCATGCAAAGGCGCGACAATGGAGGAGAAGTCTCGAACAAAGCGCCTATAAAATCTCGCGAGGCCGAGAAAGCTTTGCACCTGTGTCGGCGTCGTCGGTGTTGGCCATTCTTTGATGGCCGCGATCTTTTCTTCATCGACGCGCAGACCATCACTACTCACGACATAGCCCATAAAATTTGTGGACGCGGAGCAAAATGAGCACTTGGCCAGATTGGCGAATAGGCTTTCGCGTCGAAGGCACTCGAGAACTTGGCGAAGATTATCGACATGCTCCTCCAAGCTCCGTGAATACACAAGGATGTCATCGAAATAAACGACGACAAACTTGCCAAGGAAGGTTCTCAAGACGTGGTTCATCACGCGCATGAAGGTGCTTGGCGTGTTCATGAGCCCAAATGGCATGACAAGCCACTCGTAGAGCCCATGCTTTGTCTTGAACGCGGTCTTCCACTCATCACCTTCTTTCATCCTGAGTTGGTGATAACCACTCTTCAAATCTATCTTGGAGAAAAGTGTCGCGCCATGAAGTTCATCAAGCATATCGTTGAGGCGTGGAATAGGATGCCTATACTTGACGGTGATCTGGTTAATCGCGCGACAATCAACACACATTCTCCATGTGTCATCCTTCTTGGGCACAAGGATCACAGGCACAACGCAAGGGGAAAGAGATTCCCTCACGTAGCCGCGATCCAACAACTCTTGCACTTGGCGCTGGAGCTCTTTGGTCTCCTCTGGGCCAGCTCTATACGTAGCGTGATTGGGCAAGGAGGCACCTGGCACAAGGTCAATCTAGTGCTCAATTCCTCTCAGTGGAGGTAATCCTTATGGCAACTCGTCGGGGAAGACGTCGTCGAACGCGGTTAGCAAGGCAACGATGGCAGGCGGCACTGGCGCGGTGCGCGACGACTCTGGGATGCATGGGGTTGGCACAAGCAGAAATCATGGTGCCTTGCCAGTCAAACACGCAGTGAGGTCACTGAGCCTGGCCAAAAGCAAGCGTCGCTCACATTTTCCTTGCAAAGGAGACGTATGCGGCAACGGTTCGGCAGTCTTCGTCGACGGCGAGGCGCTTGTTGATTTCTGTGGGGCACTGGGCATATGTGGACCATTGCTCATGCCAGAATTGGAAAAACCTGGCCAAGCCTCTAGAGTGCCTTTCTTGGCCTTCCCAGCGGCACCAGCAGCGACGCCATGACGATCCAGATGGGCATTTGGTGTCCCACCTGTCGCGTTGGTCCTCTTCTTGTTGGTGCCCGAGGAAGACAAAATGTTTCCAGGATTGGAAAAGTCTTGCCTCTGGGGACTCATTGGGCCTAGAAGATGCGGCCTCAATGGCCTTCTGGCGATCACGCTCAACCTGGTCCTGCAAGATCTCATGGGGAGACATTAGATGCAAGGTGATGCGCTTTCCGTGGTAATTGAACACATAAGTGTTCAAATAGCCATCATGGAGCACACGCTTGTCGAATTGCCATGGGCGCCCAAGCAAAATATGGGTGGCGTCCATTACAATGACATCACAAAGTATAGAATCACAGTATTGCCCTATGGAAAAAGAAACTAAGCATTAGCGAGATACTGTGTTACCTGGACTGGAAGAAATCCATTGGAGTGCATAAGGCTGTGGATGAGGCGTCGTAGGCAACTTGAAGTGTGTCACGACCTTCTCATTGACAATGTTAGCACATGATCCTCCATCAACTATGACACTCAAGGAAGCCGTCTAGACGAGAGCCCTTGTGTGGAACAAGTTCTCGCGTTGGTCATGGAGGCTCGCTTCCTTGACTGTGAGGAGACGACGCGTCACCAAGCTCAATGGTGTGCCCGCGTGCAGAGAAGCGGGTTCACAGTCATAGGCGTCTTCCACCTCTTCGATGCCTTCATTGATGGCCTCTAGGGTTTGCTCCTCATCGTCGCAAGACTCGTAGCCGGCGGCAGCCGTGGAGAACAAAACCTTTCGAGCGTTTGGGCAATCCTTCTTATAGTGGCCTCCACCACACTTGTAACACTCAAGGTCGCATGCGCGATCTGTGCCCACTGGAGCTTGTCTGGGCGCGTTCTGGCACAGCGCGGTGTTTGGCGTTGACGACTTCGCTTTGGGGGCTTGGCTTGACGCGGCTGTGGTAGAGACACTAGGGCGAACATAAGTAGAAGGTAAACCACTAGGGTTAGAAGAATACCGTTATTGGCCACTTGGAAAAGTGTAAGACTTTCGGCGAGAGATTTGTGCATTGATTTGCATCGCCGTGTGTGTGAGGGTGTTCAAATATTTGATGGGCAAAATCTCGAGTTGATCACGGATGTTGGTGTTCAAGCCACTCAAGAATTATGTCCTCAAAGTCGATGGTGCAACGGAGATGTTGGCCTTGTAATACATGTATTCAAGGTTGGAAAAGAACTCGAGTGGAGTCATTGACCCTTGGTGAGTCATGGCAATTTCCATTCTCATTTGATTCCTATAGTCTGGAGGCACGTATTTCTTGGTCATTACGTAGACTAGTTGATGCCATTCAGTGACCCGTGTTCTGTGGTGACGCACGCAGTCATCCTCGAAGCGATGCCACCACACTCGGGTTGCTCCTTGAAAGTGAAGTGTCGCGGCGTAAACATGCTCCTCAAGAGGAATGCGGCAATAACGTAGGGTGTACTTCGTAGCCTATACCCATTCAAGAAAAACAGATGGATTGTATTCACCAAAAAAATGCTCGATCTTTACCTTGAATTCGTGTCATTAGTATCGAGGTTGGGCAGTTGCTTGGTTGAACACGTTGTTTGGCACGGCGGCGTAGAGAGGATTCTCGTAGGCGCACACACCATGGGGTCTATCGCGTCCAACCTGGCGTCTATCGCGATCTTGGTGATCTTCGTCGCGAGCAAACTCATCCCTTGGCGTGTAGGCGTCATCGCGTTGGCGTCTTCGCGACTGGGCATCGTAGTCGGCTCGGCGAATGTCCCTTGGTATAACATCGCGGCGCTTGCCCCCAATGTCACGAACGCATTCTCCTTGGGGCTGGAGACGCGCCAATCCGAAGGGTGATCTTGCAATTCAATTGGATCTCTAAGAGGGGGGTGAAAAAATTAGGGTTGACCATACATGAGTCCTCGATCTCCTCGTCGTCATACTCGTCGAAGTCGTCGTGGACAATGGGTGTGATCGACACGTAGCCATCGGATCCGTAACGCGGCGTTCGAACACTTTGGTGTCGAAGATGATCGCGTACATCATGGCTCCATGGCTGGGTAGTTGGTGTCCTCAATTGATCATCGCGTCGCATATGCCCACTGGGTCAGCGACTGAGTCTCCTTGGCGTTGCGTCGGCTTGCTCGGCTCGTCGAGGGCGGACTTCGACAAGCGTTGATCCCGGTACGCGTCTCTGGGTTCTCCTAGAGGCATATCGATCATCAAAGTTGTATGATTCAGAAAACTCACCTTGAGTGTCCTCGGCGTCGCGGTCGTTGTCGGAGCCGGTGTCGAAGCCAGCGGGTGTGGCTCTGGGCACGTAGCGGTCCGTGTGCGAAACGAAGCCTTGGCGACTCTCGATGACACTTTGCATACGATTGAGTTGTGGTTGATGATGAGATGTCAAAGGCATGATTCCTTTGCCTTTGTCTACTCTTGTCTTCGATGAACCGGCGTCGGTGGCTCGTGGTTGAGCCGGCGCGTCCAAAGCACTTAATGGAGTTGGAGTGGGCACGAGTTGTGCCGTGCATTCTCTGGCTTCAAATTGAGCAACGCGTTGACGAAGAGCTTGGATCTCTCGTTGCTCCTCGAACAACTCCATGCTGGGGTCTTGTTGTGGGGGGTCAATCGGTGGTTGGTCTTGGGGTAGACCCAACGACGGTGGATTTGGGTTGGTGTTGTCGACTCCAAGTTGGTCTTCATTGTGGCCAACCGGCATGCTACCTATAACAATATGGCCAGACATGGGAGTAAAAACGAAACAAAAGACAACAAAGAACAACAACCACAAAAATCACTAGTCAAGTCACAAAGTTCACGTAGGTAGGGCTAGTTTGGTTTGCCGTGAAGGCGGCTTGGCTTGCACAAGTGATGGTGTATCAAGCAAGTTGCAATCAAACAAACAAGAACAAATTGAAACCCTAAAACAAACATAAATAAAGTAACCTAATTAGCAAGAAATCACCTTCTAGGAAGCTTGACCTAGACGGCGGAGGGGTTGAGAAGATGAGCTTAGACCGAGTCGAGTGGGTTAGGGTTGCCTTATTTTGGCTTTACCTAAATTGGAAACGTTTTTTTTTTTGTATATCTTTTTGATATCTTCTTCTTCTTCTTTTATAATATCCGAGATCTTATCTTTTGATCTTTTCGGATTTGCAAAAGGAAACAAACAAAAAGAAAAACGGCCTAAGTAACAAGAATATCACAAGTGTGATCTTTAGAGATAGGAGAGAGAAGATAAAATTTGATTGATATCTTATAAGGAAATTCGGCTAACTTAACTAAAAAGCAAAATCTAGCAAACAAGGAAACTCTATCCATGCGTGAAATAAGGAAATAAAATATTCTAGCATGCAAGATAACAAATTACCTAACACACCAAAACTTAGTGAACAAGGAAAAAAAATCCGGCCAAGATATTATCTTGTAGAAACCGAGTAGGTAATGCAAATATGGAAACTTTGGTTTTTCTCAAGATCTTATGAAAACAAACGATGGGGGTCAAGAAAAAAAATTTGTGAACAAGATGCAAACTTGAGTTCGTGACTTACAAGACTGTTGGGCTCTGATGCCAGTTGATGTGTTCTTGCCTCCGATGACAAGCCAATTGTCAAAGGCGACACCTTTGGATCTAGTTTTGGGCGAGAAGTCACGTTGTCTTGCACGAAAGGTTGACAAGATAGTGGCGAAGCGAACCCGGTGGAGGTGGTGTGGAAGATTGCGGTGTCGGCGAGGCTGAGTGTCACAACAATGAAGACAACGTCGATGGAATTAGTGGTGATTATGGATGCGATTGATGGAGCGAATGGATAGCGATGGCGGAAGCGATTTGATGAGGGATATGTGACTTGAAAAGACAAGTCTTTGGTGTCGTAGCGTCGACTGCAGAGGAAGGGAGATGCGAATGAAGACTTGGCTTGAAGGTTCAAGTAATTAACGTAGCGTCGGCAGCGGAGGGAATGAGGATGCGCAGATAGAGGGTGGCATCCGATCACGGGAAGGAGGATAAACACTCTACTTGAAACCTTGATTAAAATTGAACATGCTAAAACCAATAACATAGTTTGACTTAAATACTAGGGCGAGACATCGGATGGGCCGAGTCGAGCCTAGTGGGCTAGCCCATGCAAGCATGTAAAAGGCACAAACCCTAAAATAGAAATGACTATAAAAGGAAATTATCTAAAATAAGCAATAATAACAAATAACCTCTGGCATTGAAGGAGTGGAAGTCAGGTACTCCAATGGCTTGGTCTAGCTTTGAGAAGGTCCCAGCCTGGATCCAATTGCGCAACATTGATCCCATTCTTTGCTCAGAGAGAATGCTGAGCATCATTGGTAGTATGATTGGAGTTCCAATTTGTATGGATCACTTTACAGCAACCAGAGCTCAAATCTCTTATGCCAGAATTTTGGTTCTAGTGAGTGTGGAATACACTTTGAAACCTGAGATCAAGCTTATTGGACCTGATGGGACAGTTTATAGGACTCGTATTTGGTATGAATGGTTGCCCTGGGCATGCTCTTATTGTGGTGTTTTTGGGCATTCAACAAGGGTTTGTGCTATCAAAAATAAGTCATCTAGTCAGCAGGTTCATGAGAGCAATAAGGGAACCAACGAAAAGAAGTATGTGTGGGTTGCAAAGCAACATATGCTTGAGAATGGGGCAGGGAAGGAAAAACATATAAAGCCAGTTGAGAAGCCTTGTTGCAATGAGGAAGGCTTGTCAAAGATTGCTGCTCTTGATAGTGCAGTAGATCAAGCCTTATTGCTGCCTGTTGGCCAGAAGAGCAAGCTGCAGGTTTCTCCAAGCAAGAAAGGGAAGCATCACTCATCTCTGGGAGGTCAAAGTACTAGTGATGTCCCAGTTTCCACTAAGAATACAGTCACTACCCTTCAAAAGAGTTGTAGCAACTCTTCTTAGAATGAGAATGATTGATCTTGTCATTGGTAGCTGGAATACTAAGGGGTGTTACACTACCCGTAGGCCTCACATTGTGAGGGATTTTGTGCATAGGAATAAATTGAAGCCGATTGGCTTGCTTGAAACAAAGATTCCTCTTGATAAGGGGAGGATTTGTCTAAGATTTTGATGAAACAGTGGAAGTTTGTTCCTAATAGTTTTCTGACTCATAGAGGCAGGATTTGGGTTACATGGGACCCTATGGTGATTAATGTTGTTCCTCTTTCTTCCTCTCCCCAAATGGTGCATTGTAAGGTTGATAGTAAGGATGGTCATTGTAGTTTTTATGCTACGTTTGTTTATGCTTTTAATGCTAAGCTTGATAGAAGTACTCTTTGGGAAGAGCTTTGTATTCTTGTTAGGGGAATCAGTGAGCCTTGGGCTGTCTTAGGAGACTTTATGATAGGGGAATAGTCGTCGTATCACCTAATCAAATAAATCCTAGCAAACCTAAACAAGTAGTTAGGGCAAGCAAGGGTCGAATCCACAGGGAGGAAGGGATTAATCTATGTGTTGTTCGCATGCAATAGTAACAAGAGGGGGGTTTTGTAGGTTGGTTGGTCATAAGCAAAACAAACAAAACAAAGTAGAATGAATGAAATATCAATAGAGAAAAACACTTAGCCAAGTAGTGTCCACATAAGTCATTCAAAGGTTGTTCATAGATTAAGTCCTATCTTCCTATTCGGTTATTCCTGTCCCGATCTTATGTAAATTCAGAGGGAAACCTTCCACAAAGAACCCTTACCAATGAATAACCCTAGTACCACTAAAAGTTCAACCCAAAGGCAGCAATGCATATAAGAATTAACCAGGATACACAGAACGCTCGCTCAGATGCATTTACCATGTAATTATCTCTCCCTACAATAGAACAATTTCAACCAGAGCATGTAAATTGTAGTTGCTACAGCAGAATAGGACGTTAGCCCAACAATTTCCTAATCCTAGCAATATGAAAATCACCAATAACAACTAGTTGTGCGGGCTAGTGCAATTAATGAAATCCAATGGAATAAGCTTAGAAGAGATAATATAACTCAATAAGAATAAATAGATAGGAACAAAACCTCACAACCAGATGAATAAACTCATGCTTCCATTACCGGACTAAGCCAATGAGGCTTAGCTCCTCATAGACATGGTGAAAACTTCAAAGGAAAATAAAACAACGATGAATGAAAATTGCAACTAAAGTGTGGAAAATTTTAACCCTAATGCTACAAGAAAGTATTTATAGGGCTCTAACAAAATGACCTAGCCCATTAAGAAACTAACTAAATTAAAAATAAGAAAAAGGGAAAAAGAAATCTGAAAAGATAAGCTCAGGAAAAGACGCAGCTTTCGGCACTGATGACCCGCGATCGCGGCCCAAGACCCGCGATCGCGGTTAATGCTCGATTTTCAGCTTCTACACCACTTTCGTAAAAACTTAATAACTTTTGATTCCCAACTCGGATTGCGCTCATATTTTGGGGATTTGTAGTAGACTTCAAGATCTAACTCCTCAAATTGGAATCACTGCATTTGGACATCTGATTAGAGAGAACGAATCAATTGAATTCAGCACATTGTTCTTCTACTCTTGTGTGGACTCTCTCCTTGGTTCTTCTTCGTCTCCTCAGTGGTCAACTTCTCTTCCTCTGGATATCTTCAATTTGCTTCTCCAGACCACCAAATCCACACTTCTCCTCTCTAACTCTATACTCCTTGGTGGCTCCATATCCCGAATCTTCAAATGTACTCCAATAAGCTCAAAACACCACCAAAACACCAATCTTCGCCCCCAAACACCATGCATATGAATGTGTCTAAATCTACCCGAATGGCACCAATAAAACCCTCTAATAACTCTTAATTAAGCCCTACAAAGTAGTGCTTATCACTTTAACTGTTTGCTACAATCTGCAGAGAAGATATCTTTCAAGGGGAATGTGTTTCACTGTACAGATGAGTTGGTTCAGGTTCTTGATCAGACTAGATTGAGTGACCATGTATTTTCTGGGGCTCATTACACCCGGAGTAATCAACAGGAGGGGAGAGACAGAATTGCTTGCAAACTTGATCGAGTATTAGTTAATCAAGCTTGGGAGTCCTACTTCCCAATGTCCAGGGTATTCTTTGCTGACCCAAGTATGTCTGACCACTCACCTGCTATCTTGAATGTTAATCCTGACCCATGTTTTAAAAGAGTCCCATTTAAATTTAGAAATTTATGGACTGAAGAGCTAGACTATATAGAGCTGTTACATAGATCTTGGCAAGGTGCTTTGAATGGGAATGCACAGTTTGTGCTGGCTTCTAAACTAAAGAGAACCAAGGCTGCTCTGAAGGGATGGCAGAAGGGTAGATTTAGACAGCTTGAGATTATGGTTGAGGAGTGTGTTGCTAGTTTAAAGAGTGCTAATGAGGTACTTCAATATGATTTTTCCTGTATAGCTAAGCAGTAAGCTGTCACTGAGGCTAAAGAGCAGCTGAATTTAAGAATGACCCAGCTACAAAGCTTTATAGCTCAAAGAGCTAAGGTGGACTGGATTAAACTAGGAGAAGAAACCTCTCCAATCTTCTATAATGGGATTAAAGTAAGAAAGGCTAAATGTAGCATTTTTGTACTTAAGGATGCCAATGGTCAGGTGCTTGATACTGAATCTGCTATTGAAACAGAGATCATGCAGTTTTATATCAACCTTTTTGGTTCAAAAGGAGTTACTTTCCCTGTCAACTTTGAAGGGTATGGAGGAGCTAAGGTTGATATTGTTTGTCACCCAGCTATCTGCACCTTGCCAAGGGAAGAGGAGATTAGAGCTGCCACCTTTGATATAGGAAATCTAAAGTCTCCTGGGCCAGATGGCTTTAGGAGTCTGTTTTTCAAGAATGGTTGGGAAACAGTGGGTAGTGATGTGATTGCTGCAGTCTAAGACTTCTTTAGAAGAGGAAGAATACTGAGAGAAACTAATGCCACTTTTGTGAGCCTCATTCCCAAGGTTGATGTCCCATTTCAGATAAAGGAATTTAGGCCTATCTCTTGCTGCAATACCATGTTGAAAATTATTTCCAAAATCCTTGTGATGAGAATGACACCTTTCCTTGATGAGATTGTTACCATTAATCAAGGAGCCTTTGTTCCAGGCAGGTCTATTGCACATAATATTATTGTGGCTCAAGAGCTTGTGAGGGGATATGACAGCAAGACCATTTCCCCCAGATGTTTGCTTCAGGTTGACCTTCAGAAGGCATATGACTGTGTCAGTTGGACATACCTTGAAGAGGCTCTTGTCTTTCTGGATTTTCCTAGACAACTGGTGGGATAGATAATGAAATGTGTCACTACACCTTCCTATTCAATCATGATCAATGGAGAGGCAAAATGTTTTTTTAAAGGAGGAAGAGGACTGAGGCAAGGAGATCCTCTTTCCCCCTTCCTTTTTTCATTGTGATGGAGATGTTTGCTAGAAAGCTTCATAAAGCCAGCCAAAGAAGAGGGTTTGGGTTCCATCCTAAGTGTAAACAATTACAGCTCACAAGTATTGCCTTTGCAGATGATCTTATGATATTTTGTAAACCTACCTTATTCTCCTTAAAGATCATACAAGGGTGTCTGTCAGAATTTGTTCAAGAATCAGGTTTGATAGCTAATAGTGCTAAATCCAAGGTGTTTTTTTGGGGGGATTGCGATGTTTCGATGCCGATGGTGGCGAGGACGACGAGTCTTGGGTTGGCGTTTGGGCTTCCTTGACCAGCGACGACGCGTGCGACAAGTGACGTGACGGCAAACGCGATGGCTTTGGACCTAGACCTTGTCACTGGGCCCTCTGAGCATAGGCTCATGGCTTCTTCCTCGTCTTGGGCCATCATGGGAGGCAGGGTCACATCAGGGTGCATCTTGAAGATGGAGACCCTGAGATAGAGAAATTGTTTCATGTAGGGAGAAAGCTACAAAAGAGTCAAGGAACACAAAAAAGAATCTCATTCATCTTCAAACATGGAAGAAGATCGAAGAACCGTTGAGGACTACATTGCGCCGAACAACTATGGTATTCATTCTAGAATCACAAGGCCAAATGTGGAAGCCAACAACTTTGAGTTGAAACCGACTCTTCTCTCCATGGTGCAACAACACCAATCCCCGGGGTTGCCGTCGGAAGATCCAAATCTTCACCTCTCGGTATTCTTGGAGATTTGTGATACCGTTAGATACAATGGGGTGACTTAAGATGCCATTCGACTAAGGTTTTTCCCATTCTCACTAAGGGATCTTACAAGGTCTTGGCTCTACACTATTCCGGAAAATTCAATCACTACTTGGGAGCAACTCTCTGCCGCTTTCATGGCCGAATACTTTCCACCAAGCAAGACTACTGCTCAAAGGAATGATATCTCATCTTTCCGCCAAAAGGAAGAGGAATCTTTCTATGAAGCTTGGAAAAGATTCAAGGAGATTTTGAGGAAGTGCCCACTTCATGGTTTCGAGAAGTGGTTCCTAGTTCAAGGATTCTACAATGGGCTAACCAATGCTTCAAAGATGGGAATTGATAGTGTCACCGGAGGAGCTCTCATGAGAAAAAGGATAACCGAGGCTTGGACATTGATTGAAGAAATGGCAATGAACCACCAAAAGTGGTCAAACTCAAAGTTTGAGCCCAAGAATTCACCCGGGAGGTATGACATGCATTGACACCCTTGATCTTTTAGCGGCTAAAAATGACACCTTGTTGGCTAAGTTAGACGCCCTTAACAAAAGGTTTGATTGCATGAATGTGAATTCTAATGGTGTTAGAAATGTTGGTGTGCATAATGCTTGTGAAATTTGTGGTAGATTTGGTCATGTTGCTATGAGTTGTCAATATGTGAATCTTTCTTGTTCCCAAGACCTTCCTATTGAGCATGTTCCCCACCTTAACAACCTAAGACCTACACCTCCAAATGGGCCATATTCTAGCACATTTAATCATGGTTGGAGGAACCATCCTAATTTCCCTTACCAAAACACCATGCCTCAACCTCCTCAAAGACAACCACCCGATTTTCAACAAGGTCCTTACCAACCTACACCTCCTCTAAAGTTTAACCTTGAGCTCATGATGGAGAGTTTCATAGCCACACAATCAAAGCAAAATGATGACTTTAGGAACCAATTTGGGCAATTTACATCCAAATTTGATGCCCTAGTCACACATAACAAAATGTTGGAGACCCAAATTTCACAAATTGCCCAACAAGTTGCTAGCTCTTCCTATAGATCACAAGGTAGACTTCCCAGTCAACCCGAGCCTAATGCAAGAGAATGTATGACGATGACCCTTAGGAGTGGAAAGGAGTTGGAAGATCACAAAAGAAAAGAGGTGGTAGAAGAAGAAAATATTAATATGGAAGAAGATAGTGAAAATCAAGAGATGGGAGAAGAACAAAAAAATCAATAAAATGAGGGAGGAAGGTGAGAAAAAGCCAAAATATGTGGCACCATCACCCTATAAACCACCTATTCCATCCCTCAAAGGCTTCCAAAGACCAAGTTAGATAAACAATTTGGGAAATTTCTTAAAGTGTTGAAAAAGTTATATATCAGTGTTCCCTTCATCGATGCCCTTTCCCAAATGTCTTCATATACTAAATTTTTGAAAGAAATCTTGTCTAAGAAAAGAAGGCTAGATGAATTTGCAACCATGGACTTAAACGAGGAGTGTACTGCCACCATTCAAAACAAGTTATTCCTAAGCTTAGGGATCCCGATCATTTCTCCATACCATGTGTGATTTGTAGTGCTAGTTTTGAAAATGCTTCATGTGATCTAGGTGCTAGTGTGAGTGTAATGCCTTTTTCTATTTGTGAAAAGTTAGACATTTGTGAATTAAAACCCACCAATATGTCTTTGATGCTAGCGGATCACTCTATTCGTTACCCTAGGGGCATTCTAGAGGATGTTCCTATTAAGGTAGGTAATTTCTTCATTCTAATTGATTTTGTTATTCTTGAAATGGATGAAGATGCCAAATTCCCCATCATTCTTGGAAGGCCTTTCCTTGCTACGGCAGTCGCCGTCATCGATGTCAAAAAGGGAAAACTTTCCTTGAATGTTGGGGAAGAAAGAGTTGAATTTAATTTACCAAATGCTACTAATTAAACATCCCTCTTTTGAGCATTCCTTGAGTAGATTTGATCATGTAGACCACCAAGTGAAGAAGGACTTTGGGAGACAATGCTTGAAAGATCCCGATGAAACATGTTTGGTGATCGCCGGTGGGTTTGATGATAAAGGTTTGAATATAGTATCAAGTGCCCAACTCCATGAAGAAAAGTTGATGACTTCACCTCAATTGTCCAAAGATGAGAAGCTTGAGCAAGAGCCAAAAACGTTTACCCTTAAAGAGGAGGATACACCAAAGGTTGGATTGAAACATCTCCCTTCCACTCTAAGTGGAACCATCAAGGGTCAATGCTCAAAGAAGAATAGAACAAATGGCACCACAAATCAAACCTTCATTGAGTTCAAGAAAGGAGACCAAGTAATGGTCTTCCACCACCGCTCGGAGATGTTTTCGGGTAGAAAGCATACAAGGTGGTCCGAGCCATATATGGTAAATCAAGTTTGCAATAGCGGGATGATTGAGTTGTGGCACAAAAATTCAAGAAAATTGTAAGTGCAAAAAATTTGACTCAAGCACTATATGAATGGAGATCCGATTGAAAAAGGAGTCACCTCCCCCCTTTCCAATCCAAAGCCATGAATGAAGAAGGATGGTCTAGCTAGACCTTAAATGGCGCTTCTTGGGAGGCAACCCAAGTTCTATGTGATTTGGTAATTTTCACTCTCCTTTCAATTTTGTTTTTCATTGAGGACAATGCATAGTTTTAAGCTTGGGGGAGGAGTGAAAATCACCATGCATTGCATTTTCTATCTCTTTAGTGTTAGTCGCATAATTGCATGACATTGCGTATGCATCAATTAGATTTGCATTAGCTTTGACTTTCATGAAATTTGCATTGCATATAGCTTTAGGACTTTTGATGGATTCATTGTGTTATTTCATTTGAAATGTCTTGGTTGTCAAAATCATAATTGATTATTAAGCAAAACCCTCAAAATTCAAATGTTCAAATGTGTTTGAATGATTGAATTGAGAATTGCACATGGTTATCCCTTGAGATTGACTAGGAAGAAAATTCATCACAAAAGCCATGAGTTAATTTTTTGGACCTTAGGACTTGCACTTCATGAGTCCTCTCTCTTTTCATGTGTGAAATATCCATTGAATTTTCATCTCTAAAACTTGCATTTAGAACTATTTTTCAAGACTACATTATAACCATTGTACATGCACAAAAATGATTGAGGCAATTCGTTCTTTTGATAACCCACTTTACCCATGACTACCCTTTACATTCAATCCCCTTTGTTTAGCCCTTTGGGCCTACATTATCCCTTCTTTATTCTTAAGCACCACAAAATCAAACTGAGCCTTAATTGTATTAGCCTTTTATCCTTCCGAGGAATGAGGAAAATTCTATTGTAACTTGATTTGGTGCTTAGAAAAGCTATGTTTGAGTTTGGTGTGATATGTTACAATTGTAAAGTCCTTGGGTTGAAAAAGAAAAAAGAAAAAAGAGAAAGAGACAAACACTTCTCTCACAACCTAGTGATCGGGTGAATTAATTACAAGTGATTGTATCCCGATAAAATGATGTGTGAGATGGTGTAAAAAGAAAAAAGAAGAAAGAAAAGGGGAAACAAAAATCAATGGAAGCAAAGTATTTGGAATCCTTAATGATTGATCATTTTTCAGGATATGGTGCATTCTTTTTATTTAGTCAAGATAGATATTTTCCAATATTCCTCGGACTAGCACCACATGGCCAAACATGATCCCTACCCTTTTCTCATTACCTTGGCCCCATTACAACCGAATAAAAGACCTCTTGATTTGTGTTATGTGCATAATTCCTAGTGGTGGAGAATTAAGACACTGATGCAAGCTTATGGTAGATGATTTTCTTTGGATGAGAATGAGTGAAACACGTCCCATAAACACATGAGAGTGAGCGGATCACAATTCTTTCCCGTGAGGTCTATAAATTTTCTTTCTAGCCTAATCTCTTGAATGACCACTCGCTACTTTCAATGATTTTATTCATTTCATATTTGACATTTTATAAGTTTGTTTAATCTTCTTTTGGGTGGAGACAACCTTTATATTTCTCTTAGAATATCAATCTTTGTGTAGACATCCTTGCTTGAGGACAAGCAAGATTCAAGCTTGAGGGAGTTTGATAACATTATTATATACTACATCTTGAATCATATTAACCCCATTTTGTTTATAAAAGAAACACTTCCTTAGGCACTTTGTAGGAATTTTGCTTGCTTTGCTCGGATCTCTTCCTTTTTGTCGTTTCGGTCTTATAGGAGCACTTTTGGGAGCTATGGAAACATGATGGAATCAACTTGGAATTAGTTGAAGCTTGGACAAGACAAAAGGAGCATTAACTCAAAGATTTGGTGAAAAAAAATGCATTTCAAGAGGATCACAACCTATCGGTGTCGGACAACACACTCATGTGTCATCACAAGCTGAAAAATACACATTCTGTCACCACCACGACCAGGCCGTGGTGATCACCACAGCCGTGCTATCCACCGGGAACACTTAAATGCATTTTATCCTCTTCCTTTTGGCGCCCATATAAATAGGTCATGTAATGACAACTTTTGATACTTATGTCCCAACTTTACATCTATTCTTTAGCCTCTAATTCTAGGGTTAGCATTGACTTTGATTCTCTCCCTATTTCCAACTCTAGATTTCTTTTCCTACTCAAATTATTAGGTGCATTAATGATTGTTATTGAATTCTAGTGTCACTTTTTGGGTTGTTGAGCCCATTTGTGGTTCAACACTTGGAAAAGGAGCAAAGTTCCATCTTTTCTCTCATGGCTCAATGAAAATGCAATAATTTGGTTGAATTATAAGTAGTTCTTACTCATTCTCTTTATTTCTTGTTTTGTTTATCATTGTACCCATGTTTATGATGGTTGGATTGATGTTTTATGCCATGTTCTTACAAATCATGAGTGAGTAATTTGTTATGTTAGGATTGGGAGTAGCCCAATGGTGATTATGTGATGATTTGGTGAAGTTTTCTCTTTGGTTGGATGAGTTTTGGTCTACTACTCAATTCTTACACACCAAGTGTTTGTGAAAATGCCTAGCTAGTATTTTTACATATATTAAATATTGGATATGCATTGAAAGATGATATTTGACATTGGAACCTCAAGATTTGAGCTAAGACTTTTAGGATCACAAAAGTAGACTTATTTTCCTAGTGGTTGTGTGAATTGTCATTATGCTTAATGAGTCTAATCTTGCATTAGTTTCCACGAAAGTAGGAATTAAGTAGGATTAAACTAGTTTCTTATACCTTGAAAGAGGATAAGAGATATATTAAGACGTTTGACCATTGGAGACCATTACTTTGAACCTTAGAGATTTATTTGCTTGTCATTACATGATCTCATTTGTGGTGAACCCCAATCTTAGCTTTTCATCATTCAAATAACTTAAATCTACCTTTTATCATTTTAGTTAGCTCTATACTTATCATTTCTTGTTAGTTCTATAAAATCAAAACCAGAAACTCCACATCTTTTGTTTGATCTAGATTATTAGTTTGTGTAAAATTGGTGATCAATGAGTGCTCCATTGGATTCGATATCTTTTATACTACTCGATATTACTGTGCACTTACGGGCCTATCAAAAGAGTATTACAATATCTCAGCTACTAACCAGATTCATCTCATGTCGTGAGCACAACACATTCAAACTGAAGATGGCCTTGTTGCTAATAGTGGAGGATATGGTATTGGTAAGAGATCAGAAGAGACATGTCAAACCTTCCCATGTCAGGTTACTGCAAGACAAGGACCGGTTTAATAATTTCCCATGGGGTAGGAGTGCATATAGGGACCTCCATGAGAGTTTTTCTACTGCTTTGGATTCAAGATTGGAGTTAGTACAGCTTGCACTTACAATTTCAAACAACCTAGAGCATGTTACACTATCAAGGGTTTCCAAATGGTGTTTCAGGTAATTTTATGTGCTTTTAGTATTTAAGTCAGTACAAGTATTGGTCATAATTGTGGTGTAATTGCAATTGTTCTTTTGTTCCAGATTTGGTTATATGAGGAAGTGTCATACCTTGGCAGCAGATTTGCAAAAAGGCTTAGGACCCTATCCTTCCACGAGGTTCGATGTGGCTTACAAGAACAAGACCCGTCTTGGATTCGGTCATCGAGTCCTTAAAGTGGAGGTATGATGTGAAACAAATCATTGTGGATGAGGAATGAGAGGATTTGGGGGAAGGCTGTTACTTTTAGGGGTGAGCATCGGTCCAGAACCGAACCGAAAAAATCGAAACTCCCAAAAAATTGAACCGAATTATATTGGTTCGATTCGGTTGTAACCCGTTTCAGTTTGATTTGGCTAAAAAACCGAATTATATTGGCTTTGAACTTGCAAAGTAGCCAAAAATTCAATGGAAGAACAGTGAGAGACTGAGAGTGAGTGGAGGCTGTGGAGCCGTGGAGAGTGGAGACCGAGGGGAATAGGGGACTGAGGGGACTCAAGGCGGTGGAGCCGTGGTAGTGGAAACTGGAAACTCGACAAGACGTGGCGTCAAGCAGCAACAGCGAGCCAGGCAGCCAACGACGATGACGAAATCGAATAGGGAAACTGCTGAAACAAAGATGTGAAGAGGAGGAATCGAAGGACGAAGGAGGCAGACAGAACTGCTGAAGCAAAGAGATAGAGATAGGCCAATGGATCATGGAATGAGCCTTTATTTTTTAACCAAACCGGCCCAATGAACATGGCTTTTTTAATTCGGTTTAACCGAACCGAACCGAAAATAAATCGAAACCCAAAAAATACATAAACCAAAACCCAAACCAAACTATTTCGGTTTCGGTTAAAAAATTAGGTTATACCGAACCGTGCTCAGCCCTAGTTACTTCCCAAGGGAGTGCCGGGATAAATTTTTGGATGACATTATGAACAAGCTAAATCCAAAAAAAAGGCATTGGTGGTAAAAAAAGAAAAGAAATGTGGTACAAGACAGGCTTTTAAGATTGATGTTTTGGACCCAAGGCAAGTAATGACTTGCTTGAATGATCTGATGAAAAGGATGTAAAGAACGAAGGAAGGCTTTACTGAGTTAAGGAAGGAATGCTTGTACAACAAAAGAAGTAGAGGCAAAGCTAGTTCCAAAAAAGAATCTTCATGTAGTGATATAAAAGAAAGTACTGAGGTATCTCAATTCACCTGTGTTATGTGTATCTACTTGGTCTCAGCTTTTGCACAATGAATCCTTACTGGACTCTTATATGTTTACATGAGTCATAGTCAATGACAGAGACAGAGGATGATGAAAGTGTGGAGAGTGATGATCATCCTAACATCTAAGAACACCAAAAGAGTAAGAGAAAGCTGATTTCAAGAAATGAAAATGAGTCTAAAGGGAAAAAAAGGTAGGACCATTCTTATACAATGTCTTCTTTTTTGCACTAATAATCATGGTCCAATGAAATTCAAGCCATTTCTTAAAAAGTTTAGGACATATACTCTTTATTTCAGGGCACTGATGGTGCCATTCCTATACAATGTCTTTTTTTGTTCCATAATCCCGGTCCAATAAAATTCATGACATTTCTTACAAAGTTCAAGACATGTATTCTCTATTTTAAGGAAGTGATGGTCCCATTCCTATACAATGTCTTTTTTTCTCTTATAATCATGGTCTAATAAAATTCAGGGCATTTCTTACAAAGTTTTGGACATATATTCTCTATTTTAAGGCAGTGATGATAAGGAGCATGAAACCAACAAAGAGAATGAGTACATATTAGATGCTATTGGTGGGGGATTGTGGACAATAGGTGACATCACCATTCAAAGGACCACAAGACAATAAGGTTGGACAAAATGAAGATAAAGATCTCATTCGACAAGATAAGCAAGTTCAACAAAAGGAGGATGAGGAAGGTGCAATGATGTCTCTTGATAAGGACATTGAGGTTGTAGATGTTGAAGAGCATAATAATGTAGTAGTATCAAAAGAGGTATGTATACTAACGACATGTTATTATGTAATATCTTTGGAAAATCATGTGACTTTGTACTCATATTGTGTACTGTGTTGGGGATGTTAGGGTGAGGTTGCTTCAGAAGTCAATGAGCAATCAGTTCAATCTTTATGAGTCGAAGAAAAAGGAGAAAACATGTTGAAAGTGGCAGACATTGTCCTACCCAGTGAAGGGGTTGGAATAGGGGAAGATAATGCATTGTCAATGCTGATTGAGATGGCTACCATCATACAAGAAGTCAATAAAGAAGTCGATTCTGCCAAGATTCCTGGTATAGAGGAAAAGCCCGAGAAGGAGACACATGGAGATAAGGAGGGAGGGAAACAAGTGCAAACAAGGGAGATAACACAAGATCATACTTATGAAAGGACATAGGAGGTAACACAGAAGTTGGTGATGCACCACAAGTGATTGATGTAAGGGGTGAGGATGTGACACAAGAAGCTGGTGATGTAAGGGGTGAGGAGGTGATTAATGTAAGGGGTGGAGAGGTGGCACATGAAGCTGGTGATGCACTGGAAGGAACTGGGATGGAAAAATAATAAGGTGATGAAGGAGGAAGTCAGGTGCAACCTAAGGGAGGATAACAAGTAACCGCTAATGAGGTAACATATGAAAGTGGTGATACACTGGAGAGACCCAAAGAGGAAGCACAAAAAAGTGAGGAAGGAGGAAGTCAGGTGCAACCAGAGGGAGGATCACAAGTTACTGTTGAGGAGGTACCACAAGAAGGTGGTGATGCACTGGAGAGGCATGAGGAGGAAATACAATGAGGTGAGGAAGGAGGAAGTCAGTTGCAACCAGATGGAGGATCACAAGTTAATAGTAAGGAGGTAACACATTAAGGTGGTGATGCAATAGAGAGGCATGAAGAGGAAACACAAGGAGGTGAAGAAGGATGAAGTTAGCTACAACCAGAGGGAGTAATAGAAGTAATTGTTGAAGAGGTGGCTACAAAGGAATGCAAAGGCAAAGGCAAAGGGGCGAGGAAGAGCAGAGAGGCGAAAAAGCCTAGTACACCAACTAAGAGGATCTTTACAACTCGAACTCAGAACCGTTTTGCACAGGTATTATCACCTTGGTGCAATTTAGATGAGCAGAAAATAGTGTGAAAGATTACAAAAAATTCCAACGTAAAGGTGATGACTGACTTAGTGAAATGGATGCAAGATGACAAGTTAGTAATTCAAATCAAACTTAATTATTGGTTTCAATTATATTTCATAAGCAGTTTTGTAATTCCTAATGCATTTTTACCCCAATGATAACACTCGAGTTGGCCCTACTGGAGTTCCCTTGAACAAGAATATTTTTCAGAAAATCCTTGAATGCAAGAACTTGTTGGAGGGTGAGGTAATATTCATATGATTCGTGTTAATATTAGATTAAACATCACTTGTAGACATTAACATTCATGAACCATTTCAGCACATGGAGAAATTCTTCCTTCGCAACGTATCTCACAAGATCCTAATCAGCACTGGAAGGTGGTAGTGCTGGACTCATTCTGGATAACTAATGTGTCCACAGAGGCTGAGCGCACCAGGAAAGGCTATCCAAAAGTTAGGGAGGACGCACTGTTGAAATTCATGCAAGGTTAAGCACCGATTGATTTCGCCAAGAGTTGGGATGAGGCTGAGCGCATATATGCCCCATTTAACATCGAGCAGAAGCACTGGATTGCCTTTGAGATTGACTGATCAGCTCTACTTTGTAGTGCTTAACTAGGAGTTATTACCGGAGTTATAGGTACAATTTGTGTGGGTTTAGAGCATAAGTTAGGAGAATGGAGTTGTGGAGAAGAAGTGTTGATTTGGTGGTGTAAAGAGCGTAAATGAAGACATATTGAAGATGGAGAAGAAGCCACAAGAGAAGACCGCAAGAAGAAGAAGACGCTACATGAAGATTTCCGCGGGCACGGAGGCTATAGCCACGGTCGCGGAAAAATGCAAGAGACAGCGAGACATCAGAAAGTTTTCTGCGGTCGCGGATATCATGCCGCGGTCGCGGATACTGTTCACGCACGCAGATCCGGATTTCCTTTTCGTCCGATGCTTTGTTTATTTTATTTTCTTTTTATTTTTGTTTCTTTTATTTCGTTATTTCCTTTTAGGATATTATTTCCTATCTTTTGGAATCTAGGTTTTGCTAGGGTTATAACCTAGTTTTCATTAGCAGCCTTTTCATGATTGAGATTCAAGTCAATTTTTCCCTTAGAGTTTTTATGCTTTGAAGACTATGAAGAACTAAGCAACTTTTGCTTAGTCCGACGATTGAAGCCTTCATTTGTATTTGGTTGTGAGATTATAATTCTATTTCCTTTCCTTTGATTATATCTCTTTTCTTTGTGCTTAATCCCATTGATTCTTGCTGATTTGACTGGCCTGATCATCTAGTTGATATTAGTAATTATCTATTGCTAGGGTTTGGATATTTCTAGTTGAAATCCCTTATCTTGTGTAGCAACCACGATTTACAGGAACTAGTTATGAATGTTTATTGTGAAGAGAATTGATTACATGTCGAGTACTGACTAGTTGTTAAGTATTGCATGTATCCTGGTTAATTCCTATGCTTACTGCTGCTATTGAATTTAATCTTGATAGTTTTTTGGTTATTTGATAGTTAGGGTTACCATGACTAGTTGGACTGATAACTATTTCAGAATAGGGACAACAATATTCATAGGAAGGAATTGAGATAATCTAGGATCAATCAATCAAACTGAAGTGTGGATATTTGTCTGGCTAAGTTACTTCTCACCCATTGATTTTATCCTTTGCTTTAATTTACTTTGTTACTTGATAAACAAACCAAACCCCCCTTTTGTTACCATTGGCATACAACCTTTTGCACTTAGGAAGATTACTTACCTCCCTGTGGGATTCGACCCTTGCTTGCCTACTTTACTTAGTTAGGTTTTTGAGGATTACTTTGATAGGCATCACGACTTTAGCCTCGTCAAATTTGGCGCCGTTGCCGAGGAGACAATAGTTTCAATTTTTCTTTGTGTGTGTTTGTGTGCAAACTTTTGTGTGGACCTATCTTATGGTCCACACCCGTGCTACTGACTCTCCACAATTAGATTTTGATACAGAAATTGAAAGGACACTTTCCAAAAACCGTGTAGCAGCCCATACACAAAACGAGATGGCTGAGGAAGCACCGACTTTGAGACAGTTGACTGCCCCGAATCTAGAACATTAACCACTAGCTGTGCAGTTTCCAGAGCTGGCGGATGGCGTGAATTTTGAGCTCAAATCTGGGTTGATCCATTTACTACCCCACTTCCATGGGATGAGTGGAGAAGACCCCAACAAGCATTTTTCTGAATTTCACGCGGTCTACAACAGTATGAAGCCCAGGAATATTACTGAGGACCAGATCAAGATGAGGGCATTTCCTTTCCCTCTGAAGGATTCGGCCAATGACTAGTTCTATTATTTGGCCCCAAGAAGCATAGATACATGGGCAAAAATGAAGAAAGCCTTCTTGGAGAAGTACTTCCCTGCAACGAAGCTCAATAGCCTGAAGAGGAATATTATCAATATCGAGCAGCATGATACTGAGACATTGTATGAGTACTACGAGAGGTTCAAGAGGTTGATCTCAAGCTGTCCCTACCATGGGTATTCTGACCAAGACCTCGTACTATATTTGTATGGTGGCCTTCTTGATGATGAGAGAAGAATGGTGAACGCAACCTGTGGTGGAAATATTCTAAACAAGACGCCAGCTGTAGCATTTGGATTTTCTTTGAGCTATCTGAGGGCTCAAGACGGTTTAGCAAGAGAGCGAGCGCTCACACAGTCAAGGCTACAGACTCTCAGCCATCGTCCGCAATACTTTTGGAGATGGCTGAGATGAAGGAGATGATGAGGAGGTTCATGAAGAAGGGCAACCAGCAGCAAGTCAAGTCTTGTGGAATCTGCTATGACACGATGCACCCTACTGATGCGTGTCCCACGCTGCAGGAGCCCACTGCTGAAGTAAATGATATTGGAGGTTTCGGTCCTCCTAGACCGAGATATGACCCGTACTCCAACACTTACAATCCAGGGTGGAGAGATCACCCAAATTTGAGATACGGGAACCAGCAGAATCCTCCTCAGGGTCGTGATGATCAAGAGTTTCACCAAAGGCCGCCACAATTCTTACAACAACAACAATTTCAGCGCCCTGGAGGTCAACAACAACAACAATTCAGAGCTCCATATGACCCCAGACCCCAAGTCCAAAACGCAAGTTCATCTATGTCCAATGATGACATGATTAAATCTCTCGCTCAAAGTGTATCAACGTTGGCAAACACTATGGTCCAACAAAATCAAGAGATGAAGTCTAGCATAAAGATTTTGTCACCCTAATTTGCGCCTTCTTATGGTCAAATGTTTATACTAGACATCAGAGAATGAATATACATCTACAAAACATGTTATCTTGTAAAATGTATACTTTTTAGATCGTATCCTTATTCAAAAAACAATTGTTCCATTAACATGATATGAAGCGTTATTTTCATGCTTTATTCTAAACAAATTCCCAAACATGGGTCAATCAAAACTGTGCAGGCAATAGATCACCTTTGAAAAGATTTTGTCAAGATAAAGTAAGGTACTAATGTGTCACAAAGCAACATTAGTCCGCCATAAACTATTTTAAAAGCAAGTTGTAAGTTCATATGGTTTACGCTACTATCATCCGTCCTAGTTCATAAGGTTTAGGTTATTTTCATGCTTTATTCTAAACAATTTCTCAAACATGGGTCAATCAAACTTGTGCATGCAATAGATCACCTTTGAAAAGATCAAATATATTTGTCAAGATAAAGTAAGGTACTAATGTGTCACAAAGTAGCATTGGTCCTTTGTAAACTATTTTGAAAGCAAGTTGTAAGTTCATAAGGTTTAGGCTACTATCATCCGCCCATTTTGTTACATCAAACCGATAGGTCAATCAAAGATAGCAATCAAAGATATTTGATATGGCCATAGAGATCATTTGAACAAATGAGATGATGAACTTGAAAGAACTCGAATTAACAAAAAAAAACAACAACAACAACTTAAGAGTTTTTCTCAAATTTAGCCAACCTAGAACAAGTATTTTGACTTGGCTTTTATACAAGATAAAACACTTAAATGGGACTTCCGAAAATGGGCCTGAACCCAGGACTAAACCCAAGAACAAGCTCCTTGATCTCACTTCTCAAGGTCAGCCTCACAACCCTTGTCCTCGGTGTGTGGGGCATAAGAACTCTCCATGAGCCATATCACAATCCGCTCGTGCCTCTCGAGCCAAACTTGAACAACAATATACCTGAGCCCATATAAGTCCAATGTACCCCATGTGTGCGGACAATTCACCCTCAAGCCATGTGATGGTCGGTGGCTCCATTTGCATGCGTGCGTCGCCTTTGCCCTCCACGCACATGTTCGGGCACTTCTGCTCCAAATGGCCCCGAATTTGGTGAGCCACTTCCTTGAGGATAGGATGATCCTTAGTGTGCTCAAAATCAGATTTCACCATGGTTTGTTTGCGGACTTCTTGATTCCCTAATTCGTGGCTCGGCGGCGGCGCGGTAGGAAAGTCACCTCTCTTGTTTCCTCCGAGCCCTTCTTCTCCAATTGGCCTAAAATTTGGCATAGGCTGGAAACTTTGCTTATCTTGAGGCTTGCCATCATCGTGGATCAGTTCCGAAGTGGTTGATGCATAGGTTATGAAAAAACCCTAGCTTGAGCGTTTTGGGCGAGGCGTCTTAGCCTTGGTTGTGGCTTTGGCGTTGGCACAAGTCTCGATGTGGTCCAGAATCACATCATCCTTTGTCCCTTGAAAAGGATTTGACCTTGAACCTAGGCCACCTACAAGTAGGAAATCAAATCATTAGGCAAGCCAAAAAGACCAACATATTCATGGAACTTACGACACACATGGATTTGGTCCATTCGACCTACATGAAAAAACAACAATATTAGGGGACTCCCCTCCTTATGACAAACCCTATCGCCTTTGTCAAAACTAGGAAATATAGCATGGGAAAATTTAGAAAATATCCTTTGGAGATTTGCAACATAAACATGAAATTCATTAAAATGCACTCTAAGACTGGGTTTCATGATAAGGAAAGAAGGGAAGAGTATTCCCCTAGGTTTTTGGGCCGGTGTGAAGAACTCATGGGGCAGCTTCATACATCCTCGACTTCCAGTTGTGTGCCTAGATTGGATGAAGAATTCATGTGGCATAAGGAGGTACCTTGGTTGACCCACAACAATGGTACTAGATGATCCAACATTGTGATTTCTCATAGCTCTGTATAGTGCACCTAGCATCATAGACTCTAGATAGCACCATTCTCCATTCTTCTCAAAGTGTATCACATTGTGACGCCCCTCGTGAATGACATATCGATCAAATTTCCACAGTCTTCCCAAAAGAAGGTCACAGACCATAAGGGGCATGACATCAAAGGTACTTGAATCCAAGCAAGGACCCATATTGAATTGCACAAGGACCTTTTTGTCGGCATAAATTTGGTGCTCCAGCGTAATCTATCCCACATTATATAGGACATCATGAGGAATGGTTTCAAGCCCCAGTCTTTGGACCATGGACTCTGAAATGATATTGTAGTCACTCATTGATGTGTTCCGGTCTCCTAAAACACGAGTCATAGCGGATCTAGGTAGAAAGTCGGACGAATTATTCTTGCTCGCTGAAAATCGAATGATCGCGGAAAATCAGAAGCTGTCGCGGGTGAATCCACAGGCGCGGTTTGGCTTTCTGTAATAACCCTCAATTTCAGTAAGGGTATTTGGGTAACTTTCCAACCCTTGTTCTGTAAGCTAGACGCGTTTGGTGTATTCAGAATTTCTGTAACTTCCATGATCTCTGTAATAATCTTTTGAACGTTATAAGATACGTTTAAATGCATTTGTGGGTCTTAGAGTATTTTTAAGGGTACTAAAAATACATTCTAACTTAAGCCCGCGAGTAAGACCGCGACCAGAGACCAATGACGCGTTCACGGCATTTCTGCGACCGCGGAAGAATTTCCGCGATCGCGGAAACCTGTTCACTGTCTTCTTCGTCGTTCTTCCGAGAACGCCGATTCAAATTTACCCACGATTCGTAACGCTGCCGTTGGAGGGAGGCCGATCGTTCCGTCTCCTCGGCGTTGAGCTCCCAATGGCCTATAAAAGGGAGGCTAGGGCCTCAGATCCTTCATCCACAACCTCAAGATCTCTCCCTCTCATTTTCCAGCTCGTCGGAGTTCTCGAGTGTCGTCAGAAGTCTCGCCGGAGTTCCTAGTGGTTGCCAGTGGTGCTTTGGAAGCTTGGAGTGGTGGTGAGCCTTGTTTGAAGCCAAGGAGTGGTCACTCGCATCGTCGTCTTCGTCGAAGGAATCCGTAATCAGATCCTAGTTCCAGATCCCGTAACTGTTTTCGTCAATTCGCGAGATTAAGGCAAGTGGCGGTTCACTCTTGCTTATCATTCCATAATTCCGTTAATTATCAATTACTTCTGATTGTTAATTAAATTGGGGTGAAGTGTTGTTTTCGTTTGGGAACAGATTTTATAAATGATGTGATTAAAATATGATATTATAATAGGTTGTATATATTGCTAGAAACAACGCTATTATACCTGTTATTACCATGGTGGTATTGGTGTGAATTTTATGTGAACTTAAATGTGTAGTTAGAACAAGTTCGTAGGAACGCTATGTACCTTGCGAGGTCTAGTCGTTTCTTTATAACTTGGTGCTTAGGATGATTTTGCCCTAACACTTTCCTGGTCATGACCTATCCCTATCCGAGTATAGGTGGTGGTGCACACAGCTGGTGCCAAACATTCGGGAAATGTTCCCAAGATATCTCTCGTATCGAGATGATATATATATTATAAAAGCTTTAAACGTGAATATACGTTTTGGAAATAAATAAGATAAGTGCGGTTATGCACATAATTAATATACCCTCGGGCGAGGAGTACAACGTGGAAACCGCCCGGACTTCGGTTAGAGTAAGTCTTCTTTCCAATCTGGATTCGCATTGCGCGATGAGGTTGGTTGTTGACCTAAATGATCAAGTCATTTTTTTACGCTTGTGTGAAAACTATAACGTTCCCAAACATTTGTCATATTTTCCCATAAGACTCAATCCTTTGGAGTCTTCTTTTCAGTGCATGTCTAATTCTAATCACCCCGTGAAAGTTCCGGGTTATGTATCGTTCCTTCGGTTATTATTCGAGGGACAATGATAGTAAACGGTTACAATCACTAGAACCTTTTTATTTCTACCCTTGCATAGTCTTTCATTAGACTAACCAACCGGTTAGTTTCCTTTGCATGGTTGGCTGGTGTCATCCGTCTTATATGGCACATCAGATAAGTTTCCGCATCAGTAAAGGAAAGGACCCGACGTGAAGGCAGTTGGCGTTTTTCTGTGTTTTTCCAAGGTTGAGATCCTAGGCGTAAGATCGAAAGGTCAAGACCCGTTGAGTCATTTTTTTTTATTTCAAGACTTCCACTGTAATAAATATTTGTACTCGATCTTGTTATCGAATTGTAATTTTCAACATTTGAATAAAAGATTATTTGGGCAGTTGTATATCATTTAATAAAGCTTATGTTATTATACAGTTTGTTATAAAATGGTTAAGCCTTGGGTGACCACAGATGTGTAACCTGAGGTCACTGGCGGTAATATTTCCAAAGGGTATTTTGGGGGTGTTACAGATTTGGTATCAGAGCCAAAAGTTTTAAAACTCTAAACTTTTAAACCATTTTGCGTTTATTTGGGGTTTTTATAAAACAAAAACTTCGTGTATGGGATTTCTTTACTATAGCCCTAAGTAAGGTTTAAAGATAAAATGTTTTTGAAGTAGATTTTAAATCACAATAATTTAGTAGAAACAGAATTAACCAACGAGTCTCGGTTTGTTTTTAACAAGTTTTGTGGAAAAGACGTTTTCAAACTTCTGCCAACGTACGTAGTCCTATCATTCTTGCTTGTTATGGAAGATAGAATTTCTATAAACAAGAAAGTTCTAAATCTCTCCTTGTCTATTCACAGACAATGGTACTCCCTAGAGCCCAACTTAAGACCCAAGATGAATCTCAGACCACTCCGACAATTAAGTCTGAGCCTGATTCTGTAGAAGTTCCAGTGGTCGGCGGATCGGTTTGTAAGTTCACCCCGTTGACCGAAGAGTCCGAGTCCGAGAGCGGGGAAGAAAGAGAAGTGCAATCCAAGCAAACCTCTACCCCCGAGGTCTCTGATGAAGATGAGGACTCAATGGCGGATCCAGAGGATGAGAAGGATCCGGTGGATCCCTTCCACGAGGAGTGGGAAGAGTTTTTTTGGATTTTAGATCAGCCCGGTAATGAGGATCTTTGGGGGCGAAGATGGCAGAGTTCCGAGCCTCAGAAAGGCGATATGGGCAAGTCCGGGGAGCCATCAGTTCCTGCTAAAGGATCAAGTGATCCAAAAATAGAAGGGGTTAACTGATAACATGTTTTTGTCGTTCTAAAAACTGCTATGCAAAATATCCAAACAAACCTTAAACCGTAGTCCTAGGTAAGTAAAGGTCGAATCCATAGGGAGGAGAATTCTATCTAAATATGCAATTTATATGTCAATCAAAGTAACAAAAGGGGGGTTTTGTGAGTTTAAGTAATCCTAGCATGCAAAAGGGTAAACAAGGTAATAGTTGATGAAATCAGTAATGGGAAAAATCACTCAGTCAAACAACATCCACTATTCGTATGACAAGTTGATCATAGATACTCATTCAAAATCTCATGCAATGGTGATTCCAATTCCTTTTCAGATATAACTAATAGCACAACCAGATACTATTAGCACTAACTAATTAAACAACCCTGAAACTATCAAGATTCAGTTTAACAGCAGCGTTACATATAGGAATATAGTTGGATACAATTCTAGCATAAAACAACAAGCTTTTATCCTAGAATGTAAATCAATTCTCTTCTGCATAAGACTAGCACAACCAGATACTAGTACGATGCAATTGCTACTCTGAAATAGACATGCTCAACCAGTAACAATCTAAATCTAGCAATCAATCAATAACAACAAACCCTAGATGCGTCCAAATAGAGATTATCAATATCAATCATAAGCAACTTAAGCAAGAGAAAGATAAAAACCATGCAATAGATTAAGAACGAGAATCTCACAACTTTATCGAAACGAAAGCTTCAGCGTCTGACTAAGTCAGGGAGGCTTAGTTCTTCATAACGTAGAAAAGGGAATTAGGGTTCAAGAGAAAAACGAAGATTGATTTGCAAACAAGCCTTTTCTCTACCCTAAAATACTAAAGGAAATAAAATCTAAATTAACCTAAAACGAATTAATAAAATAATAAACAAACAAAAGCAAGGAAATTAATCCCGCATTCTCGGTCCAATCCGTCCAGCAAATCATCCACGCAGCTGGAGCTCTCGTCCTCTAATTCTCGCGAGCAGACACGGCCCATCACTCTCCAATTGCAGCAGCTCAACACGGCCCAATCACCCACGGCCCACCACGACTTCACGGCTCTTCACCAGCAAATCTTCTCGCTGACGTCATGCTGCATCATCCGCTTGAATTCAATTCTCCAGCTTCCAAATTTGACGCGGCTTCAGCTTCCTTCACGCGGGCCCCAGCCTTCCTTCAATTGGCCTTTCTTCCTTCAATTGCGCCGGCACTTCATGGGCCTAATTCATGGGCCTAATTTCCTTGCTTCAACTTGGCCCAAAATCACGTGGCTTTTAATTCCATTTTCACGTGACATTAATGTAATCTCGCCAAACTTCGCCCCCACACGCCATGCACATGAATGTGTCTAAATCTACCCAAATGGCACCAATAAATTCTCTAATGACTCTTAGTTAAGCCCTACAAAGTAGTGCTTATCAAACCACCCCATGCTTAGACCTTTGCTCGTCCTCGAGTAAACTAATAAAGAGTCTACTCCTCCAATGTAGCATCCAAGATCTCAGGAAGCATATCCTCCAACTAAGAGTCACCTAACCCATTCCAAACTCCTAGCACCAATCTCATTCACAACACATCCACAACTCAACAAGCTTAAGGGGAAAACAGTACTTCCCCCAAGCTAACCCGGACATCCAAAAGTATGAGTAACCTCTAATCCTAGCCTCCATCTATTGCTCCTTATGTCTCCCAGAGTGACCTACCCGACAATCCTTCTTTGACTCCTCTTCTTATGACGCCTCGCCAAGAATAATGAGAAATCCTAAAATCACTCTTCTTCTTTTCGCTCATTTTGCCAAGGCGCCCTTTCGGGTTTTCACCAAGCCACTCATTTCATTTTACAATAGATGTGCTCACATAAGCTCACGTCACTCTTGACCTCATATTACCCCAGCCTAATGCTGGTCCAAGCCACCTGCTTATTACCTAGGCCGCCCTTTCGGGTTTTCGACCTATCCCAGGATTTCAATGATAGCCTTTTTTCAATTTTTTTGGCTCTTTTCATTTTGTCATTTTTCTCCTCAGCAACGTAGCAAGTATAAAACCCCACCCAATGCTTAAACATTGCATTGTCCTCAATGTAATGAAAGACAAAAGAATAAAGCACAGGGAAAAGCAAAAAATAACTCACAATGTGGCCGAGTTGGCTTGGACACTTCCTTGTTGCTGGCGGTGTAGTCATAAAAGCTCATGTCCTGGATGTCTGGCATCAACGTCATCATCTTCATCTACCGTGCAACCATAGGAAACCACTGTGAAGTGCGGTGGTTGTTCAGGAACTCAGGGCGGCACGGCCTTCAACTCCATCAACTCCTACCATGCAACCATAAGGAACCACTCTGATGAATAGTGGGCAATCAAGGGAACGGGGTTGCATGGCCTTCAAAAATGGGCCCAAATGTCATCGTGATTGGGCCCTGGTATTCCTCCTCTCCAGCTGTCGACTGCAGGGCCATCATCGTTGCCAAGTAAAAGTAGGGTGAATGTAATCTTCCGTTAGCAACATGATGCGCACCTTCCCGTGGAGAATCTGGACAGCTGGGTAAATTATTATTATTATTTTATTTTTTTGACTTTTTCGCCCCGTTTAAGGTCTTTTCGGGGTATCTTATTTTCGTCTTTTGCGCCCCGTGTAAGGTTTTTTCGGGGCCCATTTTTTTTTTTTAATTAATTTTTTTTTTACCTGAGAAAGTGCGGCGGTCGCCGTAATTAAACGGCGGTCGCTGTTTTTAGGTCGTAGCCAACTTGCTTGGCGAGGCATTTACGACGGGAGCCATAAATTTCGCAGCAGGCGCCGTGAACACCATTTCCGTTTTTTTTTTTTTTTTTTTTTTTTTTTTTCGCGCTTCCTGCAGGTTAGTTCGACACAGAAAGGAAAAAACAAAAAGAAGAACAACTGAATAAAGACTAAGGGAAAGAAAATAAACTACCAAATCTCGGGTTGCCTCCCGAGCAGCGCCTTGGTTAATGTCGTTGGCTCGACATACTACTCGAACAACCTCAATCCATATCATCAGGCTCCTTAGGAACCTTCTCAATCCATACCTCCTTCCTGAACCAATCATGGAAAGGTTTGAACCTTAGACCATGCTTCTTCTTCAGCGGCTTCTCCATCTTGACCTTCTTAGTCGCGTCTACCCCATGCTTAGATCGATTAGGGGGGTGTTTAGCCTTAACTTCAGGGACCTGTACCAAAGATGGAACGAGCCTCTCTCTCAGAGTTAGCAGTAAAGGCGATTTGCCTGGTAGCTCTGGGGGGAGCTTATAGTGAGCGTCCCACTCATCAACACCTTCCTGTAAGTGAGTAGATATAGCAATATCCAAGCTAGAATCAACAATAGGTGGTGTGTCATCTAGGTGGTCCTCATCAAAAACATCTTGCACCACATGCTCAAGTACATCAATTGCACACAAAGAACGATCATCAGAAGGGAATTTCATGGCTTCATAGATATTATAATTAATGGTTTGGCCATCAAATTCCATAGTCAAGGAACCAGTACTCACGTTAATGTTGGTGTTTGCAGTTTTCAAGAAGGGTCTCCCTAACAGAATAGGGGCTACATGCATATCATGTTCCATATCAAGCACATAGAAATCAGCAGGAAAAGTAAGATCACCAACCCTAACCAAAACATCCTCCACTATCCCTATAGGCCGCACACTAGATCTGTCAGCTAGCTGAATGGAAATTTTGGTCGCATGCATGGGTCCTAATCCTAAGGATTCACAAAGAGATGAAGGTAAAACATTTATGGAAGCACCCAAATCTAACATAGCTTTATTGAACTTGGTACCTCCAATGGTGACGGGGATGGTGAACATACCTGGCTCGCCACATTTTTTGGGTAAGCGTTTCTGAAAAATCGCAGAGACATGCTCGCTTACCTTCACCTTCTTCTTGCTGTTTCTATCCTGATTCCTCTTTGTGGTGCACATCTGCTTCAAGAACTTGGCATAACGAGGGACAGACTTGATCAAATTTAGGAGAGGCATGTTGACCTCAACGTTTCTGAACATCTCAAACATGTCCTTGTCCTACGCAAGTGGTTTGGTACGCTTCAAAGCAGACGGGAACGGTGCAACATGCTTCCACTCAGGAAAAATTGGGGGTACATACTCCTTCTCAGCCTCAGCGTCGACTTCAGAGGGGCGGCGGGCGCCGTGAATGTCATCAGGATTTCCGAGAAAATTTTCACCGTCACGGCGGTCGCCGTGATTTTTTTCTTCCAGATCGAGAGCAGCGTCCCTTTCGCGGCGGTCGCCGTGTGTTTCGCGGAGGTCGCTGTTTTCACGGCGGTCGCCGTCACTGTTCTGCTTCAAATCCTCGTGTTCTTCCTCGTTGGCCTCAGATTTATCTTCCTCATCGAGTCTCTTCCCGCTCCTCAGAGTTATAGCACTGACGTTCCTAATATTCGGGTTCACTTCCGTTTGAGATGGAAGTTTACCAGAATCCTTTGCGTCCAGTTTATTCACCACTTGAGAAATCTGGCCAAATTGCCTTTCCAAGTTTTGAATGCTAGCTTGAGTACTCTGAATACCTTCCTGGAACTGCATGTGGCTCTTGGTCAACTGGGCAACATTCTCAGTAAGGCTCATGTTGCTCTACATCATCATCTTCATCATATCTTCCACAGACGATGAAGGATTCGAATTCTGCCCTTGCGGTCTAGGCACATAGGGTTGCCTAGGTTATGGATGGTTTCCCTGTTGTTGTTGTGGTTCTGGGTCTCTCCATCTGAAATTGGGATGATCCCTCCAACCAGGATTGTATGTATTGGAGTAGGGATCATGCCTGGGCCTCTGCTGATATCCTCCCACTGCATTCACCTCCTCTTGCAGCGTAGGACATGAATCAGTAGGATGCAAGTCGTCATGACAAATTTCGCAAGCCTTAGCCTGCTGAGGCGTACCTTTCAGTTTCAAACGCCGCACCTCCTCTCTCAGCACATCAAAGTCAGCTTGATCAATTTTGGATTGAGAACTTGCAACCACCAAGCTTTGGGAACCTCTCCCACTGTATTGTCTGGAGTCATCATCCAATGTAGCAAATATCTCCAGAGCTTCTTCATAAGTCCTCTTCAAAATGTTTCCACCACATGAAGAATTCACCATCCGACGATCATCTTCACGGAGTCCTCCATGCAGATAGAGAATCAGATCATGATTAGCATAACCATGGTAAGGGCAACTCTTCACTAATTTCTTGAAGCATTCATAATAGTCGTAGAGAGACTCATTGGACAGTTGCTCAATGTTGTAGATCTTCTTCTTAAGCTGATTGGACTTGATAGCTGGGAAATACTTGTCAAGGAATACTTTCTTCAAGTTCACCCAAGTAGTGATGCTTCCTGGGGGTAAAGAATGATACCAGTCCTTCGCTGAGTCCTTCAGAGAAAAGGAAAAGACTCTCAACCTCATCTGATCTTCAGTAATATCAGACGGTCTCATGCTGGTGCAGACCTCAAGGAATTCATCCAAGTGCTGAATAGGATCCTCAAGGGGGTTTCCACTGAATTTCGGGAGTAAATGAACTACTCCTGTCTTGAGCTCAAATTTAACCCCATCACCCAGGGCAGGGAATTGCATAGCACGAGTTGGTTGCTCCAAGTTAGGAGCTGTCAAAGATTCCAGAGTAACACGATCAGCCATCGTATCAGTTTCCTGAAGTAGCAAATTCGCAGCCCTGCGAGCCTGAAGAAAAGTTCTTTCGATTTCTGGATCAAAAACTAGAGGTAGATTATTAGTAACACGAGTGTGAACCATAAGATAGGTTCACACCAAGATTGGCACACAAATTACACACACAAAATAGATTATTGCCTCCCCGGCAACGACGCCAATTTGATAACAGGTTTTTGTCGTTCTAAAAACTGCTATGCAAAATATCCAAACAAACCTTAAACCGTAGTCCTAGGTAAGTAAATGTCGAATCCACAGAGAGGCGAATTCTATCTAAATATGCAATTTATATGTCAATCCAAAGTAACAAAAGGGGGGTTTTGTGAGTTTAAGTAATCCTAGCATGCAAAAGGGTAAACAAGGTAATAGTTGATGAAATCAGTAATGTGAAAAATCACTCAGTCAAACAACATCCACTATTCGTATGACAAGTTGATCATAGATACTCATTCAAAATCTCATGCAATGGTGATTCCAATTCCTTTTCAGATATAACTAATAGCACAACCAGATACTATTAGCACTAACTAATTAAACAACCCTGAAACTATCAAGATTCAGTTTAACAGCAGCGTTACGGATAGGAATATAGTTGGATACAATTCTAGCATAAAACAACCAGCTTTTATCCTAGAATGTAAATCAATTCTCTTCTGCATAAGACTAGCACAACCAGATACTAGTACGATGCAGTTGCTACTCTGAAATAGACATGCTCAACCAGTAACAATCTAAATCTAGCAATCAATCAATAACAACAAACCCTAGATGCGTCCAAATAGAGATTATCAATATCAATCATAAGCAAGAGAAAGATAAAAACCATGCAATAGATTAAGAACGAGAATCTCACAACTTTATCGAAACGAAAGCTTCAGCGTCTGACTAAGCCAGGGAGGCTTAGTTCTTCATAACATAGAAAAGGGAATTAGGGTTCAAGAGAAAAACGAAGATTGATTTGCAAACAAGCCTTTTCTCTACCCTAAAATACTAAAGGAAATAAAATCTAAATTAACCTAAAACGAATTAATAAAATAATAAACAAACAAAAGCAAGGAAATTAATCCCGCATTCTCGGTCCAATCCGTCCAGCAAATCGTCCACGCAGCTGGAGCTCTCGTCCTCCAATTCTCGCGAGCAGACACGGCCCATCACTCTCCAATTGCAGCAGCTCAACACGGCCCAATCACACACGGCCCACCACGACTTCACGGCTCTTCACCAGCAAATCTTCTCGCTGACGTCATGCTGCATCATCCTCTTGAATTCAATTCTCCAACTTCCAAATTTGACGCGGCTTCAGCTTCCTTCACGCGGGCCCCAACCTTCCTTCAATTGGCCTTTCTTCCTTCAATTGGGCCGGCACTTCATGGGCCTAATTCATGGGCCTAATTTCCTTGCTTCAACTTGGCCCAAAATCACGTGGCTTTTAATTCCATTTTCACGTGACATTAATGTAATCTCGCCAGACTTCGCCCCCACATGCCATGCACATGAATGTGTCTAAATCTACCCGAATGGCACCAATAAATCCTCTAATGACTCTTAGTTAAGCCCTACAAAGTAGTGCTTATCATTAACTGATGACTCAGAGGAAGAGTTACCTCCGGTAGAGAAGAAGTAGTGAATAATAGGGCAGTAATGGTTTCCTTCCTAAGTGTTTTCCCATTTGAACAATACTGGAGCAGAAGTCTCCTAATGTTCTTTTCCCATATTTTTCCCTTTCAGTTGTTAAGTGACGCTTGGTGTGTGTTTCATTAATGAAAAGTTGAGTTTATTAGACGACTACCTCAGATATTGCACTTTAAAGTATTTATTACTTGCAACTTAAATTTGTTGGTACCTATCTAATATACGTAGACACAATCAGATGGTGAATGCTAGAAACATCGCACGTCATGCAGCTGGACCGAGTAATGCTTCTCGGATTCAGACTGGAAATGCAGCGGACCAGGAGGAAGTTGGGTTCGGTTCCCACAGCAACCCGGAGAGGAATGCTCCACCCCAGATAGGAGGGGAAAGGGTGTAGGTGCCTCCTACTGTTCCAATAGTTTTCAGTACAGCTGCTGTAGAGGTAATCAGGCAGATCATAATGCAAGCGGTCACTGAGTTATTGAGGCCAGGGGTTCAGCGAGTCCAGGGGAATTCAACCCCTCAGGGTACTGCTAACGTTGAGGATATAACAAATAACCCGCCTCTAATGAGTACTCCGAGAGATGGAGGAAATTATGGTCGTATGCTGAGAGCGATCAACTCCATGAGGCCCGACCCGTATGAAGGTACTGGAGAACCCGTCAAGGTGGTATATTGGTTCCTTCACATGGAGCGTTTGTTTAAGAACATTGTGTGTACTGAGGCTGAGATGGTGCACATTGCTTCGTTATATCTGAAGGATGGGGCCAGTGAATGGTGGGAGAGCACGGGATTAGTTGATCATCCCAAGCTGAGCTGGTCAATATTTAAGACCAAGATGTCTGATCGGTTCTTCTCTCGGGCTATGAGGGAGGAGAAACGCAAGGAATTTCTTTACCCAAAGACTGATGGGTTGCAGGTGACAGAGCTGGCTGCCAGGTTTAACCACTTGTTGTTCTATGCTGGAGCGGAAGCGTCCAACGAGGAACAAAAGATCTGGTACTTCCATGGATGGATGAATCTAGAGATCAAACCTCTGATGGTGCGTCACGGTTGTTCTACGTTAGAGCAATATGTGGATGCGGCCTACAAAATAGAGGCCACACAGGAGGAATCCGCCCGAAAGCGGGAGAAGCAGATTAAAGGAAGGGGTGGGCAACGTGATCGCCAGGTTGATACATTCAAGCGACCGGCATCGCCCACCAAGTTTGAGAAGTCTGGTCGTGCTAAGACCGAGATGACTCAGTCTGTATCCGCTAGAGGCTCAGGTTGGAGTAGCGGAGTGATTCAATGCCACAACTGTGGTGAGCCTGGGCATAAAAGTTTTAACTGCCAAAAGGAGAAGAGGGTATATTACAATTGTGGAAAGAAAGGCCACATGAAAGCATACTGTAGGCAGAAGGGTCAAGGACCAACGCAATCATACCAGGACTCAAATATTGGCAATGGGCGGAACCCAAAGCCAGAGGTATCCGCTCCTGAGCAATCTATTGCTCGTAATAAAGGCAAGACGCCTATGGAGTCTTCGGGTCAGGGGCAACGACTCTTTGTGATTCGTCACTCCAATGAGAATGAAACCCTGGACGAGTAGTTGTATTTTTATTGAGCCTTTTTAAGAATATGGAGCGATGACTTGTGTCGATAGTCTTCATAGTTTAGTAATCTGTCTGTTGGACTTTTTGTCAGTTGTTTTAATGTAATGTTTCGAATAATAAAGAAGTATTTCCTTTTTTCGGAAATTACTAAATTCGTTACTATTGCAAATTGTTCGCTCATACGAGACTCCGTGAGTGCCAAAAACAGTATATGTCACGTGTGGATAAGGGCTGTCAGGACTCATAAAGGAGGGGTAACGTATGGAGCCTAGGTGTTCGTCTCCTACGTGGTTAACACTAGGGTCGACTCTATTACTTAATTCCTAGATCCATTCTTAGGAATCTCGCGTTATTCTTGAAGTAATGTCACATCGGTATGACATTAATTGCTCCCTCAGTTGAGCTGATGAGTGTGATCATGTAAGTTGAGTTTTACCAAAATTCCTTAATTCGAAGGAAACAAATGTGTGTGGTTAATGCTCTATGGGATTAAGAATTATTTTTCATATGTGTACCCTGAACATTTATTCTGGTAAAAGTACGTGAGAGTGAACCATATGAAGTCTAGAATGCCTAGTTGTGAGGTCATTCTGTAGGCATTTATGTGGATAGATTGTTGAGAAGAGAATAAATGTATAAGAGAGATAGTTCATAAGGAATTCGTCTTCCCTAACAAGACCGTACTCTATTAGGATCTTGAGTAAAACTTTAGAACCCAAGGATTAAGGTTATGGAGTTTGTAAGTGAGTGTGCTCATTGTGGGCCCAGTGGTTTAAGCTTCGAAAAGGCTAAGGGTGTGAAGTCATAAGTATTATCTTGGAAGATATATCTGAGGTTTCGTTATGAGGTTTTCTTAAGGGAAACGATATAAGGATATGAGGAGTATTAGGACGATCACGTCTTGGATGAATATTGAGTTCCGATAAAGCAAAAGGTCGCTTGATTTGGGAAAATAAATTGAATAAGGACGATTAAGTGTTTAAGGATTTATGGGTGAATAACAACTCAGTTGGTAAAGGTTGTTCTAATTTATAAGGATTTAGAGTACGTGATAACTTAAGTGGATGGAATTTTGTCTACAGGATCAGATGAAAAGTGATTTATGGCTATTAAGGCGATTTAATGTCACGTTTGGGGAAATAAAGTGGACGATCACAATTGTGCTAATTGATTTATCACGATCTTGTTTTGAGGACACTAAAGGTTTAAGTTAGAATTGGGCATTAGGGCCAAATTTAATTGGGCCAAATATTTGAAATTGTAAGTTGTACCTTCAAGGAATATGGAGTTATGATATCTGGAGAGTTACAAGGTCCGATATATGGATCTTAAGATAGTGTGACGGCTACAAGGCCGATGTTATGACACTTTTTGGGAAGATTAAGTGGTGAAGCGATTGTATTGGGAGAAAAGCTCACTTAAATTTAAAGGTTATGGGTAGGGATAAGTTATTTGGAGGATATCGATAAACAAAAGGATGTGGCATGGGAAATTGTCTTATGTACGTTTAAGGAATAAGGTAACAAATGTTACTCGTATATACCCATTGAAGAATTATGACGTAAAGTGATTGATTTTGATGGCAAGGCATCGTTCATCAATATGATATTTTTGAGTAAATAGAGGAACCTTAAAGGTTTAAGTTGGAGGTTGAATAATGAAATACGTTCAGTTAAGCTTGGAAGGATTTTTAGGTTAGACCATTAGAGAATGTAATGTCTCGAGGATTACTGAGATCTGATATTGGATTATAGGGAGATAATGTACGAGCTTGAATTTGGTTATAAAGAGAAAAGTTGAAAGAGAAATGGGTGTTCTCATGCTTAAGGTATAGCACGTATATTGCGAGGATTTTTGGAGACTATTATCCTAAGATAACTATGACCTTGTGAATGTAGTCATGAGTTATTACAAGTGTCACACATGGAGTTAAGATATGCAAGTTAGTGGCATGGTTGAGGAAACAGATCGTTCTCCCAGGAGCAAGTACATGTATGAAATGATTAAGGATATTAAGCTCAGGTAGTGAGATTATGGTGAAACCGGTCCCTTTAGTTTAGCGATGTTAGTTTCGTGGTCGAAACTATTTTTAAGGGGGTAGTAATGTAATAATCCTCATGTTACCATAGGGGTAATATGATAGAATTTATGTTTGGTGAAAGCAAGTTATAGAATTCCCTTAAGTTGTGAAAGGTCTAAATTATGGTTAACCTTACGTTAACTGTAATTTGAACCAACTTATAACTTTTAACTTAGAAATGCTTGAACCAATTTACAAAGTGTTAAATGGGTTAGGCATGGTTAAACTTATAAGGTTGGGTAACTTAAAATAGGGTCGCTTCTCCGGGCTATTATCGGCCAAGTTTCGGGGTCAAAACTTCTTTTAAGGGGGTAATAATGTAATAACCCTCAATTTCAATAAGGGTATTTGGGTAACTTTCCAACCCTCGTTCTGTAAGCTAGATGCATTTGGCATATTCAGAATTTCTGTAACTTCTATGATCTCTGTAATAATCTTTTGAACGTTATAAGATACGTTTAAATGCATTTGTGGGTCTTAGAGTATTTTTAAGGGTACTAAAAATACATTCTAACTTAAGCCCGCGAGTAAGACCGTGACCAGAGACCAATGACGCGTTCGCGGCATTTCCACGACCGCGGAAGAATTTCCGCGATTGCGGAAACCTGTTCACCATCTTCTTCGTCGTTCTTCTGAGAACGTCGATTCAAATTTCCCCACGATTCGTAACGCTGCCGTTGGAGGGAGGCCGATCGTTCCGTCTCCTCGGCGTTGAGCTCCCAATGGCCTATAAAAGGGAGGCTGGGGCCTCAGATCCTTCATCCACAGCCTCAAGATCTCTCCCTCTCGTTTTCCAGCTCGCCGGAGTTCTCGAGTGTCGTCGGAAGTCTCACCGGAGTTCCTAGTGGTTGCCAGTGGTGCCTTGGAAGCTTGGAGTGGTGGTGAGCCTTGTTTGAAGCCGGGGAGTGGTCGCTCGCATCGTCGTCTTCGCCGAAGGAATCCGTAATCAGATTCCAGTTCCAGATCCCGAAACCGTTTTTGTCAATTCGCGAGATTAAGGAAAGTGGCGGTTCGCTCTTGCTTATCATTCCATAATTCCGTTAATTATCAATTAATTCTGATTGTTAATTAAATTGGGATGAAGTATTGTTTTCGTTTGGGCACAGATTTTATAAATGATGTGATTAAAATGTGATATTATAATAGGTTGTATATATTGCTAGAAATAGCGCTATTATACTTGTTATTACCATGGTGGTATTGGTGTGAATTTTATGTGAACTTAAATGTGTAGTTAGATCAAGTTCGTAGGAACGCTATGTACCTTGCGAGGTCTAGTCGTTTCGTTATAACTTGGTGCTTAGGATGATTTTACCCTAACACTTTCCTGGTCATGACCTACCCCTATCCGAGTATAGGTGGTGGTGCACACAGCTGATGCCAAACATTCGGGAAATGTTCCCAAGATATCTCTCGTATCGAGATGATATATATATATATAATAAAAGCTTTAAACGTGAATACACGTTTTGGAAATAAATAAGATAAGTGCGGTTATGCACATAATTAATATACCCTCGGGCGAGGAGTACAACGTGGAAATCGCCCGGACTTCGGTTAGAGTAAGTCTTCTTTCCAATCTGGATTCGCATTGCGCGGTGAGGTTGGTCATTGACCTAAATGATCAAGTCGTTTTTTTTACGCTTGTGTGAAAACTATAACGTTCCCAAACATTTGTCATATTTTCCCATAAGACTCAATCCTTTGGAGTCTTCTTTTTAGTGCATGTCTAATTCTAATCACCCCATGAAAGTTTCGGGTTATGTATCGTTCCTTCGATTATTATTCGAGGGACAATGATAGTAAACGGTTACAATCACTAGAACCTTTTTATTTCTACCCTTGCATAGTCTTTCATTAGACTAACCAACCGGTTAATTTCCTTTGCATGGTTGACTGGTGTCATCCGTCTCATACGACACATCAGATAAGTTTCCGCATCAGTAAAGGCAAGGACCCGACGTGAAGGCAGTTGGCATTTTTCTGTGTTTTTCCAAGGTTGAGATCCTAGGCGTAAGATCGAAAGGTCAAGACCCGTTGAGTCATTTTTTTTATTTCAAGACTTCCGTTGTAATAAATATTTGTACACGATCTTGTTATCGAATTGTAATTTTCAACATTTGAATAAAAGATTATTTGGGCAGTTGTATGTCATTTAATAAAGCTTATATTATTATACAGTTTGTTATAAAATGGTTAAGCCTTGGGTGAACCCAGATGTGTAATATGAGGTCACTGGCGATAATATTTCCAAAGGGTATTTTGGGGGTGTTACACTTTCCACGGGCGCGGAAAACGCCGCTGTGGCTGTGTGTACGATTCGAACGTGGTTCGAACGAGGGGGATCTCGGCTAGGGCCGAGAGCCACGTTTGGGGGAAGATGGTTCGTGTTCAGTGGTGTTGGGTTCGGTGGACTTGATCGTGGGTTAGGGGGGCCGGTTAGGGCGGTTCGGTGAAGGCTCAGTTGAAGGAGCTAGACCTAGGGGGCGGGAGCTTGGCTCAACGGCATCGCTAGGCTTTAACTCTCAATTCAACTTATTTATTAATTAGGGTTAGGCTGGCTTATATAGTAGCCAGAACAAGGTTCTTTCCCAATGGGCCTAAAAGCATAAGTGGATCGGCCCTCTTGGCACAAGAGAGACTCGACATCCAAAAATTAGAAACTTGCTAAAAATGACAACATCTAAAAATAGCAAATACTAAAAACGATAACTTTCCAAACTTAAAAACATTCTAAGAATGGAAACTGCTAAGAAGGGAAACTAATAAATATGAAAAACTACTAAAAATAGAAAGTGTCTCAGAATGTCTCAAAATTGGCATGTGAGAGTCACAATACCAAAGTACTCAAATGGCACTCGGAGTGCCGAAGAATGTCATGACCGGGGTCACATCACTCTCCCCCACTTGGCTGCGAAAAGTCCATGTTTCACGAATGTCGCTGTCCGGGGGCTCGTAAGGCCGCAAGCCATCAGGGTCGAAAGTGAAGCGAGGCTGGTACATGTTCAGTTGCGGTTCGGTAGTCCTCGTGTACCAATCCAGTGCGGCCGCACTTCTCCCACGTCTAACACGGTCTGCCTGTCCATGTAACCGTCTTGTATTCGGAGGTAGGTCTTGTTGAACGCTGGAAGCGGGTGGAATCAAATACCTGGAATAGAGGGGGCACAAAAGTGGGTAAGATAGAGGGATCCTCCAAGAAAGAAAGACACGCAGAAGGGGTAATAGGAGAACGTCCCTGAAAAGACGGAGTAAACGCGCATGATTGAGCCAACAAATAGCGGTGCGCGACTCAGCCCTGGAATGGGGGCAAGAGGGAGCTGGCATCGGGATCTACGCACAGTGGAACTTACACGGTCGCGGTAGTGAAGGCCACGGTCGCGGTTCCGGGTGCAGAAGCTGAAGCGAACAGGGAAGAATCCGCGGGCGCGGTTGGGGTTTCCGCGGGCGCGGATCTTGTTTCAAAAGCTGAAGGCGATATTAGCAAAACCGCGGGCGCGGTTTGGGTGGTCGCGGGCACAGATGTGTGTGCCGCGGTCGCGGATGCTGCGTCCACGGTCGCGGTTTTGACAGGGAAGAGATTTTGCCATTCTTCGGCCTTCGCGCGGTTCCTCTCCACATGGTCATGTAAGATCTCCTGAGGCATCATAGGGAGAAGAGTGATACGCCTTCCTTTATGCATAAACATGTAAGTTTTGAGGAACCCGTCATATACCGTCTTCCTGTCATACTACCAAGGTCTACCAAGAAGAAGATGAGTAGCATCCATAGACACAACATCACATAAGACACTATCATGGTATGGACCAATTTGAAAAGGGATGCGGCATTGCCTGTGTACCGCATCACCCTTACCTTCAGAAAGCCATTGAAGACCATATGGATGTGGGTGTGGCTGCGTCGGTAATTGAAGGTGTTGGACAGCCTTCTCACTCACAATGTTGCAGCACGACCCACTATCTATAATGACGCGGAGCGAGGCATCTTGGACCAGGCAGCGTGTGTGGAAAAATGTCTCTCTCTGGTCCGTTAGGGGCACCTCTATCATAGTAAGGGCACACTGCACGAAAAGGCTCAGTGGGGTACCGACATATAAGTCATGGGGCAAGCAAGTGTACCCATCGTCCGGTGTAGCGTAGTCCTGTGGTGCGGGAGCTATCTCCTCGTCTGGCTCATCCTCAAAGGACTCATATCCTGTGGCCTGGGTGAAAAGGATCTTCTTCGGGTTGGGACAGTCGCGCTGGACGTGTCCACGACCGCCACAATGATAGCAGGCATGGTCTCGTGTCCTCTCAGTGCTATGTGGGGCCTCCTGGATCGGGGCTGGGGCCGCGGTGGTTCATGAAGTCTCACGGCCACGGGGCAGGGGCTGCGTTTTTTGGGTCTGCACGGGGGAGGACACATCAGTAGAAACAGAAGGAATAAGTGTAGTGTCATACCAGGGAGTTTGTCTGCGGCGTTGATTCTGCTGGTGGATCATCATTGCCGTATGAGTGAGTTGGTTCAGGTCCTGTATAGGCAGGATCTCCAGCTGGTCGCGTATGTTGGGATTCAACCCACTCAAAAATCTGGTCCCCATAGTAGCAGGGCCAATGCTCATGCCCGCCTTGTAATACAGATCCTCGAGTTTGGCAAAGAACTCGATTGGCGTCTGGGTGCCCTGGCGCGCGAGCGCTATCTCCAGCCTCATGTGGTTCTAAAAGTCATCTGGAACATATTTGCGGCGCATAATGAATGCCAGCTGGTGCCATTGATCAATTTGTTCCAGGCCTCGTCGTTCCCTGTCAGTACAAAAACAATGCCACCAAGAGCGGGCTGCGCCACGAAACTGCAGAGTGGCTACGTCTACCTTCTCGAACTCCTTATACTTTCAGTGTCGCAGGGCGTGCTCTATAGCCTGCAACCAATATAAAAACATAGCAGGATCATAATCACCATGGAAATGCTCGATAGTTACCTTGATCTCGCGACGATTGGCGTAGTGGATGGGCGCGTGTCTACGGTTAGGGAAACATCGAGCTGTTGGATCCGGCTCAGGGTAAGGCTCGTCCAGCTCGTCATCATAATCATCAAAGTTGTCCTGGACGGGGCACGGGCGACGCTGACGACGACGGTCATGATCGTCGGCGTGGGGCTGCGGTCTCTCACGCACGGGTCGCCTCAGAGGCATCAGAATCCGCAGCGGGGTGTAATCCATCGGGTAGAGCTGGCTCACTGGGTCACCCAAAGATGGATGAAAGTTTCCCGGATTCGAAACACCTGCAACCTCAAAACCCTCCTCATCATATTCAGTTATAGCAATAGGAGGCACATACCTGGTTCACGGTACCATACGGGGAACAGTGCTTAGGTCAAGGCTGGTGGTAGGACGGGTCGGCGCCGTCTGTGGTGCCCGGCCGCTGGTGTGGCCGCGAGTTGCGTCTCATCGGCTCTCAAAAAAGGCATATTGGCGTGCCTCGTCTCGCTGCATGGTCGCGCAACGCTGACGTCGGTCAGTGGTGTCGACGTAGGGGTAGAGACCCAAGTCTGTGGTGGGGGACTCGTGCTCGGCGGAGTCATAGACGAAGTCGTCCGCTGGCGAGCGCAGTGGCTTGTATCTGTTGAAGCCATGGTCCTCCTGTTGGGACTTAATGATGGAGTCTAAGCGACGAAGACCCGGCTGGATTTGCGAACTGGAGGGCATCGCGCCCTTTCCCTTATCGAGGCGGCGCGTGGTGTCGGTAGTGAGCGCGGGAGCCAATAGGGGATCAATTGCTGTGGTATCTGCAGGAACAGGAAGAACCGCGGGTGCGGTATGCTTTTCCGCGGGCCCGGTTTGGTTTTCCGCGGGCGCGGATGTGTGAGCCGCGATCCCGGTTTCGGCGATAGAGGCAGCTTTGTAGGTGGCTAGTTCCCTCCAGAATTCTTCAAGCGTTGCACGCATTTCCGCCATCTCCCGGGCTTGAGCATCGTCAACGGTCTGGCAAGGGGTGAGAGCGTCGTCCGATTCTGTCCCTAAATACACCATGACAAATGCAGAAAGAGCAGAAACAAACACAAAAGGTAACGAAAACAAAGGACAAAATAGATCCAATCAAACCCACAATATCTCATGTAGGTCACTAATCTGGGCAAAGCCGTGAGGGCGGAGTGGTTAGGCTGACTCAGCGTGGACTAAACCAACTCAAAAACCACACAAACCTCATAATTCAGAAGCCAAAAAAATAGTGACTACACAAGAAGTATTCCAGCATGCAAATCCTAGAATCCATAGAGAAAGAATACGGGGAGGTAAGCTTAATGGACCTGTGTCAATAGTGAATCGGCTTCACCGAGATCGCTTGAGGCTTATGTTTTTCTAATTAGGTGGCTGATTTTTTAAATTTTTTTATTGAAATAATCGAATGCCTTTTTTTTTTCAATTGACACAAGTGTTGTAATGTAGACGAAGAGCAATTGTTGTAGAGACTAGAAAGAAGGAATTTTTGTATGAAAACTAGGAGATAACAATAGAGAAAAATTCTAACAGTAATCACGAACTTTAGCAAACCAAATATGCAAAATTAATATGATTTAGGGCAAGCAAAGTCCACGACTAGGGTTAGGGTTTCTCACGGTAATCTTTTTTTTTTGTAACTCTCGGTCTTGAACAAGGACTTAGGAAGCCACAAATTCAACCTAGGGTAGGGGATTGTTGGTGGCAACCAACAACAACAACAAAAACTGAAACAAACGAAGCAAAACAATGGCGACAAGCCACACAAACGAAAGCGGAAGCAAGGGAAAGACTGAAATTTTAACGTGAGAACAAAGCGAGAAAGAAAAGACCAACCTTGTACCCCTGAAATCTGATACCAGTTGATCTGTTCTGGTCTCCCAAAACACGAGTCAGAGCGGATCTAGGTAGAAAGGCAGACGAATTATTCTTGCTCGCTGAAAATCGAATGATCGCGGAACTTCAGAAGCTGTCGCAGGTGAATCCGCGGGCGCGGTTTGGCTTTCCGCGGGCGCGGAAAACTCCGCCGTGGCTGCGTGTGCGATTCGAGCATGGTTCGAACGAGGGGGATCTTGGCTAGGGCCGAGATCCACGTTTGGGGGAAGATGGTTCGTGTTCAGTGGTGTTGGGTTCGGTGGACTTGATCGTGGGTTAGGGGGCCGGTTAGGATGGTTCGGTGAAGGCTCAGTTGAAGGAGCTAGACCTAGGGGGCGGGAGCTTGGCTCAACGGTAGCGCTAGGCTTTAACTCTCAATTCAACTTGTTTATTAATTAGGGTTAGGCTGGCTTATTGATAGGCGTTATCACGACACCTAAACAAAATAAATCCTTAAAAACCTAACTAATGTAATCTGGTAAGCAAGGGTCGAATCCCATAGGAAGGAGTTGTCTTTCTTAATGTAAGTTTGCATGCAATAGTAACAAAGGGGGGTATTTTTGGTTGTTGTTTGAATGCAATTAAACAAAGCAAAGTAAAAACAAAGGTTGTAATCAAAATGGGAAAAACACTTAGCCAAACAAATATCCACCATTCATTCGATTGATTGGTCCTAGGTTATTTCTATTCCTTCCTTTGATTATTCTTGTCCCTATTCTGAAATAGTTACCAGTCCAGGCAACCCTTACTATCGAACGCACAAGAAACCATCAAGATTTAGAACAATAGTAGCAAGACGCATATGAATTAACCAGGATACATGCAACACCGATTTTTCGCAGCATTTAACACATAATCAATTCTCTTTCATAATAAACTAGTCCTACCAGTTCTAGAATATCATGGATGCTACAAAAGATAAGGAATCTCAACCCTAAATATCCAAACCCTAGCAATAAACAATTACTAATATCAACTAGCTGGCCAGGCTAATCAAATCAATAAGAATCAATAGGAATATGCTCAAGAGAAAAGATATAATCCAAAGGAATAGGAAATAGAGTTATAACCTCACAATCATGAATCAAATGAAGGCTTTAATTGTCAGACTAAGCAAAGGGTGCTTAGTTCTTCATAACTCAAAGAGAAAAGAATGCTGAATAATAAACTGAATCTCAATCTCGAAAGTGGCTGGGAAAATTAGGTTAAATAACCTAACCCAAAACCTAAAACTAAAAGATAACAAACAAAGTCTTAGAAGGAAATAAAATAAAGAACTCGGAATAAAGAATTAAAAGAAAAACAGAAAATAAAATAAAAGTAAACTTCGTATGAAACCGCCGCATGCCTGATGCATATTTCCATGACCGCGAAAGAATTTCCGCGATCGCGGAAAATTCCATTTCTGACATGCTTGCTCTCGGCTTTTCCGCGACTAAAAACCTTGTTCGTCCGCGATCGCAGTTTTGTCGCGTTCTTCTTCTCGCCTTTCGTAGATTTCCGCGACCGCGGCCTCAGCCCCGCGATCGCGGCTTGGCTCCTGTAGACCTCTTCTCTACTTCTTTCTTCGTCTTCTTGGGTGGCTTCCTTTTCTCTTCAATATATCTTCATTTAAGCTTCTCCAAATCGCCATATCTGCACTTCTAATTGTTGGATCGTTAGAGTTACGTCTGAGGGAACAAAAGCTTTGTTCCCACAGAAGGCACAGCGGATTTAAATAGCAAGAAAGATAACAGAACGAACTCACGATATATAGTGGAAACCCTGATTAGCAAAACTAGCTTCTCAAGGAAAAACCACTACCTTCAAGCTTCCGCTTGAGAGGATTTTGAACTGCGTACTTGTCTTATTAGTTTCTTGCTTGATTACACTTGTATCCTGGACTTCAACCTCTAAACAACCAGCTAGACTCGAAACCTCTTCTACAACGATGAATCAAACTCAACTCTCAAAGACTCACACGCACCTCACTCTCTTTCTCTTCTTTTCTTTTTCTCGTTCAAAGTCGTTCTCAGCCGTGAAGTCGTACCTAAGAAATGAATCCTCACTTCACTTAAATACAACTCGACAGAAACCCTAATTGACACAAATTAGGAAATATTAGAATCGGATTACAAAGATATGATTTTGTTTGGAAGATAAGATATCACAACCGATTATATTAATTAAGGAAGGAGTTCCCTAATTAATCCAACCGATTGGATATTATTCTTCTCTCTCCAATCGCCTTATCTTAGGAAAGATTCCTAGGATAACACGATCGGGTCTTTTCTCTCTTTCTATATCTTCGCGCAATCCGGCCTGATCCTTGGAGCCGAAGTCTTCATCCTCTACCGCGTGGCTTCTTGATTTGTTTCCTTAATTCTGCACGCTGTATGACTTCTTTCCTTTTCCAGCCTCGATCTTGGTCTGTCACTTCAGTTCCTGGAGAGGTAACAAAGCACTTGCTAAGTCTTTGTTCCCTCTGAGATCCTCTGCTGTAACGCTCCTTGGGAAAACTCTTCTTGTCCCTGAAACACTTGGTACACATATTAGTTGAGTGTTTATAACCATCAAAACCTAAGGAATTCAACAAATTCCCCCTTTTTGATGGTGACAAACACCCTTAACAATAAAGCATATACCAACTAGAACAAGACAAAACTGACAAGAAAGTTTCCCACTAAAAACACCGTTAGTTCCCCCTTAGTTCAGCAATATGTTTTACCTGTTCTGTTCCCCCTCAGACAATGCTACCTGTCATTTTTCCCCTTTTGACATCATCAAAAACACAGTAAAGAGTTAGAGAAGAAAGATCAATGCCAGATAAACAAAAACACCCCTTGTCATTAATTTAAGAAAAACTGGAAAACATGCAAACACAACCAAAATAGACAAAACATCAAACATTGTCAACTGCCACAACGGGCACATAAACTAGATAACAAGAAAACAGAACAAGGAGGGGTAGACAGCAAGGGAACAAAAGGGGATAGGATGGCAGGTAAGCGATCAGGCACCACTGTGACCAGCCGATTGAGCCGATGCGTGGTGAGAAATAAGCGCGCGCACATCTGCCATGAGGAGAGTCTGTTGAGCCACCAGGTCCTTCACTGCTCGGCACAGACTCCTCACATCCTTTCCCAGCGAGGGATTTGTATTATGTTCCCCTTCTGAGCTATCATCTTCAGATCCCTCAATTTCCTCAACATCCTCTACAACCACAGAAGCTGTAGGAGCGCCCTCGACCTTCACCCAACCTTCTCCCTCTAGAAGAGCAAACTGCATCTTGTGCAGATTGCTTGCATTGAAGGGACGGGAGAAAACACTCACATCCTCCGACGTGTCGTAGACTTTATGGTACTCCAGAATCTTTTTGACGACACGAGGAAAGGGAAGAGCATGCTGAGTGGTGTTCCGGGCATGGGCCATATGCTGCATCAAAATCATTGGGAGGCAGACGGGCTCCTTTTTCAGCAGAAGGGACAGATGGACAATGTCCAAGATCAGAAGGCGGTTCCTCTTCTGTCCCCTTGGCGTGATGTTGTTGATGAGGAAGTGGTATAGCACTTTGTTGACGGCCGACATCTCTGAGATGTCAAGATCAGCACTCCCTGGAGCATCCGCAATCCTAGCTACAGCCAGCACAGCCTCTGAGTAGGCAAAATCTTTCGGCCACCTGCCCTTTGGGTATTCTCCATACCCTTCATGAGGAACACCCAGAACCATGCCCAGCTCAATACTTGAGAAGACATGAATCTCCCCATTCATCTTGTAGCTCCCCTGGACAGCATGCGACCGCACTTCCATGACAAATGTGGAGTAGAACTCCCTCAGCAACTCCTCATCCATGTCCACTTCCTCCACAAATAGCCTGCTCCACTTCTGTTCCTCCAAGACGTCAAGCACCCCCTCCAGAAAGTTCTCCTTTAGGAATTCAGGGTCCATCAGCAGCTCCCTCACCACAGACTTGTGGCTTATGTCTTTGACATCATCAACCGCCATAACATTTCCTTTGGCTTTGGCCGGTAGACGACCCTGGCTTTGTCGGACGGGAGCGGTGGACACCTTGGCTTTCTTCGCTTGGTTCCCGGAGAGGGGTACCGACTCCTCATCGGAGCACACATAGATTCCCTTCTCCGACTTCTTCTAAGAGCGGGTCTTCCTCTTTGACGAGTAAGCAGTTTTCACCCTGTCGGACGTCTTAGGAGCCTTTGGGGGCTCCGCCACGTCCACTCCTTCATCAAGCTCCTTGGAGAGGTCTCGCACCACAGACTGAATTTTCTCCGTGATGGCCAGGTGCTCCTCCACCGTGACCGGGTTCCCTTGACCGGACAGTACCTCTGTCTCCTCCTCTATGGGGTCGAGATGGGTAGGCGAGGAATGTACCTCCTCTGTGTTAGTAGAGGAGATGGCTGTGGGGACGGCAGAGGCGGTGTTAGGGTTAGGGTTAAGGTTTTGTGGTGTTGGGTCTGTGTTTAGGATTGTGGGGGCTATGTATGGGACCATGGCGAGTTGGTCCTGGGATGATGATGGAGGAGGGGGTATGGTGGTGGTCGCCGGAGTGGTGGATGTGGAGGGTAGGGATTGATTGATGACGGCGATGAGAGTTGGATCGGCTCCCATGGCTGTGAGGTTGGAGAGGAGGGTTTGAAGGTTTTCGGCGAAGTTGCTGAGAAGGTTAGAGTTGGAGGCCATTTTTGTGAGAGAGAGGGAGCTCAGGGAAGACGAGAGACAGAGAGGAGAGAAGATACTTGAGGAAGATTAGGAAACAGTGAGGAGGAGACTTACCTGGAATACCTCAATATGTAGCCTTCAAAAGATCTTCAAGGGTTGCCAAAGATAAGACCAAATCAATCTGTTTCCAAGAGATAAAAAACGCGATCTTTCAACTTCCCAAAAAAATTTCAAAATCTCGTCTGAATCCAACTGAGTCGGCTGAATTTCTCTTCCCAACTCTCTTCCATCAAATCAACCCTTAAATGTGCAACGCGGCTCAATCACAAAATATCATCATTATACCCTGCAAACACGTCACCTCAACCTGCACGCACAGAAGCCGAATCGTTTCCCGCCAATCCAAAAGAGTAGTAGGGTGTGATGTTGGGGGTTAGATACCAGAGAGGGTACAAAAGAGCATCACACCAAAACATATGATTTTTGAAATTGAATTTTACATCATGCATAAGAGGTCTCCAGTTGTGGATGATAAGAGATGTTCATAGGAGACTTTAAGCACGACGGTCTGGGTAAGCTGTAGAATCAACTATCATTTGGGCTTATGATGAGGGAACAAAACATCAAGTTGATTCTTTTGGACCGAAATAGAGCTGATTCATGTGACATATGATAACATAGATGACCATGCAAGACATTCAGTACATAAAGGAAGTAAAAGCACATAGTCAAGCTTTTCGAAAATTAATACCCAAGGAAGCTAATGCATAATAAGGCATGAAGATTCGACTTTCATAGTTTACCACGTAATCTAGCCAATCATCGAGGGAACACAACACATAGACATGTAGTTAGGGGAACAAACCAGACTTCGTATGGAACTGAATGCAGAGTTCCCCAACAGGTGTTCCAATGAGAAAATTGGCGTTTGATCCCCCGTTTGCCAATCTTTCTCGACACAGTGATGTCCTTCCTAGATGTACATGGTACCTGGAATTTTCACACAAGGTACAGATTAGTCATTAAGTCCTTGTCCACATCACCTTTACCTCTGACACCAGGCCTTTGAGTCTCAAGTATTCCATGCAGAAGTGATGTGAGACTCACTTTGTTCCCTGTCACGTAGCTGACCCTTGTATGAATGACACACTGGGAACATTCCTCACTTTGTCCTGCACAGAAAGAGTTAGTTTTTGCGAACCCAGACAAGCTTATGCTTTCTGGGTTTAGGGGCAACATATCTAATCTTGGGAGGTTCAGCTTCTATATGCTCTCTTGTAGTGTGGGCAATCTCCTCATTGTGTTGCTTTAGAAGGCACTCATGCTTGTAATGACCAGAATGCCCGCAATACCAACAGACCCTGTGACACTTCAGATCTATATATTTGCTTTGTCCAGGCCAAATCGTTTTGTTAGCAATCCTTGAATGAAAATCAATGTTATTGGACTTACTGCTTTGGGATTGCTTTAGCCAAATTTTATGAGCCTTTTGTCCATGATACCAAGCTTTGCCCTCCTCAGTCGAGTTTGAACAGTTTTTTTCTTTGTTCCCTCTAGAGGAACATTTCCCCTTTTCTTTTATAAACTGTTTTCCTTTGACTTTGGAGCCCTTTTTCTTGGTATCATCAACATGAAGTTTGGGTTGATAGCCGATCCCAAAGCGAGGCACTTCCTTTGACTCAGTCTTCTTTTCATTCTTGGCAGCAACAAAGACAATACCTTTTGGCTTGTCCTTCTGTTCCTCACTGAGTTTGGTTAGATCACTAGAAAGTTTTGCATTTCCTAGTTTCAACATTAAAGACTCAGCCTCGAGTGAGGAAACAGTGGACTCTAGAGACTCAATCTTTTCAGTGAGTTTTGGACACTCAGAGCACGTGTTTGAAGAGGAAGATGAACCTTTCTCAAGCTTGAGCACTTTTTCAGCCCAACCTTGATTTTCTTCGATCAGACCTGAGATCGATTCATCTTTCTCTTCGATTTGCTCACTGAAAAGACTGCTCTCGCGAACAAGATTCTTAATGAGAGCAATCAAGCTTTCTTTAGATTTGCATTTTAAACTAGACATGAGTTCAGATTCAGTTACCTCGTCGTCGATTACCTCACCATTCGTCTCGTTTGGAGCTTCTACGGCCATCAAGCAGACATCCCTGGAGTGTGACAAGTCTTCGTCATCTGATTTTGATTCTCCCCAGGTGGCAACCATAGCTTGCTTTCCTTCATTTGCTGGAGGCATTCCTGCCCTCTTTTTGAAGCAGTTCCTGGCCATGTGTCCCTTGTTCTGACAGTGGTAACAAACCACATCCTTCATGTCTCTGTTCCCTTCAGAGGAACTGGGCAAGTTCATGTTCCGAGACCATATCTTCCTCATTGCCCTTGTGATAAGAGCAACATCTTCATCGCCATCCTCATCTTCATCACCCATTTGGGACAAATCGAACGCCCTTTCCACCTTCAAGGCAATGCTCTTCGCCTTCTCCTCTCCCTTCTTGTTTACCTTATGATTATAGACAGAGGCATTACTCTCTAGTTTAGCAACCACCTCTTCCGTTGAAAGAGTCTTAACATCTGTCTGAGAGTAGAGAGCAAGAGCGATGGCGTCCCACTGAGTGTTGAGGCCTTGCATGAAGTGGTGAGTCAGCTTCCAGTCTGACAATATTTCACCAAGGTGTTGAAGCTGACCAACTAGCCCATGAAACCTGGAGTAGTACTCTTGAATGTGTTCATCTTTCCCTTGAGAAATTTGGTCTTACTCCTTGAACAGGGAAAGGATCTTGTTCTTCTTCGAGTCTTCATTTCCTTGATGAAGACGTTTCAGGGCATCCCAGATTTCCTTGGCAGTCTTATAGCTCATGACTTTCTTGAGATCGGAGGGAAGAAGGGCCATCTTGAGATCTTGATCACAAAAGGTCCGACTTCAATAACTTTCCAGAGCTGTCCATCAAGAGAACAAATATGGGACTCAATTTGCTCCACCCACCAGCTATACTCACCAGACTTCAGAGTTGGTGGTTTCCAGAACGAATCACCGATTGCATTGCTGTTTGACGACATCTTTCCTGCAAATTCTGTAACGAAAACAATCTAGAGCACCAGGCTCTGATACCAATTGTTGGATCGTTAGAGTTACGTCTGAGGGAACAAAAGATTTGTTCCCATAGAAGGCACAACGGATTTAAATAGCAAGAAAGATAACAGAACGAACTCACGATATATAGTGGAAACCCTGATTAGCAAAACTAGCTTCTCAAGGAAAAACCACTACCTTCAAGCTTCCGCTTGAGAGGATTTTGAACTGCGTACTTGTCTTATTAGTTTCTTGCTTGATTACACTTGTATCCTGGACTTCGACCTCTAAACAACCAGCTAGACTCGAAACCTCTTCTACAACGATGAATCAAACTCAACTCTCAAAGACTCACACGCACCTCACTCTCTTTCTCTTCTTTTCTTTTTCTCGTTCAAAGTCGTTCTCAGCCGTGAAGTCGTACCTAAGAAATGAATCCTCACTTCACTTAAATACAACTCGGCAGAAACCCTAATTGACACAAATTAGGAAATACTAGAATCGGATTACAAAGATATGATTTTGTTTGGAAGATAAGATATCACAACCGATTATATTAATTAAGGAAGGAGTTCCCTAATTAATCCAACCGATTGGATATTATTCTTCTCTCTCCAATCGCCTTATCTTAGGAAAGATTCCTAGGATAACACGATCGGGTCTTTTCTCTCTTTCTATATCTTCGTGCAATCCGGCTTGATCCTTGGAGCCGAAGTCTTCATCCTCTACCGCGTGGCTTCTTGATTTGTTTCCTTAATTCTGCACGCTGTATGACTTCTTTCCTTTTCCAGCCTCGATCTTGGTCTGTCACTTCAGTTCCTGGAGAGGTAACAAAGCACTTGCTAAGTCTTTGTTCCCTCTGAGATCCTCTGCTGCAACGCTCCTTGGGAAAACTCTTCTTGTCCCTGAAACACTTGGTACACATATTAGTTGAGTGTTTATAATCATCAAAACCTAAGGAATTCAACACTACTCCTCAACTCCAATCTCCACAATTGTGCTCTAAACATCTCCAAATGGTACCTAAAACACCGGTAACAACTCCTAGATATGCACTACAAAGTAGCGCTGATCACTTATATAGCAGCCAAAACAAGGTTCTTGCCCAATGGGCCTAAAAGCATAAGTGGATCGGCCCTCTTGGCACAAGAGAGGCCCGACATCCAAAAAATAGAAATTTGCTAAAACGACAACATCTAAACATAGTAAATACTAAAAACGATAACTTTCCAAACTTAGAAACATTCTAAGAATGGAAACTGCTAAGAAGGGAAACTGATAAATATGAAAAACTACTAAAAATAGAAAGTGTCTCAGAATGTCTCGAAATTGGCATGTGAGAGTCACAATACCAAAGTAACTCAAATGGCACTCAGAGTGCCGAAGAATGTCGTGATCGGGGTCACATCACTCTTGTTGTCGAACATAGCTAGAAACGTTTCAAATGTCCTTCAAGTATACACTCATGATAGAAGGATTGGCTTCGTTATCCCCACGCCGGAGGACCTCTTGGAGGAAAGGGAGGCATATTTGGTGCCTCCTTAGGGTCTTCACTCGGAATAATGCTCCTAGAAAGCATGAAGCACTCTCCCCCTTGGACGACGTAGGCAGTGATTTCTTCTACTTGTGCCTTCATGGCCAACTCGGCATCAACATATTCTTGGTCCTCCTCATCAATTGACTCATACTCTCCTTGATTTGTCATCAAGACTTGCTTTCTTGTTTGACACTTCGTTGCCATGTGACGATGCCCCATGAATTTGTAGCACTTAATGTCCCTCGTGCGTGCATTAGGGTCATTGTGAACCATGACATGAGCTTCTTTCTTGGAGATGGGCTAACTTCTGGTCCCTTGGCTGGCTCTCTTCCCTTAGATGATGTAGAATCCCAACTTTTCAATCCACTTATAGCTTCTCATCGTCGCCTATGAAGCGATTAATACACTTGTAAAGCATAGTGCAAGGCATCATGGACGTGCTCGAACCTCTACAAGTCTACATGCACACTAAGTACATGATTTTGTCCAGATGTAAACTTTGACAATAAATACATGTCGGGAAGCTTAAGTCACGATCGCACGAGGAGGTGGCACAATGCCTTATAGTATTCATCCGGCGTTTGATTTCCTTGATGTAGGCATTCAAGTTTTGAGTGTACTTGTTGCTCGAAGTGTGATGGAACAAAATGCCTCCTAATAGCATTCTTCAAGGTAGTCCAAGTGTCGAGGGGATGGTCAAGATTAAGTTCTCTCGACTCCTTCTCATTGTTCCACCAAAGGAGCACGAACTCGGTGAAATGAATAGTGGCCATGTTGACACGCTCCTCTTCACCATAGCCACAGTCGAAGACTAGTTGGGTCTTCAGATCCCACTCAAAATACGCCTCCGGTTCAAAGGTACCTGAGAATGTTGGAATACTTACCTTGACGTCGTGGTGTTGTTAGCATGGAGGTGGTGCAATCGAACACTCATGGTTCGAGACGACAGGCATGTATCTAAGCGGTGTGAGAAAGCGTCCTCTCGTCTTGGCTGGACATAGGTTTGCCTAGGAGCTTCTCGCATGAAAGGATACCGTGGTTGCGGAGTAGTGAAGGTAGGACGCAATGCAAGTGTGAGCGTCGGGGCATGTGGGCGCGTTGCAAAGGTGTTGGCTTGGTGCTGACTATAAGTTGCTTGTTGTCTTACCAAAGGTTCACTTTAAAGGCCATGGTGACCAAGAGAAGATAGGCATGGCTGAGGGCGACCCTTTTATAAAAGAAAACTCCGGTGCTTCCAAGGAAAGCCCGAGCGACGGCATCGGTGAGTAGGGCATCGCGCATTGGCTTAAAGGAGGGCCCTTGGGGCCACACCAGGGAAGGTGTGGGGAGGTGTAGCCCTTGGCGAGCTAGAGCCCCTTGAGCCAAGTGATGGGCCTCAACAGCCCTAGGAATAGGCGGGTGGTTCGATCGGAGACCCGAATCACTCTCATGACCTCCTCGCTAACTTGCTCTACTTCGAGTGGCCTGAAGGGCCTCAAACTATTTGTTCATGTTCCTTTCCATGGTCTCTTGACGTCTCATCATGGACTCAAACAAGGCCTTCATGCCGACCATGCTTAGATTTGGAACTTCCTCGGGATCAATGTTGTCTTTGCCTTTTTCGGTGTTCTCCTGCGAAGACATTTCAAACAAGATCCGACAAGCCCCTTTCAAGCTATCGGTAATTAACAAGATCACAAGAAGAAAACCACGACAAAATAGTACCAGAGCAAGTAGAAGAAATAAGCCTTAGAATGAGCACTCTAGCTTCCAATGAAGATCAAGCAATACTCAACAATGGGAGAGTGTGACACAAGGCTAGGCTTAGGCCTTTAGAAAGTAGTGTACTCGGTTTTCAAGACTCCAAAAAAACATGACCAATGTACAATCAACACAAGTCCCATGTACAAGATTTCTAATTCATGAAAGACACTCTCTCACTGTTTGTTTTTTGTTTGTTTTTTTGTAGAGTTTGCTCCACTTCTTTTTCAATGTCGTAGAGTCCGAATTTTACCTCTTCTTCAAAGGGTGCTTGTTGGGCCTGGCATCCCCGGAGAAGATGGGTCAAGTGAATCGAGCCCAAGCCCATTGCAGATCGGAAGAACAAAGGAGAAGGCCCAGAGGAGGCGACAAGGCTTCTCTGGTCGAATGCCATCCGACAGGATCGCGAGAATCTCGCCATACATTTAATGCCCAGATCACGCAACGTCCACAGCATTCAAACCACTATAATTGCAGCAATTAAATGGCATAATCCTTGCCATTGCTCCCGGCATTGAAGACGAAGATATTAGGAAAACACAACGGTCACAATGGAAAAGAATTTACCATATTTGGACGACAAAGAAGATAAGAGGAAACGAACACATTAACGCTAGAGACACAAGCATCCTAACTCACAAACAAATCAGAACAACACTTACGCTGCCCGCTTAGCTCTCTAGCAATCATCTGCGCTTACTCTCCACCGGTCGCCACCTAAAAGTCATCGGTCGAGTCCTACACGACCACTCGGTCTAAACTACGATAAGTTGTATCTCGATTCGATCCGATCAATACATCATCTAATAAAATCATCTCACTATTCTACATTCATTCTTTGCTTGTCAATCATCTGCTTGGTTTGGATTGTTCTCTATCACCCGATCGAGTAGTTACCCCGTCTAAGGCGATTTAGGTCGTCCGATACTTTCGCCCCAAAACAATTTGGCGCCCACCGTGGGGCAACTTGCCGATCACCCTTCCGAAACTTTCCAACCATGACTATTGACCCACCTACCGACAACCAAGAACCACGTCTCGAAGACGGAACCCAAGATGCAGTAATTACAACCGAAAATCCTACTCCAACCCAGTTCCAAGAACTTTCCCAAAAAATGGCCACCCTTCAAGAGGAACTAGCCCAACAACGCCAAAAGACCGAGGCCCTAGCCGCTTTGTCAACCCAATCCGAAGCCGAGATCGCGCAACTAACCCGTGAAAATGAGTCTCTTAAGTCGCAGGTACAGTCAGTGGATTCAGGATCTAGGAACGTGCCCGTCCACGGCGGCATCCGAACACGCCTCGACATGGACAACATCGAGCCGACGCCTCCGAGCATACGACGTCCCGGACACACTGAGGGTATGTCTCGAACTCCTTTCGCTAGTCCATTTTCGACTAACCATGTCACCTTTTCCACACCGATCAGGTCTGCTGGGGCCCGAATCGACGAACCGCAGGTTGCCAATCCGCCAGATGTCCTGGCTCTTTTCCAGCAGACGCTCGACAGACACATGAAGACGATCGACGATCGCTTCAATAGGCTCCTAGGAGTCCCGCAACCAATCGAGAGGGAAACGTCCGGCAGATTCGAAGAATCCCCGTTCGTCGAAGAAATCGCAAGGGTCGAGATCCCCAAGAAGTTCCATCTCCCCAACATGGCGACGTTCGACGGCACCACCGATCCAGATGACCATATCTCTCTCTATAAACAAAAACTAATGGCCGCATCTGTTTCAAGGGAGAGCCGCGAGGCTGTCATGTGCAAAAGCTTTGGCACAACCCTCGCGGGTCCCGCACTAACGTGGTTTATGCGTTTGCCTCAGGGAATGATTACATCCTTTGCGGATCTGGTCAACTCTTTCAAGAGTCAATTTGCTAGCAGTCGAAGGCTCGAAAGACAATCAAGTGACCTCTACCGAGTCACACAAAGGTATAACGAACCCCTTTGGAATTATCTTAATAGGTACAATAAGGAAAAAGTGGCGATCCCCCACTGCGATGTCACAACCTCCATTGAGGCCTTCCTACAAGGTCTGGTCAAAGACAGCAATCTCTACGACGAGATTACCAAGTACCCGTGTAAAAGTTTTGAAGATGTCCAAGCCAAAACCATGGCCGAGGTAAGATTGGAAGAAGACCGAGAGTCGCGTAAAGCCTCACGCGGACCCGATCCATCCGACCGTAAAAATCCCCCCGACAACCGTCGAGACAGACGATCTCATCCCTATTCTCGTAATCGAAACAAACCAAATCAGGTAAACTCTTTTCAAGACAGGTCACAGGAATGGAGAGACGGTCCGACGTTGCCTCCTAAGGTCCAGTATTATAATTTCAATGTTTCTGTGTCGGAGCTCGTCAAGAGTTTCGACAAATACGGAAAAGAGGTAATATGGCCCCGAAAGAGCGACCGACCGGATGTCAAGAAGGACATGAGTCGATGGTGCGAATTCCACGGCGACCACGGTCATTCGACCGACGAGTGCATCGCCATGCGGAAGGAAGTCGCTAGGCTGCTCTCACAGGGGCTCCTGTGCGACGTAATCTCAGAGCAGGCAAAGGCCACCATGGAACGTCGAGATCAGGTAAAACAGAACAAACCCCCATCTCCCATCCATACAAAAGTTGTCAATACCATTTCAGGTGGATCGGATATATGTGGAAACACATACTCCGCGACTAAGCGACACGCTAGGGAAAGCAAGGGAGACAAGCCCGAGGCATCGGAATTCAAGCCAAGGAGGACATCTGACCTTCCGACGGTCACATTCGACGAATCCGATTCCGACGGGTCGGATAGTCACCACGATGGTCTGGTAATCTCTTTGTCTATTGGTAATTGTTTAATACGGAGAGTACTAATCGATACAGGGAGTTCAACAAACCTCTTGACCCTTGACGCTCTTAAAGAAATGGGTCTGACTGAGAACGACCTAATCAAGAAGTCGACCCCACTGGTCGGGTTCAGTGGTGAGGTTAAGCATACGACTGGTGAAATCATTCTAACCACATACGCTGGAGGAATCAACCAACAGGTGAAATTCTTAGTCCTAGACTGTCTGTCTCCCTATAATTGTATTCTTGGTAGGCCATGGATACACGCTATGAAGGCAGTACCTTCAACGTATCATCAAGTCATCAAATTCCCCACTGAATGGGGAGTCCAAGAGATCAAAGGACTGCAAAAGAATGCTATGTCACTTCCATGAAGAGCGCAATCGAACACAAGACCGCATAGCAACCACAGAGCGGCGAAGGGCCTAGTCGGTACGTCGAACCAGAAATGGAAAAACTCGATGAAATCGCACTAGACCCTTCAAAGCCAAACCAAACGGTAAGGGTCGGGTCGGACTTGGACGATTCGACTAGACAACAACTTCTTGACTTTCTCAGGGCCAATGCTGACTGTTTCGCATGGTCGCATGAGGATATGGTCGGAATATCTCCAAACGTTATTACTCATAAATTAAATATGGATCCATCTCATCCCCCTGTCAAGCAAAAACGCAGAAAGTTTGCCCCCGAGCGGAACAAGATAGTCGACGGCGAAGTCAAAAGCTTATTGGAAACAGGAAAGATCAGGGAGGTCCACTATCCTGAATGGCTAGCCAACGTGGTCGTAGTCCAGAAAAAGATCGGCAAATGGAGAGTCTGCATCGACTTCACAGACCTCAACAAGGCTTGTCCCAAGGACTCGTTCCCTCTACCCCATATCGACGCCATGGTCGATGCCACAGCGGGGCACGAAATGCGTACCTTCATGGACGCTTTCAGCGGTTACAATCAAATCCTTATGGAACCCGACGATTAAGAAAAAACAGCGTTCATCACTAGCCAAGGTATCTATTATTACCGAGTAATGCCCTTTGGTCTGAAAAATGCAGGGGCTACGTATCAACGACTAGTCAACAAAATGTTCAAAGACCAAATCGGAGACACGATGGAAGTCTACATCGACGACATGTTGGTCAAGTCCAAAAAGAAAGAAGATCACATAGACCACCTACGCGACAACTTCGAGGTGCTCAAAAGGTACAACATGAAACTAAACCCTACTAAATGCTCCTTCGGAGTGTCGTCAGGGAAGTTCTTAGGATACATGGTGACACAAAGAGGAGTAGAGGCTAGCCCAGAATAGATCAAGGCTCTCATCAACCTTCGATCCCCCCGATGCGTCAAAGATGTACAGAAGCTCACAGGTCGGATAGCAGCTCTGAGCAAATTCATCTCTAAATCATCCGACAAATGCAAACCCTTCCACGACGCACTCAAGAAGAACAAGTCCTTTCAATGGACGGAAAACACGAAGCAACGTTCCAAAACCTCAAAGAGTACCTGGCCAGTCCCATGTTACTGACCAAACCTAAAGGCGACGAGCCCTTATTTCTTTATCTTGCAGTGTCAGAATCAGCCGTAAGCGCAGTACTGATCAGGGAGGAGGATGGCAAACAGTCTCCAATATATTACGTTAGTCGGACACTGTTACCGGCCGAAGCAAGGTATTCGTCACTTGAAAAGCTCGTGCTATCACTGGTAATGGCTTCGAATAAACTCAAACCATATTTCGAATCCCATACTATTACTGTTCACACTAATCATCCCATGAGAGCTATCATGAGGAAACATGAGTTCACAGGACGAATGACCAAATGGGCCATACACCTCAATGGTTACGATATCGAGTACGAGCCCAGGACAGCGATCAAGTCGCAAGCCTTAGCCGACTTTATGGCCAATTTCGGTTCAACCCTAGAGCAAGAAGCCACAAAAGAAGCAACAGAATTACTCGCGATGGATGAGGCAGGTACATGGGAGCTCCACACAGACGGGGCATCGAATGCCAGAGGATCGGGGCTAGGGGTCATGCTAAAATCGCCACAAGGGGACAAGATAGCTCAAGCTGTCAGATGTGAGTGGGATGCGACTAACAACGAAGCTGAATACGAGGCACTCATATTCGGACTCATCCTAGCTCGCGACCTAGGGGTCCGAGAGATCGAAGTCGTTTGCGACTCCCTGCTGGTCGTAAACCAGATACAAGGGTCGTACAGTGCCAAGGATACCAGAATGATAGCCTACCTAGAGGTAGCCAAGAAACTAATCGGACAATTCCAAACATTCAATATCAGACAGGTGCCCAGGGATCTTAACTCCTAAGCTGACACACTCGCTAATCTGGGATCCGTCCTAGACCCGAAGGAATTTCCACATATACCATTGGCCCACATCACCACACCAGCCGTCCCAAGGACATCCGTCGAGTCAACAACATCACTTGAAGAACTCGTCGCCATGGAAATAGGTGACCGATCAGAAGAAGACATCGTCGACACCAATGACGACTGGAAGCTACCTTAGATTAGATGGTTAAAAGATGGCATCCTACCCGACGACAAGACGGAAGCAAAAAGGCTCAAGGTACAAGCACTCTCTTACGATATCGTAGATAACATCTTGTACAAAAGATCTGTTACAGGACTACTCCTACGATGCCTCAAGACTCCAGAAGTCGGACGTATCTTACAATCGTTGCACGAAGGGGAGTGTGGCAATCACACCGGCGGACGAAGCCTCTCGGGAAAAGCCCTACGAAACGGGTACTATTGGCCAACGATGAACAAAGATGCCATGGAATACACCAAGAGATGCGACGCCTGTCAGCGGCACGCACCCGTCCATCATCAGCCTTCGGAGCTCCTTCATCCGAACCTAGCTCCATGGCCCTTTATGAGATGGGGAATGGACTGTAACACCCACAAAACTTAACCCTTTTGGAAAGGTATTACCGCCAGTGACCCCAGTGTTCCTTACCGAGATCACCCAAGGCTTTACCATATAAATACAATTTATGAAATGCGATTGATACACAATGATCAAGCATTAAATTCCAAAACATAACATTGTCAAGGAAAAAAGAGTTACGGGATTACAACCCAATCCCAAATAGGTCAAAACATAGTTTAAACCAAACACAGCGGAAGACTAAGAAAGTACATTACAATCGGAGTTATTGTCCAAAGGATCATAACCTGATTAAAGAAATAATTAAAACATTCAAAAACAACCGCCGACTCCATAGTCCTTCTAATCTTCTGAGCTACTTCTTAACTGATGTGCCGAATCGAACGAATGACACCAGCCAACCATGCAAGGGAAAATATTGGTTGGTTAGTCTAAATGAATAGACTAGCAAGGGTATAAAGCAGACTGGTTCGAATCAGTCATATTAGGTTAGACTCATCGCTTCTCGGATAATAACCGATAGCGGTAGTCAACCATCATATTCCTACTGGAATAACAAGAGGTATGCACAAGAGAAGATTCTGGAAGACTGAATCTTCACAGAAATTGACTCAAAAGAAGACTCCAACTGAAATGAGTCTTTAAGGAAGTATGACAAATCTGGAGAGTTACAGAATCATTCAACAATGATTTAAAACTGACTGAGATGCTTCGGTTCACGACCAACCTCATCGCCTACAGCGAATCCAGATTGGAAAGAGAACGTACTACATTCAAGTCAAGACGAGTTTTCCTAGCTGCACTATAACTTAGCTGCACTACTCGCCCAAGGTGTATTAATTATGTGCATCAAGGTAGCACTTATCTGATTTATGTTTCAAAAACACACATCACGTTATAGACTTTTACATGTGTATCCCACCAATGGGACGACACATCTTAGTATACGTTTCATCGAGAGTGACGTATACCGAAAGGTTTGTGACACCAGCTAAGTGTCCTGTCTCTACACACATGTGTAAGAGACCGATCATGATCATAGAATAGTACCAGATGGGGACGAGCCATCCCGATACCAGATTATAAAGAAATGACTGGACAGAGTCCGAGTAACGTTCCTATCTAATAGTGCTAACTAAATAGTTACAGCACCACAACATTTACAGGATAAATCCACATAAAGGCCCGAAAGGCGATTACAGATAATAGCGTTGTTCTAACAGATATACAACCTATTATATGATTTTCAAAACAGTTTATCAAAACCGTTTCCAGACAAACAGAATATTCATTCCAAATTAATTACTCAGATAAACTACTGATAATTAATGTAAATATGGAACGAAAGAGCAAGAGCGAACTGCCACTTGCCTTACTCCGCAGAATAGTCTAAAGACGTCACTGGATTCCGGGCTCGACACGGTATAGTTCCGATAGCACAACAACCTTCGAGTCGACCCATAAAAGGAACCCTAAGTTAGATCCGACATAAACAGTACGAATCTAAACACGGCGAAAGAACACGAAAGGAAAGACGCCACGACGACAACCGACCAAGCCAAAGCCACGAAGGCGTTCTGGGCACTGGCGGCGGTCGCCGTTCTTGGCGGCGGTCGCCGTGAAGAACACGGCGGTCGCCGTGAAGAACACGGCGGTCGCCTTGAAGAACACGGCGGTCGCCGTGAAGAACACGGTGGTCGCCGTGAAGAACACGGCGGTCGCCGTGAAGAACACGGTCGACAGAGACGAGAGAAATCTCACCAAAACAAAGCGCGTTTCGACCCCTTTCAGCCTGGCTTGGTTTCTGACCTTCCAAGGCAACCACAAGGCTTCACAAAGGCTGCTGGAAACACCACTAACAACACCGACCAAAGCTTCGAAATTTCTGGCGAAGGCACAACTCCGGCGAGAGGCGAATTTGGCAGAGGTTTGGTGCTTGGATGGCTCAAAACCTCTCCCCCAGCACCTCCTTTTATAGCCAACACATCTGGAGTTCGAAGACGAGGACCTAGAGCTACTGCGGCGCTCGCCAGAAACAACGCCGACGACCAACGGGCAACGACTGCTGGGCAACGATGACGGCACTTACGGCGGTCGCCGTAATTTACGGCGGTCGCCGCGGCATGACACATCAGCTGCCTCCTCGGGTGTTGGAACGGCGGTCGCCGTGCTTGGGTCTCACGACGGCGGTCACCGCGACTTTACGGCAGTCGCCATGACCTTTTTTCCCGCCCGTTCAGCTTTGAACGAATAAGACATTAAATCGGGATAAAAATTATCGTACGCGAACGACAATGAAAATCTAAGGTACCTTGTCTGTATATTATTTCACTGAGAAAAATATTACAGATATAGAGCACATTACAGAATGTATCAAGCTACCTGAATTAAATCCGACGTACACAACGGGTACTCGGGAAAATTCCATAATTCCCAAAATAACCTTACAAAAATACGGGGTATCACATCTCCTCCCCCTTACAAGAAGTTTCGACCCCGAAACTTAGGTCGAGAATAACTCGGGAAAACGCCTGAGCATATCTGACTCGGTTTCCCACGTCTCCCAAGTAACTTCTTCGGTCCCTGACTTGGACCACAGCACTCGTACCAATGGTACGATCTTGTTGCGCAAATGCTTCTCCCGACGCTCCAAAATGCGCACGGGCAACTCTTCATAAGTACCATTAGCTTGAATCTCGATGTCCTCGTAACTAAGTACATGAGACTCATCTGGTACATACCTTCTGAGTAAAGACACGTGGAACACGTTATGCACCGGGTGAGCCGATGGTGGCAATGCCAAGCGGTACGCTAGGGATCCCACTCTATCCAAAATCTCGAATGGTCCCACGTAGCGAGGGTTAAGCTTCCCACGCTTACCAAATCTGAAAACTCCTTTGGAAGGCGATACCTTGACAAAAACCTTGTCACCGACCTCGAACTCGACAGTCCTGCACTTCCGATATGCATAGGACTTTTGTCGACTCTGAGCGGTCAATATTCTTTGTCTGATCAAAGCAATGTCTGAAGCCGTCCTTTCGACCAACTCTGGTCCAAGCAGAATTTTGTCGGCATTATCGTCCCAACAAATCGGAGATCTGCATCTGCGACCATACAAAGCTTCAAACGGAGCCATCTTGATTGTAGCATGCCAGCTATTGTTGTATGTGAACTCAATCAGACTCAAGCTGTCCTCCTAGCTAGTCGGACGATCGAGCACACAAGCTCTAAGCATATCCTCCAGAGTCTGGATGGTCCTTTCAGACTGGCCATTTGTCTGAGGATGAAACGTTGTACTGAACCTCAACTCGGTCCCCATAGCCTTATGAAGTTCCTTCCAGAATCTTGACATGAAACGGCCATCTCGGTCCGATACAATGGTCTTAGGAATGCCATGTAAGCGGACAATCTCCTTCTGGTAAACTTCGGCTAGCTTCTGGGTTTCCCATGTGGTCTTGATGGCTATGAAATGAGCACTCTTCGTAAGCCTATCCACAATTACCCAGATAGCATCTCTCTGACTTCGAGTCTTGGGTAGCCCAGTGACGAAGTCCATGGAAATGTCCTCCCATTTCCATTCTGGCACGGGGAGAGGTAGCATCTCACCACCTGGTCTGCGGTGTTCGATCTTGACTTTTTGGCAAGTTAAGCACTTTGCCACAAAGTCTGCTATGTCCAACTTCATGTTTGGCCACCAAAACTTCTTCCTGAGATCCTTGTACATCGTGCTAGAGCCAGGATGCACGGAATAAGCAGATGAATGAGCTTCTCTCATCACCAACTGACGAAGACCTTCTGTGTCAGGCACACAGATCCGATCCTGAAACCAAAGTGATCCATCATCCTGAACCACAAAACTGGGAGCTTTCCCATCCATCACATCACTACTTAACTTTACCAAGATAATGTCATCGACTTGCTTTTCTTTGATCTGATCCAGCAGTATAGCCTGAATTTCCATCATACTCAGGTACCCTCTACGCTGGTCATATAAGACTTCAATGTCGCATGACTCTTGGTTTAGCTTGGTTTGAGCAGTAAGTAGAGCAACCACAGTGTCGTGCGTTGTCTTCCGGCTTAGTGCATCGGCTACTACATTAGCCTTGCCCGGATGATACAACAACTCCATGTCGTAGTCCTTGAGCAACTCTAGCCAACGGCGTTGTCTCATATTTAACTCCTTTTGAGTAAATATATACTTGAGACTTTTGTGGTCGGTGAACACTTGGCATCTTATACCGTAGAGGTAATGCCTCCAAATCTTCAGCGCAAAGACAACCGCTGCTAACTCAAGATCATGGGTCGGATAGTTTTCTTCGTAAGTCTTGAGTTGTCTAGATCCGTAAGCAATGACTTTGCCCCTTTGCATCAAAACACAACCAAGACCACACTTGGAAGCATCACTATAGACCACATACTCTTCATTCCCCTCTGGGAGTGCTAACACGGGTGCCGAGGTCAACCATCGCTTCAACTCCTGGAAACTGACCTCGCACTTGTCATTCCAGACAAACTTCTTGTGGACTTTGCGGAGTAGATTGGTCATAGGTAGAACGATCTTTGAAAATCCTTCTACGAACCTTCTATAATACCCGACAAGTCCAAGAAAACTGTGTACCTCCTTCACGCTCTGGGGCTGTGTCCATTTGGCCACCACTTTAATCTTTTGGGGATCAACCATAACCCCATTTTTATTGATCACATGGCCTAAGAAAGCCACTTCCTTTATCCAGAATTCACATTTAGACAATTTAGCAAAAAGTTGATGTTGTCTAAGGATCGACAAGGAAATCCGTAGATGTTCCTCGTGGACTTCTTCATTCGGAGAATAGATCAAGATGTCGTCGATGAAAACCACCACGAACTTATCCAAGTACTGGTGAAAACATCGGTTCATCAAATCCATAAAGATAGCTGGAGCATTTGTAAGCCCAAAAGGCATCACTACGAACTCGTAATGACCATATCTGGTCCTAAACGTAGTTCTAGGAATGTCCTGCTCCCGAATCCTGAGTTGATGATATCCAGATCTTAAGTCGATCTTGGAGAAAACCTTTGCTCCCTGCAATTGGTCCAACAAGTCATCAATCCTAGGCAAATGATACTTGTTCTTGATCGTCACCTTGTTCAACTCTCGATAGTCGATACAAAGTCGGAACGATCCGTCCTTCTTTTTGACGAATAATACCGGAGCACCCCACGACGATGCACTCGGCCTGACATAACCTTTATCAAGAAGATCTTCAAGTTGATTATTCAATTCTTGCATCTCAGCCAGATCCATCCGATACGGTGATTTGGAAATCGACGCCGTACCAGGCTCAAGATCAATAGAAAACTCAACGTCACGGTTCGGGGGTAATCCTGGAATTTCTTCCGGAAAGACATCCGAAAATTCCCTAACTACAGGAATATCAAGAACCTCAGGTCCATCCTTCTCGGGCGAATCCAAGTAGCAAAGGTACCCGACACATCCTTGTCGTAGTAGCTTAAACGCAGCCATCGCATTGATCAGCTTGCCATTATCAGCGTCATTTCGACCTTTGAACTTGCACACGAATTGGCCCCCGGATGACACCGTCACCGTTCTTGAACTAAAGTCGATCACCGCCTTGTGACGCGTCAGCCAATCCATACCGAGGATAATGTCGTATGGAGCCATGGCTATACAGATTAAATCTGCCTCAAATTCCTTACCCTGAATGGTAATCGGAAAGTCTGATAGATGCTTGGTTCCCACCAAACGTTCTCCATTAGGAAGATTAACGACAAAAGGGTCGCACGAATCGTTGCACACTAAGTCTAACTTGCTAACACAGCTATCCGAAATAAAGGAATGCGTAGCACCAGAATCAAACAGAATGCACACTGAAGTAGAATGAAGATATAGAGTACCTTGAGCAATCGGAGCGTTGGGTCCATCTGCCTCACGCATCTCGTACAAGCGTTGGCCCTGACTTCTAGAAACAGCTTGGGCCTTTCCCCTGTTCTGAGCAGTCGTCTGCACTGAAGGGCTAGGAGTCTCGGCAGGCTTAAACCTAGGTCGGTTGCTCTGATGAACTGACCCTTGCTGCGACTCTACTCCCTTCTGCTTCCTCTGCTTGCAGAACTTTTGCAGATGACCATCACGTCCACACCCAAAGCATGGCCTCTTCTCCCTCCGACACTCAGTGCTCTTGTGCCCAGCAGTACCGCAGTTATAATACTGAACTGTACTCCTGGTCTGCCCTGACTGCTGAGTCGATCCTCCTTGCGTCATCTTTGTCTTATCTCTGCCGGATTTGGCGAAGTTAGACGGTGGCGTAGGGCGCTTAAAACCACCTCCCTGGTTCTGATTCTGCATCGACTTCTGTCGGTTACGCCTCTTGGTCGACTCCTCGAGAGTTACCTCCAGCTTATAGGCACAATCCACATACTGCTCCAAGGTAGAGCATGTGTGGTGCACCATTAATGGCTTGATATCCGGGTTCATCCACTCGTGGAAGTACCAGATCTTTTGAGCCTCGCTGGTGATCTCGGTAGTGGCGTATTATAGAAGATGGTTGAACTTAGATGCCAACTCGGTCACTCTCAGACCATCAGTCTGAGGGTACAATAACTCTTTATGCTTCTCCTCTCTCATAGCACGAGAGAAAAAGCGGTCAACCATCTTGGTCTTGAACATCGACCAAGTCAACACTGGGCTCTCAGCCAAACCAGTGCTCTCCCACCACTCGCTAGCCTCCTCCTTCAGCTGAAGAGAAGCGATATGGACCTTCTCGGCCTCCGTACACTCCACGTTCCTGAACAACCTCTCCATATGGGAGAACCAATGAGTCACTGCCACTGGCTCCCCTTTCCCGTTATAGCAGTCGGGTCTCATGGAAGTAATGGTCTTAAGAGCGCGACCATAGCTATCCCTTGCCCTAACGGCAGTCTCCTGTATCACGGGGTTTCTGGGTTCCACAACATCAGGAACCGCTGCGTGAATAGGCACTTCTTGTGCTTGAGGCGCACTTGGTCTCAAGACATCTGTAATAGCCTGCATCACAATCCCACGGATCGCCTCAACAGCTGCAGCGTCAAATAGCGTCGGTGCCTGGGTCTGATCCTGACCTTCACGCCTCTGCTGGACGCGAGACTCAGACTCGTGTTCATCCTGAACACCTCTTCCTGCTGGTCTGAGGTTTTGGCTGGTCCCAGCACCGGCTCGAGTTGAATTCCTCGTGCTTCTTGGGTTCACCATCTATTTACCGATCAAATTCCAAGCATTCAATACATTAGTATTATGCAATATACTTATGCAATATACCAACGTAAATAAATTACTCAGAATAGATCAACTTGGTATTTTATAGATGAACCTTCGAATTGTTATACAAGTTACACATAAGTTTATCATTCGAGCGTTTGGACAACATTGCTCGAAGATATAAGTGTTTCTCAGAGTACTTGCCACAATACTGAAATATTACACAAAGTACAACTTGGAATACTAAGAAACGAACTACTACGATAGGCAACACCATTCCTCCTCAAGGCGTTCCAAAATGTCTCCCATACGACTGGCTACTCGTGCATGGTCTCTTCGGGCTAGACTCACCATCGAGCTCTGGCGATGGGTTTCGCACCCTGCTTGACCCTGAAGCACATAGTCCTAGCTCAGTCATGGTAAAGTATGGGCCGTCCATGACTGGTCCTCCTATTCCAGCCCTCCTCTGAGTACTGGCGATCAGCTTATCTTTCTGACACTGCTGTTCTGCGGAGATTACCTCGCTCTGGCGGAGAATCTCCTGCAGCTCGGATTCCGACCTCCATCTCCTTGGAGTAGGGATAGGCTGAGATTCCCTGTTACTTCTCCCAATACCGTACTCGGTATACAGTGCCTCCCAATCAGCTTCTGACATGGGTGCGTACTCTAGCACTGGTGACAATCCTATATCGGGCTCCTGATTCTGCCCTCCAAGGTCCAACTGTGGATCCTCTTCTGGATCATCCTCTATGGGATCCTCATCCTCGGGATCATCCTCGATGGGATCCTCATCCTCGGGATCATCCTCGATGGGATCCTCATCCTCGGAATCATCCTCGATCATATCCTCGTCCTCGACAGGATCTTGCTCAAGCATCTCCTCTTCCTCGTACTCGATCTCCTCGGGAATTGGTCCCAGCAGAAAGTCGTCTTGGTAAACCCCTTGTTCATACATTGACAACTCGTCTTCCTGCTCCCATTCCTTTACTCCCTCCACCCTTGGTGGTGGCACAGGTGCAGGTCTAGGGACCATAGCATTCCTGGCTACAAGGACAACTGACTCAGGGAGAATGTGCTTGACGTCTTCGGGTGGGCTACTCGGGCCTCCAACCTCGAAACATCACTGAGGTAACGGAAAATCTAGCCTCGGCTGATCCGACTTGGCGTCTTCCGACCCCCTACCAATAGAAAAGCAGACACCCATCCTATCGAATAATAAGGAAGGAATTAGTCTTTCTAGACATAGAAGCAAGCTTACTATATCAGACTATAAAGAAGACACGACTATGAACGGTGTTTTTAAATTCTTTTCAGAATAAAAATTCAGAGCCCTCTTTAAAGCATTTCGAAAATGAATAAATGGTTTATAAAAATTCCAAACCCGTTTTAAAACCTTTGGCTCTGATACCACAACTGTAACACCCTCAAAATTTAACCCTTTTGGAAAGGTATTACCGCCAGTGACCCCAGTGTTCCTTACCGAGATCACCAAAGGCTTTACCATATAAATACAATTTATGAAATGCGATTGATACACAATGATCAAGCATTAAATTCCAAAACATAACATTGTCAAAGAAATAAGAGTTACGGGATTACAACCCAATCCCGAATAGGTCAAAACATAGTTTAAACCAAACACAGCGGAAGACTAAGAAAGTACATTACAATCGGAGTTATTGTCCAAAGGATCATAACCTGATTAAAGAAATAATTAAAACATTCAAAAACCACCGCCGACTCCATAGTCCTTCTAATCTTCTGAGCTACTTCTTAACTGATGTGCCGAATCGAACGGATGACACCAGCCAACCATGCAAGGGAAAATATTGGTTGGTTAGTCTAAATGAATAGACTAGCAAGGGTATAAAGCAGACTGGTTCGAAGTAGTCATATTAGGTTAGACTCATCGCTTTTCGGATAATAACCGATAGCGGTAGTCAACCATCACATTCCTACTGGAATAACAAGAGGTATGCACAAGAGAAGATTCTGGAAGACTGAATCTTCATAGAAATCGACTCGAAAGAAGACTCCAACTGAAATGAGTCTTTAAGGAAGTATGACAAATCTGGAGAGTTACAGAATCATTCAACAATGATTTAAAACTGACTGAGATGCTTCGGTTCACGACCAACCTCATCGCCTACAGCGAATCCAGATTGGAAAGAGAACGTACTGCATTCAAGTCAAGACGAGTTTTCCTAGCTGCACTATAACTTAGCTGCACTACTCGCCCAAGGTGTATTAATTATGTGCGTCAAGGTAGCACTTATCTGATTTATGTTTCAAAAACACACATCACGTTATAAACTTTTACATGTGTACCCCACCAATGGGACGACATATCTTAGTATACGTTTCGTCGAGAGTGACGTATATCGAAAGGTTTGTGACACCAGCTAAGTGTCCTGTCTCTACACACATGTGTAAGAGACCGATCATGATCATAGAATAGTACCAGATGGGGACGAGCCATCCCGATACCAGATTATAAAGAAACGACTGGACAGAATCCGAGTAACGTTCCTATCTAATAGTGCTAACTAAACAGTTATAGCACCACAACATTTACAGGATAAGTCCACATAAAGGCCCGAAAGGCGATCACAGATAATAGCATTGTTCTAACAGATATACAACCTATTATATGATTTTTAAAACAGTTTATCCAAACCGTTTCCAGACAAACAGAATATTCATTCGAAATTAATTACTCAGATAAACTACTGATAATTAATGTAAATATGGAACGAAAGAGCAAGAGCGAACCACCACTTGCCTTACTCCGCAGAATAGTCTAAAGACGTCACTGGATTCTGGGCTCGACACGGTATAGTTCCGACAGCACAACAACCTTCGAGTCAACCCATAAAAGGAACCCTAAGTTAGATCCAACATAAACAGTACGAATCTAAACACGGCGAAAGAACACGAAAGGAAAGACGCCACGACGACACCCGACCAAGCCAAAGCCACGAAGGCATTCTGGGCACTGGCGGCGGTCACCGTATTCATCACGGCGGTCGCCGTGAAGAACACGGCGGTCGCCATGAAGAACACGGTCGACAGAGACGAGAGAAATCTCACCAAAACAAAGCGCGTTTCGACCCCTTTCAGTCTGGCTTGGTTTCTGACCTTCCAAGGCAACCACAAGGCTTCACAAAGGCTGCTGGAAACACCACTAACAACACCGACGAAAGCTTCGAAATTTCCGGCGAAGGCACAACTCCGGCGAGAGGCAAATTTGGCAGAGGTTTGGTGCTTGGATGGCTCAAAACCTCTCCCCAGCACCTCCTTTTATAGCCAACACATCTGGAGTTCGAAGACAAGGGCCTAGAGCTACTGCGGCGCTCGCCAGAAACAACGTCGGCGACCAACGGGCAACGACTGCTGGGCAACGATGACGGCACTTACGGCGGTCGCCGTAATTTACGGCGGTCACCGTGGCATGACACATCAGCTGCCTCCTCGAGTGTTGGAACGGCGGGCGCCGTATCTTTACGGCGGTCGCCGTGCTTGGGTCTCACGACGGCGGTCGCCGCGACTTTACGGCGGTCGTCGTGACCCTTTTTCCCGCCCGTTCAGCTTTGAACGGATAAGACATTAAACCGGGATAAAAATTATCGTACGCGAACGACAATTAAAATCTAAGGCACCTTGTCTGTATATTATTTCACTGAGAAAAATATTACAGATGTAGAGCACATTACAGAATGTCTCAAGCTACCTGAATTAAATCCGACGTACACAACGGGTACTCGGGAAAATTCCATAATTCCCAAAATAACCTTACAAAAATACGGGGTATCACATGGACATCATCGGAAAGCTCCCCCCCGCGTCGGGTCAAAGAGTCTTCTTCCTTGCCATGACGGACTACTTCTCTAAATGGATCGAAGCCGAAGCCTATAGAGAGGTAAAAGATCAACACGTCATTTCATTCGTAAAACGCAATATCTTGTGCAGATTTGGCATCCCATCAGAAATCGTGTGCGACAATGGCTCCCAATTCATCAGTCATAAGACTCGAACCTTCTGCGACTAGTGGAACATCAAGTTGGTCACATCTACACCTCGGTATTCGCAATCCAACGGACAAGCCGAGTCTAGCAACAAGATCATTATCAACAACCTCAAGAAACGCCTCACAGGGGCTAAAGGCAAATAGGGAGACGAACTCCCACTTATTCTCTGGTCCGACAGGACTACTCCAAAGAATGCGACCAGGCAATCGCCTTTCTCTCTCGTCTATGGGAGTGAGGCGGTCATCCCGGCTGAGTTACTGGTTCCGACCGCTCGCTGCAACCTTCAGACAAATGAACAAAACGACATCGAACTAGCACACAATATGGACACAGCGGACGAAATCAGAGAGAAAGCCCGAATCAGGATGGTCAGGTTCCAACAACAAGTCGCAAGGAGCTACAACAAGAACGTCTGAATCAAGGCATTCAAGGTCAGAGACTAGGTCCTCAGGAAAACTTTCCAGAACACTAAGAACCCATCCGACGGAAAGCTAGCACCACAGTGGGAAGGACCCTACTTGATCACCGAAGTGGTCGGACAGGGAGCATATCGGCTAAAGGATAAAGACGGACAACCGATCCCGAGGAGTTGGAACGCAGCACATCTAAAACTCTACCATTTCTGAACCAATGAGGTAAAACATCACACAAATCTTATACATCGCATATACATTGCTATCTGTCGCATACAAATCGCATGCTATCACATATACATTACTATATGTCGCATACAAATCGCATGCTATCGCATATACATTGCTACCTGTCGCATACATACCGCATGCTGTCGCATGTACATCGCTATCTCCTTTTACATATCATCATCTGACACTAATCGAAGACTTCCTCCTTACAAAAACACAAATGCAGAACAACATTTACATTGGATCCTGTCATCCGTAAAAAAAAGCGCTTACATTACATTACACGATCGATCGGAACACGGGGAGATGACAACACAGGCACGTCGGCACACCGCCTGCCTTACACAAAACATAAGGTATAACACCTTATTACATTTACGCAATAAAACATATTGCTTACCTCCCCGGCATAATGTCATGACTAACACATATACAAACACATCGCAGGCCTGCTCTACATACATACACACGGTGAAACCCCACTCGATGGAGCATACGGGTGAAACCAACATACACGAAATACAAAACGTCATCGAAAACTTCCTTGAAGGTCCGACGAACATGTACGAAACGAACTAGCATACGACTCTATATGTAAAAATACAATTGCATCGAAATAAAAGCATCTTTATACAAATACGCGACCCGCGATGGTGGACGGGTCGCCAAAACACATTATCTGCCTACACATCTGTAGGACTTTTAACGACAGTCATTCAGAAATATCCTGCGACCCGCGATGGTGGACGGGTCGCCAAAACACATAATATTCAAACCCATACACAGGTGGGGCAAATAAAGTCATACTACGCGGAGAAAACAAATCAAGCGTCCGGAGCAATGGCATTACCTTCCGCAGGGGCTGGCTCCAGAGAAGCTATCTCATCAGTCGGCTCGACATCACCAAGATGGGCCTCGTCCTCATCGGCACCTTCATCCACGGCCTCCTCTCCGACGCCGGCTAAGCAAAACAGCTCCTGACCAGGATCGCCCTTTGGGAACATGGAGTCCAGAGTCTCCTTCTCCGCTTTCAGGTCCCAGAGCTCATGCTTGCCCTCGTTGAACTCCTTGATCATTTCGATGCGCGACTTCACTGCATAAAAAGCCCCAACGTCACCAGCAATTTGGCCATCGGCAATGCGAGCCCGCCTCACCTCCTCCTCAACGCCTGATCGGCACTCTTCAAACTCCCTCCGACTTGCGACCAGCTCTTCTTGACTGCTCTTCAGCTCCCTGGTGAGGCGACGCTCAGTCTCACGGTAACGACTCTCCGCTCCCTCTAGCTTGGTCCTCAAAGACGCAAGGTCGGACTCTGACCTAGCAGCCCTGTCCTCGGCCTTGACAAGCATCGCCTGAACACCGGAGTAAGCACCCAAGAAATACTGGAAGGCCTGACAGAAAGACACACGATAACAAAAAAACACAATCAAGAAACGCAGTCGAGCAAAAAGAAACATAAAAACAAGAACAAAGGGCAATTCACCCTCCACGCGGAGCATCCCGCTTCACCAATGCAGTCTAGAGGGGAGACATCCTTAACTTCTGACTTCAAAGTCGGGTCCTGAGCGCGAAAAAGGTCGGCGATCGACTGTCCGACGGCACCAATCTTGCCGACCCCCTCAACAGTCTCACTCTTTTTCCCAGGGATGTCCTCCACCTTGACGTCTTCAGGGCGAGCGCTCGCCTTCCTCTTAGAGCCAGTCTTGACTGGAACCGTCAGATCCACCAGATCCGGTTTGCTTGACACGGCTTTGGCCGCCGCCTTCCTTTGCTCGATCAGACTTTTCCCTGACGCCACCCTTAAACGAGCACTCGATCGACCACCAGGGGAACCTGACACGACAGAACAACAAAAAAGGAAAAATCCTAAAGTACACGATAAAATGAAAAATAGTAAAAGACGCCTGGAGTCAAGAATCTACCTTTTGCACGAGACGATGAGACATTCAACATGTCGTCTTGAGAGGCAGGAGTCGTCGACAGCAGGTTGACGTTCACAAACTTTCTTTCAGACACGGGAATTTCAAGGACAATCTTCGACAAGCCTTCCGACCGGCTACTCACTTCTAGATCTTCTGGTTCGGGGACTACAAAAAAGAAAAGTTAAGGCAAGAGTTAAGACACATAAAATACGCGAAAGAGAAGACAAATACATACTATCGATCCGCCACTCCGTCAACAAAAATGGACACTCTCCCTCCTTCTCCAAAGAAGAACGTTCGACGAAAAAGAACTTCGACCCCCATCCGCGGTCGTTGACATCAGGGCTCTGCACCAAGGGCTTCCGACCATGATCACTTGTTCTTTGATTGCCCCTTCGCTAGTGACATTTGGCGTGAGGTTCGGGTTCGCTTCATGAATCCCACCAAGGTGTCTTTGGTGCGGCGTGCCTTGCATTGTCTTCGAAGGAATGCCCGTGGCCTTGGGTGCCTTGCCCAGGCTCGTGTTTTTGCTCTCTCGGCGACGGTCTACTACATTTGGCATGCCCGGAATGCTTGTGTGTTTGATGCCAATCATGTCCCCAAGGAGGTTGTGGCTCGCTTGATTATTACGCATGTATTTCGATTACTTCATGATAGATTTCCCCCATGTATGGTTGAGACTTTGTAGCTTCTGTTGCTTTCTGTGTGGTTTGGCAGGCTTGCATGCTTCTCAAACTACGCTTGGTTTTGCATAGTTTTGGAAGGCCTGCGTGCTTGTCCAGTTATGCTGTGTTTGTTGTAATTGCTTTGCTTCCCTCTTTGTAGGGTCTTACTTAATCGAATTTACCATTCCCAAAAAAAAAGGGCTTCCGACCATGTCGGATACGCAACTGAACACGATAGGAACTCTTCGACCCAATAAAGTAGTTATACCACAGAGCGTCAAAATCAAAATCGGCCCTAGTTTGAACATTCACAAGGTCTAAAACCCTAAGAACTCTCCACGCCTGAGGCATTACTTGACATGGCGCCAGCGCCAAAGTGGCTAAAAAATCCCTAACAAGGGGAGAGAAAGGAAATTTGTGCCCTATTCTAAACGGGTATGCGTAGAAGCAAATCCATCCTTCGTAACGCGCATCGGCCCTCTCGTCTGGATGAGGCAACCTGGCGACCGTCTCCGGTGGAAAGCCTCCGACTTGGAGAACTTGATCCAGCTCCGCCTGGGACAAAGTGCTAGTCAATGCATCCGACTCCTTCAAAATGAAACAAGCAGGAGTTTCGCCTTCACGAGAATCGGAAAGAGTCTTCGATGACTCAGAAGCCTCAATGGAAACCATTTCGAGAATGGAAAGAGAGAGAGATCAAAGAGCTATGACTAGAGAAATCAGAAAACTATGGCGAAAAAGACCGAGAAGCTTACCGGAAGAAACTTGCAAAGGAAGATGGGATGAAGACTAATCGATTCCCTCTGCTCTGAATTTATGGAGGGAAGCGAAGATTTGCAGAGGCGTCGCATCATGCCCCGATCACGCGCCACGTAGCCCTGAGCAAACGCGCCAAAAAAGGATGGTGAAGATCGTATCTAGAGAAGTTGCCACAGATTCCGTTTTACTTGCCTAAACCGAAAACCCAAGGCAACTTGGGGCTATTGTTGGGCCTGGCATCCCCGGAGAAGATGGGTCAAGTGAATCGAGCCCAAGCCCATTGCAGATCGGAAGAACAAAGGAGAAGGCCCAGAGGAGGCGACAAGGCTTCTCTGGTCGAATGCCCTCCGACAGGATCGCGAGAATCTCGCCATACATTTAATGCCCAGATCATGCAACGTCCACAGCATTCAAACCACTATAATTGCAGCAATTAAATGGCATAATCCTTGCCATTGCTCCCGGCATTGAAGACGAAGATATTAGGAAAACACAACGGTCACAATGGAAAAGAACTTACCATATTTGGACGACGAAGAAGATAAAAGGAAACGAACACATTAACACTAGAGACACAAGCATCCTAACTCACAAACGAATCAGAACAACACTTACGTTGCCCGCTTAGCTCTCTAGCAATCATCTGCGCTTACTCTCCACCGGTCGCCACCTAAAAGTCATCAGTCGAGTCCTACACGACCACTCGGTCTAAACTACGATAAGTTGTATCTCGATTCGATCCGATCAATACATCATCTAATAAAATCATCTCACTATTCTACATTCATTCTTTGCTTGTCAATCATCTGCTTGGTTTGGATTGTTCTCTATCACCCGATCGACTAGTTATCCCGTCTAAGGCGATTTAGGTCGTCCGATCATTTTGCCCCAAAACAGTGCTCAACTTCTTTTCCTCTTTGGTTGAATCTGAATGTTTTCCTTTGATATTTTTTAAAGAGATCGCTTGGCTTCTTTACCTTTTGGCCCCAAGTCTGGATTTTCCCTCTTTGCTTTCTCTTTATTCTTTCTTTTAACTAAGGTCGAAAAGTAACTCTCAAATGCAAGAGAAATAGAAAAAGAAGAGATATGGATAATGGAGCACTTAATTCATGCAATCAAACAATGTGCAAGTTAATGCAAATGCCCTATTGGTCGGGTGGTTATGGTAGGTGAAGGAATGGAAGGCAATTAGATTAAGGATGGACATACGGTCCAGAACAGACTAGACATTTACGGTCCGGTGGACCGTAAAATTGTTAATATATGGACCGGGGCGACCATATTTCAAAATTTTTGCCATTTTAATTGTTTGATTATGGTCCGAACCGTAAAAATTACGGTCCGAACCATAAAAATTACGGTCAAAATTATAATGGATTTTTTTTAAAATTTTTACGGAACGATCCATAAACCGTAAATGTCAAATTCCCGGACCATGGACCGGATGGTCCGGTCTGGTCCGGTCTACTTTTGCACATACTTAAATTAGATAAGGAAGGTAAGAGTCCTTTGGGGATCTCAGAGTTAATGTTGAGATAAAGGGTGTATTGAAGAGGGAAATATGAAGAAGTTAGACAATCAACTTCTTAATGGAGAATCCCTCCTTGAATTAAAGCGGTTTAATGTAGGAAGATTAAAAGGTAAGTGGCTCTTAAGTGGCTTATTTAATGACCTGAGCCTCTTGACCTTTCAACATTTTCTTCCTCTTCAGTTTTGGGACGTGGAGATAAAGAGTTTGAAGGTGAGGATAAGCAATCAACACTCCAAGTGAATCCATTTTGAGTCATTTTAAACAAGAACTCCACCAAATTCCTGTGAAGATCTCCACCAAATTCCCACATAAATGTCGGATCTTGTTTGAAATATTGGTGATCCGACAAGCCCCTGTCTTTGCAGTGTCAGATCCAGCCCGGGAATTCGGTGGAGATCTTCACGGGAATAATTGGTAGAAAGGATAAGCGATCATCACTCCAAGTGAATCCACACAAGGAGCTTGAAGGACTCCTCAAAAGCTTGGATAAATCCACCAAGTCTTGAAGAGGTTTGAACACGAGTCGTCGAAGGATATGGCCACCATCGACACTTGAGTTCGGGTTTTGATTACAAACTTTGGATAGGTCCACCAAAGATAGCAATAAAAGATCTTTGATTTGGCCACAAAGATCAGTTGAAAAAAAGAGAAGATGAACTTGAAAGAACTCGAATTAACAAAAATAATGGAAACCAACTTAAGCGTTTTTCTCAAATTTAGCCAATGTAGAACAAGTATTTTGACTTATAGAAGCTAAAACACTAAAATGGGCCTAAACCCAGTCCCAAACCCAAGAACCAGCTCATTGATCTCACTCATAATGGTCGGCCTCATACCCCTTAGCCTCGGTGTGCGCGAAGCCATCTCACAATCCGCTTGTGCCTTTCGAGCCAAACTTGACCAGATGGCTCCATGAGCCCATATAAGTCGAATGGACAATTCGGTCTTGAGCCATGTGATGGCCGGTGGCTCCCTTTGCACGCGTGCGTCGCCCTGGCCCTCCACGCACTTGTTCGGGCACTTACGCTCCAAATGGCCCCAAATGTGGTCAGCCACTTCCTTGAAGGATTGGATGACCCTTGGTGTGCTCAAAATTAGATTTGGCCATGGTTTGTTCGGGGACTTCTTGATGCCCTAATTCGTGGCTCGACGGCAACACGGTAGCAAAGGCACCTCTCTTGTTTCAATCGAGCACTTCTCCAATTGGCATAGGTTGTCTTGAGGTTTAGCACCATCGTGGCTCAGTTCTGAAGTGGTTATTGCGGGGGTTATGAATAACCCTAGCTTAAGTGGGGCCAAGAGAGGCGTCTTGGGCTTGGTTGTGGCTTTGGCATCGGCACGAGTCTCGATGTGGTCAAAATCACATCAGTCTCCTTCTCCGAAGACTTTTCTTTCATCGACGACTTTTCTTTTGTTACTTCTTCTTCATCCGTATCCGATAAGATGTCTTCAATCACCTTCGAAATCTCAACCTTCTTTGTCAGTGACACCTTTGACGTTGAATGTACAGATTTCCCTTTTTCCTCCTTAGCGTCCTCTTTTTCAATGATTTCTTTTTTCCTCCACCGCCTCTTCTTTCACCGGTGATGGTTTCTTCTCCACTTTCTTGGATTTTTCAACCATTTTTTCACACTAAGCTTTCACTTCCTCCTCAAGTTCCTTGGTAATCACCGACACCATAGGAGAAGCAATTGGTTTTGGTTTGAAGGATGGAGAGGCTATCTTGGAGGCTGACTTGATAATCAATTCATTGAACTTGGCCTAAATTTCTTCTTGATAAGATGGCTAATGTTTAGTTTGAGAGGGATGTTGGATGATGAGGCCATTGAAGAGCTTGTGTGATTTTTGAGTTTGGAGAATTTGGGAATTCATTGATTTGAGAGCTTAGATGATTTTTTTTTCGTCAGCATCAAAGAGACGTTGGGAATGATGGATCTTTATGGTAAGGAGGGGCTTATGGTTTGAGAAAGGGATCGACTAAAGGATTTATTTTCTTCCTAGATATATAATTTCCTCCAAATCAAATTGATAGGACAAAAACCTACCTACAAGCATATGGGATCAGTTGTAGCTTTTCAAGTGTAGTTCCCACGAGGACTATGTAGTATCTTTTGTAACTTAAAATGGTAAGCCAAGTCGTAAAAAGGGAATTTGTTTGATTATCATCTAAAACTAGGAAACAAGAATTGCTAAGGATGGTTGTAGACAATTAGGGAAAGCTTCTAGGATCAGGGATCTCCACAACTATGCTTCAATAGACTCAACCAGACAAATGCCTGAAATTAGCTTGACTTTGTTGAAGGTAACTATGTTGGGTAATTACAAAATCAATGATATTAAATGTGTCTAGATTCAATTAACATCCACTCTCGCGACTTGCTAATCAAGATCTAGACCCTTTGAGTACTTAGAATCTAAGGTCAAACTGAATTAACATCCACTCTCTTGACTTGCTAATCCAATCTAAACTTAGGGTTTCTATGACAGTTATTAATCCACAAGAGAAATTAAGATGCTCTCGCAACAATAAAATCTCAAGTTCAAATCCTAGGAATCCAATAGAAGTTATTACCTCTCGGTCTCAAACCCTATCTGACTACCCATTAACGTTATCACCTCTTGGTCTCAAACCCTAATAGGATCCAATTCGCATAAACTACTATGGGCATTAAGCATCTAGAAATGAATCAACAAAGTTTCAGATTTCCATTCAAGCAAATATCAAACAAGTCTATCTACACATAGTTGAGATCACCCCAACCCTAGAAATATGGAATTAACCAGACATGCTTAGAGAAACAATCAAAAACATCTTAAGAAGGAAAAAAATCATTCGACTAAATTAGAAGAAGAAAATACTTGATCAAATCTAGAGTAACAGTCTCCAATATGTAGAAATCTCTAAAAGAACTTCAAAAACAAATTAGGGCTAGAACGGCAGTCTAAAACGTAGAAGAGAGTCTAAAAATTCATCCCTAAAAAGTATTTATATCATCCAAAAATAACAAGGGCCCAAAAATAACAAATCCGAGCCGCGGGCGTAATGGCACGGTTTGTGACAAATCGGCACAGTTTGTCACAAACCGTTCATGTCAAGTGAACTACATCAGAAGGCGTGGCACGGTTTGTAGCAGACCGTGCATGTCAACGGAAACTTTCTCCCAAACGAGCTATAGCCGGCACGGTCAGCAACACGATCCGCACTGTTTGTAGCAAACCGTGCCCTCTTGCATAAAGTTGTTCTCCTTTGCTCGTCATTGTAGCCGACCGTGCACATCTTGTTGGCACCATAATCCTCTTCTTTGGGTAGTGTAGTCCACCCATTTGGCTTGATAGCACCCTCTATGATGTCCATGCCTCGTAATGCACCTCAGAAGTCTACCAATCTACCTGAAACCATACAGAAACTAATGTAGACATCTAAACTAAAGAAAATGATTCAACTAGCTATAAATACAGGAAAATAAACAAGGAAATGCCTAAACTATAGCCTTAATACATGTCCTAAACATGTATGAAATGGATGTTATCAAATTTCCCCAAGCTTAACCCTTGCTTGTCCTCAAGCAAGTGCACAATCTATAAATCCACAGAATATGTCAAGGTTGTTTCTACCCAAGAGACAATTGAGCAATGATCAGAAGAGTCCAAACATAAGACAAGTGCAATCATAGCATGCTTTGCAACCAATGACATAAATGTAGTTAGTTCCTCTACTCTATACCTCACTAGGATAAATAAATGTAGTCACTCCACTCATGTGTTTAGGTTTGTGTTTCGCTCAATTCTCTACTTTGAATGCTAAACTACCATAGGCTTGCAACAATGTCCTAAATCTCCACTACTGAAGACCATGTACATAAAAAAAATCATGAGGACTTTATTGGGTTGTAATGGGGTCAAGGTATAAGAGTAATGTAATGATATATTTAGGCCATGTGGTACTAAATCTGGGGAAAAGAATTACCGAGACGACACCAAGCTTAAAACATCCCTCACATCAAATTTTGTTCTTCAAACCCATACAAAGAAAAACCTTTTTATGCTAAATTGTCTCATTTTTCTTCTTTGTTTGCTTATTCTTCTTACTTGTTTTTATTCCCTTTTTTTATTTTTTATTTTTGTTGAAGAAGGAAGAAAAAGAAAAAGAAAGGAGATGTACTACAAAACATAATCATATCCAACCACTAACATATGCAACCTCCCCCAAGCTTGACTCAACTCCACACTAGCAAGACAAATCAACTATCCTAATCCCCGGATGGGTAGGATGATTAATTAGGCTCGGTATGCTTTTGTGGAGCTTCCAAAGAAAAGAGCAATTAAGGCACAAAGGGCTTCAAGCAGAGGAAAACATATATAGGATGGTCAAAGATAAAGGGTTAAAATGAAACAATGCCTCAATCATATTAATGTCATGTACATAAATCATAAATGAAGCCTTGAAAAAGGTTTTAATGCAAGTTCTAGAGTTAGTAAGCAAAGAGAGATACACACACATAGAGAAAAAGAGAGGACTTGCACAGAAGTAGTCCTAAAAAGGCCAAAATCTCACCGGCATTTTGTCTGGAGTGTCGGTCCTAACACATCTCAATCAAAGGTCACATGCTCAAGCCAATTGTCTAAGGTTCAAGCCCTCATAATCATGCACATAATGCAATTGCAATATCAATAACCAAAACACATTGAGAGGATTCATAAGTCATGCATTACAAGAAAAACAACCAGAGGAAATCTAGCAACAAGGGTCAAATCCAACATCCATAATGCAATGAATGGAAACAAGTTCATAACGATGCAAAAATGGAAAAAAAAACAAAGAAAATGCAACTAAATATAGGATGAACATGCAACTAATGTGAACATGCAAGTCTACATGTGAATTGCTCCACCCATGCTAAACCCTACATTGTCTCAATGTAGAAAAGTAACAAAAGAGGAAGAAACTCACAGAGTCAGTTTACTGCGGTGATGGGTTGTTCGAGTCGTAGTCATGCACGAACACTTGGCAGTACATTTGATGAAACATGGTGAGCTCCTGAATCCGTCGTGCCTCAATGTCGTCAATACGACGTTGTGAAGCCGCAACATCACCATCTATGGATGTGGAAGCAGAGTTAGCAAAAGATTCGCAATGCTTCAACTGGCAAGGAGGCTCAACAGTAACATCATCATGGGATGACGTCCCAATCCAGTTACGACACCAGTTATCCTCGACATAAGTATGGGTAAGGCGGGCATCAAGCAAAGGAATAGGTGAGACACAAGCTTTGAATTTCAGTATGTTGACCTGGCTGTTACGGGCGTGAGTGAGCATGTGGGACCGATGCAAGTACAGGATGTCAATCCGGAGGATGTTAAGGCTCACTTCATGGCCATTCACGGAGACATGAAAATGGTGGATCAACGGACTGATCATACCACCAATACAAATACCACCACTGGACTTGGTGGTCATCTTGGCCAGCTGCCGAGCGAGTAAAATACCCAAGTTTACCTCTTTCCCCTCTGTCATAGACTTTAACATCATAAGCTCACTGCACCGTACATTTCTCGTGCTATCCTCACGTGAGAAGATGGTCCATGCAAAGAACTTATGCATTACCCTGAAGACAGGGTGCACTATGTGGGTGGCCTTGGAATGGGGGTTGAATTGACGCAAGCCAGTGATTTTAAACCAAAAGTCCTGCTCCTCAGCATGAGGAAGGTCATAAGTGTTCCCAGTAATAGGAAACCCATATATTGTTGAGCTCTTCAAAGCTTAGTTCTCGACATTCGTTCCCCAAGCGGAAACTCAAAGTGCCATGGTCGAAGAACCTTTCAGTGGTAACAGTTAGAGAACTGATCAGCTCGAGGATGAGGTTCTTGTAGAAGACCTCATGCATATCAATGAAATGTGCAAGCCCCATGCGGCGAGCCAAACGACGTATCTCTCCGAGGAGGCTTAGTGTCTCCATATTATCAGTATCGAGCCAACGAGTCCTTATAGGGTGTTGTAGCTCTTGCGCTACTCGGTGAACACCAGGATAACACTTGATAAGACAAAAACCTACCTACAAACGTATGGGATCAGTTGTAGCTTTTTAAGTGTCGATCTCACGAGGACTATGCAGTATCTTTTGTAACTTAAACTGGTAAGCTCGGCCGTAAAAAGGGAATATGTTTGATTATCAACTAAAAACTAAGAAACAAGAATTGATAAGGATGGTTGTAGACAATTGGGGAAAGGTTCTTGGACCAGGGATCTCCACAACTATGCTTTAATAGACTCAACCAGATAAATGCCTGAAATTAGTCTGACTTTGTTGAAGAAACCTATCTTGGGTAATTACTAAATCTTCTCGAATGATAGTAAATATGCCTAGATTCAATTAACATCCATTCTCGCGACTTGCTAATCAAGATCTTGACCCTTTGAGTACTTAGAATCTAAGGTCAAACTAAACCAACATCCACTCTTGCGTCTTGCTAATCCAATCTAAACTTAGGGTTTCTATGATACTTATTAAAAATCTCAAGTTCAAATCCTAGGAATCTAATAGAAGTTTTTACCTCTCGGTCTCAAACCCTATCTGACTACCTATTAACGTTATCACCGCTCGGTCTCAAACCCTAATAGGATCCCATTCGCATAAGCTACTATGGACATTAAGCATCTAGGAAAGAATCAACAAAGTTTCATATTTCCATTCAGGCAAATATCAAATAAGTCTATCTACACATAGTTGGGATCACCCCAACCCTAGAAATATGGAGATAGCTAGACATACTCAGAGAAACAATCAAAAACATCTTAAGAAGGAAGAAAATTATTCAACTATATTAGAAGAAGAAAATACTTGATCAAATCTAGAGTAACAGTCTCCAATCTGTAGAAATCTCTGAAAGATCTCCAAAAACAAACTAGGGATAGAACGGTAGTCTAAAACGTAGAAGAGTATTTCCTTATGCGTTTATCCTGAAACAAGTAGGAAAATTTACCTTGAAACAAATAGGAGAGGGGGGTGATACGTAAACGCCTCCATTCACGTGTTGCTCGGCGGATCTAGGTAGAAAGTGTGTCGAGGGCCATCCTACTCTTCGGTGAACCGGGATAGGTACAAGTCGGCACTGGGAGCGATGGCTTGCGGTCTCTAACGCTCGTGGCTGCAAGGATGGCGAGAGATTCGAATGCGTGAGGCAATTGGAGAGGGGATGATCGATGATGGTGATCGGCCAGTTTTTGTGACGTCGAAGGCGCAAGGGGTAGAGTATTAGACTCAACGACAAAGCTTGTGCAACACTAAAATTCAATGTGACCAGAAATACAAGGCACATTGGCAATTTATAGAAGCCAAGTGAGACGCGGCCATGGGCCTCAAAATAACCTAGTGGGCCGGGCTCCTAAGCATAAGAGGCCGCACGCCCAAAGTAGAAAGTTACCTAAAAATAAAACTTGCTAAAAATGGAAATTGCTAAACATAGAAATATCCAAAAACATCCAAATGTCACTCAATAAACCTCTAAACTTAGAATATGCTAAAAATAGGAGAAGTGCCGCGAGGCCGCAGCAACGGTCGCAACCAAAGTCATGGCACTGCGGCGGGGGCCGCAACGCATGCAATGATGGCACAGGAGATGGCGCGGGGCGCAGCTACAGGCGCAGAGCTGTTGCGTGCGAATCCTTTGGGTGTGAGGCTCTGTGTGGCCTGGGAAATGGCTCTGGCACACGCCCTAGTGATTGGGCCCTCCGACTTGACGTTGAGCATCTCCTCTTCTTGGGTCTCTTTCAAAGTCACCACCGGGGTCGTATCACTCTCCCCTTCTTGGCCTCGAATCATCCCCGATTTGTCAATGTCAGTATCTAGGGGAACATATGGGGACAAGTTGGCCACATTGAAGGTTGCATGGACCCCATAGTCACCGGGCAGCTCCAGTTGGTAAGCATTGAGGCCGAAGGCCTGAATCACTTTGAAGGGCCCATCGCCGCGCCGATCGAGCTTGCTGCGACGCTTAGCTGGAAATCTTTCCTTACGCATATGGACCCAGACAAGGTCATCGGACGCAAAAGTGACACGACACCGACCTTTGTTGGCTGTGTGCTCATATTGGCAGGTCCTCCTCTCCAACTGCTCCTTGGTCCTGGCATGTAGCTCCTGGATAAATTCGACCATGTTGGCGCCTTTGAGGTTATCGGCGGCGCAGAGCGGCTGCGGCGTGAGATCCAGCGGCGTCAGGGAGTTGCGGCCGTAGACGACCTGAAATGGGGTGAGCCGCATAGCATAATGTACATACTTGTTATATGAAAACTCAACACAAGAGAGTAAGTCTTCCCAACGGCGCGGGTTGGCCTTAAGCATGGTCCTAAGCAAGTTGTCGAGGGTTCGGTTGGTCACCTCAGTCTGGCCATCGGTATGAGGGTGGTAGCTAGTGGAAAATAGGAGTCTAGTGCCTAGCTTTCCCCATAAGGTTCTCCAAAAGTGACTCACAAACTTCACATCTCGATCACTCACAATAGACCTAGGAATCAAATGTAATCTCACCACATTCTCAAAAAAGAGGTTAGCTATGTCCGAAGCATTGTTGGTCATCCTACAAGGGATAAAGTGAGCTATCTTGGAGAAACGATCCACAACCACAAATATAAAGTCCATCCCCTTCTTAGACATCGGCAATCCCATCACAAAATCCACAGACAAATCCTCCCAAGGAGCCGATGGCACATTCAAAGGGGTGTACAAGGAGGGGCTCGACTTAGACTTGGCTCTATGGCATGTCGCACATGCAATGCAAAATCGAGTCACTTGTCTGGTCATATGGGGCCAATAAAAATGTTCCTTAAGCACGGCTAGGGTCTTGGCAATCCTAAAATGGCCACGGCCTTCATGTGCCTCCTGTATAAGAAGAGCCTTAATAGATGATTGGGGTATACACAGCTTCCCTACCTTAAAAAGGAACCCATTATCTAACACATAGCCCTCATATTCTCTTGTGGGTGCACAGGCCTCGTAAATAGGCTTAAAGAACTCATCAGGCACATATAAATCTTTAATCAATGCAAAACCAAAAAAATTGGCATCAAGTTGAGTCAAAAGAATATACATGTGGGAGAGCGCGTCGGCCACTACGTTATCCTTGCTTTTCTTGTGGAGCACCACATAGGGAAAGGTCTCCATGAATTTGACCCAGCGAGCATGACGCCTTCCGAGGCTGGATTGATGCTTCAAGTAGGCCAAGGCCTCATGGTTGGTGTGGATGACAAATTCCTTGGGCCACAGATATTGTTGCCATGTCTTCAACACGCGGACTAGAGCATACAACTCCTTGTCATACATAGGGTAGTTGAGTGCGGCGCCGGAGAGTTTCTCACTGAAGTAGGCGATAGGGCGTCGTTCTTGAAGCAAAACGCCGCCAATGACAAAATTGGAGGCATCACACTCAACTTCAAAAGTTTTGTTGAAGTCAAGCAACTGGAGTTAAGGGGCATTGTAGAGCTTGTCCTTGCGTGTTTGGAAGGTGGCCTCGTGGTCGGCATTCCAGTCAATAGAGGCGCCCTTCTTGGTGAGCTCGTGCAACGGCGCGACAATGGTGCTGAAGTCGCGCATAAAGCGCCTGTAGAAGCCGACCAACCCCAAAAATGATCTAACCATGGTTGGCATGGTAGGGGTGGGCCACTCCTGGATGGAGCGGACCTTCTCTTGATCTACGCGTAGGCCGTCCTTAGAAACCACAAACCCTAGAAAAATGGTAGTGTCCGAGCAAAACACACATTTTGCCAAGTTGGCATACAAGTGCTCACTCCTAAGGCATTCTAGGACTTGTCTAAGGTGATCGACATGATCCTCTAGGCTACGTCTATAGACCAAAATGTCATTAAAATATACAATAATAAATTTTCCCAAAAAATGTCTAAGGACATCGTTCACCAGCCGCATGAAAGTGCTCGGTGCATTAGTGAGGCCGAAGGGCATCACAAGCCACTCATAGAGCCCGTACTTAGTTTTGAAGGTGGTCTTCCACTCATAACCTTCCTTCATCCTGATTTGATGGTAGCCACTCCGAAAATCAATTTTGGAGAAGAGAGTAGCTCCATGCAACTCGTCCAACATGTCGTCTAGCCGCGAAATAGGGTGCTGGTATTTCACCGTGATTTGATTGATGGCGCGGCAGTCGACACACATGCGCCATGTGCCATCCTTCTTTGAGACTAGGATCACCGGCACGGTGCAAGGACTCAAGCTCTCGCGGAAATAGCCATTGTCCATGAGTTCTTGCACCTGGCGTTGTAGCTCTTTAGTCTCCTCTGGGCTGGCGTGGTAGGCAGCTCTGTTGGGCAAGTATACGTCGGGTACCAGGTCAATCTGGTGCTCAATCCCGCAAATAAAGGCCAGGCCCTCTGGTAGCTCGCCCGACATCACATCCTGAAAGTCCTGCAAAAGGGAGGAGATAGACGGGGGTATATTTGGGGGGTCTTTAGTAATGGAAAGACATGCAGAAGGAAGTAAGAGAAAGCAAGGAGATCGTCCCTGAAAGATTGGAGTGAGGTCGCTAGCGCGGGCCATCAACAAGCGGTGCTCGCAGCATCCTTAGAGTGAAGGTGCGGTAGAATCGGCAGCGACATCGGCATCGGCATCGAGCGTGGTGTGTAGCGGGTGCATAGGCGGGGCCGAAGGGGCTGCGGTTGGCGCGCACTTGGATGACACAGAGTTTGCGGACTGGCGCATGCCAGCGCTGTCGCGTGATCGCGGCCGCGTGTAGTTGGCAATGGTCTCACCATGGCTTTGCAAAGAGGCGGTGGCAGCTTCTTTGGCCTTGGTGCGGCTGCGCTCCACCTGGTCATGAAGGATCTCTTGTGGGAACATTGGCAACAAGGTGATGTGGCGGCCACCATGCATGAACACATAAGTGTTGAGGAAGCCATCATGCACGGCCTTCTTGTCAATTTGCCAAGGCCTGCCAAGGACAAGATGAGTAGCATCCATAGCCATGATATCATATAAAACAGTGTCCCAATATTGACCAATTTGAAACGTGATGTGGCATTGCCTGTTTACCACATCACCCTTACCCTCTGAGATCCACTGGAGGCCATAAGGCTGTGGATGCGGCGTTGTGGCGAGCTTGAGGTGATTGACCACCTTTTTCGTTCACAATGTTGCAACAAGAGTTGCCGTTGATGATGACACTGAGGGAGGCGGTTTGGACAACACATCGGGTGTGGAACAAGTTTTCCCGCTGATCCATCAAGGCAGCCTCCTTCATGGTGAGCACGCAACGGGTGACAAGGCTGAGGGGAGTGCCTGCGTCCAGCTCATGTAGGGCACAAGTGTAGGCTTCCTCGTCCTCGACGTCGTCAAGCTCGATGGGCCAAGTCGTCGGTCTGTCATCATCAAACGACTCGTAGTCAGCGCCCTGGGTGAAGAGCACCTTCTTCTGGTTAGGGCAGTCACGCTGTATGTGATTGTGCCCACCACACTTGAAGCAGGCCTGGTCGCGGTTGCGCTCCTGTCGCGGCGCGGGGTTCGGGGTTGCGGCCGCTGCGCTGTGCGGCGCGTCCGCGGGGCGTGTGGAGCTGCGGGGGCCTGTGGGAGCTCATGTTCTAGGCTGCACATAAGAGGGCACATTAGAAGCAAAAGAAGGACTAGGACAGGGCTCATACCTTTTCAAAGCCGAGGGTGGCCACGGAGCCTGCTTCTTGCGCACTTGTTGGTTGTGAAGTTGCATGGCCGTGTGGGTGAGGCTGTTGAGGTCCTTGATGGGAAGAATATTCAGTTAGTCCCTAATAGACGTGTTGAGGTCACTCAGAAACTTCATGCGCAGGGTAGAAGGGGACACACGCACGCCCGCCTTGTAGTACATGTTCTCAAGCTTGGAGAAAAACTCGAGGGGTGTCATGGTGCATTGGCGAGCGAGGGCAATATCCATCCGCATCCGATTCTTGTAGTTCTCGAGAACATACTTCCTGGTCATGATGAGCACAAGCTGGTGCCATTGCTCAATGGGCTCCAGGTTGCGGCTGATGCAATCTATGACAAAACGGTGCCACCAGGTGCGGGCTGCGCCTCTGAAATGGAGAGTGGTTATCTCTACCTTCTCATGCTCCTCATATTGACAATGTTGGAGCATGTATTTCGTAGCCTGCACCCAATCCAGAAAGGTAGACATATCATATTCACCATGAAAGAGTTCAATGGTTACCTTTATGTCACGGCGGCCGGAGAAATTCGGAGCCAGAGGGCAGCGGTAGTCATATCGCTTGGCGTTAGGGGCTCAGTCGGCATGGCGCCGATAATAGTCATCATAGTCACGCGGCCTTGGCTTGTAGGCAACGTGGTCATCAGGATGCCGTCGAGGTCGTCGCTGGCGGCGGCAGCCTTCATGGTCGCCGTGGGCATAGTCTTGAGCTGCGGAAGGCTGGGGCCGAGCACGGGCATCATGCGCGGCAAAAGGGTCTCGGCCAAGGAGGCCAGTGTCACACAGCGCTGTCTCCACTCGAGGCGGAATGTAGTCCTGTGGAAACTGTTGGCTCTCAATGGGATCGCCGAGAGCGGGGTGAAAGTTGTTGGGGTTTGGATCGTCGGCATCATCATAGTCCTCATCGTCAAATTCCTGAAAAGCAATAGGAGAGACATACCTTTGACGAGGCGCGGAACCAACATAAGTGTGATGGTCACGGCTTGGACCATGACAAGTGGAGGCGGTCGGACAGCGGCGGCCACGGTATTGGCCGAGGGCAGCTTCGCGGCACCGCTCCAGAGAGGTGTGACGCTACTCCGTGCGCTAATATCGACCACAGTAATCGGCAGTGTCTACAAAGGGGTATGGCCCTAAGTCCGTGGCAGGTGACTCATGCTCGTCGGAGTCGTAAGCGCCATGTGAGCCAAAAGGTGAACTTGGCCGCGGCTGGTAGCGGTCATCAAACTCCTCCTTGTGGCGGCTTTCAATAATGGAGTTGAGTCTTCGAAGGCCTGGCTGATGTTGTGAAGAAGAAGGCATGTGGCCTTTGCCCTTGTCTTGATGGAACAAGGTGTTCGTGGGTGGGGGTGGTGGCAGGTTGGGGTCGACACCCACTGCGGCTGTAGAGGGCACGGTTGGCTGGACCTTGGACGCAGTGAGCGCTAACTGGCGCTTGAGCTCCGCAACATCGGCCTCCAAGTCCACTTTTGCCTTCTCGGCGGCATCACGCTCGGCTTGAAGAGCAGCGAAGGCCTTGTCCAATTTTGTCCCTAAAGTCACCATCACAACAAGCAAACAAGGGGGTGAACGTAATAATGACAACAAAAACAACGAACAAGAGGAGTCAAAGCAACGCAACACAAATCTGTCTCACGAGCTACTAATTTGGGATAGTCGTGAGGGCGGTAGGGATAGGCTAAATTGTGAGCCAAAAGTGACAAACAACCTAACGGAGAGTAGTCGTCGTATCCCCAATCAAAAGTAAATCCTAAAATCCTCACTAAACAAAGTATAGTAAGTAAGTCAGGGTCGATCCCACAGAGAAGGAAGGAACCAATGGTGGTAGCATGCAATGTCACAAAGGGGGGGTTTTATGGTTGGTTGGTTGAAAACAAAACAAACAAAACAAAGTAGAATGGATGAAATATCAAGAAAGAAAAACACTTAGCCAAGTAATGTCCACATAAGTCATTCAAAGGTTGTTCATAGATTAAGTCCTATCTTCCTATTCGGTTATTCATGTCCCGATCTTATGTAAATTCAGAGGGAAACCTTCCACAAAGAACCCTTACCAATGAATAACCCTAGTACCACTAAAGGTTCAACCCAAAGGCAGCAATGCATATAAGAATTAACCAGGATACACAGAACGCTCGCTCAGATGCATTTACCATGTAATCAATTCCCACATAGATATAATCCACAGATGCAGATAACAATCAATGCTTGCTACTTATACCAGAGCGTTAGCCCAACAGTTCCCTAGTATTAGCAATATGAATGAAAGCAATAAACCTAGGTGATCAGTCTAGATAAACCAACAAACATTCAAATATGAATTTGATCAGAGAAAAGATATAACTCAATAGGATAGATAGATAGGAACAAAACCTCACAACCAGATGAATGAACTCATGCTTCCATTACCGGACTAAGCCAAAGAGGCTTAGCTCCTCATAGTCATGGTAGAAACTTCAAAAGAAATAAACAACGATGAATTGAAATTGCAAAAACTAGAACTAGTCTTTAAAGAGTGGAACCCTAACCCTAATGCATAAGGAGAGTATTTATAGGGCCCTAACAAATGACCTAAGCCCATTAAGCAAATAACTGAAATATAAATAAGAAAAAGGGAAAAGAAAACTAAAAAGATAATTTGGAATAAGTCCGAGCCTCTGCCGTGTCAGACCCGCGATCGCGGGTGGTGGACCTTGATCGCGGCCCATGTGGCTCCGCGCCCTTCAATCTCTCCGCGCCCGCAGAAAACTCTCGACATGCTCCGAGGCCCGTGATCGCGGCACCCATGCCCGCGATCGCGGTTAATGCTCGGCATTCTTGTCCTTTGCCTTGCACCAACCCATCTCCTCTTCACTCCTTGGCGTCTTCTCTTGATGGCTTCCTTCCTCAGTGTCTTAATGATATCCAAAGTAGCTCAAACACCTCCAAAAACACCAACTTCGCCTCCAAACGCCATACACAAGAATGTGTCTAAATCTACCCGAATGGCATCAATAAAACCTCTAATAACTCTTAGTTAAGCCCTACAAAGTAGTGCTTATCAAACTCCCCCATGCTTAGACCTTTGCTCGTCCTCGAGTAAACTAAAAGAAAGTCTACTCCTCCAATGTAGCACCCAAGGTCTCAAGAAGCATATCCTCCAACTAAGAGTTACCTAACCCATGCCAAAGCTCCTGGCACCAATCTCATCTACAACACATCCACAACTCAATAAACTTGAGGGCAAGCAGAGTACTTCCCCCAAGCTCAACCCGGACATCCAATAGTGTAAAGTGACCTCTAATCCTAGCCTCCATCTATGACTCCTTATGCCTCCCAGAGTGACCTACCTGACAATCCTTTTTCAACTCCTCTACTTATGTCACCCCGTCGGTAAAATGAGATCCTAGAAACACTCCTTTTCTTTTCACTCATTTTGCCTAGGAGCCCTTTCGGGTTTTCATCCTAGCCACTCATATTTTTCTCATAGATGTGCTCACATAAGCTCACGTCACTCCGACGCCTTCTTACCCCAGCCTAGCGCTGGTCCGGGTCACCTGCTTTTTACCCAAGCCGTCCTTTCAGGTTTTCAGCTTGTCCCAGGATTTTCGAAATTTTTTTTTTGAAAAGAAATGCTGAAATTCAAAATGCTAAAAATCAAAGTACAATGCTGGAAAAGAAATATGTACAAGATAGATAGTGAATACTCTACTCCCCCATGCTTAAATCATGCATTGTCCTCAATGTATGGAAGACAAGAAAAAGATAAAAGGAAAATAGAAATACTCACTGGGGTGGAGGCCAATACCCATAAGCGTTGAAGAAAGCTTCAGCTCTCCTCTGCATCTGAACCACCTGGTCCTCAACAATGGTGAGGTGACTATCCAGGCGGTTGGCGTGGTATGCAAGGTTGACCTCCATGTTGCGCTGCCACTCAGCGCTTTGCCGCTCCTGCTCATCCAGGCGGGTGGAGACTTGGCGTTCCCACTGAACGCTTCTCCTCTCATGCTCCTCTAGCCTCTGGGAGATGCCGCGTTCCCACTCGGCACTCCTTCGTATATGCTCGGCCTGCCTCAGCTGTAAGTTGGCCATTCTGTCCAGGAGCTGGTCCCAGGGCGCCCCTCCAGATCCACTACCAAACCCAGATGCCTGGTAGGAATAGTCAGGGTGAACAGGTGGGCCCCTGGAACGCAGCGGGGATGGCACATCGCTCTCCATGTCCACTGCTGCAGTCTCTTCCTCCTCCTCCTCGTTGTCGTCGTCGTCCCCTTCGTCTTCGGACGACGACCCCTGCTCTCCATCGGCATAGAGGTAAAAATCCCTCGCCCGGGGCCCATAAGGCATCGGACAAGGCAGTCTTATTCGGTGGGTCCTTTCCTTCTTGGAGAGCCAGGTGTACTCTCCACCACGGACCTCCAGCAGATGGGATCTCCGCAGCAGTGTGATGTTGTAGGTGTAGATGTCGGCGGGGAAATCCCAATGGTCCGCGATGTTCTCGTACGGCTGAGCGATAAGCGTCACCATGCCCCCCATGGAGATCTTGCCGCCCGTCTTCTCCCTCAGCCCGAGACAGCTGGAGAGGAACAAATCGACCCAGTCGGGGGTATTGTGGCTCTCCGGTGTCAAACACCAGAGCACTGTAAGGTCCAGCATCGGAACCTTGTTCACCTCCCCCTGTCCCAAGAAGGACATGGCGAGCACCTTGTGCGCCAGCCTCAGACAGGGGTGCGTCAGCTTGTAGTTATACTCGACGGCGCTGGGGTTGAGTACCTCCTGGGTCGCATCCTGCCAGAAGAGCTCTGGCAAGGTGCATGCGGCCTCCCAATCCTCGGCGGGAGCCTCAGTAACGCCAAACAGGTCCCACAGACCTTGGTAGGACATCATCATCTGCCGCCCCAGCAGGTTGAACGTGATCCCGTCGTCGTGGTGCTCCAGCGTGGCCAGAAACTTCAGGGTCAGCTCGTGCGAGGACGGGGCGGCAAGGTCAATGAAGTTGCCGAGCCCTCCGTGGCTCAGCAACTGTTGTGTGCAGTCCTCCAAACCGAGTCGTTGCAGCGTCGGCCGATCGAAGAACTTCGTCTGGACGAACTTCCGCGCGCTGAACGTCTCGTAGTAGCGCCTGTGCCTCTGGCTCTGCATATTGCCTACGAAGGCTGCCATGGTGGGAAAAAAAGAGCGAGAAAGCACAATAGAAAGAGTACCGAAGGGACCCGCGATCGCGGGGTGTGGGGCGCGGTCGCGGTTTATGCTCGACTCGAAGCTCGCTGGAGAAGATGGGCCGTGATCGCGGGGTTGATGCCGGCGATCGCGGTTTCTGGGTTTGCAGCGAACTTCGAGAAAAAATGGCTCAGGTGCTTTGCGGTGGCGTTGCGGTGGTCGCGGGGTTGGCGTGGGTCCAGCGATCGCGGCTCGTGAGGCAATGAGGAATCCAAGAGTTGAAAATTGGAGATCTCACCCAAACGACGTCGCGGTCGGAGGAACGATAGCGCGGGGCTGTAGGGGATGTCGCGGTGGTCGGAGTCGGAGATCCGATCGTGTGAGAGTGAGAGGTGATGGTGGAGGTGTTGTAAAATGCCTCCATCGCCTCTCGTGCTTTATAGGCGCCGCGATGAGGACCCGCGATCGCGGGGCTGAGGGCCCGCGATCGCGGGGTTAATGCCCATGCATCCGTAACAGTCGGTGCGAGTTACGAGGCACTGACTGCCTCGAAAAATGCGCCGGTTTTATTAAACTGTGGACAATTTTTTTTTTTTTTGAATCTGATGATTTTTTTTTTTTTGCTAGAACTCGCCATGGATCGCCGAAGGGAAACCACGATCGCGGGTGTGAAACCGCGATCGCGGGTGCTGGATTCTGGCCTCCGCTGCATAGTTAGTTCTAGTGCCCCCAGAAAAAGAAAAACAAGTGCAAAGAAGAAGAAAGAAAAATAAAATCTAAGTCCTAAGAAAGGTAAAAACATAAATGAGTTCAACGACTCATACCTCGGGTTGCCTCCCGAGCAGCGCCATAGTTATCGTCGCGACACGACGTCCTGCTGTACTTCTCATCCGGGGTTGCCTCCTGCAACCGTACTCCTTGCTCTTGTATCTGGAGGATGCTCCAGAATGTTCTCCAACCTATACTCTGTCTTCCTCTTGTCGAACTCCATGCTGATTGTGCCTCTGCCCACGTCGATCTTTGTGTTGGAGGTCTTCATGAAAGGCCTCCCTAGCATTACTCGTCCTCCTCGTTCCCCTGTGTTCATGACAAAGAAGTCTGTAGGAAAAACCAGGGTATCGACGCTTACCAGTACGTCCTTCACAACGCCCTCAGGAGTGATGACGGAGTTGTCAGCCAGTTGGATGACGATTTCCGTGCTCTCTAATGACCCGACGTCGAGGTTGTTGTATACGGACAATGGCAGGACATTGATTGAAGCTCCCAAATCCAGCAATGTCTCGCTGAATTCAGTCTCCCCAATCTTGCAAGGCACGCTGAACATTCCGGGATCCTCACACTTCTTGGGAATCCTCTTCTGCACCACAGCCGAGACATCCTTCTTGACCTTTGGCTTCTTCTTAGATCGCTCCTTTTGCTCCGCTATGGTCTTGCGTAGCTCTCTCAAGAAGGGGCTCTCCGGGTAGCCCTGGTATATCTCACAATATATTCCCGTATTCCCTTCATCTTCTAATGCTGCAGGGAATGGAACCGGGATGTCAAAATATCCCTCCGGATAGTCATACTTGTTCATGAAAGTCTTGCGAGGCGGAGCACTTTCCGAGAGTTGATCGCGGGTGTCAACCCGCGATCGCGGCTGTCATGCCCGCGATCGCGGTTAATGCTCGAATTTATGCTCAAGTTTTTCTCAGCTTTTGGCTCCGTAAACCCGCGATCGCGGCTGTCGCCCCGCGATCGCGGTTTTGCCTCGTACTTCTCTTTTAATTCCAGCTTTTCTTCTTCATTCTCCCATCTTGGCCTTGACGTCATGCAGTTGACGTTTTGCCTTGGATTAATCTCAGTTTGAGATGGGAGTGCTCGTGACTCTCTAGCTTCGAGCTTGCTGACCGCCTGGGAGATCTGCCCTACCTACTTCTCCAGGTTCTGGATACTGGACTTGGTCTCATGTTGGAACTGAACCATGTTTTGTTGCATGGTTCCTACTGTCTGCGTCAGCGTGGTCATGTGTTGCGCCAGTGTATTGACCTGGTCCTCTAGATTCATAGCGCGGGGAGCTCCTTGTCCTTGCGGTCTCTGCTCTGCTGGGCCTCTGAACTGCTGGCCTCCTTGGAATGGTCGTTGGGGGTACTGCTGCTGCTGCTGGTATTGCTGAGGGGGTCTTGGTCGGAACTCAGGGGGGTTTTCCACATTGTGCGTGTTCCCGTACCTCAAGTTAGGATGGTCTCTCCACCCCGGATTGTAGGTACTGGAGTAGGGGTCATACCGTTGTCTTTGTTGGTACCCCCCAACAGCGTTGACTTGCTCAGTGGGCTCCTCATGGAGTGTAGGGCATGCGTCAGTTGCATGCGTGGTGGCATAGCAAAATCCGCACTCCTTGACCCTCTGGGGTCCTTCCTTCCTCATCAAAACCTTGATCATCTCCTTCATTTCGCTCACTTCCCTCGCCATAGATGGGGGAACATTCTCACTTGAAGTGGCTTTCACAGCCTGGGCGCTCGCCCTCTTGTTGAATTGCCTAGAGCCTTCCGACAACTCGCTGAATATCTCAAATGCAGCGGTAGGGGTTTTGTTCAGTATGTTTTCCCCACACGCCGCGTTCACCATTCGTCGCTCTTCATCCAGCAATCCCCCGTACAGATATAAGACCAAATCTTGGTCTGAATACCCGTGATAGGGACAGCTAGAGCACAACCTCTTGAAATGCTCATAGTACTCGTAGAGCGTCTCCGTCCCATGCTGCTCTATGTTGCTCAGGTTGCGCTTGAGACTGTTCAGCTTCGTTGTTGGAAAGTACTTTTCCAGAAATGCCTTCTTCATTTTCTCCCAGGTGTTGATGCTTCCTGGGGTGAGGTAGTAAAACCAGTCGTTGGCTGAATCCTTAAGTGAAAAAGGAAAAGCCCTCAACGTGATTTGATCCTCAGTGACGTTCCATGGCTTCATGGAACTGCACACGGCGTGGAACTCTGAGAGGTGCTTGTTTGGGTCCTCTCCAGCTAGCCCATGGAACTGAGGCAAAAGATGGATAAGACCAGACTTGAGCTCAAAGTTCACTCTCGTGCCTAGCTCAGGGAATTGTACGGCCAGTGGCTGCTGCATCAAGTTAGGCGCAGTCAGTTGCCTCAACGTAGGTGGTGGTACCTCGTCCGCCATCTCAAAAGTGGGATTCTCAAAGACCAAATCTCGATTCTCCTTGGAAGAAAGTTCTCTCAATCTCTGGATCAGGATCTAAAGGTGGAGAGTCAGCAGTACGGGTGTGGACCATAAGATAGGTCCACACACACAAGCAAACACACGAAAATCACACAGAAAAAATTCGAAAACACACAAAGCATGCAAAACACCAAAAATTCGCAATTTCCTTCCCCGGCAACGACGCCAAAATTTGACGGAGAGTAGTCGTCGTATCCCCAATCAAAAGTAAATCCTAAAATCCTCACTAAACAAAGTATAGTAAGTCAGGGTCGATCCAACAGAGAAGGAAGGAACCAATGGTGGTAGCATGCAATGTCACAAAGGGGGGGGGGGGTTATGGTTGGTTGGTTGAAAATAAAACAAACAAAACAAAGTAGAATGAATGAAATATCAAGAAAGAAAAACACTTAGCCAAGTAATGTCTACATAAGTCATTCAAAGGTTGTTCATAGATTAAGTCCTATCTTCCTATTCGGTTATTCCTGTCCCGATCTTATGTAAATTCAGAGGGAAATCTTCCACAAAGAACCCTTACCAATGAATAACCCTAGTACCACTAAAGGTTCAACCCAAAGGCAGCAATGCATATAAGAATTAACCAGGATACACAGAACGCTCGCTCAGATGCATTTACCATGTAATCAATTCCCACATAGATATAATCCACAGATGCAGATAACAATCAATGCTTGCTACTTATACCAGAGTGTTAGCCCAACAGTTCCCTAGTATTAGCAATATGAATGAAAGCAATAAACCTAGGTGATTAGTCTAGATAAACCAACAAACATTCAAATATGAATTTGCTCAGAGAAAAGATATAACTCAATAGGATAGATAGATAGGAACAAAACCTCACAACCAGATGAACGAACTCATGCTTCCATTACCGGACTAAGCGAAAGAGGCTTAGCTCCTCATAGTCATGGTAGAAACTTCAAAAGAAATAAACAACGATGAATTGAAATTGCAAAAACTAGAACTAGTCTCTAAAGAGTGGAACCCTAACCCTAATGCATAAGGAGAGTATTTATAGGGCCCTAAAAAATGACCTAAGCCCATTAAGCAAATAACTGAAATAGAAATAAGAAAAAGGGAAAAGAAAACTAAAAAGATAATTCGGAATAAGTCCGAGCCTCTTCCGTGTCAGACCCGCGATCGCGGGTGGTGGACCTTGATCGCGGCCCATGTGGCTCCGCGCCCTTCAATCTCTCCGCGCCCGCAGAAAACTCTCGACATGCTCTGAGGCCCGCGATCGCGGCACCCATGCCCGTGATCGCGGTTAATGCTCGGCATTCTTGTCCTTTGCCTTGCACCAACCCGTCTCCTCTTCACTCCTTGGCGTCTTCTCTTGATGGCTTCCTTCCTCAGTGTCTTCATGATATCCAAAGTAGCTCAAACACCTCCAAAAACACCAACTTCGCCTCCAAACGCCATACACAAGAATGTGTCTAAATCTACCCGAATGGCACCAATAAAACCTCTAATAACTCTTAGTTAAGCCCTACAAAGTAGTGCTTATCACAACCACACAAAACAAGCAAACCGGCAGGCACAAAGTAAAATATGAGAATGGTAAAATCAAAATAATGCAAATCAAGTTAGAGCCAAGGTGAAAGGAAGGCGGAAGGAGTGCTTGATGGACTTGTTCCGATTGGTTAATCGGGTTCCCCGAGATCGCCTAAGGCTTTCGTTTTGCCCGACTGTAATTGTTTTTTTTATTATGCAAGCCGAGTAATATATATTTTTTATTTTTTTTGAAATAAAATCGGCACAAGCTTGGTAGAGGAAAGAGAGATAGAAGACGCAAGATTTGCGTGATATTTGGAGAGAGAGACGCGGAGAGAGGAGAGAGATTTGTAACAAGATTGGTAACTAACTAGATATGCATAATTAAGAAATTACCAAACAAATATTTAATTTTGCAACAACCAAATCTGCAAAATATGAGCGGTGATATGGCAATATTTGGCCGCAATTAATGGGAATTAAATCTCTCTTTTTCCGCTCCTTTTTTTAACACTCGGCCGAGATCTCCCCGTGTAGGGACGAAGAGATCAACTCTAGGGTAGGAAACTAAAAAAAAGAAGCAACTATGGCGGAAGCAAGGGAAATGGATCAAAAATGTAAACAAGTGAGCAAGACGTGAAGAGTTTGAATTGACAACCCCTTGTACCGCTAAATCTAATACCAATTGATACGTAAACGCCTCTGTTCACGTGTTGCTCGGCGAATCTAGGTAGAAAGTGTGTTGGGGGCCTTCCTACTCTTCGGTGAACTGGGATAGGTATAAGCCGGTGTTGGGAGCGATGGCTTGCGGTCTCTAACGCTCGCGACTACGAGGATGGCGAGAGATTCGAACGCGTGAGGCAATCGGAGAGGGGATGATCGATGATGGTGATCGGCCAGTTTTTGTGACGTTGACGGTGCAAGGGGCGGAGTATTAGACTCAACGACAAAGCTTGCGCAACACTTAAATTCAACGTGACCAAAAATACAAGGCCTATTGACATTTTATAGAAGCCAAGTGAGACGCGGCCATGGGCCTCAAAATAACCTAGTGGGTCGGGCTCCTAAGCATAGTAGGCCGCACGCCCAAAGTACAAAGTTACCTAAAAATAGAACTTGCTAAAAATGAAAATGGCTAAACATAGAAATATCCAAAAACATCCAAACTTCACTCAATAAACCTCTAAACTTAGTAATATGCCAAAAATAGGAGAAGTGCCACGAGGCCGCAGCAGCGGCCGCGGCCAAAGTCATGGCGCCGCGGTGGGGGCAGTAGCGCAGGCAATGATGGCGCAAGAGATGGCGCGGGGCGCGGCTGCAGGCGCAGAGCTGTTGCGCGCGAATCCTTTGGTTGTGAGGCTCTGTGTGGCATGGGCAATGGCTCTGGCGCGCGCCCTAGTGATTGGGCCCTCTGACTTGACGTTGAGCATCTCCTTTTCTTGGGCCTCTGTCAAAGTCACCATCGGGGTCGTATCATGGGGTAGGTGGGTGAGGGCGCAGATCTGGGCTTGTGTGGGCTCGCGGGGTGGTGGTCCGGCGTGATCGAGTGGTGGTGGGTCGCCGGTGTGGGTGGCAGCTTGATGGTATTAGGTGTGGTTTGTGTGTGTGTGTGTGTGTGTGTGTGTGTGTGTGTGTGTGTGTGTGTGTGTGTGTGTGTGTGTGTGTGAGAGAGAGAGAGAGAGAGAGAGAGAGAGAGAGAGAGAGAGAGAGAGAGAGAGAGAGAGAGAGAGAGAGAGAGAGAGAGATGTGAGGGATCGGTGGTGTTGGCTGCTAATAGTAAGTTAGGGGAGGGAGGGGAAAAGAAAAGGGAAGGAGAAGGAAAGAAAGAAAAGAAAGAAAAAAGGGGAAAAAAAACATTTTTTTCGAAAAAAAAGCACACTGACCGTGCGGATATGGGCACGGTTGATAACAGACCGTGCTACTCTGCAGAGAACACTCCTGCACAGCTGCATGGTCAGTGTTCAATGAGTGGGCATGGTTTGTAACAAACCGTGCCACTCTGCAGAGAGCAGTTCTGTGAAACTGCACGGTTCGTGACAAACCGTGCACGGTTTGTCACCAACCGTGCACTTCACCAGATAGTGGTTTTTTTCGGCGTTTTTTTATACACAATAGAAAAACAAAAAAAAACTTCCTTTGGGTTGCCTCCCAAGCAGTGCTTGCTTAAGGTCGTTAGCTTGACCATTCATCAACATCACGTACTCAGATCAAGATGATCAACAAAAACGATCTCCTCAATCGGATTTCCGACTATATACTTCTTCAAGCGTTGACCATTCACTTTGGAAACAACGTGCTAAATCTATTCATTTGACAAATACAGATAAAACATGAAATATTTTGAATCGACAGCTAAAATAAGAACATATAAACAAAAGATCTCTTCATTCCAAACCCAGGATGGATGTATTCTTCACGACCACCAGCTCATTCAAAAAGTGATTTCTCAAGAATTACAGTCCCGCTTTACTCCACACGCCTTACATTCTATAACAGACGATGACTTACATATTATTCCGTATTTGATTACTCTTGAGGATAATATTCATCTTCTCGCTCCACCTTCTTATTCTGAAAAAAAAAAGGATGTCTTTGATCTGCCTCTTAATAAAACGCCAGGTCCTGATGGTTAGCTTGCCAAATTCTATCATACATATTGGCCCTTTGTTGGTAAATCTTTGACAAGTGTTATTCAGGCCTTCTTTCACTCAGAACAACTCCTTAAAGAATGTGCACATTCGTTCATTACACTAATCCCTAAAAACGATAACCCTATAACTATAAATCATTACCACACTATTAGTTTATGCAATACGACTTACAAAATTATAACAAAACTCATGGCAAAAAGATTAAAATCCTTCCTGCCAAAACTAATTAGTTCATATCAAGGCGCCTTTGTCGAGGGTCAATTGATTCAAGATAACATCTTAATTGCTCATGAAAATTTTCATTCCTTCCATACTAAGAAAAAAGGAAAAGCAGGATGGATGGCTCTCAAATTAGATATGGAAAAGGCTTACGATAAACTGAACTGGAGTTTCATAAGAAAAATTCTCATCAAGTTTGGATTTTCTAAAACCTGGGTTCAACTCCTAATGACCTACATCACGTCAACCTCCTTTTCGGTGCTTGTCAATAATGAACCAGGTCCGATTTTCACTCCTTCTTGCGGACTACGACAAGGTGACCCTATTGCACCTTTTATATTTATTAATGCAATGGAGTTCCTTTCTAGAACCCTTACCATTGAATCTCAACATAGAAATTGTAAGGTGGGTATTCAACTCACTCGTAATGGAACATGTATCCCATATCTTACCTTCGCATATGATACCCTGATCTTTGCTACTGCAACACGGACAAACATGCTATACGTTCAGGGCCTTCTTGACAACTTCAGTCGTATCTCTGGTTTATCCATTAACTTCCATAAGAGCTCCTTTCAAACATCCTTTAATATTACTACAGCACAAATGGAACATCTTGCAGTTATTTTAAATATTCAATTTACCAAATCTATGGAGAAATACCTTGGTATTCCAATTGTTCGAGGACGTGTCAAAAAAGAAATTTTTTATTACTCTATTATTTGCCTTAAAAAACAACTTTCTAAATGGAAAGCTAACTCTTTGTCTCAGGCTGGACGTCTTGTTCTTATTCAGTCCAACTTATTATCCAAAGCCAATTTCTTAATGCAGAGTTTTCTGCTTCCCTCGACTCTTTGTAATGACATTGACAAAATCAATAAAGACTTCTTTTGGAATAAAAAAAATCCTAAATTGTTTGGTGGTTTAGGTCTTCATAAAGCGACCAATATGAATAAATCATTACAAATGAAATTATTGTGGAAACTATTAGTTGAACTTGACAATCTCTAGGCTCGTATTATTTCTGAAAAATATCTTGGATCCTCGAACTTATTTTCTTATAAAAAGAAATATAAGCAGTCATGGCAATTCTCCAGACTTCTGCATCTCCGAGATCTTTTTAAGAAGGGTCTTGGCTGAGAAATTGGAGACGACAAAAAAGCAAAATTCGGGTTAGACAACTGGATACCAGACTTTAGTCTGCTCCCTTACATTAATAACAACACTGACCCGAATATTACAATTTCTTGTTTTTATTACTCCTAATAATGAATGGGATATTCATCGTCTCCAAAATTTGCTTCCTTATATGGTTGCTAATAAAATTTGGAGTGTCCACATTCCATCGACTTTGTCGGAAGACCGTCTTATTTGGAAACTTACCTCAGATGGGAATTTCTCGGTTAAATCCACACGTCCGCTCACCGAACCAGGTCAACTTACTCCTCAAAATAATTCTTTGTTCTCTTGGATTTGGAATTTACACATCCCTCCCAAGATTCAAAACTTCCTTTGGAAAGATATGGCAGATGCTCTCCCAACCAGTGAAAGATTAAATCACCACTTTTATACGGTCCCATCTGCATGCATTCTCTGTGGCTCGCAAGATGAAGACCAAAATCATTTCTTCTTCACTTGCCCAATCACACAGTCTATGATATCGAAACTTGAAACTAAATTGAATTGTTTCTTTTCTCTTCGATCAGTTTACGACAAATTTCTATTACAACTTTGACTTCTCACACAATCTAATTCCTCAACTATACCATTGCTCTTTCTCTGGTGGAATATCTGGAATTATCGGAATACCTTTATTTTCCGTCGACATGAAATCACACCAAAGACTTGTCCCTCAGACCAGGCCTTCTTTCAATTTCATGAATGGACTACACTTCCCTCTGCAACTAACCGGCCAACTATAAAACGTAATCGTCAACGACCCACTAACTGTAATTGGAAGAAACTACACTTCCCTCTATAACTAACCGGCCAACTATAAAACGTAATCGTCAACGACCCACTAACTGTACTTGGAAGAAACCTCCTGCTAATTGGATCAAATTAAATTTTATGGATCTCGGAAACATGATAATACAACACACCTTGGATACTTATTACGTGACAACAATGGCACTATTTTGTCCTTTCATCGAGAAAATATTCCATCTACTTCTGCCCTGCGAAATGAAGCTCTTGTAACACTTTTTGGTCTTCAATAGGTTGCTCGGCTTCATGTTAAGAATATAATTATTGAAGGTGATAATCTGGTTGTCATTAACTCTATCAAAGGAATTTGGAAAATTCCCTGGGAAATTCACTCCATTATTACAAATATTACTACGATATTGTCTTCTTTTGTTGCTTTCCAGGTACATCACTGCTTTTGCGAAGCCAACCGCGCTACTGATTTCCTTACTTCTCATGTCATCCCGCCAGACACACTTTTTAAATTTCCAGCGTCTCATTCCTCCCACATGTTCTGTAGCTGCTATTCGGAACCACCTCACCACTAGATATGAGTTCATAAGTCTGAACTCTTCTTTTGCTAGTTTTGGGATAAAGTTTGTAAAGATCATCTACTGAGATGATTTATGATTGCCTTCCTTGTTAGAAGGGTTCTAGTGTTATCTTGTATCAAAGAAAAAAGAAAAGAAAAAGAGAATGTTCTCTCACACAAATAAATAAAATGAAATAAAAGTTAATTATTTTCTTATCATATTTTTTTAAGATTTGAGTTTCTCTATTTACAAGAAAAGTTTCTACTGTAAGATATTAACACTGAAAGTTAGGATACTTTTTAGATTTGAGTTTCTCTATTTTTTTTCTAATTTTTCTAGACACAACTCCTTACTTATTTTTAAAAAAAAGGATATATCAACTTTTTTTACTCTAGATACTCTTACATAAAGACCTTCAAAATAACTTTTCTTATTGTCACCTTTTTCATGATGGACATTAAATTTTTGAATTTAATGATAATTATAAATTATCTAAAAATAAAATAATAAATATTTTAAATTCATTAATCTATAAAATATAAAGTAGACTAAGGGTGCAATTAATGCCCAATAAATATGATAAATTATTTCTTATTTTTTTGTTGATATTTCATTACAAACTATATCTTTTAATATAGCTCAATGGTTAAAGACACTCTCATAATACAAGAGGTCTAGGGTTCAATCCCCCTTCTTAACAACTTTGTTTTACTATTTTATCTTTCAATATTTTTTTTGTTTATATTAATTAGTTACTCAAATCTTTATATCTTTCTATTTATCTATCTATCTTCTATATATAAAATAGAGTCTTTGTCCAATTAACGACTCATTAATTTAGCCTCTAAATAAAATAAATTTTCAATTACAATTCATTTGTTAAATCTTTTAAATTCTAATGTACACGATCAATCAAAAAACTTAGCCATATAAAAGTTATTGTCCAATTAAAAGCTCATTATTCAGTCTTCAAATTACACAATTTCTCAAGTACAATCCATCTGTTAAATCTTCCAAATTCGAATGTACACAATCAATCTATATCTATCTATAAACATATAAAGAAGACTTTTTGAACAATCAACGCTCATTTTTTTAACCTTCAATCTTAATTTCCTTTCACCTTTTACCGTCCATCAATTTTGACACTTAAAACTGTTTCCATCTAATCTCAAACGGTTGTATGCTTGATTGCTTGGACTTTAATCCAAATATATTTTTTTAAACTCAATTTTGATTACTAATTAATACTCAAATTACGTTACTATTTTTTTACGTTACTTATTTTGCTGGTCATAATTTAATTTCAACCACAATACCTACCCATTCATATTCCAAAACTATTCTAAATCAAACGTCTATTAATATTCTGAACATAACACTTATCTATATAATTGGTATTGCATGGGAGGGGGTAGAACACAAGCAACAAACATGGCAATCACAATCAACTTTCTATTACTATTATCATCATCAATTAATATCCAAGTGAAATTACAATCCCATTTGACATTGACTTCGTGCAACAGATCACCACAATATGAGGTATTTTAATTTTATTGTCCTCAATCTCCTTATCTATACTTTTTGTTCTATTTTTCTTACATTATTGTACGCATTGCTATAAAAAAAACTATGCTAACATTTTTTATTTGCTTTTAACAAAAAATCTTTTATTTGCTTTATAAGTATATATTTTAAGACTTGCATTTTAAAATATTGTTTTTGATTGATATAATACATTTTAACTTATAATATCACAATATGAAATAGTAAAATTGACTACAAAATTAATTTAAAAAAAATAACCCATTGTTTTTGTGTTCATCTTTATTCCCATTTTATCCAAAAGATCATTAATCATTTTAACATTGGAAACTTTCATTCTCCCTTTTTCTTAGGAAAAATTAAAAATCATTTCTTTTATGATACTATGAACATATGAAAAAATTGTCTGAATTCTATGGAAGTATCATCGAAGTCCTTATTATATTGATATAAATAATCATAAGGCTAATCAGACTCCAAATACCTTAATTTTCTTACTCATAAAAGTTATTAATTACTAGAAATGTAAAAGAAAAAATAATACTATAAATGTAAAAACCTAATAAGAAATTTATTAATTCTTTAACAAAACTAACAAACACATTGAGAGTAGGTACACAATAACATTATGGAATTATCGGATGTTTTATAATTATTTTGATTTCATCGAATATAAAAATTACATTAACATGTCAACCTATTAATAAAATTAAAAAATCTAACATACAATAAATTATGGAAAAATAACTAAAAAACATCGAATTAGCATATATATGCTACTTAATTGTGCAAACATGTAACTAATAAGTAATTTGGTATATATATAGTGCCTAATAATATGCTTAATTATGTTAATATTCAAATAAATAAAAAATGATATCATGAATGTATAATTATTGAATTCACACCATGTTAAAACCTCTAAATTTGACAATAAAATGGAAATGATTTACTCAAAATGATTTAGAAATACTAAATGTAGAATAAAATTGGTACAAACTTCATTTTATTATAACACCGGATTGCAATTTCAATACTGAAGTATATTAAAGTATTCTATTCTTTATAGTACAAAACATAGTAAAGTTTTACATAAGAGTAATAAAATGATTTTTAGCTCATATATTTTTATTCATGTTTCATTAGAAAAAGATCATTAAATATAAATTTTAAAATTAGTAAACATAAACCAAAAAGAAAAAAAACAATTAAAAATTGAAATAAAATACCAGATTACTATTAATTATTTTGATTTTTCTGAACATAAAAATAACATTGCAGAAGATATGTCAAATAAGATCATGTTATTTTCTTTTGTATTATCATTTACTTTGATGATTTGACCCCATGTATGTGTTAAGATTTAAGACATATACTGATATACATATGGAATAAATTCCATTCTCAAAACATTTTTTAAATTCTATTTTTATCTATAGATATACCATTTTCTATTAATAATGTTAGGTTGTATAAAAATATAGACATAAAATCTATGTTTTTTTTTTTACTTTTATCCTATTTATAATCAATAGCTTTTTTAAAGATCAAGAATCAATAGTTAAAGCGGTTATTTACGATATATAATATTACATGCTCAAATTTTTTATGATGTATATGTTACTTCAATTAATATTTTTACCTTTTGACAAATTTATAATTTTTTTAAGATTACGTTATATAAAGTTTAGTTATTTAGTTGAAATGAAAATTAGGTACACCGATTTAGAAAGTTATTTTGCATTAAAAATATTTAGGTCCTGATTTTCTTAATTTCTAGATTTTGAATTTAAGTGACCATGCGTGTTTAACCACTTTGTCCGACATATATATTTTGTCATTCCCATCATTTATGTATTGAGTTTGTTTGTCAATAAGCAAAAAAAATTGCAAAAATAATAACAAATGTGAATATAAAAAGAGATTTAATAGCCCAACATTCAATTCAAACAAAAAAAGTCATGATAAAAAAACTAATAAAGACATAAGAAGTTTACATGATTACAATGGAATATGTTTAAAACTTATGGAGAAGTTACATCGGTCAATTATCTAAATTACAAAACTAATGTCCATGTTTATGTTAAAAGTTAACCAGGATTTAGTGATTTATATGTTTTGCAGGATCATGTTATATAATGTTCGAAAGTACAAACTTACTATTTATGTTGCATTGTGAATTGTGATCATTTGTAGAATCAAAAATAAAATTATGGAAAACTCTTGTTGGTGCCCCTGAGTTTAGGGTTATTCCTGTTGGTGTCCCACGATTAAGTTTTTTTCGGTTGGTGTCCCTAAGGTTTGGGTTTGTTTATTTCGTAACCAAACTTTTTTCATGTTTGTACCATTATAGTTCAAATTGATTAAATCCAAATCCACCATTGTGTTCCTCGCCCTCAAATTAGTAAGATTTGACTCCTAAAATACCCAAATCCATATCTGAACCATGTTGATTTGAATTCTGAAGCAACAACCTGTTTCCGACCTTAAGAATTCAAATCAGAATGGTTCGAGTATGGGTTTGATTGTTTTAACAGTTGAATCCTACTAAGTTGAGGTCAATAAACATAATGATGAGCTTCGATTTGATCAATTCGAACCGAAATGATACGTATATGGAAAATTTTGGTTATAAAGCGAACAAACCAAAACCTTAGGGGTACCAACTGAAAAAAACTTAATCGTGGGACACCAACACGAATAACGCTAAACTCAGGGGCACCAACAGGAATTTCCCTAAAATTATTATGAACATAAATAATGATATAATGTCCAATATCAATTGTTAATTAGTGTAGCTTCTAAAGACTAATTTTACTTTCATTATAAGGACTCAAGGAACTCTATTACACCAAAAAAATGGAAATAAAAACATATTATAATTTTTAATATTGTCAAAATATACACGAGATAGTTGCTAATAATTATTTATGACGATGTCTTTCGAAAAAAATCTCCATACTTCCATCTCAACATTCTTGAAGCTATACAATTTTGTATTACTTTTTAAGGAAAAAAGAATGTTAGATATAAATCTGTATTTTAGTGTTTCCATATTAAATTCATATATATAAAAAACAAACATTCTTTAATATAAAACTTGGAAATTCAACGTTCTTTCTCTTATCTATTTTGGATATTTTTAACTTCGAAGATTATTTCTATGCTACATTAACATTAATAATTCTTAAATTAATCTTAAAATTTTAAAATAAACAAAATAAGTATTATAAATTATATCGATATAAAAGGCAAATCCTATTTGCATCGGGCTGCAGAGGCACTGACACGCACCGACTGGCGCACGGCGGCGGCTGCCGCGCGGCGGTGGGTGCCGGCGGTGGATCGATCGAGTCGTACAAATTTTCGGGTTGAGTTCGGGTCGGGTTTAGGTCGAGTCGGGTTCTTCTTCGATATTTAAAAAATATTGAATTTTAAAATTATATCGAGTCTTAAAAAATATCGAGTCAGGTTCGGGTTGAGTCAGGTTCTTAAAATTCACCGAAAAATTGTGATTGAAATCCACCGAAAGTAATTCATTCACGGACGCAACAATAATTCTGATTGAAATCCACCGAATATTCTACCCTAAACCCTAAACCCATCACCGACGTCCATTAACAACGGGATCGTCCATCACCGGCGAGATCGAACTCCCGGTACCACCACCGCGCGGCGGCGCCAGATCGAACTCCCTCCACGCAGCGCCCAGGGCACCCGTCGCCGACTTACGACGGATTCCGCCGGCACCCACCGCCGGCCGACACTCACTGTCACGCGGCAGTGAGTGTCGCGCGCCACTGACACGGTGCAAATAGCACCGTGTCAGGGCACAAGTAGCCAAGGTGATATAAAAAAGTCAATCCCGTGCGTAGCACGGACATGAATATCTAATAAAACAATAAAGAAATGATCAGGCATTTATGCCATACAAGTTTAGACTGTCGTGATGATCAAGAAGAGACATTTTTTTGTGATCAAGAGTAGAGATGAGTGATATTAATGATATTATTAATGATATTATTGCTTTACTTTCTTCGTTCACTTTCTTTCAGGTACATCATTGCTTTCGGGAGGTCAATCGTGCTGCGGATTTTCTCGCTACTCATCCTATTCCTTTTGATGCTCTTCAAGCTTTCAGACGTCTTCTTTCTCCTTTTAGTTCTTTCACTACTACGACTCATCTTTCTCACAATAGATATGAGTTCATCAATTTGAACTCTATTTTTGATAGTTTTTGGTACTCTTTTTGTAAAGATCATCCATTCGGATGATTTATGATAGCCTTCTGTTTGTAAGGGTCCTAATGTTTGCCATTATAAAAAAAAAAGTAGAGATGAGTGATTGACTTAGGGTTTGTTTGGCATATTAATTATAAAGACTTTATTTGTGAAAAGTACTTTTTGCAACCCTTCATAATTCCTTATATCTCACATATTTCAAATTTCAAAAAAATACTTTTCTACAAAAAGGACATTATAAATAAAAAGATTTTTATAAAGACATCTTCCAAACAAACCCTTATTTTTTTTTTTGATACAAGGCGAACATTAGGGCCCATCTAACAAGGTTGTCCTAAATCATCTGAATGAATGATCTTTACAAACAGCGAAACAAAATCATCAAAGGTAGAGTTCAAGCAATTGAACTCATATCTATTTTTCCGAATACAAGCCATATTAAAGGAAGAATGCAGTGGAGAGAGAATACGCTGATAATCAGCCAAAGCTTGAGCAGGAACGGGGTGAGTATCCAGGAAGTCGGCCGCTCGATTGGCCTCATAGAAGTAGTGATATATCTGAAAATAGATAAAAGAAGAAAATAAAATAGTTATATCATTGATAATGCTGTAAATTTCTCAAAAAACTTAATAAACCTCCGTAGAATTAATAACCACAAGATTGTGGCCTTCAAACAAACCCTTATTTGAATCATCCAACCGGAGACCTTTGATAGTTAAGCGCGCCCCTAGAATACATATCCTCCCAGCGATCCGTTCTTACTTCTTATACTTAACCCAAAAGGTAGTAAATAACAATACTACCCCCGGCCCCCATCCAACATCTCTCCTCTGCTTCAACATTCAATAGAATATTTAAAAAACCTTTATCACACCAACATCTCTGCAAGCTTGCTCAGTGCTCAGACACACAAATAGAGAGAGAGAGAGGGAGAGAGACTCGTATCGTCTTTCCATCCCTTCTCCATTTCTGCTCCGAAACTTCTCAGCACATTCTCCATTCCAGCCCCTTCTTCTTTCTTTACCTCGCTGCCTCTTCAGAATGCCCGTCGATGCTTCGGAGCAGGTGAGATTTACTCCTTTCCGATTCAGTGCCGAGGTTTTACATCCAGTTCTTCTTTTCTTTTGATCTGAATTTTATTTCCGCATATGTTAGCTCTAATTTCGAGCTCTAACGCCCTCACTGTTTTTTCTTGTTTGATGTTCGCCATTTTGTTGTACTCTTTCCGCTCTATTCTTCAATTAGGGATCTGATTTTTAGTTTTCGGTAATTAGTTTAGTGACTCGATGGAAAATTTTGTGATTTTGGTCAACTGAGGGTTTTCCGCGATGGACTGACAAGCAGCAGGCATATCGAAAAGACTAAATAGTTATTAATGTCGTGAATTTTAAATCTGTTTATTGACTCCTATCTGTTAATTGCTTGATTTCTATCTTTTATTTTGTGCTGTTCGGTTGATAGCTAGGTTGCCTCCTCTGTTTTTGTTCTTTCTGCATGTGAGGATGTGCTACTTCTGCCAAAAGTTGGATTTATGTTGAATGTTTAATTGCTGGATGGACGTAAGCTGGGGAGATTCCCATTTTGCTAAGCTGTTCTTGTCAGCTTCCTACACCTCATGATCGATTTGGAACATTGGATTCAGCTGGCGATGAACGTTACTTGGACCACTTTTTTATTTGGTCTTTATGAACTTTCTAGTTAATTTTACTGGACCACTCTTTGTTCCTGGTTAATTTATCTTGAAAGAAGCAAAGAATTTATTCCTTGAAAGGTCTACCTGTTAATCTATCATCTTCATGTTGTAAAGCTAGAACCATTGACTTTTCGTAAGCTCTTTACACCATCAAAGAGTTAACTCTTTGGAGCAATTACCTTTGCTCTTGTTGAAGGCAGAGTGATTTCAATAGAGGTATGAACGTATCAATGGTGTATTGAACTGTAGATACATCATAAGTTTCTGCTTCTCGGGGAACTTTCATGCTCGAGATTCTTCTGAAGCTAAGCACTTCTTTGTTTGGAGCAAATTGGATTCACACATTCTGATAAAATAACTTGGATTCACAAACTAATGACTTGAGGACTGCCACACAATTGGAATTTTAACTTCCATGTTATATCTTTAAAGCTTAAACCAATTATGCAGGTTCAAGATATCTGCAGTGTTTTGGGCATCACTGACGAAGGCACGGGAAATGGGCAGTGTGAGCCACCACTGGGTCTCTCAACCTCCTTAGCGGTTCAGGGTAATCAGCTGTGTTTGGACGTGCAGGTCACAGGGAAAAAGCCACACGACCTTGGCAAGGAAACTGCAGAAACATATTGTCCATGTCACATGATTGTGGATATTGAGAAGGGCAATTTGGACAAGCCGAAAATCCATGATGAAACTGGTGGAAGTATAAAGAACGAAATTGCATTAACGGTTAGTACCACAAACTGTGGCATACTATATAATTTTGCTATATAGTGGATATATTAAATTTATTTAACAAACTCACATTGATAATAGATGATTGCTTGTGTCCATGTTGATAGGCTCTTGTACCCTTTTCTGCTATTACTGCCTTACTGATCCCATTTTTCTGCTATTACTTGGCTGCTTGTTTAACACTTTTTTTATTGCAGAAGCCTTTGAGGAGGCAAAACAGCTTACAACCCGGTGGAGAACCTATACAACCTTTTATGAATCACATCCTAATGCTACTCAAGCTTGATGCAAAAGGTATCAATGTGCTTTTAAGGATATGCATTTCTTATTTTTATGTGATGCTTTTGCCAAATTCAAGTTTGTTACTTTCTCTGTTTTGTATTCTTAGAAGTCAAGAATCTTGAGCATTCTGCAACATCTTTTTCTGTACAATGACTAGAAATAGTACTTGCATGCTTCATTCTTTTAGCATCAGTAGTTGCAATGCTACCTCTACTTTTGCTTAATAAGAAAGTGCATATTAAAGTAGTTGATTGTTTAGATTTTACTGCAGCACTAAGAGATGACTAGCATTCTTGCAAATCATTTATTTAGATACATATTATGCGACTTACATGCTCTGTTTGTGCTTCTTGTTGGTGTTAGAATATACAGGTCCTAAGTAACTGTTAATCTATTTTTCGTGTGTTGCCTATCTAGCAGATAAACAAACAACAGAAAGGGCTAATGATGTCCCTAACAAGTGGAGAAAGTATAAACGTCCAGCTGCATTTGATTCAAGACAGATTGTGCTTCTGTTCTCATTCTTGTAAGCACTAACCTAACAGATCATTGCCAAATTTATTTCTCTATTGCATGTTGTATTATTTTGGTTAAACCTGCTCCCTTCTCTTGCTTTTAACCTCATTGAAATTACAATTTCGTGAATGCTGTCACTGATTGTTGAAATAAAAGATGCAAAAGGCTCTGTTTAGTCTACTCAGTTCAATCCTTGGTTGCAATTGAGAAGAACCATATCTGAAACTGACCAGATAAAGAGTATTATTAACGAGTAGAATAAAAGTGGGAGTACAATGTATAATTAATGCAGAAATGTCTACAAGGGTGGTAGTTTCTTAGCCATTCTTATTGAATGTAAGAGTAAAGCATCAACTTTTTCTACTATAACGAAACAGTTTGATACTACTATGCGAAGCTGAACACCCTGGAAACCTTGTTTCAAATAGAACTGATGAGAGTTAGCTTTATTTCTAATAGAAGTGCTAAGAGTTTATTGTTTGGCATATAAACACTTACTGAGTGGCATATATGAATTTTGATGACGTACCGCAAGCCCCCAAGTCAACTGTGAAACAATGAAACAAAAATAAAGGTACATATGCTTAACCATTTTAGTTCAGGATGATCTGGTTTGTGTAAATAAAGCATGCTTTCTGGTTTAAGAACCGAGTTGCATGCCTCTTTGATGAAACAAGTATGAGCATGCAATCCTAAAACTTATCATGCAGCAGCTAGTCAGCTACCATCTGATTGCTGCTGAAGTTGCCATTCTCTTTCTTCTATTGTTATTCTTATTCTCTTACTATTTGAGATGATTTTGGGAGGATCTTGGATATATGTTTGGCTTTATTTATTTCTATGAATTGTCACTGAATCCCCATTTATTTTCCAGGTCAAGTATGGGAACAATAGTGCTGATATATTTGACACTGAGAGTTCGACAAGCTGGGGAAGGCTTTGCCCTCGCCTGATTTTTGTCTTCTCATGATCGATCGGTTTTCCATATCACTTTAAAAGTGCCGCTGGAGATTTTGTACTACTTTTGTCCCCTTGTTGTACATAGAGTTCCACTTATGGGGTGCTGTGGCCAAGATGTTGTTTTGTGCTCCTAAAATGTCCCCCCTAACAGGCTAACACCAATGGCAAGAAAGAGCCTGCTCATTCGGTGTGCATTGACTAGATCAATGTAGTTATTATCGCTAAATCTCATCAGCAACGAGCAAAATGAGCGGTTAATGCTTGGTAGACGTGAAAATAAGCTTGGATGCCCATGAAATGAAGGCAGGAGAACATAGATAACCGCTTCTTTAGAGCCTTGTTATTTTCAATTCAACCGAAAAATGTTTCAACTTTCAACAAAGATCAACATCATTTTGTCTTCTCTAACTCATTCAGTTGTATTTTTTATTTATTAAATCCCAAATATGGGCAACAATTGGGTGTCAATCGAAATCCAATGTTGGATATTCTAGCAACTTGGGTCAAATCAGGTTGGTAATTTGGATTTCAATTGTACTAAATTTCAGGTACTTTGAAATTGGTTGAGTTGGACAGTGGGTCGAGTTAGATTTCAGCGGAGTCGAGTTTTAGTATACTATATTTCAGGTACTTTCTTTTTGATACAGTAGAAATTAGACTGAAAACTACAGAAGACACGATTTTTCAGTCTAAAGCATCCTTACGGATGATAACTAAAAGTTTCAAATTAGATTGAATGTCTTCCAAAGAATTGTGCCGACCCAACTTTGCGATATCGGCCGCAACGTTTGTTTCTCGGAAGATATGATAGACCTTCACTGAAGAAAACAGTTGTAATATACAAATGATATTAAAAATTAAAATTTCAATATCCCAATGACAGTATCAGATCTTATTTATAACATTAACAATAGTGAGGTTATCACAATACAGTTGAATATTAGTAAAACCCAATTCATATGCTTTCATTAAGGCATTCTTAACCGCAATGGTTTCTGTCTTAAGAGGGGTTGAGATACCACATTTTTCACCAAAGATTTGAATAGGTTCACATTTATGATTACGAAAAATAAATCCGTAACTGGAGTCTCCATTCAATTTTGTAGATTCGCCAGTGTTTATTTTAAGGGAAATTCATGTTGGTGCCCCTGAGTTTAGGATTATTCCTGTTGGTGTCCCACGATTAAGTTTTTTACTGTTGGCACCCCTAAGGTTTTGGTTTGTTCGCTTTGTAACCGAAATTTTTCATATCCGTATCATTTCGGTTCAAATTGATCAAATCGAAACTCATCATTATGTTTATTGACATCAACTTAGTAGGATTCGACTCCTAAAATAATCAAATCCATACCCGAACCAGTCCGATTTGAATTCTTAAGGTCGAAACGGGTTGTTGCTTCGAAATTCAAATCGACATGGTTCGGACATGGATTTGGGTATTTTAGGAGTCAAATCTTACTAATTTGAGAGCGAGGAACACAATGATAGACTTGGATTTAATCAATTTGAACTAAAATGGTACAAACATGAAAAAGTTTAGTTACGAAGCAAACAAACCCAAATCTTAGGGGCACCAACAGGAAAAAACTTAATCGTGGGACACCAACAAGAATAACCCTAAACTCAGGGGTACCAATAAGAATTTCCCTTTATTTTAATGATGTTCTGAGGTGGTTTTTTCCATTTAGTAATCTTCCGTCTCTTTGTGTAGGATTTTTTATTATTTGGAATAATGTCCACAAGACAGTCTGTATTCCATTTTTTAGTCTGATTCCAATTGTCAATTTGATGTTTAATAAAAAGTGGTACATCCTTTATTATGTCAGTGTCATTTCTACCAAATTTCAGGTACTTTGAAATTGGTTGAGTTGGACAGTGGGTCGAGTTAGATTTCAGCGGAGAGTTTTAGTACGGTCCGACTTTTGGCCGAGTCGGATTTTAGTTAAATCGGATTTGAGTGAATTAGATTTTAGATGATTAAACTTTTTTTTTGTAGTTATTTTAAACATTAAAGGTCTTTTCTTTTGTTACTTTAAAGATAAAGGTTGATGGAAGAGATTTATCACAAAGATCAAAACCTAAATGTCATATTACAAGAACAACAATATCCATCGCCTGCGGCCCGACGATTGATCTTCACCAAAGGTCGATGGACAAGAAAGAATCTATAGCAATCAATAATCAATGAAGCGACGATTGATCTTCACCGAAGGATATTGATTGAATCTTGATCCCAACGAATCTGCACCAAAGACGTGTCGAAGGGCGAGACTTGTGGCCCCCGTTGTACCTCCGACGCTCAAGTCAAATAACGACGTAATTTTAGAATAATTAAGAATAGAATGATGGGGGTTCAAAAAGGATATTAAATATCTCTTATACTTTTGGAAATAAATAAGGCACAATCTCTTTTTTTTATAAGGAAATAATTCGAATTACCCGACATAGTAATGTAAGGTAAATCGAGAGGCCGAGAAATTGGCGTCGGACAAAACCGGACAGAATACATCAACTAAACAAGCAAGTGAATTACAACAAAGCAATTAAAGAGCCTAAACGACCTAGGAAGATAGGAGAGCAAAGCAAGTTCGAAAGAAAGCATCATTGGAAACTGGGTCAGATAGGATCAATCATGTGGAAATGCTGAATGAACCACCATGACGTTGCCCTCACTTAATTGATGGATCTTCAAGAGTCTCGGCCATGACGTTGCCCCACAAAAAGAAGGATCTTCAAGAGCCTCAAACACGATCACAAACAACTCAAACGTCACCCTAGTTCAACTCTAATGCATCAAAGAATTGACACCCAAGCTTGAAACAACGGGATGGGTTAATATTGATTGTCAAAAAATGAGTAATAATTTAGTGAATATGGGTTGAGATTGGTTAACATGTTATTAAATTTCAAATTTCATGAACTCATTACGAATATATTCAAGGATGAATCAACTAAATGACCTTCTAAGACAACTGAAATAAAGCTAACGCACCCAAATTAACCAATATTGGCCGCATGACCTCCTAAACCTACATGCCTTCTATGTGCGCCGCCCGCTATCACTTTTATTCCCCAATACAAGCTTCTTCCATGGCATCGTTTTTTCGTTTCGCCACGACAAAAGCAATCGCCTAAGTGAACAGAATGAACGAAGGAAGACAGACATAAATATCGTGGAGATTCTGTAATATCCCTCATTTTTAGAAAGGATAATTGGGTAATTTTCCCCACCTTCGTTCAATAATTATTTCGCTTTCAGTGGAGTTTGGATTTTCTGTAATATCCTTGATCTCCGAAATAATTCCTTGAGTGGTATAAAATACATTTGATGTATTTTAGGGACTTAGAATATTTGTTTGGATACAAACATATAATTTCAGGGGTTTAAAACCCATACCAAACTTTCCTTGTACAACTCTGCACGCCAGCCTCAAATTTCTTCCGCGTGTGTTTCCTTGTCAGGACAACTGTCGATGTGTTGGACGGGCACGCCTTCTCCCTTGGGCTTCAAATAGAGCTCGATCGGAAGGGTCGTGGGCAGCCTCAACAGACCACAACTCTCTCTCTCTCCCCCTCTCGGCCATCTCCGTTGCTCTTCCCGCCGGCGAGCTCCTCCTCCTTCCCCGACGTTGTTGTGCTGTCCGAGCTACTGTTGGGCTACGTTGTCGTTGCGTGTTGCTGGCTGCCGGCGTCGTGGTGCTGCTGCTCTCCCCGGCGAAGACCCCGGCGACGAGCGTCCTTCCCAGCGAAGACGGAGCCGAGCTGCTGCCGCGCTAAGTTGCTTGTTGTCGCCACTGGCTGGTGTAACTTCGACGACGAGCCTCTTCCCGGCGAAGGCGAGCTAGTCCGGTGACGAGACCTATCCCGGCGAGCCACCGCTCCTGGCCGCTGTTGTGCGTGGTTGAAGCTCCATTGTTGAGCTGCTGTTGTTGTTACGTAGAAGCAAGGAAGAAGACAGTGAGGTGGGCTCCCCCTCCCTTAATTAATTACTTGTTGGGCCGAGAAGCCCAAATCCCATCCAGTCCAGATTTAACCCGAAATCGATCGAGCGTTGTAACGTTATTTGCTGGATCGCGAGTGGACCTGTAATCCTGCTAGAGCTAGCTGAAGCATAGGCCATATCCTCAGAAATGATATCATCAGTAGTCGTCTCGTCTAGATTCATCGCCGAATCTACTTAAGGCAAGTGACGGTTCGCTCTTGCTTATCATTCCATATTTATATTAATTATCAATTGTGTTTAATTGTTAATTAATTTGGGATGAATGTTGTTTTCGTCTGGGAACAGTTTTGATAACTATATATGATTTAAAAAGGAATATTATAATAGGTTGTATATACTACTAGAAACAACGCTATTATATATGTATATATATATGATTAAAATACATATATTATAATATGTTATATATATTGCTAGAAACAACGCTATTATATATGTTATTGCCTAGATGACATTGATGTGGACTATTGCGTGTTTTAACTGTTTAGTTAGCACGAGTATTCGTAGGAGCGTTATGTACCTTGTGAGGTTTAGTTGTTTCTTTATAACTGGTGCTATGTGGATTTTTCCCTAGTACTCTCTCTGGTCATGACCATGCCCTTACTCAGGGTTGGATTATCTCTTGTGAGGAGATATCCCTTTTACATCTCTTGTGAGGAGATATTATCTCTTGTGAGGAGATATTATAAAAGCTTATAACGTAAATGTACGTTTTGGAATTAAATAAGATAAGTGCGATTAGGCACATAATTAATGAACCTTGGGCGAGAAGTACAACGTGGAAACTCGTCTGGGCTTCGATTAGAGTAAGTCCACCTTCCGAATCTGAATTCGCATTATGCGATGAGGTTGGTCGTGGACCCAAATAGTCAAGTCGCTTTTAAACGTTTGCGTGAAACTTTAATGTTCCCAAACACTTGTCATACTTCCGATAAGACTCAATTCGTTGGAGTCTTCTCTTCATATTGTTTCCGTAAGGCTCAATCTTTCAGAGTCTTCTCTTCAGTGCATATCTAAAATAAATAATCATTCCGTGAAAGTTCCGGGTTATATATCGTTCCTTTGGTTATTATTCGAAGGACAATGATAGTAAACAGTTACGATCACTAGAATCATCTGTTTTCACCCTTGCATAGTCTTTCATTAAACTAACCAATCGGGTTTTATTCCTTGCATGGTTGGCTGGTGTCATCCGTCCCATACGGCACATCAGTGGTTGGTTCCTGCAGACTTGAAGTAACCAATTGAAGAAGAGACTTACAGTTGCAGATTTAAGTGTCGGTCTTTCAAGGTCGTTAGACATTACTTTAATGTATATTTTTATAACCTAGTCATGTGATAGGTTTATTCTTAAAAGTCTTCCGCTGTGTAATTTTTATAAGTTTTCGATGTGATTCTACTCTGTTGTAAAACATTCCTCTCGTTTTGGGAGAAGTCTTTCAATAAAAGTATTGAGGTTTATAAGAAAATGTCTTCCGCTGTTTAAACCTTTTGTTCTTTAATATATTTATTTAAGCTTAATTGTTCCGATTCAAGCCTTGTGTGACATCGGACAGCAACGTCTAAGGTCACTGGCGTGTGACACTACCGACGTAAGTCGGGGGTGTTACAATTATGGTATCAGAGCAACGGTTTGAAAATTCTTGGCCTATTGTTAGGTTTGAGAATTTTCGAAAACTAATTTTGAAACTATTTTCAAACCTATCTTTCATTAAAAAGGAATTTCGAGAGTTTTAATGTTAATTTAAAAGTTATAAGTAACTCTGGTAACTAATTTAAATAATTTAGCTATTTTGAACTTCAAAAGCTATTTATCATTGGTTTATAAAAGGCGTGTTATACGCATTCAAAATGAGTTTAAGATTGTAACTTTAAAAGTGTGATATTTTTTTTTGTAAGAGTTTTTGCGAAAATCATATCACTAGTTTGCGAAACTAATTTTCTTAAATAATTATTTTTATTAAAGTTAATATATAAAGTTTAAAGGTATAAAGTATGAAGTTTGAAAGCATCGAATAAGTGGTTTTCAAACTTCTGCAAGATTCGAGTTGTTACTTATTTCTTAGATCCATTCTTAGGAATATCGTTTCTCCTTAGGTTTAATGTCATTTAAAGGTTGACATATCTCCTAGAGTTCCCACTTTCGAATAAGTCAGAGAAGAAGTCGTTTATGCGGTTGATGGTGGTGGGCCAGTCAAACTGATATAGAGTTATTAGTTTGAACCCTTATAAATCGTATCATAACGTAACTGACTCAGTGTCATGTACAAGTTGGAACAGTTCTCAACTAACGTTATGGTTCATCAACCGATGATGGACACCCGATCCACTAACCAACCAGCTAGCGAGAGTCCTAGCAACGGTTCTCGAGTTCGACTGATGAGTGCTACTCCACAAGGGGAGGAAGCGGGATCTGACTCACGTAGTAGTGACCCGACCCTGCGGCAGGATATTCTTCAGGGACAAGCGGACCCCCAAGCTGCAAGGGGAGTTCCACCTCCTGCCCCGATCACGCTAAATACGACGACCATTGGACAGATAGTGGGGCTAGTGGTCGAAGTACTAATGGCCCAAGTGATACCGCAAGCCCAAGCGGCCCCCATACCTCAAGTCACATCTAGTGTGGAGGCACAGATTAAGACAAAGAGCGGGCAACAGAATCGCAAGGCTGGCTTGTTCAAGCGGCCGGCGTCGCCCACCAAGATCGAGAAGTCTGGTCGTACTAGGATCAAGATGACTGCGTCTGATTCCGCCAAGGGCTCAGGCTGGAATAGCGGCATGATTCAATGCCACAACTGTGGTAAGGCTGGGCACAAGAGCCCTAGTTGCCAAGAGATAAAGCGGGGATGTTACAGTTGTGGAAAGGAAGGTCACGTGAAGACATACTGTGGAAAGAAGAACATAAAGTCACCACAAGGATATCAGGCCTCAAAAGCTGACTTTAGGCAGAACTCGAGGGCGGAAGTGTCTGCTCCGGAGCAATCTGTTGCTCATGATAAAGGCAAGACGCCTATGGAATCTTCGGGTCAAGAGCAGCGACTCTTTGTGATACGTCACCCCGACGGAAGAGAAGCTTTGTACAAGTGGTAATATTTTGTAAGGCTTTTTAGATGTGAAGCGATGACTTGTGTCGATAGTCTCTATAGTTTATTAATCTGTCTACTCGACTTTTTGTCAGATGTTTTATGTAATGTTTCGATCAATGAAGGAGTGTTTCCTTGTCCCGAAAATTACTAAATTCGTCACTATTGCAAATTGTTCGTTCATACGAGACTCCGTGAGTGCCAAAAATAGTTATGTCGTATGGATAAAAACTACCAGGACTCACAAAGGAGGGGTAACGTATGGAATCGATGTGTTCGTTCCTTACATGGTTAACACCAGGGTCGACTCCACTATGGATTTTTTTTTGATCCATCCTTAGGAATCTCTCCTTATTCCTGGAGTAATGTCGCATCGGTATGACATTAATTACTCCCTTCGTAGAACGGATGATCGTTATCTCGTGATTTGATCTTTACCAAAATTCCGTATTATAGAGGAAACAAATGTATGTGGTTAATGCTTTATGTGATTAAGAATTTCTTCCTGTATGTGTACCCTAAACATTTGTTTTGGTAAAAGTATGTGTGAGTGAACTGTATGAAGTTCAGAATGCCTAGTTGTGTGGTCATACTATAGCCGTCCATAGGGATAGTTTGCTAAGAAGAGAATAGATATATATAAGGGATAGTTCATAGGGAATCCAGTTTCTCTAAACAATTGGTACCAAGTTAGCATTCCACTGCTTGGTAAAGGGAGAGGTCTTAGGTTCGAGTCTCTTCAACAACCTACTGGCAATGGCGAGATTAGTTCTAGGCCACCAGTAATGGGCAACCTACTGGCCTTGGCGAGATTAATTCTAGGCCACCAGTGATGGGCAACCTATTGGAAGTGGCGAGATTAATTCTAGGCCACCAGTGATGGGCAACCTACTGGTAGTGGCGAGATTAATTCTAGGCCACCAGTGATGGGCAACCTACTGGCAGTGGCGAGATTAATTCTAGGCCATCAGTGATGGGTTGGGGTGGATGGGCTGCAACCCTGTGATTGGGCCGGCCCAAAGTGGCAGAATGTTACATAAAAGTACATTTTTGGTGAAGTCATACGGATTATGGTTATGGAAGTTGTAAGTAAATGTGTCCATTGTGGACCAGAGGATTAGACTTTTGGAAAGGCTAAGGGTGTGATGTCGTAGGTATTGTCTTGGAAGATGTACCTGAGGTCCGTTATGAGGCTTCCTTAAGAGAAGCGACATAAAGAATTGGACAGAGAGTGATTGATGTCTGTTACGGCGATTTGATGTTATATTTAGGGAAATAAAGTAATTAGGCACAACCGTGCTAATCGATTTATCACAACCATGTTTCGAGGAAACTACAGATCTGAGTTGGCAGTGAGCTTTAGGGCCAAATTTAAGTAGGCCAAATGATTGAATTTGGGAAGTTGTCCTTTCAAGGAATAAAGAGTTATGACACTTGAGAAATTACAAGGTTCGATATTTGGACTTTATGTGAATGGGCTATCCATAAGGCGTATAGTACAACCCTTATTGGAAAGATCAGATTGTGAAGTCATTGTGTTGGGATTAGGCCACTTAAATATGGAAAGGTTACAGTTTAAGGATAGGATATGTTGATGATCCCGATATATTAAAAGATTCAGTAAAGAAAAATTTCTATGTACGCCTAAGGAGTAAAGTAGCAAGCATTAATCGTATAAACTATTAAAGGTTCCGATAGAAGTGACTGAGGCAGTCGGCAATGAATCATTTTCAGGATGATACCTTATAGAATTAAGGGTAATATCTCATGTGATTCGTTTCGAGGAACATAGGAATAAAAGTGTGATGGTTATGTCTGGAGGAAGTTAAGGAATCTTAAGGGTTTAAGTTATAAAGTGATTAGAGGAATAGGTTAAGTCATTACCGAAAGGATACCAAGTTAGAATTTGGCATAAGGGCCAAACCTGATTATGATGAGTAATGGAATTGTGGAGTATACACTTAAAGGAATTAGGAAATACGATGTCTCAAGACCACTAAGATATGATAATGGAATATAAGGCAGATAAGGTACATACTCTAAGAAAAGTTATAAATGGAAAGGTTGACAGAGAAAGGTGTGTTCTCATGCTTAAAGGAAATCAAGTTTGTTGCAAGGATTTAAGAGGATATTATCATAAGATAATTATGACCTAGTGGATGTAGTTACGAGTTGCTACAAGTGTAACATATGGAAATGCGAGATAGTGGTATGATTGAAAAAACTGATCATTTTCCAGAAGCATGTCAAGGGTAAAATGATTAAAGATATTATGTTCAGGTAGTAAGGTTAGTTGTAACCCGATCTCATAGATTATTCGGCCAAGTTTCGGGGTCAAAACTTCTTTTAAGGGGGAGGTGATGTAATATCCCTCATTTTTAGAAAGGATAATTGGGTAATTTTCCCAACCTTCGTTCAAATATTAGTTCGCTTTCAGTGGAGTTTGGATTTTCTGTAATATCCTCGATCTCCGAAATAATTCCTTGAGTGATATAAAATACATTCGATGTATTTTAGGGACTTAGAATATTTGTTTGGATATAAACATATAATTTCAGGGGTTTAAAAACTCATACCAAACTTTCCCTGTACAACTCTGCACGCCAGCCTCAAATTTTTTCCGCGTGTGTTTCCTTGTCGGGACAACTGTCGATGTGTTGGACGGGCACGCCTTCTCCCTTGGGCTTCAAATAGAGCTCGATCGGAAGGGTTGTGGGCAACCTCAACAGACCACAACTCTCTCTCTCTCCCTCTCGGCCATCTCTGTTGCTCTTCCCGCCGGCGAGCTCCTCCTCCTTCCCCGGCGTTGTTGTGCTGTCCGAGCTGCTGTTGGGCTACGTTGTCGTTGCGTGCTGCTGGCTGCCGGCGTCGTGGTGCTGCTGCTCTCCCCGGCGAAGACCCCGGCGACGAGCGTCCTCAAGGCGAAGACGGAGCCGAGCTACTGCCGTGCCAAGTTGCTTGTTTTCGCCGCTGGCTGTTGTAACTCCGACGACGAGCCTCTTCCCGGCGAAGGCGAGCCAGTCCGGTGACGAGACCCATCCCGGCGAGCCACCGCTCCTGGCCGCTGTTGTGCGTGGTTAAAGCTCCATTGTTGAGCTGCTGTTGTTGTTACGTAGAAGCAAGGAAGAAGACAAGTGAGGTGGGCTCCCCCTCCCTTAATTAATTACTTGTTGGGCCGAGAAGCCCAAATCTCATCCAGTCCAGATTTAACCCGAAATCGATCGAGCGTTGTAACGTTATTTGCTGGATCGCGAGTGGACCCGTAATCCTGCTAGAGCTAGCTGAAGCATAGGCCATATCCTCGGAAAGGATATCATCAGTAGTCGTCTCGTCTAGATTCATCGCCGAATCTACTTAAGGCAAGTGGCGGTTCGCTCTTGCTTATCATTCCATATTTATATTAATTATCAATTGTGTTTAATTGTTAATTAATTTGGGATAAATGTTGTTTTCGTCTGGGAACAGTTTTGATAACTGTATATGATTTAAAAAAGAATATTATAATAGGTTGTATATACTACTAGAAACAACGCTATTATATATGTATATATATATGATTAAAATACAGATATTATAATAAGTTGTATATATTACTAGAAACAACGCTATTATATCTGTTATTGCCTAGATGACATTGATGTGGACTATTGCGTGTTTTAACTGTTTAGTTAGCACGAGTATTCGTAGGAACGCTATGTACCTTGCGAGGTTTAGTTGTTTCTTTATAACTGGTGCTATGTGAATTTTTCCCTAGTACTCTCTCTGGTCATGACCATGCCCTTACTCAGGGTTGGATTATCTCTTGTGAGGAGATATCCCTTTTACATCTCTTGTGAGGAGATATTATCTCTTGTGAGGAGATATTATAAAAACTTATAACGTAAATGTACGTTTTGGAATTAAATAAGATAAGTGCGATTAGGCACATAATTAATGAACCTTGGGCGAGAAGTACAACGTGGAAACTCGTCTGGGCTTCGATTAGAGTAAGTCCACCTTCCGAATCTGAATTCGCATTATGCGGTGAGGTTGGTCGTGGACCCAAATAGTCAAGTCGCTTTTAAACGTTTGCGTGAAACTTTAATGTTCCCAAACACTTGTCATACTTCCGATAAGACTCAATTCGTTGGAGTCTTCTCTTCATATTGTTTCCGTAAGGCTCAATCTTTCAGAGTCTTCTCTTCAGTGCATATCTAAAATAAATAATCATTCCGTGAAAATTTCGGGTTATATATCGTTCCTTCGGTTATTATTCGAAGGATAATGATAGTAAACGGTTACGATCACTAGAACCATCTGTTTTCACCCTTGCATAGTATTTCATTAGATTAACCAACTGAGTTTTATTCCTTGTATGGTTGGCTAGTGTTATCCGTCCCATACGGCACATTAGTGGTTGGTTCCCGCAGACTTGAAGTAACCAATTGAAGAAGAGACTTGCAGTTGCAGATTTAAGTGCCGGTCTTTCAAGGTCGTTAGACATTACTTTAATGTATATTTTTATAACCTAGTCATGTGATAGGTTTATTCTTAAAAGTCTTCCGTTGTGTAATTTTTATAAGTTTCCGTTGTGATTCTACTCTGTTGTAAAACATTCCTCTCGTTTTGGGAGAAGTCTTTCAATAAAAGTATTGAGGTTTATAAGAAAATGTCTTCCGCTGTTTAAACCTTTTGTTCTTTAATATATTTATTAAAGCTTAATTGTTCCGATTCAAGCCTTGTGTGACATCGGACAGCAACATCTGAGGTCACTGGCGTATGGCACTACCGACGTAAGTCGGGGGTATTACAGATTATAACACCACATTCGTCTACAACTGTCACCAGAGAGAAACATCGATCTAAGTATTTATCTCAAACTGTGAGAGAACGATTTGAAAGCTTATATGTTACAAATACAAATGCGAATATCGAATTCAAAACAAATGAGAACAATTTCGAGTGATTTCAAGTAGAAATCAGAGTATAAAACAAGAAGTTTTCTGTTTTAGTTTTGATGACAGCTCATATTTTGCACTATTCATTATAGACGACAAAAATGCTTAATCTAGTATTGATGACAGTAGAAATATTAAACAAATCGAACATGATAACAATACATATGTTGACAGAAGATATTAGATAACATTTAATGACAGTTTGGTTAGAATTTGATAACATTACGTGTTTGTGATGACAGTTCATCCAACTTAGAATTATTTGATGACAGTCCATAAGTTTTATGGTTTCTATGATGATAATGAAAAATAATTGCTCTCAGTTATATATATTTTTGATGATGACAGTATGATGAATAAATTCTTATTTGCTACTTCCATTGACAATAGTAATTAGTTAATCACAATTTAATAAGTTCATGATAGTTATTAAGTTGTGATGACAGCTTTGTGAATATGAGAATTAGTTAATGGGAATTGCTAAATACTAAAATCGTTGTGACGACAATACGATATGAACAATACGTAAATGATGGTACTTGTTGATACTTATTCATCACATTGGTTGACACTTTGTTGATAGACATTTACAAACTATCATCAATAGTATTTAAGGTTTCTGTGATGACAGTTTGATGATAATAAAAAATAATTGCTGAAAGTTCTATATTTTTTTACGATGACAGTTTGATGAATAAAATCTTATTTTTTTACTTCAATTAACAACAGTAATTAGTTGATCACAATTAAATAACTTCATGTTAATTATTAAGTTAGGATGACAGATTTATGCATCTAAGAATTGCTTACTGCAAACTTTTTGGTGTTGTGCATATGGAACACAAAATTCTTATTGTCTGCTATGAAGGGGAATAGAAGATCAAAGATGGATTTTATGCAAATGTTGGAAGCATGATTTCAAAGATATTTGTATTTGATGACAATATACAACTACAAGTTTTGTCAAACAAATGATTATTGAGAGATTTAAGATCAATTCAACACCTAGTGACATTAGCCTTACACATATGAATCCATTCCTGAAATTGAGAAATCCATACATGGTTGACACATAGGATGATTTCAGATCTTTCCTAGATATTAATGAGGCACCTCAAGTTTCATGGACTTTACCGTTGTACGTGTCATCAACTAAGAGGATGAGTGCGAGTTAACACACTCGTGATAGTGCACATAATAGTCTAGTCTCTCTGTAAACTGATTATATTTTTCAAGGAAACGACGACAGTGTTGAATGTGGTGACAAAAACAAACTAGAAATGGTGCAAAGATTGGAGGAAGATGAAATAAGTCATATCGAAGCAACTTCTGATTTTCTTCACGTGGGGCAGATTTTTGGGTCAAAACAAGAGCTAAGAGATGATGTGAGGAACATGGCAATGCGTGACAACTTTGAATTCAGAGTAAGGAAATCAACACCTGAGCTATATAAAGTCCTATGTGTGGATGCTGAATGCATGTGGAGAATACGAGCTACTATATTGAAGGGTACTGAATTCTTCGAGATAAGAAAATTCACTAAAGACCATACTTGCTCCTTCGATGTCAGATGTGCAAACCAATGTAAACCTACTTACAAGATGGTGGGAAAGAAGATAAAGACAAGGTAACATTAAAAAACTTGAAAATATGTGATGTATTGCATATGTTGTAAAATAAATTCTCAACTACATCTCTTGTCTTGAACATAGGTTTAAAGGTGTCAAAAAGGGACCAAACCCTAAGATGATTCGTAATAATATGAGAAGTGAGTTCTAACAGGATGTAAGCTATTGGAAAGCACAAGAATGGGCACAAAACTTGATAAGAGGAACATCGGAAAAAAAATTATGGAATGCTTCATGTATACTGCCACCTAATAAAACAAGTCAACAATGGTACATACACGTGCCTTGAGATTGGAAATAATAATCATTTCAAGTATGTGTTTATCTCAATTGGAGCATCAATTAGAGGTTTTCAAGTAATGAGAAAGGTACAAACCTAAACTTCATTGATGATGGTAGTTGAACAATACATTAGTGATGACAGTTGTGTACAGTCACGAATGGTGCATTGTTGATGACAATTGTGTACTGACACGAACAATGCATTGGTGATGACAATAGATAACTATCATCAACAATATTCTTGAGACAGTTGTTCACTATAACCGTAGATGCATTGGTTGATGGCAGTTGTAAACTGCCATCAACCAATCCCTTGTGCCAGTTTCTCATTGTCACAATCATTGCATTAGAGCTGGCAGTATATTACTGTCATCAACCAATTTCTTGTGACAGTTGTACATTGTCACCGTAGATACATTGGTTGATAGCAGTTTTTTGTCACAAATAATTCATTAGATGACAATATACACATATGTAAATAAACTAAAATTTCACTACAATTTATTTTGAAGGTCATCATGGTAGATGACATACACCTTCATGAACAGTATGAGAGACATCTCTTGTTTGCAACTACACAAGACAAGAACCAACAAATTTACCCTATTGCTTATGTTGTGGTGGATTCTGAGAATGACAACTCTTGGACATGATTTTTCAGCAATTGCACAATGTCATTCCTTCTTCAACAAAGTTGGTATTTGTCTCTGATAGACACTTGAGCATTAGCAAAGCTATGGAGTTTGTGTACACTACTGCGAAACATGTGGTATGCCAACGACACCGAAAGCAAAATTTGAAAACAAGGTTCATGGAGCATGAAGTACACATGTTGTTTACAAAGGCTGTTGAGAATTACACCATAAGGGAATTTGAGGAAAATTTTCAGAAAATTTGCAACATCAATGCAGAGATGGGGAGGTACCTATGCGAAGCAAATTTTGAGAAATGGTTTAGAGCACATTGCAAGGGAGACATATATAATATTATGACTACGAATAATTCAAAATCAATAAACTCAATACTTAGAGAAGCTCAGTCGGACCAGATTGTTGCCCTCCTCGAGTACATCAGAGATTTGATATCCATATGGTTTAGTGAGCGGCGGGATAAGGCAGAAAATAATGTGAGCAAATTACCACCAAATGTGGCAAAAATACTGGATCAAAGATATATGTTGTCAAAGAGATATGAGGTGAAAATGCTTAATTCAGTTCAGTTTCAAGTACTTGGTGGCAACTTCTACGGTGTGGTTGATTTGCAGACAAGAAAATGTAGATGCAAAGTGTTTGATCTGGATCGCATGCCATGTGCACATGCAATTGCTGCAATTTAAAAGAAAAAGTGCAACATAATTGATTTTGTTTACAAGTACTATTAATTTTAGTTTTGGTATAGAGCATACCAAAAAACCATATATTCGGTGCTTAGAGAATCATACTATTTTATCCTTGAGGATGTAATCGAAGTAGAATGTTGTCCACCAGCCGTGAAAAAGAAGAGTGGAAGGCCAAGAAAAAGAAGGTTGCCTTCCATAGGCGAATTCACAAACACTGTCCATAAGAAAACATTTAGGAAGCCAATCAAGTGTAATAATTGTGGACGTACTGGATACAACAAGACTTCATGCCAACACAAATCACCAAGCAGCAGCTACAATGTGATGCAAGTGGAGTAACTTTCGACTTAGTAGAGTGCAACAATACATAATACTTATTAAATACTTTTCATATGCTTTTTATAGACAAAAAAATGTATACTTTTGATGTTTCATTTAACATTTGAATGGACAAATGGTTGGATTACTTTTGATATTATTTCATAGACAAGAAAGTGTCATATATACTAATTCTCATCATCAATAAAATAATAAAAGTTTCAATAAAATTAAAATTCATATTTGTCATCAATAAATCAAACTGTTGTTGACAGTGATAAGGGAATCAAGAACAATGTACTCATGAAAAATCTACATAGGTTTTTGTATATTAGTTATCAAATTGTCATAAATTAAATAGAACACATGGATAACAGATAGCACATTGTCATAAATAGAACATCTAAGTAATGATGACAGTTATCAAACAGTCATAAACAACAAATAGTAATTTGTCAACATTAATCATATTGTCATCAACACACAAGAGTATGTCATCAAACAAAATATTGATGACATTTAACAAATTGACATAAGAAAATCAAACTATTGAACACACTTCTAAAAGAAAATGAATGTTGTTGACAATTATTAAACCATCAAAAAAACAAAATTGCATGTTGATGACAGTAATCAAACTGCCATCAAGCAAACAGAATGTGTTGATCCCAATTTTCAAACTGTCTTCCACAAAACAAATGTGTTGATGACATTTTTCAATCTGTCATGTTCCAGTGTTATTAAAATAATAGATTGTCATCAAATTATACAAAAGTTGACATTAACATCAAACATACATAAAAAACAGTGACATTTTTGTAATCAAAAGATAAGAGATTTTATTCACATGAAAAACAGCTAAACTGTCATCAACATAATATCATTAGCAAGCAATTGTACAAACTGTCATCGAAACGTAAGATCACAATCACAATGATCTAAAGAGTTACACATAATTGAAATTTTGTTCAAGAGTAACATAAACACAAAAAGGAAATTGACCAAATGTTTTACATAACATAGAATCCCAACCCAGTTACAAGTTATTCCTTTTTCTTTGTAGGAGGCAATGACTTGAAAATCCAAGTAGGATTGAACATGTCAATGCTGATTTTTTCTCTATGCACCTTGATACGTTGATCATCCAAATCATCAAGATTACCACCAAATGCAAAAGATTCAATATATTTTTTGGTGTAAACTCCACAATTGTCCCTTGAGTATCTTGAGGAAGAGTATCATCTCTATTCATGGTAAAATCCTCATCAAATCAGCCCAGGTGTAAAAATTGGTTCAATTTCTTCATCAAAATCGGGAGCAGGGTACATAAAGGGCCTAAAAATTTTGCAAGTTTGGCATCACTGTATAGATTGATATTGGAGTCCAACACTCTCACATGATATTTAACCAAATCAATCTCTAAGCACTCCCAATGCTTATCAACAAAGTTGAACGGGGTTTATACCTTGGTAACACCATCAAACCATGACTTCCCATAGTATTTAGGATACATACCGCAAAATACTCAAGATAGGAATTTGAAAATTCATTGTCCTCATTTTTGAAGCGTTGTAGCATGGCATTACTGAATTTACCATACCGAATCCAATCCATGATGACTATGTCCTTGAAAGCTTTAGCTTCTTCGGCAACACACTTCCTCATATGGAATAAAGATTCTATAATATGATGTTTACATAATAAAAGTGCAATTAGATTCAGAAACAATTTATGAGTTAGAAAAGTTATGAATAAATACTTACGACGTTGTCAAGCCAAATATTCTTGTATATAAGTTTTTTGAAGAATTCCTTGTCCAGAGGAATATCATGACCGGGGACAGTAGCTTTGGGATCACTAAAACAATAAAAAATTGTCATCAACACTCAAGAATAAATAAAGGAAGAAACAAAATAAATATGTCATCATTCAAATATATACCATTGAAGTTACATAAAAATGAGTTAGATATAATTTTACAAAACAAAAAATGCCAAAGAAACCTGAAAGTTATGAATATAAATCAAAAAGTCATCAAAATGATAAAATTGTCAACAAAAGATCAAACTGTCATCAAGTTCTACAAAAACAAAGAAGAAACAAGTTCAAATATCCATCAACTGTGACCATTATCCTAAAAACAAAAAAAGCCAAAGAAACCAGAAAGTTATGAATGTAAAACAAAAAGTCATCAAAATGTTAAAACTGTCAACAAAAGATCAAACTGTCATCACACTTCCAAAACATTGTCATCACATTACACAAAAAACTATAAAAGCCAAAAAAGCCAGAAAGTTATGAATATAAATCAAAAAATCATCAAAAATGTTAAAATTGTCAACAAAAGATCAAACTGTCATCAAGTTTTACAATAACAAAGAAGAAGCAAGTTCAAATTGTCACCAACTGTGACCATGATATTTAAATTGTGATTAACATGATAAACTGTCAATAACATGTTCAACTTCAAATAAACACAAAACTGCAAAAGCCAAAAAGTGTAACACTGTCAGCAAGTAAAAAACTGTCAACAGAAATTTAAACTGGCAACAAAAATTACAATATCAACATACCTGCTATGAAACCAATCATAGAACTCTTTACGATCATCATACTCGTAGAAAGAATATGTCGGTCTTGGAGGCAAAGCTTGTTTCTTTTTCCCAGCGGTAAATGGTGAAGTCAAGTGACAACTGATTGTTGTCAGCCTTGTGGACTTCCTTAGCTGTTCATTATCTTCAAATGCTTCCTCATTTTCGATCAATCCTCCCTCAACTATTTCTCCTTGGGAGTCAAACATGTCAGCATTCAAAACATTAGGCTCATGTGCCTCCTCTCTTAATTTAGCTTGAAAGTTATTGCTCATTCTCCTTAACAACCTTCTTGTCATCACCCCTGCGAGGCCTTGTTATTGAAACATACTTATTCTTAGCAACAACATGTTTCTTCCTCTTTGATCCAACTTGTTGCTCTTTTTTTTTCTTGGAGCCAAAACAATATCATCCACAATATCGTCCTCTTTCCCCTCCCGCTCCTTTGAAAGAGAAAGCATCCGTTCGGAAAACTCATCATATAAAGCATCTTCACTTTCATCTCGGAAATACAAGTCGTTGAACCTTTGATGCTCTTCATAAGGAGGATATTTACAAATCTGCAAACACATTAAATAAAATGAAAACAATAAGAACAAAATATCATCATTCTTATCTTGGAGACATGTCACAACTGTCACCAACATTGCATTGGTCACATTTACAATCAGTCATCATAAATGAATTTGGGATAGTTATCAAATGTCATCGTCCATGTTTTATTGCAGTTAGAAACTGTAATCAATAGAACCTCAGTGACATTCGCCAACTTTCACCAACAATACATTGGTAATACTTATCAACTGTCATCTACAATAATTGGTGATAATTAAAAACTGTGATTAGATAGCATAATCAAATTAGATGACAATTATAAATAACACTTTGATGGCAATTGCATGTAAGTAAGAAAGTGTCATCAATCATAGCTTAAAAACAGTTTGATGATAGTTATAAACTGTAATCAACAAAACTCAAGGATATTTGTCAACTTTCACCAACAATACCCTCTTGAAACTTACCAACTGTCATCAATAATAATTGATGACAATCAGAAACTAATATAAAAAATACCTTGGTCGAAAACAGTTAAAAACAGTCATTAAATGACTTAATGACAGCTAGAAATTGTCACTAATAATAAATGATGACAATCAGAAACTAACATCAAAAATACCTTGGTGACAGTTAAAAACTATCATTAAATGACTTAATTACAGTTAGAAACTGTCATTAATAAAGCCATGATGGTAATTAGATGGCAGTTAAAAACTGTCACAAATAATAGCTTAACAAAAGTTTGATGACAACTAGAAATTGTGAACAATCATATCTTAATTGAGAAACATTATTCCAAATATTAAAAATATATAAAAAGGTAGAAACAAATAAAAAATAAAGCATACTAATTTGTTATCCTCAACGAAGTTACGGATAGTATGAAACCACGTATTCTTGGGACTTTGACTATACCACCGAAGACAATACAAGACAGTTTTATCACCAGAACTCGCACAACCCACAACATGGCAAAGTTGTGGGAATAATTCTAAAATCCATACCTGTAATCAAGGAAATATAAACAATTAATAGAACATTAAAGATAAGAAGACAAAAAACCACATAGAAATAACAAAACTATACTTGGAAAGCAAGAGGGAACCCAGACAAATTATAACCAATCATTTCATCAAACTTTATTGCACTTGTCTATTCACGTACAGTCCTACTCACCTTCATAAGGTACTCAATAGTCAAATAATACACTACCCTACCCTACCCCAAGGATATTTCGAAAACTGCTCCAAATCAGTTGAAAGCTTAAATACTCATATGTAACAGTAAAACAACGTTGAGGCATCAAAACAACCTCAACAACAAGCAAATGTACAAGCCTAATCTTCTTCTCAGGATCAACCTCTACAACAAACAAACCAATGGGATTTTTATTGTACATGGATCTGAACAAGCTCTTCCTCCATGTCGACATCAGCCAGCTCATAATCTGACACTTCAACACAATTCAAACTAATTACTATAACAAATTCAGCAATCGAACATTAAACCACATCTCATGAGTCTTCTTAGTTTCCAACGCATGAAGAAGAAAGTAATGAACTAACTGATTAGAAACTTTATACTATCTCCCCATGTAAGAATAGGACCAAGAACGCCCTCGCATATACACATGCAATAAAAAATGAGAAGATTATCCTCAATAAGTTTGCTAACATCCATCTGTGTGTAATAATTGCACTTGCATGCACCATGAAGCTCTTTTCGAACAATGAACTTATATTTTCTTGGATCCATGACCTGTCAACAGATAAAAACCAAATGAAAGTTGTCATCACACATACATTATGTAATCACACGTATTGTCATCACACATTAGCAATTTAAAGTCCAAATAAACAATGTCAGCACACATACTAATGTGTAATCACACCTGATAAACATTGTCATCAAATTACCAAAATGTCATTACAAAAATATTGTCATCAATATTAACAACTAAATAAGGACATAAACACTGTCATCACACTTGCAAAACGCTGTCATCACATTACTACTAATGTGTAAACACTTACAAAACACTCTCACCATTTCACTACTACTGTCATCACACATACTAGTGTGTAATCACACTTGCATAACACTGTCAGCACACTACTACTATTGTCATCACAAACACTAATGTGTAATCACACCTAATAAAACATTGTAATCAAATTGCCAAAATGTCATTACAGAAATATTGTCATCAATATTAACAACTAAATAAGGACATAAACACGGTCATCACACTTGCAAAACGCTGTCATCATATTACTTCTATTGCAATCACACAAACTAATGTGTAAACACTTACAAAACACTCTCACCATTTCACTGCTACTGTCATCACACATACTAGTGTGTAATCACACTTGCATAACACTGTTAGCACACATGTGTAATCACACTTGTAAAGCACTGTCACCACACGACTACTATTGTCATCACACATAATAATGTGTAATGACACTTGCAAAACAATGTCACCACACTATTACTACTGTCACTGACAAATCTCATAAACCATTGCTTGGTGATAGTTGTATACTATCACAAATAACTGCCTGATAAAATTTCTAACACACTAATACCACTAACATAAACTACAACGATAAAATGAGCATAAACAAACTACTAGTGTAGCACACACATGAAAACCACAAATAATATACATTAATTGAACAGAAACATGTGACGAAGGAAACGATGACATATCGAAATACTCAGAATCAGAACACGTAATCAACATCAAACCTAACGGTGAAAAACGAATGAAACACAACAATGCAAACAACAAACAAGTAAAACATCACAAAACATAGAAAATCACTACATTTACAACAACAAACCCTAGAAAGTACCCAAAAAAGGAGACGAAAACTTACAGAACAACGAGAGCGACGAGAGAGAATGAAGGAGACGACAAAAGAAGGCGGCGAGGAAGAACGAACGCTTACAAATCGAACAGATCAACGAAGACAACGATGGAAGACTAAGAGAACGTTCGAACTGAGAGAGAGAGGAGTGATTTTGAAAGAACTGAAATGGGGGGGAATGAGGAGAGATAAAATCTAAATAAAGGGGATTATATAGGGGGTAATTTTCAAAGCAACTAATTATGTGGGGTATTACTCACATATTAATGAACAAATTAGGCAATGGGCCTCATTTATTTTATATTCAATAGGCTAATGAGATTAATTTGATAAATGGGATTTAAGGCCCATTTGAATAAAATAGGGTGAATTTCATTTTTTTAATTGATCAAAACTTGCCAAGCAAGCACACAATAACATGATTTTGATTATTATTTCATTGGAATCTGGTCAAGGGAAGCGTACTCAATACACTGCAATCAACTTTTTCCTTTTTTTAGGCTGTTTCTTTTATAAAAAAAAACACTGTTTTGTTTTGTGGTTAGGACTTGAAAAGATATATATTTTATTTATGCAAGCCACATAAAGCATATACGAGATTTGGAGGAAAGATTTTTCTATTTTTGTTTTGTTTTATAAAGCGTACAGAGAACATTCAAATCTCTTGTTTTTTTATTTATTATTATCAACTCACCCCCCATGTTAACAAGGAAGAGTAGAGAATGGTTAAACGTCGGTGAAAACCGATGAGTGGTTCAACGAGGGTTGAGCCAAAAAAAAAAGATTCAAGGGCGGGTCGAGCCAAAGAAGGTGTTCAGGCAAGGGGCTATAAAGAGATGTTTGGGAGATTCGACTTTGGAACAGTGTGGTTCAAGCAAATCTGAAGCAGATTAAAATTGGAGAAGCTCAGGGTTCGGGTATTTAATTGGTGTGAGGTCTTCTCCGGCTAACGAATCAGATCTGGTTTGGTAACAAAACGGAAAAATCGGAGTCGATTGGGGGAGATTGGTCTGGATAGGTTTGTCCCGTGAAGCACGGTTCCTTGTAGTTCAATATGTAGACTAAATTGGTTCTTGATTTGTACAGAAGAGGAGTTGTTACCAAAAAAGAGATCAAACTCTTGTTTAGCTCCCTCAATTTGCTTGAGTTTTATATTTTTTGGGTTTCCCTTGAGTTAAATTGGCTTATTCAGCCTGATTAGGTGTAGTATTTGGTTAGTTTCAGTAGATGAAGTATTTTGTTTTCAACTTGGATCTGGTACAAACTAAGTTTGGAAAACTTGATGGATATATGATTTTCTTAAAGAGGGCAAGTGAAAAACTCACAAAAAACCCTCGTAAAACTTATGTTCTTGAAAGAAGATGAGAATGGTGGAGACTTTTGTTGTTGGTTGAAAGGAGATAGTGATTTTGGTATTTTTGGTGATTTCAACCTCTTGATGTTGTTGATGATGTTGTTGGGTATTATTTTTGAATTAGGGTTTCTAGTTTTTGGATAAAAGGATTTGGGGTTTTTTAGAGAGAAGGGATAGACCTTCTCTCTAAATCTATTTGACCAATTTATAAGGCACATCCTCTTAATGGGATTTGGGATATTATAGCAATTTTAATACCATTAATTCATAATGATATTTAATAGAAATAAAAGTATTAAATTTACCTCATCATTTTGCCCCTCGGGTCTTTTAAGGTTCATCAAAGAGTAGGAGACCCGAAAGCTCGTTGGTCCGTGTTTTGTCGGGAGACTTGTACTTTGTCGAGTTAACCTTCTCTCTAAATCTCTTTAACCCACTTATAAGGCACATCCTCTTAATGGGCATTGGGATATTATATCAATTTTAATACCATTAATTGATAATGATATTTAATAAAAATACAAGTATTAAATTTACCTCATCATTTTGCCCCTCGAGTCTTTTAAGGTTCGTTAGAGATTAGGAGACCCGAAAGCTCATTGGCCTGGGTTTTGTCGGGAGACTTGTGCTTCATCGAGTTAGCCCGCCAAATGAATATAGTAATCTTCTGTAATGGATTACACAGTGCAGGTTGTGGCCGTGCACAACTGAGTGCGCATAGTGATTCTCATTACATAGTACCGTGCATGGGACGTACACAACTGACGCCCAGTGGTAGCATACGACCTCTCTCATTTCTCTCTTGTCCTCTGGGTTCCTTTCTCGGCCTTTTTCACGAGTCCACAACTTCTTCATAGCTCTTGTGATGATAGCGGCATCTTCGTCTGCATCATCATTGTCCCCATCATCTTGTGTTAAGTCAAAGGCTTTTTCGACTTTGAGGGCTATGTTGTAGGCTTTCTCGGATTCTCTCCTTCCCATCTTCTTTTGGAGTACACTATCGTTGTTCACCCGTCTTCCAATGACGTCTTCCAAGGTGATTGTTTTAATATCTTGTTGATCTTGCAATGTCGTAGCAATAGCATTCCACCTTGAGTTTAGACCTTGAAGGAAGTAGTGTGTGACCTTCCAATCTGGTAATTTCTCCCCTAGATACTCAAATTGGATTACAAGACCTTGAAAGCGAGAGTGAAAATCCTCAATCTTCTCGCTTATCCTTGAGAAACAGATTCATACTCCTTGAGAAGAGAAATAATCTTGTTCTTCTTGACATCATCGTTCCCTTTATGAAGTCTCTTCAAGGCATCCCAGATATCCATATCCGAATAGTATACGAGCATCTTTTTCAAGTCTGGGGGTTGAAGAACTTGGTGTAGGGTCTTCAAAGCCCTACAGTTCTTTTCAAGCATCTTGTAGTCGGCGTCCGTGTAGGCCGATCTCTTCTTATCATGGTCATCTACATCCAGAGAGTTTTCTGGACCTCTTCCAATGATCTTCCAAATCTGGCCATCAAGAGAGCACACATGAGTCTCTGTCTGCACCTTCCACAAATCGTAATCGCATGCCTTCAAGACCAGAGGCTTCCAGAATGAGTCACTATTGAAGTACTTGAACTTGTCATAATTTCCTGCAAAGGCTAAGAACACAAATCTAGATCCCTGATATGATACCAATTGTTGAATCATTAGTGTTCTATTAAGAAGGTCTAGGACCTTCATAGAAAATGAAGCAGAAATGTAAAACTTGGAAAGTAATGACTTTTTCAACACAAGAGTGTACTTATCTTATTGATTTATTGAGCACTTATAAAAGGCGACCAGTACATTGACTCTAAGCTTCAAACGTAGATCAACTCTCTTTCCCACTCGTACCCTGCTCTCAGACGCCAAGATCAAGATACACTTGAACTCTCCCTTCTTCTCACTTACGCTCTCTTTTGATTCTTCTTTTGCCGGCTAGAATGAGTGTTCTTATAGGCGCATCTCATTACTTATACAAACACTCCACAACAACACATCCTAGTCCTACACCAAGGAATGTCATCTAGCAAACCTAGAACTGACATCTAGCAACATAGGATTGATCCTTTCCTTTGTTCTACTAATTTCTACACCCGGAATTGGTCAACGCATACTTTTCGGGTCGTTCCCTAACGTTTACCAAAACTTTCCCAAAACAACAAAGTGACAAATTGACTTTCTGCCTCTGATGAGTCATGTTTGTTCTCTTCTTCCATAGTTTGTGTTCAACTTTTTTTTTTTGGCTTCAAAAGGCGCACTCAAATGTCTTAATCTCATGCTCTTCCCCTCATCTTTGGGCTCTAAGTCCAGCTGCAAAATATCTCTTTGACCAAGATATGTTTATCTTGACTTTTTGCTTCAGAAATTCTCTGCGTCCAGGACCCCCTCCTTTAGGTTGTGTTCTCTCAATCACTCTGTTGATCTCGATTACGACAAGTGCCTGTGATGCGTCATGTACTCTTCATGCAACAATTAGCACACATTTAATCTTGAGGTTTGTAATTATCAAAACAAGAGGGTTTGTAACCCTTTAGGTATCAGATCTAGATTCTTAACACTTGATAAATAAGTCCTATATGTGAGTTTACATATAACTAATTTACATGTTTAATCTACACCTGGTAAAATATCTTAGAGAAGAAGTGGATTACATTCCTATAGCTGGAATAATAATTATTTGCTCCCTTGGGATATTTTGCGATTTTAATTTATGAACGATTAGATAAATTATGTACCTTTTCTTGTCGTTAAGTATATTCTTAAATAGACTTGTGTAGAAGTTTTTTGACACATCTCTTGCTTCAGTCTTCATGGATACATGAAGGTGTATGTCCTCTTATGCCAATTCGCTCGACCTTTAGTCTATATTTAACACTCGTGATTAAACTTCAGGGATACTTTATGATCTTCTATGTTTTGAATTTTATTTATCCGAATGTTTATTATTGATTATCTTGTTAATTTATCTATTATTATATATGTTAAAGCTGACTTTTTTTAGCCACGAGACTATTTTTAGACTCAAGTTGTTGAGGTTTATTTTTTATTTTTTATTCAATTAAATAATTAAAAAATATAAATTAGCAAAAAGACCTTAACAAGATTTACACCAGCAAATACAACCGTTTACAATTGTTACTTCTTTACGTGAATATAAATTATTTTTGTCAAAAAATATTTTCTAGACATAAAACTGAAAACTAATATATAGAAAATGATTATTGAAGGAGATAACTCAATCCAAATCAACGCCATTAAAAGAATTTGGAAAATTCATTGGAAAATTCGAACGATTATCCTTGATATTATATCTATCCTTACTTCTTTTGAATCTGTTCAGGTTTTCCACTATTTTAGGGAGACGAATTATTCCGAGGACCATCTTGCCACATGTGACATCACTCCAAGTGCTTTAAGGAGAATGCTTACCTTGCTGTCACAGATCAACATCTCAGTTGGAGACTTCTGGATTATAAGACAATAATTGTATATCCTAAATTCTAGATATAATGACTTTTGTAAACGATTTGTAAAAATCATCCATTGTGATGATTCAAGATTTCTCTTCTCATTTTGAAGGGATCTTAATGTTTTCCTTGTATCCAAGAAAAGTCTAATACTTTTTTATACAAGGTAAACACTAGGACCCCTTCCAATTAGAAAGGTTGTCCTAAATCATCACTTTAGATGATCTTAACAAATTGTTTACAGAAACTATCATAGCTAGAGTTCAAGCTTATGAACTCATATCTAGCATTTGAAAGATCTTGTCTAGGTGTGAACGAAGCAAGAGTAAGTAGTTTCTGAATTTTGTTAAAAGCAAGGGGCAGAATATTATGAGTAGCAAGGAAGTCTGCTGTAGAGTTGGCCTCACGAAAGCAATGATGAACCTGTATAGAAACAAAACAAGCAAGTAACGTAGTGATATCAATAATAATGGAATGTATTTCGCATTGAATTTTCCACGTGCCACATATAGAATTAATAATTACTAGATTGTCCTTCTATAAAAAGATTTCTAATCTGTAGATTAACAGCATGGTGAATGCCAAAAAGTGTTGCATAGGCTTCAGTGCGCAGAGCGCTTGTATTCGGGATACATTATTGATGAATAGAGAGGATAGTCCTATTATTATTACGAAATAAATAGGCAATGTGTGAAGTATCATCTATCTTCATAGACCTATCAAAGTTTAATTTGACCCAATTATCTGGGGTTTTTTTCCAAGTCCTATTTGTAATCTTCTTTTGGTTGCGTTTTATAGGTGGAAGAGAAAAAGGAAGGCATGTGTAAATTGTAGTGTTCCAATTATGATATTCAAAATAAGCCTAATCTGATGGCATGCTTCTAGAATGACTATCATATCTTCGGAAAATTAAAGAATTGCGATAGTTCCAGATTGTCCATCATAGGAAAATTAAAGGTACAGGTAAATTGTTTGACGTTCTGAAGAAATCTAGATTAAAGAAGAAGTCACTCGTAAATTGTAAAGAAAAAGAATGGTTCAACTTAGTTTCAAGATTAGCGATCATGTGTTGCGTAAATGGACAAGTAAAGAAAAAAATGATTAGGGTCTTCATTATTCATGTTGTATAGACTGCAGACAAAAGGGACTCTAGAAAAGTGTTGATTTAACCTTTTAGTAGTAGGTAAAGCATCATACATCACTTTCCAAAAGTTTTTTGATTTTCGGAGGTATTTGAAGTTTCCAAATCCATGAATAGGAATCGGGTTGAGAAGTTACCAGATTTGCTTGAGTAACAGATCGTGATGATTTGACCGAGACGTTTCCATCATACGAAAATTTCCAAGAATTGCAATTTGTTGCCGAAGATGAGGGAATATGGATTTGCTAGAATTTTTTATATAACATATGGTGGTAAGAGGAGCTGAAGACGATGTAAATCCCATTGGTGAGTTAGGATAATAAAATGAGAAAGTGTTAGATTGAGATTAGTAGTAGAATCCATATAAGGAAGAAGATCACAGTCGGGTATCCATGGATCAGTCCAGAATTTAATGGTATTACCGTTGCCAACTTCTCAGATAAGCCATATTTAAATATGTTTCCAAGATGTAGAAGTCTAGAGATGCCAAGATTGTTTTCTTTTCCTTTTGTAAGAAAACAAATTAGTAGATCCGAGGTACTTTTTAGTTATAATTCGAACCCATATATTATCAAGTTCAACAAGAATTTTTCAAAGTAATTTCATTTGTAGAGATTTATATATATTAGAAGTTGTATGAAGGCCAAGACCTCCCGGGGATTTTGGTTGGCTTATTATTCCAACTTATAAAAGAGTGGTATTTAGGATTGGTTTTATTTCAGAAGAAATCTGTATTAATTTATCAATTTCATTGCAGACAGCAGTAGGTAGAAGGAAGCTTTGCATTAGGTAGTTACTTTTGGAGGTTAAATTTGATTGGATAAGAATTGAATGGCCAGCTTGAGAAAGTGAAATGGCTTTCCATTTTGATAGTTGTTTCTTCATGTTGATCAAGGAGTAATAAAAAATTTCCTTTTTGATGCGTCCCCCGAACAATTGGAATACCTAGGTATTTTTCCATAGCACGAGTAACCTGAATGTTTAAAATATCAGCTAAAGAGTGTGTATGTTGGGAGGAAATATTAGATGAAGTTTGGAAAGAGCTTGTGTGGAAGTTAATAGTTAGACTAGATGTACGAGTAAAATTATCTAGGATGCCTTTAATATGTGTCATATTGGTTTGAGATGCATTTGCAAAGATAAGGGTATCATCTACAAAAGTGAGAAATGAGATATATGTACCATTTCTAGTAAGTTGGATTCCAACCTCACGATTCGACTGTTACGATTCAAGTGTTAGGGTTCGTGACAAATATTCCATAGCGATGATAAAGATGAAAGGAGCAATAGGGTCACCTTGGCGTAAGCCACACGAAGGTCGAAACATAGACCAAGTTCATTCTTTACAAGAATAGAGAATGAAGTAGAAGTGATACAAGTCATTAGCAATTGTACCCAATCAGGCAAAAACCCAAATTTAAGTAGGATGTGTTTAATGAAGCTCCAATTTAATTTGTCATAAGCCTTTTCCATATCTAATTTGAGGGTCATCCATCCCTTTTTACCTTTCTTTCTTGCATGAAATGAGTGAAAATTTTCATGTGATAATAGTATATTGTCTAATATTAAACGGCCTTGAAGAAAAGCTCCCTAATACGGACTAATCAGACGGGGAGAAAGGCTTTGAGTCTATTGGACATTTTGTGTGTGATAATCTTATATGTTGTATTACATAAACTAATAGGACTAATAGTTATGGGATTGTCACTTTTAGGAATGAGGGTAATGAAGGAGTGGGCACATTCTTTGAGCATTTGTCTGGAGTGAAAAAAGGCTTGAATAGCATAGGTCAACGATTTACCGACAAAAGGTCAGTATGTTTGATACAATTATGCAGGATAACCATCTGGTCATGGGGTTTTGTTTAGCAGTAATTTAAATACAATATATTTATTTCAATCGGGGAGGGCAGAGACATAAGAATTTGGTTGTTGTGATGAGTAATAATTTGGGAAATAATATTAAGATAGACCATTGAAGTAGAATTGACTAAGTTTGGTATAAAGCGAGATTTATGTTCATGACAAATGGAATCCTGAATATGGTTATGGTCATAAAAAATGCAGTCGTCATGAGATTGAAAGGAAGAGATTTTTTTGTTTGTATGTTTTAATATTAGCCATTATTTGAAAGAATTCTGTGCTTTTGTCGGAGTTTGTCAAATAAGTGGTTTTTGCTTGTTGTTTCTAGAAGAGATGTTGAAATTCCAAGAGTTTATTATATCGAAGGAGGTGGCGTGTATATTTGAGAGATAGGTAATTATTCAAATTAGTCTGCAATAATGATCCTTGTAATTCCATAAGTTTAGACTCAACAAATTTAAGCTGTTCAAAATTATTAAGGATTTTTTTTTTGTCTAGGATTTGTTAAAGGATTTCAATAATTTTTGTTTCATATAAAGTGTAAAGATGTAGGAGCCCTTATGATTGTACTTCCAGACTTTTTGGACAAGAGATTTATAACTGGGATTGAGAGTCCAAGCATTTTCACATATGAAAGGGTATCTGTGAAAGGGCTTTTCGTGATCTAAGGAAAAAGTGATAAGGCAATGGTCAGATGTAGTAAGGGGATGGTGTTTGGCAATAATAGAAGAATGTGTTTGCATGAAACTCGGGTGGATGAAAACGTGATCTAATCGTTCATATATCGTATCATTAGTAGTTGCAGATTTACGTCACGTAAATAGGAAGCCTGAGATACTAGTATTAGTAAGGCCAAAGTCTGTAATGAAATTATTTAATCTAAATCTTGAATGGTGTATTGGTGCACCCCCTAATTTGTCTGAAGGAGTAAGAATGTCATTTATATCTCCTACAATAATTATAGGTAATTTGTATGTAATTATCAATTCGCCAATTTGTTTCCAGTAGTAAGGTTTATGTTCGTCACGACTTGGAGCATACGGAAAAAAAATCAAGAAATTCGATGTGGTATGCTGGACATGTAACAAACTAAAATATAATATTGGAGTCATTAACAAGCACAGTAAGAGAGGATAGATATGGGGAATCGTTTAGTAAAAGCCAAAGTCTACCTTTGGTACCTTGTGCAGGATAAATTGCAATTGATCTGAACCCAATTTTAGTGAAAAAGGTAGAGCTAGGTATGTCGTTTGTTTTTGTTTCTGCTAGACATAGCATGTCCAGTTGGCTATTACATTTCATAAATGATGTTTCAGTCTAGAAATAGAGTCTACGGACCCACCTTGAATTCCAATAATCAATCTTCATGGGAAACTGGTATTTTGTAAGTAGAGAATTGGATCAGTATTGGCTGACATTAATGTTTTAGTTTTAAGAAGTGGAATTTGAATAATATGATGAAAAACATTTAAGGGGTGGCAGTCAAAGTACTGCATTTCACAAATAAGTTTTACCAATATGGTCATACAATTTGTCGATGTGGCCTCATATGTAATGGAGCTTGGAACACTTGTCAAGAATTCATTAAGTGTAATTAATCGTAAATGTTGATGTTTATTGATTGGGGTTGAAATAAATAACGCTACATGCATAGATCTATATAATATGGTAGAAGTTGTAGTAAGAGTCATAATAGTGTTAGATTTCAATGTCATACAAGTGTCATTGGGCCATGACCCAAGAATGAAACCAAGAAAGCAAATAAGATAGGAACAAGCCAGAGGAAAACGCAACAAAACTAGTCGGCCCAAACAAAACTGGAAAATCAAAAAGAGAGAAGAAAAAAATAAAAGCATGAAAGGGAAACCATTAAAACCAGAGTGAAGTTGTGGATCAAGAAGAAATTGTACAGATCAAACCGCAAAGAAGAAAAGGAATAATAACAATAGGTGTTCAAAAATGTCAAGAAATTAAGATGATAAACGACCCCGAACTGCGAAATCAAGAAAGAAAGGTTAAGTGCACTTAAGATTTCAAATATTAGTAATCTGATAAAGATCAGTGAAGAGAAATAAAAAGAAAGAGATACGTCAGCGTTCCAAAACAAAGTGCAGAGGGCCTCTAAAGAGAAGGATAACAGAGACCGAGCATATGACAAGTGAGAGTGAAGATTCACATTAGTAAAATACAACACATTGTTGGTGGGAAATGTTGGGTCTCGAATTTTCGGCCCAATAGCTTAAATCAAAGCTACCTTCTAGAAGGTCCGGTCCGTTCAGTCTCCAGAAATCTCGGGACGACACCCTTGGGACAACACTAGAAGAGGCGACCGTCGGTTCAAGAGGCGACGTCTGACAAAAACGTCATTGATTGCATATCATTCCAATAAATGTATAAATGATATGAATCATTATTGCCACAAAGAGAATCAAAGAAATCAATGGCGGAAATCAAGGGAGCATTAACTCTCTAGAGAAAATCAAGGGATGTGTCTTCAACAACTTGGGCATCAAGGAATGGAATATTCCTAGGATACTTTCTAGCTATATATAGGTCTTGCCTTCTACTTGTAAATGGATCATTCTTACTCAATTCAGGGGGTCCTCTATCATTGTTCTACCATTGTTTTACTCAAATAAGAGATCATTCTTGTGCTTAATCCGTTATTCCAGCATTGAAGCGACCGACGACTAAATTTCTGTATTTGATTAATCTCTCATTCCAAGGAGATAAGTTTATATTATATCCGTTTAATCTCTTTCTCTTGATTGTTAAGTTGATTTGGATTATTTAGACATTATTGATCTTATTGTTCTCTAGTTGTCCCCTCTTTAAGCGATTCAGGTCGGTTCGATCTTTTTTGCCCAAAACAATTTGGCGCCCACCGTGGGACATCTAGCCAATCAACGATCCGATCAACGATCCAGTCCGTATCCAATCATGGCCGGTTTCGGGAATCCCATGATTATCGCTGAAGACCAAGTTCGAACCGACGCCTTGGTCGGAAATCAAGCCGAAGACGTTGCCAATCCGCTCATTCTGGACGTCCAGATCCAATAATTAGCAAAAAGCATGAGCATCCTCCAAGAGGAACTAGCTCAGCAACGCCTAAGAACTGAAACCCTAAGCATCCAATCTGAAGTCGAAATTGCAAGACTAATTCGTGAAAATGAACTTTTGAAATCGCAGGTGAATTCGGTCGCATCTGTCCCATGGGGATCAAGACGCGTAGTCAACACTGAAGGCCTCCAAGCACGTCTCAACATGAATGGGGCAATCCCGACGCCCATGGCTCTGGTCACTCAGAGCGTCGTTCAACCCATTGGTATGTTTCAAACTCCTCAAGTCAGTACTTTCATGACTAACGTTCCAGTTTTCGCGACTGAGCCCACCGAGACTCGAGTAGCCCCTCCACAGGTTACCACACCGATGGATCTCCAAATCCTCATACAACAAGCTGTCAACAAACACATGAAAGTCTTAGACGACCGCATCGCTCAGATTCCAGGAGTCCCGCAACCGATCAGAAAGGAAGCAATCGACGGATATCAAGACTCGCCGTTCGTAGAAGCAATCGCGCGCGTCGAGATCCCGAATAAGTTCCATGTCCCCAACATGCCCAACTACGATGGGACCGGGGACCCCGAAGATCATATCTCTATTTACAAACAAAAACTATTGACTATCTCTATTCCAAGAGGGAATCGTGATGCAGTCATGTGCAAAATCTTTGGCACGACCCTCACGGGACCCGCACTAACTTGGTTTATGCATCTGTCGTAGGGTTCGGTCGCTTCATTTGCCGATCTGGTCAATTCATTCAAAATCCAGTTCGCCAGCAGTCGGAGATTGGAAAAGCAATCAAGCGACCTATACAGGATCGTGCAATACCGGTGAGCCCTTAAGGGATTATCTTAACAGGTACAACAAAGAGAAGGTCGCGATCCCGCATTGCGACATCCCAACATCTATTGAAGCCTTCCGTCGGGGATTGGTCAGGGGCAATGAACTTTATCGCGAGCTGACCAAATATCCATGTCGAAGCTTCAAAGATGTACAAGCCAAAGCCATGGCCCATGCCAGACTAGAAGAAGACGAAGAGTCCACAAAAGAAGACCAACCAAACTGGAACACGACCCATTGGGAGTCATCTTACTTTTGAAAACTTATACTTTGCATTTCATTTAGATTCAGTTGATTATACTTATCCAATCCTTTACTGACTTAAGCATCGGAGGGCCGTTGGACTCACACCAACGGTCACCCTTTGATCTTTTCTATACTTTTCAAGTGTCTTCAACAAGAACATAACAAGAGGCCTCAAGGACGAAACATGACATTCAAGCCCAAAACGGATATCCTTATCACACACAAAACACAGTCACACATAGCGCTTATACATTACACGATCGATCGGTACACATGGAATAGAGGAACAAAAACACAACACATTTTTACAAGACATGTCCCCATTAAGGTACACGTCGTATACAAACACTACAACGCTCTTCCCTGGAACTACACGACATGTCATACACAATTACAGGTCTACTCGACCAACGTCACACGACTTGACCAGGAAGCGACTGACGAGTCCACCTGCAAAACAAAGCAAATGACAAACAAGGAGTGGTCTTCTGACCCTTCGTCATCACAATAAACGCCCTCAGTCGTCTTCACACGATTATTGGCTGTATTAAGCTGACTCTCAGTTTGAGCAATACACATGTCGGCCCCGTCGCCAGAACGCCTATAACAAAATCAAGATCACACCAGAAGAAAGAGAAGTTATAAAATCAAACCGTCCCATCACTTGACGCTCTGGCCCAGTTTAATTTTGGGGCAATTGTTGGACCTCGATTTTTTGGCTCATTAGATCGGCCCAATAGCTTGAACCAAAGCTACCTTCTAGAAGGTCCGGTCCGTTCAGTATCCAGAAATCTCAGGAGGACACCCTTGGGACAACACTCGAAGAGGCGACCGTCGGTTCAAGAGGCGACGTCTGACAAAAACGTCATTGATTGCATATCATTCCAATAAATGTATAAATGATATGAATCATTATTGCCACAAAGAGAATCAAAGAAATCAATGGTGGAAATCAAGGGAGCATTAACTCTCTAGTGAAAATCAAGGGAGCATTAACTCTCTAGAGAAAATCAAGGGATGTGTCTTCAACAACTTGGGCATCAAGGAAGAGAATATTCCTAGGATACTTTCTAGCTGTATATAGGTCTTGCCTTCTACTTGTAAAGGGATCGAATCATTCTTACTCAATTCAGGGGGTCCTCTATCATTGTTCTACCATTGTTTTACTCAAATAAGAGATCATTCTTGTGCTTAATCCGTTATTCCAGCATTGAAGCGACCGACGACTAAATTTCTGTATTTGATTAGTCTCTCATTCTAGGGAGATAAGTTTATATTACATACGTTTAATCTCTTTCTCTTGATTGTTAAGTTGATTTGGATTATTTAGACATTATTTATCTTATTGTTGTCTAGTTGTCCCCTCTTTAAGCGATTCAGGTCGGTTCGATCTTTTTCGCCCAAAACAAGAAATTAAAATAGATAGCACATGTATATTGCTTGCTGATAATAAGTTGACAGAGTAAGAGTCACATAGTAAGCAAAATAAAGCATCATAACTGGCAATCCTACATCATTTAATTTACATATAGGAGGTACATGTTTAGGGATCAAGATACGATCCAGGTTATTGTTGGGCCTCATTTTTTCGGCCCATTAGATCGGTCCAGTAGCTTGAACCAGACTGTCTTCTAGAAGGTCCTGACAAAGTAAAACAACCTCCAGAGATCTCGGTCCGATCAGTATGCATGGAGACGACCTCCAGAGATCTCGGGGCGACCAGTACACAGCTTGACGACTCCCGCAAATCTCGGACGATTTTAACCGACCCCTAGAGATTTCGGACGATTTTAACCGACCCACCTGCAGGATAACGTCTTCCATGAATCTCGGGCGGATCTGCCAACCGATTCAAGTAAAAAACTAGTATAAATATAGAGAAAACTATCTTGTAACGACACATGATCATTCTTACTCAATTCAAGCAGCTTTCTATCATTGTTCAACTATTATTCTACTCGAAACAAGAGATCATTCTTTTGCTTAGTCCGTTACTCCAACATTGAAGCGACCGACGGTTAAATTTTTGTATTTGATTAGTCTCTCATTCTAGGGAGATAAGTTTATATTACATCCGTTTAACCTCATTCACTTGATTGTTAAGTTGATTTGGATTATTTAGATATTACGGATCTTTTTGTTGTCTAGTTGTCCCCTCTTTATGCGATTCAGGTCGGTTCGATCTTTTTCACCCAAAACAATTTGGCGCCCACCGTGGGGCATCTAGCCAATCAACGATCCAATCCTTATCCGATCATGACCGGTTCTGGAGATCCCATGATCATTGCTGAAGACTAGGTCCGGACCGACGCCCTGGTCGGAAATAAAGCCGAAGACGTCGTCAATCCGCTCATCTTGGACACCCGAATCCAAGAATTAGCAAAAAGCATGAGCATCCTCCAAGAGGATCTGGCTCAATAACGCCTAAGAACCGCAACCCTAAGTACCCAATCTGAAGTTGAAATTACACGACTAATCCGTGAAAATGAACTTTTGAAATCGCAGGTGAATTCGGCCACATCGGTCCTAGGAGGATCAAGTCGCGTAGTCAACACCGAAGGCCTCCAAACACGTCTCAACATGAATGGGGCAGTCTCGACATCCATGGTTCTGATCACTCAGAATGTCGTTCAACCCATTGGTATATTTCAAACTCCCCCAGTCAGTACTTTCATGACTAACGTTCCAGTTTCCGTGACCGAGCCTACCACGACTCGAGTAGCCCCTCCACAGGTTGCCACACCGATGGATCTCCAAACCTTCATACAGCAAACCATCAACGAGCATATGAAAGTTTTGGATGATCGCATCGCTCAGATTCCAGGAGTCCCACAACCGATCGAAAAGGAAGCAATCGACGGATCCGAAGACTTACCCTTTGTAGAAGCAATCGCACGCATTGAGATCCCAAAGAAGTTCCACATCCCTAACATGCCCAACTACGATGGGACCGGGGACCCCGACGATCATATCTCTATTTACAAATAAAAACTAATGAATATCTCTATTCTAAGAGGGAATCGCGAAGCGGTCATGTGCAAGAGCTTTGGCACGACCCTCGTGGGACCGCACTAACTTGGTTCATGCATCTGTCGCAGGGTTCGGTCGCTTCGTTTTCCGATCTGGTCAACTCATTCAAAATCCAGTTCGCCAGCTGATGTGCCCCTGCCCACCATGACTGCAACTGAGGAGGAGGAAGCCATGAGCATCCGCTCACAAGGGCCCATAACAAGATCGCGTGCCAAGGCCATCGCCAATGCCACACAATCATTGATCGTGCGCGTTGTCGCTAGCAAAGGGACGCCAGAGACCGCGTTCTCTATCAGACTCCTCGAGCCCAGCCCAGAGACCGCGTTCTCTATCAAACTCCTCACCACCATCATTGACCGCGATCTTTGATTGTTTGCTATTTTGGACATTCTAGTTTTGGCATTTCTCTCATTTTAGTAGTTACTATTTTTAGTTAATTCTTTTTGGGCGTGTGTTCCACGTGTGTCGCGTGGGCTAGCCCATTAGGCGAGACTCATCCCATCTGAGTCCCGCTACCCCTATAAAAGGCCATCTCAACCTTCTATATTAGGTTACGTTCAATTTTAATCAAAGCTTGAGTATTGAGTGCCAATTGCCTCCTCCCTATGATCAGACGTCAAAACCCTAGTCTATCTTCGCATCCCCTTCACTCTGCCGCCGATGCTACGACACTGCTTGATCCATCGAGCCATCTATCCCTCCATCGCGTCTAGTCCTAAGGCCGCGAGTCCCATATCATCATCATCGCATCGCCATCGTCACCGCACTCGCTTACTCGCGTGAAGTGACAAACACCGTGTTCCATCAATCCTCACTTGGATACGAGACGAGCTACTCACCACCAAGACCTCGATTCGACATCCGAAGGCGGGAACGCATCAACTGGTATCAGAGCCTTTGGTCTTGTAAGTTGCTATTTCAAGTGCATTTGTTCACGAATTTTTTTTCTTGCCATCATCCATTGCTTCCGCCATCATCATTTTCATTTTTTTTCCTCTCATTCATTGTTACAAAATTTGCTTGCCATAACCATCGGTGTCTCAAGTCAAGGACTTGGCCGAGTAATTTCTTCAACCTCGCGATATTGGTGTGACTTGCTAGCATAAAATCTTCGAGATTGGGTGGTTAATTGCTTGATTGATTACGTGAACATTGGCTGCCCTTCGCGAGCATTTCTTTTGGCCGCGGATGACCAACCAAGTGACGTGATATTGTAAGAGTTGTGTGACCTGTCAACGCGCTAAGGCGAGTTCAAGTCCATATGGCCTCTACATGCCCTTGCCCATCCCACTAGGCCCTTGGGAAGATTTGTCCATGAACTTCATCACAGGTTTGCCTCTCTCTCGTAGGGGTAAGGACTCCATCTTTGTTGTTGTCGACAAGTTTTCCAAAATGGCACATTTCATCGCGTGCAAGACAACCCATAATGCTAGTGACATCGCCGTGTTGTTCTTTGAGAATATGGTACGTTTGCATGGAATCCCTAGGTCTATTGTGAGTGATAGAGACACTAAATTTATGGGGAATTTTTGGAGAACTCTTTGGGGAAAGCTAGGTACCAAACTTCTCTTTTCCACTAGCTACCACCCCCAAACCGATGGCCAAACAAAGGTGACCAATCGAACCCTAGGAGCCCTCCTTCGGACCATGCTCAAGTCCAACACCAAGCGTTGGGAAGACTTACTTGCTATTGTTGAGTTTTCTTATAACAGGTCCACGCACTCCGCGACAAGGCTCACCCCGTTCGAAGTCGTCTACGGCAGAAACCCATTGACATCACTCGACATGTTACCGCGACCACTAAAGGACAATGAGCACACTAACGCGGCCAACCGCACTGCGATGATCCAGGATCTACATCGCCGAACGCGAGAGCAGCTGGAACGATGCACTACTCAATACGCGTCACAACACAATCGCGGGCGACGCCGCGTCATCTTTTCACCATGAGACATGGTGTGGGTGCATCTTCGCAAAGAACACTTCCCAGCCATACGCAAGTCAAAGTTAGCGCCACGCGGTGATGGTTCTTTTCGCGTTGTAAAGGCCATTGGAGACAACGCGTACGAGCTCGAGCTGCCAGCCGACTACGGTGTCCATGCGACCTTCAACATCACCGACTTGGAGCCTTATGTGGAGCCCGAGTTCGATGATGGTGAAGCGGGGACACTTCACAGCCAAGTGGGGGAGGGTGATGCGCCCTGCCCACCATGACTGCAACTGAGGAGGTGGAATCCATGAGCATCCGCTCACAAAGGCCCATAACAAGATCGTGATCCAAGGCCATCGCCAACGCCACACAATCATTGATCGTGCGCGTTGTCGCTAGCCAAGAGATGCCAGAGACCGCGTTCTCTATCAGACTCCTCGAGCCCAGCCCAGAGACCGCGTTCTCTATCAAACTCCTCACCACCATCATTGACCGCGATCTTTGATTGTTTGCTATTTTGGACATTCTAGTTTTGGCATTTCTCTCATTTTAGTAGTTACTATTTTTAGTTAATTTCTTTTGGGCGTGTGTTCCACGCGTGTCGCGTGGGCTAGCCCATTAGGCAAGACTCGGCCCATCTGAGTCCCGCTACCCCTATAAAAGGCCATCTCAGCCTTCTGTATTAGGTTACATTCAATTTTAATCAAAGCTTGAGTATTGAGTGCCAATTGCCTCCTCCCTTTGATCGGACGTCAAAACCCTAGTCTATCTTCGCATCCCCTTCACTCCGCCACCGACGCTACGGCACTGCTTGATCCATCGAGCCATCTATCCCTCCATCGTGCCTAGTCCTGAGGCCGCGAGTCCCAGATCATCATCATCATCGCATCGTCATCGTCACCACGCTCACTTACTCGCGTGAAGTGACAAACACCGCATTCCATCAATCCTCACTTGGATACGAGACGAGCGACTCACCACCAAGACCTCGATCCGGCATCCGAAGGCGGGAACGCATCACCAGCAGTCGGAGACTAGAAAAGCAATCAAGCGACATATACATGATCGTGCAAAGTTACGGTGAACCCTTAAGAGATTATCTTAATAGGTACAACAAAGAGAAGGGCGCGATCCCGCATTGCGACGTCCCAACGTCTATTGAAGCCTTTCGTCGGGGATTGGTCAGGGGCAGTGAACTCTATCGCGAGCTGACCAAATACTCATGCCGAAGCTTCGAAGACGTGCAAGCCAAAGCCATGGCCCAGGTCAGACTAGAAGAAGATAAAGAGTCCACAAAAGACGACCAACCAAACTGGAACACGACCCATTAAGAGTTGTATTGCTTTTGAAAACTTATACTTTGCATTTCATTTAGATTCAGTTGATTATACTTATCCAATCCTTTACTGACTTAAGCATCGGAGGGCCGTTGGACTCACACCAACAGTCACCCTTTGATATTTTCTATACTTTTTAAGTCTCTTCAACAGGAACACGACAAGAGGTCTCAAGACAAAATCAAGTTCATCAACATACACAAAACATAATCATACATAGCGCTTACACATTACACGATCGATCGATACACAAGGAATAGAGGAACAAAAACATGACACATTGTTACAAGACATGTCCCCATTGTGGTTCACGTCTTATACAAACACTACAATGCTCTTCCCTGGAACTACACGACATGTCACACACAATTACAAGTCTACTCGACCAACGTCACACGACTTAACCAGGAAGCAACTGACGAGTCCACCTGTAAAACAAAGCAAACGATAAACAAGCAGCGGTCTCTTGACCCTTCGTCATCACAAGAGACGCCTTCAGTCATTTTCACACGATTATTGGCTGCTTTAAGCTAACTCTCAGCTTGAGAAATATGACTGTCGGCCTCATCGCCAGAAGAGAGAGAAGTTATAAAATCAAACCGTCCCATCAACTGACGCTCTGGCCTAGTTTAATTTTGGGGCAATTGTTGGGCCTCGTTTTTTCGGCCCATTAGATCATCCCATTAGATTGGTCCAATAGCTTGAACCAGTATGTCTTCTAAAAGGTCCTAACAAAGTAAAACAACCTCTAGAGATCTCGGTCCGGTCAGTATGCAGGGAGACGACCTCCAGAGATCTCGGGGCGACCAGTATGCAGCTTGACGACTCCCGTAAATCTCGAACGATTTTAACCGACCCCCAGAGATTTCGGATGATTTTAACCGACCCACGTGCAGGATAACGTCTTCCATGAATCTCGGGCGGATCTGTCAACCGATTCAAGCCAAAAACTAGTATAAATATATAGAAAACTATCTTGTAACGACACATGATCATTCTTACTCAATTCAAGCAGCTTTCTATCATTGTTCTACTATTATTCTACTCGAAACAAGAGATCATTCTTTTGCTTAGTTTGTTACTCCAACATTGAAGCGACCGACGGCTAAATTTTTGTAATTGATTAGTCTCTCATTCCAGGGAGATAAGTTTATATTACATCCGTTTAATCTCATTCACTTTATTGTTAAGTTGATTTGGATTATTTAGATATTACTGATCTTATTGTTGTCTAGTTGTCCCCTTTTTAAGCGATTTAGGTCGGTTCGATCTTTTTCGCCCAAAACAGTTATATACTGATCATACCATACAAAGATCTGGCTATAAAATAGATTGTGCAACATAAAGGTTAAATTGCACATGCCATACTATTTGTTGCATTTCAGAATACAAAACAGGAAGCGACAGATTAATTTTTAGGCCGATTTCATGAAGTCAGTTTGAACGTCATGAATAGATAAGGTTGGAAAAACTAGTTTCATGGTAAACGTAAAGGATCTGAGGCGTATACAAATAGACATGAAGAAGCAAACATCATTCAAACAGAAATTAGTTCTATAAAGCCAATAATGTAATCTAACAAATTTCACAATTCTGAGTAAGTAAAGATCAAAACATAACAGTTCATAATAGGTTGGTTTACTGAGATTCAATCCTTCTGATTCAGTTATACTCAAGGTGAGGGAATTATAAGGGAGACTAGATCTATACTTGAGAGCGGAAATAGAAGAATGGACAGAATCAAAATTAATACCAAAAGTGAGGAAACTTATCAGATCTTGAGAAATTTCACCGTGGGGGAGGCAAGAGAGAGGTTGGGTATGAGACATCGGGTCGGAGGGGATCAAAGGAAGGCGGTTCGAGGGGATCACTAAGAGCGCAATCATGGTCAGCCGCCAGATCATGGCAATGCAAAGCCACATCAGGCAAGGAGGCCGAGGAAGGATGCACAAGCAAACCGATGGAGCAACGAAAGAACAACAAAGGAGAGGCGTCAGTGGAACAGATCTGAAGTAGGAGATTCTGCATGTTAAGGAATAACAAACCTCAAGATTTTCTCTGATTTTGTTAGAGTAGTTCCTGATTTTGTTATTTAATTTATTTGTATTTATTTGCATTTGCTAGCAGTTGTAACTGTTCCTATTCTTAGGGGAGTCTTAATCCATTTTCTCTTGTATATATACGTGTAAATCCCTTGAAGATAATATATGAATTTCTCAATCCTTTACATGGTATCAAGAGCCTTGTGATCCAATTTTTTTTTTCCAGCTATACAACTCCACTCATCCTGCTTCAACAATGGCTACAGTCACAACTACTATTCTAAATACTCATGATCCTTCCACCCCCTTTGTTGTTGTCACATTCCAAAATGCCCCACAACTGACCAAAACCAACTAACTTTCCTGGAAACTTCAAATTGAGGCGATTCTCATCGGTTATGGGTTGTTTTAGTTTCTTGATGGTACTCATCCAGCTCCTACAAAAACCATCACGACTGATAATGTCACCACTCCAAACCCTGCCTACACTTGGGTGAGGCATGACAAACTTATTTTCGGAGCCATTGCTGGCACTCTCATTCCGACATTGGGTCATCTTCTTTCCCACACCAAAACTACCCAAGAAGCTTGGGAACTTCTTGCGAGTACATTTGCTCGTCCCACAATAGGTCACATCAAGCAATTGAAAGATCAATTGCGTCACACTTCAAAAGGCGCCTCCACCATTATCGAGTTTATGCAGTCTATCAAACAGATTGCGGATGAACTTGCTCTTTTGGGCAAACCTGTTGACCAAGAAGACCTTACGGATCGTGTTCTTGATAGCCTTGATGCAGAATTCTAGTCAGTTATCGATTCCGTCCATGCCCGGGATGTCCCTATCACCTTTGAGGAGCTTCACGAGAAGCTTCTCAATAAGGAACTCTCCCTCCGCCACACAAAGCCCTCCATTTTCTTTCCCGCAGTAGCCAACCCAACCAACACTCGAACCCAAATTGCACCTAATTCCACTACCGGAAACGCACACCTACCCAAACCCACCAATACCAACAACCGGCCACCATCTAAACCATTCCTAGGATATTTTCAATGGTGTAACACCAAAGGGCATACCTTATCCCAATGCTTTGCCTTCCAACGCCTCCACCCAACCATCCAAGTACTAAGCCGTCGCCCCATCACTAACCCGCCTCAAGTGAACACGATAGCCACTACAAGCCCCTTCAATCCTTGGCTCCTGGATACCGGTGCTTCCCATCATGTCACACAGGACCTTTCAAACCTTGCTGCTCACATCCCTTATGACGGAACGGACGAAATTGTGATAGGTAATGGATTTTGCCTCACCATCAACCACACCGGTTCAACCACCTTACCCTCTTCCACTAATCCTTTTTCCCTCTCTAATGTTTTACATGCTCCAACAATATATAAAAATATAATCTCCATTAATAAACTTTTCCTTGACAATAATACCACAATTGAGTTCTCACTATTTGATTTTTGGGTCAAGGATCTGCATACCCGCACCCCACTCTTGACCAGTCCGGCTAGGAATGGCTTGTATTAATGGCCAACCACTTTGTCTCGACAACCCATTGTGCTCAATATATACCACTATATCACCCACCACCTGGCATCATCGCCTTGGCCATCCTTCTTCACAAATATATCATTTATTTGCATCTAGATTACAATTTCCCATTTCCCGTGAATTTTGTAAGTCCTGCAAAATGCATGTGTCACAAGGGACATTTACAACCTCTTCTCTTGTTACTAAAGAGCCTTTACAAATAATTTTCTCAGATGTTTGGACCTCACTGGTCCATTCATATGACCATTATAAATATTACATCTTGTTTATTGACCACTACACCAAGTATATATGGCTATACCCCCTTAAGAAAAAATCCACACATTCGAAGTCTTTGTTCGGCTTAAAGCAATTGTTGAAAAATATTTCCAGAAATCCATCAAAACGATGTACTCCGACAACAACGGAGAATATGTCGGTTTAAAATCCTACCTCGCTCAAAATGGTATTGCCCATTTCACAACTCCACCACATACTCCTGAGCATAATGGGTTTGCCGAACGTCGACATCTCCACCTAGTTGAAACCGGTCTATCCCTTCTCTCACACGCCTCCATGCCCATCACCTATTCGCCTAATGCCATCGACATTGCTGCATATCTTATAAATAGAATGTCAACCCCCACACTCTCAAATAAAACTCCCTATGAAATGCTATTTGGTCAACCCCATCCTACTCATCCCTCAAATGTTTTGGGTGTCGTTGCTACCCTTGGCTCCGCCCCTACACTAACCATAAACTCAATCCCAAATCCCATCCATGTGTGTATGTCGGGTACTTCTCTGACCAGCATGCTTACTATTGTCTTGACACAAAAACCCACAAAATATGTGTCCCGACATAAAGAATTTGTAGAAACCATGTACCCATTCCAAAAGGCCCAGCATGAGGCCCAACATGAAGCCCAACGTGATGATGGGTTCAATACCTCAAAATGGAGCTCCTTTTCTATGCATGTACCCATGCCAAACCACTTACCATCACAAACTTTGGTCATTCATGTCACCATCTCTCCCATCCACTCACCATAATTACCACTCAACCATCACCGTTGGTTCCTTGCCCACCCCAAACCTTACCCCCGCCACCTCCTGCTCACCCCGTCCAACCATCTATCTTACCACCACCCAACACCATACCTCCCCCAACATCATCCTCTTTCTCATTGTCTACTCAACCCCAAACGACCTCGCCAATATCCCCATCCTCCTCGCCGACACCACCACCGCCACCATCCCATCGTGTCATTGTGACACACTCCAAAAATAATATATCCAAGTCCATCCAAAAACTCAATCTTTCGACTCCATTTTCAAAAACTAATCCACCCGAACCCAAGACTATAACACAAGCCCTCAAGGATCCGATATGGCATCAAGCAATAACTGATCAGTGTAATGCTCTAATTGCCAACTCTACTTGGTCACTTGTTCCTCTATAGGATGCTTCAAATGTAGTAGGTTGTAAATGGGAATTCCGGACAAAGTACAATTTTGATGGCTCGGTCGATCGTCATAAGGCCCGTCTAGTTGCTAAGGATTTCCATCAACTCCCTAGTTTAGACTACTCAAAAACTTCCAGCCCGGTAATTAAACGGGCCACCGTCCGTTTGATTCTCACGGTAGTCGTTGCCCATCAATGGCCCCTTCGACAAATTGACGCCACTGATGCCTTCTTGCAAGGTCGATTAGAAGAGTCTGTTTACATGACTCAATCACCGAGTTTTGTATATTCAGACCGGCCATCCCGTGTTTGTAAGCTGCACAAAGCCATTTATGGTCTCAAGCAAGCGCCAAGGGCCTGGTACAAAGAACTCCGCACACATCTGCTGAAGGTTGGTTTTCTTAATGCAGTGTCAGATACTTCATTGCTTTAGCTTCATGCTTCAATTGGATTTGTCTTCTTATTGGTGTATGTCGATGACATTATAATTACCGAGTCTGTTGTCGATCTAGTTGAGAATGTTATTGGTTGTCTGACAAAGTGGTTTGCTCTTAAAGATTTGGTCTCACTTCGCTACTTCCTGGAAGTTGAAGTTGTTCCATCCTCTGCTGGTCTATTTTTGAATCAGAAGAAGTACATTCATGATCTGTTGGAGCGTTTTTCTATGACAAACGCCAAAACGCTTTCGACTCCTCTTGTTGTTGACGCAACCCTTGTTGTTAATAGTGGCAAGCCTCTCTTTGATCCATTGGAGTATCATCAGGCTGTTGGGAGCTTGTAGTATTTGTCCCTCACAAGACCTGATATTTGCTTTGCAGTGAATAAGATATCTCAGTTCATGCATTGTCTGTCTGATCATCAGTGGGTTGTCGTCAAAAGGCGTCTTCGGTATCTCTCAGGTACATCTCACCATGGCATTACAATAAATTGCAAATCTAATTTTGCCTATCATGCTTTTTCAGATTCTGATTGGGCTGGGGACAAGCATGATTATCTCTCAATTGGGGAATATATAGTTTATCTTGGTCGAACTCCAATCTCTTGGAGTTCAAAGAAGCACCGAACTGTTGCTCGTTCTTCCACGAGGTAGAGTACAAAACTGCTGCCAACACTGCAACTGAGCTACAATGGCTTAGTTCCTTGGTTTGAGAACTTGGTCTTAAACTGCATTCTACACCAGTCATTTATTGTGATAACATTAGAGCGACACAACTTAGTGCTAATCCTGTTTTTCACCCCCGAATGAAGCATCTAGCCTTGGATTATCATTTTATTCGGGACAAGGTTAAGATGGTTTTGTTAGAGTAGCCCATGTTGCAAATGATGACCAACTTGCAGATGCATTAACAAAACCACTCTCTCGAGCTCGCTTCAAGATGCTCGTGTCCAAGATTGGACTTCTCGCTTCAATATGCTCGTGTCCAAGATTGGACTTACAAAACCGCCGTCCATCTTGTGGGGAGTTTTTTTTTAATACAAGGCAAATATTAGGGCCCACCTAACCAGGTGGCTGTCCTAAATCATCCGAATGGATGATTTTTACAAGTTGAGTTCCAAAAGATTGAAAAGAGGAGTTCAGCTGTAAGAACTCGTATCTGTCTCTAGTAATGGATGGGGTATGGGTAGTAGAGTGACACAAAAGCCGTTGGAATTGTTGAGCTGCATGTGACGGAAGAGGATGTGTTGCTAAGAAATCAGCTACGCGATTGGCTTCACGAAAACAGTGAAAAACCTGCATAGAAGGAAAAGAAGATAGAAGGCCCTAAATATCCATAATAATTGAGTGAATTTACCATGGTATTTTCCATGTGCGGCGGATGGAATTAACCAAATTATCACATTCGATAATTAGTTGTTGAATATTATGCCTTGCAACATACTAGATACCAAATAAAGCTGCTAGAGCCTCAGTACGCAGAATGGAAGTGGATAGGATTTCTTCTCGGTGAAAAAATAATGTTTTTGCATTATGGTCCCGTAGAATGTATCCAATATATGATGTGTTATCTCCCTTCTTCGACCCGTCAAAGTTTAATTTGATCCATGTCTCTGGTGGTTTCTTCCATATGCGATTGGTAGTGAGTGCACGGTTCCGTCTGATGGTAGCAGGTTTGACAGATGTAGTAAGCGTTGTCCAATCTTGGTAAGATAGCCAGGCCTGGTCTGAAGGGTTGGATCTGTGGGAGTGTAACACCCCCAAATCTTAACCCATTTGGAAAGGTATTACCTCCAGTGACCTCGGTTTTCCTCACCGAAGCCACCCAAGGCTTTACCGTTTAATTACAATCTATGAAACACTTATGATACAAAATCATCATAATATTCGATTAAAGCATGAGTCCCGGAATTACATCCCAATTCCGAATAGGACTAAATACAGAGTTAAATAAAATACAGCGGAAGTCTTTCTTAAAATATACAAAAAGGGGTTGTGATCGTCATGATCACCTGCCCAAGGTTCTCAACCTGATTAAAACATTAAAAACATCCAAAAACCACCGTCGTCTTCATAGTCATTCTAGTCTCCTCATATCTGCGCTCTATCTGATGTGCCGAATCGAACGGATGACACCAGCCAACCATACAGAGAATAATTTCGGTTGGTTAGTATAATGAAAGACCATGCAAGGGCACAAAGCAGAAGGTTCTAAGTAGTCGTATTAGGTTAGACTCATCGTCTCTCGAATAACAGTCGAGTACGCTAGTCAACCACCATACTCTACTTGAATACAGTAAAAGGCATGCACAAGAGAAGATTCTAGAAGACCGAGTCTTCCCATAAATCAACTCGAAAGAAGACTCCAACGAAATGAGTCTTATAGGAGGATATGACAAAGTCTGGAACAACACGGAATCACAGAATTACAGTATCGCATTCGAGCGACTAAAAGTTAAGACGAGCTTTCCTAGCTGCACTAGCGCCTAGCTGCACTACTCGCCCAAGATATATTAATTATGTGCGACAACGGCACTTATCTTATGATATTCTAAAACGCACAACACGTTACAAACTTTTAAATGTATATATCCCATGGATCCTATACATATAGTATTAGGTGGGGTCTAGCCACCTCTTTACTAAACTCCGAGATTTGTGTCACCAGCTAAGTGCACCACCTCTATACTCGTGTATCAGAGGTTGGGTCATGACCGTCCATATGGTATTAGGTAGGGTCTAGCCACCTCTCTACCAAATTATAAAGAAATGACTGGATCCCAACGAATCCAACGTTCCTAACTACTAGTTCTAACGAAACAGTCCAAGCACAACAATAGTCCACAAACATCAACATAACCGCCCTCAAGGCTATCAACATAAATATATATTCATAATAGCGTTATTCTAACAGATATACAACCTATTATAATATCATATTTTAGTTCTCCAAAACGATTAACAAAACTGTTCCCAGACGAATACAGTATTCATTCCAAATTAATTACTCAATTAAACAACTGATAATTAATGGAATCATGGAATGATGAGCAAGAGCGAACCGCCACTTGTCTTAAATCCGCAGAAGCTTAAACGAAGCTAGGTACGACGACAACTGGTTTTCGGGCTCGAAGCAGAGACAGATCTGGCAACACAGATTCCTTCAGATCGACCCATAAAGAAACCCTAAGTTAGATTCTACAACAACGAGTACGAATCTAAAGAATAACGAAAGGAATCGAAAGGAACGAAGCCCGATCGAAACCATAGAAGCCAAGGCCGAAACAAGCCAAGAGCTTCTGGGCGACGGTCGCCGCCTACCTTATGGCGGGCGCTGCTGTTCGTGGCGGCGGTCGCCGCCTACCTTACGGCGGGCGCCGCTACGAACACCAGAAAATATACACGAGAGGCAAAAACTCACCGACTTCGATTGTTTTGCTTCTCCTTTCTTTTGCTTTGGATTCTAAGCTTCTAGGGCTTCCAAGGCTTCTCTTTGCAACTGGAATAACACCCAATGGAATTCCGATGATCGATCTCAAAGTCTCCGGTGAGAGCTTAATATTCCGACGAGATGATTGTGAGGGATTTGAGCTTCGAATTGAGCTTCAATCTGATCCCAAACATCCTCCTTAAATAGCCAAACCCCAGGGGACAAGAAATGGGCAAGCCATGCACGTGGAGGGCCGAGATCGAGTCGTCCCCCGGTCGTCGGCAAGCCTCTGCAACTAGCCCTGCAACAATGGCGGCGGTCGCCGCGACCGGCAAGAGGTCGTCGCCCTTATGGGTCTCTGGCGGCGGTCGCCGCATTTCTGGCGGCAGTCGCCGTATTCCTAGGCCACTTGCATCAGATTAAGCTTGGATTAGCTTTGGCCTTAGCCCGGGATAACAACAATAATTGTACACGAACGAGTATTAAATCCCAAAATACGTCGACTGTATATTATTTCACTTAGAAAAATATTACAGCGATTAATAACATTACAGAATGTCTTTCTGTCTCTGAAATTAATTCGACGTACGAAACGGGTGTTTGGGACGAATCCCAAAATACCCTTACAAAAGTACGGGGTATCACAGGGAGGTACTGGAAGAGCGAAAGATAATGCTATTCTGGTGATTCCAAATGCTCTTCCATAGAAAAAGTAGTAGGACAGGTGATAGCAACATGCATGGGAGGATTAATCAAAGGCCTCCAAGGAAGAGGCTCAAGGAGTACAGAAGGTTTTCCGCGACCGCGGAATTGTTACTGGCGATTTGGCTCTGGACAGTCTTCGGTAAAATGGCCATAACTGTGGCTAGAAAATTGATCTCGTGATGATTCAAGATGCGTTGGAAAGCTGATTCAAATATCTACAACTTCATAGTTTACGTCAATTCAAGATTCCAACAAGAAGATGGTCACAATCGAGTTTTACTGATAGCTGTGCAATTTCTAACGGAATTTATTCACTTTCCTTAATTATGTTATATTAGATATAGTTTAATCCGTTTTTCCTTGTTTGATTTTTTATTATTTCCATCATTTTTATTTAGTTTATTATTTCTTTAGGATTAGATAAGAAGAATTAGGATCCAAGATTGGTTGGTTTCCTAATTGCTTCTTTAGCAAAATCTTATCTTTTATCTAGTTTCCTTATCTTTCGCATTAGATAGTTTTCTTCTTTTGCAAGGCTATAGATCACGAAATTGTGTTATATAAACACTACTTATGTCATTAATAAAATCACGTTGAATTTGAGTAGTAAAGTTGAGTACGCTCCTTCCCTTGAATTCTAACGTCAACTCTCGATCCCCGGATCGTTTATCCCGTAGCTCGTCGCTTCGAGCAATTGTCGATCATCACGTTGATCCCTTTCGTTCATCACGTTGAACGAGTTTGAAGGCTAACTTTTTAGCCCTAGGAAAGCCATCACGTTGGCTACAGAAGAGAAGAATCGAATCCATGCTTGAGGAATCCAAGATCCTGCGTTGCAGACAACACTTCAGGGGTTGTTCGCATCAACAGGGTTGTGATTTGAGTGTCAAAAATAATCAAAATTAGAATGAAAATCCGAGCTGGCTTGTAAAGAAAAGGGAGGATTGAAGTTTCAATTCAAGGTTAGATATCATTAATTGAGTAAAAGGTCAGGTGAAGAAAAGATGATTAGTGTCCTCATCTGTAGTCTGACAAAGTTGGCATGTTGAATAAACAGAGTGATAGTGCCGATTGAGACGTTCCATAGTGGGAAGTCCATCACGAAGTGTTTTCCAAATAAAAGTCTTTATTTTTGGTGGAATATTTAATTTCCATAGCCAGGAGTAAGGTTGTTGAGTAAGATTAAATAAAGCATTGTGGTTTAGCTGATATGTAGATGAGACAGTAAATTTGTCGTTAGTAGTAAATCTCCAAATAAGACGGTCCTCCATGGGTGTGGATGGGATATGAATATTAAGTATGTGAGTAACGATGTGAGGGGGTAGTAACCTTTGTAGGCGAGGGACATCCCATTGTCGTGCTGGTGTAATAAATTCATAAACTTTGATATCCGGTGCGGTGTTGTTATGAAAATATGGGAAGGGGTCACAATGTGGGATCCAGGAATCCGACCAGAAACTAATAGTATGTCCATTTCCGACTTCCCAAGCAATTCCTCTTTTGAGATCATTACGAAGATGTAGCATGCGTGAAGATTGATAGATAAGCCGAAAATACGAGTAAAGGTGTTGAGGATATGCTGAATATAATGCATAAATTGGAGAGTTGCATCAGCAAAGATGAAAGTGTCGTCAACGAAGCTAAGAGACGAAATGCAGGTGCCATGTCGAGGTAGCTGGATTCCAACTTTTCGGTTTGGTTGTCGAGCTTCACTGGCTAGGGTAAGTGAGAGGTATTCCATTGCAATAATAAAGATAAATGGAGCAATGGGATCGCCTTGGCGAATGCCACATTTTGATTTGAAGACAGGTCCGGTTTCGTTATTAACTATGACTGAGAAGGAAGTTGAAGTGATGCAGGTCATAAGTTTGTTTACCCATATCGGTGAAAAATCGAATTTGAGCAAAATGGCTTCAATGAAAAATCCAGTTGAGTTTATCGTAAGCCTTTTTCATGTCTAATATAAGAGTCTTCCAACCTTTTTTATCTTGTGGGGAGTTGTTAAGGAATAACAAACCTCAAGATTTTCTCTGATTTTGTTAGAGTAGTTCCTGATTTTGTTATTGAATTTATTTGTATTTATTTACATTTGCTAGCTATTGTTGTACCTTTTCCTATTCTTAGGGGAGTCTTAATCACTCTTCTCTTGTATATATACGTGTAAATCCCTTGAAGATAATATATCAATTTCTCACTCCTTGACAACAGCGGACGCGGTGGAGGAACAGATCTGAGTAAGGTGGAGGTGGAGCTGCACAGGGGAGACACCCAAGCGAAGGAGCAGCAGAGGACATATGGCGGTCGAATAGACAAGGAGCATAAGGAAGGGGGATTCCAGAAAATTTCTTGTGCAGGAAGAGGGAAATTCGTATGATTTGTGGATCAGTATAGAAGTTCATGTGGAGAGTTGGGGGAAACAGATGAAATTTCTATGTGTAACGTAAAGAAAGGATATACAAAACCTTTTCATGAAGGAAAGGGGAAAGCCCCAAGGGACAGAAAAAACAAGGGGAAGAACCCAGAAGAAATTTCTCTATAAAACTCCAGTACTCTGGTTACATGGGTCTGGTACTCTGCTTACATGAGCTTAATATCTTTCATAAAAAAAACTCCCAATACTTGGCTTATTCTCTTCCAAGGTCCCATTTTAACTATTTTAATACACATAGGACTCTTCAAGAATATTGTATGTTTTACATGGAAGCAATTAAAAAAGACTCCCTGGAGTATTGCCAACACTAATTCAAGGAAAACCTAAAAGAGACATAGTGAGAGAGGAGGATGAAGATCTTTAGTTTTTCACTATAGATTAACCAAGTTGCATCTTGGAGTATCCGTGTACGCAATGGTTTATTCTGAAGCGTTGTGGCTGCAGCTGATTCACCACATAAGGTACCAGTGTAATTAAGCATGCTGAGTTTGTTTCTGCTCCACAAATTAGCTGCTGCAATGTCCAGGGAGAGTTGGACGATCCATCACAAGTCATAACTTATAAGCTAAGCAGCTGCTCTGCAATGGAACAACTCGATAAATAGCACATTGTCTAATCAAAAGACCGAGAGTACGTCCATTCCAATAACAAAGGCATCTTTTATGGCTTCATTTGGCGTACGCACCTAAAACAAGAACCTTATTAGCAATGAGCATATAGCACCAAACATCTTAATATATTGCAGGTGCATTGTAAAATCAACATTAAAAATTTAATTGGAAAGGAAACAGACTAGAACAATCTAGCAACATGACCACTGAAATATACAGAAGAATAGTCGTCTAGTTTGGAAACCGACAATGCCACAAAAAATGGAATGAAAATTCTAGATTAAAACTCCCATGTTAACCTTTTGTTCTACCTCGGCAGGCCACTCAGCAATGGAGCTCATTGTATTAGGCTCAAGCTTAATGATGAGTTTGATACTCCGATGGGAGGCTACAGAGCTCGGTTATTGAGTTATTTGCATTCATTTTGGAAATTGCATTTTTTATCCACACTTCAATCAATCAGGTGGGCATGTCATATACGACTTCTTTACAAGATCTTGTGTTTTGGGGTTACGAGTAGAAAGTTATTTAATATGATATGATAAATCACAAGCTATATCAAGCTTGTGAGCCTCATACTGATCCCTATACTTCGTAGCTAGAAAATAGTAACCAGAGATAAGATCATGTGGCAAAGGCAATGAAGTGGCAGTAAGAAATACCAGCCAAGAAGGGCAAACCTAATGCCAGGGTTTCATACCCATATAATCACCATGGTGAGGTGTTCTTTCTGCATTACATTGATCCTTTCCTTAAAACTCTGCAATAAAAAAATATTAGTCGCCGAAGCAGTAAGAATTGAAATATTTGTGCACAGTAAATGCAAGTTGAAGTAATTGCCAAACCAAAAGAAAGGAAACATTACTAGTTTTAAGCAGTTCCTGTAATTAATCTCTCTCTCTCATCCAACTTTTTAATCCTACGAATACCAAATAGAACTTGAAGTCCAAAGAACGCGCAGACAGTGCAGACTGCAATGGCGGGCACCTAAAACTCAAAAGATATTCCGGGATCAAAATAAAGAACCGAAACATATTTCTTCGACCAAAAAAAAAGAACCGAAACATAAAGGTAATTTTTTTTCTTTAAAAAGAAAATTGTGATAAGGAGTAAAATTACATGGGAAATTATGAGAAGAGGGCTTACTCGAATAGAGTGGACATACAAGATTGTGGCTAGGTTCACAAGGCTTCCAGCTGCTACAGCCTATGGATGTAACAAACATGGCATCAAAAGTCAATTCCCACATATAGCCATACAATACACACGAGTAGTCAAATCCCAATCATGAACCGAAAAGACTTTAATAAAAAGTTAGGAAAGAAGAAAAACAGGATTTCTTCCAGCATTGAACAAGTTTTATTGTTTACACAAGGCAAGACAATATGCATTCCAATGTATGTTTCAAAATCCAAAGGCCCATTCTTAGAACCTCTGAGGGAGCGGTTTTACCTGTGTAGTGAACCACCAATTGTTTCAAACCAAACAAAAATTAAAATAAAAGCTCATTAACTCACATATCCTATTGTCTTCTGTACCGCAGCTACACGCTGGAAAGCCCTCTCAGACTCTAATGATCGAACTCGAAGCTTGAGATCACCTTTCTCCTATTCGATCAGTGAGCATATGTAAGATCCCAAGGTCTCATCAGCAAAACATATTACCAAGCAGTTCTACAATGTTTTCTTGTTTTTGCAAGAGAAAGGGCTCTAAGGATACATACCAACCGTTCAATTACTTGAGCAAGCTTTTCAATTCTATCAGCCTGTCTAAACAAGTTGTAAAATGCCCTAGCCTGTCGATCCCATCTCTTTCTGAAGTCCTGGAAACGGAGAAAGATACAATCAAAACTATTGCTTCATGGATTAAGGGAAATCAACTAGATGGTAGTCGAAAATATAACCTTCAGAATGATTTGAACACCAGCTTCTCGAAATTTTAGAAGTTCCAGTGCATAACTGCACCAAAAGCAAGCAATACTTGGATGATAGTTGAGAACACAAAACAGGAACATATGTCGTCACTGAATGCATACTCACGGTTTAGCGATTTCAGTAATATCAAACTGAGGGTCAAGCCCCTTCCCAATGCCATCTAAAACTGTAGATATTATGATGTGAGAGTTAGCTTATTAGTGCATTTATTGTCATAAAGAAAACAAACAAGAAACAAATGCTCACCAGAAAATGCTCTGGCGACAAATGCAAATGTTGCAGGAAAACGGAAAGGTTGATCTGCAGCAATCGCTAGCAAATCTTCTCCTGCGGAACAAAACAATACCCAGCAATATGTCATCACTCATTAATACTGGAGAACAAAATGCACTGGTTGAGCAATATTCAGTCTCATATGCAAAAGTACAAGCCCTTCTAAGCTGGAGTGTAACATCCGTTGGGAAGGGGCTGCCTTCTCAAAACAAGCAATTATGAAAAGAATAAGCTATGTAAACTATGCAGCATGAACAGATTTACCAATTGCAGCAAGTCTTTGCTTCCTTTTCAGCTTAAGTTCTTCCATGCTAAATGGCTTCTTAGTCCCAATTTCTGTCCCTGCTGTTTCTCTCTCTTTTTTCTGGGCGGCAAGCCGCTCTTCCAAGCTGAATAAGGGATGAGTCATCATCAATGTTTTTTTGGATTGAAACAGTCTCACGTGATCAAATAGAAGAATGCAGGTAGTACATAAAATTTCAAGGCCATCTTTTCAGACTGAAATACTTTTAAGACAATGAACCGAGCAGTGGTGGGTCAAACATGTAATTTCTATACCTAATCTGGCAATCTTTCATCTCTAACACATTGTAGCTCTGAACATATAAGGAAGACTAAACTGACAATGCATACTAGAACAATATTCTAGGAAAGGAAGCTCCCTGCGGTAATCTTTTAGACAACATGTCAAACTTGATTCTATTGGAGAAATGGAGAGATTTCACATAACAATGAAAGGTCAATTCAGCTCAAAGTAGAAGATGAAGGAAGATGATTAGTGACTGAAAACCTAGATCCTATTCATCTTTTTGTTCATAAGAAAGTGTAATACCACTGAAATTCTATTTTATGTAATGTTTTGTTTAGTTTTTACTTTTTAGTTGAAAATTAGAATTAGAATCTAAACAGCACAGAGTCTGTACCGGAAAGGACATATATAGTCCAACGATTTTTACAATTTCATGCTCGTAGCCTTAATTCTTCGTTTTCTTCCTATTTCTTGGGTACCTCCGTACCTCACTCCAAAATGTTATATACTGGGAGTAGATAACTCAAGCACACAAGGGAAAATTATATTGGCAAGATCAAAACCCTTGATATTACAAAACCATATATACCCATGGGCGCGCTACTAATCGTCTGCAAGGAGAAAAAGAAGCCATTTCTTTGGGGGAATAAATAAGCCTCTTTAGATGATGAAATATCAATCAGATTAAATAAAATTGTAAGAACAAAAATTATTGGTAAGAAAATCAGATCATTTAGTTCTGGATAATTGTCACATGAAGACATTTGAAAAAAATAAGATAATAAGCCAATCCCTTTATGAGGAAAAAGCACCTGTTAAGAAAGAACTGTGCTGTTCGTCTGACAGATGTCATGTCCCCAGTTGGGACAAGCACACCCATCTGAACCATGGCATCAAGCACCTGCACAAAACCATGTATGCAAATCATAATGAAGCTTTCCATAATGCATTTATGTTATCTTTTATCACAAATGGCATTACTAGTATGTTACATATTTTATAATTCATAAAGGTGAGCTTTCAATTTCTGTCCTCATTGTTGAAATATGCGAAAATTTAAAGATCATTTTTCTCCCAACAAATGGACCAGTTTTAATATAGCTAAGTCAAGGATCAAAGAAATGAAACAGAATCATAAGCCATTAAGATTTTAGAATGATTGCCTTGTCAGGATCCTTCTCATAGATCCCATAAAATGCCTCCAGCAAACCCTCTCTGATATTTGAAGTGATACTGCATAGGGAACAGGGAATACAAGCCAAGTAGGTTAGATCATCATCCAGATGTACCACTCAAGAGTCAGGAAGAAAATGTACAAGATTACCTTCCCATCATTCCAAAATCATAAAATATTAGTCTTCCACCATTCACATCATCAACAGCAATATTTCCAGGGTGCTGCCAAAGTAAATAAGTCAGCATGAAAAAATGCAGTATGCTGACTCTCACAAAAAAACTAACAAATGTTGGATGATAGGGTGCTGCAGCGACAAGATTATCAGAAAATGTTATAAGTCATAATGCAATTAGCAACCATACTATCGATTGAAAATGGATCATGGTAAATGTTTTAGCAACATTAAGAAAATAATTTAGTACTAGTGCTCAGTCTTATATTCTATTCACTCCATGAATCTGATGCAAAAGTTCCATTTGATTAAATTCTCAGATAATCCTGTTCCAAGTTGAAGCTTTCTTTCATGCAACATATGTGCAATTATTGATATAATGAAACACTTTATAGTTAAGCTCAACCATCTTCACCCACATCCGATGTCCATATAATTCTTTGCCAGCAATTTCAAACCTTACCCTGTCCAAAAATCCCAAATATAAAAAGGATCAACCCTAATGCAAAAACTTACTGGGTCTGCATGAAAGAAACCATGAGAAAGAATCTGCTCCAAGAAAGATTCAACAGCATATCGACCCAATCTGCATGAAAAAAGCCCATTGAATAATATTGTGCATGGTAGAAAAATCAACAACTCTGGTGAAGTTCTGACACTTCAAATTACTGATGCATACAAATTGTGAGATAGCTACCGTTTACGATCAACTCCAAGTTCATCCAATGCTTTGACCCTGCTTATTTTGACCCCTGGGACATACTCCATTGTCAGAACCTAAAGAACCAAATTTAAGTAAGACGTTAGAGACCCATCATGATGCTTGTGTTGAATATAACGAGTACGAGACATGCAAACCTGTGGTGTGGTGTAATCCCAATAGATTGTTGGAACCTTCACATAATCAATGCTTTGGAAATTATGGGCAAATAGTTCAGCGTTTGCTGCTTCTTTGGTGTAATCAATTTCCTATGAATTCTTGAAGTTAGTATATCTCGGTTGTCCACTTGGAAATGCAGACCACTGATTTAGACTCCAAAATTTTCATTAGTCAGTCGTACAGAAACGGCAGCACCAAATGCATGATTACAATCATAAGAAAATGCCGCATGATATGGGGTTTAAAATATGACCAGTTAAGAAAGTTGATAAAGAAATTTTCTTCATTGTTTATACTTCTCTGTTATATAATAAAGGGAAGTAGAATATGGCTCTTTGGAGATGAAGGAAAACATTAATCTTGTTTATCATTGTTTATATATTATCACCTTTGAAGAGGACTAATTTATGCAGATAGTTTCAGAATTAGTGGTGATATATTCAGCTGAATAGGAAAAATTGTCACAACCAATTGTGACAGGTATACAACTATTTTTTTTAAAAGCCATTCTCAGATGGAAAGAGAGAATATAAACAGGATAGGACAAAGAGTTGATGCTTGAACATACCATACACATCTTGAAAATTTCAAACCCTCTTAAGTTGGAGAACAGGCCAATATGGCTTTCAGAATTCACTCCACATTGATATTCTGAATTAGTACAAAGAAAATAAAACTATGAACCTGGTAGAGAACATTAGCACACTCATCATAGATAGCAATCCAATCCCTCTGAGCACCATCAGATTTTGGGTCAATTTTTTGAAGGTATCCAGCTATCACCTACAGTGGATGAAGTAAAAGTCTTCATACCAGAATGCCAAATCTAACAAATGGAAACAATATACTAATGAAAGCAATTATAATTTGTAAGAGAGATGAACAGAGAGGTTCAAACGTATTTTCTCAGTTGAGGTTCAGATTTAAATCACAACTCTACTAGATTTCATTTCATAGAAGATATGCACATTTACTCACATAAGTAAACAGATGCACCAATAAAGGGATTGAGATATAGAGAATTTCCATAAGTAGTTACAGTTTACTATAGGTTTTCAACAAGTCAATTCCATATATCGAAAGGTCAGTGGCTAGTCAGCTGCAATCAGCAGTGACAGAACAACTATGCAATTATAGCACCAACCTTTAGATTTTTCAGATCTATATCGAAAAGAGCCTTGAGTGCAGGCCTCTGAACTTTAACAACTACATTATGTCCCTTTAATTTTGCCCGATGGACCTGACCTGCATAATAAGTTTAAAATAATTTTCTCCTTTGAAACTTATGAAGATGTAGAAACAACAAAACACAGTCATAATCACCAAGACTGGCAGCAGCTATGGGCTCATAATCAAATTGTTCAAAGATGTCACCAATTTTCCCTCCAAGCTCCTCTTCGATGATCGATACAGCAACCTCTGATGGGAAAGGAGGAACTTGATCCTACACCAAGAAAGTAACAGTAGTGAGATCTCCAGAGAGCCAGGGAGCTTTTAAAATTGAGATTATTTTAAGATTTTCAACATTATAAAAAACATGTGACAGATACAGAAAAGAAACATCAGCCACCCAGATCACTCTCAAATGGGAACTGCAGAAGGATCCTGACCTGAAGCTCAGAGAGCTGGTCAACATATTCTTGAGCAAGAAGATCAACCCTTGTGGAGAATTGCTGTCCAATTTTGATGAATGTTGGACCTAACCTCAAGATACTTTCCTTTAACCATTTGGCAAGTGCTTTCCTCCTCAAGACTTTTTTTTCTTCAGTCATTCCTCCTGCAAATGCACCATTTTTTATTAGACTTGTAAGATAGAATACACTTAATAGACACAAGACTATCATTTCCAAATGATGCCGTCTCAAAGGATGTAGAATAGAATTTTAATTCTGAACCAAGTCTAACAATAATTTAAACTAATGTATGCACATATTTTTAATGCTCCTAAACTTCGGTTTCACCAGACTACATAAGGCTGACTTTGGTCTTACAAGATCAGAATGAGGAGTGAAAGGATGCAGTAGGAAAATTATAATGTCTTCACTAAGCCGACAGTTAACTATCATAAGACAAACTGTCTGAAGATCACGTATAAGAGGGGGCCAATAGATCACAGTCCTTCATAAATATAACAGCTAACCAATTCAATTAGAATCTGTTTGCAAACTAGCAGTCATGACAACAGTGTTAAGATGAAGGCACCAGGAACACTACAAAAAGCTCCAATGGCGGATGGTAATATTGACTACTAATTATATCTCCTATCTCAAAAGCTGACTAACCTAAATAAGAAAGCTTCTGGGTATTCAGCCAAGCTTTAAAGATAAATGTCAGAACAAATCCCCAGATTTCCAATGTCCTTTCTATCGTTGAATAAGTTTCAAATCTACTCCAACGACCTCCTGGTGCAGCAGAGAACTGCAAGAGACAAAAGAAATTAAAAACTGTATAAATAGAAATATCTGAACATGATAATGTGTACATGGTAAGTATACTGATTGCAATTAAAATGAGAAGTCTTAATAGCAAAATTTCTTTAAAAAAATAAATGGAATGCTATTCTTATTAGCTACAAGATCATAGAACATGATAGGAATCAATTTATATTTTCAATTGTGTAAGTATATTCATAAGGTTCCAATTAGGAAGCTTATAAAGATAAGAGTTGTTGATCCCTGGACCGTATGATTTTCCCAATAGTGGTTACAAAACTGAGGTTGTTGGAGTTTGTGAAACAGGTAGAGTTGTTGGCAGCATCTCAGTTTGGCATGATGACATCAAGCTTGTCAATGATGTTCAAGATCATACTCTTTGATGGGAAGATTATCTTCAGGTTGTGGCACAGTACAATCTCAAGATATTTGGTGCAACAAGGTCTTGATCGACACCTTGAAAAGTTACTCACTGAATAACAACACTGATAATGGATTTGTGCCCAAGATGAAGGAAAGAGGAAGTCTCCTCACAAGCTTCAAATTAGAGAAGTTTGTTATGTAAGCTTATCAGGCCTATAGATCTGGCCTCTGGGTTAAGATATGTGAGAGATATAGAAGTGTGAGAGAAATCCAAGTGAGAGGTTGCATCAAAATGCGAGATATAGACCGAGGATTATGCTTGAATGATAGATGGATGATTGTGCTTAGTGCAAGTATCTACTATCCCTAGTTACTATTGACATAGGTGCTTAGGCTCGTAGATTCTGTTCAGAACTTGAACTTCTAGTCTTTGTTGAATTAGTTGAATATGTAGTTAGGCTTGTGGCGGAACTACATGTAGATCTTATATGTTTTTTCAAGTTGCTTCTCTTCATGTTTCCAATCTTGGGAGTACAGCTTCCCCCAAACAGAACAGTTGAACAGAAGATAAAGAAGATTTGATTTTCAGATGCAACATGTAGTATGCTCAATGATCCCTAATACCTATGCAACTAACATAGAAAATCCTCAATTCCTTTTGAAAAGCTTCGTCCTAAGTCCTAACCAACTCAACGCATTGTTTACATATACTGTGTGCTTTCATAGAGCTCAGCTGTTGGATGAGGTGTGTCACTGCATACTGCCAAGTACATCCATGTCCATTTTAAAGAGAAAGCAAGATCTCAAGAAAGTAATGAAAAAGAAAAATTCACATTCCTACCGGCAGTATGATTCATACATACGCTGTTTACCTTAATTTTATCCTCCCCGCTCTTCTTGAACCATGCTTCCTCCTGCACAATCTCCTCCACTTTCTTTTTCTTTCCTTTTTTCTCCTCCACTTTTACGTTCACACTAGCCTCTGCCTCCATCTTCAAGTCCGGAATTTCTTCCACAACTTCAACTGAAATGCCATTTTCATTCAATTGCTTCACCGAGCTCCGACTGCTCTCGCTATGCTTGCTAAACTTCAATTCGACATTCTCATTCAAGTCGCTCCCGGGCAATCCGATACTGGAACTCGCGGTCGCAGTAGCAGAAGCTCCGTTGACATTCCTCTTCCCATAGCCATCCATTTCTTGACTATTTTGTCCGCTAATCCCTGGATTTTGTGTCACTTGGTCGGAAGCCGCGTGATTCGCTTTGATTGCTCGTATTTGCATCCGAGTTAAAGCGATTCTCTTTGAATTCCCGCAGAGACAGCTTTTGGAGGGTGAAATTCGAAGCTTGTGAGCAGTGGCTTGACCTGCAGAGCTCAGCTCGTGCGAGATGGGACTGCTGAAACTGCAAGCGAACGCCATTTGGCGATACTCTCGAGAGGAAAATTAGCAAATTAGTATTTGCATTTGTATATGGTGATTGTGAGGGTTTAACCTGGAATTGGAGCCGGAACAAGAGCACGAATACAAACTGGAGAAAGCATCGAAGTTGGAATATCTCCTCGTGTTGTTAAAACCGGCAATAAAAACTAAAACTGGGTGGCAAAAGGAAGGACACGTGGCGTGTGAAGTGGAGATGTTTTATTACACAATTTTTTTTAAACGAAACTACTTAATATATATTAAATATTTAGCTCCGCTAAATTACACGGATTTTCCATATCTTTCGAGAATTAAACTTGGTGGCCGATCACATTGTAAAACTTGGCCATGAACTTTCTCTGAACGATATTGTTTTGGGGCGAAAAGGATTAAACTGACCTGAATCGCTTAAAGAATGACAACTAGACAACAATAAGATTAGTAATATCTAAATAATTCAAATCAACTTAACAATCAAGAGAATGAGATTAAACGGATGTAATATAAACTTATCTCCCCGGAATGAGAGACTAATCAAATACATAAATTTAGTCGTCGGTCGCTTCAATGTTGGAATAACGGACTAAGCACAAGAATGATCTCTTATTTTGAGTAGAACAATAGTAGAAAGCTGTTTGAATTAAGTAAGAATGACAATGTGTCGTTACAAGATAGTTTTCTCTATATTTATACTAGTTTTTTGCTTGAATCAGTTGGCAAATCCGCCCGAGATTCATGGAAGACGTTATCCTGCACGTGGGTCGGTTAAAATCGTCTGAGATCTGCGGGAGTCGTCTAGCTGCGTACTGGTTGCTCCGAAATCCACGGAGGTCGTCGCTCTGACTACTGGTCGCCCCGAGATCTCTAGAGGCTATAACTGACCGGACCAAGATTTCTGGAGGCTGAACTGACCGGGCCTTCTAGAAGGCAGCTTTGGTTCAAGCTATTGGGCCGATCCAATGGGCCGAAAAAATGAGGCCTAACAATTGCCCCAAAATTAAACTGGGCCAGAGCGTCAAGTGATGAGACGGTTTGATTTTATAACTTCTCTCTCTTTTGGCCTGACCTCCATCCCGATTTTGCTACAGGCGTTCTGGCGACGGGGCCGACAGGTGTATTGCTCAAGCTAAGAGTCAGCTTCATACAGCCAATAATCGTGTGATCGAAGATGGCTGAGGGCGTCTCTTGTGATGGAGAAGGATCTGGAGACCGCTCCTTGTTTGTCATTTGTTTTGTTTTGCAGGTGGACTCGTCAGTTGCTTCTTGGTCAAGTCGTGTGACGCTGGTCGAGTAGACTTTTAATTGAGTGTGACATGTCGTGTAGTTCCAGGGAAAAACGTCGTAGTATTTGTATAAGACGTGTACCTTAATCAGGATAGGTCTTGTAAAAATGTGTCGTGTTTTTAATTGTTCCTCTATTCCCCGTGTACCGATTGATCGTGTAATGTGTAAGCGCTATGTGTGATTGTGTTTTGTGTATGTTGATCAACTTGATTTTGTCTTGAGGCTTCTTGTCGCGTTCCTGTCCAAGACACTTGAAAAGTATAGAAAAGATCAAAGGGTGATCGTTGGGTGTGAGCCCAACGACCCTCCGATGCTTAAGTTAGTAAACAATTGGGTAAGTATAATCGACTGAATCTAAATGAAGTACAAAGTATAAGTTTTCAAAAGTAAGACGACTCCCAATGGGTCGTGTTCCAGTTTGGTTGGTCGTATTTTGTGGACTCTTCGTCTTCTTCTAGTCTGACATGGGCCATGGCTTTGGCTTGTACATCTTCGAAGCTTCGACACGGGTATTTGGTCAGCTCGCGATAGAGTTCATTGCCCCTGACCAATCCCTGACGGAAGGCTTCAATAGATGTTGGGACGTCGCAATGCGAGATCGCGACCTTCTCTTTGTTGTACCTTAGGGTTTCGGTTCTTAGGCGTTGCTGAGCTAGTTCCTCTTAGAGGATGCTCATGCTTTTTTCTAATTCTTGGATTCGGGTGTCCAAGGCGAGCGGATTGACGACGCCATCGGTTTGATTTCTGGCCAGGGCGTCGGTTTGGACTTGGTCTTTAGCGACGATCATGGGATTCCCAGAATCGGCCATGATTGGATGTGGACTGGATTATTGATCGGATCGTTGATTGGCTAGATGCCCCACGGTAGGCGCCAAATTTTTTGGGGCGAAAAAGATCGAACCGACCTGAATTGCCTTAAAGAAGGACAACTAGACAACAATAAGATTAGTAATATCTAAATAATACAAATCAACTTAACAATCAAGAGAATGAGATTAAACGGATGTAATATAAACTTATCTTCCCGGAATGAGAGACTAATCAAATACAGAAATTTAGCCATCGATCGCTTCAATGTTGGAATAACGGACTAAGCACAAGAATGATCTCTTATTTTGAGTAGAACAATAGTAGAAAGCTGCTTGAATTAAGAATGACAATGTGTCGTTACAAGATAGTTTTCTCTATATTTATACTAGTTTTTGGCTTGAATCCGTTGGCAAATCCGCCTGAGATTCATGGAAGACGTTATCTTGCACGTGGATCGGTTAAAATCGTCTGAGATCTGCGGGAGTCGTCTAGCTGTGTACTGGTTTCTCCGAAATCCGCGGAGGTCGTCGCTCTGGCTACTGGTCGCCCTGAGATCTCTGGAGGCTGTAACTGATCGGACCAAGATTTCTAGAGGCTGAACTGACCGGACCTTCTAGAAGGCAGCTTTGGTTCAAGCTATTGGGCCAATCCAATGGGCTGAAAAAACGAGGCCTAACAAATATCATGAACAACTCAGAGCTCATTGCTCTCATCCGCAAGGATGCTATAGGCTGCGTGTAAAGGTTCTTCTTGACACTAGTCTAATTCTTACCTTATCAAAAAAAGTAAAAAAAATTAGCTCCGCTTAAGCAAGTTATATCATGCGGAATGTTTGTACAGAAGACCTGCTCATGACTCGACGTAGGATAAATATGAACAACATAATAAACGACGGTATTTCCCGTTCTTCCCACATGTATACAAGCCAACGAAGTAAAAAAAGACATTAGTAGACGAATTTCAGCTAAGACACTTCCAAAATACGAGAGATTTGGTTGCAAATCTTTAACCCCCAACACCGATGCCAAATAATCAGTTTCAGCAAGAACATGTTATGTGCCCATACCTAACGCCATTTTCAACACATACACTACTGCCATGGCCTCCGCTACAACTACCCATTGAATTAGAAGTCGGCGAACACCAACACAAACCACAAACCACAAACCCATAAGGGTCCCTTACAACAACACCGAGACCGACCCCGACCGAGTCTAATAGTGCTGCATCTGAATTAAGCTTGAAAGTGCCCATACTTGGTGGTGACCAGCTCATCGGAACAATGCATTTTCTCGACTGGATAATAATTGCAGCAATCATGTGTTGAAATCCTTGGACCATCTGTTGGAAGTCGGTTAACAGTTGTTGCACACCAACTAATCTACCTTGGAAGATTGTTTGATTGCAAAGCGTCCAGGACACCTACGAGTATGTAAAGAATTTGCATAGACATGGTATTCCTTTAGCATCAATTATCAATTGTGGTAGATCAGATAGAGGCGAAACCGAGGCATAATTGAGAGTTGTGATTAAGCTAAAGGAAGCCAATACTTCCTGAGATGAAGGACACCTAAAGAGAGCATGCCAAATTGTCTCGCCATCTTGTGAACAACGATCACAAATGCAGATTGAAAAACATGTTATAACAGCCCAAAATCAAGGTGTTACAGTGTCGTGAATCCCGAAGGGTCCATAAGGCGTTGGGGGATAAAATATCAAAACAGTATCCACTAGAAGATAAACCATATATATAAAATATAGATGTGATGGTCTTGCATAAAACTGAATCTCTAATTCCATCATAAACCAAGTTTTGGCCATATGAATACAACTTTATAAGAGTAAAACTCTACAGTGGTTAGGGAAATAAAACTGATAACTTAAATCTCGATTATAAAACAGTTCAACAGAAACGACATTTATCGCAACAGAATTATATAATCAAACGATTCTAAAATGTTTGAAATAGAGTTGACCCCAGATCACCCACATAGCTAGCCCTAGTATCGTGTCCACCCTACTTGACGTCCACGCTGATCTTGAGTGGAAAAGTAGCTGACCATGTATAAGACATAGCCAGCCCCCACAATAATGGGGGTTAGTCTCCAACCACACTAGCAAATTATATAAGCAACTTAATATGTGCAATAGTGCAAGCAAGAGATCACAGATATACATGCAAAGGCACAGATGAGCATGTGACAACAAGAATGTGTTATATACACACATACAAATATGCAAGAAATATTCCAGCTAGACATGATACATTGATAAAGTATTATCTACATATTTGCAGATATGCGAGATTGATGACAGTAAACACATGACAAGAAAGTTACAAACAATCATGACATACAAGAGAGTGTTACTTCAGATACACACAGATATGCAGGAAAAGTTACAGCTAGAATAGTCACAATACCATATCTTTCAAGCATACATATCATACTCACAGAGAATCCAACACTAGATCACATGAACTTCACTCAATTTGCAATCAAAGCACAAGTTCCAAACTTTTAAGAAATCATTCAAATTCTATATACTTGAGTATATTTTTATATTAAAGAAAACTCATTTACAAATCCAAGTACAAAAACGTTTCGAAAACATGTCCAAGCCTGTCTTGGACACGAATGTACCTTCTGAACCCGCATAGCGGGTATTCTCACTTTTACCAACGGATCGGAAACGGCGTCACTAGCTAGGTGACCCGACCTCCCCTAAAATGGTAGAGCACTCTCTCGAATTGCTCCACCCGGATGGAGCCCTCTGTCGAGGAGCATGTCAGTACACAACAATTTAAAATCATTTGGGATCGACACTATCCTTACCCATATGTATATCATACCACATTTCAATTGACATATCATTTTACTTCAAATCAACCATACAACAATGTTCATTCATATGATCATCATATACTCATCAACATCTCATGATAACACAATCAACATCATTATCGACACGTCACGCCATATAAAGACAATGTAGTACTCAATATGCGTATATATGTACATGTTTAAAACACGACCAACTATCTTATCTAGGGGTGTTCATCAGGTTCGGTTTTTGGTTTTTTGGACCGAACCGACCGAACCGAACCCGAACCGATTATATTCGGTTTGGTTTTCGGTTCTTATAAAAATAATATTCGGTTCGGGTTCGGTTTGGTTTTCGGTTCTTATAAATATTTGTATGTGTTATATACACACATACAAATATGCAAGAAATATTCCAGCTAGACATGATACATTGATAAAGTATTATCTACATATTTGCAGATATGCGAGATTGATGACAGTAAACACATGACAAGAAAGTTACAAACAATCATGACATACAAGAGAGTGTTACTTCAGATACACACAGATATGCAGGAAAAGTTACAGCTAGAATAGTCACAATACCATATCTTTCAAGCATACATATCATACTCACAGAGAATCCAACACTAGATCACATGAACTTCACTCAATTTGCAATCAAAGCACAAGTTCCAAGCTTTTAAGAAATCATTCAAATTCTATATACTTGAGTATATTTTTATATTAAAGAAAACTCATTTACAAATCCAAGTACAAAAACGTTTCGAAAACATGTCCAAGCCTGTCTTGGACACGAATGTACCTTCTGAACCCGCATAGCGGGTATTATCACTTCTACCAACGGATCGGAAACGGCGTCACTAGCTAGGTGACCCGACCTCCCCTAAAATGCTAGAGCACTCTCTCGAATTGCTCCACCCGGATGGAGCCCTCTGTCGAGGAGCATGTCAGTACACAACAATTTAAAATCATTTGGGATCGACACTATCCTTACCCACATGTATATCATACCACATTTCAATTGACATATCATTTTACTTCAAATCAACCATACAACAATGTTCATTCATATGATCATCATATACTCATCAACATCTCATGATAACTCAATCAACATCATTATCGACACGTCACGCCATATAAAGACAATGTAGTACTCAATACGCGTATATATGTACATGTTTAAAACACGACCAACTATCTTATCTAGGGGTGTTCATCGGGTTTGGTTTTTGGTTTTTTGGACCGAACCGAACCCGAACCGATTATATTCGGTTTGGTTTTCGGTTCTTATAAAAATAATATTTGGTTCGGGTTCGGGTTCGGGTTCGGTTTGGTCAAAACCGATTATTTTTAAAAATAAAAAAAAAACCTAGATTTCTAGATAATATAGTCCAACCTTATTCGGTTCGGTCCAAGTTCGGTTCGGTCTAATTCGATTTTGTGCACTAAAACCTACTTCAATAACCTAAATTAACATAATTTCAAAATATTCGGTTATTTCGGGCCAAAACCAAACCGAGCCGAGTATGTTCGGTTCGGTTTTCGGTCCACAAAATTCCAAAATTCGGTTTCGGTTCGGTTCAGTTTTGTTCAGTACGGTTTGGTTGATGAAGCGTTTGTCGTAGACACCTATCAAATAAACCTCAAAAACCTAACTAACGTAGCTTCGGTAAGTAAGGGTCGAATCCCACAGAGAATCAAGCTATATATCCTATTTGCCAAATCGTTCACCAATTGATAACAAAGACAAAGGGGAGAGTTTATATGAATCTAACTAAGAAAAATAATACATAAAACATAAATAGCTTGGCTAGACAAATATCCACCTTCAGTTTGGTTGATCTATCATTGATTATCCCTAGTTCTCAATTCTCATGAATGTCCTAATCCCTGTTCTAAATTAATTCTCAGTCCAACCAGTCCTGATAATCCTAACTATTAAACAATCAAGAAACTATCAAGATTTAATTTAACAGCAGCAGTAAGCTCATGAACAGATAGGCTCATGCAATACTTAACAACCAGTTAGTACTCGACATGCAATCAATTCTCTTCTACAATAAACTATTCCAACCAATTCTAGAATATCGTAGGTGCTACTCTGAACTAGAGATGAACAATATTAATCTCAACAAGTTGACCAGATTAGGGGAACCAACACTATAGATAATACCAATCTCAACTAGTTTGTCAGGCTAGGGAAACCAATACTAATAATACTAATCACAACCAAACGGTGAACTAGATAAACCAATAGAATTCAAAACCCTAATCCTGCAGTATGAATAATACCAATAACTACTAGTTGATCAGGCTAGAGAAATCAATAAAACTCAATGGGATGAAGAGCAAGAGAATCAATAACATTCAAGGATAAAGTAAATGAATAATCTCACAATCAAATTCAAACCAAGGCTTCAATTGTCCAGCCAAAAACAAAACAAAGAAATGGGAAAAGAGGAAGAAGGAGAAAAACGAACTCCCCCAATCTGATGTTCTAAAGGCAGAATATAAAGACTTAGCAAAACCTAATTTCTAAAGATAACGATAACGATCTTCTAAAAGGAAATAAACAACTTAAAAGGAAATAAAATAAAATAAAAGATCTCGGACGAATTGTCGACGCGCTCCGCGCTTGGGAAAGGACCCGCGACCGCGGCCAAGATCCCCACGATCGCGGTTTTGCTCTTCGCTGGAAGTTCGCTTCTGTTGTCAATCCACGCCCGCGGAAATATTTCCGTGCCCGCGGATTTCTCTGTTGTTCACCCGCGTCTCCATCGTAAACCGCGACCGCAACCACGATTCCGCGCCCGCGGTTTGGCTTCTGCCGCGACTTCTACTTCTCGCTTGCAGTCTTCTCTTGTGGTGGCCTTCATTGCTCCTTAATGCTTCAATTCTCCACTAAAATCTTCCTTTCCACCACTTCTTCTCTACAACTCCATTCTCCTAAAATGTCTTCTAAACTGTAACACCCCCAAAACATAACCCTTTTGGAAATGTATTACCGCCAGTGACCCTAGTGTTCCTTACCGAGATCACCCAAGGCTTTACCGTTTAAATACAATTTATGAAATACAATTGATACATAATGATCAAAGCATTCAATTCCAAAATATAACATTGTCAAAGAAACATGAGTTACGGGATTACAGCCCAATCCCGAATAGGCTAACACAGAGTTTAAACCAAATACAGCGGAAGTCTTAAAAAGCACATTACAACCAAAGTCATTGTCCAAAAGATCTCAACCTGATAAAAGAAATAACTAAAACGTTCAAAAACCACCGTCGCCTCCATAGTCCTTCTAGTCTTCTGAACTACTTTCTATCTGATGTGCCGAATCGGACGGATGACACCAGCCAACCATGCAAGGGAAAATTACGGTTGGTTAGTCTAAATGAATAGACTAGCAAGGGTACAAAGCAGAAGGTTCTAAGCAGTCGTATTAGGTTAGACTCCTCGTCCCTCGAATAATAATCGAGTACGCTTGTCAACCACCATACTCTACTTAAATACAACAAGAGGTATGCACAAGAGAAGATTCCAACTAAAGCGAATCTTATGGGAATATCCAAGAGAAGACTCCAACAGAATGAGTCTTTAACGAAGTATGACAAAGTCTGGAATATTACAGAAACACAGTATCGCATTCGAGCGATTTAAAACAGATGACTTAGATGTTTCGGTTCACGACCAACCTCATCGCATACAGCGAATTCAGATTGGAAAGAGAACGTATTCTGATCAAAAGTCGAGACGAGCTTTCCTAGCTGCACTATTCGCTTAGCTGCACTACTCGCCGAAGGTTTATTACACATGTGTGTCAGAGTAGCACCTATCTGATTTTTATATTACAAAACATAGATCACGTTATAGACTTTTACATGTGTACCCCATCATTGGAACGACACATCTTAGTATGCGTTTCGTCGAGAGTGACGCATACCGAAAGGTTTGTGAAACCAGCTAAGTGTCCTGTCTCTACACACTTGTGAAAGAGACCGATCATGATCTTAGAATAGTACCAGATGGAGACGAGCCACCCCGATACCAGATTATAAAGAAACGACCGGACGAAGTCCGAGTACATTCCTAACTAACAGTGCTAATCACACAGATACAGCACAATTACAGTTACAGAATAAATCCACATAAAGGCCCGAAAGGCGATCACAGATAATAGCGTTGTTCTAACAGATATACAACCTATTATAATATCAATATTTTGTTTTCCAAAACAGTTTACCAAAACCGTTTCCAGACAAACAGAGTATTCATCCCAAATTAATTTCTCAGATAAACTACTGATAATTAATGTAAATATGGAATGAATGAGCAAGAGCGAACCGCCACTTGCCTTAATCCGCAGAATAGAAACAAGCCTAACGACGACGACGGGATTCCGGGCTCGACACGGGTATAGCTCCGACAGCACAAACACCTTCGAGTCGACCCATAAAAGGAACCCTAAGTTAGATCCGACATAACAATAGTACGAATCTAAACACGGCGAAAGAAAACGAAAGGAAAGACGCCACGATGACAACCAACCAAGCCAAAGCCACGAAGGCATTCTGGGCACTGGCGGCGGTCGCTGTTCTTGGCGGCGGTCGCCGTTCTTGGCGGCGGTCGCCGCATTCATAACCCGGGCGCCGTAAAGAATACGGCGGTCGCCGTGAAGAACTCCGACGACAGAACGAGAGAAAAACTCACCCAAATGATGCGCGTTTCGACCCCTTTTTGCCTTGCTTGGGTTCCAACCTCCAAAGGCAACCAAAAGGCTTCACAAGGGCTTCTGGAAACACCACCAAACGACACCGGCGAAAGCTTCAGAATTCCGGCGAGAGGCACAAACTCCGGCGAGAGGAAGATTTGAGGATTTCAGCTTGATTTGTGCATGAATCTGACCCCAATCCTCTTCCTTTTATAGCCACAGATCATGTGGACACCGCGATGGTCTAAGCGAGACGTGGCGAGGCTAAATCGGCGCCTTGTCAGACATCTCCGGCGACCAACGGTTAAAGACTTATGGGTAATCACGGCGGGCGCCGCAATTTTGCCTACGGCGGGCCGCGACGGGCACCGTAATTACGGCGGTCGCCGTTCCTAGCTCTGGCGAGCCCAGAGTAGGAGACGACGGCCTGACACATCGGGCCCAGCGACGGCGGGCGCCGTGACTGTACGGCGGTCGCCGTTTTTGCCTTTTCCCGCCCATTCAGCTCTTGAACGAGCAAGACATTAACCCGAGATAAAATTATCGTACGCGAACGCGTATAAACATTCGAAGCACGTCGTTTGTATTTTATTTCACTGAGAAAAAATTACAGATACAGAGCACATTACAGAATGTCTCAAGCTACCTGAATTAAATCCGACGTACTAAATGGGTACTCGGGAAAATTCCAAAATTCCCAAAATAACCTTATAAAATACAGGGTATCACATCTCCTCCCCCTTAAAAGAAGTTTTGACCCCTAAACTTAGGTCGAAAATAACTCGGGAAAACGTCTGAGCATATCTGACTCGGTTTCCCACGTCTCCCAAGTAACTTCTTCGGTCCCTGACTTGGACCACAACACTCGTACCAACGGCACGATCTTGTTGCGTAAACGCTTATCCCGATGCTCCAAAATGCGCACGGGCAACTCTTCATAAGTACCATTAGCTTGAATCTCGATGTCCTCATAACTAAGCACATGAGACTCATCTGGCACATACTTTCTGAGTAAAGATACGTGGAACACGTTATGCACCGGGTGAGCCGATGGCGGCAACACCAAGCGGTACGCTAGAGATCCTACTCTATCCAGAATCTCGAATGGTCCCACGTAGCGAGGGTTAAGCTTCCCATGCTTACCAAATCTGAAAACTCCTTTGGATGGCGATACCTTGACAAAAACCTTGTCACCGACCACGAACTCGACAGTCATGCGCTTCCGATCTGCGTAGGACTTCTGTCGACTCTGAACGGTCAACATCCTTTGTCTGATCAAAGCAATGTCTGAAGCCGTCCTTTCGACCAACTCTGGTCCAAGCAGAATTTTGTCGGTATTATCATCCCAACAAATCGGAGATCTGTATCTGCGACCATACAAAGCTTCAAACGGAGCCATCTTGATTGTAGCATGCCAGCTATTGTTGTACGTGAACTCAATCAGACTCAAGTTGTCCTCCCAGCTAGTCGGACGATCGAGTACACAAGCTCTAAGCATATCCTCCAGGGTCTGGATGGTCCTTTCAGACTAGCCAGCTATCTGAGGATGAAACACGGTGCTGAACCTTAACTCGGTTCCCATAGCCTTATGAAGCTCCTGCCAGAATCTTGACATGAAACGGCCATCTCGGTCCGATACAATGGTCTTAGGAATGCCATGTAAGCGGATAATCTCCTTCTGGTAGACTTCTGCTAACTTCTGGGTTTCCCATGTGGTCTTGATGGCTATGAAATGAGCACTCTGCGTAAGCCTATCCACAATTACCCAAATAGCATCTCTCTGACTTCGAGTCTTGGGTAGCCCAGTGACAAAGTCCATGGCGATGTCCTCCCATTTCCATTCTGGCACTGGGAGAGGTAGCAACTCACCACCTGGCCTGCGGTGTTCAATCTTGACCTTCTGGCAAGTTAAGCACTTTGCCACAAAGTCTGCTATGTCCCACTTCATGTTTGGCCACCAAAACTTCTTCCTGAGATCCTTGTACATCTTGCTAGAGCCAGGATGCACAGAATAAGTAGATGAATGAGCTTCTCTCATCACCAACTGAAGAAGACCTTCTGTGTCATGCACACAGATCCGATCCTGAAACCAAAGTGATCCATCATCCTGAACCACAAAACTGGGAGCTTTCCCATCCACCACTTCACTGCTTAACTTTACCAAGATGATGTCATCGACTTGCTTTTCTTTGATATGATCCAGCAGTGTAGCCTGCATTTCCATCATACTCAGGTACCCTCTACGCTGGTCATACAAGACTTCAATGTCGCATGACTCTTGGTTTAGCTTGGTCTGAGCAGTAAGTAGAGCAACTACAGTCTCGTGCGTTGTCTTCCGGCTTAGTGCATCAGCTACTACATTAGCCTTGCCCGGATGATACAGCAACTCCATGTCGTAGTCCTTGAGCAACTCTATCCAGCGGCGTTGTCTCATATTTAGCTCCTTTTGAGTAAATATATACTTGAGACTTTTGTGGTCAGTGAAGACTTGGCATCTTATACCGTAGAGGTAATGCCTCCAAATCTTCAGCGCAAAGACAACCGCTGCTAGCTCAAGATCATGTGTCGGATAGTTTTCTTCATACGTCTTGAGTTGCCTGGATGCATAAGCAATGACTCTGCCCCTCTGCATCAAAACACAACCAAGACCACACTTTGAAGCATCACTATAGACCACATAATCATCGTTCCCCTCTGGGAGTGCTAACACGGGTGCCGAGGTCAGCCGTCATTTCAACTCCTGGAAACTGGCCTCGCACTTGTCATTCCAGACAAACTTCTTGTGAACCTTGCGGAGTAGATTGGTCATAGGTAGAGCGGTCTTTGAAAACCCCTCCACAAACCGTCTATAATACCCGACAAGCCCAAGAAAACTGCGCACCTCCTTCACGTTCTGGGGCTGCGTCCAATTTGCCACAGCTTCGATCTTCTAGGGATCAATCATGACCCCATTCTCATTGATCACGTGGCCTAAGAAAGCCACCTCCTTCATCCAGAATTCACACTTGGACAGTTTAGCATAAAGCTGATATTGTCTAAGGATTGACAAGGCAATCCGCAGATGTTCCTCGTGGACTTCTTCACTCGGAGAGTAGATCAGAATGTCGTCTATGAAGACCACTACGAACTTGTCCAAGTACTGGTGAAAACATCGATTCATCAGGTCCATAAAGACAGTTGGAGCATTTGTAAGCCCAAAAGGCATCACTACGAACTCGTAATGACCATATCTGATCCTGAACGCAGTTCTAGGAATGTCCTGCTCACGAATTCTGAGCTGGTGATAACCCGATCTCAGGTCGATCTTGGAGAAAACCTTTGCTCCCTGCAACTGGTCCAACAAGTCATCAATCCTAGGCAGAGGATACTTGTTCTTGATCGTCACCTTGTTCAACTCTCGGTAGTCGATACAAAGTCGGAACGATCCGTCCTTCTTTTTGACGAACAATACCAGAGCACCCCACGGCGATGCACTTGGCCTGACATAACCTTTGTCAAGAAGATCTTCAAGTTGATTCTTCAATTCTTGCATCTCAGCTGGAGCCATCCGATACGGTGATTTGGAAATCGGCGTCGTACCAGGCTCAAGATCAATTGAAAACTCTACGTCACGGTTCGGGGGTAATCCAGGAATTTCTTCCGGAAAGACATCCGAAAACTCCCTAACTACAGGAATATCAAGAACCTCAGGTCCATCCTTCGCGGGCGAATCCAAGTAGCAAAGGTACCCGATACATCCTTGTCGTAGTAGCTTAAACGCAGCCATCGCATTGATCAGCTTGCCGTTATCAGCGTCATTTCGACCTTTGAACTTGCACACGAACCGGCCCCCAGATGACACCGTCACCGTTCTTGAACTGAAGTCGATCACCGCCTTGTGACGCATCAGCCAATCCATTCTGAGGATAATGTCGTATGGAGCCATGGCTATGTAGATTAAATCTGCCTCGAATTCCTTACCCTAAATGGTAATCGGAAAGTCGGACAGATGCTTGGTTCCCACCAAACGTTCTCCATTAGGAAGATTAACGACGAAAGGGTCGCACGAATCGTTGCACACTAAGTCTAACTTGCTAACACAGCTATCCGAAATAAAGGAATGCGTAGCACCAGAATCAAATAGAATGCACACTGAAGTAGAGTGAAGGTATAAAGTACCTTGAGCAATTGGAGCATTGGGTCCATCTGCTTCACGCATCTCGTACAAGCGTTGTCCCTGACTTCCAGAAACAGCTGGGGCCTTTCCCCTGTTCTGAGCAGTCGTCTGGACTGATGGGCTAGGAGTCTCGGCAGGCTTGAATCTAGGACGGTTGCTCTGATGAACTGACCCTTGCTGCGACTCTACTCCCTTATGCTTCCCCTGCTTGCAGAACTTCTGTAGATGACCATCACGTCCACACCCAAAGCACGACATCTTCTCCTTCTGACACTCATTGCTCTTGTGCCCAACAGTACCATAGTTATAACACTGAACTGAACTCCTGGTCTGCCCTGACTGCTGAGTCGATCCTCCTTGCGTCATCTCCGTCTTAGCTCGGCCGGACTTGGCAAAGTTAGACGGTGGTGCAGGGCGCTTAAAACCACCTCCCTGGTTCTGGTTTTGCATCGACTTCTGTCGGTTGCGCCTCTTGGTCGATTCCTCTAGAGTTACCTCCAGCTTATAGGCACAATCCACATACTGCTCCAAGGTAGAGCATGTGTGGTGCACCATTAACGGCTTGATATCCGGGCTCATCCACTCGTGGAAGTACCAGATCTTTTGGGTCTCGCTGGTAATCTCAGCAGGGGCATACTGTAAAAGATGATTGAACTTAGACGCCAACTTGGTCACTTTCAGACCATCCGTCTTTGGGTACAAGAACTCTTTATGCTTCTCCTCTCTCATAGCACGAGAGAAAAAGCGATCAACCATCTTGGTCTTGAACATCGACCAAGTCAACAATGGGCTTTCTGCCAAACCTGTGCTTTCCCACCACTCGCTAGCCTCCTCCTTCAGCTGAAGAGAAGCGATATGGACCTTCTCGGCCTCAGTACACTCCACGTTTTGAAACAGCCTCTCCATATGGGAGAACCAATGAGTCACTGCTACTGGCTCCCCTTTCCCGCTATAGCAATCGGGCCTCATGGAAGTGATGGTCTTAAGAGCGCGACCATAGCTGTCTCTAGCCCTGACGGCATTCTCCTGAACCACAGGGTGTCCGGGCTCCACAACATCAGGAACCGCTGCGTGAGTAGGCACTTCTTGCGCTTGAGGCGCACTGGGTCTCAATACGTCTGCAATTGCCTGCATCACAATCTCGCGAATCGCCTCAACAGCTGTGGCATCAAACAGCGCCGGCGCTTGGGTCTGATCCTGACCTTCACGCCTATGCTGGATGCGAGACTCTGACTCGTGTTCATCATGAACACCTCTTCCTGCTGGCCTGGGATCTTGGCTAGTCCCAGCACCGGCTCGAATCGAGTTCCTCGTGCTTCTTGGGTTCACCATCTGTTTACCGATCCAATTCCAAGCATTCAATACATTAATATTATGCAATATACTTATGCAATATACCAACGTAAAGAAATTACTCAGAATAGATCAACTTGGAATTTTATAGATGAACCTTCGAACTGTTACACAAGCTACACATAAGTCTATCATCCGAGCGCTAGGACAACATTGCTCGAAGATAAAAGTGTTTCCCAGAGTACTTGCCGCAATACTGAAATATTACACATAGTACAAACTTGGAATACTAAGAAACGAAACTACTGCGATAGGCAATGCCAATTCTCATCAAGGCGTTCTAAAATGTCTCCCATAAGACTAGCTACTCGTACAAGGTCTCTTCGGACTAGGCTCACCATCGAGCTCTGGCGATGGGTTTCACACCCTACTTGACCCTGAAGCACATGGTCCTATCTCAGTCATGGTAAAGTATGGGTCGTCCATGACTGGTCCTCCTATCCCAGCCCTCCTCTGAGTACTGGCGATCAGCTCATCTCTCTGACGCTGCTATTCTACAGAGATTACCTCGATATGGCGAAGGATCTCCTGCAGCTCGGATTCTGACCTCCTTCTTCTTGGAGTAGGGATATGATGAGATTCCTTGTCACTTCTCCTAATACCGTACTCGGTATACAGTGCCTCCCAATCAGCTTCTGACATGGGTGCGTACTCTGGCACTGGTGGAAACTCTTGCATAGGTGGTAACTCTATACTAGGGTGAATAAATTGCATCCCCGTTTCCTGACTATCCACCAGCAAGTGCTTCAAGTCATCGGTCTTCTGGTTTTGTCTGCTGAGGTCCATCTCGGTATCCTCCTCGGGATCATCCTCGATGGGGTCCTCTTCCTCTTCGGGGTCATCCTCTATGGGGTCCTCTTCCTCTTCTTCCTCTTCGGGGTCATCCTCTATGGGGTCCTGTTCTACATCTTCCTCCTCGCTCCCTTCAATAATCACATCCATCAGGTAATCGTCATTGTAGTACCCTCTCGCGTACCTAGACGATTCATCTTCTTGCATTGCTTCCTCCCTTGGTGGCTCCACTGGCGCTGTCACAGGAACTACAGCATTCCTTGACACCAGGACTACCGACTCAGGAAGCACATGCTTGATCTCCTCAGGTGGGCTGCTCGGGCCTCCAACCTCGAAGCACCTCTGGGGTATAGGGAAGTCTAGCCTCTCGGGAGACGGTGAATCCATCTCGGCATCTTCCGACCCCTTCTTCTGAGAGAGACATGCACCCATCTCCTATAGGATAACGAGGAAGGAATCAGTCTTTCTAGACATAGAAGCAAGCTTACTATATCAGACTATCCATAAGACATGACTATGAACGGTGTTTTTAAATTCTTTTTACTTTGAAAATTCAGAGCCCTTCTTAAAGTATTTTCGAAAACGGATAAATGGTTTATAAAAATCCCAAACCCGTTTTAAAAACCTTGACCTCTGATACCACAACTGTAACACCCCCAAAACTTAACCATTTTGGAAAGGTATTACCGCCAGTGACCCCAGTGTTCCTTACCGAGATCACCCAATGCTTTACCGTTTAAATACAATTTATGAAATACAATTGATACATAATGATCAAAGCATTCAATTCCAAAATATAACATTGTCAAAGAAACATGAGTTACGGGATTACAACCCAATCCCGAATAGGCTAACACAGAGTTTAAACCAAATACATCGGAAGTCTTAAAAAGCACATTACAACCAAAGTCATTGTCCAAAAGATCTCAACCTGATAAAAGAAATAACTAAAACGTTCAAAAACCACCGTCGCCTCCATAGTCCTTCTAGTCTTCTGAACTACTTTCTATCTGATGTGCCGAATCGGACGGATGACACCAGCCAACCATGCAAGGGAAAAATACGGTTGGTTAGTCTAAATGAATAGACTAGCAAGGGTACAAAGCAGAAGGTTCTAAGCAGTCGTATTAGGTTAGACTCCTCGTCTCTCGAATAATAATCGAGTACGCTTGTCAACCACCATACTCTACTTAAATACAACAAGAGGATGCACAAGAGAAGATTCCAACTAAAGCGAATCTTATGGGAATATCCAAGAGAAGACTCCAACAGAATGAGTCTTTAACGAAGTATGACAAAGTCTGGAATATTACAGAAACACAGTATCGCATTCGAGCGATTTAAAACAGATGACTTAGATGTTTCGGTTCACGACCAACCTCATCGCATACAGCGAATTCAGATTGGAAAGAGAACGTACTCTGATCAAAAGTCGAGATGAGCTTTCCTAGCTGCACTATTCGCTTAGCTGCACTACTCGCCGAAGGTTTATTACACATGTGCGTCAGAGTAGCACCTATCTGATTTATATTACAAAACACAGATCACGTTATAGACTTTTACATGTGTACCCCATCATTGGAATGACACATCTTGGTATGCGTTTCATCGAGAGTGACGCATACCGAAAGGTTTGTGACACCAGTTAAGTGTCCTGTCTCTACACACTTGTGAAAGAGACCAATCATGATCTTAGAATAGTACCAGATGGAGACGAGCCACCCCGATACCAGATTATAAAGAAACGATCGGACGAAGTCCGAGTACATTCCTAACTAACAGTGCTAATCACACAGATACAGCACAATTACAGTTACAGAATAAATCCACATAAAGGCCCGGAAGACGATCACAGATAATAGCGTTGTTCTAACAGATATACAACCTATTATAATATCAATATTTTGTTTTCCAAAACAGTTTACCAAAACCGTTTCCAGACAAACAGAGTATTCATCCCAAATTAATTACTCAGATAAACTACTGATAATTAATGTAAATATGGAACGAATGAGCAAGAGCGAACCGCCACTTGCCTTAATCCGTAGAATAGAAACAAGCCTAACGACGACAACGGGATTCCGGGCTCGACACGGGTATAGCTCCGACAGCACAAACACCTTCGAGTCGACCCATAAAAGGAACCCTAAGTTAGATCCGACATAACAACAGTACGAATCTAAACACGGCGAAAGAAAACGAAAGGAAAGACGCCACGACGACAACCAACCAAGCCAAAGCCACGAAGGCATTCTGGGCACTGGCAGCGGTCGCTGTTCTTGGCGGCGGTCGCCGTTCTTGGCGGCGGTCGCCGCATTCATAACGGCGGGCGCCGTAAAAAACACGTCGGTCGCCGTGAAGAACTCCGACGACAGAACGAGAGAAAAACTCACCCAAATGATACGCATTTCGACCCCTTTTTGCCTTGCCTGGGCTCCAACCTCCAAAGGCAACCAAAAGGCTTCACAAGGGCTTCTGGAAACACCACCAAACGACACCGGCGAAAGCTTCAGAATTCCGGCGAGAGGCACAAAATCCGGCGAGAGGAAGATTTGAGGATTTCAGCTTGATTTGTGCATGAATCTGACCCCAATCCTCTTCCTTTTATAGCCACAGATCATGTGGACACCGTGATGGTCTAAGCGAGACGTGGCGAGGCTAAATCGGCGCCTTGTCAGACGTCTCCGGCGACCAACGATTAAAGACTTCTAGGTAATCATGGCGGGCGCCGCAATTTTGCCTACGGCGGGCCGCGGCGGGCGCCGTAATTACGGCGGTCGCCGTTTCTAGCTCTGGCGAGCCCAGAGTAGGAGACGATAGCCTGACACATCGGGCCCAGCGACGGCGGGCGCCGTGACTATACGGCGGTCGCCGTTTTTGCCTTTTCCCGCCCATTCAGCTCTTGAACGAGCAAGACATTAACCCGGGATAAAAATTATCGTATGCGAACGCGTATAAACATTCGAAGTACGTCGTCTGTATTTTATTTCATTGAGAAAAACATTACAGATACATAGCACATTACAGAATGTCTCAAGCTACCTGAATTAAATCCGACGTACTAAACGGGTACTCGGGAAAATTCCAAAATTCCCAAAATAACCTTACAAAATACGGGGTATCACATAAACCCACACAAATGGTACCTAAATCCTAGTAACAGCTCCTAGTTACACACTACAAAGTAGAGCGTATCAAATTCCCCCGTGCTTAGACCTTGCTCGTCCTCGAGTAAGCTAATAGAAACCTACTCCTCCAATGAAATACCCAAGGTCTCAAGAAGCACACAAAACAATCTCCACTAAGAACTGCACCTAATCATGAATCTCCAAGTCACCAACACAATCAACACAACACACAAGCTTTAAGGAAAGCAGAGTACTTCCCGCAAGCTTAACCCAAACACCATAGAGTGAATGTGATCGACCATCTAATCCTAGCTCCCGTCTATCTTCTTATAACTCCCAAAGTGACCTATCTGAATCCTCCTTATGACTCCACCACTTATGTCGCCACGCCAGAATGAATGAATCCTAATAATCACTCCTATTCTTTTCACTCATTTTGCCTAGGCGCCCTTTCGGGTTTTCACCTAGCCACTCATTTCATTTTTCAAAGATGAGCTCACCAGTCCTCACATCGCTCTTCAGCCTCTTTTTACCCCAGCCTAATGCCAGTCCGGGCCACCTGCTTATTGCCTAAACCACCTTTTCAGGTTTTCGACTTAGCCCAGGGTTTTTTTTCATAATAAAAACAGTAGTACAAACGACCAACAAGTATAACTCTCTCCCCCATGCTTATATATTGCATTGTCCTCAATGTAATGAAAGACGAAAAATGAAACTCTAGGGGGGGAGAAAGGTACCCACTAGCGATGTCGAGGTGGTCTGTGTCTCGGATGTTGTGGCTGGCGTGGCAGTGGAAAGTCATGGAAACAAGAGTCTCCGGTGCAATGGCGGGAGGAAAAGAAATTAAGCCCATTGGTTGTCGGTCCCCTATATGCCTCCCACTTGTGTGAAGCAGAGGCGCCCCACTGCTTGGTGTGAAAGCAATGCACCAGTGATTGGTCTCGGAGCATCCGCATGTACTCATTATGCTCGGCTATGCACTCCTCATACTGTCTACCGGGGTCCGCAAGATCACTCGAAGTGCCTGCTGCATTGTGTGTGTCCAGCAACAGCATATGCATATTCAATGAGAACAATATCAACTGCATATCTGCAAAATCTTCTTGCTGCTCCTCCTCCTCATCATCAGCTGCATTATGTCTCAGGAGGTACCAAATAGAAATCTCAAGCTAATCATCTCCTCCTCAGCAGCTAAAGCATCTCGTTCCATCATCTCAGCAGCGGATAAAGTTAGGCAGCGGAGCCGCGATCGCGGTTTTTACCCGCGCCCGCAAATTTTTTTTAAGAAGTGGGCTTACCATGGTCAAACCGCGGTCACGGTTTTGGGGCCGCGATCGCGGTTTCACGTCTGTTGTGAGGCGAACTCCGTCTTCGAAACTCCCACCTGCGTTTTAGTCTAAACCGAAACAACAATAATCAAAACTTGAAAAGAAAATACATGAAAAGAATTACATACATCGGGTTGCCTCCCGAGCAGCGCCTTGGTTAATGTCGTGGCTCGACATAGTGTCTTGTTGATCACATCGGTAAACCATCACACAAACGAGAATATACAGACTTTAGATTCCCCGGCAACGGCGCCAAATTTGATAAAGCGTTTGTCAATCTGCGCCCGCGAAAATATTTCCGCGCCCGCGGATTTCTCTGCTGTTCACCCGCGTCTGCATCGTAAACCGCAGCCGCGGCCACGATTCCGCGCCCGCGGTTTGGCTTCTGCCGCAACTTCTACTTCTCGCTTGCGGTCTTCTCTTGTGGTGGCCTTCATTGCCCCTTAATGCTTCAATACTCCACTAAAATCTTCCTTTCCACCACTTCTTCTCTACAACTCCATTCTCCTAAAATGTCTTTTAAACCCACACAAATGGTATGTAAATCCTAGTAACAGCTCCTAGTTACGCACTACAAAGTAGAGCGTATCAAATTCTCCCATGCTTAGACCTTGCTCGTCCTCGAGTAAGCTAATAGAAACCTACTCTTCCAATGAAATACCCAAGGTCTCAGGAAGCACACAAAACAATCTCCACTAAGAACTGCACCTAATCATGAATCTCTATGGCACCAACACAATCAACACAACACACAAGCTTCAAGGAAAGCATAGTACTTCCCCCAAGCTTAACCCAAATACCATAGAGTGAATGTGACCATATAATCCTAGCTCTCGTCTATCTTCTCATAACTCCCAAAGTGACCTACCTGAATCCTCCTTATGACTCCACCACTTATGTCGCCACACCAGAATGAATGAATCCTAATAATCACTCCTCTTCTTTTCACTCATTTTGCCTAGGCGCCCTTTCGTGTTTTCATCTAGCCACTCATTTCATTTTTCAAAGATGAGCTCACCAGTCCTCACATCGCTCTTCATCCTCTTTTTACCCCAGCCTAATGCCGGTCCGGGCCACCTGCTTATTGCCTAAGCCGCCTTTTCAGGTTTTCCACTTAGCCTAAGATTTTTTTTTTATTTTTTTTTCATAATAAAAACAGTAGTACAAACGACCAGCAAGTATAACTCTCTCCCCCATGCTTATATATTGCATTGTCCTCAATGTAATGAAAGACGAAAAATGAAACTCTAGGGGGATAGAAAGGTACCCACTAGCGATGTCAAGGTGGTATGCGTCTCAGATGTCGTGGCTGGCGTGGCAGTGGAAAGTCATGGAAACAAGAGTCTCTGGTGCAATGATGAGATTAGGGTTGTTCATCAGGCCAAAACCGACTAGCGATGTTGAGGTGGTATGTGTCTCGGATGTCGTGGCTGGCATGGCAGTGGAAACTCCATTCTCCTAAAATGTCTTCTAAACCCACACAAATGGTACCTAAATCCTAGTAACAACTCCTAGTTACGCACTATAAAGTAGAGCGTATCATCGGTTTTGGCCTGATGAACAGCCCTAATCTCATCATTCATCCATAATTCGAAACTCAATACTAAAGTATGATCTACATTGAGGACAATGCAATATATAAGCATGGGGGAGAGAGTTATACTTGCTGGTCGTTTGTACTACTGTTTTTATTATGAAAAAAAAATCCTGGGCTAAGTCGAAAACCTGAAAATGCGGCTTAGGCAATAAGCAGGTGGCCTGGACCGGCATTAGGCTGGGGTAAAAAGAGGATGAAGAGCGATGTGAGGACTGGTGAGCTCATCTTTGAAAAATGAAATGAGTGGCTAGGTGAAAACCCGAATGGGCGCCTAGGCAAAATGAGTGAAAAGAAGAGGAGTGATTATTAGGATTCATTCATTCTGGCGTTGCGACATAAGTGGTGGAGTCATAAGGAGGATTCAGGTAGATCACTTTGGGAGTTATAAGAAGATAAACGGGAGCTAGGATTAGATGGTCACATTCACTCTATGGTGTTTGGGTTAAGCTTGGGAGAAGTACTCTGCTTTCCTTGAAGCTTGTGTGTTGTGTTGATTGTGTTGGTGCCTTGGAGATTCATGATTAGGTGCAGTTCTTAGTGGAGATTGTTTTGTGTGCTTCCTGAGACCTTGAGTATTTCATTGGAGGAGTAGGTTTCTATTAGCTTACTCGAGGACGAGCAAGGTCTAAGCATGGGGGAATTTGATACACTCTACTTTGTAGTGCGTAACTAGGAGCTGTTACTAGGATTTAGGTACCATTTGTGTGGGTTTAGAAGACATTTTAGGAGAATGGAGTTGTAGAGAAGAAGTGGTGGAAAGGAAGATTTTAGTGGAGTATTGAAGCATTAAGGAGCAATGAAGGCCACCACAAGAGAAGACCGCAAGCGAGAAGTCGCGGCAGAAGCCAAACCGCGGGTGCGGAATCGTGGCCGCGGTCTCGGTTTACGATGGAGACGCGGGTGAACAACAGAGAAATCCGCGGGCACGAAAATATTTTCGCGGGCGCAGATTGACAACAGAAGCGAACTTTCAACGAAGAGCAAAACCGCGATCGCGGGGATCTTGGCCGCGGTCACGGGTCCTTTCCCAGGCGCGGAGCGCGTCGACAATTCGTCCGAGATCTTTTGTTTTATTTTATTTCCTTTTAGTTCGTTTATTTCCTTTTAGAAGATCGTTATCGTTATCTTTAGAAATTAGGTTTTGCTAAGTCTTTATATTCTGCCTTTAGAACATCAGATTGGAGAGTTCGTTTTTCTCCTTCTTCCTCTTTTCCCTTTTTTTTGTTTTTACCTTTGTTTTGTTTTTGGCTGGACAATTGAAGCCTTGGTTTGAATTTGATTGTGAGATTATTTCTTTACTTTATCCTTGAATGTTATTGATTCTCTTGCTTTTCATCCCATTGAGTTTTATTGATTTCTCTAGCCTGATCAACTAGTAGTTATTGGTATTATTCATACTGCAGGATTAGGGTTTTGAATTCTATTGGTTTATCGAGTTCACAATTCTATTGTGATTAGTATTATTAGTATTGGTTTACCTAGCCTGACAAACTAGTTGAGATTGGTATTATCTATAGTGTTGGTTCCCCTAGTCTGATCAACTTGTTGAGATTAACATTGTTCATCCCTAATTCAGAGTAGTAACCACGATTTACAAGAACTAGTTGTGAATGTTTATTGTGAAGAGAATTAATTACATGTCGAGTACTGACTAGTTGTTAAGTATGGCATGAGCCTATCTATTCATGAGCTTACTGCTGTTGTTAAATTGAATCTTGATAGTTTATTGATTGTTTAATAGTTAGGATTATCAGGACTAGTTGGACTGGTAATTAATTTAGAACAGGGATTAGGGCATTCATGAGAATTGAGAACTAGGGATAATCAATGATCGATCAACCAAACTGAAGGTGGATGTTTGTCTAGCCAAGCTATTTATCTTTTATTTATCATTTTTTTTAGTTAGATTCATATAAACTCCCCCCTTTGTCTTTGTTATCAATTGGTGAACGATTTGGCAAACAGGATTTATAGCTTGATTCTCTGTGGGATTCGACCCTTACTTATCGAAGCTACGTTAGTTAGGTTTTTGAGGTTTATTTGATAGGTATCTACGACAAATGCCTCATCAAATTTGGCGCCGTTGCCGGGGAATCTAAAGTCTGTATATTCTCGTTTGTGTGATGGTTTACCGATGTGATCAACAAGACACTATGTCGAGCCACGACATTAACCAAGGCGCTGCTCGGGAGACAACATACGCGAAACCGCGACCGCGGCCCAAAAACCGCGACCGCGGCCCAAAAACCGCGACCGCGGCCCAAAAACCGCGACCGCGGTTTTACCACTATAAGTCCACTTTTGCAAAAAAAAAAGCAAAAAAAAAAAACGCGAGCGCGGGTTAAAACCGCGATAGCGGCCCCGTGACCCAACTTTATTCCGCTGCTGAGATGATGGCACGACATGTTACATCTGAAGAGGAGGAGTAGCAAGAGGACTTTGCAGATATGCCGATTGATACTGTTTTCACTGATTATGCATATGTTGCTGATAGACAACACAATGTAGCAGGCACTTCGAGTGATCCTGCAGACCCTAGAAGACAATATGGGGAGTGAATAACTGATCTTGATGAGGACATGCGGATGCTCCGAGATCAGTCGCTAGTGCAGTGCTTTTACATCAAGCATTGGGACGCCTTTGCTTCACACAGGCCGCCATTGCACTAGAGACTCTTGTCTCCATGACTTTCCACCGCCACGCCGGCCACGACATCCGAGACACAAACCACTTCGACATCGCTAGTGAATATCTTTCTCCCCCCCCCCCCCCCCCGAGTTTCATTTTCGTCTTTCATTGCATTGAGGACAATGCAATATTTAAGCATGGGGGAGGGATTTGTACTTGTTGTTTGTACTTGTTGTCTTATTAATAAATAAATAAAAGAAATAAAAAAAGAAAGAAAAATCATAGGCTAAGTCGAAAACCTGAAAAGGCGGCTTATGCAATAAACAGGTGGCCCGGACCAGCATTAGGCTGGGATAGAAAGAGGCCAAAGAGCGATGTGAGGATTGGTGAGCTCATCTTTGAAAAATGAAATGAGTGGCTAGGTGAAAACCCGAAAGGGCGCCTAGACAAAATGAGTGAAAAGAAGAGGAGTGATTATTAGGATTCCTCATTTTTCCTGACGTGGCGACATAAGTGGTGGAGTCATAAGGAGGATTTGGGTAGGTCACTTTGGGAGTTATAAGGAGATAGACTGGAGCTAGGATTAGATGGTCACATTCACTCTATGGTGTCCGGGTTAAGCTTGGGGAAAGTACTCTGCTTTCCTTGAAGCTTGTGTGTTGTGTTGATTGTGTTGGTGCCTTAGAGATTCATGATTAGGTGCAGTTCTTAGTGGAGATTGTTTTTTGTGCTTCCTGATACCTTGGGTATTTCATTGGAGGAGTAGGTTTCTATTAGCTTACTCGAGGACGAGCAAGGTCTAAGCATGGGGGAATTTGATACGCTCTACTTTGTAGTGCGTAACTAGGAGCTGTTACTAGGATTTAGGTACCATTTGTGTGGGCTTAGTAGACAATGTAAGATAATGGAGTTGTAGAGAAGAAGTGTGATGGGTTCCTGCTTGTGATGCCGGATCTATGATCTTGGTGGGAAGTCGCACGCGTCGAAAGTGGGGTTGAGGAGGTGGAACGCGTTGTTAGAATGATGGCTCGAGATGGAGAGCGAAGCCGTAGCGTCGGCAGCGGAGGAGATAGACTCGAAAGATCGAGTGAGGGCCGTAGCGTCGGCAACGGAGGGAATAGACTCGAAGAAGATCGAGTGGTGGCCATAGCGTCGGCGGCGGAGTGAAAGAGATGAGAAGACATAGTTTGGGGTGACGCAGATCTAAGAGAATGGAGTCAAAAGCTCTCGACAAGTAATCTTAGATTAAAATGATGCGTAACCTAGTACAGAAGGTCGAGTTGACCTTTTATAAGAGATAGCGGGACTCGGATGGATCGAGACTCGCTTAATGGGCCGGCCCACGCGACACGTGTGGAACGCACGCCCCAAAAGAAAATAACTTAAATAAGAATGTTCAGAAATTCCAAAACAATAACATAGATCACGTTCAACTGATGGTTGAGAGAATCTTAACGGAGAACGCGATCTCTTGCGCTTCTTGGCTTGCGACAACGCGGACAACCATGGATTGTGTCGCGTTGGCGATTGCTTTGGCACGCGATCGCGTTATTGGTCCTTCTGAGCGAATGCTCATAGCTTGCTCTTCTTCTGTAGCAGTCATGGTGGGCAGGGGCGCATCAAAGTGGGTAAATGAAGGATTTTGGTGAAGTAATGAAGCATTAGGAGTAGGAAGCCACCGAGCGAAGGCCGCGAACGCGGAAGAGCAACAGAGCCAGCACCGCGGTCACGGTGAACAAAACCGCGGTCGCGGTTTACCAGGAAGATCCGCGGGCGCGGAAATATTTCTGCGGTAGTGGATTGGCGATGAAGCAGCTGTAAGGTTACAGAGAGCAAACCGCGGTCACGGATCCATGCGCGGCGCATTTCGAGATTTTTGTCCGAGATCTTTTATCTATTTATTTATTTTATTTTTAAGAGATTAGTGTTATCTTTAGAAATTAGGTTTTCTAAGTCTTTATATTCTGCCTTTAGAACATCATATTGGAGAGTTCGTTTATCTCCTTCTTCCTCTTTTCCCTTTTCTTTGTTTTTACCTTTGTTTTGTTTTTGGCTGGACAATTGAAGCATTGGTTTGAATTTGATTGTGAGATTATTCATTTACTTTATCCTTGAATGTTATTGATTCTCTTGCTCTTCATCCCATTGAGTTTTATTGATTTCTCTAGCCTGATCAACTAGTAGTTATTGGTATTATTCATACTGCAGGATTAGGGTTTTGAATTCTATTGGTTTATCTAGTTTACCGTTTCGTTGTGATTAGTATTATTAGTATTGATTTCCCTAGCCTGACAAACTAGTTGAGATTGGTATTATCTATAGTGTTGGTTCCCCTAATCTGGTCAACTTGTTGAGATTAATATTGTTCATCTCTAATTCAGAGTAGCAACTACGATATTCTAGAATTGGTTGGAATAGTTTATTGTAGAAGAGAATTGATTGCATGTCGAATACTAACTGGTTGTTAAGTATTGCATGAGCCTATCTATTCCTGAGCTTACTGTTGCTGTTAAATTGAATCTTGATAGTTTCTTGATTGTTTAATAGTTAGGATTATCAAGACTAGTTGGACTGGTAATTAATTTAGAACAGGGATTAGGACATTCAGGAGAATTGAGAACTAGGGATAATCAATGATCGATCAACCAAACTGAAGGTGGATGTTTGTCTAGCCAAGCTATTTATGTTTTATTTATCATTTTCTTAGTTAGATTCATATAAACTCCCCCATTTGTCTTTGTTATCAATTGGTGAACGATTTGGCAAACATGATTTATAGCTTGATTCTCTGTGGGATTCGACCCTTACTTACTGAAGCTACGTTAGTTAGGTTTTTGAGGTTTATTTGATAGGTGTCTACGACAAACGCCTCATCAATAAGCTCATCTATAGGAGACTTGCCTAATTGCTCTGTGGGAATTTCTTATCTTTCAGGGGCATTTACAGCAGGCACATGTGATTTTTTCACTTTTTTCGTGTTTGTAAATGAATCAGGCAATTGATTTGCTATACTCTGCAAGTGTATAATTTTATGTACTTCTTGTTCACACGTTTTTGTTCGTGGATCAAGATGGGATAGTAATGTAGCATTCCACGTAATATCAATATTTCTTTCTCCACCAAGATTTGGAAATTCATTTTCATTAAAATGACAATCATCAAATCTTGTCGTAAATAGGTCACCTGTTGTTGGTTCAAGGTACTTAATAACTTACCGGGATTCAAAACCAACATAAATTCCTAATCTCCGTTGTGGACCCATTTTTGTGCATTTTGGTGGAGCAATAGGAACATAAACTGCACATCCAAATACTCTTAAGTGAGATATATCTGGTTCTTTACCAGTCACTAATTGTAATGGGGAATATTTATGATATGCAGTTGGCCTTAGTCGAACTAAAGTAGCTGCATGTAATATCGCATGTCCCCAAGTAGATGATGGCAGTTTGGACTTCATTAACAATGGTCTGACTATTAGTTATAATCGCTTAATTAGAGATTCAGCAAGTCCATTTTGTGTGTGAACATGAGCCACTTGATGTTCAATTATAATCCCAATTGACATACAATAATCATTGAATGCTTGAGATGTAAATTCTCCTACATTATCAAGCCGGATTCTTTTAATTGTATAATCCGGAAATTGAGCTCGTAGTCTGATTATTTAGGCCAAGAGTTTAGCAAAAGTTGTATTTCTTGTTGATAAGAGGCTTACATGTGACCACCGTGTTGATGCATCAATCAACACCATAAAGTATCGAAATGATCCACATGGTGGAACTATCGGTCCACAAATATCACCTTGTATTCGTTCTAAGAATGTTGGGTTCTCAGTTCCAATCTTAGTCTTAGAAGGTCTGGTGATTAATTTACCAAGTGAACAACCGCTACAGTTGAAATCATTTGTTTTGAGGACTTTCACATTCTTTAGTGAATGTCCAATTGAGCTCTCAATTATTTTATGCATCATCCCATTTCCTGGATGACCCAATCGGTCATGCCATAATATAAACATCTTTTTGTCATTTGATTTCTTATCAGATGTTACATTTGTTTCTATCGGACTTATATATGTATGATAAAGTCCAATAAAATGGGCTGGCAATTTTTCTAGGACATGTTGCTTGCCATATATTTCTTTTGTGATGCACAAATACTCTTTATCATTTTCATTCATAGTTTCTATATGAAACCCATTTTGACGCAGATCTTTAAAACTCAATAAGTTTCTTCGAGACTTACTCGAATATAATGCGTCATTTATTAATAAATTTGTTCCTTTAGGGAGCAAAACACAAGCTCTTCCAGAGCCTTCAATAAGTTTTGTCACACCTGAAATTGTATTGACATTTGCTTCAAGTAATGTCAACTGCGTAAAGTATTCTTTATTTCTTAAGATGGTGTGCGTAGTGGCGCTGTCCACTAGACATTGATCCTTGCCACTTGATACATCTTTAGTTATATCCATATCTTCTATATAAAGAAAATATAATTACAAACTTAACGACAAATTTATTTATGACACAACAGGGTAGCTAGATGATACATGTCTGGTGATAAGGAAAAACAACACACCACAATATCTTACAATATATCACATTAAAAGATACCTACTAGTATTTAGTTGATATTCTCATTGATCCCAAATTCATCATCTATAATGAAATCAAAGTCGTCCAGGTTGGGTATAGGGGAGGTATCGTCGACAAAATGAGTCTCCACGTTTTCCCCCTTATTCTTTTGAGAATCCTGGTACAAATCAACCAAGTGTTTGGTTGTTCGACAAACCTTTGCCCAGTGACCTACCACGCCACATCTGTAGCACACAAATTTGGATTTTTGGGAAGGCCTTGTAGGACCATTCTGGACCATTTGGTTCTCATTCCCCCTATAAGAGGATGCTTCAGGAGCATGTTGTCTTGGGTAATTACCCGTACCTCTACCACGTCCACGACCGCAACCACGACCTCTGTCACGGCCTCGACCATGACCACCATCGTGTCCGTGATTAGCTTGATGCCCGCTACCATCTTTCTGGCCGGCATAAGGACCTGAAAATACTCCATGTGTTGCATTTGTTTCATGGTACGGTGCAACACCTGTTGGCCTCATGTTGTGGTTTTTCATGAGGAGTTCATTGTTCTGCTCAACCATAAGTAATACTGATATTAGATCAGAATATTTTTATAAAAATTATTTCCTTGTATTGTTGTAACAATACGTTGGAAGCATGCATGGTCGAATAAGTTTTATCCAACATGTTCTCTTCAGTGACTATTTGCCCACACAGGCGTAGCTGAGATGTTATATGGAACAAAGCAGAATTATAGTCACTGACTGATTTAAAGTCTTGAAACCTTAAATTCACCCAGTCATATGTGGCTTTTGGGAGCAGGACCTTCTTTTGATGGCCATACCTTTGCTCCAAGCTTTCCCATAATTCTTTAGGATCTTCCACCATCAGATATTCAGATTTTAGGCTTTCATGAATATGATGGCGAAGAAAGATAATCGCCTTAGCCTTATCTTGCGGGGAAGTACTTTCAGTTTCTTTGACCGTCTCTTGTAGGCCATTAGCTTGGAGGTGTGTCAGTGCATCAACCCTCCATTCCAGATATCTTTGGTCGGATAAGTCGAGTATATCAAACTCTCGCTTTGCAATATTTGCCATTGGATTAACTACAAAATTTAACACTTATGTTAATTATTATTTAAGTTAACAAAACTTTAAATATTTAAATATGTACATAATTATATGCTAACACTATATGTAACTTTCCTATATTGAATTTAAATTAAATGTCACATGCATGAAATATCATGTGTTCATGCTTATATGTATGTATGTATATAAGTAAAGTAACGTACATATGCTTGGATGAAGTGTACAATTTGGATGACAAGAAAAGTAACCCTTTAATATATGTAAAGTCATGATGGCATATATATCTTGTCATTTTTATGAATAGTGATTAGACATGATAATAAAGAAGAAGCAAAAATGCATGATTTTGCTTGTAGGATTGGTTTTGTCAAATTGCCTTTGAAATTAATTTGCCACGTAAAGTGGACATGCAAGACAAGGGATATTCATATTAAACCATGGAAGTTCTATTTCATTGTAAAAGCTTTAAAACTTTTACACCTTGCGGGAAAAAGTTTACTTTCAAGAAGAATAATTATTTTGGGCTTTCAATGGAGGGAAATCAAGCCTTTGTAAATCTTGTGGAAAGAATGGTAATAAATTCTTATAGATAACCTAATACTTCTTCCATTTCTTCTATTCTTTTAATCCTTTACTATTACCCCTTTACCACTTTTAAATATCTACCACTAAATTTTTCATCCTTATCCTCTTAACATCTTCATCTCTTCCTCCTTCTCCGACCGTCATGTCTCCTTCCGATCGGGTTATAATCGAGATCACCATTTGCATCATACTTATCTACATAATTCTTCTTATAATGATCCGAGAGTTTCTACGGGTTATGCGAGAAGGCTATTGAAGAACATCGTAAGAAAAGCCTCGGTTTTTAGGCGTTTTGGAAAGATCCGGCAAGGAGGTATGTCAAATCGGTTTTAGCTTAGATCTTGTATAAACTAGGAGTTTATATTTTGATTTGGGATGTAAAACTTGATTTTGTTGTAATATCCGTTCGCATCTAATAAAATACCGAGGTGTTTGTTTGAAAAATTTTATTTTGTGAAAAACAATTTGATGCTTGCTCTCGTATCATCGAGCCACAAAATGGTAGAAGAATTTCAAGCGTTTTTATGAGTTTCTGATGTAGAAGATCTCAAACTACATAGCATACTTTTCATACGACATGATTTCCTTAAACCATTTGGTCAGAGAAAATGAAAACGGATATAACTTATACCTTGATGATCTTGCCTAATTCAGTTGGTGTTTTGATATTCTCGTGCTGATAACGTGTTGTGAGATTTTGAACAAACTGAAGAAAATTTCGTTCAATTCATGGATGGTTTTTACAAAATATTACATATGCTTTTATAGCCAAAATTTTGGATTGTCGGACAAAAGGCTGAAGTCATCTAGTCGTATATATCTTTCGACTCTTAAGGGCCGTAAGGGCCGCAATTACAAAAGGCCGTATAGGCCAAATATACGGTAAAAGGTGAATAATTCACCTTAATTTTCATCTTATAACAAAAAGGGTAATTTCTAAGGTATTTATGGGCACCCTCTCTATTCATATGAGACACTTTTAATGGGTTGTAACCCAAACTTATAACGCAAGACTCTATTACACGGTCAAATACCGCTTTTCAAGCAAACTGGATCAAACCCGAATTTCATACAATCATACAGTCAAGTGATGAACATAAAAAATGAAATTAAAAATAGAATAACAGTCACATAAAATAAATTAATACGGACACAATAACTAACAGGGTATTTCACTGATATAAAATATAAGGGTTTGTAAATTTGAAATTACCACACCCAAAATAACTAAGCCCATTAGAATCAATACTTATCGAATTCGGTGAGATAGGTAAATGACCATTTGACAAACCTTTTTTTAAACTAATGGACTCTTAGTAAAAATGGACCCCTCTTCCTCTCCCTAAACCCTACTCCTTATCCCCTAAACCCTATCCTTAAACCCTAAATCCCCAAAAATAATATTTTAGAGAGAGAGAAAACAAAGAAGAGGGAGGAAAAATAATAATAAAATAAACTAGTAAGGGATAGGAAAAATACAAAAAAAAACTAGTAGGGGTCCATTTTATTAATTGAAAACTCTTAAAGGGCCAATGGGCCCAAAATCCTCGATCGAATTTGAAATCTCTAAATTCCTTGGTTTTACACAAGTTGGGTGAGCATCCTCGTTTTCACACTCAACGACTCCGTCATTAGGGCTGAGCACGGGCCGAGAAAACCGAAGCCCGAACCAAACCCGAACCCACATGACTTCGGTTCGGGTTTCGGGCCGAATATTTTAGGATTTCGGGTTCGGTTTTTAGTGTATTTTTATGTACGAATGTTGTTTCAGCCCGAACCCGAACATTCGGTTCGGTCTTCGGTCCCATTTTTTTGGGGTTTCGGGTTTTTCGGGTTCGGGTCGGGTTTAGGCCCGTGCTCAGCCCTATCCGTCATAGTGCGCCAAGCAAAGACCAGGAGTTTTGGGGGAACATTCAGTCGCCAAACATGATCCCATAATTTCTTATCCTATTGAAAATTATGCTAAACAGCTGATAACCAAACCAATATCCAGATTTCAATGTGTACAACCCACTTTTTGTATGTGCCCATATCCTTGAATCCGGGAAGAGACTACTGCATAAATTATACATAAAGGTTTTTATTTTAGAATTTTTACAATTAAGCATTCATTATTTTGATTTTTGCCATAAATTATCTTTATTTGTATTTAATTGTAATAACCCCTAAAAGTCTCAAACTGTCGTTTTGTAAGAAAGACGTGATGGGCAATTTCTGTAATCTCAGTAAGATTATTCGAACATAATAATATACGTTTAAAGTGTATTGGGTCTTAGAATATTTTTAGAAGGGCTAAAAAGAAAGATCTAACATGTCCTTGAACGAAATCCGCGACCAAAGGCCAAAGGATGCGCTCGCGGCATTTTCGCGACGCGGAAGTGTTTCCGCGACCGCGGATCTCTGCCCTTCGTCTTCTTCGTCGTTCTTATCCGAGCTTGCCGATTCGTTTTCCCTTCGTACCTTCAACGGTTGCCGGTGGAAGGGAGCTGGAACGATTGGCTTGCCAATGGGGAGTGAACGCCCTCGGATTGTTGGCTATAAAAGGAGGCCGGATTAGCCTCCCTCCATCATCCACAACTCCATCTTCCTTCTCTCTCGCAAAGCTTGTCGCCGGAAATTTCAGTGGTTGCCGGAGTATCTAGTGGTCGTCGGAGGAGCCTTGGGAAGCCTTGTAGTGGTAGTGTTCGCAGTGGTGGGTAATCGTCGTCGTTGGTAAGCTCGTTCGCCTCCAAAGCCTTCGTCGGAAGGGAGATCCGCGACCGCGGGGATGAATTCCGCGACTGTGGCTTGCCTTAGCAAGCGCAATCGTGGCTTGGACAAACACGATCACGGCTTAGGCCTTGTTTTCTTCCGTTCGTATCATTTATTCGTTCGTATCGAATCTAACTTAGGGTTCCGTCTTTGTCTCGACGTCGTCGTAGGAATCCGTATTCAGATTCCAGTTTCCAGATCCCGGAACCCGACATCTTCGATTCGTCTAGATTAAGGCAAGTGGCGGTTCACTCTTGCTCATTATTCCATGTTTTCCTTGATTATCAATTAATTGATTGTTAATTAAGATGGGATAAAAGTTGTTGTTTTCAATTTGGGAACAGATTTAATTAAACGATGTGTTAAATATGACTTTATAATAGGTTGTATATATTGCTAGAAACAACGCTATTATATAGTTTTATATGTTATTACTGTAATAAATTTTGGTGTGGATTTAAATGTGAACTTAAATGCTAGTTTAGCACAAGTATTTGTAGGAACGCTAATTCCTTATGAGGATTAGTCGTTTCTTTATAACTTTGGGTGATTTAGGAAGTAAGTGCCCTAACACTCTTCTGGTCATGACTGTACCCTTATTAAGGGTAGGTGCACTCAGCCGGTGCCAATCTTCGGGAGGTAATTCCCAATCTTAAGGGATTTATTCCCAATGTCTCATTGCGAGATGTGAAATTAAAAGCTTCAACGTTAATGTGCGTTTTGGAAGTAAATAAGATAAGTGCGGTTATGCACATAATTAATATACCCTCGGGAGAGGAGTACTACGTGGAAACCGCCCAGACTCTTGTTAGAGTAAGTCTTCTTTCCAATATGGATTCGCATTACGCGGTGAGGTTGGTCGCGGACCCAAATAATCAAGGTCGTGTTTTAAAACGTGTGTGTGAAAACTTAACGTTCCCAAACATTTGTCATACGTTTCCCATAAGACTCAATTCCTTTGGAGTCTTCTTTTCAGTGCATGTCTAATTCTAATCATTCCGTGAAAGTTCCGGGTTATGTTTCGTTCATTTGGTTGTTATTCGAGGGACAATGATAGTAAACGGTTACGATCACTAGAACCATTCTGTTTTCACCCTTGCATAGTCTTTCATTAGACTAACCAACCGGGTTTTATTCCTTGCATGGTTGGCTGGTGTCATCCGTCCTATACGGTACATCAGTGGTTGGTCTCCGAAGACTTGAAGTAACTAATCGGAGAAGAGGCTTGCAATTGAAGATTTGAGTGTCAGTGTTTTAAGGTTATTAAGTATTACTTTAATATATAACCAAGTCATGTAATAGGATTTATTATAAAAGTCTTCCGCTGTAATTTCACTCTGTTGTAAAATCGTCATTCTCAGTTAATGAGAGATCTTTTAATAAAAGGTTGAGTTTCATTTAAAATGTCTTCCGCTGATTAATCTTTCGTTATTTAATATACTTATTTAAGCTTAATTGTTCTGATTAAAGCCTAGGGTGACTTTGGACAGTAAAGTCTGAGGTCACTGGCGTGTGGCGCTACCGACATAAAGTTAGGGTGTTACATTAATAACATTTTATCTTTATTTTTTTTAAATCACCCTTTATTTTAAATTTGTTTGCATTTACCAACCATTATCTTCAATTTCACCAAAAATCATCCTTAATATATGGTAATTGTTAATCAATCATCTTTTTAACGTAACATTTGCTATTATTTATCTGATAACAAATCATCTCATCCCCTGAATTTTTTCCTTCCGATTTTCAATTTCAAAAGAAACATTGATTCAATTCGAAATCAATTTTTTGGTTCAAAATTTTTACGATTAATCACCTCTCCAAATTTGTTACAACCTAGTACTTATAAAAGAGTATAAAACTTCTTTGTTGTATATCAAATCGAAAAAAATTTATTTTAACCTGAGACCAAATTCCCGAGAAATAATAATTGAACTGAAAGCAAGTAAAAACTAATTTTGAACCGAAAAAATAACTTTATAGTTTTCAATTTTTATTTTATCTTGAAATTCGGTTATGGTTTAAACCAACAATATTTTAATTTGAATCAAAATAATTTTTTAAATTATAAGTATTAGATTATAACAAGTAACAAATTTGAAAAGGTGGTTAATAAAAAAATTTCAGAATGAAAAAATCGATTATGATTTAAATCGACATTTTTTTTTTCTCGAAATTCGAAACTAGAACTAAAACTTCTCATGAACAAGATGATCTGTAACCAAACGGATAATAACACACGTTACATTAAAGTGATGGTTAATTAACAAGTAGTATATAATAAGGATGATTTTTTGGTAAAATTGAATATGAGGGTTGTTAAGTGCATGCAATTTAAAATAAGAATTGGATTAACAATTCACATGCATAGTATGCTTAGGGTTAGTATTGAGGAGTAATTGTGATCATTGGATCAAAGGAGACGAAGAACTAAGATTGAAGGACATGGAGAGACAAAAATGTTAATATAGTAGAAACATTTTTAAAATCCGAATATTTGCTTTAAAAAATAGTTTTCCAAAAAAAAATTCCAAAAAAAAATTTCTTTTGGAAATTTGTTTTTTAGATTTGTTTTTTCGTTGTAACAACCTAATAAATTATACTTGAAGAGCATATATTACACCAAAAGTGCACTTTTAAGAACCATAAGTGCTGAATATGGTAAATTTATAGAAATGAGGTTTGAAGATTTTACAAAAACCTAACCAAGAGGATGGTCAGGTGTAAAGAAAACTAAAAAGGAAAGAAAAACTAAGAAAACAAAACCCTAACTAGATGCTTAAAGGATAAGAATTCTTCTCACCATCAACAAAATTTTTGGAGGCAACAACCCTCCAAGCAACAAATCACGATGCAAAAAACCAATAAGAACCCCAAGTGAATTTAGTATCTAAGCACGTTTTAAAAGATACACGTATATAAATGATCACATATAGTATAAAAAATGTATATTTAGTATGATAAAGTGTATATTTATTATGTAAATGTGCATGTTTAACATGTATATTAAAAGTGTACATTTTATCTAGTATATGTTTATTATGTTAAAGAACATATGTTAGTATGCTAAGGTGCATGGTTAGTATGCTAAGGTGCATGGTTAATATGTTAAAGTGCATTTTAGTATTGTAAAATTGCATGTATTAGTATGCTAAAGTGCATAAATTGAAAAATTTTAGGAATTATTTTGGGGAAAACATTTGAAAAAAATTTGGGAAAAAAAATTAATTTTTTTTTTGTAAAAATTACTTTAAAAAATAAAAATAATGAAATTTGTCATATTTACAATTTTGTCACTCCGTGTCTTTTAATTCTAACTCTTCATTTCCTATATCTAGTGGTCATCATTGCTCCTCACTATTTACCCTAAGCCTCTTCCTCATGTGATCCCAACTCCTTAAAATAAAGGGAGATTCCAATTGGTGCCCATGAGTTTAGGGTTATTCATGTTTGTGTCCTATGATAATTTTTTTCCAGTTGGTGCCCATAAGGTTTTGTATTTTTTTGCTTTGTAACCAAGTTTTTCCATATTGAAACTCTTCCGGTTCAAATTGATCAAATCCAAGCTCATTATTGTATTCCTCATCCTCAAGTTAATAGGATTCGACTCCTAAAATACTTAAATCCATACCCTAACCGGATTCGTAAAGTTGAAAATGAATTGTTGATTCAGAATTCAAATCGAGATGGTTCAGATATGAATTTGAGTTTTTTGAGACTCAAATCCTACTAATTTGAGGGTGAGGAACAAAATAGTGAGCTTGGATTTGTTCAATTTGAACCCAAAGAGTTTGGATATGAAAAAACTTGGTTATGAAACAAACAAACACAAAACCTTAGGGACACCAATCAGAAAAAAAAATTAATCATGGGACACCAACAAGAATAACCCTAAACTCGAGGGCATCAACATGAATTTCCCTAAAGTATTTGGTGGCTTTTGTCAAAAATTATGATTAGAGGTGATTATTTGCAAAAAACTTAAAATTAGGTATGGATTTGACAAAAATCAAGATAAAGGGTGGTTAAATGTAAATATCTAAAATAAGGGTGGTTAGTTAAGGGCAAATATCCCAATAGAAGATGTACATAAAGACTCTTTGGCTGGAATTATAAAACCTGGTAACTTTTTTTGTGCATACCGTCAATTTTGATGGCCATTTTTGACGGATAATGCACTTTTGTCCGGCCAATTAAATGAACATGCTTTAAGTAAATTTTGGTTAAGAATATTGTCCGTCAACATGGAGGGAGAAACAATATCTATGTTTTTTGTATAGATATCATGTTCATTCAGAACGGAATGGAATGATGGACAATTGTTTATCCATTCGAATTGGACGGGCAATGCACACCTTGTCCTTTATGTTTTTTAAGGACAATGATCACCTTGTCCCTCATTTATTTAAGGAATAGTATATTTGGGCGAAAATTTGTAGACAGAAACTAAACAATTAAAAGAGTAAAAAACAAAATTGAATACCACATGCAAAGAAAATCGACGAAAATTCCAAATCGGATTTGAAAATTAATTAACTCAAATTGATTCATGTTAAGCCCAAATTAATTCAATAGTCCAACAACTTGAGATTACGAAGTTGAAGTCCGATTTGATAGCTTGATGGGTGGTGGGTTGAGAAAAAAAAACTATTTGGTTGGTTGAGACACTTCCAATAGTTTTTAAAGCATGACAAAGATCTTCGTCCAATTGCTGTCCCAAGTGATGGCTCGGCGTTAAGTGGGGGTCACTGCCTGGAAACCTTCAATGGTTGCAAACTCCTCTTTTGTGCTCCTCTAACGCCACCAAGCTCAACTTCTATGGCTTCAATTCCATTATCTTCCTTCAATCATCGTCATTATTGCTTCTTCCTGAATCTCCCTTCCAAATATTAGACTCCAATCGGTTGCACTCTCGCAATAGCAAATCCAAACGCTACGAGTACACTTTCCTTAAATTTCAAAAGAATTGTTTTGGGCAAAAAGATATCAAACCTAAATTGTCTTCGATGTGGTGCTATTAGTCGAATGAATCAAATTATAACTTCAAATAAATCAAAGAATCAAAATGATGAGACGAAATAGTAATAATAAAGCTTAGCTATGAAGAATCACAATAGGTCGAATGAGAATGAGTCGAATGACTAATGTCGAATGGATGCTCAGAACGGTCGAACGCTGCTTTGCTTAGAAAGATCGTGTTTCGGATTACAATGAGAACTCCGAATATCAGTAAAATGGAGTCATGAGAGATCTCTTACAATGTGCCTATTGGGGATCTATTTATAATAACGAAGGTAATGCTAAGATCTTGGTAAGAAATGGTCGTTGGAAGATCTTGATCGTGTCCTTGATTTTCTCTAGGGAGTTAATACTCCCTTGATTTCCTCCATTGGTTTAATGCTCCATGATTCTCTTCGTTTAATGCTCCATGATTCTCTTTATGACTGAGATCCTGATGAGAGATGACTGTTAGAAGATCCAGCCTTTCCCTTGATTTCCGGAAGGCGTTACAACAAGCCTGTTGGACGTTGGACGTTGGACGTTGGACGTTGGACGTTGGACGTTGGATGATAGGGGGGATAGTCGTCGTATCACCTAATCAAATAAATCATAGCAAACCTAAACAAGTAGTTAGGGCAAGCAAGGGTCGAATCCACAGGGAGGAAGGGATTAATCTATGTGTTGTTCGCATGCAATAGTAACAAGAGTGGGGTTTTGTAGTTGGTTGGTTGCAAACAAAACAAAGTAGAATGGATGAAATATCAAGAGAGAAAAACACCTAGCCAAGTAATGTCCACATAAGTCATTCAAAGGTTGTTCATAGATTAAGTCCTATCTTCCTATTCGGTTATTCCTGTCCCGATCTTATGTAAATCCAGAGGGAAACCTTCCACAAAGAACCCTTACCAATGAATCACCCTAGTACCACTAAAGGTTCAACCCAAAGGCAGCAATGCATATAAGAATTAACTAGGATACACAGAACGCTCGCTCAGATGCATTTACCATGTAATTATCTCTCCCTACAATAGAACAATTTCAACCAGAGCATGTAAATTGTAGTTGCTACAGCAGAATATGACGTTAGCCCAACAGTTTCCTAATCCTAGCAATATGAAAATCACCAATAACAACTAGTTGCGCGGGCTAGTGCAATTAATGAAATCCAATGGAATAAGCTTAGAAGAGATAATATAACTCAATAGGAATAAATAGATAGGAACAAAACCTCACAACCAGATGAATAAACTCATTCTTCCATTACCGGACTAAGCCAAAGAGGCTTAGCTCCTCATAGACATGGTGAAAACTTCAAAGGAAAAGAAAACAACGATGAATGAAAATTGCAACTAAAGTGTGGAAGATTTCAACCCTAATGCTAAAAGAAAGTATTTATAGGGCTCTAACAAAATGACCTAGCCCATTAATAAACTAACTAAATTAAAAATAAGAAAAAGGGAAAAAGAAATCTGAAAAGATAAGCTCAGGAAAAGACGCAGCTTTCGGCGCTGATGACCCGCGATCGCGGCCCAAGACCCGCGATCGCGGTTAATGCTCGATTTTCAGCTTCTGTACCACTTTCGTAAAAACTTAATAACTTTTGATTCCCAACTCGGATTGCGCTCATATTTTGGGGACTTGTAGTAGACTTCAAGATCTAACTCCTCGAATTGGAATCACTGCATTTGGACATCTGAGTAGAGAGAACGAATCAATTGAATTCAGCACATTGTTCTTCTACTCTCGTATGGACTCTCTCTTTGGTTCTTCTTCGTCTCCTCAGTGGTCAACTTTTCTTCCTCTGGATATCTTCAATTTGCTTCTCCAGACCACCAAATCCACACTTCTCCTCTCTAACTCTATACTCCTTGGTGGCTCCATATCCCGAATCTTCAAATGTACTTCAATAAGCTCAAAACACCACCAAAACACCAAACACCATGCACATGAATGTGTCTAAATCTACCCGAATGGCACCAATAAAACCCTCTAATAACTCTTAGTTAAGCCCTACAAAGTAGTGCTTATCATTGGACGTTGGACGAAGTCTTCGAGCAAGTCAGATCAGATCTTCATTCTGCCATGGGCCTCCTTACTTGACCGTTCATGGGCCGGCCCAATCCGAATAATTCACGGCCTAACAATTGCCCCAAAATTAAACTGGGCCAGAGCGTCAAGTGATGGGACGATTTGATTTTATAACTTCTTTCGACTTTGTTACAAGCCTTATGGCGACAGGGCCGACATGTGTATTGCTTAAGCTGAGAGTCAGCTTAGTACATCTAATAATCTTGTGAAGACGACTGAGGGTGACTTTTGTAATGGCGAAGGGTCAGGAGACCGCTCCTTGTTTGTCATTTGTTTTGTTTTGCAGGTGGACTAGTCAGTCGCTTCCTGGTCAAGTCATGTGACGTTGGTCGTGTAGACCTGTAATTGTGTGCGAAGTTGGTCGTGTAGACCTGTCGTTGGTCGTGTAGACATGTCGTTGGTCGTGTAGACCTGTAATGTAGCATGCTTTGTATGTCCGGGGAGGAGTTGTATGTATTGTAGGAGAAGACGAGTGCCTTGGGCAAGACAAGTCTTGTAAGTAGTTTGTAGTATGTCGTTTCTCTACTCCCCGTGTACCGATCGATCGTGTAATGTATAAGCGCTATGTATGATTGTGTTTTGTGTATGTTGATCAACTTGATTTTGTCTTGAGGCCTCTTGTCATGTTCCTGTCCAAGACACTTGTAAAGTATAGAAAAGATCAAAGGATGACCGTTGGGTATGAGCCCAACGGCCCTCCGATGCTTAAGTTAGTAAACAGTTGGATAAGTATAATCGACTGAATCTAATGAATTACAACGTATAAGTTTTCAAAAGTGAGACGACTCCCAATGGGTCGTGTTCCAGTTTGATTGGTCGTCTTTTGTGGACTCTTCGTCCTCTTCTAGTCTGACATGGGCCATCGCTTTGGCTTGGACATATTCGAAGCTTCGGCAGGGATATCTCGTCAGTTCCCGATATAACTCGCTGCCCCGGTCCAGACCTCGTCGGAAGGCTTCGATATACGTAGGGACGTCGCAGTGGGGTATGGCGACCTTTTTCTTATTGTACTTGTTAAGATAAGCACGTAGAGGTTCGTTATGGTTTTGGACAATACGATACAGGTCGCTAGACTGCTTCTCTAGTCTTCGACTACTAGCGAATTGAATTTTAAAAGCGTTGACTAATTCTGCGAAGGATGCGATCGATCCCTGTGGCAGATGCATAAACCAAGTAAGCGCCGGCCCTGCGAGGGAGGTGCCAAAGCTTTTACACATAACCGCCTCGCGACTGGTCCTGGAGACGGAAATCGTCATGAGCTTTTGCTTGTAGAGGGAGATATGGTCGTCTGGATCGCTCGTCCCATCGTAACTGGCCATGATTGGGAGATGGAACTTCTTTGGGATCTCGACCCGTGCGATATCATCGACGAACGGGGATTCTTCGAAGCCGTCCAACACCTCTTTCTCGATGGGTTGGGGAACGCCCGGGATCTTCGCAAGACGTTCGTCGAGAGACTTCATATGCTCGTCGATAGCCTGTTGGATGAGCGTCTGGATGCTCGGCGTCGTCGTAACCTGCGAATTGTTTACTCGGGTCCTTTTGGAACCGGTCGATGTGACAAAAGAAACATTGTTAGTCATAATAGGGTTGACACGAGAGGTTTCAGGAATACCGGTCTCATGGATTTGGTTTCGCTCGTTCGCTGGCGTTACGACTGCACCCTCCATGTCCAATCGAGTTCGGATCCTTTCGAGGTCGATTGGTCGCTTGCTTCTAGCAATGGAAGTATCGCGGATCGATTCGTTAGTCCGATGCTGGTTGGCTAGTTCTTCCTAGAGAGACGACAGGGTTTGCCCCATTTGTCGGATCTGTTCTTAGATGGAAACCTCTGCTGCATTGACGACCATGCTGAGAGGAATGTCGTTCACCATTTTGGATGATTTTTGATGAAGTTTCTGAATGCGAATCGGCTAACGGCCCCACGGTGGGCGCCAAATTGTTTTGGACAAAAAGATATCAAACCTAAATTGCCTTCGATGTGGTGCTATTAGTCGAACGAATCAAATTATAACTTCAAATAAATCAAAGAATCAAAATGATGAGACAAAATAGTAATAATAAAGCTTAGCTATGAAGAATCACAATAGGTCGAATGAGAATGAGTCGAATGACTAGTGTCGAATGGATGCTCAGAACGGTCGAACGCTGCTTTGCTTAGAAAGATCGTGTTTCAGATTACAATGAGAGCTCCGAATATCAGTAAAATGGAGTCATGAGAGATCTCTTACAATGTGCCTATTGGGGGTCTATTTATAATAACGAAGTTAATGCTAAGATCTTGGTAAGAAATGGTCGTTGGAAGATCTTGATCGTGTCCTTGATTTTCTCTAGGGAGTTAATGCTCCCTTGATTTCCTCCATTGGTTTAATGCTCCATGATTCTCTTTGTTTAATGCTCTATGATTCTCTTTATGGCTGAGATCCTGGTGAGAGATGACCGTTAGAAGATCCGACATTTCCCTTGATTTTCGAAAGGCGTTACAACAAGCCCGTTGGACGTTGGACGTTGGACGGAGTCTTCGAGCAAGTCAGATCAAATCTTCATTCCGCCATGGGCCTCCTTACTTGACCGTTCATGGGCCGGCCCAATCCGAATAATTCACGGCCCAACAAGAATTTTGCGGTTCATTTAAATGACCTTGTAGTTAAGACTACTCATCCATCCAATGGATATTGGATAATAGGGGAACTTATGCGATTTATAAAGAGTAGTACTGTATTTTCTGGATAATTTGTTCTATCTTGTTGTGCGTTATATATGCAGAGTGTGCGTTGGACGTACGTACAATATTATTCAATTTTAGATTTCTTTATGTATTTTTTAATTAAACTAATATTTACAATGTCAAGTAAATTCCATATCTCCAATCAAATTGAGATAAATTTAAAAGGAAAAGTGTCAGGTGCGAAACACGCTTAAAATACAAAATACGAAAGTTTTTAAACCGTCCGATTTGCTTCAACTTTTTTCATTGACACGCGCTTTTTAAAATTTTTTTTCGCTCCAGCTTTTCACGCTTTTTAATTTATTTTTTTCGCTTCAGCCTTCTTTTTTTCGCTTGCTTGTACTTTCTTTTCACTTGCTTGCACTGACCTCTGTATTTCCATGCACTTTTTTCCTATTGGCTTGCACTTTTTTGTTGTTTAATTTCTTGTACTTTTTTTAATTCATTTGCACTTCCTCTTTAACAACTTGCACTTTCATTCTATTCGCTTGCACTTATTCATTATTTTGATGCACTTTCTGTTCGCTTGCTTGCATTTTAAATATTTTTTAATCTCATATTTGCTTGCACTTTCTGTTCACTTGCTGCACTTTGCTCTGTATTTACATGCACTTTCTTCCTATGGGCTTGTATTTTCGTCATTTCGCTTGCACTTATTCATTATTCTGATGCATTTTATGTTCACTTGTTTGCACTTTACTTCGTATTCTCATGCACTTTCTTCCTATTGGCTTGCACTTTCTGTTATTTAATCTCTTGAACCTAAAGTGCAAGCCTATAAGAAAAAAGTGCAATCAGAAAACATAAAGTGCAAGCAAATCAACACAAAGTGCAATAAAATAAACACAAAGTACAAGCAAATACAATGTGCATTCGAATATACACAATGTGCAAGCAGAATAAATAAATTTTCAATGAAAACATAAAGTGCAAACATATAAGAAAAAAGTGCAAGAAAAAAATACAAAGTGCAAGCGAATAAACACAATGTGCATTCAAATATACACAATGTGCAAACTAATAAACAAAAGTGCAAGCATATAAGAAAAAAGTGCAAGAAAAACAAAACAAAGTGCAATAAAATAAACACAAAGTGCAAGCAAACATACTAAAGCGGGTGTAATGACACACTTCATGCGAATATACACAATGTGCAACCAGATAAACAAAAGTGCAAGCAGAAAAACATAAAGTACAAGCAAAAAAACATAAAGTGCAAGCAAATAAACACTAAGTGCAAGCGAACATAAATAAAGTGCAAGAACATAAACGTAAAGTGCAAACATATAAACATAAAGTGTATTTGAAGACGAGCGAATAACACAGTGAGCGCGCGTGTGAATGAATAAAGGTTATTTTTTCCTATTCTCTCACGCTGCAGATCTCGCCACCGTGGACGACTAGTATTCTTTCGTATTTTGTATTTTAAGCATCTTTCGCACCCGAACCGCGTCCAATTTAAAAAACCCTAACTTGAAAAATGCTTCCGCATCCCGTCGCAACTCTCACCTTCTGCCTCTAGTCCCAATCTAAGCTTAATTTTGAAATCAAAACCCAATCCTCTTGCTATGAGCCACGAAATCTACACAAAGACCCAAAACATCTGCGTGTGTTAAATCAAAGTTTACAAAGCTCTTAGAACTTCTCCCAAACTGTCAAGAAATAAAACTCAAATTTTGTTCTCAATGGGGGCGAGGTTTTGGTGCTTCTGTCAAACAAGACCTTCTCATCCCGTATGAATCGATTATGTTTCAGCCAAAAATCCCAAAAACTAGAAAAAGCTTCGAAAGAGCATGGCCGTTGGTTGTTCAACTTTGGTTCGACTGTTGGCGGTGTGCGCTATTTCCTTCAACTCTCAAATTCACTCATAATTGGACTACAAACGGGGAAATCCCAAAGCTTTAGTGGTTCTGGCTGATTGCGTGTTGGGGTCTCCGTAAGACGTGGTGGCGGCATGGCTGTGTCAATCTCGTCCTTTGCCTACTTCTCTCAAATTGTTTCATAAGGAAATGTCCAAACATAATGAGTAAAATCATCCACAATAAAAAGATAGTACTTGAATCCAGTTTGACTAAAGATGTGTGATGTCCAGAGATCACAATGTATTATTTCAAAGGGAACAGTAGTTTGTGAAATAGAAGAAGTGAATCGCAATCTAACATGTTTCCTAATTGACAAGCTTGACATAGATCAACATGATCTTTCTGAAAAGATATAGATTCGATTTTATTGAGGAAATCGGACCCCGGATGACCAAGGTGATGATGCCAAAGAGAGGAGGACACGGGCTGATTGGCGGATAGATCTACTAGACGACGCAGGTTGACATTGTGAGGAAGGAAGGGATAGAGGCCGCCCCAACTATTACACCGATGGATCTTTCTTGGTGGAAAGATCCTTCACAGAAAAACCAAAAGGGTCAAATTCAAAAGAACAATGATTATCAATGGTGAATTGCCGTACAAAAATAAGATTTTTGATGATGTTTAGGGTACCCAGGACTTTCTTAAGATGGAGAGGTGGGTTGGTGGGTAGTTTGGTATGGGCAATTTTTGTGATTGGAAGAGTTTGTCCATTGCCCACAATAATTTTAGAGGATGAAAAAATGCCCAGATAAAAAACTAAAGAGAGGTTACCTAGTTATGACGTCATGTGCGAGGATGCACTGATATCCATGTACCAATTGTCGGGTTGTTGAGACAGATTCATCTGATTGAGAGCTTGCACACGGGCCTGTTGGTCCCATGTGGGGGTTTGCTAAGAGTATAGAGTTTGGTTCTAGAGATGGGGTTCAAGTATGGCAGACCCCCATTGATTTTTCCATGACTGCTGCAGGGGTGGAGACCACTGTTGTTGACCAAGCAATTGAAGGAGCTGCTTTTGAAAGGAGCCACAACCCCCATTATTCCGACCCCGTCCTCGGCCGCGACCGCGCCCCCTCCTACGGGCAGAATAGCCGCCGGAGTTGGCATTTTGCTACTGCGAATTTTGCGAATGTTGAGGGGCTGCAGAAGACTGCTGCGAAGGAGGGTTGCTGCGGTTGTTGGGCGAAGGCATAGGTCCTGCTAGAGTCTCAATGGTGGTGGTTAGTGCAGACAATAGCGGCGCGATATGAGCACGACGGGATTATTCCAATAAGAGGATGCTTCAGGCTTCTTGGAAGGAGGGGAACGGTTTCCGTAAGGGTATTATAGCTGCCATGGTTGTAAGGGAATCGTTCAACCCTCGTATGGTTTGAAGAACAAGTGTTTCATCCGAGATCGGTTGATGGACATCGGCAATACCATCGACAAGAGTTTTTAACTTTTGACAATACTCAGTGATGGTGAGGCTTCCTTGAACAAGGCTGCAAAAATCAGATTCCAGATGAATGGCCCGAGTTTTCTTGTTGTCACGAAAAAGATTCTCAACGGCCTTCCATAGATCGTAAGCAGTGGCGTCATGTTTCATGACGTTCTCCATGATGTCATGGGTGATGGATTCATAGATCCATGAAATGACGATGAAGTTGAGCAGTTGCCATGTCTCATCATTAGCGGAAGAAGACGAGGTTCCGTCAATGTGAGAAAGAAGCGCAAACTTGCCAAGAGTGACAAGGAAAATAGCACGCCATTTATTGTAGTTTGAAGTGGAGAAATCTAAAGGGATTGGGACATGAGTCTTGATGCTAGCAACATGGTGGGCTTGTTGCTGCGTAAGAGTCATGGGATTGGGATGAAGAGTGGGCGGGGTTGTGTTTGTGGCTGTGGTGGTGGTCGTGACATGGACCGATGGTGTTGTTTGTCGGTCGGTTGCGGTGGTATCATCGCTCGACATAGTCAGAGGAAACAGAAGAATGGAGGATCGAAGAAGAGGGAGAGGTTAGGATTTGAGAGATTTTAGGCTGATACCATGTGCAAATCATAAGTTCCACTTAGGTTGCCTTGTGTATTGAGTTATTATAAATAGTGTTACAAATACAAGAGGATGATGATGAATAAGGAAATACAATAACTATATAATAATGATGATATCCTAAATATCTATTCTAACATCTAGGATGTAACACCCCCGATTTATACCTCGGTAGTGCCACATGCCAGTGACCTCAGACGTTCTGTCCGCTGTCACCCCAGGCTTTGGTCGGAACATTTAACTTAATTAAACATATTAAATAATGAAAGATTAAACAGAGGAAGACTTTTTGTACATGAAACTCAACCCTTTTTATTAAAAGATCTCTCTTCAAACGAGGATATGATTTTACAACAGAGTATAATACAGCGGAAGACTTTAAAGAATCTTAATAATTTAAAACACTTAACAACTTAAAACACTGACACTTAAATCTTCGTCTGCAAGCCTTTTATCCTTCAACAAGTTACTTTGACTTCGGGCATCAACCTCTGATGTGCCGAATCGAACGGATGACACCAGCCAACCATGCAGAGAACAATTTCGGTTGGTTAGTCTAATGAAAGACTAAGCAAGGGTACAAGCAGAGTGGTTTGAGTGAGCGTAACCGTTTACTATCATTGTCCCTCGAATAACAACCGACAAAACGATACATAACCCGGTACTTTCACTGAATGATTATTATTAGATATGCACTGAAGAGAAGACTCCAAAGGACATGAGCCTTATAGGAAATTATGACAATTGTTTGGGAACTTTTAAAGTTTCACGCAAGCTTTTAATTTAACTTGATGTTTCAGTTCACAACCAACCTCACCGCACAATGCGAATCCAGATTGGAAAGAGAACTTTACTCTGATTAACGTCAAGACGAGTTTCCCTAGCTGCACTACGGCCTAGCTGCACTACTCGTCTGAAGGTATTAATTATGTGCGACAACGGCACTTAACTTATTAAATTACAACACTCTCATTAACGTTAAGACTTTTAATATTATTCCGAGTAACAACGGAAATTTAAGACACAGGGTGACCTTACGTCCACCCAGATTGCACTTACAAGGTGCTTACACTTTAACTCACATGGTGACTATTATGTCCACCCAGATTGCACTAGCTAGGTGCTTAACACACAGGGTGACAATTATGCCCACCCAATTGCGCTAGCAAGGCGCTTAAAACACCTCCTACCTTAACGGTGGTAGGAAGAATAGGTCATGACCCTTAAATTATTCGGAAATTATCCCGATGAGTACCAAGTTATAAAGAAACGACTAATCCTTAACTGGATTAGCGTTCCTACGAATATTAAGTTATAAGGAAACGACTAATCCTTACTTGGACTTAGCGTTCCTACGAATACTCGTGCTAACTAAACAGTTCAACACATTAATTATTCACATCAAAGCCATCCTGGCAATCAACTTAAACATAGATATAATAGAAACGGCTAATCCTTACCTGGACTTAGCTTTCCTACTAACCCACATGCTATTCTAGCATTAAGTTCAGATTAAATTCACAACAATACCATCACGGTAATTAACACATATAATAATGTTGTTCTAACAGATATACAACTTATTATAACATCACCTTTTTAATCACGTTATTTATGAAATTAGTTCCCAAATAACAGTTCACTCTAATTTAATTAACAATTAAACAATTGATAATTAATGAAACATGGAATGATTAAGCAAGAGCGAACCGCCACTTGCCTGGAGTAGATTCGGCGATGAATCTAGACGAGACGACTACTGATGATATCATTTCCGATGATATGGCCTATGCTTTAGATAGCGCTCGATCGATTTTGGGTTAAATCTGGACTGAAAGGTTATTGGGCTTTCGGCCCAATTGGAGCTAATTAATTAACAAGGGCACACCCTTGTCTTCTTCCTCCTTGCAACAACAACAGCTCAACAACAACATCAGCCACCACGCCACCACACCAGCTCCGCACGCAGCACCACAACAACACCAGTAGAGCAGCGGCTGCTCGCAGCTCGGCTCTGTGCAACAGCGAACCAACACCCATACCACACCACCACGGACACCAGCTGAACGCAGCCACCACCAGCACAACGACCACGACAGCAGCTACCCAGCGACACCACTCGGCACCAGCAGCACACCAGTAGCCGCGAAGAACAGAGGGGGCCGAGCCGGGGCAGAGGAGGACGAAGTGGCGCCGGAGGAAACCAAGAGCTGCTGGGCTCGTTGGAGGAGAAGCCGAGAGCTGGCTGAGGAAGAAGAAGCTTGGCTGGGCAGAAAACCGTGAGGAGACAAGAGGAAGAGCTGGGGAGAGAGAGATCGGGTGCCTTCCAACCATTCATCCCCACCACCATATATAGCCCAGGAGAGAGGGGGCAGAGCTCCGATCGGCCCCGACCAGCCCCGACAACAATTTGCACACAGGAGAAATTTGTGCACGCAAGAGATAAGATTCACGCTGGAGGGATAAGATTGGTTACAGGATAAAATTTGGTATGGGTTTTAAACCCCGGGAATTATATGTTTGTATCCAAACAAATATTTTAAGTCCCGAAAATACATCGAATGTATTTTCTACTACTCAGGGAATTATTTCGGAGATCATGGATATTACTGAAAATCCAAACTCCACTGAAAGCGAAAAAATTTATTGAACGAATGATGGGAAAATTACTCAAATATCCTTACTAAAATTAAGGGATATTACATAGGACCATTCCCGTACAAAGAGTGAGAGAAGGTTGAAGTGATGACTATACACTTCGTGGACAACGCGCGCATGGTGATTTCAGTTACGCATCGATCGACAATGGAAACACCAAAAGCTTATCGAGATGTGACAACATTTCACTTACGTAATGCACAAGAAAGATGTTCTGGAAGACTATGAGGAGTACATGCGTTACGAGATCGCCAAGGCCCGACAAGGTGTATGCTCTATGCTCGAGTATTGCGATGAACTTGAGAACTTGTTCCACAACTTCAGAGTTCATGCTACCCCGAGAGCCATGAAGACGACCTTCTTGTTTGACCTTACATCTCTCATTCATGATATCCTTGAGGTCCAAGATATCCACGACATCAACATGTTTGACCACAAGGCGACTTTGTTTAATAAACAACAACACAAGACTTGCTCTTTGAATGGCCAACCAATGTATTCCTCTAATCCTCCTCCTTCTTCTAACCCTTCCTTTTTTTGGTTTTAAATGTAAATATATTAAAAAGATTAAAACGATGTAAGCATATGTCTAGGGATGACAATTTCACTCGGACCCGACGGACACCCAAAGAAACCGACCTAAAAAAATTGGGCGAAAACCCAAAAAAATGTGATTGAAGATCGGGATTTAGGTAATTGAGTGATGGACCGAGTCGGATTTGGATGATCGTTTCATCCATCTGCACCGACCCGATCACCCGACCCGACCCGACCCGACCAGTACCGAGATATTATATTTTAAAAACTAATTTTAAACCTTGGTATAAATAGGAAAAACCCTAGTTCTTCCACCCCTTCTATGGACTTCAGCAGCCACTTCCACTCGGCTCCATCCTCAATCTCCAATCTCCAACTCCAATCCATCCCCATCTCCAAAGCAAATTTCTCTAGCATGTCCAAACGACACTCGCCCCTCCAGCCACCACATTACCTTTTCCGTCGTCGACTCTAGTAGTACTGTAAAGGTCAAGATGGGATGGGGATGTGGAGCTCGATTCCTTCTACACGAAGAGTCGGCGAGAGGATATCGTCTCTAAACGCTTTATGTATGAATCTTGTGGCTGAGCATTTCATTCTTTGTGTTCAAGTCTTTGTAGTTGTAAAACTTAATAAATCAATATGGCATCTCTCATGAAAAGCTCTATCGATGAAGAATTCAAACATATCATACAAAGAAGATTGAATAAATAGCATATGTCTCTTTTGTAAATTTATTGTTCATGTTAAATTTTATTTTATGATTGCTCGCTACAATATTTCGGGGTTTCTGTTCATAAGTAGCTTTTTAAGGAAAATTGTCTATGAATGTTGATTTGTTTAACATTTTGCAACTTGGAGAGTTTTATTGAAAATTTGAGTGGATTGTAAAAAAAAAGCTTAAATTACAAGTGATTGTACCGTAATTGTTATTTTTCATCCAATTCTTCTGGTTGGTTTTGAAACATCACATTTAATTTGATAACTTAATTCAAGCTTATGATTTCATGTTTAAACCTAGTATTGATTTTGTCTAGGAATGAACTAAAATCCTAAATTGGTTTTTAACTTTGTTTGACATGAAACAACTTCAGGTATAGCAAGAAAAGGGGTTCATCGGTCATGAAGAACCTCAAGAGTTCGATAACATGTGGGTTTAGTGCAAAGAAGATAATTGCAACAATGGTGCACCAATACCAGAAGTCACCTATAGACTTGTGGGTTTTGTGATTATAAATGGTGTACGAGATGTCTTGTAAGTTATATTCATGTTTCGATTTGATTTTTAATTGTGATCCCAACCAATATTTTTTAGGAGTTTACCCGAAAATTCACCCAACCCATCCAATCACCCAACGGATGTCGGGTTGATCGGATTCGGTTGTAATGATTATTGGGTATTGGTCGAGTGATCGGTTTTAAAAGACGGGTCAGGTGATGGAAGTGGTCCACCCACCCATCACCCAAAAATTGGGATGTGCCAAGTTTCCTCGAATGAGGCTATGATATGGCTTCCTTCCAGGAAACTTGGCACATGCCATATATTACAACTACAAGGGAAATACCTAGATCCGTCAACTAGGTCAGAAGGGTCGATCGGGTCAAGTCGGATACATAATAAATTTAGTTCGAGTCGATTGGGTCGTTAAAAATTTTCGGGTTGATTGGGTCGTGACGAGTCGGGTTAACCCAATGGGTCGAAAGTACTTATTTTTTATGATTATTATAATATTTTTTAAATTTAATAAAGTAATTAATAATAAAATATATATTATATAATTATTTAATGAAGGTTATTAAAATATTTAATATAAATGAAATAAAATATATGATATAACGGAATCCCTAGAGCTCGACGTTCAGGTCGAGTTTGGGTCCTCCAGGTTCGAGTCCTTATTGACCCAATGGCTTTCGGGTCGGGTCTCGACCAAAACAAATTGGGTAAGGTTTTCGGGTCGGACGATTTTTTACCGGTCTAGAAATACTCTTATAGATGAGTCTGACCTATTAAAAGTGAGGTTCTCGTAACCTCAAAAATACATGACCAAAAGGGGTATACCTCGGTAATAACCCACTCAAAACAAAACGCACAACTAGAGGGAAACACCATCATATGCGCCTTCCCCATTTGTTGCGGCGGAGAGAATGTTCAGTCAACCTTCGGCATGGCCATCAATGCAAACACACACCTGGATCGGCAAACCAATGTGGCACTTATATCAGGGGGATTCCTATAATATTTAGAGCATTTGCGGGTTCAAAATACAACTCCGCAAGATAACCCGAGACTCATTAATACTACACATGGAACACCCCACTCGAAGGATCTCCATGAGTGAAGACATGTAGGTACAAGTTATAAAGGACCTTGTACACATGTGTCTTCGCCCTAAAAACTATTAATGCCCATAAACTTGTTCTCGAATGTCCTTAGGTTTCTTGCTTAATAAGAAGTAAATGGTAGTATCAAGCGTAATCCTCTTTGCCTTGCAAAACAAGTACTTCCTTATAGATATTTTCAAGAACCACTTGACAATACTAAAAATGCACGTCATCGTCTTAGATATGCCCTGCCATTTCCTAATCCCATCCCAGACCTCGATAGCATGACAACACTGAAAGTACAAATGGTCGTGACTCTCATTTTCCTTCAAGCACTAGCTACACATAGGCAAAGTTCCATATAAATAATCATGTATTTAGTTAGGAGATCCTTTATCACCACGGGCCACAAAATAAATACATTCTTTAGGGTGATATTAGATTCCCAAACTACATTAGCCCACACTTTCTTAGGCGATGGGTGTGGGAATCATACCATAGGCCCTCTTCATTTGCATATTTTCATCAATCTCCCATTATTTAATGTTTTGAACTACTAATGACATCATTTGAGATGTAACCATTGGAGTACCTATACTCGATGGATCAAGTAAGAAGTCTCAAATAGAAGAGATTTTCTTGATGAAGGGATAGTACTTCTTCTTACTCGTGATATATCCATTTAATCCACAATGAGTCCATCTTTTATTAAATGTTCCAAAGATTCTTGCACATGAAGGATTCATTCCACTTCTTAAGATGAAAAGTACTTGATCGACCTCCATCCTCGTTAGGAAAGCAAATACTCACCCAAGACAAACAAGGCAATTTCCATAAAAACCTCATACAAATCTTGGTAATCATCTCCAACACTGCATTCGACAATGGCAAGATAGATAGACAAAAGTTCTCAACCCTTGTCAATACTACCATAATGAACTCAATTTTCCTGCACAAGAGAGGGTCTTGGCACTCCAAGCATTGATGTAGTCTAAAATCTTCTAAAAAATGCTTATTGGCTCACTTTAAGCACTTGAGGCGTAATGCGGATGCCTTAGTTTGTGAAGGGGAATGTTCCTTCTGAAAAAACAGTACCCCAGACAAGTTCTCTCTTATGTTGAGTGTTGAGCCCGACTGTAAAAACATAATATGTGTTTAGGCTCATAGAAAGCTCTAAAATTTGATTGATGGAGCACCAACAATCTATCATAATACCCACAAAAACAACATCTCCTCTCAACATCAAATCAAATCATTGCCAAAAGCATGGTGTGTAACTATAAGCTTCTCACACATAGGTTGAAATTTGGAGGAGGTGCCTATCATTCTCTTCTCAAGCATCATAGAGAGATACTCCATGCACAACACAAAAAACATAGGAAAGATGGGATCCCCTTGCCTTATCCCTTTTCTTCTTTAAAGAAACCTTGAACGCTACCATTAATTCTATGTGAGAAGTTGCGGTCACATATTCCATAATCCACTTAACATACGTAGGAAGGAATTGTCGCCCAATTATCACTTGGCGCAAGGAGTCGCAAGAAATGGTGTATAGGCCTTCTTCAAATCAATATTAATAAGGCATCTAAAAGACATTCTTTCCCCACAGTAATCCCTTAGCAATTCTTGAACTAGCCATATGTTCTATGTCATCAATCTACCACTAACTAACCTTGTTTATGCTTGATCCACTACCTGGTCTAGAACTAGAGCCAACCTGTGAGCCAAAATCTTAAAAACAACCTTGTAAACCACATTACAATAAGAGATAGGTTTGTAGTCCTTAACTTTGCAAGCATGATTGGACTTACGAATAAAAAAAATAGTGTATGATTCATATCCTCGAGCAATTGGCCACTTGTGAATAATTCCTTGATAGTACGACAAAAGATGGGGCCATTAGTAGTCCAAGAACACTTGAAAATCTTAGACGAGTACCCATCAAGGCCTGGCGATTTGTCATCCTCTATATCCCAGAGGGCCTCTTTGATATCTTTATATGTGACAAAAGCAATAAAAGTCCTTTTTTACTCTACATTAACATAAGGCCACTACGTATGATTTTTGGATTGATCTTAGCTACATTCTATCTCAATCCGAGAAAAATCTGATAGAAGGCAACAAGCTCCTCAACAACTTCCTAGAAATAAGTAGTAGGAGAATTGTCCCTTCTAATATCAGAGGCAATGTGATCCCTCGTACACTTTTTCTTCATAATGGTGTGAAAGAACTTGGTGCGTCGGTGCACTTAGCCTTTGCTTTCTGAGAGCAAACCAAGTACTTGGCATGTGTGTCTCCTCTGCTGCAAAGCCAAAGGGTGCAAGCTCCGCATAAAAGTTGCATACCTTCACTAACACTAACGAAGTGCATGCATGATCAAATGTGCTTCAAGTGCCAAGGGTGTGGTCACATACATCATGATTACCCCAACACAAAGAAGGTGCTCTTGACTCAGCATGGTTGTTATGACTCACTTGAGGACAATGATGATGAGGCATAATCACAAGGAGCTAAAGTGGAGGACATCGACAAGTACGACGCCTATGGAAACTCTTCATTGGTCCTCAAAACACACTACGTGCTAGCCATCCAAGAGAGTGTTGCCCTAGACCAACGCGATCCTATATTCCACACACGTTGTGACATCCAAGACACCACACAAACCTAAGTGACATCATTGATGAGGGCTAGTTGTGCAGTATTATCAATGAGTATGTACTTAACTACCTCAAGTTGAAAACAACTCCCAACCCGCAACCCTTATATGGATAACAATGGATCTCTGGCGGTAAGAGTGACAATATGGTAACTAGGCAATGTCTTGTCACATTTTGAATGGGTTGCTATCATGATAGTATTATTTGTGATGTTATTACCATGGACTCGACACACTTACTACAAGCGAGTGATTCATAATGGTTTTCTCAATATATACTCGTTTGTGCATAACGAGAAAAAGCTAGGTTACTTTTCTTCCATTGAATCATCAAATTATTTCACATGAACAAGTTGCATGAGATTGTAAATAGGAATTGGATGCGAATAAGGAAGGCAAGAAGGTTGAGGGACACAAGACAAACGCAACACGGTGCTGAGAAGCTACGCATCAGGACAACGCAACCGAGAGGACTTGTGTCGACTCCTTCGTGCGCAACACCACCTCCTTGATAGCTCCATTCGGTCTAGTGCCTTGGAACCACCAATAGGCCAGACACATCTTGGTTGCTCGAAAAGAGTGACCGCCACCGTCTACAAACAACACGTCACCAATGGATCGCAATGTCGCGCTCCTCCGCAAAGAATTGCTCAACACTGTCACCAACGACCTCCCTCAGCCATTTTATACCACAAATGAGCCAACTAATCCTGAGTGCCCTGAAGAAATCAGTCATCACCGTTGCACCCTCGAGGATGCCCATGAATGACCACGCTGCAACGCTGCAAGGCTTCCTTTGTGTTGCATTCTGCAGCATCGACGTTGACACCCATTCACGACACTTTCACATATTCTTTGAGCCATCCTAGCACAATTGGTTCCAAGATATGGACCATTGTTATGCCTATCCAAGGTGTTTGTGTGAAATGTGAGTTCATGGTGTGCCTGAGCAATTTCACGCTAGTGTCAAAGGAACATTAACCATGTTTTCTTGTTTATGTGAAAATTTGTCTACTCAATGTCAGGATTTGGTTCACTTACCCTCTATTGTATATCACCATTTGCATGAGTTTACCAACGTGACGCCTAAAGAGATCTGGGAAGGCTTGCCCTCAGTTTGGGGTATTGAGCACTAATTAGACTTCATTCACAACACTTATCTCCCCAACCGAGTTGCATATAGCGCTAGAATGAAAGATACTAAGAAGTTAAAAAGATAATTTCAAGATTTCGAGGAAAAGGGCTTGATCTTGGTGCCGAAAAAGGATGACATGTGGAGAATGTGTATTGATTGACAATCTACCTACCAAATCATGGTAAAGTTTTTCCACCCTATTCCTAGATAGATTTAAAATTTGGCTACCATAAAACTAGTATGAAAGAGGGTGATGAGTTTAAAAGTTCAATTAAAACTACATATAGTCTTTATAAGTTGTTAATTATGCATTTTGGACATACTAATGCCCAAGTGATTTCATGAGGATGATAAATCATGTCCTTATATTATACATAGAAAAAAAATTATGGTTGTCTACTTAGATGATATTCTTGTATACAGGTAATATTCTGAGGAATATATAGTGATAACATCCAAAGAAACACATTTAAATTCCACTTCGAAAGGAGACCAAGACCACCAAGAACAAGGATAAAGATGAAGGCTTTTCGTAACTTTGAAGACCACATCAAAACTTGGCTAATGTTCAACAAAAAGGTCATAACTTGGGTTACAAAATTCATCTCAAGTTCATTCAAGAAGTTGTGAAAAGTTGGCTTAAAGATCTACAACTTTATAGTTTACTGATGACACCTATTTTATACATATTTTATGGGTCTAGTTGCATTTTAGAATAATTCATTTGCATACATATTTCATATATGTTGTAGTTAATTTTGCTTTATTTTGTATTCGGAGCCTATACTCATACTTTTATTTATTTCAGACATTTTGGATATAAAATGGAGTGGTTCGAGACTTGCTTTTGGGATGCCAAAAAGCTAATGGGCTTCAACTCAATTTACTATGGCTTCGGTCCAATATTTGAAGAAAGAATACGAACTTGGGGATAACCGGATGGGCTTATTTTGGTGGATTATGGCCCATGTACATTCTTGAAGCGCAAGGTGGCAATTGGCAGATGTGGGGGCTGTTTGTTTTTTTTTTTTTGAAAGGATGTGGGGGCTGTTGTTAATTTTTACGGGTTTTTCGTCTGATATTCCTGAGGTATGGCGAAATTCGCGAGATGTACCAAAGTTTTGACTATTTCACGTGGTACCCCCGAGTTTTTTTTTTTTTCGTCAAATGCCCATCTGTTAATTAATTAATTAAAAAAATAAAGAAAAACAAAAAAAACTCCAATTTGTCTCTCCTCTCTCGTCTTCTTCACAAGATTGCTTCTTCCCTCCCTCGACGAACTTAACTCGTCGGCGGCCTTGTACCATTCATCACCAACACCAACACTGTGGAAAGCCACACCAGTATCCGGGCGTGGAAAGCCACACCAAAAAAATCAGCTATGCAAGTTTGATTCTTTGATTTTAATTGGAAGCTAGTTCCTTGCTGTTAGAAAATGCATCCACTTATTTTGGAGTGTCGTACATTGAGTTATATGGATCTTTCTTGGTCAAACGACTCGAACCTTCTATCTTTGAACCCTTCCTTTTATTCTTTTGTTCTTTAAGCTCTGAATCTTGCCAGTCTATACATTGGAAGAAAGAGCACAAGAGTAAATGCAAAGCCTCTGGTCGGAGCATTCTGGCTTTTCGTGGATTGTCCAGCCTTCAGAAGAAGGTGGATAAGGTCACTAATCTATTCTTAATCCATTCATCCCTAAAATTCAGTCTGATTGAACATTTGGTTCTCCTTAGATAAGGTTGTTTTGATGAGTTTTGATTCGGTTCACTTGCAGATACTGTTTCCCTATGATGAATTTGTCAAATTATTCAATTAGGACAAACCAGGACTTCGTCCTCGTGGACTTATAAATTGTGGAAACAGGTCAACATTTTTTTCCTACTCTTTCTTCAATAAGCAGCTGAAGAAGAGGAAAAAGTCAAAGCCAAAAATTTCAATTTTTTTTTTATATCTTTTCTGTAAGTAGCTAGTCATGGATGCATGATATTCTCAAGTATTAGACAAACCAGGACTTCGTCCTTGTGGACTTATAAATTAGTTTTTCTTTATTTTTTTAATTAATTAATTAACTGATGGGCATTTGGCGAAAAAAAACAAAACTCGGGAATACCACATGAAATAGTCAAAACTTTGATACATCTCGCGAATTTCGCCATACCTCAGGGATACCAGGCGAAAAAACCGTAATTTTTATATAGAATGATATGTTTGACTTGGGAAAATGGGGCATCATAGATTAGGATATTAGTTTTAGGTTAGATTAATTTATATAAAACACAACATTAGTTTTATTAATTTTTTGTTTTGAGGTTTTATTTAGTTTTAGTTTAGTTTTTCTTTGGGGTTGGGGTATTATTGTTATAGCTTTTGTCAACTTGAATTATTTCTACATTCAGACTAAATTTTCTTATCTCCCGTATTTATTGAATAATTCATATATGTTGTTGGCTAGTTTAAATCTATTGAATATGTATTCAATTATGCTTGGCTAAATTTCCTAGTTCTAAGGTTTGGGTGATACTAACGATGTGTATACATAATCCACAATAACTAATCCATTCAAACTCAAATAAGCTATAACTGAGATGAATGCAAGAGATAACACAAAAGGCCTACAATTTCGGGAAAAAAAACATGCAACATATGTAATCAATTAGACATACACTTTACAAAGGGGTTAAAAAAAACTATCTAATTGGAAGGAACAAAAAAAACTTAGTAGCAAAAGAGTTTGTGCTACCAACAGTGGGATTGAAGGAGGAGAATGACTGCAGTAACGGGCATGCTAGCCAGTAGTTATTTGGTAGTAGTGTTGGCTGCATGAAAGAACGTTTCCTTGTACAAGCTTTTCTAGATTATTCATTCAAATTTTTAGAAAAGGGAAATTCAGGGAGCCTACCATGAGTTTGTGCTACTTTTCAAAGCAGGACTCAAAGTGGTTTTGAAGCTGCTCTGAGGCAAAGTCTCTATAGTCTACACAAGCTAGCATAAAGAATTATTGCATTCATCCAACCACTAATACAGTAGTACATGTCATAGCAAAAAAATGCAAACCACTAATATAGTAATACATCTCATACCTAGTATAATGTAGCCAATTAAGCTATTATCAACATTAGGCCAACTGATTTCCAAGAAGATTCAAAAGTTCCACAAAGGCAACTGCTGGTAACAATTTTGTTGCCTCATTTTATTAGGGGAATAAAAGTTCACACTTGCTAGTAGTATATTGTGTAAACAATGCCAAGCTAGTACAATATAATACCTAATTATAAGACCATGCTACCTGGACATACCTGAGAAAGAATAAAGTCCATAAGCTCCTGCAACTTGCTGTGTGTGGATGCTGCAACAAAAGCTACTCCAAGCAAGAAAGGCACTCAAGCACTCCTCCTAATCCTACCATGGAACGTCATTACTAAATATGAAGTGAAAACTGAAAAGAATGAGAACCTTAAACGAAGTCACAAACCTAACCTCAAGATGAGATGTTGCACTCAAGTGAATCTGATGCCTGTAACCATTAAACAGGCTGAAAGCCACTACATACTGAAGCTTACTAATCACCTGAAGCTATATAATCAGTAAAACGATAAAAAAGAACCGAAAGCTCAAATAGACGAAGCCTGAAGGCACCAATTGAATCAACAACAGAACAGAAAACAATAGCTCAGAAACGGAAACCAAGCCAAGCGCTATCGGGCATGTATAACATAAGCCTTTTTCGATCAATGGCAGTGACCACCGAGGAGGTGTTGAGATCAAGCTCATCTCTATTGAAGGAAGCATCAGTTTCTCTATATAACAAGGAGATGACAAATGTAATTGTAGGGATTACGAAGATTGCATAAAAAGACATCAAATTTCCTTAATTCCCAGCACAACATTTTAATAAAAAAACACTTCAATCAAAATGGGAAAAAACAATTCCATCACAAAATCCAACCAAAACCTCATATTAAGCATCTTAGACATAGAAGAAGACAAAGATAAGCAATCAACAATAAGGACCAAATATGGAGAAGGTAGAATAATATGGAGAAGGTAAACCATCAAAACCTATTCTGTAGAAGGTAAAATTATGCGCTAAGGACACAGAAAAATCAAACAAAATCATCAAAAAAAGGGAACTGAAAATAAGGAAATATATAGGGATGAGAAAGAACAGAAATCAATGAAGAGAAAGTTAAGAGACTCTTACCTTTGAGGATAATCGTTGACCAAATTGCATGCCATGACATATAGCTCATTTGATTGTCTAAGCTCCATGTAAACAGTTAAATGTACCAACATAGACTTGAGAGTAACAATATTTGTTTTTGTCTATTCAACACACAATAGAAGCAAACATAAGAAAAAAAAAGAAATCTTTCTACTTATTGGCTTGTTGGTAGGAACACTTGTAACTTTAAGCTTGCATATGCTTTAAAATTTTGCACTCTCGGTTGTTGTTGTGCCAGTCATCCCACAAACCTATAGAAAGAAATTTTGGTAGCTAACTGAAGCCAGAGTTACTGTTTCACTTTGAATGGGTAAACCATCTTTGCTTCGACTGCTTGGTGAAGTCCATTACAACAGTAGACAATTAACCAAATAAAAAAAAATTAGAGAAAGAACAAGAGACCTTTATTTCAGGATTGTGTAATAAGCATTGAATTGAAACTTCTATGATACTCCGTACTTTTCTTCTACCTTGAAGCCATTACAAAATAATTACGTTACTGTTAAATTATTATCGGAAGGCCAATAAAATATCTATATCAAAATTCCCCTAGAAAATTACTATCAACTATCTTTGAACTAATAGCCAGATATTAACTCAACTCTAAATCAACCTAAACCTAATCCTATCCACTTTCCACGACATAGAAAACCAATTAAGTAATAAGGTATTACATATTTGGTCGAGTGTTCACAAAATTTAAAAAACCAAAAGGTCCATTCTTAGAGAATGAAAATAAATTAAACATGACTTGGACATTTCCAAATGCTGGTATAGACAATATGACACCTACAAATTCCACTTTTTTTCTTCCCCAAAACATTTTGGCTGAACTCTAACTCACATAAGTAGAGAATATGAATTGCATTTTTGCAAGGAATTACCTATTTTCTAGGCACTTCTCCTGCTGGGACTTTCGTCGAACACTTGGTGGGCAGTGACGGTAACTCCTAATTGGAGGAAATTTTGAAGGCTAAGGCTGATGGAGACTTTAAGAGGTTTGATTTCGACATGGAATTTGAATCTACTGATCTGTAGAAGCAACCAATCCAAGAACAAAATTCATATCAACCCAAAATAAAATTACCTTAAGTAAGCGAAAATCCGACTACACATACACATAGAATTAACACCTAAATCATAACAAATCATGACGAACATGAAGCGAAATCCACAAAGAGAGCGCCCAATTCCAATCAAAGTGAGAAGGAAAACAAAAGGAGAAGACAGCAAACCTGGAGCCTTAGGGCGTTAAAGGACGATTACCTGGGCGCAAAGGAGGCAGAGACGGTGCAGTTCGGGTGCGGCAGAAGGTGATTGTCGGTGTGGGATGACAATGACGGCGGCATCGTCAAAGGAAGGTATAAACCCTCAAACCTAAACAACCCGTCAAGCCCTAAACTTAATCAATTCAAGACAGAGAAACACAAAGTTAGAAGACAAAACAAATAAATGAAGCCCTAAAAGAGAGAGAGCATACCGGAGGAGCTTCCAGAAGGCGGGGTCGCCGGCGTAGAGGTGGGGAGAGGGAAGAGCAACTGGCGGCACTGGGCAAAGGAAACGGATTCTTAAGAAGAAGAGAAGGAGAAGGAGGGGGCGCATGTGAAGCGAACAGGTTGATCCAGAGCAAAGGAGTGAGGCGATGAACGATAGGGAGATCATAGATGGAAGACAGAGCAAGGCGGTGGAGGAGAGAAATAGATCAAGTTTGCTTTGTAAAATAAGAAGGATAAGAAAGTAATTTTATAGGTTGAGCACTGTTCATTTAGGGGCACTGCACTTTTATATATAGTATAGATAATATGTTTGACTTGGGAAAGGGGGCAGAATGGATTAGCATATTAGTTTTAGGTTAGTTTAATTAATATAAAACACAACTTTAGTTTTTCTATTTTTTTGTTTTGAGGTTTTATTTAGTTTTAGTTTAGTTTTTCTTTGGGGTTGGGAGAAGACTGTCGTACGTAGAGGGTGATTTTCAAGGAGGGATTTTGGCCTTGCACAATTTGAAGATTTGGTTATTATTGTTCTAGCCTTTATCAACTTAAATTATTTTTATATTGAGATTAAATTTTCTTATCTCCTGTATTTATTGAATAATTAATATATGTTGTTGGTTAGTTTAAATCTATTGAATATGTCTTCAATTATGCTTGGCTAAATTCCTAGTTGTAAAGCTGAGGTGATCCTGACGATATGTATGTAATTAGAATTATTTATTTGCCTGAATTGAAATAATATTTGATTCGTTCCTAGATGCTTTATGCCCATATTAACCTATGCGAAATGGATCCTATTAGGGTTTGAGACCAAAAGGTTATAAAGTTAATAGGTAGTCAAATAGGGTTTGAGACCGATAGGTGATAACTTCTATTGGAATCCTAGGAATTAAACTTGAGATTTTATTATTGCGAGTGCGTCTTAATTTCTCTTGTGGATTAGTAACTATCATAGAAACCTCAAGATTAGATTGGATTTAGCAAGTCATGAGAGTGGATGTTAGTTCAGTTTGACCTTAGATTCTAGGTGCCCAAAGGGTCTAGATTTGATTAGCAAGTCGCTAGAATGAATGTTAATTAGATCTAGGCACATTTACTATTCTCTGAGAGGAATTAGTAATTACCTTAGATAGTTACCTTCAAATAATTTGGACTTGATTCAGGTGAAGTGTGATTTTATTTACTAAAACATTCTTGCAGTGATCCTTAACCTTAGACACATTTATCCCATTGATTTTATCCTTTTTATATATTTATTTTAGTTAGCTTAGTTAAAGCTTCTTCCAATTCATTATTTTCACGGCCTAGTTCACTAATAGTGTTTCAATTAATATTACATTGGTCTCTATGGGATCGACACTTGACTACTAAAACTGACCTCGTACACTTGCGAGTATGTTTTAGCCACATCAAGTTTTTGGCGCTGTTGTCGGGGAACAATTTGTTAATATTAGTTGTCACTTCTATTAGTGAGTCTAGGTCATTATTTTTGCTTTGATTTTTTTTAGTTTCTGTTTTGATTTCAGGTTAAAAAAAACTTCCATCTCCCTCTGCTGTTGTCCGTTGCCGCTTTTCAGCACCTCTACTTTCCCCTCCGGTGTACATTGTGAAGATGCCTAAATGGCTAATTCTTTGGTGATTTTTCTCTCCCCTTTCTTTTTTCTCTACATTGGGGACAATGTAGAATTAAAGCTTGTTGGAGGGATAACTCCATGTGTAGCTCCGTTTACATGTTAGCGATTTTTCTTATTTTTATGTGTTTGATATGATTCTCATGCTTTTCTTTGCTTTGTTTGTCTTCTAAAATTCCCCTTGACATATTTTGGTTGTTGATAATCTAATTAATTTCAAGTATGTTGATGAGAATTTTAATATATAACGTCTCAGTAGCCTGCTATTCAATGTTGATGATGCTCCTCTTCAGGCTATTGAGCTTGGTCGCAGGAAAGTACTTCTCCAGGAAGGCTTTTGTCATCTTAGCCCATGTGTATATGCTTCCTGGGGTCAAATAATAGAACCAATCATTGGCCGAATCCTTCAGAGAGAAAGGAAAGGCCCTCAGCTTGATCTGGTCCTCAGTAACGCCTCTTGGCTTCATGCTGGTGCAGACGGCGTGAAATTCAGACAGGTGTTTGTTGGGGTCTTCTCCACTCATCCCATGGAAGTGGGGTAATAAGTGGATTAACCCGGATTTCAGTTCAAAGTTTACGCCATCCGCCAACTCAGGGAACTGCACAACCAGCGGTTGTTGCTGCAGATTAGGGGCAGTCAACTGCCTCAACGTGGGTGCTTCGTCAGCCATCTTTAGTTGCGTATGGGCTGCTACACGATTTCTTGAAAGTGTTTTTTTGATCTCTGTATCAAAATCTAATAATGGAGAGTCAGTAGCACGGGTGTGGACCATAAGATAGTTCCACACAAAAATTGGCACACAACCACACACAAAGAAAAATCAAAATTTGCCTCCCCGACAACGGCGCCAATTTGATAGGGGTTGTCGTGACACCTAAACAAAATAATCCTTAAAAACCTAACAAAGTAAAGTAGGCAAGCAAGGGTCGAATCCCACAGGGAGGAAGTAATCTTTCTAAGTGCACAAATTGTATGTCAAAGGTAACAAGGGGGTTTTGTTGGTTGTTTACAAGTAAACAAAGTAAATAAAAGCAAAGGTTTTAATCAATTGGGAAAAAGTACTTAGCCAGACAAATATCCACCATTCATTCGATGGGTTGATCCTAGATTATCTCTATTTCTTCCTATGAATATTCCTGTCCCTATTCTGAAATAGTTATCAGTCCAACTAGTCCTGGTAACCCTAACTATCGAACGCACAAGAAACTATCAAGATTTAGAACAATAGCAGCAAGAAGCATAGGAATTAACCAGGATACATGCAACACTACAACTCGTAGTATTTAACACATAATCAATTCTCTTTCACAATAAACTAGTCCAACTAGTCCAAGAATATCATGTTTGCTACACAAGATAAGGGATTTCAACTCGAAATATCCAAACCCTAGCAATAAACAATTACTAATATCAACTAGGTGATCAATCCAGTCAAATCAACAAGAATCAATAGGAATAAGCTCAAGAGAAAAGATATAATCAAAGGAATAAGAATAGAATTATAATATCACAACCATATATCAAATGAAGGCTTCAATCGTCGGACTAAGCAAATATTGCTTAGTTCTTCATAGTCTTGAAACACAAAAACTCTAAGGGAAAAACAATGCTGAATCGTAGTCTGAATGATTATCTCTATGATAATGAAAGGAGGCTGCTAGGAACTAGGTTAAATAACCCTAGCAAACCTAAAACTAAAGATAACAAATAACATCTAAAAGGAAATAAAATAAACTAACGAAATAAAGAAATAAAAGAAAAGGAAATAAAGTAAAATAATAAACTCGGACGAAATCTTCTCGCGCGCGTCTGACGAAGGGATTTCCGCGACCGCGGCAATAGCTTCTGCGATCGTGGAAATCTTACTGTAAAGGCTCTTGTCTTCGATTTTTCCGCGACCGCGGATGCTTCACTGTTTCACTTCTTCGCTTCTGATCTTCGTCCTCTCTTGTGGCTTTCTTCTCCTACTTCATTATATCTTCATTTAAGCTCTTCCACGCCACCAAATCACACTTCTTCTCCTCAACTCCATACTCCACAATTGTGCTCTAAACTCATCCAAAGGGTACCCAAAACACCGGTAACAACTCCTAGTTAAACCCTACAAAGTAACGCTGATCAAATTCCCCTATGCGTAAACCTTTCTCGTCCTCGAGTAAGCTAATAGAAACCTACTCCTCAAATGAAATACCCAAGGTCTCAGGAAGCACATCAAAACTCTCTCCACTAAGAACTGCACCTAAACATGCATCTCCAAGGAACTAACACAATCACACAACACACAAAATAACATACAAGTTTACAGGAAAGCAGAGTACTTCCCCCAAGCTTAACCCGAACACCATAGAGTGAATAAACATCTAATCCTAGCCTCCATCTATCTTCTTATGCCTCCCAAAGTGACCTACCCGAATCCTCCTTATATCACCTCTTCTTATGTCACCATGCCAGGAAAAATGAGGAATCCTAATAATCACTCTTTTTCTTTTCACTCATTTTGCCAAGGCGCCCTTTCGGGTTTTTACCAAGCCACTCATTTTATTTTTCAATAGATGGGCTCACATAAAACTCACATCACTCTAGACCAATTATTACCCCAGCCTAATAGGGTTCCAAGCCACCTGCTTATTGCCTAAGCCGCCCTCTTGGGTTTTTGACTTATCCCAAGATTTATTTTTGTCTTTTTTCAATATTTTTGACTTTTTCTATTTTTCATTATTTGTTTCTTTCTCCTCAAACGACTAGCAATTATAGAACACTCCCCCATTCTTAAAAATTGCATTGTCTTCAATGTAATGAAAGACAAAAAAGATGAAGCACATGGAAGGGCAGAAAAGTACTCAAAACCGTCGCCGAGGGGCCTGGACATGGAAGTTGTTGCTGGCGGTATATCAATATAAGCACATGTCGCTGGTGTCGCACAAGTCTTCAAAACAAACTCCACCGTGCAACCAAATGGAACCACTGTAAGGTGTAGTGGAATATCAAAGAAATCGGGGTTGCACGGCCTTTAACGAACACAGACAGGGAGCCCAGATGAAATCGTGGTGTGGGATCTGGTGTTCCTCCTCGTCAGTTGTCGAATGTCGGGCCATCATCGGTGCCAAATAAAATATCGGGCGAATGTCTCCTCCTTGGCATCATGATGCGCACCGTCTCTCAAAATAAAACGCAGACAGTTGGGCCGCGATCGCGGAAATAAGGCCGCGATCGCGGAAAAAACGTCAAACTTTTTTTTTTAGGTTAAGGAGACTTACAGTGATAATCCCGCGACCGCGGAAAAGTTACTGGTGCGAGGTTGACACCGTCTTCAAGTTTGGTTTCAGGTCTCCTTCCTGCATGTTAGTCTAAAAACAAAAATGAAACGAAGACAAAACAAACAATAATAAAAACTAGGAAGGAAAAACAAGAAAATAATTTCATACTCGGGTTGCCTCCCGAACAGCGCCTTAGTTATTATTGTGGCTCGACTTGGTGCTCTGCAACTCAACTTGGGTTGCTCACATCAATTGAACACTTGGGGCTACAAACAAGAGGGTGTCTCTTTGAATAGTCGATGCTGAATCCGACCCTCACCCGATCAAATTCCATTGTGAGCGAACCACTACTCACATCAATCTTTGTGCCCGCCATGTTCATGAACGGCATTCCCAGCATCACAGGGGCTGCGTTTTTGTCTTGCCCCGTATCCATCACAAAGAAGTCCGCGGGGAAGATTAGCTTGTCAACTTCTCCCAGCACATCCTGCACCACTCCCTTGGGATACACATAGGAATTGTCCTCCAATTGGATTACAATCCCCGTCTTCTCTAATGGTCCAACCTCTAAGGACTCATACAGTGAGAGAGGTAAAACGTTGATAGAAGCACCCAAATCTAGCATAGCATTTTCCAACATGGTGCCACCTATCTTGCGGGGAATAGTGAATATGCTCGGATCACTGCGCTTCTTGGGCAACAACTTTTGCAGCATAACAGATACATTCTCACTGACCTGGACCTTCTTCTTTTTCTTCATAGCCTTCTTCCTCTTTATCTTGCATAGTTCCTTCAAGAATTTGGCATAGCGAGGGATACTGTTAACAAGTTTTATCAAATGAATATTTACCTCGCAGTTGCTGAAGGTCTCAAATAAATCCTTGTCGTTCTCCACCCTTCTTGTGTCCTTCAGAGCCTCAGGAAAGGGAGCGGGGGGCTTCAACGAACTGAGCGGAGGAAAGACTGGGCGAATATACGCATCATGGACGGCTTCAGAGGCGTCAGGGGCTCTAGGGACTTTTCCGCGGTCGCGGACTTCCTCTCCGTGGTCGCGGAAATCTTCGATCATATCCTCTTCAGCAGAAACTTTTCCGCGATCGCAGAAATCTGTCCGCGGTCGATGAAAAACGCTGATTTTTCCCTCGTCTCCAGGAGTAATTCCGCGGTCTTGGCCTTCTTCTCCGTGGTCGCGGAAAACTTTCTGTTGGACCCGACTTTCTTCCACTTTCGTTCCGCTCCTCAGTGTCATGGCGCATACGTTCTCCCTCGGGTTTACTACCGTTTGAGATGGTAGTTTTCCCGAGTCTCGGGCTTCCAGCTTGCTCACTGCGATGGAGATCTGTCCAACATGCTTCTCCAAGTTCTGAATACTAGACCGTAACTCTTGGTTTTGTTGGACCATAGTGTTCGCCAACGTCGATACGCTCTAAGCGAGAGCCTGATTTTGTTGGGCCATAGTGCTTGCCAACGTCGATACGCTCTGGGTGAGGGTCCGTATCATGTCATCACTGAACATAGATGGACTTGAGCTTTGGCCTTGAGGTCTAGGGTCATATGAATCTCTGAATTGTTGTTGTTGACCTCCAGGCCGCTGAAATTGTTGTGGGACCATAGTGTTCGCCAACGTCGATACGCTCTGAGCGAGAGCCTGATTTTGTTGGGCCATAGTGCTTGCCAACGTCGATACGCTCTAGGTGAGGGTCCGTATCATGTCATCACCGGACATAGATGGACTTGAGCTTTGGCCTTGAGGTCTAGGGTCATATGAATCTCTGAATTGTTATTGTTGACCTCCAGGCCGCTGAAATTGTTGTGGGCGCTGTAAAAACTGTGGTGGCCTCTATTGATACTCTTGATTTTCCTGGCCTTGAGGAGTATTCTGCTGATTCCCGTATCTCAGATTGAGGTGATCTCTCCACCCTAGATTGTATGTGCTGGAGCACAGGTCATATCTTGGTCTAGGAGGACCAAAACCTCCAATAGCGTTCACCTCAACAGTGGGTTCCTGCAGCGTGGGACATGCATCAGTAGGATGCATCGTGTCATAGCATATCCCACAAGACTTGACTTGCTGCTGGCCACCCTTCATCATGTATCTCCTCATCATCTCCTTCATCTCCGCTATGTCAGATAGTATTGAGGGTGATGGCTGAGATTCTGCAACTTTGACTGATTGGGCGCTCGCCCTCTTGCTGAACTGTCTTGAGCCCTCAGATAGCTCAAAGAATACCTCAAAAGCTGCAGCAGGCGTCTTGTTCAAAATATTTCCTCCGCAGGCTGCATTCACCATCCGACGCTCCTCGTCAAGAAGTCCTCCGTACAAATAAAGTACGAGGTCTTGTTCTGAATACCCATGGTAGGGACAGCTAGAGATCAACCTCTTGAACCTCTTGTAGTACTCATATAACGTCTCAGTAGCCTGATGTTCAATGTTGCTGATGCTCCTCTTCAGGCTATTGAGCTTGGTCGCAGGGAAGTACTGCTCCAGGAAGGCTTTCGTCATCTTAGTCCATGTGTCTATTGATAGGTGCCATTTGAGGCACCTTAACTAGTGATTATTGACATGATTTATGTTGGGCCTTACGTCCCCTGGGAAGGTGGATCGAGCAAGACAAGCCCAGGCCCACGACGGATCGGAAGAACAGAAGAGAAACCAAGAGAAGGCGACGAGGCTTCTCCAGTCGAACGTCCTCCGACAAGATCGCGAAGATCCCGCCAAGCATTAAATGCCAGGATTGATCAACGGCCACAACATTTACACAACACCATAATAGCAGCAATTAGTGACAGAATCTCTGTAATTAAAATCCCGACGTTGAAGATAAGGATGGGATCGAAATATAACGGTCAGAGGCACGAAGAACTTACCATATATGGACGAAGATGAAGATAAGAGGGGGACGGATACAAGCACGTTACATAATCAAGCATTCTCGTTCAGAAACAAAACAGAACAACACTTTCACTGCCCGTCTAGCTCTCCAGCAATCACCCCCGCTTACTCGCCACCGGTCGCAACCTAAGAATTGCCGGTCGAATCCAATAAGATCACTCTGCCTTATTACGATAAGTTGTATCTCGATTCAATCCGATCAATATATTATCTAATAAAATCATTTCGCTATTCTGCATTTGCTCTTTGCTTGTCTATTATCTATTTGGTTTGAATTGTTTTCTATCACCCGATCGACTAGTTACCCCGTCTAAGGCGATTTAGGTCGTCCGATCTTTTCGCCCCAAAACAATTTGGTGCCCACCGTGGGGCAACTTGCCGATCATCCTTCCGAAACTTTCCAACCATGACTATCGACCCATCTACCAACACCGAAGAACCACGTCTCGAAGACGGAACCCAAACTCCAGGGGACCCAACCGAAAACCCTACTCCAACCCAGTTCCAAGAACTTTCTCAAAAAATGGCCGCCCTCCAAGAGGAACTAGCCCAGCAGTGCCAAAAAATCGAATCTCTCGCCGCCTTGTCGACCCAATCCGAAGCTGAGATCGCACAACTAACCCGTGAAAATGAGTCTCTTAAGTCACAGGTACAATCAATGGCTTCGGGATCTAGGAGTATGCCCATCTACAGCAACGTCCGAACACGCCTCGACGTGGACAACGTCGAGTCAACGCCCCCGAGCGTGCGACGATCCGGATACGCAGAGGGTACATCTCGAACTCCTATTACCAATCCGTTTTCGACTAACCATGTCACTTTTTCCACACCGATCGGGTCGAAAGGGGCCCGAATCGACGAACCACAGGTTACCAATCCACCAGACGTCCTGGCTCTCTTCCAGCAGACGCTCGACCAATACACGAAGATGATCGACGATTGCTTCAACATGCTTCCATGAGTCCCGCAGCCAATCGAGAGGGAAGCGACCGGCGGATTCGAAGAATCCCCGTTCATTGAAGAAATCGCCAGGGTCGAGATCCCCAAGAAGTTTCATCTTCCCAGCATGGCGAAATTCGATGGCACCAGCGACCCAGATGACCATATTTCTATATATAAACAAAAGTTAATGGTTGCATCTGTTTCAAGGGAGAACCGCGAGGCCGTCATGTGCAAAAGCTTTGGCACGACCCTCGCAGGTTCCGCACTAACTTGGTTTATGCGTTTGCCTCAGGGAACGATTGCATCATTTGTGGATCTGGTCAACTCCTTCAAAAGTCAATTTGCCAGCAGTCGGAGGCTCGAAAAGCAGTCGAGTGACCTCTACCGAGTCACACAAAGGTATAACGAACCTCTCAGGAATTATCTCAACAGGTACAATAAGGAGAAAGTGGCGATCCCCCACTGCGACGTCACAACCTCCATCGAAGCCTTCAGACAAGGTCTGATCAAAGACAACAACCTTTACGACGAGATTACCAAGTACCCATGCAAAAGTTTCGAAGACGTCCAGGCTAAGACCATGGCCGAGGTAAGATTGGAAGAGGACCGTGAGTCGCGAAAAGCCTCATGCGGGCCCGATCCGTCTGATCATAAAAATCTCTCCGACAACCGTAGAGACAGACGTCCACATCCCTACTCTCGTAATCGAAACAAGTTGAGTCAGGTAAACTCTTTCCAAGACAGGTCCCAGGACTGGAGAGACGTTCCGGCGTTGCCTCCCAGGATCCAATCTTACAACTTCAACGTTTTCGTGTCGGAGCTCGTCAAGAGTTTCGACAAATATGGAAAGAAAGTAAGATGGCCCCGAAAGAGCGACCGACCGGACGTCAAGAAAGACATGAGCCGATGGTGCGAATTCCATGGCGATCATGGTCATTCGACCGACGAATGCATTGCCCTGCGAAAGGAAGTCGCAAGACTGCTCGCACATGGGCTCCTGCGTGACGTAATCTCGGAGCGGGCAAAAACCACCATGGAACGACAAGACCAGGTAAAACAAAACAAACCTCCATCCCCCATCCATACAAAAGTTGTCAATACTATTTCAGGTGGATCGGACGTATGTGGGAACACATACTCCACGGCTAAGCGACACGCAAAGGAAAGCAAGGGCAACAAGCCCGAGGCGTCAGAATTAAGGCCAAGGAAGATCTCCAACCTTCCGACAGTCACGTTCGACGAGTTCGATTCCGATGGATCGGACGGTCACCACGATGGTCTGGTAATCTCTTTGTCTATTGGTAATTGCTTAATACGAAGGGTACTAATCGATACAGGGAGCTCAACCAATCTTTTGACCCTCGACGCTCTTAAAGAAATGGGTCTAGCTGAAAATGACCTAATCAAAAAGTCGACCCCATTGGTCGGGTTCAGCGGTGAGGTTAAACATACGACTGGTGAAATCATTCTAACCACATACGCTGGAGGAATCAACCAACAGGTGAAATTCTTGATCCTAGATTGTCCATCTCCGTACAATTGTATTCTTGGCAGGCCATGGATACACGCTATGAGAGCGGTACCCTCGACGTATCATCAAGTCATCAAGTCATCAAGTCATCAAGTTTCCCACTGAATGGGGAGTACAAGAAATCCGAGGAGACCAAAGGACCGCTAAGGAGTGCTACGTCGCTTCCATGAAGAATGCAGTCGAACATCAAACCGCATAGCAATCACAGAGCGGTGAAGGATCCAGTCGGTACATCGAACCGGAAATGGAAAAACTCGACGAGATTGTACTGGACCCTTCAAAGCCAAACCAAACGGTAAGGGTCGGGTCGGACTTGGATGACTCGACCAGACAACAACTTCTTGATTTTCTTAGGATCAATGCCGATTGCTTCGCATGGTCGCATGAGGATATGGTCGGAATATCTCCAAACATTATTACGCATAAATTGAATGTAGATCCATCTCATCCCCATGTTAAGCAAAAATGCAGGAAGTTTGCCCCTGAGCGGAACAAGATAATTGACGACGAAGTCAAGAGCTTATTGGAAACAGGGAAAATAAGAGAAGTCCATTATCCTGAGTGGCTAGCAAACGTGGTGGTAGTCCAGAAAAAGAACGGAAAGTGGAGAGTCTGCATCGACTTCACAGATCTCAACAAGGCTTGTCCCAAAGACTCGTTCCCACTACCCCACATCGACGCCATGGTCGATGCCACAATAGGGCACGAAATGCTTATCTTCATGGACGCTTTCAACGGCTACAATCAAATCCTCATGAAACCCGACGATCAGGAAAAAACAGCATTCGTCACTAGCCAAGGTATCTACTGTTACAAAGTAATGCCCTTTGGCCTAAAAAATGCAGGGGCTACCTATCAGCGACTAGTCAACAAGATGTTCAAAGATCAGATCGGAGACACGATGGAAGTCTATATAGACGACATATTGGTCAAGTCCAAAAAGAAAGAAGATCACATAGACCACCTACGCGACAGCTTTGAGGTGCTCAAAAGGTACAATATGAAACTAAACCCTACTAAATGTTCCTTCAGAGTGTCATCAGGGAAGTTCTTGGGGTACATGGTGACACAAAGAGGAATAGAAGCCAACCCAGAATAGATCAAGGCTCTCGTCAATCTTCGATCCCCCCGATGCATCAAAGACGTACAAAAACTCACGGGTCGGATAACAGCTCTGAACAGATTCATCTCCAAATCATCCGACAAGTGCAAACCCTTCCACGACGCTCTCAGGAAAAACAAGTCCTTTCAATGGACGGAAGAACACGAAGCAGTGTTCCAGAACTTGAAAGAGTACCTGGCCAGTCCCATGTTACTGACTAAACCTAAAGGCGACGAGCCCTTAATTCTATATCTTGCAGTGTCAGAATCAACCATAAGCACAGTACTGATCAGGGAAGAGGATGCCAAGCAGTCACCGATATACTACGTCAGTCGGACGCTGTTGCCAGCAGAAACAAGGTATTCGTGACTCGAGAAGCTCGTACTATCATTGGTAATGGCCTCGAACAAACTCAAACCCTATTTTGAATCACATACTATTATTGTCCGCACTAATCATCCCATGAGAGCAATCATGAGGAAACCCGAGTTTACAGGACGAATGACCAAATGGGCTATACACCTCAGTGGTTACGACATCGAGTACGAGCCCAGGACAGCGATCAAGTCGCAAGCCTTAGCCGACTTTGTGGCCGATTTCAGTCCGACCCTAGAGCAAGAAGCCACAAGAGAAGCAATACAACTGCTCGCGATGGAAGAAACAAGTACATGGGAGCTCCACACAGATGGAGCGTCGAACTCCAGAGGATCGGTGTAACACCCCCAAATCTTAACCCATTTGGAAATGTATTACCGCCAGTGACCCCAGTGTTCCTTACCGAGATCACCCAAGGCTTTACCGGTTAAAATACAATCCATGAAATACAATGATACAAAATGATCAAAGTATTCAAATCAAAACATCAATCAAAAGAAACATGAGTCCCGAGATTATAACCCAATCCCGAATAGGACAAACACAGAGTTTAAACAAAGTACAGCGGAAGTCTTTAAAGAAGGTACATCGGAAGTCTTTAAACAAGGATCTTGACCACAATGGTCATCTCCCAAGGATCTCAACCTGATTAAAAGAAATTATTAAAAACATCAAAAACAACCATCGTCTTCATAGTCAATCTAGTCTCCTCATATCTTCGCTCTATCTGATGTGCCGAATCGGACGGATGACACCAGCCCACATGCAGAGAACGATGTTCATGGGTTAGTCTAAATGAATAGACTAGCAAGGGTACAAAGCAGAATGGTTCTAAGCAGTCGTATTAGGTTAGACTCCTCGTCCCTCGAATAATAATCGAGTACGCTTGTCAACCACCATACTCTACTTGAATAAACAAGAGATATGCACAAGAGAAGATTCTAGAAGACTGAATCTTCACAGAAATCGACCCGAAAGAAGACTCCAACAGAAAGTGAGTCTTTAAGGAAATATGACAAATCTGGAATGCTTACAGAATCAAACAACAGCGATTAAAAGCTGACTGAGATGCTTCGGCTCACAACCAACCTCACCGCTTACAGCGAATCCAGATCGGAAGGAGAACGTACTACATTCAAGTCTGGATCTTACAGAACCACATAACGAAGATTTAAAAACTGACTAAGATGTTTCGGTTCACGACCAACCTCATCGCTTACAGCGAATCCAGATTGGAAAGAGAACGTACTCTGATCAAAAGTCAAGACAAGCTTTCCTAGCTGCACTATTTACTTAGCTGCACTACTCGCCACAGGTATATTAATTAAGTGCACTCGGGCACTTTATCTTATTTTAATTCCAAAACCCACATCACGTTATAAGCTTTTAAATCATCTCATCCATCGGGATAAAGAGATACCGTCGGGAACTAAATCCATGGATGGAGTTGACTCGGGAACTAAATCCCTAAAGTCGGTTCGGGAACTAAATCCCTCAGGAACTAAATCCCTAATAACGGAATTGGGAACTAAATCCCTACAAGCGGCACCAGTTGTGTGCACAAACCCTGAAAAGGATGGTAGGAACTAAATCCTAACCACCAGGTTATCAAGAAACGACTAGTACTCGCATTGAGATACACATTAGCGTTTCTACGAATACTCGTTTTAACTAAATAGTTAAAAACGCAGTAATAAATCATATCAATGCCCTCAAGGCCAGTTACAGATAAAATAGCGTTGTTCTAACAATATACAACCTATAATAATATCTGTATTAATTCACACATATATATATATAATAGCGTTATTCTAACAGATATACAACCTATTATAATATCATATTTTTGTTTTCCAAAACAGTTAACAAAACCGTTTCCAGATGAACACAATAATCATTCCAAATTAATTACTCAGATAAACAACTGATAATTAATGTAAATATGGAACGATGAGCAAGAGCGAACCGCCACTTGCCTTAATCCGCAGAATAGTCTAAAGACGACAACTGGATTCCGGCTCGACATGGGTATAGATCCGACAGCACAACAACCTTCAAGTCGACCCATAAAAGGAACCCTAAGTTAGATCCGACATAAACAGTACGAATCTAAACACGGCGAAAGAACACGGAAGGAAAGACGCCACGACGACAACCAACCAAGCCAAAGCCACGAAGGCATTCTGGGCACTGGCGGCGGTCGCCGTTCTTGGCGGCGGTCGCCGCATTCATCACGGCGGTCGCCGTGAAGAACACGGCGGTCGCCGTGAAGAACACGGTCGACAGAGACGAGAGAAATCTCACCCCAAAACACGAGCGGTTCGGCCTCCTTCGACTTGCTTTGGCTTCTAACCTCCAAGGCTAACCAAAAGCTTCACAAAGGCACTCAGGAAACACACCAAAGCAACACCGGCGAGACCTTCAAACTCCGGCGAAAACCAACTCCGACGAGAAAGAAATCCGGCAGCGATTCGGGGTTGGAAGGGCTTCAAAACCCTCTCCCAAACACCCCTATTTATAGCCAAACACCTGGGAGCCTCAACCAAACCCTAAGACGCGGCCGAAAGCATGATCGGCGCGCCTCGATTACCGCCGGCGACCAACGGGCAATGCCCACTGGACAAAACACGGCGGGTGCCGTTTTTAGCCTGCGGCGGCCACGCGGCGGTCGCCGTAAATGCGGCGGTCGCCGTCGCTAGGCCTGTCATGGCCAGCTAGAAGCTGACACACTGACTCCTCGGGCCCAACCACGACGGTCGCCGTTTCTGAACGGCGGTCGCTGTTTCTCCCTTTTCCCGCCCATTCAGCTTTGAACGAACCTGACGTTAAACCGGGATAAAAATTATCGTACGCGAACGACAATTAAAATCTAAGGCACCTTGTCTGTATATTATTTCACTGAGAAAAATATTACAGATACAGAGCACATTACAGAATGTCTCAAACTCTCTATATTAAATCCGACGTACCCAACGGGTACTCGGGAAAATTCCAAAATTCCCAAAATAACCTTACAAAAATACGGGGTATCACAATCGGGGCTAGGGGTCGTGCTGAAATCGCCATAAGGGGATAAGATAGCTCAGTCCGTCAGATGCGAATGGGATGCGACTAACAACGAAGCTGAATACGAAGCACTCATATTCAGACTCATCTTGGCTCACGACCTAGGGGTCCGAGAGATCGAAGTCGTTTGTGACTCCTTGCTGGTCGTAAACCAAATACAAGGATCATTGTTTTGGGGCGAAAAGATCGGACGACCTAAATCTCCTTAGACGGGGTAACTAGTCGATCGGGTGATAGGAAACAATCCAAACCAAACAGATAATAGACAAGCAAAGAGTAAATGTAGAGTAATAAGATGATATTATTAGATATTGTATTAATCGGATCGAATCAAGATACAACTTATCGTAGTAAGACAATGGGTCGTGTTGTACTCAACCGGCGACTTCAAGGTTGCCACCGGTGGAGAATAGACTAGGATGAATATTCGAAAGCTAAGCTGAGAGCGAGTATGTTGTTATGTTCTTTTTTCTGAGCGAGAACGATTGGATGTCTGTCGTAGTCGTCTTGGTTTTTCTCTTTATCTTCTTCTCGTCCATATATGGTAAGTTTTTCATGCCTCTGACCGTTTACATTTTTATTCCATCCTTATCTTAAACGCCGAGATTTGATTACGGAGATTCTGCCATTTAATTGCTGCTTATTATGGTGTTGTGTAAATGCTGTGGCCGTTGATCAATCCTGGCATTTAATGCTTGGCGGGATCTTCGCGATCTTGTCGGAGGGCGTTCGACTGGAGAAGCGCCGTCGCCTCCTCTGGGCTTTTTCCTCGTTCTTCCGATTCGTCGTGGGTTTGGGCTTGATTTGCTCGATCCATCTTCCCAGGGGATGCTAGGCCCAACAATAGCCTCAAGTTGCCTTGGGCTTTCGGTTTAGGCAAGTAAAGCGGAATCCGTGGCAACTTCTCTAGACACGATCTCTACCATCCTTTTTTGGCGCGGTTGTCTAGGGTTACGTGGCGTGCGATCGGGGCACGATGCGACGTCTCTGCAAGTCTTTGCTTCCCTCCAAAAATTCAGAGCATAAGGAAGCGATTCGACTTCACCCTCATCTTCTTTTGCAGGCTTCTTCTGGTAAGTTTCTCAGTTTCTCTCGCCATAGCTTTCCGATTCCCTTCTCTTTCCATTCTCGAGATGGTTTCCAGTGAGAACTCTGAATCGTCGAAGACTCTTTCTGACTCGCGCGAGGGCGAAGCTCCTCCCCTCTTCATTCTGAAAGAATCGGACGCTCTGACAAGCACTCTGTCCCGAGCGGAGTTGGATCAAATTCTTCAAGTCAGAGGTTTTCCGCCGGAGACGATCGCCAGGCTTCCTCACCCAGGTGAGAGGGCCGATGCGAGTTATGAAGTATGGGTTTGTTTTTATGCATACCCGTTTCGAATAGGGCATAAATTTCCTTTCTCTCCCCTTGTTAGGGACTTCTTAGCTACTTTGGCGCCATGTCAAGTGATGCCGCAGGCATGGAGGGTTCTCAGGGTCTTGGACCTTGTAAATGTCCGATCTGGGGCCGATTTTGATTTTGATGCTTTGTGGTACAACTACTTCCTTGGGTCGAAGAGTTCCTCTCGCGTTCAGTTACGTATCCGACATGGTCAGAAGCCTTTGGTGCAGAATCTCGATGTCAACGACCGCGGATGGGGGTCGAAGTTCTTCTTTGTCGAGCGTTCTTCTCTGGAGAAGGGGGGAGAGTGTTCGTTCTTATTGACGGAGTGGCGAGTTGAGAGTATGTGTTTGCTTTTTCCTTCGCTCATTTTATGTGTTTTAACTCTTTGTTTTAACTTTTCTTTTTTATAGTTCCTGAACCAGAAGACCTGGAGGTGAGTAGCCGGTCGGAAGGTTTGTCAAAGGTTGTTCTTGGAGTTCCTGCGTCTGAAAGAAAGTTTGTGAAGGTCAACCTGCTGTCGACGACTCATGCTTCTCAAGACGACATGTCAAACGTCTCATCATCTCGTGCAAAAGGTAGATTCTCGACCCTGGGAGTCCTTCTTTACTGTTTTTCATTTCGTCGTGTGCTTTAGGATTTCTCCTTTTCTGTTTGTCTTGTCGTGTCAGTTTCCCCTGGTGGTCGAGCGAGTGCTCGTCTGAAAGTAGTGTCTGGGAAGGGTTTGATTGAAAAAAGGAAGGCGGCGGCCAAAGCTGCATCAAGCAAACCAGCTCCGGTGGGTCCGATGGCTCCAGTCAAAGTTGGCTCCAAGAGGAAGACGAGCGCTCCCTCTGAAGATGTCAAGGTGGAGGAGATCCTTAAGAAGAAAGAGGCGACCGCCGAAGGGATCGGCAAGATTGGCGCAGTTGGACAATCGATCGCTGACCTCTTTTACGCTCAGGACTCGACTCTGAAGTCGGAGGTTGATGACGTCTCTCCTCTTGATTGCATTGGTAAAGCGAGGTGCTCCGCGTGGAAGGTGAGTCGTCCCTGTTCCGTGCCGTTTTCTTTCTTGTGTTTTGCTAAGTTTTCTGATCTCTGATTGTGTGTTCTCCCTTCAGTCCTTCCAGTACCTCTTGGGGGCATACTCTGGTGTTAAGGCGATGATTGTCAAGGCCGAGGAAAGGGCTACTAGGACAGAGTCCGACCTTGCATCTTTGAGGACTAAATTGGAGGGAGCGGAGAGTCGTAGTCGTGAGATTGAACGTCGCCTTACCAGGGAGTTGAAGGGCTGTCAAGAGGAGTTGGTCGCAAACCGGAAAGAGTTCGATGAGAGCCGATCAGGCGTTGAGGATGAGGTGAAGCGGGCTCGGATTGCCGATGGCCAGATCGCTGGTGACGTTGGCGCTTTTTACGCGCTGAAGCCACGTGTCGAAATGATCGAGGAGTTCGGCGAAGGCAAACACGAGCTCTGGGACTTGAAGGCAGAGAAGGAGACCTTGGACTCCATGTTCCCAAAGGGCAACCCTGGTCAGGAGCTGTTTCACTTGGCTGGCGTCGGAGATGAGGCCGTGGATGAGGGTGCTGACGAGGACGAGGCCCATTCTGGCGATGTCGAGCTGACTGATGAGGTAGCCTCTCTGAAGCCAACCCCTACCGAAGGTAACGCCGTTATCCCTGACGCTTGATCTATTTTCCTTGCATAGTTTGACTTATTGTCCCACTTGTATGTGGGTTTAGAGATTTGGTATTTTTGGCGATCCGTCCACCATCGCGGGTCGCAGAATGTTTTAAGTGAATGTTCGATGAAGTCCTACGGATGTGTAGGCAGATAATATATTTTGGCGACCCGTCCACCATCGCGGGTCGCGTATTTGTATAAAAATGCTAGTACTTTTATTTAATGCAACTTGTCTTTACATATAAAATCGTACGTTTGCTTATTTCGTACATGTCGTCAGACATCCAAGGGAATTATCGATGACGTTTTTGTGTTTGGTGTGTCGGTTTCGCTCGTGTGCTCCGTCGAGTGGGGCTCCCCGTATGTATGTGTGTAAGACAGGCCTGTAAATGTTTGTGTATGTGTTAGTCATGACTTTATGCCGGGGAGGTAAGCAATATGTTTCTATTACGTGAATGTAATAAGGTGTCGAACCTTATGTTTTATGTAAGGCAGGCGGTGTGCCGACGTGCCTGTGTTGTCATCTCCCCGTGTTCCGATCGATCGTGTAGTATAATGTAAGCGCTTTTTGCGGATGACTGGATCCAGTGTATATGTCAATGCTGTTCTGCATTTGTGTTTTGTAAGGAGGAAGTCCTCGCTTAGTGTCAGATGATAACATGTAAAAGAAGATAGCGATGTATATGCGATAGTAAGCGATGTATATGTGATAGTAAGCGATGTATGAAATTGTGTGATGTTTTTACCTTATCGGTTCAGAAATGGTATAGCTTTAGATGTGTTGCGTTCCAACTTCTCGGGATCGGTTGTCCGTCTTTGTCCTCTAACTGATATGCTCCTTGTCCGACCACTTCGGCGATTAAGTAAGGTCCTTCCCATTGTGGTGCTAGCTTTTCGTCAGATGGATTCTTGGTGTTCTGGAAAGTTTTCCTGAGGACCCAATCTCCGACCTTGAATGCTTTGATCCGGACGTTCTTGTTGTAGCTCCTTGCGACTTGTTGTTGGAATCTGACCATCCTGATTCGGGCTCTCTCTCTGATCTTGTCCGCTGTGTCCAGGTTGTGTGCTAGTTCGATGTCATTTTGCTCGTTTGTCTGAAGGTTGCAAGGAGCGGTCGGAACCAGTAACTCGGCTGGGATGACCGCTTCACTCCCGTAGACGAGGGAGAAAAGTGATTGCCCGGTCGCATTCTTTGGAGTAGTCCTGTCGGACCAGATAATGAGTGGGAGTTCGTCTGCCCATTTGCCCTTAGCCCTAATGAGGCGTTTCTTGAGGTTGTTGATAATGATCTTGTTGCTGGATTCGGCTTGTCCGTTGGATTATGGATACCGAGGTGTGGATGTGACCAACTTGGTGTTCCATTGGTCACAAAAGGCTCGAGTCTTATGACTGATGAATTGGGAGCCGTTGTCGCACACGATTTATGATGGGACGCCAAATCTGCACAAGATATCGCGTTTTATGAATGAAATGACGTGTTGATCTTTTACCTCTTTGTAGGCTTCGACTTCGATCCATTTAGAGAAGTAGTCCGTCATGGCAAGGAAGAAAACTCTTTGACCCGACACGGGAGGGAGCTTTCCGACAATGTCCATTCCCCATCTCATGAAGGGCCATGAAGCCAGAGTCGGATGGAGGAGCTTTGAGGGTTGGTGATGGATGGGTGCATGCCGCTGACAGGCGTCGCACTTCTTGGTGTACTCCATAGCGTCTTTGTTCATCGTGGGACAGTAGCACCCGTTTCCTAGGGCTTTCCCTGAGAGGCTTCGTCTGCCGGTATGATTGCCACACTCTCCTTCATGTAGCGATTGTAAGATGCGTCCGACTTCTGGAGTCTTGAGACATCGTAGGAGTAGCCCTGTGACAGATCTTTTGTACAAGATGTTATCTATGATATCGTAAGAGAGTGCTTGTACCTTGAGCCTTTTTTCTTCTGTTTTGTCATCGGGCAAGATGCCGTCTTTCAACCATCTGATGTAAGGTAGCATCCAATCGTCATTGTTGTCGACAATGTCTTCTTCTGGTTGGTCGCCGACCTCCATAGCGACGAGTTCTTCAAGAGGTGTCATTGACTCGACGGATGTCCTTGGGACGGCTAACGTCATGATGTGGGCCAATGGTATGTGTGGAAATTCCTTCGGGTCTAGGACGGATCCTAGATTGGCAAGTGCATCGGCTTGGGAGTTAAGATCCCTAGGTACCTGTCTGATGTTGAATGTTTGGAATTGTCCGATCAGCTTCTTGGATACCTCCAGGTAGGCTATCATCCTGACGTCTTTAGCACTGTACGATCCTTGTATCTGGTTTACGACCAGCAGGGAGTCACAAACGACTTCGATCTCTCGGACTCCTAGGTCGCGAGCCAGGGCGAGTCCGAATATGAGTGCTTCATACTCAGCTTCGTTGTTAGTTGCATCCCACTCACATCTGACGGCCTAAGCTATCTTGTCCCCTTGCGGCGATTTCAGTATGACCCCTAGCCCCGATCCTCTGGCGTTTGACGCTCCATCTGTGTGGAGCTCCCATGTGCCTGTTTCATCCGTGGCGAGTAGTTGTGTCCTTCTCTTGTGGCTTCTTGCTCTAGGGTCGGACTGAAATCGGCCACAAAGTCGGCTAAGGCTTGTGGCTTGATCGCTATCCTGGGCTCGTACTCGATGTCATAACCGCTGAGGTGTATAGCCCATTTAGTCATTCGTCCTGTAAACTTAGGTTTTCTCATGATAGCTCTCATGGGATGATTAGTGCGAACAGTAATAGTATGGAATTCGAAATACGGTTTGAGTTTGTTCGAAGCCATTACCAATGATAGCACGAGCTTTTCAAGTGACGAATACCTCGTTTCGGCTGGCAGCAACGTCCGACTGACGTAGTATATTGGTGACTGCTTGCCATCTTCTTCTCTGACCAATACTGCGCTTACGGCTGATTCTGACACTGCAAGATATAGAAATAAGGGCTCGTCGCCTTTAGGTTTGGTCAGCAACATGGGACTGGCCAGGTACTCTTTTAAGTTCTGGAACGCTGCTTCGTGTTCTCCCGTCCATTGAAAGGATTTGTTCTTCTTGAGAGTGTCGTGGAAGGGTTTGCACTTGTCGGACGATTTGGAGATGAATCTGTTCAGAGCTGCTATCCGACCTGTAAGTTTCTGTACATCTTTGATGCATCGGGGGGATCGAAGGTTGATGAGAGCCTTGATCTGTTCTGGGCTGGCTTCTATTCCTCTTTGTGTCACCATGTACCCCAAGAATTTTCCTGACGACACTCCGAAGGAGCATTTAGTAGGGTTTAGTTTCATGTTGTACCTTTTGAGCACCTCGAAGCTGTCGCGTAGATGGTTTATGTGATCTTCCTTCTTTTTAGACTTGACCAACATGTCGTTTATGTAGACTTCCATCTTGTCTCCGATTTGATCTTTGAACATTTTGTTGACTAGTCGCTGATAGGTAGCCCCTGCATTTTTTAGGCCAAAGGGCATTACTTTGTAACAGTAGATACATTGGCTAGTGACGAATGCTGTTTTTTCCTGATCGTCGGGTTCCATGAGGATTTGATTGTAGCCGCTAAAAGCGTCCATGAAAGTAAGCATTTCGTGCCCTGCTGTGGCGTCGACCATGGCATCGATGTGGGGTAGTGGGAATGAGTCCTTGGGACAAGCTTTGTTGAGATCTGTGAAGTCGATGCAGACTCTCCATTTGCCATTCTTCTTCTGGACTACGACCACGTTGGCTAGCCATTCAGGGTAGTGGACCTCTCTTATTTTTCCTGTTTCCAATAAGCTTTTGACTTCGTTGTCGATTATCTTGTTCCGCTCGGGGGCGAACTTCCTGCGTTTTTTCTTGACAGGAGGATGAGATGGATCCATATTTAATTTATGAGTAATAATGTTTGGAGATATTCCGACCATATCCTCATGCGACCATGCAAAACAGTCGGCATTGGCCTTGAGAAAGTCAAGGAGTTGTTGTCTGGTCGAGTCGTCCAAGTCCGACCCGACCCTTACCGTTTGGTTTGGCTTTGAAGGATCTAGTGCGATCTCGTCAAGTTTTTCCATTTCTGGTTCGACGTACCGACTAGGTCCTTCGCCGCTCTGTGGTTGCTATGTGGTCTTGTGTTCGACTGCGCTCTTCATAGAAGCGACGTAGCACTCCTTAGCGGTCCTTTGTTCTCCTTTGATTTCTTGGACTCCCCATTCAGTGGGAAATTTGATGACTTGATGATATGTTGAAGGTACTGCCTTCATAGCGTGTATCCATGGCCTGCCAAGAATACAATTATAGGGAGACGGACAGTCTAGGACTAAGAATTTCACCTGTTGGTTGATTCCTCCAGCGTATGTGGTTAGAATGATTTCGCCAGTCGTATGCTTGACCTCACCGCTAAACCCGACCAATGGGGTCGACTTCTTGATTAGGTCGTTCTCAGTTAGACCCATTTCTTTAAGAGCGTCAAGGGTCAAGAGGTTGGTCGAACTCCCTGTATCGATTAGTACTCTCTGTATTAAGCAATTACCAATGGATAAAGAGATTACCAGACCATCGTGGTGCCTATCCGACCCGTAGGAGTAGGACTCGTCGAATGTGATCGTCGGAAGGTTGGAAGTCTTCCTTAGCTTGAATTCTGATGATTCGGGCTTGTCGCCCTTGTTTTCCTTGGCGTGCCGCTTAGCCGCGGAGTATGTGTTTCCATATATGTCCGATCCACCTGAAATAGTGTTGACAATTTTTGTATGAATGAGAGATGGGGGTTTGTTCTGTTTTACCTGGTCTCGTCGTTCCATGTTAGATTTTGCCCATTCCGAGATTACGTCGCGCATGAGCCCTTGTGAGAGCAGCCTAGCGACTTCATTTCGCAAGGCGATGCACTCGTCGGTCGAATGCCCGTGGTCGCCATTGAATTCACACCATCGGCTCATGTCCTTCTTGACGTCCGGTCGGTCGCTCTTTCGGGGCCATCTTACCTCTTTTCCATATTTGTCGAAACTCTTGACGAGCTCCGACACAGAAACGTTAAAGTTATAAGACTGGACTCTAGGAGGCAACGCCGGACCGTCTCTCCAATCTTGTGACCTGTCTTGGAAAGAGTTTACCTGATTTGGTTCGTTTCGATTACGAGAATAGGGATCAGGACGCTTGTCTCGACGGTTGTCGGAGGGATTTTTTCGATCGGATGGATCGGATCCACGTGAGGATTTACGCGACTCACGGTCCTCTTCCAATCTTACCTCGGCCATGGTCTTGGCCTGGACGTCTTCGAAGATTTTGCATGGGTACTTGGTAATCTCGTCGTAAAGGTTACTGTCTTTGATCAGTCCTTGTCTGAAGGCTTCGATGGAGGTTGTGACGTTGCAGTGGGGGATCGCCACTTTCTCCTTATTGTACCTGTTGAGATAATTCCTGCGAGGTTCGTTATACCTTTGTGTGACTCGGTAGAGGTCACTCGAATGCTGCTCAGGCCGTCAGATGCGAGTGGGATGTGACTAACAAAGAAGCTGAATACGAAGCACTCATATTCGGACTCATCTTGGCTCGCAACCTAGGGGTCCGAGAGATCGAAGTCGTTTGCGACTCCTTGCTGGTCGTAAACCAAATACAAGGATCGTTGTTTTGGGGCAAAAAGATCGGACGACCTAAATCGCCTTAGACGGGGTAACTAGTCGATCGGGTGATAGGAAACAATCCAAACCAAACAGATAATAGACAAGCAAAGAGTAAATGTAGAGTAATAAGATGATATTATTAGATATTGTATTAATCGGATCGAATCAAGATACAACTTATCGTAGTAAGACAATGGGTCGTGTTGTACTCGACCAGCGACTTCAAGGTTGCCACCGGTGGAGAATAGACTAGGATGAATATTCGAAAGCTAAGCTGAGAGCGAGTATGTTGTTATGTTCTTTTTTCTGAGCGAGAACGATTGGATGTCTGTCAAAGTCCTCTTGGTTTTTCTCTTTATCTTCTTCTCGTCCATATATGGTAAGTTTTTCATGCCTCTGACCGTTTACATTTTTATTCCATCCTTATCTTCAACGCCGGGATTTGATTACGGAGATTCTGCCATTTAATTGCTGCTTATTATGGTGCTGTGTAAATGTTGTGGCCGTTGATCAATCCTGGCATTTAATGCTTGGCGGGATCTTCGCGATCTTGTCGGAGGGCGTTCGACTAGAGAAGCACCGTCGCCTCCTCTGGGCTTTTTCCTTGTTCTTTCGATCCGTCGTGGGTTTGGGCTTGATTTGCTCGATCCATCTTCCCAGGGGATGCTAGGCCCAACGATCGTACAATGCTAAAGACGTCAGGATGATAGCCTACCTGGAGGTAGCCAAGAAGCTAATCGGACAATTCCAAGCATTCAACATCAGACAGGTACCCAGAGATTTTAACTCCCAAGCTGACGCAGTTGCCAATCTAGGATCCGTCCTAGACCCGAAGGAATTTCCGCACATACCATTGGCCCACATCATGACGCCAGCCGTCCCCAGGACGTCCATCGAGTCAACGACACTGCTTGAAGAACTCGTCGCCATGGAAGTTGACGGCCGACCAGAAGAAGACATCATCGACAACAATGACGATTGGATGCTACCTTACATCAAATGGTTGAAAGACGACATTCTGCCCGACGACAAAACAGAAGCAAAGCGGCTCAAGGTACAAGCACTGTCTTTCGATATCATAGATAACATCTTGTACAAAAGATCTGTCCTAGGGCTACTCCTAAGATGCCTCAAGACCTCCGAGGTCGGACGCATCCTACAATCGCTACACGAAGGAGAGTGTGGGAATCATACTGGAGGACGAAGCCTCTCGGGAAAGGCCCTACGAAACGGGTACTACTGGTCGACGATGAACAAGGATGCTATGGACTACACCAAAAAGTGCGACGCCTGTCAGCGGCATGCACCCGTCCATCACCAACCTTCAGAGCTCCTCCATCCGACTCTGGCTCCATGGCCCTTTATGAGATGGGGGATGGACATCGTTGGGAAGCTCCCTCCCGCATCGGGTCAAAGAGTCTTCTTCCTCGCCATGACGGAATACTTCTCTAAGTGGATCGAAGCCGAAGCCTACAGAGAGGTAAAATATCAACACGTCATTTCATTCATAAAACGCAATATCTTGTGCAGATTTGGCATCCCATCAGAAATCGTGTGCGACAACGGTTCCCAATGCATCAGTCATAAGACTCGAGCCTTCTGCGACCAATGGAACATCAAGTTGGTCACATCTACACCTCGGTATCCGCAATCCAACGGACAGGCCGAGTCTAGCAACAAAATCATTATCAGCAATCTCAAGAAACGCCTCATTGGGGCTAAGGGAAAATGGGCCGACGAACTCCCATACATTCTCTGGTCCGACAGAACTACTCCAAAAAATGCGACCGAACAATCGCCTTTTTCCCTCGTCTACGGGAGTGAGGTAGTCATTCTGGCCGAGTTACTGGTTCCGACCACCCGTTGCAACCTCCAAACGAGCAAGCAAAACGTTATTGAATTGGCTCATAACCTAGACACAGTGGACGAGATCAAAGAAAAAGCTCGAATCAGGATGGTCAGATTTCAACAACAGGTCACAAGGAGCTACAACAAGAACGTCAGGATCAAGGCATTCACAGTCGGAGATTGGGTCCTTAGGAAAACCTTCCAGAACACCAAGAATCCATCCGACGGAAAACTCGCACCACAATGGGAAGGACCCTACTTGATCACCAAAGTGGTCGGACAGGGAGCATATCAATTAGAAGACAAAGACGGCAACCCATCCTTCATATCGAGCATCGACCCTCTCGTCCGGGTGAGGCAGCCTGGCGACCGCCTCCGGCGGAAAGCCTCCAACTTGAAGAATTTGCTCCAACTCCGCCTGGGACATGGTGCTTATCAGAGCGTCCGATTCTTTCAGAATGAAGAGGGGAGGAGCTTCGCCCTCGCGCGAATCAGAGAGAGTCTTCGACGACTCGGAAGCTTCGCTAGAAACCATTTCAAGAACGGAAAAAGAAGGAAATCGAAAAGCTATGGCTAAAGAGACTGGAAGACTTACCAAAGAATCTTGCGAGAGAAGATGAAGTGAAGTCTAATCGCTCCCCTCTCCTCGAATTTATGGAGGGAAATGATGGTCTGTAGAGGAGTCGCATCGTGCTCCGATCTTGCGCCATATAGCCCTGGGCAACTGCGTCAAAAAAGGATGGTGAAGATCATGTATGGAGAAGTTGCCTCGGATTCCGCTGCTTGCCTAAACCGCAAGCCCAAGGCAAACTTGGGGATATTGTTGGGCCTGACGTCCCCTGGGAAGGTGGATCGAGCAAGACAAGCCCAGGCCCACGATGGATCGGAAGAACATAAGAGAAACCCAGAGAAGGCGACGAGGCTTCTCCAATCGAACGTCCTCCGACAAGATCGCGAAGATCCCGCCAAGCATTAAATGCCAGGATTGATCAACGGCCACAACATTTACACAACACCATAATAGCAGCAATTAGTGATAGAATCTCCGTAATTAAAATCCCGGCGTTGAAGATAAGGATGGGATCGAAGTATAACGGTCAGAGGCACGAAGAACTTACCATATATGGACGAAGAGGAAGATAAGAGGGGGACGAATACAAGCACGTTACACACTCAAGAATTCTCGTTCAGAAACAATACAGAACAACACTTTCACTGCCCGTCTAGCTCTCCAGCAATCACCCCCGCTTACTCGCCACCGGTCGTAACCTAAGAATTGCCGGTCGAATCCAATAAGATCACTCTGCCTTATTACGATCCGATCAATATATTATCTAATAAAATCATTTCGCTATTCTGCATTTGCTCTTTGCTTGTCTATTATCTATTTGGTTTGAATTGTTTTCTATCACCCGATCGACTAGTTACCCCGTCTAAGGCGATTTAGGTCGTCCGATCTTTTCGCCCCAAAACTATTTAGATGGAGTTTCGGTATAGATTTAGACTAATTCTGTAATCCAGAAGAAGAGTTGAGAAGTGAAGATATCATAGGATTTACAGCTTTATGAAGGATGGAGAAGATGGAGGAGAAGATCTGCTTAAGACTCATGGAGGAAGGCTACCATCACTTTGTAGTACAGAAGAGCAGAAGATGAAGATTTGAAGAAGCTGTACTTCACCGCCCCGTGCCACAAGCCACCGCGACCCGGCGGTGGACTTCAGAGAAGGCAACACAGCGAAGCCACCGCCCCGCGGTGGAACTCACCGCCCCGCGGTGGATGTAGACGCCTCGCGGCCAACGTTTATTTGTTTCCGATTTTAGCATTTTCGGATATTCCATTTTCTATTATTTTATTTCCGTTATTTTATTTGCTAGGTTTAGCTTATCTTTCCAAAAACCTATTTAAGAGTTTTTTCAGTTTTTAGATGGGGAAGTTCTCATTATTCATTCTAGATCTAGGGTTTGAACGAATGGAGAACTAAACACCTTTATTTCGCTAGACAATTGAAGCATTGCAATGAATTGGTTGTGAGATTTCTATTCCTTGTTCTATATCTTATTAAGTTGGTTTAATTCTCTTGAGCATATTGTCTATTGGTTTGTGTTGATTTATCTAGAGTTGCTAACTAGGTTTATCGATATTTATCATAGTGCTAGGATTTGCATATAGCGGAATGCGAGTGCATATCTAGTGGCAAACACAATTGTTACATATAGTGGAATACGAGTGTGCAATTGTGAGGGAGAGTTATTTGCATGTTAAGTAGTAAGGTTTTTTTCTATTTGCATGCATCCTATATCCTTGTTTGAATGCTATTGCTTTATTGATAGTAAGGTTTTCTTCTATTGATATTGTGATAAGTACTGCCAACAACTGTCTGAATTGGTAGTTAATTATGATTAGGATGGGAACAACTATAAGATTGCGAAAAGAACTTGGAACAATAGTTATCACGGATCAACCTGTTTCGTTTGCAGTGTGGATATTTGTCTAGTGGAATACTTCCACACATCATATTTATTCTTTCTTTAAAGCTTGAATCATTGTTACTGTGCGATCACAGAAACCCCCCTTTGTTACTTGTCAGTTACACATCTTTTGCATACAGATAACCGACTCCCTGTGGGATCGACCCTGACTTGCTTGTTATACTCTTTAGTAGGGGAATTAGGATTTCTTTGACAGGAAAACGACACCGGTTTCCGGCCTTGTCAAATTTGGCGCCGTTGCCGGGGAGTCAAATACTCTGTTTGTGATTATTTGTGATTGACTGTGGTGTGGATCTATCTTACGGTCCGCACCTTTGCTACTGATTCACTACTTGTTGAAGTTGATACAGAGACAGGTACGAATGGCTCAGACACTCCGACAGCTGACTGCGCCAGATCTGATGCAGCAGCCATTGGCTGTAATCATTCCACCCCTTGCGGATGGTGTGACATTTGAGCTCAGAACATGAGTGATACGGTTGCTCCCGAGATACCATGGACGAAGTGGAGAGGACCCCATCCAACACTTGGGTAAATTCCACAACGTCATTATGAGCATTAAACCAGCTAACGTAACTGAAGATCAAATTAAAATGAGAGCCTTCGGGTTCACTCTTAAGGACGATGCTGAAGACTGGTACTATCATCTGCCTGGCAGAAGCATAGATTCATGGGCTAAGCTACATAAGGCATTCCTCGCACAATATTTCCCAACCAAGATGGCGAACGCCTTGAAAAGGGCGATTGCCAGTATTGAACAACGAGAGAGGGAGACCCTTTGTTCTAGTTGCCCGTTCCATGGTTTTGACAAGAAAGCTCTAGTACTCTATGTTTACAATGGGCTGCTGGATGATAAAAGAAGAATCATAGATGCTACTTGTGGTGGTAGTATCTTGAATATGACCCCTGATGCAGCCATGACTAGACTTCATGATATGGCTGAGAGCATAAGGGATTTTAATGAAGCCCCAAAGACCAGAGGAGTTAATGTTGTCAACTCCAATGATGCGCATTTATTGCAAGAAATTGTTTCATTGAAAGACGTAATTGCGAAGATGGGTAAACAAGAAGCACCTCAACATCACAATGCTTGTGGAATTTGCGTTGATCCATTTCACAACACCAATGCTTGTCCCCAATTTCAGGATGCCACTACTGCTTAAGTATACGCTGCTGGAGGTTACGGACCTATTAGACCTCGACATGATCAACAATAGCTACACCAACCACCACAACCTCACTTTGATGAGCTACCAGTTGCTCCCCAAGCTAGTAGTTCCTCTTCAACTAACGACTTGATCACGGCCTTAACAATGCACTTCACAACTCATGTGCAAACAACTGAGGAAAGCATCAAGAGCATGGAAGAGAGAGTGGGTCAGTTAACAGATGTGGTCACTAGGTTGGACAAAAGGGCCTCACAAGAAAGTGTAAGTATTGTGACCCTCCGAAGTGGCAAGTCGCTCCTACTGCTGAAAAGGACGACAAAGCTGAAATTGAGGATGGGCAAATCCTACCGCCCCGCGGTACTTGCGACCGCGACCCGGCGGACACTATCAGTTCTCCTGAGTTACAACCACCGCCTCGCGGCCAAGAACACCGCCCCGCGGTGAGACTACCGCCCCGCGGTGAGAGCCCAGATCTGGATGTTGATCCCGACGAAGAAGAGGACCCCTATGTTCGTCCAAATTTTCCTCCTCTTGGTTCTGAAAAGCCCCCTGCCCCCTTCCCGGAGGCACTAAAGGAAAGGAGAATAATCGACGACAAGGATCTCTTCGACACCTTCAGTAAGTGTGAGGTAAACATCCCCCTCCTCAAGCTTGTAAAGAGTGTACCTAGGTACGCTAAGTTTTTAAAGGAGCTATGCACCATCAAGAGAAATCAGAAGCTGAAGGGCAAGGAAAAAGTCAAGGTCAGCGAACGCGTATCCGCTGTATTCCAGAGGCGTATGCCAAAGAAGTGCGGCGATCCAGGTATGTGGAGCATTCCTTGTATTATTGGTGACACTAAATTTGAAAGAGATATGCTTGATCTTGGCGCCTCTATTAATGTTTTGCCCTATTCCCTCTATGAATCTCTTAGACTTGGACCTCTACAGGAAACAGAAATTGTAATTCAATTAGCTGATAGGTCTAGTGTCTACCCTAGAGGAGTAGTAGAGGATGTTCTTGTTATGGTTGATAAATTGATATTCCCTGCAGATTTTTATGTCTTAGATATGGATACGGATACAAAGGCGACTCCTATACTGTTAGGTAGACCATTTTTGAAAACTGCTAAGACTAAACTTGACTTGCAAAGTGGGACACTCTCTATGGAATTCGATGGGGAGAATGTGGAATATAATATATATGAAGCTATGAAACACCCCAATGAAGACCATTCTTTATGCTCCATTGATGTGATCGATTCTATTGCACAAGATGTATTTGATATATCTGGTCCTGATGAGTTGATGTCCATTGTTGAGAATAATTTGGATTCGTCCCATAAGGAATACTCTTTACCAACTAACATGCAGGAAATCATAGCTCAGATGGATGCATATGGTAAGTTTCCTATAGATCCTTTGGGCGTTGGCCACAATTTACTAAACCCGAGCGAGAAGCTCGTTCCTTCTGTTGTATAGGCTCCCGAGATTGAATTGAAGCCGTTGCCGGATCACCTCAAGTACACATTTCTTGGAGCCAACGACACTCTGCCAGTCATTGTGTCTAGTAAGCTTTCTGAAGACCAAGAAATGAAGCTATTAGGCGTGCTCAGGGAGTACAAGACTGCGATAGGATGGACCATTGCAGAAATAAAAGGGATAAGTCCCTCGACTTGTATGCATAGGATTCTACTTGAAGAAGAAGCCAAACCATCTAGGCAGCCACATAGAAGACTCAATCCTCCTATGATGGAAGTGGTCAAGAAGGAGGTGCTGAAACTCCTTAAAGCTGATATGATCTTCCCTATTTCCGATAGCCAATGGGTAAGTCCAACTTAGGTTGTCCCTAAGAAAGGAGGTATCACGATAGTAGAGAACCAACAAGGGGAATTGGTTCCTACAAGGACCACTACAGGATGGAGGGTGTGCATTGACTACCGTAAGCTGAATGCGGTAACTTGAAAAGACCATTTTCCCTTACCTTTTATTGATCAAATGCTAGAACGCCTTGCTGGGCGCCCCTATTACTGTTTTCTAGATGGGTATTCAGGATACTTTCAGGTGGCTATAGCGCCAGAGGACCAGGAGAAAACCACATTTATATGCCCCTTTGGCACCTTTGCATACCGCAAGAAGGCCATTCGATTTGTGTAACGCACCCGGTACATTTCAATGATGTATAGTTAGTATCTTCTCTGAATATGTTGAGCGATTTATTGAGGTATTCATGGATGACTTCACAGTGCATGGGACTAGCTTTGATTCATGTTTGAACCATTTGGCACTTGTACTTAAAAGATGTGTTGAAACCAATTTGGTTTTGAATTTTGAAAAGTGTCATTTCAAGGTAGAACATGGTATAGTGCTTGGTCATATTGTTTCTGCTAGGGGTATTGAGGTCGATAAGGCGAAGATTGATGTGATTCAGTCTTTGCCTTATCCTACTAATGTGCGTGAAGTGCGTTCCTTTTTAGGTCATGTAGGTTTTTACCGAAGGTTTATCAAGGACTTCTCTAAGATCTCTTCACCTCTATACGAGCTACTGAAGAAAGAGGTGACCTATGAGTTCACCGACGAGTGCAAGAAGGCGTTTGATTGCTTGAGAGAACGCCTGACAAGTGCACCTATCATTCAAGCACCTGACTGGTTTCGCCCATTTGAGATCATGTGTGACACCAATGACTATGCGGTTGGAGCAGTTCTAGGCCAGAAAGTGGGACGTGCCTCCCATGTAATTCATTATGCCTCCATGACTCTAAATGGAGCTCAGAGGAACTACTCCACCACTGAGAAGGAAATGCTGGCAGTTGTGTTTGCCTTGGAAAAATTTAGGCAATATCTTTTGGGAGTAAAGGTGATCATCTACTGACGTGCTGTCGTTCGTAGCTGTCAAATATAAAACCTCACAAATAAACTAGTATAGTCAATAAGTAAGGGTCGATCCCACAGGGAAGGAGCGAAACTAATGGTGGTTGCATACAAGTCACTAAAAGGGGGGGTTTATAAGTTGGTTGGTCACAATCAAATCAAACACAACAAAGTAGATGAATGAAATATCAAAGAGAGAAAACACTTAGCCAAGTAATGTCCACATAAGTCATCCAACGATTGTTCCTTGATTATGTCATATCTTCCTATTCGGTTATTCCTGTCCTGATCTTGGGTAGATTCAAAGATCAACCAAACCTAAGAACCCTTACCAATGAATTACCCTAGCACCACTAGTGATTCAATCCAAAGGCAGCAATGCATATAAGAATTAACCAGGATACACATAACACCTCAACCAGAAGCATTCAACATGTAATCAATTCTCTACATAGATAAATTCCACAGTGGCAGATATAATCTATGCTCGCTACTCGAACTAGAGAGTTAGCCCAACAGTTCCCTAGTATTAGCAATATGAATGAAAGAAATAAACCTAGGTGATCAATCTAGATAAACAAACAAACATCCAAATAAGAATTTGCGCAAGAGAAAAGATATAACTTAATAGGATAAGATAGATAAGAACAAAACCTCACAACCAGATGAATAAACTTATGCTTCCATTACCGGACTAAGCAAAAGAGGCTTAGCTCCTCATAAACATGATGAACTTCAAAAGTATGAAAAGTGACAACGATGAAAATGAAACTCTAGAATGACGACCTCTCAAACCTAATGCTAAAGAGAGTATATATAGGGCTTCTAACAAATGACCTAGCCCAATAAGAAAAGAAACGGAATAAAATGAGAAAATAAGAAAAGAAAACAAAAAAGATAGATTCGGGAAAAGTCCGAACTTCCTGCGTTGATGACCCGCGATCGCGGCCCATGGACCGCGATCGCGGCCCCTTGTGGCTCCGCGCTCTTCACACTTCTCCGCACTTGCAAATAATTCTCGACTTGCCCCGAGGGACCGCGATCGCGGAACCCTTGCCCACGGTCGCGGTTAATGCTCGGCCTTTACTCCTTGGCTTCACCTCATAACCTCTCCTCTTCACTTCCTTGGCGTCTTCTCTTGGTGGCTGACGGGGCTAAAGATGCACAAGCAAATGTCGTTGATTAGCCTTATCAAAGTAAATTATCCTAACCAACCTACTAAACAGAGTATAGCAGACAAGTAAGGGTCGAATCCCACAGAGAAGGTATGATGTAGTATGCAAACGTGAATGACGAGTAACAAGTAACAAGTAACTGGGGGGGTTTTATAATCAAGAAAGCAAACAAACAAAGTAAACAAATTTGGTTTATGTAGGAAGAAAGTATGATGAGGGGAAGTAGTTCCACTAGACCGAAATCCATAATACAGAGATAGAGTTTGATCACTGAAATCTATTTTGTCCAAGTTCGTTTATTTATCCTTATAGTCGTTCCCACCCTGATCGTAAGTACTATTGATTCTCAAAGTTGTCAATAGACTTATTACTATGCCAATGATAAAGCACAACTGATTCTCACAGTTGTCAGCGTACTTTATCACCAACACAGCAATAGCAATGCACACAAGGATATAGGATACATGCAAGTAGAAAGACGTACAAGTACTCACTCCCCTACTTAACATGCAATTGATTCTCATACACAATTGTACGCTCGGGACCCCTATACGCACAATTGTGTTTGCCACTAGATATGCACTCGGAACCCCTATATGCAATCCTAGCAATTGATAAAATGTATTCAACCTAGTTGATCAGGCTAAGAAGAATAACAAGAAATCAATAATCAATATAACCAAGAGAATCAATCCAACACTTATAAGGATAAGAACAAGGAATAGAAATCTCACAAACACATCAACTGTACTGCTTCAATCGTCTAGCAGAACAAAGGGAAATTAGCTCTCCATCAAAGGGGATGAAAAACTCTAATTAGAAATTACGTTGAAACAATAGTGCGTCTGATGATGATGATTTGGAGGCTGTGGGAAAAGAGGTTAAATAGAGTTAACCTAAATCCCCAAGATCACAAACCATATCTTACAAGGAAATAAAATAATAAAATAAAGGAAATCTGACTAATGCATAAAAGGAAATAAAGTAAAATAAAATAACTCTGGCCGCGAGGTCACTAAGCACAGCCACCGCGGGGTGGTGAAGATCCACCGCGGGGCGTCGAACTCTCCACCGCTGGGCGATGGCTTCCTCTGGTGCGGGCTCCATTCTTTACTGAGAGTCATCGCCGGGTCGCGGCGAGGATCGCCGCGGGGCGGTGAACTCCAATCCTCCAGCTCTCTTCTTCTTCTCTTCTTCTGCTGCTCTCCATTACTACCAAGTGTTGGTAGCCTTATCCATAAATGCTCCAGCAGATCCATCCTCATCTTCATGCTCCATCTAAGCTGCAAATCCTTGGATTTCTTCACTTCTCTCCATAACATCTGGATTGCAGACTTAGCACCAAAACTCATCCAAAACTCCTTCAAATTATGCTAATAGTTGCTAGTAAAGGTGTATGAAATAACACCTATCAAATTCCCCCATACTTAGACCTTTACTCGTCCCGAGTAAACTAAAGAAAAGCTCACCCTATCAATCAACACCAAGGCCTCAGGAAGTACAAGAAACGTGACACTAGCAACTACCACATATCAACGATAAGCTCCAGACAACCAAAACAAGTGATGCAAAGATAGTCTAATCCTAACTCCAATCTAGCTCCTTATCGCTCCATGAGTGGCCTACCCGACAGTCCTTCTTTGACTCCCTTCTTATGACGCCTCCACCAAGATATGAAGAGGAATCCTAGAATCACTCTTATTCTTTTACGCTCATCTTGCCTAGGCGCCCTTTCGGGTTTTCACCTAGCCACTCATTTCATTTTGCTAGATATCTCACCAATACTCACATCACTCCAGTCCACTTTTGCCCTGGTCTATACCAGTCGGACTACCTGCTTTTTATCTAGACTGCCCTTTCGGGTTTTCAGTCCATTCCAGGATTTTGATTGCCTTTTTATTTATTTAATATTTTTTTTTTCGAAAATAGAAATGGAAACAACAATGCATGAAACGAATGCAGAAATAAACTATGTACACTAGCTAGCAAGAAAGCAAGTCTATATCCCTCCCCCATACTTAAACCGAACATTGTCCTCAATGTGGAAAAGAGAACATCAAATGATAGGGGAAAGAAGAAATAAACTCACTGTGGACCGGAAGGTGGTGGTGGGTACATCCCAAAGCAGTCCCTCATATGAGCGTCCATAGTGTCCAGACGTTCATCTATCTCTGCGTGGAGCTGGGTCTGCCAAGTCTGCAGACTGGTCTCTACTCGGGAATTCCATCGATCCTGGCGTGTGGAGAAAGCGTCCCATCTAGAGTACATCTCCTGCCATGATGCGACAGGTCCGTACATAGACGAATGCTCCTCGAACTGTGAAGAACCGGGGTCGTCCCCCTCTACAGGATCAGCGGCAGCATATCCACCACTAGGGCCCTCTCCAAACGGAATGGAAGGAGCAGTAGCATGGGTATCATCGGTCGGCATCCGGCTATCACTGGGAATCCACCAACCCGCATATGAGGGTGAATAGGCAAAATCCCGGGGAACAATCAGAATGTGGCCCTCATAGGATGACCAAACCAAATCACCATCCCGCCCCAGTGGCTTCATCATGGAGCACACCTTCATGTGCGTTAAATCATACACCGCATATGCAACAAGCCGAGGAATCTGATCGCAGGCAATAACTCGAGCACAAAGGAGTGTAATCAAACCACCCCCACAAATATCACGTGCCTTGCCATCACGAATCCTCTTCAAGGAACCCAAGAAAAGGGAAGCCCAACACGGCGTATACTCGACAGCTCCCAAGATGCTCATAAACCACTAGAAGTCCTTCATGGGCACCTTCCCATCATCCGCATGGCCGAAGAAATCTCGCATCATCACCTTGTGGATCAAACGCAGACACGGGTTCACCAGTTTGGAATTCACTTCCTGACCCTTCCTGAATGTCCTTCCCGTAGCAGCCCACCAGAATTCCATCATCTCAGACTCGTTAATGCCATTCGACCATCCATCAGTTGGGTCCTTTGTAATACCCAGGGCCTCAAGTATCAACTTCAGAGATAAGGAGTAATCACGCCCATTGTAAGTGAACGTGATCTTCCGCAGATGCCTATCGTCAAAGTCATTAGTATACCTCTTGAAGGAAGCAATAAACTGGTAGCACAACTCTGGATAGGCATGGGCAGTCTTGTCCAGAAAGTTTCCTAACCCACACTGTGTCAAACACATTGTCACACAAGCGAGCAAACCCATCTGCTCCAGAGTCTGCTTGTGGAAGAACTTCGAAGCCAACACCTTCCTCTCCTTCACAATGTTGTACACCTCACTCTCATCCCTAGTCGACACTTTCTTCTTGCCTTTGGATGCCATAAGTAGGAAATTGAAATGCTCAAAGCAAAGGCAAACAAGAGAACTTACAAACAAGCAAACACGCATCCCGGAGAGTCTCAACGCGGCGCGGTAAGGGTCGCGGTGAGAAACTGAGAGCTGTGGCTGGGTCGCGGTGAAGTCGGCGCGGGGCGGTGGCAGCAGCGATGCGAAGGGGGGGCAGCGTGAGGCGGTACAACGGCGAGGCAGGACTACGGCGACGCGGTCGGTTGTGTTTGGGCTTGGTTGTGAGGCTAGACTCCAATTTGGGGATTGGGGGCTAGATTATGCTCAAGGTCGAGAGGGGATTCAGGGAGAGAGAGGGGAAATAGATATGGGGGCTTAAGGGAGGCGTTGGAATGGGGGTTAGATAGTGGGTTAGGTCAGGAAAAGGGAAAGGAAAAGGGATGCTGGGCCAGTCATGTACCATGGCCCAAAAGAGAAATCTTGGCCCATAAAGAGGCCCAATCCGTCAAAACCTTAGTGACCACTGAAGAAATAAGCTTTTACTCACCCGTTTAAGGTTTTTTCGGGGCCCATTATTCTTGTTTTTTTTTTTTTTTTTAAGAGTTGAGAAGTTATACCTGACCTTCACCGCGGGGCGGGGAGCTCCACCGCGGGGTGAAAGATGGTCGCCGCGGGGCGGTGAGAATGGCTGGGTACTACATCTCTTCTCGGTTTTACTTTCACACCTGTAATGTGAGTAACAGGCGAACGAAACAAAGCAAAATAAACTACGAAAATAATCTAATAAAAGAGGAAAATCAAGGAAAAAACTAACACGGGTTGCCTCCCAGACAGCGCCTTGGTTATCGTCGTTGGCTCGACGTACTGCAAATCAACTACCATCTCGAATAGGATCCCTTCGGAATCCTCCAACTCGTCTCTTCCTGTGGAGATTTCTCATGGAAGGGTTTAAACCTTAGACCATGTTCCCTCTTTGCCAACCACTCCATGTTCATTCTCTTCGGAGTGTCTCCCCCATACTTAGAACGATGCGGGGGCCGATATGGCTCAATCTGCATATGCTGCACGTCACTAGATAAAGGCTCACAGCCTTGTATGGTTAGTGCAGGGCGGCAAGTGCCCAAAGTAGAGGGATCTCCTATGTCATCTAACAACACATCCTTAGTAAGCAACTCATGCAAATCATGCGATTCAATAGGTCCTCTAGTAGTGGAACACTCAACTACGGTCTCTACTGCATCAATTTTAACATTTTCATGCACATAATTATCACTAGCGCTAATGCAGAGAGGAGTGGGCAATTCAATGGGGTTAGCTTTATGAATGTCATGCTTAAACATAATTCCATCAAATTCCATAGTCAAAGTGCCACTATCTACATCAATCTTTGTCATGGAAGTTTTCATAAAAGGTCGCCCTAACATAACAGGAGCAACTTGTTCATCGATATCCATGTCCATAACAAAGAAATCAGCAGGGAAAATCAAAGGACCTATCCTAACAAGTACATCTTCTATAACGCCCTTAGGGGGCACACAAGAACCATCAGCAAGCTGTATAACAGTATTCGAGTCATGCAAGGGCCCTAATTCCAATTTTTCAATCAAAGAATAGGGTAAGACATTAATTGAGGCACCCAAGTCTAGCAGTGCTTTCTCAAAAAGATGCCCACCTATAGTGATAGGAATTGTAAAAGTACCTGGATCCTTGCATTTCTCAGGGAGACGTTTCTGAACCACCGCTGACACTTGTTCACCCACTGGACTCTTCTTCTGGGTCTTTTGTTTCTGAGCCCTCTTCACCGTGCATAGCTCCTTTAAGAACTTGGCGTATCGCGGGATAGCCTTAATAAGCTTCAGCAGGGGGATGTTCACCTCACAGTTCTGAAATGTTTCGAACAGATCCCTGTCGTCGACAACTCTTCTAGCCTTTAGCACCTCTGGAAAAGGTGTTGGGGGCTTCTCTGATCCTAGAGGAGGGAACCTGGGCCGAACGTAATTATCAACATAGGTGTCTTCAGCGGGAACAAATTTTCGAGGATCAGGTCGCGGCGAGCCCACCGCGGGGCGTAAGTGGTCGTCGCGGGGCGGTAGAGTCGCGATGTCTTTCCTGAGCACAGACGCCGGGTCGCGGTGAGGGTCGCCGCGGGGCGGTGGAGTCGCGGTGTCATCGACCGCGGGGCGCTCAGTGACTTCTTTCTCCGGATTCTCGTTCTCCTCTTCAGCAATAGGAGCAACGACTGTCTTACCACTTCTTAGCGTGATAGCACTCACGTTTTCTCTGGGATTCACAGTGGTCTGGGATGTCAGAGAGTTTGAGGCCCTTTGGTTAATCTTGGTCACCTCATCGGCTAACTGGCCAATCTGCCTCTCCATGTTCTTGATACTCGACTCAGTGGCTTGCACATGTGTGGCAAAGTGCTGAGTCAACGTCTTCAGCAAATCCTCTGTAGAAGCTCCAGAAGTTTGACCTTGAGGTCTCTGTTGGTACTGAGCCCTTTGCTGGTATTATTGTGGCTGAGCCGGCTGGTATTGCTGTTGTGCCGGTTGCTTACCGCCCTGAGGGTCACTCCATCTGAATCCTGGGTGATCACGGCCTCTCTGGTTGTAATTAGGCTGTCCACCATATTGTTGTCTAGAAGCGCCGTAGCCTCCTACAGCATTGACTTCGGCAACACCGTCCTCTTGCAGCTGAGGACAAGCCTCGGTGTGGTGGGCTTGATTAGAGCAAAGACCGCATGCTCTGGCGTGTTGAGGGGCATTCTGATTTTCTATCTTCATAACTATCTCCTTCAACTCGGCCAACTCAGTCAATACCGGGCTTGGTCCTGCAGGTGTCACAGCATTGACCGCCTTCCTCTGGTATGTCTTCCCGAAATTCCGGGTGCTCTCACTCATTTCCTAGAGTCTATTCATAGCATCATCCGGTGTCAGGTTCAGAATACTTCCACCGCATGCAGCATCAACCATTCTTCTTTCTTGGTCCAGCAGACCATTATGCAAATAGAGAACAAGATCTTGCTTGGCATACCCGTGGAATGGGCAGCTGGAACAAAGCCTCTTGTACCTCTCCAGATAATCATAAAGTGTTTCATCACCAGCCTGCTCGATGTTGGCAATTGCCTTTTTCAAAGCATTTGCCTTCTTCGTGGGAAAATATTTGTCCAGGAATGCTTTGTAAAGCTTCGTCCATGTATCTATGGTTCCTGGCGGCAAGTGATAATACCAATCGCTCGCAGAGTCGAGTAGAGAGAAACCAAAAGCTCTTATCTTGATTTGATCTTCGGTCACGTTCCTGGGCTTCATGGTCATGCAGACATTGTGGAACTTGCCCAGGTGAGAAATCGGATCCTCTCCACTCAGACCGTGGAATTTAGGGAGGTAAGCAACAACTCCCGACTTCAATTCAAAGTTCACCCCTTCTCCGAGTGCAGGAATGATGACAACTAGGGGTTGAGCCCCAATATTCAGCTCAGTAAGCTCTCTCAGAGTTCCAGTTCCAGCAATTGCAATAGTTGGGGTAGTAGCAGTCTCAACGGTTTCGGTCTCTTCTTCCTCTCCTCTTTGATTGCGCATGCTTCCAAGAAAAGATCTTTCAATCTCTGGATCCAAAACAAGAAGGGGAGAGTCAGTACTACGGGTGTCGACCATAAGATAGGTCTCCACCAACAATCAATCACGAAAACACACAACAAACAAAAACCTTCCCCGGCAACGGCGCCAAATTTGACGGGGCTAAAGATGCACAAGCAAATGTCATTGATTAGCCTTATCAAAGTAAATTATCCTAACCAACCTACTAAACAGAGTATAGCAGACAAGTAAGGGTCGAATCCCACAGAGAAGGTATGATGTAGTATGCAAACGTGAATGACGAGTAACAAGTAACAAGTAACTGGGGGGGGTTTTGTAATCAAGAAAGCAAACAAACAAAGTAAACAAATTTGTTTTATGTAGGAAGAAAGTATGATGAGGGGAAGTAGTTCCACTAGACCGAAATCCACAATACAGAGATAGAGTTTGATCACTGAAATCTATTTTGTCCAAGTTCGTTTATTTATCCTTATAGTCGTTCCCACCCTGATCGTAAGTACTATTGATTCTCACAGTTGTCAATAGACTTATTACTATGCCAATGATAAAGAACAACTGATTCTCACAGTTGTCAGCGTACTTTATCACCAACACAGCAATAGCAATGCACACAAGGATATAGGATACATGCAAGTAGAAAGACGTACAAGTACTCACTCCCCTACTTAACATGCAATTGATTCTCACACACAATTGTACGCTCGGGACCCCTATACGCACAATTGTGTTTGCCACTAGATATGCACTCGGAACCCCTATATGCAATCCTAGCAATTGATAAAACGTATTCAACCTAGTTGATCAGGCTAAGAGGAATAACAAGAAATCAATAATCAATATAACCAAGAGAATCAATCCAACACTTATAAGGATAAGAACAAGGAATAGAAATCTCACAAACACATCAACTGTACTGCTTCAATCGTCTAGCAGAACAAAGGGAAATTAGCTCTCCATCAAAGGGGATGAAAAACTCTAATTAGAAATTACGTTGAAACAATAGTGCGTCTGATGATGATGATTTGGAGGCTGTGGGAAAAGAGGTTAAATAGAGTTAACCTAAATCCCCAAGATCACAAACCATATCTTACAAGGAAATAAAATAATAAAATAAAGGAAATCTGACTAATGCATAAAAGGAAATAAAGTAAAATAAAATAACTCTGGCCGCGAGGTCACTAAGCACAGCCACCGCGGGGCGGTGAAGATCCACCGCGGGGCGTCGAACTCTCCACCGCTGGGCGATGGCTTCCTCTGGTGCGGGCTCCATTCTTTACTGAGAGTCATCGCCGGGTCGCGGCGAGGATCGCCGCGGGGCGGTGAACTCCAATCCTCCAGCTCTCTTCTTCTTCTCTTCTTCTGCTGCTCTCCATTACTACCAAGTGTTGGTAGCCTTCTCCATAAATGCTCCAGCAGCTCCATCCTCATCTTCATGCTCCATCTAAGCTGCAAATCCTTGGATTTCTTCACTTCTCTCCATAACATCTGGATTGCAGACTTAGCACCAAAACTCATCCAAAACTCCTTCAAATTATGCTAATAGTTGCTAGTAAAGGTGTATGAAATAACACCTATCAGTGGCTTCCTTCCTCAGTGTCTCCTATGATATCCAAGATAGCTCAAACACTTCCAAAAACACCAAACTTCGCCCCTAAATGCCATACACATGAATGTGTCTAAATCTACCTGAATGGCACCAATAAAACCCTCTAATAACTCTTAGTTAAGCCCTATAAAGTAGTGCTTATCAAAATCCCCCATGCTTAGACCTTTGCTCATCCTCGAGTAAACTAATAAAGAGTCTACTCCTCCAATGCAGCACCCAAGGTCTCAGGAAGCATGTCCTCCAACTAAGAGTCACCTAACCCATGCCAAGCTCCTGGCACCAATCTCATTCACAACACATCCACAACTCAACCAACTTAAAGGGCAAATAGAGTACTTCCCCCAAGCTTAACCCGGACATCCAATGGTGTGAGTAACCTCTAATCCAGGCCTCCATCTATGACTCCTTATGCCTCCCAGAGTGACCTACCCGACAATCCTTCTTCGACTCCTCTTCTTATACAGCCCCGTCGGTAAAATGAGATCCTAGAAAACTCTCCTCTTCTTTTCACTCATTTTGCCTAGGAGTCCTTTCGGATTTTCATCCTAGCCACTCATATTTTTTTTTTCATAGATGTGCTCACATAAGCTCACGTCACTCAGACACCTTCTTACCCGAGCCTAGCGCTGGTCCGGGCCACCTGCTTTTTACCCAAGCCGCCCTTTCGGGTTTTCGACTTGTCCTAGGATTTTTTTTTATATTATTATTATTATTATTTTTATTTTTATTTGAATATGAAAATGCTGAAATTCAAAGTACAATGCTGGAAGAGAAATATGTACAAGATAGGTAGTGAATACTTCTACTCACCCATGCTTAAATCATGCATTGTCCTCAATGTATGAAGGACAAATAAAAAGATAAGGGGAAATATAGAAGTACTCACTGGGGTGGAGGCCAATATCCATAGGCGTTGAAGAAAGCCTCAGCTCTCCTCTGCAGATGAACCACCTGGTCCTCAACGGTAGTGATGTGGTTGTCCAGGCGGTTGGTGTGGTAGGTAAGGTTGACCTCCATGTTGCGCTTCTACTCAGCGCTCCGCCTCTCGTGCTCCTCCAGGCGGGTGGAGATTTGGCGCTCCCACTCAGCGCTTATCCTCGCATGCTCCTCTAGCCTCTGGGAGATGCCGCGTTCCCACTCGGCGCTTCTCCGTATCTGCTCATCCTGCCTCAGCTGCAAGTTCGTCATTCTGTCCAGGAGCTAGTCCCAGGGAGCCCCTCCAGAAGAACTACCAGATCCAGATGCCTGGTGAGTGTAGTCAGGATATACAGGAGGGCCCCTGGAACCCGGCGGTGATGGCACATCTCTCTCCATGTCCTCCGCCGTAGTCTCTTCCTCATCGTCGTCGTCGTCCCCTTCCTCATCGGACAACAATCCCTGCTCCCCGTCGGCATAAAGGTAGAAATCCCTCGCCCGGGGCCCAAAAGGCATCGGACGAGGCAACCTCATGCGGTGTATGTTGCCGGCCAGGGAGAGCCAGGCGTACTCTCCATCGCGGGCCTCCAGCAGATGGGACCTCCGCATGAGCCTGATATTGTATGTGTAGCTCTCGTCGGGGAATTCCCAATGGTCCGCGAGGATCTCGTACTGTCGGGCGATAAGCATCACCATGCCTCCCATGGAGATCTTGCCGCCCTTCTTCTCTCTCAGTCGTAGGCAGCTGGAGAGAAATAGCTCGACCTAGTCGGGGATGGTGTGGCTCTCTAGTGTCAAACACCAGAGCACTGTAAGGTCCTGCCTGGAGACCTTGTTCACCTCCCCCTGTCCCAGGAAGGTCATGGCTAGCACCTTGTGCGCCAGCCTCAAATAGGGGTGTGTCAGCTTGTAGTTGTACTCGCCGACACTGGGGTTGATCACATCCCGGGTCGCACCCTGCCAGAAGAACTCTGGCAAGGCGCCTACAGCTTCCCAATCCTCAGTGGGCTCCTCAGTAACGCCAAAAAGGTCCCGCAGACCGGTAGGACATCCTTCTCTGCCGCCCTAACAGGTTGAACGTGAACCCATCGTCGTGGCGTTCCAGCGTGGCCAGGAACTCCAGGGTCAGCTCGTCGGATGTCGGGGCGGACAAGTCAATGAAGTTACCGAGCCCTCCGTGGCTCAACAACTAATGAGTGCAGTCCTCCAAACCGAGTTGTGTCAGCGTCGGTCGATCGTAGAATTTCGTCTGGACGATCTTCCGCTGGCTGGACGTCTCGAAATAGCGCCGATGCCTCGGGCTCCTAATGAAAACAAAAGACAAAGATGACTTCAACAACTCATTCGGTAAGCAAGGGTTGTCGTGACACCTAAACAAAATAATCCTAAACAAACCTAACTAATGTAGTCTGGTAAGCAAGGGTCGAATCCCACAGAGAATCAAGTTATATTTCATGTTTGCAAAATCATTCACCAATTGATAACAAAGACAAAATGGGGTTTTTTGAATGAAACTAACTAAGAAAACGATAAATAAAATATAGAAAGCTTGGCTAGACAAATATCCACCTTTAGTTTGGTTGATCGATCATTGATTACTCCTAGTCCTCAATACTCATGAATGTCCTAATCCCTGTTTTGAATTAGTTACCAGTCCAACCAGTTCTGATAACCCTAACTATCAAATAACCTAGAAGACCTTCTAGATTGAATCTAACAGCAACAATGAATTCAGGAATAGATAGGTACATGCAAGTGTAGCAACCAGTCATACAATTGCATGTAATTAATTCTCCACACAAACTAAGGGATTTAGATTCTCAACCAGTATCCTCTAATCCTTAGTAGTATGATCAATAACAATCTCAACAGGTTGTATAGAAAAGGGGAACGAATAGCATAATACTAATTTCTCTAGGTTGTCAGACTAGAGGGAACTACTATTAACAATCTAATTGATGTCCTAATCAACAAATCAAGGGGAATCGATATATGATCAATGAGATTAAGCAAGAGAGAGAATTAATACAATCATAGAAAGAGAAAAGGAATAATCTCAATATCAAATTCAAACCAAGGCTTCAATTGTCTGCCTGGGCAAAAGGTAAAAACAACGATGAATGAAACTAGGTCTAACTTGATCCGAAGATCATGATTGGAGGTTGTGGGAATTAGGTTAAATAAAGTTAACCTAAAGCCCAAGATCACAAACCCCATCTACAAGGAAATAAAATATAATATTCTAATTAAAAGAAATAGAAAAGAAATCGGAAAAAGAAAAAAGAATTAAATAAAACAAAACTCGGAAAAACTCTCCCGGCTCACCTCCGTAGATGGCCGCGGCCGCGGTTTATTGGCCGCGGTCGCGGTTTGCTCTCGACCATCCTGCACGGTTAGCAAACCGTGTAGGGCCTTTTTTGGCTTCTTCAGCTCCGCGACACTTCCGCAAAAATTCCATAACTTTTAATTCCCAATTCGGATCGCGCTCATATTTTGAGGACTCGCCGTAGACGTCAAGAGCTAACTCCTCAAATTGGAATCACTCCATTTGGATATCTGAGTAAGGAGAACGAATTAATTGAATTCAGCACGATGTTCTTCTACTCTCGTGTGGACTCTCTCCTTGGTTCTTCTTCGTCTCCTCAGTGGTCAACTCCTCTTCCTCTGGATATCTTCAATTTGCTTCTCCAGACCACCAAATCCACACTTCTCCTCTCTAACTCCATAATCCACAATTGTGCACTAAATCCATCCAAATGACACCTCAAACCTGGTAACAACCCCTAGAAATGCACTACAAAATAGTGCCGATCAAATCCCCCATGCTTAAACCTTGCTCGTCCTCGAGTAAGCTAAAGTCAGCCTACTCCTCCAATTAATCCCCAAGATTTCAGGAAGCATAGAAAATCATCTCCTCTAAGAATTTCACCTATTAATAAACTCCAGACACCAACACTATAAACCCAGCACAAAAGACTACAACACACAATCAAGCAGAAAGGAAAGCAGAGTACTTCCCCCAAGCTTATCCCAAACACCATAGAGTGAACCAAAATCTAATCCTAATCTCCCATCTATCTTCTTATACCTCCCAGAGTGACCTACCCGAATCCTCCTTATATCACCTCTTCTTATGTCACCACGCCAAGTAAAATGAGGATTCCTAAAAATCACTCTTCTTCTTTTCACTCATTTTGCCAAGGCGCCCTTTCGGGTTTTCACCAAGCCACTCATTTCATTTTTCAATAGATGGGCTCACAATATACTCACATCACTCTTGACCTCATATTACCCCAGCCTAATGCTGGTCCAAGCCACCTGCTTATTACCTAGGCCGCCCTTTCGGGTTTTCGACCTATCCCAGGATTTCTTATGTATGCCTTTTTTCAATATTTGGCTCTTTTCTTTTTATTCATCTCCTCAGCGACATAGCCAGTATAAAACTCTCCCCCATGCTTAAATATTGCATTGTCCTCAATGTAATGAAAGACAAAAGAATAGAAGCATAGGGAAAAGCAAAAAATAACTCACAAACGTCGCCAAGCTGCTTGGACACTTCCATTGTTGCTGGCGGTATACACAATGTATGCACAGGTCTCTAGTGTTGGGTGGGAGTCTTCATCAACTCCATCGTCTTCATTACCGTGCAACCAAAGGGAACCACTTGGTGAGTAGTGGTATAGCAAATACGTCGGGGTTGCACGGCCTTCAAAACCCACAAAAAATGGGCCCAGATATGATCGTGGTGTGGGCCCTGGTGTTCCTCCTCTCCAACTGCCAATTGTAGGGCCATCATCGTTGTCAATTAATGTGTAGGGCTAATGTTTCTTCCGTTGACAACATGATGTGCACCTTCTCCATGGGGACTCTGGACAGCTGGCCTTCGGTAGAGCTGTTTTTTTTTCGATTTTTTTTTACTAAACCCTAATTCGCCGCGGCGGCCGCGATCGCGGTTTCCAGGCCGCGATCGCGGTTGCTTCTCGAATTGTTTGCCGCGGTTGTGGTGGCCAAGCCGCGGTCGCAGTTTTCCTTCTGCTCTTCCTGCGGGTTAGTCGAAAACGAAAACACAGACAAAGAAAGAAAACTAAAAGAAAAGGATAGTGTCTTGTTATCAAATCGGTAAACAAACAAACAAGAAATTACAAACCTTAGATTCCCCGGCAACGGCGCCAATTTGATAGGCGTTGTCGTGACACCTAAACAAAATAATCCTAAACAAACCTAACTAATGTAGTCTGGTAAGCAAGGGTCGAATCCCACAGAGAATCAAGTTATATTTCATGTTTGCAAAATCATTCACCAATTGATAACAAAGAAAAAATGGGGGTTTTTGAATGAAACTAACTAAGGAAACGATAAATAAAATATAGAAAGCTTGGCTAGACAAATATCCACCTTTAGTTTGGTTGATCGATAATTGATTACTCCTAGTCCTCAATACTCATTAATGTCCTAATCCCTGTTTTGAATTAGTTACCAGTCCAACCAGTTCTGATAACCCTAACTATCAAATAACCTAGAAGACCTTCTAGATTGAATCTAACAGCAGCAATGAATTCAGGAATAGATAGGTACATGCAAGTGTAGCAACCAGTCATACAATTGCATGCAATTAATTCTCTACACAAACTAAGGGATTTAGATTCTCAACCAATATCCTCAAATCCTTAGTAGTATGATCAATAACAATCTCAACAGGTTGTATAGAAAAGGGGAACCAATAGCATAATACTAATTTCTCTAGGTTGTCAGACTAGATGGAACTACTATTAACAATCTAATTGATGTCCTAATCAACAAATCAAGGGGAATCGATATATGATCAATGAGATTAAGCACGAGAGAGAATTAATACAATCATAGAAAGAGTAAAGGAATAATCTCAATATCAAATTCAAACCAAGGCTTCAATTGTCTGCCTGGGCAAAAGGTAAAAACAACGATGAATAAAACTAGGTCTAACTTGATCCGAAGATCATGAATGGAGGCTGTGGGAATTAGATTAAATAAAGTTAACCTAAATCCCAAGATCACAAACCCCATCTACAAGGAAATAAAATATAATATTCTAATTAAAATAAATAGAAAAGAAATCGGAAAAAGAAAAAAGAATTAAATAAAACAAAACTCGGAAAAACTCTCCCGGCTCGCCTCCGTAGATGGCCGCGGCCGCGGTTTATTGTCCGCGGTCGCGGTTTGCTCTCGACCATCCTGCACGGTTAGCAAACCGTGCATCTAACCGTGCAGGGCCTTTTTTGGCTTCTTTAGCTCCGCGACACTTCCGTAAAAATGCCATAACTTTTAATTCCCAATTCGGATCGCGCTCATATTTTGAGGACTCGCAGTAGACGTCAAGAGCTAACTCCTCGAATTGGAATCACTCCATTTGGACATCTGAGTAAGGAGAACGAATTAATTGAATTCAGCACATTGTTCTTCTACTCTCGTGTGGACTCTCTCCTTGGTTCTTCTTCGTCTCCTCAGTGGTCAACTCCTCTTCCTCTGGATATCTTCAATTTGCTTCTCCAGACCACCAAATCCACACTTCTCCTCTCTAACTCCATAATCCACAATTGTGCACTAAATCCATCCAAATGACACCTCAAACATGGTAACAACCCCTAGAAATGCACTACAAAATAGTGCCGATCATCTACACAGATCATGCCGCCCTTCGTCACATAATGACGAAGAAGGAATCAAAGCCAAGATTAATCCGATGGGTTCTCCTACTCACTGAATTTGATGTTGAGATACAAGATAAAAAGGGAGCGGAGAACCTAGTAGCTGATCATCTGAGTAGACCCGTACATGAAGAAGATAAGCCCGGAGCGCAGAGCCCCATTCACGGAACTTTTTCAGATGACACACTCTTTATGATCGAAGGAACTTCGGGTAACGCCCACCGCCCCGCGGTCGGCACTACCGCGACCCGGCAGTCTGTAGAAATTGTGGAACTGGAGGCTCCATCGCCCCGCGGCGACACCCACCGCGACCCAGCGACATGTCCAACTGAGAGCCAGCAAAACTCACCGCTGCCCGCGGTGATATCACCGCCCCACGACAACATCTCCGGACTCACACTTTGCTCTGTAAGTACTTCCGAACCCTCTCCTCATATAGCCGGGGCCGTCTTCAGACTCCGTTCTTTTAGACCATGGTACGCAGATATCGTGAACTATTTGGTTCGAGAGGAACTACCCCCGGATTACACTAGAGCTCAAAAGGAGAAGGTACGAAAAGAAGCCCGTCACTATGTTTGGGATGATCCTTACCTATGGAAATATTGTGTCGATCCGGTAGTACGCCGATGTCTTCCGGATAATGAGGTATAATCTGTCCTTAACTTTTGCCATTCTCAAGCATGTGGGGGTCATTTTGGGGAAAATAAGACCGCGAGGAAAGTATTGGATGCAGGATTTTATTGGCCACACATCTTTCGGGCATACCGCACAGCTTTCAAAACTCCGATAGGAATGTCCCCTTTTCGGTTAGTATTCGGAAAAGCATGCCACCTCCCTGTAGATCTTGAACATAAAGCATGGTGGGCAATAAAGAAATGCAACATGCAATTGGATGAAGTGGAAGATTTCCGAAAGCTACAGCTGCAAGAACTAGAGGAGTTACGCCTTGAATCATATGAGAACTCTGTTAGTTATAAGGCGAAAACCAAGCATTGGCATGACAAGCACATCTTGAGAAGAGATTTCAAGCCAGGGGATAAGGTCCTCCTATTTCAATCTCAGCTTAAGCTTTTTGCTGGGAAGCTGAAATCCAAGTAGACGGGTCCTTATATAATTGCTGAAGTATACCCCCATGGCGCCATTGGCTTGATTGACCCCAAGACGAACAATGTTTTAAAAGTGAATGGCCAAAGATTGAAGCCTTACCATGAAGGCTTCAACCCGAACCAGGTTGATGTCGTGAGTTTTGAGGTCCCTGAAGCTGAAAAATGATAGACCACAGCCTACGTCGAGCCAACGACGTTAACTAAGGCGCTAATCGGGAGGTAACCCGAGGTATTTTTCTTTCCTTAGACCTTTTTCGTAGTTCTTTTGCTTTGTTTCGTTCGCCTGCTACTAACGTGTCAGGTACGAAAGTAAATGGAGGCGAGTTTATTTCTCCAGGAAATCCACGACCGCCCCGCGGTGAACCACACCGCCCCGCGGTGAAGCCTGAGTACTTTTACTCAACTCTAATTTAAAAATAAAGGGCCCCGAAAAAACCTTAAACGGGGAGTAAAAAAAAAATTTGTTTTCAAAACCATTTTCCAAGTTGGATACGAAGGATTTGACGGTGTTATTTGGATCGCCCCGCAGTCCGGTACTTCCCATTACTCTCCCATTAAACACTTCCCGCCAAACCCTAACCTCCTCACCCTCTTCTTTCTCTCTTTTTCTACCGCACCGTGCCTCTCTGTCTTCCCTCGAACCCTCACCCAAAATCTCACAATCCCTGCCTTTCCCTTGCTCTAAACTTGATTGTGGAAGATCCTTGAACCCAATTTTAGATTCCCATAACCAAGCCACCACATTGCACTCGTCCGACCGCTTCGCGGTGCTTTTTGGTTGAAGGAAGGTGTTGTGTGGTTTTGGAGGTGTGATTGGAGGACCGTTGGGCTCTATCTAGGCTCATTGGAGGTTGAGGTTGGGAGGTCGCACAGTTGCCGCCTCGCATTGATGCTCCATCGCCTCGCGCGATTCGGGATTTTTTTGAATTGGAGAAGAAGGTTGAACAGTGTACCGCCCCGCGGTGAAGCATACCGCCCCGCGGCAAGCCCCGGGTGACTGTCCATCTTTGGTTTGTAAGTTGTCTTTGCCTAGCTCTTTGATTCCACCGCATTCAAATACTTTAATTATGCCAAGAGCTAGGAAAGTTGGTATGACTACTGTAGGATCGTGATTGTTAGATAAAAACTTAAGGAACTCAGAATATCAATTTTCAGTTCCTTTCGCAGCGGAAATAAACAATCAAATAAATGACAAGTTCCTTATAGTGGAAACCTTTGATTGCCAACTAGCAATCCAGGATAAAAACCACTACCTTTCTTTCGAAAGGATTTCAAAGTCTACTTCTTGATTTCTTATCTCTTTTGGTTACAGCTTATCCTAGGAACGAACACACAGTTCCTTTGTCTTACACACAGTTAGACAATCCTAGATAACTTAACACAATCAATAATCAATCCAAGAAATAGACTTTTGCACCTAGGAACTATCACTTACAGTCACAGGAACTTAGCACTCAGCTCTTCTTCCTTGACTGGTTCCTCTTGATCTCTGTTTGCTTTGATGTTCTTGTTTGGAGGTTCACACTAGATATTTGCTAATAAGTATGAGTCGTGTTTTTGTGCTTGAAGATAACCCTTGGGTTATTCTTCCTTTTATAGAGGATTCTTCGCAGCTCGATCCTCTCTAGGTTCCCACAGATTGAGCTTGTCCTAGGATGAGTGGTTCTCCTTGGTCCACGTTGTTCTTGGCATGTGCAAACAACCTAGGCAGCTCAGAATCCTTCTAGGTTAGTCAACCTCTTCAGCCAAGTCATTCTCCAGCTTCCTTTGTCCGAGGTTCGACACTCTGGGCGCTTGGGAACTGACTTCTGGACAGCGACAGGTTCCATGTCCTGTCGCTTTCACCTTTGTCTGTCCGAGGTTCGGCGTTCTAGGTGTCTTGGAGTCTTGCTCTTGGATGGTGGTAGGCTTTTGGAAGCTTCGGACAAGTCATTTTCAACAACTTTTGTCCGAGGTTGTGTGTCCCCAGATTTCTCGGGAATCGCAATGTCGCATGCTGCGTTCTGGGCACACCTGGGTTCCTCTGGTTTCCTTCATCTGTCTTATTCCTTTGGTTCCCTTGTCCTGTTTGGCTTTCTTGCCTTCGGTATGTTCATGTGGTTCCTTAAAACACATCTTTGAGACAAAACATTAGTATCATAATATTTGTCATCGTCAAAAGTAGAGAAACTGAGGAAATGAACTCTCAGGGGAACCTAAATTCCAGAGTTCCGTTTCCTAACAATTTCCCCCTTTTTGATGATGACAAATACAAGGAACCTGGCAACGTAATAGGACTTTGAATTTCATGAGACCATATTGAGTTTAAGGAATTACAACATTACGGATTAATGATAGAGCATTCAATGGTTGCAAATTCCCCCTAAGCAAGTGAACGAGTTTATTTCAAATTCCCCCTTAGAAGTAGAACTAGTTCAGAGTTCCTATTAGTTCAGTAGTCTCCAAAGTTCAAGGTTCCTATCCTTTTCTTCCCCCTTTTGACATCATCGAAAAGATTAAGTACGAGTTAAGAACATGATATCCAAGAGAATATACAATTGCATCAAACCCATAACAGAAGCATAATGGAAACTTAAGGCAAAGGCAAATTAATCATAGAAACGAAGCCAAAAGATAATCATTAAAGCTTAAACTGATCATTGTTCAAGGACGGGTACAACACAATACAACCAACATAAGCCAACAACAAAAACAACAAACTGCAAAGACAACAACAAAAGCAATCATTAGGAAAGATGACAAATGGATAGAAGAGGGGAGTAGGATCCTTAGGGAAACTACTAACACGCTGTGGTGTTTTAGCACTGGGAACCAGAACAAGCGTTCCTATGGCAGAGCAGCGGCCTCCTCTTCAGCATCTTTGTCGATAGTTCCTAATTTTGGCCCGTGGCCTGAAGGGCACTGATTGCACCTTGCCAATCCTTCTGAAGAACTTCTACCAGAGCCACAACAGCAGAACGTATATGCCCCAACTCTCTTACTTGATCATGGAGGGCGACCGGGATAGCAGTCGAGCCCACCATGATAGCCTTTTCAATACGATCCAGAGCAGAAAGGATCGCAGAGGAGTCTGGAGAGGGGTTGAGATGTGGCTGGGAACTAGAAGGGACCTTGGAACTGGCCTTTTCCTTAGGCAGTTGAGCTTGAGCTTCAGAAGGGGGATCTTGTTGTTCCTTTGTCTTCAACTTCCGAACTGTGGCCATGGTAAGACACTTGATGTAGACTGTCTCAGGCAGATCAACTGGGTACTGGTGAAGGTTGGAGATAATGTTTTTGATGATATAAGGGAAGGGTAAAGCATGGGAGTCATGGGATGAGCAGAACTGCATGTGGGCTAAGATAATGCGAAGGAGATCCAATTGAACACCAGAGAGCACCTTGTCCATGTAGATGGCATCTGTGATGAGAACATTGTTCTGGTGCTCCTGTCTGGGAACCAGATTATGGGTGATCCAGAAGTATAACAACTTGTTTGTGATGGAGAGATCCTTTGTCTCCAAAGATGAGGGGGAGGCGCCATCATAGATTTTCTTGATCACTGCTCCCTTGGATTTGTAGCCCTTTCCTTTGGGCCATCCCTTCTTTTGAGGCAGAATGCCAAACCCAGACCTTGACTCGATCCCTTTGAGCTTACCCTAGGATGAGTGGTTCTCCTTGGTCCACGTTGTTCTTGGCATGTGCAAACAACCTAGGCAGCTCAGAATCCTTCTAGGTTAGTCAACCTCTTCAGCCAAGTCATTCTCCAGCTTCCTTTGTCCGAGGTTCGACACTCTGGGCGCTTGGGAACTGACTTCTGGACAACGACATGTTCCATGTCCTGTCACTTTCACCTTTGTCTGTCCGAGGTTCGGCGTTCTAGGTGCCTTGGAGTCTTGCTCTTGGATGGTGGCAGGCTTTTGGAAGCTTCGGACAAGTCGTTTTCAACAACTTTTGTCCGAGGTTGTGTGTCCCCATATTTCTCGGGAATCGCAATGTCGCATGCTGCGTTCTGGGCACACCTGGGTTCCTCTGGTTTCCTTCATCTGTCTTGTTCCTTTGGTTCCCTTGTCCAGTTTGGCTTTCTTGCCTTCGGTATGTTCCTGTGGTTCCTTAAAACACATCTTTGAGATAAAACATTAGTATCATAATATTTGTCATCGTCAAAAGTAGAGAAACTGAGGAAATGAACTCTCAGGGGAACCTAAATTCCAGAGTTCCGTTTCCTAACAATTTCCCCCTTTTTGATGATGACAAATACAAGGAACCTGGCAACATAATAGGACTTTGAATTTCATGAGACCATATTGAGTTTAAGGAATTACAACATTACGGATTAATGATAGAGCATTCAATGGTTGCAAATTCCCCCTAAGCAAGTGAACGAGTTTATTTCAAATTTCCCCTTAGAAGTAGAACTAGTTCAGAGTTTCTATTAGTTCAGTAGTCTCCAAAGTTCAAGGTTCCTATCCTTTTCTTCCCCCTTTTGACATCATCGAAAAGATTAAGTACGAGTTAAGAACATGATATCTAAGAGAATATACAATTGCATCAAACCCATAACAGAAGCATAATGGAAACTTAAGGCAAAGGCAAATTAATCATAGAAACGAAGCCAAAAGATAATCATTAAATCTTAAACTGATCATTGTTCAAGGACGGGTACGACACAATACAACCAAACATAAGCCAACAACAAAAACAACAAACTGCAAAGACAACAACAAAAGCAATCATTAGGAAAGACGACAAATGGATAGAAGAGGGGAGTAGGATCCTAAGGGAAACTACTAGCACGCTGTGGTGTTTTAGCACTGAGAACCAGAACAAGCGTTCCTATGGCAGAGCAGCGGCCTCCTCTTCAGCATCTTTGTCGACAGTTCCTACATTTTGGCCCGTGGCCTGATGGGCACTGATTGCACCTCGCCAATCCTTTTGAAGAACTTTTACCAGAGCCACAACAGCAGAACGTATATGCCCCAACTCTCTTACTTGATCATGGAGGGCGACCGGGATAGCAGTCGAGCCCACCATGATAGCCTTTTCAATACGATCTAGAGCAGAAAGGATCGCAGAGGAGTCTGGAGAGGGGTTGAGATGTGGCTGGGAACTAGAAGGGGCCTTGGAACTGGCCTTTTCCTTAGGCAGTTGAGCTTGAGCTTCAGAAGGGGGATCTTGTTGTTCCTTTGTCTTCAACTTCCGAACTATGGCCATGGTAAGACACTTGCTGTAGACTGTCTCAGGAAGATCAACTGGGTACTGGTGAAGGTTGGAGATAATGTTTTTGATGATATAAGGGAAGGGTAAAGCATGGGAGTCATGGGATGAGCAGAACTGCATGTGGGCTAAGATAATGCGAGGGAGATCCAATTGAACACTAGAGAGCACCTTGTCCATGTAGATGGCATCTGTGATGAGAACATTGTTCCGGTGCTCCTGTCTGGGAACCAGATTGCGGGTGATCCAGAAGTGTAACAACTTGTTTGTGATGGAGAGATCCTTTGTCTCCAAAGATGAGGGGGAGGCGCCATCATAGATTTTCTTGATCACTGCTCCCTTGGATTTGTAGCCTTTTCCTTTGGGCCATCCCTTCTTTTGAGGCAGAATGCCAAACCCAGACCTTGACTCGATCCCTAGAGCAGACGCAATTAGGTTGGCGGACAGAGGATAGCTGGTTCCCTTCCATATAAGAATGGCGTCGTTACAGGGAGAGTTGTCCTTCGCAGGCACAAACTCCATAGACTGGTAAAACAAGCGGACAACCTCATCAGAAGCAGAGAAGGGTTCAAACAACATCTCGTCCCATCCTTGAAACTGCAGCAGAGAATGGAACTCATCCAGGGCTTCTCCAAACACTTCCTCATCTTCTTCTTCCAGTTCTTGGGTCCAGAACTCCTTGCCGATTATGAGAGGCTTAAGGATCTTCCTCTTAGAGAATAAAGATGTCTGCCATCTGATAAGACCATTCTGAGCCTCTGTAGTTTGCCATGAATAATTTCTGGGAAGTGCCAATCTAGCCGTTGGAGAGACGTTTAATCCTGGTTCCTTTCTGGCAAAGTGTTCAGCGTGCTAGAGGAACATATGAGAACCTTTGATGTGGGTTAACATAATGGAAGCAAAAAGTATGTTCCCATAAAAGGAATCAGGGTAGGCTCTTTATCGCATTGCACAATAATTCTCAGAGAGGGTTTTAGAGATGGATCATAGAGAATTAACTTGAGCAATGAGGCAAGGGTGGCTCTTAGTACACAATCATCATTTCGGCTTGTATTGTTGGGAAAGAAATATGATCAGATTGTGACTTTTAGGTCATGAAGAAAAGTTGAACAATGAGGAATTAAAAGAATAATGAGGACCAATAGGAGACGATCCAGAAAAATTTAATCAAAGCCCTTTTTATTTATTTATTTAAGAAACCATTATGACAAGAAGAGTTTGTAGCAAAAGATATAACACAAGGGCATCCAAACTCAACAAGTTAAATATCTTAAACTAGTCAATCGGGGGAACTGGAAAGAATTCTTTGAACTGAGGTCACTACTGAGTAATAGGAATCATTCCTAGTTCCAATCTAAGGTTCTCGAAAGGAACTCTATTCAATGTCTTGGTGAATATATCTGCAACCTGATCTTCAGTTCTACAAAATTTCATAATGATGTTTCCCTTCTCAACATGATCTCTAAGAAAATGATGTCTTATGTCAATATGCTTGGTCCTAGTATGATGCACAGGATTCTTAGAGATGTTTATGGCACTAGTGTTATCACAAAGAATAGTGAGAGGACCATAAGACATACCAAAGTCTGCGAGTTGTTGCTTTAGCCAGAGAAGTTGGGAACAGCAGGAGGCAGCCGCAATGTACTCGGATTCTGTGGTGGAGAGGGAGACTGAAACTTGTTTCTTTGATCCCCATGACACAAGGCAAGGGCCTAGGAACTGTGCCATTCCAGAAGTGCTCTTTCTATCCACCAAATATCCAGCATAATCAGCATCAGTGAAACCCATGAGCTCAAAGGGACATTCTTTGGGGTACCAAATGCAGAGATCGTCAGTTCCCTTGAGATATCGAAGTATTCTCTTAACAGCAGCCAAGTGGGTTTCTCTCGGACAAGATTGGAACCTAGCACACAAGCCAACAACAAAGACAATGTCTGGTTGACTAGCGGTTAGGTACATGAGTGAGCCTATTATACCTCTATAGAGCTTCTCCTCCACTAGAGGACTCGAGTGGTCCTTATCCAAATGGGCAATGGTGGATATGAGAGTGGAGAGAGGCTTGCATGAATCCATTTTGAACTTCTTCAGTAGTTCCCTGACATACTTCTGTTGGTGGATTTGAATACCATCTTCCTTTTGAGTGATTTGTAATCCGAGGAAGAATGTGAGTTCCCCAATTAGACTCATTTCAAATTCACTGCTCATCAAGTCTTTGAACTTGTCTACAAGGGACAGGTTAGTGGAACCAAAAATGATATCATCAACATAGATTTGAACCACTAAGATGTTACCTTCTTCTTCTAGGATGAAGAGAGTCTTATCAATAACTCCACGCCTGTAGCCATTTGAGAGCAGGAACTGGGCAAGACGATCATACCAAGCTCTGGGAGCTTGCTTGAGGCCATAGAGTGCCTTGTCTAGAAAGTAGACATGATCTGGATGATCATCATCTTCAAAACCTGGAGGTTGCTTCACATATACTTCTTCTTGAAGAATTCCATTGAGGAAGGCTGTCTTTACATCCATTTGGAACAACTTGAACCCTTTGTGTGATGCGAAGGCAATCAACAATCTTATTGCCTCAATCCTTGCCACTGGAGCATAGGTTTCATCATAGTCGATTCATTCTTGTTGATTGTATCATTGAGCTACAAGTCTCGCTTTGTTCCTTATTACAGCTCCTGTATCATCCAGCTTGTTTCTGAAAACCCATCTGGTTCCTATGATGTGTTTATCCTTGGGGTGAGGAACTAGATGCCATACTTTGTTCCTTTCAAACTGATGAAGCTCTTCTTGCATAGCTTGGATCCAGTCCGCATCCTTCAGTGCCTCACCTATGTTCTTTGGTTCCTTAAAACACATCTTTGAGATAAAATATTAGTATCATAATATTTGTCATCGTCAAAAGTAGAGAAACTGAGGAAAGGAACTCTCAAGGGAACCTAAATTCCAGAGTTCCGTTTCCTAACAATTGGTATAAGAGCTTTTCCTGCTCTGATACCAATTGTAGGATCGTGATTGTTAGATAAAAACTTAAGGAACTCAGAATATCAATTTTCAGTTCCTTTCGCAGCGGAAATAAACAATCAAACAAATGACAAGTTCCTTATAGTGGAAACCTTTGATTGCCAACTAGCAATCCTATCTTAAAAACCACTACCTTTCTTTCGAAATGATTTCAAAGTCTACTTCTTGATTTCTTATCTCTTTTGGTTACAGCTTATCCTAGGAACGAACACACAGTTCCTTTGTCTTACACACAGTTAGACAATCCTAGATAACTTAACACAATCAATAATCAATCCAAGAAACAGACTTTTGCACCTAGGAACTATCACTTACAGTCACAGGAACTTAGCACTCAACTCTTCTTCCTTGACTGGTTCCTCCTGATCTCTGTTTGCTTTGATGTTCTTGTTTGGAGGTTCACACTAGATATTTGCTAATGAGTGTGAGTCGTGTTTTTGTGCTTGAAGATAACCCTTGGGTTATTCTTCCTTTTATAGAGGATTCTTCGCAGCTCGATCCTCTCTAGGTTCCCACAGATTGAGCTTGCCCTGGGATGAGTGGTTCTCCTTGGTCCACGTTGTTCTTGGCATGTGCAAACAACCTAGGCAGCTCAGAATCCTTCTAGGTTAGTCAACCTCTTCAGCCAAGTCATTCTCCAGCTTCCTTTGTCCGAGGTTCGACACTCTGGGCGCTTGGGAACTGACTTCTGGACAGCGACAAGTTCCATGTCCTGTCGCTTTCACCTTTGTCTGTCCGAGGTTCGGCGTTCTAGGTGTCTTGGAGTCTTGCTCTTGGATGGTGGTAGGCTTTTGGAAGCTTCGGACAAGTCGTTTTCAACAACTTTTGTCCGAGGTTGTGTGTCCCCAGATTTCTCGGGAATCGCAATGTCGCATGCTGCGTTCTGGGCACACCTGGGTTCCTCTGGTTTCCTTCATCTGTCTTGTTCCTTTGGTTCCCTTGTCCTGTTTGGCTTTCTTGCCTTCGGTATGTTCCTGTGTTTCCTTAAAACACATCTTTGAGATAAACCATTAGTATCATAATATTTGTCCTCGTCAAAAGTAGAAAAACTGAGGAAAGGAACTCTCAGGGGAACCTAAATTCCAGAGTTCCATTTCCTAACAACTACGGAGGAGAATAAGGCTTATGATGTGGTTGCACAGAGGGCTGTGCTCCCGCCTCGATTCTTTGATAGAGGGACTTTGGCCGAGTTGGGAATGTTAGAGATGGTCCAGCTGTGTTTGGATAGGTTGGGGTTGGGTGCTTTTCTTGACAAGTGTGCCCCTGCTTTTCCAGAGCTCTGTTATCAGTTTATTGCCACCATGTCAAGATATTCAGAGAGGCACACTATTAATGGTGAAGTGCACAAGGTGCTTGCGGGCATAAAATTTAAGTATGAGGGACGAGCTTACGAGATGCCAGTGGAGGAAGTCAGGGAGGTGTTGGGAGTGTCTAGACCACCCACTGCTGGGTGGAAGAAGGGACCCGATGAGGCGGAAATTAAAGACTTCTGGACTTCCTCTACGGGAATGCCTGATTTTCAGAAAGGTAGGGAGTCCAGTAACAGACTAGTGCACCCTTGTCTACGCTTAATTCATACAGTGTTGGTGCGATCATTTTGTGAGAGTGCGGAGGATAGGAAGGTTTCCCTAAACCGCCTTGGTTTGTTTCTTCCGATGCTTGACCCTTTGGATGAGGAGATTCCATGTTGGGTTCTAGTGTGGGCTCGCACCCTTCAGAGGATTCGCGAGGGTAAGGCGTGAGATATTGTTCAGGGTGGTCTGATCATCTTGGTTGCGGCCGCCAGAGTTCAGACTGATACTATTCCTCAGCCGATCATGCCTGTTCGCTACGACATCCCATGTCTGCGACGGTGTGGTATGTTGAACAACTCCCAGGAGCAATTCCTCTGGTGTTCTTTTGGAGGCCATATGCTGCGCCTTCCTTATCATTTTACCTATCCGCGGGATTTCACACAGTGGTTCATTCCATCTGACGCTGAGGTCATTTCCCCCGTTTCTGAGGATAGTTTCCAGGCCGCTACTCCTATGGATATTGATCCCCTTGTGTATGCTGCTGCCTCTTCTTCTGCATCGACTTCTGAGATTCCTTGGGATGAGGTGTTTGCTCGTTTTGCTGCTTTCATGCTGCGTCAACACGCTGCAAATGAGGGGATGCTGACTCGCCTACAGACTTTGCAGACTGATATTGAGAGTGATATTACGATCCGGTTGAGTTCAGCTGAGACATCTATGCAGGAGCACTATTTTGGGCAGTATCCATTTCCGCCAGGCTATCCGCCATATCCATCTTACCAATGAGTTTATTTTCTCTTTCCCCATATTTAGTTCTGTCTTCTTCTACACTGAGGATGATGTGTGATTCAAGTGTGGGGGAGGGATTTAGACTTGCTGCCTATCATAGTTAGTGTACATAGTTTGTTGTACATAGTTTGTTTATGCATTTCAATTTTGCATCTCAGATTCGAGTTATTCTATTTCTAAAAAAAAAAAAATCAAATAAGCCATAAATATGAGAAAAGGCAATCAAAATCCTGGGATGAGCTGAAAACCCGAAAGGGCGGTTCAGGTAATAAGCAGGTAGTCCGACTGGTATAGACCGGTGCAAAAATGGACTGGAGTGATGTGAGTACATGTGAGATGTCTAGCAAAATGAAATGAGTGGCTAGGTGAAAACCCGAGAGGGCGCCTAGGCAAAATGAGCGTAGAGAAAAAAGAGTGAATTCTAGGTTCATTCTGGAGGTTGGCATCATAAGCTGAGGTGATATAAGGAGTTCGGGTAGGTCAATCTGGAGCGATAAAGAGCTAGACAGGAGTTAGGAATAGATTTATCTCGCATCACTTGTTTTGGTTGTCTGGAGCTGGTTGTTGAAATGTTATAATTACTAGCATCATGTTTTCTCGCACTTCCTGAGGCCTTGGTATTTGATGACTGGAGTAGGATTAGTTTTAATTTACTCGGGACGAGTAAAGGTCTAAGTGTGGGGGAATTTAATAGGTGCCATTTCAGGCACCTTAACTAGTGATTATTGACATGATTTAGATGGAGTTTCGGTATAGATTTAGACTAATTCTGTAATCCAGAAGAAGAGTTGAGAAGTGAAGATATCATAGGATTTACAGCTTTATGAAGGATGGAGAAGATGGAGGAGAAGATCTGCTTAAGACTCATGGAGGAAGGCTACCATCACTTTGTAGTACAGAAGAGCAGAAGATGAAGATTTGAAGAAGCTATACTTCACCGCCCGCGCCACAAGCCACTGCGACCCGGCGGTGGACTTCAGAGAAGGCAACACAGGGAAGCCACCGCCCCGCGGTGGAACTTACCGCCCCGCGGTGGATGTAGACGCCTCGCGGTCAGCGTTTATTTGTTTCCGATTTTAGCATTTTCGGATATTCCATTTTCTATTATTTTATTTCCGTTATTTTATTTGCTAGGTTTAGCTTATCTTTCCAAAAACCTATTTAAGATTTTTTTCAGTTTTTAGATGGGGACGTTCTCATTATTCATTCTAGATCTAGGGTTTGAACGAATGGAGAACTAAACACCTTTATTTCGCTAGACAATTGAAGCATTACAATGAATTGGTTGTGAGATTTCTATTCCTTGTTCTATATCTTATTAAGTTGGTTTAATTCTCTTGAGCATATTGTCTATTGGTTTGTGTTGATTTATCTAGAGTTGCTAACTAGGTTTATCGATATTTATCATAGTGCTAGGATTTGCATATAGCGGAATGCGAATGCATATCTAGTGGCAAACACAATTGTTACATATAGTGGAATACGAATGTGCAATTGTGAGGGAGAGTTATTTGCATGTTAAGTAGTAAGGTTTTCTTCTATTTGCATGTATCCTATATCCTTATTTGAATGCTATTGCTTTATTGATAGTAAGGTTTTCTTCTATTGATATTGTGGTAAGTACTGCCAACAACTGTCTGAATTGGTAGTTAATTATGATCAGGATGGGAACAACTATAAGATTGCGAAAAGAACTTGGAACAATAGTTATCAGGGATCAACCTGGTTCGTTTGCAGTGTGGATATTTGTCTAGTGGAATACTTCCACACATCGTATTTATTCTTTCTTTCAAGCTTGAATCATTGTTACTCTGCGATCACAGAAAACCCCCCTTGTTACTTGTCAGTTACACGTATTTTCCATACAGATAACCGACTCCATGTGGGATCGACCCTGACTTGCTTGCTATACTCTTTAGTAGGTGAATTAGGATTTCTTTGACAGGAAAACGACACCGATTTCCGGCCTTGTCATCTATGCTTCCTGGGGTCAAATAATAGAACCAATCATTGGCCGAATCCTTCAGAGAGAAAGGAAAGGCCCTCAGTTTGATCTGGTCCTCAGTAACGCCTCTTGGCTTCATGCTGGTGCAGACGGCGTGAAATTCAGACAGGTTCTTGTTGGGGTCTTCTCCACTTATCCCATGGAAGTGGGGTAATAAGTGGATTAACCCGGATTTCAGCTCAAAGTTTACGCCATCCGCCAGCTCAGGGAACTGCACAGCCAGCGATTGTTGCTGCAGATTAGGGGCAGTCAACTGCCTCAACGTGGGTGCCTCATCAGTCATCTCTAGTTGCGTATGGGCTGCTACACGATTTCTTGAAAGTGTTCGTTTGATCTCTGTATCAAAATCTAACAATGGAGAGTCAGTAGCACGGGTGTGGACCATAAGATAGGTCCACACAAAAATTGGCACACAACCACACACAAAGAAAAATCAAAATTTGCCTCCCCGGCAACGGCGCCAATTTGATAGGGGTTGTCGTGACACCTAAACAAAATAATCCTTAAAAACCTAACAAAGTAAAGTAGGCAAGCAAGGGTCGAATCCCACAGGGAGGAAGTAATCTTTCTAAGTGCACAAATTATATGTCAACGGTAACAAGGGGGGTTTTGTTGGTTGTTTGCAAGTAAACAAAGTAAATAAAAGCAAGGGTTTTAATCAATTGGGAAAAAGTACTTAGCTAGACAAATATCCACCATTCATTCGATGGGTTGATCCTAGATTATCTCTATTCCTTCCTATGAATATTCCTATCCCTATTCTGAAATAGTTACCAGTCCAACTAGTCTTGATAACCCTAACTATCGAACGCACAAGAAACTATCAAGATTTAGAACAATAGCAGCAAGAAGCATAAGAATTAACCAGGATACATGCAATAACACAACTCGCAGCATTTAACACATAATCAATTCTCTTTCACAATAAACTAGTCCAACTAGTCCTAGAATATCATGTTTGCTACACAAGATAAGAGATTTCAACTCGAAATATCCAAACCCTAACAATAGACAATTACTAATATCAACTAGGTGATCAATCCAGTCAAATCAGCAAGAATCAATAGGAATAAGCTCAAGAGAAAAGATATAATCAAAGGAATAGGAATAGAATTATAATCTCACAACCATATATCAAATGAAGGCTTCAATCGTCGGACTAACCAAATGTTGCTTAGTTCTTCATAGTCTTGAAACACAAAAACTCTAAGGGAAAAACAATGCTGAATTGTAGTCTGAATGATTATCTCTATGATAATGAAAGGAGGCTGCTGGGAACTAGGTTAAATAACCCTAGCAAACCTAAAACTAAAGATAACAAATAACATCTATAAGGAAATAAAATAAACTAACGAAATAAAGTAATAAAAGAAAAGGAAATAAAGTAAAATAATAAACTCGGATGAAATCTTCTCGCGCGCGTCTGACGAAGGGATTTCCGCGACTGCGGCAAGCCGGCAATAGATTCCGCGACCACGGAAATCTTATTGTAACGGCTCTCGTCTTCGATTTTTCCGCGACCGCGGCTCTGGCGTCCGCGACCGCGGATTCTTCACTGTTGTACTTCTTCGCTTCTGATCTTCATCCTCTCTTATGGCTTTCTTCTCCATCTTCATTATATCTTCATTTAAGCTCTTCCACGCCACCAAATCACACTTCTTCTCCTCAACTCCATACTCCACAATTGTGCTCTAAACTCATCCAAATGGTACCTAAAATACCGGTAACAACTCCTAGTTAAACCCTACAAAGTAGTGTTGATCAATACCTCAACTCCGATCGCGGAAAAGGAGCAAGTTCCTACAACGACCACGGCTATTGAAGCTACCAGTACTATGCGGCCTCCGGTTGTTCCATCAGGGGCAAAGAAGAGGAGTAATGTACGCCATGAGCCGAGGCAGGGAGGACCTGCTTCGAAGAGGGCCAAGGTGGACGTCCCAGTGGTAACCAGTTTGGTTAGATGCGCTGATTCTGTTGATATGGACGTTGTCAGGCGTTATAATACCCCAGCTCCTGCAGCGACGGAATTGAGGAAGCTCGCAGTTCCGAGAGAGGCATGCGTTGTGGAGAGGGTCTGGTTTAATACTTTTCCCGCAACTCATTTGGACTTTGAGACTTTGAAGTATCTGGAGATGGTATATCCTTTTGTTGGAGAGATTGGTTAGGTTATGTATTTTATGTGATGTCTGATTTCTCTCCTTTGGCAGGCTCGTTTGGGATTGCTCGCCACAACTTCATATTGCAAGACTTTAGAGGTTGGATGCTCTGTGTTGGAAGGACGCGGCGATGAAGGATGACTTGAAGAGAATAGGAGGAAAAATAAGGAGCTTAGTCTTGACCGTGATGCTGCGAGGAAGGAGGCAACCGAGGCCAAGGAGGAAATTGCCGCGGTTATGAAAGAGGCTGACAACCTGAAGAAATCTGTCATGAAGAAAGGGAAGGAAATTGACAAGTTGAAGGCTGCGAATGAGGGCCTTGCCAAGGAGCGTGGCATCACGGAGGAGAAGCTTCGAGCTACGGAGGAGAAACTTCGAGCCGCGAAGGAGTGAATCAGGGGCGAGGAGGCCAGGGTGAAATATGCGATCCGCACTTATCTATCTTCCGAAGAGTATAAGATGAAGAGGGCGTACGGGATTTTGCCACATTGGCAGCAGGGAATCCGTATTGGAGTTAGGCAGGCAGTGGCTAAGTTTGGCGAGGTTGATCCTCAGATTACTTACTTTGAACCGGAGTATACAAGCCTTTTTGGGGAGCCAGAGATTCCGGACTCGGATGACGAAGGTCATGACGCGGCCCTAGAACCAGGGCAGGGTAGAAGGGAAGACGCAGTGGCGAAGGATCTTGTTGTGTGATGATTTGTCTTGAATTGCTCGAATTGATATTTTGTCAACCTTGATGAGATGCTCCTATAAAAACAATGTAACTTTTGTGGAATATTTCTAAGTAGAAATGTAGACGATGAACACTTTGTTGTTTCTCTTTCTTTTTTGCATGAATCTTAGTTAGTTGATAATCGCGATGGGAACCTCAAGCCCAGATTCTTTGAGGGATCTCTTTTGCCTATGAAGAATAAACGCGGTGGCTGAAATACCCCAAAGGTTATAAATATGGCAAAATGGTAAATAAAATTTTTTGATCTCTTAAAATCAGAAAAAGGGAAATTTAGGGGATAAAAATCCCTTGTGGTCGTCTTCTCAAACAAGCCAAGTCTCCTTCTCGACTCCCTCTCCTGTGCTCGGTAGTTGTTCTCCTCCGGTGAACTCGAGCTGCTGCTGCGTTCTGTACCAATTCGAGCCGCGTCCAGCTGCCGAGAAGAGATCGCGGAGTTGCTGCTGGTGTTCGCTGCGGCGTGTTGTGGTTGTGTCGCTGTTGCTATTGTCATCTCTGGCGACGAGGAACCATTTCCGGCAAGGACAGAGTGGTTGGCGAAGAGGTAAGGTGAGGTACTTCAATTGGGTTCTGAAATTTGGCTGAAGTATTGATCGATTGCAGCTGGAGTGTTGTGTGGAGTGGACAGAGGTGGATGATGACGAGGAGGGCGTGCAGCTGGGAAATGTTGGACTGATTCGGTGGATCTGTACAGCTATTTTTTTCCGATTGTGAGCAATTGGGTTGTTTTGGTGGGGGTTTGCTGGATTGAATTTTGAAGGTATGATTTTAGGGTTTGAAATTGGGGGTTTATTAGTTGTGACTCGGTATGAGTTAATTAACGACAGGGATTTGCTCAGATTGTTGTCTCAGGTTCGTTCGAGTTGATTGGAGATCTCTGAAGTCGTTGTTGTTGGGCTTGAGGCAAGATGATTCTTGCTAACCTTTCGTATATTTTTTTATAAAATTACTTTCGCTTTCTATCTTTGTTCAGTAATTGATTTTACCTTGTCTGAGTGTGTTAATCTGGATTATTGGTTGTTGAATTACATGGTTATATATACGTGTGTGTGTGTGTTAGTTGGTTGCCTTGTGTTGTGTTTGCCTGGATGTTGGTGTGGTAGTTGATTGTAGCTACTTGTGGATGGTTGGTGATGTTGGCAGATGGAGATGGTGGGTTGTTGGTGGATTGGTGATGGTTGGTTGTGGAGCCGGGATGAGGGTGTGACCTCATCCGACCACGTGAGGGTGTGACCTTACGTTGGTTAATGGCCATGGTTGGATGGTTGAAAGTCCCATCCGAAAAGTGTGTGTTGAGCCGGGGTTGAGGGTGTGACCTCACCCAACCACGTGAGGGTGTGACCTCCGTTGGTTAAGGCTAGGCCGGGGTGATTGATAGCCTCACCCGACCACGTGAGGGTGTGACCTTACGTTGGTTAATGGCCATGGTTGGATGGTTGAAAGTCCCATCCGGTGGTGGGTTGGATTGGAGGTTGTGTGTGTTGGCAATTGTGTGTTGGATGGTGTGTGTTGGCAATTGTGTGTGTTGGCAGTTTTGAGTTATGTTAATTGGCTTTGGTTGGTTGATTGTTGTGATAACTTTATATGTTTTAAATTGTTTTGGCTTGATGAGTTTTGCTAGTCTTTCACGAGACTAACCAACCTCGGTTTATGTTCCGTGGTTGGCTGGTGTATCGGGTCCACCAGTCGACCAGGCTTTGCAGGTTCAGCGGCAGCAAGGGGGATCCTGATCACAGTTCTTCTTGGCGGTCGAAGACTTGTTTTTGTTGGTTTTGGGTTTTGGAATGGTGGTGATAGTTGCAAGTGATTTTGGATTGTAAATTGTTGTATTTAACTGAATGCCAGGTTTATAAATGGTTTCAAACTCAAGACAGGAACTTTCGATGTAATACTTTTGATATATATATATATATATGGGAAATGTTTTGTGTTTTCTTTTCTAAAACTCGCCTTATAGTCTCTCGGGACTATGGCACTGTAGAACCTCTGGCCCGGGGTGTTACAGAAGGTGGTATCAGAGCGAGGTTTTCAAAAATGTTTTCTTTCAAAGTTTTCACTATGGAGATTTCTATGCTTTATCATTGTGAAACAATCGCGTGATCATGGACCCTTGCTGTCAACCTATAGTAAGTTGTGTTGGTATGTATTGTTTGTGATGATTATTACTAATAATTAATTATATTCCGTATGCCTCCGAAAGTGGGTCATGGTAGAGGTCGTGGGCGTGGTAGAGGACGAGGCCCTCGGGTTGATCCTCAAGGGGTATATGCTGGTAGCCAAGCTGCTGATAACTCTGTAGGAAGTCAACAGAACCCTGTAGGAGTTCCACCAGAGGCTGTTAATGCGGGTATTGACCCAGGGACTTTGGTTGCGCTGCAACAGATGGTAACTTAGGCTGTACAGGCTGCTATGGCACAGGTATCACCAGCCTAGGTTGCTCAGCCAGACCAGGTTGGTCAGCAAAGAAATGAACCGCCAGTATTATAGGCAGGGTTTAGCAGATACATGGAAGCTGTGGCTAGATTGAAACCTCCTACTTTTGATGGATCTGGTGAGCCTGCTGCTGTGACATTTTGGTTGAACAAATTTGAAAAGTTGCTGGAGGGTATCAGATGTCCAGAAAATGAGAAGGTAACGATTACTGCTTATTATCTGATTGATGATGCTAGTGATTGGTGGGATACTGCTCGGCCAACTGACCATGGGGCTACATGGGAAGAGTTTCGAGCTAAGTTAGAGGACATATTATTTCCAGAGGCACTAAGAGATGCTAAGCTGCATGAGTTTCAGTATCCAGAGAACGAAGGGCTAAAGGTGCATCAGCTGGCTGTGAAATTCAATAAGCTGCTGAAGTATGCAACTGCTGTAGTAAGGGATGAGAAAGATAAGATCAAGAATTTTCACAGATGGTTGTATCCTAAGATAAAGCCTTTGATGGCAAGACACAATTGTACCACGCTGGAACAGTTTATTGATGAATGCTTGACTATGAAAGTTGCTATTGATGAATCTAACCAGATTATGGATGCTCGGGCTGGGAAGAAACAGAAGAGTCAGTCTGCGCCAGTAGGAGCTGGGCCTCACAGTAATTTCAGTGGTTTCAGGAAACCTTTCTTTACTCCTAAGGGTACCCCTAGCACTGGGCCGGCTAAGACAGGTCAAGGCGGTGGTTCACAAATGTCAGTAAGTTATCAACAGTCATGGGGCCAGCCAGGGATGAAAAGGAATGTACCGCGTTGCTTTAACTGTGGAGATCTAAATCATAAGAAGGCAGACTGTACCAGAGCACCTCAGACTTGTTATAAATGTGGGAGAGTTGGACACATTAAAGCTTACTGTAGACAAGGGGAAATTTTGACTCAATCTCAAGCCTACTCTCCTGCTTATCGTCCAATGCCGAATCAGAACCGTCTGGTACAGTCACAGACCCAACAGAATCCTATGGGCAACAAGGGCAAGGCACCTATGGGTGAGACCTCGACACATCGGGTTTATGAGATGAGGAGAATTGAGGATGGCAACGCGCCTGTGACTACATGTACGCTTTTTATTCAGTCTGAGCCCGTTCATTTATTATTTGACTCTGGTACTACCCATTCTTTTATTGCTGAGAATTGCGTAGATAGACTTGGGTTAGTATGTGATTTGGAATGTGAACCATTTGTTGTTGGATTGCCGAATGGTGATAAATTAGTAGGTACCCGGGGACTTAAGAATTTTCCGATCATCATAGGTGGTCGGGAATGGATGGTTGATCTGATAACTATCAATATGTTGCACTATGATATTATCCTACGTATGGATTGGCTTTCTCGCCATGGTGCTGTTCTTGATTTCAGGAAGAATACAATTACTGTAAGAACAGATGAGGGTGTAGCGCATGTGTTTGAAGGGCATGATCCGCGAGACTCTGGTAGAATTATAAGTGCAATGACAGCTGCTAGACTGCTAAGGCAAGGTTGTGCTGGGTATGTGTGTTATGCTTTAGAGGAAAGAAAGGATGGAGTAAAGTTAGACGACATTCCCGTCGTTCGCGAATATCCAGATGTTTATCCGGAGAAGCTGATGGGTTTAGCACCGAGACGTGATGTTGATTTTACTATTGAGTTAGAGCCGGGAACTGCCCCGATTACTCGAGCTCCTTATCGCATGGCACCAGTAGAAATGATAAAATTGAAGAAACAATTAGAAGAACTTGTTGAGTCAGGCTTTATCAGGCCAAGTGCGTCTCCTTGGGGTGCGCCCATATTGTTTGTTAAGAAGAAGGATGGATCCCTTCGACTTTATATTGATTACAGAGAATTGAATAAGGTGACAATTAAGAATAAGTATCCGCTCCCTCGGATTGATGACTTGCTGGATCAATTGCAAGGAGCTACAGTGTTCTCCAAGATTGACTTGAGATTAGGGTACCATCAGCTTAGAATTCGAGAAGAGGATATTCACAAGACTGCTTTTAGAACAAGGTACGGTCACTATGAATTTGTGGTGATGCCTTTCGGGTTGACTAATGCTCCTGCAATTTTCATGGACTTAATGAACAGATGTTTTAGAGAATATTTGGATCGATTTGTAGTAGTTTTCATTGATGATATTATAGTATACTCTCGGAGTAGGGAGGACCATGAAACCCTTCTCAGAGCAGTACTTGATGTGATGAGGCGACAAAAGTTGTTTGCCAAGTTGTCAAAATGTGATTTTTGGTTACCTAAGGTGGAATTTCTTAGTCATGTGATCTCTAGTGAGGGTGTAATGGTAGATCCACAGAAAACAGAAGCGGTAGCAAATTGGAAACCACCTCAGAATGTTAAGGAAGTTAGAAGCTTCCTGGGATTGGCAGGTTACTACAGGAGATTTATGGAAGGCTTTTCCAAGATTGCACGACCACTAACTAATCTGCTGCGTAAGACCACAAAATTTGAATGGGGCAGGAAGTGTCAGGAGAGTTTTGAAGAGCTCAATAGACGTTTGACTAGTGCACCAGTGTTAGCCTTACCACAGGGAACAAAGGGATTTGCCATTTACAGTGATGCTTCTAGGCAAGGTTTGGGTTGTGTTCTAATGCAGAATGGGAGAGTTATAGCGTATGCATCTCGCCAACTTAAACCACATGAAGCCAACTATCCTACCCATGATCTGGAACTTGCAGTCGTAGTTTTTGCTCTCAAAATTTGACGACATTATTTATATGGAGTAAGTTGTCCAATTTTCACTAATCACAAGAGCCTGAAGTATATCTTCACTCAGAAGGGACTGAATTTGAGACAGAGACGGTGGCTAGAGTTGATTAAGGATTATGATATAGACATATGCTACCATCCGGGAAAGGCCAATGTAGTGGCAAATGCCTTGAGTAGGAAGTTGACTCCAGAACATAGGGTTGCTTGCTTAACAGTTCAGCCAGAGTTGCAGCAAGAGTTTGTGCGGGGTGAAATTGAGATTTGGTCTGAGAAGGAACGGATGCAGCTGAATGTGATGGAAGTTCAATCGTAGGATCCTATGTTGAATAAGTTATGCAGTGAAGTTGCTCAAGGAAAGGCACCCGGATTTCTCATTCATGAGGATGGGGTATTACGATTTCAGAATCGGTTATGTGTGCCAGGTGACAAAGAACTCAGAGAGTTGATCCTTAAGAAAGGTCACTCTTCAACATATTCAGTACACCCTAGAGCCAGTAAGATGTACAAGGATTTGAGACGGAATTACTGGTGGAGTAACATGAAACAAGAAGTTGTTGAGTATGTGTCAAGATGTTTGACATGCCAGTAGGTTAAGATTGAACACCAGAGACCATCTGGAGAATTACAAACGCTTCCTATTCCTGAATGGAAGTGGGAAGACATCACGATGGATTTCGTTGTTGCTCTTCCTAGATCCCGAAAGGGGAATGATGCGATATGGGTAATTGTGGATCGCTTGACTAAGTCTTCACACTTTATACCTATCAAGATTACCTGGAATCCAGAGAAGTTAGCTGAAATATTCTTGCGGGAGATAGTTAGGCTGCATGGTGTTCCCAAGACCATTGTGTCTGACAGAGATGGACGACTTGTATCCCATTTTTGGAAATCCTTGCATGCAGCAATGGGAACGCAATTGAGATTTAGTACATCTTTTAACCCTCAAACCGATGGTCAGTCTGAAAGGACAATTCAAACTTTGGAGGACATGCTTCGAGCTTGTGCTTTAGAATGGCCAGGAAATTGGGAAGATAGATTGCATTTGGTAGAATTTACGTATAATAATAGTTGGCATGCATCGATTAAGATGGCACCCTATGAGGCTTTGTATGGTCGTCGTTGTAGATCGCCATTGTGTTGGGATGATTTGACTGATGCTGTATTAGTTGCTTCTGAGCTTTTGCAGAAAACTAAGGATGACATTGAGGTAATTCGTCATAGGTTGTTGTCAGCCCAGAGAAGACAGAAATCGTATGCAGATGTTCGTAGAAGACCCTTGGAATTCAGTGTTGGAGATCATGTGTTTGTTAAAGTTTCGCCGACTAAAGGAGTGTTCAGATCTGGGAAACGAGGCAAGTTGAGTCCTAGGTATGTTGGTCCCTTTGAGGTTCTGAAGAGAGTTGGTACTGTAGCTTACCAAGTGGCATTGCCGCCGAAAATGAGTGGAATGCATGATGTGTTTCATGTGTCATAGTTGAGGAAATATGTGTATCATCCGACTCATGTTTTGAATTTTGAGGAGATAGAGTTTCAACCTGATGGCACATTTGAGGAATCACCTATAAGGATTCTAGCGGTTAATCAGAAGAAATTGAGAATAAAGGTCATTCCTTTGGTGAAAGTGTTATGGTCTAAGCAGGGAACAACATAAGAGACTTGGGAACTGGAATCAGTCATGCGAGACAGATATCCGAACTTGCTTGATCTTAGTTTCGAGGACGAAACTCCTATAAGGGAGGGAGAATGAAATACCCCAAAGGTTATAAATATGGAAAAATGGTAAATAAAATTTTTGGATCTCTTAAAATCAGAAAAAGGGAAATTTAAGGGATAAAAATCCCTTGTGGTCGTCTTCTCAAACAAGCCAAGTCTCCTTCCCGACTCCCTCTCCTGTGCTCGATAGTTGTTCTCCTCCGGTGAACTCGAGATGCTGCTGCGTTTTGTACCGATTCGAGCCGCGTCTAGCTGCCGAGAAGATATCGCGGAGTTGCTGCTGGTGTTTATTGCGGCGTGCTGTGGTTATGTCGCTGTTGTTGTTGTCGTCTCCGGCGACGAGAAACCATTTCCGGCAAGGACGGAGTGGTTGACGAAGAGGTAAGGTGAGGTACTTCATTTGGGTTTGTTTGGGTTTCGAAATTTGGCTGAAGTATTGATCGATTGCAGCTGGAGTGTTGCGTGGACTGGACAGAGGTGGATGATGACGAGGAGGGCGTACAGCTGGGAAATGTTGGACTAATTCGGTGGATCTATGCAGCTATTTTTTTCCGATTGTGAGCAATTGGGTTGTTTTGGTGGGGGTTTGCTGGATTGAATTTTGAAGGTATGATTTTAGGGTTTGAAATTGGGGGTTTATTAGTTGTGACTCAGTATGAGTTAATTAACGCCAGGGATTTGCTCGGATTGTTATCTCAGGTTCGTTCGAGTTGGTTGGAGATCTCTGAGGTCGTTGTTGTTAGGCTTGAGGCAAGATGATTCTTGCTAACCTTTCGTATATTTTTTTATAAAATTACTTTCGCTTTCTATCTTTGTTCAGTAATTGATTTTACCTTGTCTGAGTGTGTTAATCTGGATTATTGGTTTTTGAATTACATGGTTATATATACGTGTGTGTGTGTGTGTGTTAGTTGGTTGCCTTGTGTTGTGTTTGCCTGGATGTTGGTGTGGTAGTTGATTGTAGCTAGTTGTGGATGGTTGGTGATGTTGGCAGATGGAGATGGTGGGTTGTTGGTGGATTGGTGATGGTTGGTTGTGGAGCCAGGATGAGGGTGTGACCTCATCCGACCACCTGAGGGTGTGACCTTACGTTGGTTAATGGCCATGGTTGGATGGTTGAAAGTCCCATCTGGAAAGTGTGTGTTGAGCCAGGGTTGAGGGTGTGACCGCACCCGACCACGTGAGGGTGTGACCTCCGTTGGTTAAGGCTAGGCCGGGGTGATTGATAGCCTCACCCGACCACGTGAGGGTATGACCTTACGTTGGTTAATGGACATGGTTGGATGGTTGAAAGTCCCATCTGGTGGTGGGTTGGATTGGAGGTTGTGTGTGTTGGCAATTGTGTGTTGGATGGTGTGTGTTGGCAATTGTGTGTGTTGGCAATTTTGAGTTATGTTAATTGGCTTTGGTTGGTTGATTGTTGTGATACCTTTATATGTTATAAATTTTTTGGCTTGATGAATCTTGCTAGTCTTTCACGAGACTAACCAACCTCGGTTTATGTTCCGTGGTTGGCTGGTGTATCGGGTCCACCAGTTTAGCGGCAACAAGGGGGATCCTGATCACAGTTCTTCTTGGCGGTCGAAAACTTGTTTTTGTTGGTTTTGGGTTTTGAAATGGTGGTGATAGTTGCAAGTGATTTTGGATTGTAAATTGTTGCATTTAACTGAATTCCAGGTTTATAAATGGTTTCAAACTCAAGACAGGAACTTTCGATGTAATACTTTTGATATATATATATATATGGGAAATGTTTTGTGTTTTCTTTTCTAAAACTCGCCTTATAGTCTCTCGGGACTATGGCACTGTAGCACCTCTGGCCTGGGGTGTTACAGAGGTGGTATCAGAGCGAGGTTTTCAAAAATGTTTTCTTTCAAAGTTTTCACTATGGAGATTTCTATGCTTTATCATTGTGAAACAATCGCGTGATCATGGACCCTTGCTGTCAACCTATAGTAAGTTGTGTTGGTAAGTATTGTTTGTGATGATTATTACTAATAATTACTTATGAAAGAATTGCCATTAGTGATAGTTGCCAGCACTAGTTTTTCAACAAAGGACAAAAATAAGTTTGTAAAGACTTGGCAAATAAATTTACCAGTCCGAATCCAGCAAACATACGACTCATTCTTTAACCCTTTTTTGGAAAGAGCATGACAAAGTAACTTATACCTCTCTTAGCAACAGCTAACTTCCAAAATTACAAACTGATGAAGTTGTAGCCTTAGCCTAATTGACATATGATTCCACACAAAGTACATATTAAGACTCAAAACTAAATCTTAGAAGAGAGATTTATTGCACTATATACTACAAATCAACAATACTAATCAAAACTAGATAACCCAGAGTGAAGCTAGGAAAGAGAATTTCTTAAATTTTGATATTGAACTTCCTATGATATTTGGTAATACATCCTGGTAGCTATAACCCCAAAACTCCCATTCTTAATAATACATACAAAGCTAATAGATGGTGCACATTGGTTGCCTTTGACAACCGTCCAGTGAAGGATGGTTTTGACAACCATCCACTAAATCCCTTATTTCAGATTTCCATAAACAAGCCTTAATTTCAGTTCCAATTTCCAAAATCAAAACCCTAATTTTCAATAAAGCTTCAATTGATATGAATTCAGATCAAATCTGGGAAGAAAAGAAAAAGAGAGCATCGCGCAAACCAAGTGGCTGGATGGGTCGGTGGTTGGCGCAAATTGAAGCAACAAGGCCTCGGTGGATGCCGCTGGCAAGGGCTTGCGCAAATCCAAGAAGAAGCGGCCTCGGTGTCTGGCGCAAATCGAATCAGCGGGAGGAGCAAAGACAAGGAGTGCGGCCTCCGCGATTGAGGGCGCGCCAGAGGAACGTCTCGGCGGTGAGGCCAAAGACAAGGAGGTTACAGGAGGAGTGGCGGCGGAGGAGAGCTCGGACGCGGACATGCGATCGGTGGCGTTTGTGGCGGCGACGTTGTGGAGGAGGGCGTCAGCGACATTAGAGGACAAGCGGGAGGCGGCAGCGGTTAAAGAGGGCTGAGGGTAGAGAGGGGGCGGGGATGGGTGAGGAGAAAGTGAACGAGGGTGGAGAGAGAGAGAGAGAGAAAGGAAGAAAACCCCTTTGAGTGTACATAGACATATCTAGTATGCATAGATACACCGGTTATAGACAACCGTGGTAAAAGAACCACAAAATTACCTCGGTTGTAAGTAGAATCGTGGTATTTCAATTGTCGTAGTAATTTAGTATGCATAAATATATCGGTTATAGACATAACTGTGGTAAAAGAACCACAAAATTACCTCGGTTGTAAGTACAACCGTGGTATTTCGATTGTCGTAGTAATTTAGTATGCATAAATACATCGGTTATAGACATAACCGTGGTAAAAGAACGACAAAACTACCTCGGTTGTAAGTACAACCGTGGTATTTTGACCAATGATGTAAAATTACCACGAAAAAACACGGAACCGTGGTAAATGCATCCATAGCCAAAGCCCCATTTTCTACTAGTGCTCAAGCCTAAACTTGAGGGATATCACTCGCCTATTAAGAATGGACACAGTGGCAGCCCCAAGCCTAGACTTGAGGGATCTAACCCGTTTATGAAGAATGGACGCGGTGGCAGCCCCAAGCCTAGACTTGAGGGATCTCACCCGCCTATGAAGAATAAACGCGGTGGCAGCCCTAAGACTAGACTTGAGGGATCTCACCCGCCTATGAAGAATAAACGCGGTGGCAGCCCCAATCCTAGACTTGAGGGATCTCACCCGCTTATGAAGAATGGACGCGGTCGCATCCCTAAGCCTAGACTTGAGGGATCTCACCCGCTTATGAAGAATAAACGTGGTGGCAGCCCCAAGCCCAGACTTGAGGGATCTCACTCGCCTATGAAGAATAAACGCGGTGGCAGCCCCAAGCCTAGACTTGAGGGATCTCACCCGCCTATGAAGAATGGACGCGGTGGCAGCCCCAAGTCTAGACTTGAGGGATCTCACCCGCCTATGAAAAATAAATGCGGTGGCAGCCCCAAGCCTAGACTTGAGGGATCTCACCCGCTTATGAAGAATGGATGCGGTGGCAGCCTCAAGCCTAGACTTGAGGGATCTCACCCGCTTATGAAGAATGGACGCGGTGGCAGCCCCAAGCCTAGACTTGAGGGATCTCATCCGCTTATGAATAATGAACGCGGTGGCAGCCCTAAGCCTAGACTTGAGGGATCTCACCCGCTTATGAAGAATAAATGTGGTGGCAGCCCCAAGCCTAGACTTGAGGGATCTCACCCGCCTATGAAGAATAAACGCGGTGGCAGCCCCAAGCCTAGACTTGAGGGATCTCACCCGCTTATGAAGAATGGACGCGGTGGCAGCCCAAAGCCTAGACTTGAGGGATCTCACCCGCTTATGAAGAATGAACGTGGTGGCAGCCCCAAGCCTAGACTTGAGGGATCTCACCCGCATATGAAGAATAAACGCGGTGGCAGACTCAAGCCTAGACTTGAGGGATCTCACCCGCCTATGAAGAAAAAATGCGGTGGCAGCCCCAAGCCTAGACTTGAGGGATCTCACCCGCCTATTAAGAATGGACGCGGTGGCAGACCCAAGCCTAGACTTGAGGGATCTCACTCGCTTATGAAGAATAAACGCGGTGGCAGCCCCAAGCCTAGACTTGAGGGATCTCACCCGCTTATGAAGAATAGACGCGGTGGCAGCCCCAAGCGTAGACTTGAGTGATCTCACCCGTCATTTTCAAACTCAGTGTGATGTAAGAGAAATGAAATATATACAAGCAATCGCCTAGTGACGATGTTTTATTCGACGGTACTACATTGGTTACATTGTTTAGCTTAGATTACATTATCTTGCTCTAGGTGTTATCTTATGCATAGTATTTCTTCCGACGGGCCGCGTTCTAGGTCTTGGGAAGGGTTGTTCCATTTTCGTCGCGTAGCTTGAACGTGCCCTCGTGGACCTCATCGCCGGGGAGGTATGGGACTTCCCACTTCAGATCAAGTTTGCCTTCTTGTTGTAATATGACGCGGTTCGACGCTTGTATTCTTTAGACTTCAGGGACGCAACATCACGCAACTCATCTCTCAGATACATGTCGAGTTTGAGGGAGTCCTTGTTGCTCTTTGGATTGAAGTCAAAAACTCGGGCCGAGGTCACCAAGGTTTCCACAGGAACAATAGCCTCGGTACCATAGACCATGGCGAAAGGGGTTTCCCATGTAGCTCGTCGCGCGATGGTGCGGTAGGTCCAAAGTACCAAGGGTAGCAATTCGTCCCATCTGCCCTGTGCTCCAGTCAGCCTTCTTCTCAGGTCATCGAGGATCCGCGCGTTGACATTTTCAACTTTCCCATTAGCCTGAGGGTGAGCCACATATGAGAATTTTAAGGAAATATTCAAGGATGAGCATAGATCGCGGACTTCTCGGCAGTCGAACTGAGGACCATGGTCAGTGATGATAGACCAAGGCACTCCAAAACGGCATATGAGATTTTTCCATAAGAACGAGCATACTTTCCCCGCGGTTATTTTGGCCATTGCTTCGGCCTCTATCCACTTTGTGAAGTAATCCACGATTACCAAGATGTAGCGAGTCTGCCCTGGTGCTTTGGGAAATGGGCCCAAGATATCCATCCCCCAAAGGGCAAACGGACATGTCGCGTGAATCGGTTTTAGATTAGATGCGGGGCGGTGGAGGATTCTAGCATGCCTTTGACATTTGTCACATTTCTTCACATAATTGATGGCATCAATTTTTAGTGTAGGCCATGAGTATCCCCTCCGAGTAATTCCCTGAGCTAACGATCTCCAATCGGGGTGACCTCCGCAAATTCCCTCATGAACTTCTTTCAAGATTTCAGCAGCCTTTCGTGAGTCAACACACAACAAATCAGCTTCAATGAACCCTTTCCTGTATAGCCTCTCTCCCCTGATGAAAAATCTCGCGGCCTTTGTTTTGAGTTTCCTTGCTTCAAGAACATCGTCCGGAAGGTTGCTATGGCTAATGTATTGCGAGATGGGATCAACCCAGCTTTCTTTTGGTTGAATGCTCATCACCTGGCTAGCTACTCCCTTGGTCATTTTCCTCTCAACTAGCACCCTGTTTCCTGCCTCCAGTGGTAAGCTTGAGCGCAGCTTTGAAAGGGCGTCTGCTCTAGTGTTCGAAGCGCGGGGTATGGATTCTACACAGAACGCGTCTAGGTAAGACGTCATGGTTTTGACCTTTGAGCAGTAATCGGGGAGGGATCGTGTCTTTGCTTCATACTTCCCCATGACTTGTCGCGCCACTATCTCCGAATCAGTGAAGGCTTGGATTCTTCGCGCGCCTATTAGAAGGGCCATCTCCAAACCGACAATCAGAGCTTTATATTCTGCTTCATTATTAGTAACGGGGAACGCGAAGTTAAGAGCATACTGAGCTTCGAAAGACGCGGGGCCTTCTAGCACTATCCTCGCTCCACCTCCCGTATCACATTTCGATCCATCAACAAAAACTCTCCACCCTTCGAGATTCGATTCTTTTGAGACAGCAAAACTCGCTTCAACGATAAAATCAACTAAGGCTTGTGCTTCGATAGTTGTGCGTGTGATCAGTGCTACTTTGTAGTGCTTAATTAGGAGTTGTTACCGGTGTTTTGGGTACCATTTGGAGATGTCTAGAGCACAACTATGGAGAATAGAGTTGAGAAGTAGAAGTGTAGATATGGTGGTTTAGAGAAGCTTAAACGAAGACATTAAGAAGATGGGAAGAGAACCACTTGAGAAGACCGAGGAGAGGACGAAGTTAGAAGAGAAGAGGAGCAATATAGTCCAAGCCACGATCGCGGAACTGAGGCCGCGGTCACGGATATTTACGAGAGGCGAGAAGAAAAGTATGAGGCAAATCCGCGATCGTGGGCGAGCAAGCGGTCTGGTCGCGGTTAATTCGAGATCAAGGAGTCAGAGTTGCATTTTTCCGCGACCGCGGAAATTCATCCGCGATCGCGGAAATCCCGTTCATCAGCGCTTCCGAGAATTGTCATTTCGTCCAAAGTTTACTTTATTTTATTTATTTCTTTATTTCTTTTAATTCTTTATTCTGGTTACTTTATTTTATTTCCTTTTAGATTGTGTTTATTATCTTTAGCTTTAGTTTTGCTAGGTTTCTTAACCTAGTTTCCGAGCTGCCACCTTTCAACATCGAATTTTTATCATTCAGTTTTTCCCTTAGAGTTTTACTTTTCAAGATTATGAAGAACTAAGCACCTTTGCTTAGTCCGACGATTGAAGCCTTCGTTTGAATAATGGTTGTGAGATTCTAATTCTATTTCTTTTCCTTTGAATGTATTGATTCTCTTGTGCTTCATCCCATTGATTCTTATTGATTTCGCTTGTTGGACGCAACTAGTTGTTATTAGTAATTGTCTATTGCTAGGGTTTGGTAATTACTGTTTGAGTTACCTAATTCATGAGTAGCAACTATAATATTCTAAGAACTGTTTGGACTGGTTTATTGTAGAGAGAATTAATTGCATGCAATTGTATGACTGTTTGCTACTCTTGCATGTATCTATCTAAATTCCTGTGCTTATTGCTGCTGTTGAATTGAATCATGGAGGTTTTCCTGGTTATTTAATAGTTAGTATTTTCAGGGTCTGTTTGTCCTGTCTATAACTTAAGAAAAGGAATAGGAACATTCATAGGAAGGAATTAGAGATAATCTAGATCAACCAATCGAATGAATGGTGGATATTTGTCTGGCTAAGTACTTTTTCCCAATTGATTACAACCTTTGTTTTGATTTACTGTTATTTACTTTGTTACTTAAAACCAAACCAACAAACCCCTCCTTGTTACTTTGGCATACATTTGTGCACTCAGAAAGATTACTTCTTCCCTGTGGGATTCGACCCTTGCTTGCCTATTCTACTAGTTTAGGTTATTAAGGATTTTACTTTGATTGGGCACACGACTTTAGCCCCTATCAAATTGGCGCCGTTGCCGGGGAGTCAAGTTTAATTTTTTCTTTGTGTGTTTGTGTGCCAATTTTTGTGTGGACCTATCTTATGGTCCATACCCGTGCTACTGACTCTTCCCTTTTTGATTTTGATATAGAAATGGCTGAAGCAACACCGACTTTGAGGCAGTTTACTGCCCCGAACTTCGAACAGAAACCACTTGCTATGCAGTTTCTAGATCTTGAGGATGGCGTGAATTTTTGAGCTAAAATTTGGGTTGATTCATTTATTACCCCACTTCCACGGGCTGAATGGAGAAGACCCTAACAAGCATCTTTCTGAATTCCACGCCGTCTGCTTTAGCATAAAGCCGAGGAACATCACTGAGGACCAAATCAAGTTGAGGGCCTTTCCTTTCTCTCTGAAGGATGCGGACAATGATTGGTTCTATTATTTGGCTCCGGGAAGCATAGATACATGGGCAGAGATGAAGAAAGTCTTTCTTGAGAAGTACTTTCCTGCAACAAAACTCAATAGCCTGAAGAGAAGCATCAGCAACATCGAACAACATGCTACTGAGTCGTTGTATGACTAGTATGAGAGATTCAGGAGATTGATATCTAGTTGTCCCTACCATTGTTATTCTGACCAAGATCTCGTTCTATATCTATATGGTGGGCTCCTTGATAATGAGCGCAGATTGGTAAACGCAACCTGTGGCGGTAGCATTCTAAACAAGACGCCAGCTGCAGCATTTGAGTTAATCTTTAAGCTGTCTGAGAGCTCACGACAATTCATAAAAAGGGCCAGCCCCTGTGCAGCAAAGGCAGTTAAATCCTGCATAATCTGTCATGATCCAATGCACCCCACTGACGAGTGCCCAACAATTCTTGAACCTGCAGCTGAAGTAAACACTGTAAGAGATTTTGGTCCGCAGAGGCCAAGATATGACCCTTAACTAAGAGTTGTTAGAGGGTTTTATTGGTGCCATTCGGGCAGATTGAGACACATTCATGTGCATGGTGTTTGGGGGCGAAGATTGGTGTTTTGGTGGTGTTTTGAGCTTATTGGAGTACATTTGAAGATTCGGGATATGGAGCCACCAAGGAGTATGGAGTTAGAGAGGAGAAGTGTGGATTTGGTGGTCTGGAGAAGCAAATTGATGATATCCAGAGGAAGAGAAGTTGACAACTGAGGAGACGAAGAAGAACCAAGGAGAGAGTCCACATGAGAGTAGAAGAACAATGTGCTGAATTCAATTGATTCGTTCTCTCTACTCAGATGTCCAAATGCAGTGATTCCAACTACAGGAGTTATATCTTGAAGTCTACTATAAGTCCCCAAAATATGAGCGCAGTCCGAGTTGGGAATCAAAAGTTATTAAGTTTTTACGAAAGTGGTGCAAAAGCTGAAAATCGAGCATTAACCGCGATCGCGGGTCTTGGGCCGCGATCGCAGGTCATCAGCGCCGAAAGCTGCATCTTTTCCTGAGCTTATCTTTTCATATTTCTTTTCCCCTTTTTCTTATTTTTAATTTAGTTAGTTTCTTAATGGGCTAGGTCATTTTGTTAGAGCCCTATAAATACTTTCTTTTACATTAGGGTTAAAATCTTCCACACTTTAGTTGCAATTTTCATTCATCGTTGTTTTCTTTTCCTTTGAAGTTTTCACCATGTCTATGAGGAGCTAAGCCTCTTTGGCTTAGTCCGGTAATGGAAGCATGAGTTTATTCATTTGGTTGTGAGGTTTTGTTCCTATCTATTTATTCCTATTGAGTTATATTATCTCTTCTAAGCTTATTCCATTGGATTTCATTAATTTCACTAGCCCGCGCAACTAGTTGTTATTGGTGATTTTCATATTGCTAGGATTAGGAAACTGTTGGGCTAACGTCCTATTCTGCTATAGGAACTACAATTTACATGCTCTGGTTTAAATTGTTCTATTGTAGGGAGAGATAATTACATGGTAAATGCATCTGAGCGAGCATTCTGTGTATCTTGGTTAATTCTTATATGCATTGCTGCCTTTGGGTTGAACCTTTAGTGGTACTAGGGTTATTCATTGGTAAGGGTTCTTTGTGGAATGTTTCCCTCTGAATTTACATAAGATCGGGACAGGAATAACCGAATAGGAAGATAGGACTTAATCAATGAACAACCTTTGAATGACTTATGTGGACATTACTTGGCTAAGTGTTTTTCTCTCTTGATATTTCATCCATTCTACTTTGTTTTGTTTGCAACCAACCAACTACAAAACCCCCCTCTTGTTACTATTGCATGTGAACAACACATAGATTAATCCCTTCCTCCCTGTGGATTCGACCCTTGCTTGCCCTAATTACTTGTTTAGGTTTGCTAGGATTTATTTGATTAGGTGATACGACGACTATCCCCCCTATCACCAGGGTGGAGGGATCACCCCAATCCGAGATATGGGACTCAGCAATATCCGCCCCAAGACCATGATTACCAGGAGTTCAATCCCAGCCAACAACAATTCCATCAGTATGGCAATCAACAACAGTACGGGCAGCCATACGCGCATAGACCACCAGTATCAAATCCGAATTCCTCAATTTCTACCGAGGACATGGTTCGATCTCTCGCTCAGAGTGTTACAACGTTGGTCCAACACAATCAAGAGGCGAAATCTAGCATTCAGAACTTGGAAAATAAGTTTGACCAAGTCGCTCAAACATTGAGTACGTTGGAGGCCAGGGTTTCGGGGAAACTACCATCTCAAATGGTAGAAAATCCGCGAGAGAATGTCTGTGCAGTGACACTACGGAATGTCAAAGAGTTGGAGGTTAATCTCATGCATAAAAGGAAAAATTTTGTGGAAGAAAATATGGTTGAACACGATGTTGAACGCACAGAAGAGATCATCGCAAAACCGTTTCCGTGACCGCGGCGGGATATCCGCGATCGCGGATATATCACTGAAGAAGAAAAAGTCGAGAGAAATCCGCGATCGCGGAATGAGATCCGCGATCGCGGAAACAATGCTGATCGGGAGACAGAAATCGCCGATTTTCCGCGACCGCGGGCAGACAGCCGCGATCGCGGATCTGAAGCTGAAACCCGATATTCTTATGTTTGTCCAGATCTTCCACCTCTTCACTCGCTGAAGCCACCCGCACCATTCCCAAAAGCGCTGAGGGACACGAGAAGGTCGGAGAATGACAAGGAGATCTTCGAGACATTCAGTAAATGCGAGGTAAACATTCCCTTACTCAAGCTGGTCAAGAGTATTCCTCGCTATGCTAAATTTCTAAAAGAACTGTGTACCATTATAAGAAATCAGAAATTGAAGGGAAAGCAAAAGATTAAGGTGATCGAACAAGTTTCTGCTATTTTTCAAAGGCGGATGCCTAAAAATTGTGGTGATCCAGGCATGTTTAGTATTCCATGTGTAATAGGTGACACTAAATTTGAGAAAGCCATGCTAGATTTAGGAGCATCTATAAATGTCTTGCCTTATTCTTTGTATGAATCATTAGGATTAGGACCATTGCATGAAACAAGAATTGTTGTCCAATTGGCTGATAGATCTAATGTGTACCCGAAAGGGGTAGTTGAAGATGTCCTTGTAATGGTTGATAACTTGATTTTTCCTGCTGATTTCTTTGTGCTGGATATGGACCACGATAAAAATACAGCCCCTATACTGTTAGGTAGGCCATTTATGAAAATATCCCAGACAAAGATTGATGTAAGTAGTGGAACCCTTACTATGGAATTTGATGGGGAAAAGGTGGAGTACAACATATATGATGCTATGAAACACCCCATTGATGATCATTCTCTATGTGCTATTGATGTGATTGATCCTATTGTGCAAGATGTCTTTGATACTACTAACTCGGATGAGTTACAATCTGTTATCGAGAATGAAATAGTAGATCTACATGAAGATTTTGCTTTGTCTACTAACCTGCAAGAAACTGTGGCTCACTTGGATGCCTATGGTACACCTCATCTCAAACCTTTGGGCATTGACCCCATTCCACTAACAGTGCCAAGCGAGAGGCTTTTACCTTCCATTGTGCAGGCACCAAAGATTGAACTCAAGCCACTACCGGACCACCTCAAGTATGCCTTTCTGGGAAAGGGTGACACATTACCGGTCATTATCTCTAACAAACTTTCCAAGGATCAAGAGGAGAAATTGGTGGTAGTGCTTAAGGAACATAAAACAGCATTGGGATGGACCATCGCTGACATAAAGGAGATTAGTCCCTCTATATGTATGCACAAAATTCTGCTGGAGGGGGAAGCCAAACCATCTAGGCAACCTCAGAGAAGACTTAACCCACCAATGATGGAGGTAGTAAGGAAGGAGGTTCTGAAGCTCCTACAGGCAGGAATGATTTATCCGATCTCTGACAGTCAGTGGGTGAGCCCGACACATGTTGTTCCAAAGAAGGGAGGCATCACAGTTGTGGAGAATCAACAAGGAGAGTTGGTCCCCACCCGAGTGCAAACTGGATGGAGATTATGCATTGATTACCGTAAGCTGAATGCGGTAACTAGAAATGATCACTTTCCTTTACCCTTTATTGATCAAATGCTTGAGCAACTTGCTGGTGGCCCCTATTATTGTTTTCTGGATGGATACTCAGGTTATTTTCAGGTGGCCATAGCACCAGAGGATCAAAAAAAGATGCCATTTAGATGCCCTTTTGGTACTTTTGCATATCGCAGGATGCCATTCGGGTTGTGTAACGCACCTGGGACATTTCAAAGGTGTATGGTAAGCATTTTTTCTGAGTATGTGGAGCAGTTTATTGAGGTCTTTATGGATGATTGCATAGTCCATGGTGATAGTTTTGATGCATGTTTGGACCATTTGTCACTTGTGCTTAAAAGATGTGTAGAAACCAACTTGGTTCTTAATTCTGAAAAGTGTCATTTTATGGTTGAACAAGGAATTGTGCTAGGACATATAGTGTCATCTAGGGGTATTGAGGTCGATAAGGCAAAGATTGATGTAATTCAGTCTTTGCCTTATCCTACTAATGTGCGTGAAGTACGCTCTTTTCTAGGCCATGCAGGTTTCTACATCAGGTTTATTAAAGACTTTTCAAAGATCTCATCACCCCTATGCGAACTGCTAAAGAAGGAAGTGAATTTTGAGCTTAATGATGAGTGCAAGAAGGCATTTGATGATTTGAAGGCTCGCCTCACTAGTGCACCAATTATTCAAGCACCGGATTGGTCTCGCCCTTTCGAGATAATGTGCGATGCTAGTGATTATGTTGTGGGAGCAGTCCTTGAGCAAAAAGAAGCAAGAGCTTCTCACGTGATTCACTATGCTTCCATGACTCTGAATGGAGCACATCGGAACTACTCCACCACTGAAAAAGAATTGCTAGCTATCGTGTTTGCCTTGGAGAAGTTCAGACAATACCTACTTGGCACCAAAGTGATTATCTATACAGATCATGCAACTCTTCGGTATTTATTGACGAAGAAAGAGGCAAAACCAAGATTGATTCGATGGATACTGCTGCTGAGTGAGTTTGATGTGGAGATCCGAGAACTTGGTGGCTGATCACTTAAGCAGGCTCGTACATGAAGAGGATAGATCGAGGAAGGAGGCGCAAATACAGGGCAATTTTCCCGATGACACACTATGTGGGATCACTACAGAATGTTTTCCACCCTCGCGGAAATTTCCCTGAGGTGCCACGACTTTCAGAGCTGTCTACAGACAATTTTCCGTGATCGCGGAAATATTTCCGCGACCGCGGAAATACCCCTGACGCGTCTGTTTGTCTTGTCAAATTTTTCGAAGACCCTCCGTGACCGCGGACTAAGACCCGCGATCGCGGCAGTACCTTTGAACCATCATCACAGCTCTGTAATGAAGAGTTACTTCTTGGGCTCTGCACACTCCAGCCATGGTATGCTAACATGGTCAACTTCCTCCTTCGTGAAGAGTTCCCGCCTATTTTTTCTAAAGCACAAAAGGATAAGATACGAAGTGAATCTCGATTCTATGTGTGGGATGAACCCTATCTTTGGAGGCACTGTGTTGACCAGGTAATCCGCCGATGTCTTCCGGATAATGAGGTACAATCTATTTTAGCTTTTTTTCATTCTCATGCATGTGGGGGCCACTTTGGGGAAAATAAAACTGCTAGGAAGGTGTTAGACGCAGGATTTTATTGGCCATACATCTTTCGGGATGCGTTTGCCTACTGTAAGTCCATTGATCGATGCCAGATAGTTGGGAATATATCTCAAAGGAATGAGATGCCATAATCATCATTAATCTTTTGTGAGATTTTTGATGTTTGGGGCATTGACTTTACGGGACCATTTCCTAACTCCTTTGGGAACTTCTATATTTTGCTTGCGGTGGACTACGTTTCCAAGTGGGTGGAAGCGAAGGCCACCAAGACTGATGACTCTAAAGTAGTGGCATATTTTCTGAAGACATGCATCTTCTCTAGGTTTGGAATCCCCAAGGCTTTGATAAGTGACAGGGGAACCCATTTCTGCAATAGGACCGTGAGCGCGCTACTGAAGAAATACCATGTCACGCAGAAAGTTTCCACTGCCTACCATCCTCAGACCAATGGGCAAGCTAAAGTATCCAATAGAGAGATCAAAACAATCCTTGAGAAGACGGTGGCCCCGAATAGGAAGGATTGGAGTTTGAGACTAGATGATGCACTCTGGGCTTATCGGACTGCCTACAAGACACCCATCGGGATGTCACCCTATAGATTGGTGTTCGGGAAAGCTTGTCACCTTCCAGTGGAACTCGAGCACAAGGCATTTTGGGCTGTAAAGAATTGCAACCTGCGGATTGATGAAGTGGGTGAATTTCGCAAGTTACAACTGCAAGAATTAGAGGAACTGCGACTTGAAGCTTATGATAACGCAGTCACGTACAAGGAGAAGACAAAGGCCTGGCACGACAAGAATATTTTGAGAAAGGGTTTTAAGCCTGGAGACAAAGTCCTATTATTTATGTCTCGCCTTCGTCTCTTCTCGGGAAAACTCCGATCTCGTTGGGCCGGGCCCTATGTGGTTGCTCGCGTCTTCCCCCACGGCGCGGTGGAGCTGTATGACACTGGCGCACACTCAGTGTTCAAGGTGAATGGTCAAAGGTTGAAACCTTACCATGAAGGTTTTGACACTAGCATAGTAGAAGGGACGGACCTTACAGACCCCAAATTGGACAATTGATCACCTTAGATGAGTCGAGCCACAACGTTAACTAAGGCGCTGCTCGGGAGGCAACCCGGGGTATGCAATTCGGTTTTTGTCTTTTCCATTTTCACATTCATTATTGTTTTGTTCGTTTCGTTTTGCTTTTGTTTTTTGGTTTTGTTTTAGACTAAAATGCAAGTAGGAGACCCAAGCTGAATTGAAGACGATGATTTTTCTCGCACCAACAGCATTTCCGCGGGCGCGGAAATACCACTGTAAGTCTCCTGACCTCGAAAAAAAAAAATTTAAAAAAATTCGAAAAAAAAAAGTTCTACCAGAAGGCCAGTTGTCCGAATTTTACACAAAAGAAGGTGCGCATCATGCTGCCAAGGAGGAGACATTCGCCCCATATTTTTATTTGGCAACGATGATTGCCCTACATTCGACAGCTGAGGAGGAGGAATACCAGGGCCCACACCACGATTACATCTGGGCCCATTTTTGTGTTCGTTGAAGGCCGTGCAACCCCGACTTATTTGCTATTCCACTACACCCTATAGTGGATCTATTTGGTTGCACGGTGGAGTTTACTAGAGGAAGACACCGCAACACCAGAGACATGTGCTTTATTGTTTACCGCCGGCAACAACTTCCAAGTCCAAGCCAACTCGGCGACGGTTGTGAGTCCTTTTCTACTTTTCCCTGTGCTTCATCTTTTTTTCTTTCATTACATTGAGGACAATGCAATGTTTAAGCATGGGGGAGTGTTCTATACTTGCTAGTCGCTGAGGAGAAAAAATGAAGAAAATGAAAAAGCCAAAAATTTGAAAAAGGCAAAAATAGAAATCTTGGGATAAGTCGAAAACTCGAAAGGGTGGCTTAAGTAATAAGCAAGTGGCTTGGACCAGCATTAGGCTGGGGTAATAATTGGTCAAGAGTTATGTGAGTTTATTGTGAGCCCATCTATTGAAAAATGAAATGAGTGGCTTGGTGAAAACCCGAAAGGGCGCCTTGGCAAAATGAGCGAAAAGAAGAAGAGTGATTATTAGGAATCATCATTTTACCTGGCGTGGTGACATAAGAAGAGGTGATATAAGGAGGATTCGGGTAGGTCACTCTGGGAGGCATAAGAAGATAGATGGAGGCTAGGATTAGATTTTTATTCACTCTATGGTGTTTGGGATAAGCTTGGGGGAAGTACTCTGCTTTCCTTTAGGCTTGGTGGTGTGTTGTGTTGATGTGTTGGTGCCTTGGAGTTTCATGTTAGGTGTAATTCTTAGTGGAGATGATTTTTCTATGCTTCCTGAGACCTTGGGGATTTGATTGGAGGAGTAGGTTTCTATTAGCTTACTCGAGGACGAGCACTGTTTAAGCATTGGAGAATTTGATCAGCGCTACTTTGTAGTGCTTAATTAGGAGTTGTTACCGGTGTTTTGGGTACCATTTGGAGATGTCTAGAGCACAACTATGGAGAATGGAGTTGAGAAGTAGAAGTGTAGATATGGTGGTTTGGAGAAGCTTAAACGAAGACTTTAAGAAGATGGGAAGAGAACCACTTGAGAAGACCGAGGAGAGGACGAAGTTAGAAGAGAAGAGAAGCAACAGAGTCCAAGCCACGATCGCGGAACTGAGGCCGCGATCGCGGATATTTACGAGAGGCGAGAAGAAAAGTACGAAGCAAATCCGCGATCGTGGGCGAGCAAGCGGTCTGGTCGCCGTTAATTCGAGAGCAAGGAGTTAGAGTTGAATTTTTCCGCAACCGCGGAAATTCATCCGCGATCGCGGAAATCCCGTTCGTCAGCGCTTCCGAGAATTGTCATTTCGTCCGAAGTTTACTTTATTTTATTTATTTCTTTATTTCTTTTTATTCTTTATTTTGGTTACTTTATTTTATTTCCTTTTAGATTGTGTTTATTATCTTTAGCTTTAGTTTTGCTAGGTTTCTTAACCTAGTTTCCGAGCTGCCACCTTTCAGCATCGAATTTTTATCATTCAGTTTTTCCCTTAGAGTTTTACTTTTCAAGATTATGAAGAACTAAGCACCTTTGCTTAGTCCGACGATTGAAGCCTTCGTTTGAATAATGGTTGTGAGATTCTAATTCTATTTCTTTTCCTTTGAATGTATTGATTCTCTTGTGCTTCATCCCATTGATTCTTACTTATTTTGCTTGTTGGACGCAACTAGTTGTTATTAGTAATTGTCTATTGCTAGGGTTTGGTAATTACTGTTTGAGTTACCTAATTCATGAGTAGCAACTACAATATTCTAAGAACTGTTTGGACTGGTTTATTGTAGAGAGAATTAATTGCATGCAATTGTATGACTGTTTGCTACTCTTACATGTATCTATCTAAATTCATGTGCTCATTGCTGTTGTTGAATTGAATCATGGAGGTTTTCCTGGTTATTTAATAGTTAGTATTTTCAGAGTCTGTTTGTCCTGTCTATAACTTAAGAAAAGGAATAGGAACATTCATAGGAAGGAATTAGAGATAATCTAGATCATACAATTGATTACAACCTTTGTTTTGATTTACTGTTATTTACTTTGTTACTTAAAACCAAACCCCCCCTTGTTACTTTGGCATACATTTGTGCACTCAGAAAGATTACTTCCTCCCTGTGGGATTCGACCCTTGCTTGCCTATTGTACTAGTTTAGGTTATTAAGGATTTTACTTTGATTGGGCACACGACTTTAGCCCCTATTAGCATGGCAAGTAGGAGATGTCAAATTCTGATAGCTCAACGTCCCACTTGGTCATTCGGCCAGATAACACGGGTTGATGCAAAATCTGTCTTAAAGGGAAATCAGACAGGACTTGGATGGAATGGGCTTGGAAATATGGCCTCAAACACCAGGCTGTTGATACCACAGCCAATGCTACTTTCTCCGCGGGGGATTATCCTTGCTCGATGGGCTACAAGATCCTGCTCACAAAATATACCGGATAATTGTTTTCCCTGGATAGTACCGCGTTGACAGTAGTAGGACTAACCGCGAGGTAGAGCTGAAGATCTTCGCCGCGAAGAGGTGGAGAGAGAGTGGGCAGTTGATTGAGATAGACTTTGAGAGACTGAAAAGATTGCTCTAACTCATCGGTCCATACAAATTTCTCGTTCTTCTTTAGAGTAGTGAAAAAAGGGAGAGCTCTGTCGGCCAGCCGTGAACAGAAACGACTCAAGTAGGTAACCGCGCCATTCAGCTTTTGAATCTCATTCCTGGATCTCGGAGACCTCATCACGACAACAACAACAACCTTTTCGGGGTTGACATCGATCCCTTGGGCGCTGATCATGAAGCCCAGAAATTTGCCCGAGTTCACTCCAAACACGCATTTTTCGGGATTAAAACTCAGCCGGAACCTCCTCAGCGTCTCGAACACCTCCTGCAAATCTATCAGATGATGTTCGTTCGTGGCACTCTTGACGATGATGTCATCTACATAAGCTGAAACGTTGTTCCCCAACTGGCCCTTGAATACACGGTCTATCAACCGTTGGAATATAGCCCCAACATTCTTCAAACCAAAAGGCATAACCTTGTAACAGTAGGTGCCCTGGCTGGTGATGAAGGTCGTGCTATCTTCAACGCGTGGATTCATTTGAATTTGGTTATACCCTGAATAAGTATCCAAGAAGCTCAGTGCTATATTTCCCGCGGTGGAGTCGACAAGGTCGTCAATGTAAGGTAAATGGTAGCTGTCCTTTGGGCAGGTCTTGTTTACATCTTTGAAATCCACGCACATCCTCCATTTCCCATTTTCCTTTTTTTACTAGCACCACGTTGGAAAACCATTTGGGATATAGTACTACGCGGATGAATCCAGCTCGAAGCAGCTTATCGACCTCGGCGTTGGCAGCTTTAACGCGTCTTCATTCATTTTCCTCTTCATTTGAACCACAAGTCTAGTTGCATGATCAATGTTTAGTGAATGGGTGATTACCGTTAGGGGTACGCCCTTCAAGTCCTCAATGCTCCAGGCGAATACATCTCGCGAGGCAGTAAGCAGATGTTCCAATTTCTGGGCGAGGTCCCCGGTCATGTATCCTCCGATGAATAATTTCTCCTCTTTATTCTTGTATGGGTTGATCATGATCTTTTCGAACTTCTGGGCATCATCAGATAGGGGGGCCGCCGCTCCCATCTTTGTATCCTGCTCTGCAATCATGTACACGGGGTTCTGTGGTTTTGACTTCAAGGAAGATAGATAACAACTCCGCGCTTCCTCTTGGTGGCCTCTAGACTCTCCAACTTTATCACCCACATAGAATTTCAACTTCATGTGGTAAATGGAGAGGGCTGCTTGAAACTTCATGAGGGAGACACGACCCATTATCGCGTTGTATGATGCTGGGAGTCGTACTACGGTGAATTCAATGTCCTCCACGCGACAAACGGGACTGGTTCCCAATATCATCTTTAACTCCATAGTGCCCGCAACATCAACTTCCTCTCCAGAGAAGGTCACCAACTTCCCTACAAAGGGCTTGAGGGAACTGGGACATATTCCTAGTTGTTCAAACGCGTCAAAGTAAAGAATATCCACTGACGAGCCAGAATCCACCAAGACCTGTCTCACCATCTTGGTCCCCAGCTGGGCGTGAATCACAAGGGGGTCTGTGTGAGGCATGTGTAACCCTTCCGCATCGTCCTCTGTGAACGTTAGGCCAGAGTGAGGCCGGGATGATTGAGCAACACTGAACACATATGGAGAATGATGACTTTTTCGCGCATATCTCTTCCTCTCTTGTTTACTGGATCCTGCGAGGGAAGGTCCTCCCGCGATTGTGTTGATGTAGCCATTTAGACGCAGCATCGGATCAGGGTGATTGCGTCGCCCTCCATGGGCGGGCCTTCTTGCCAGAGAAGGCCTGCCTCCGTGCGGACCTTTGCCTTGTGTACTTGGCTCTCGACGACTGTCTCTATGGTTGTTATAATACTCATGAGGGTTGTCATGCTGATACACCCTATTCTCACGAGCTTGATGTCTATGCTCCACGGGATGATCTCGGCGTTCTGACCGGACAATCTGATAGGCGTCTCTAACTGGGGGACGGCTTTCACCTCGCGCTTTACCTCTGTCTGGCAATGGAGGCTTGGCTTCGCGCTTGTCTTTTTCCTTAGACATGTGAACGCGGTCCCACTTGATTTGTTGGGACTTTCCTCCCTTTCCTCGCACTGCCTCCTCTGCGTAAACTTGTCGCAAAATGTAACTCCTCAATGCGTCATAGGTCACCGGCTGCTCGCGATATGTGGAAAGTCTGAATTGCCCATCTGCCAAATTATTCATCAAGAATTCGCGCGCTATGACGGGCTCCAGGCTGGTAATTTGAGCGGCGGTGTTGGTGAAGCGCGTAAAGAAATCCCCGAGTGACTCTTCAGCCCCCTGTACTATTGAGAACAAATCTTGGATTGTCTTCTTCCTTTTCTTCGCATTGTTAAAATGAGTTTTGAAGGCTTGAACCATTTTAGAGAAAGAACAGATGCTTCCTGGTTGTTGATTCATCATCCATGAGAGTGCAACTTCCTTTAGGGTGGAAGGAAAAGAACGGCAGAACATCGCATTATTGAAATCGTTGATTTCCATTTGGCTCAGAAATGCTTGGACGTGTTCATCAGGGTCGGATGTCCCATCATAAGGCTCCATGGTGGGTTGGCAGAATCTCTTCAGCACGGGGGCATGCCTTACTGCTTCTGAAAAGATGGAGAGGTTTTGCAACTCCCCATCTAAAGTTTCCTCCTGTCTGGTGGTCATCCTGTTGTGTCTATGTGAGCGCGATGAGCTTCCCTGGGATACGGACATCGACATCACGGGGGGTCTCATGTTTCCTCGGTCATCGTAGAGGTGAGAGGAGGTTGCAAACTGATTTGAAGGGTGATGCGCTCCATACCCAGCCATGGGTCCTTGATGACCCGTATCGAAGACAAACCGCATAGGTGCTTGAGGATATGAAGTGAAGTCTGGCGGGGGCATGAACTGATGGAAAACCGGCGCGGGAGCCATGTATGGTGCATTGACCCAAGGCGGGTAACCTGGGATGGCGGATGAGTAGTGGGGCCACCATGCTTCGGGATGTAGTTGAGGTTGCCAACCGGGAACCAGGGCATCCGTCTCGAATTCTGACCAGTTGAACTCATATGGGCTTGACATCTTTAGTCGCGTTTATGAGGAGGACTGATCGGCACTATTTTGTAGTGTATTTCTAGGGGTTGTTACCAGGTTTGAGGTGTCATTTGGATGGATTTAGTGCACAATTATGGAATAGGGAGTTGGAGAGAAGAAGTGTGGATTTGGTGGTCTGGAGAAGCAAATTGAAGATATCCAGAGGAAGAGGAGTTGACCACTGAGGAGACGAAGAAGAACCAAGGAGAGAGTCCACACGAGAGTAGAAGAACAAGGTGCTGAATTCAATTGCTTCGTTCTCTTTACTCAGATGTCCAAATGGAGTGATTCCAATTCGAGGAGTTAGATCTTGAAGTCTACTGCAAGTACTCAAAATATGAGCGCGATCCGAATTGGGAATCAAAAGTTATGGCATTTTTACAGAAGTGTCGCGATGCTGAAGAGAGAAGGCCGCGACCGCGGCCCGAAGGCCGCGATCGCGGCCACACACGGGAGACAACCCGTGGAGATTTCCGAACTTTTGTTTTCTTTATTTTATTTAATTAGAATATTATATTTTATTTCCTTGTAGTTGAGGTTTGTGATCTTGGGCTTTAGGTTAACTTTATTTAACCTAATTCCCACAGCCTCCATTCATCATCTTCGGATCACGTTAGACCTAGTTTTCCATTCAGTATTGTTTTTCCCTTTCTTAGTTTAGTTCTTTGTTTTGTTTGGTGTTTTTGGCTAGACAATTGAAGCCTTGGTTTGAATTTGATATTGAGATTATTCCTTTACTCTTTCTATGATTATATTAATTCTCTCTCGTGCTTAATCTCATTGATCATATATCGATTCCCCTTGATTTGTTGATTAGGACATCAATTAGATTGTTAATAGTAGTTCCCTCTAGTCTGACAACCTAGAGAAATTAGTATTATGCTATTGGTTCCCCTTTTCTATACAACCTGTTGAGATTGTTATTGATCATACTACTAAGGATTAGAGGATACTGGTTGAGAATCTAAATCCCTTAGTTTGTGTAGAGAATTAATTGCATGCAATTGTATGACTGGTTGCTACACTTGTATGTACCTATCTATTCCTGAATTCATTGCTGCTGTTAGATTCAATCTAGAAGGTCTTCTAGGTTATTTGATAGTTAGGGTTATCAGGATTGGTTGGACTGGTAACTAATTCAGAACAGGGATTGGGACATTCATGAGTATTGAGGACTAGGAGTAATCAATGATCGATCAACCAAACTAAAGGTGGATTTTTGTCTAGCCAAGCTTTCTATATTTTATTTATCGTTTTCTTAGTTAGTTTCATTCAAAACCCCCCCTTTGTCTTTGTTATCAATTGGTGAATGATTTTGCAAACATGAAATATAACTTGATTCTCTATGGAATTCGACCCTTGCTTACCAGACTACATTAGTTAGGTTTGTTTAGGATTATTTTGTTTAGGGGGTTTTGACGTGGCCTAAGATCGTTATGCCAAATCAAAGTAAACCCGCTTTCGTTGTTGCTGGCGGTATACAAAATGTATGCACATGTCTCCCGTGTTGGGCGGGTGTCTTCACCAACTCCATCGTCTTCATTACCGTGCAACCAAAGGGAACCACTTGGTGAGTAGTGGTATAGCAAATACGTCGGGGTTGCACGGCCTTCAAAACCCACAAAAAATGGGCCCAGATGTCATCGGGGTATGGACCCTGGTGTTCCTCTTCTCCAGTTGTCGACTATAAGGCCATAATCGTTGCCAAATAATGTGTGGGGCTAATGACTTCTCCTTGGACAACATGATGCACACCTTCTCCAAGGGTAACTCCGGACAGCTAGCCTACGGTAGAACTCTTTTTTGTTGTTTTTTCGATTTTTTTTTTAACTAAACCCTAATTCGCCGCGGCGGCCGCGATCGCGGTTTCCAGGCCGTGGTCGCTTCTCGAAGTGTTTGCCGCGGCTGCGGTGGCCAAGCCGCAGTCGCAGTTTTCCTTCTGCTCTTCCTGCGGGTTAGTTGAAAACGAAAACACAGACAAAGAAAGAAAACTAAAAGAAAAGGATAGTGTCTTGTTATCAAATCGGTAAACAAACAAACAAACAAGAAAATACAAACCTTAGATTCCCCGGCAACGGCGCCAATTTTGATAAGGCGTTGTCGTGACACCTAAACAAAATAATCCTAAACAAACCTAACTAATGTAGTCTGGTAAGCAAGGGTCGAATCCCATAGAGAATCAAGTTATATTTCATGTTTGCAAAATCATTCACCAATTGATAACAAAGACAAAGGCGGGGTTTTGAATGAAACTAACTAAGAAAACGATAAATAAAATATAGAAAGCTTGGCTAGACAAATATCCACCTTTAGTTTGGTTGATCGATCATTGATTACTCCTAGTCCTCACTACTCATGAATGTCCTAATCCCTGTTCTGAATTAGTTAGCAGTTCAACCAGTCCTGATAACCTTAACTATCAAATAACCTAGAAGACCTTCTAGATTGAATCTAATAGCAGCAATGAATTCATGAATAGATAGGTACATGCAAGTGTAGCAACCAGTCATACAATTGCATGCAATTAATTCTCTACACAAACTAAGGGATTTAGATTCTCAACCAGTATCCTCTAATCCTTAGTAGTATGATCAATAACAATCTCAACAGGTTGTATAGAAAAGGGGAACCAATAGCATAATACTAATTTTTCTAGGTTGTCAGACTAGAGGGAACTACTATTAACAATCTAATTGATGTCCTAATCAACAAATCAAGGGGAATCGATTTATGATCAATGAGATTAAGCACGAGAGAGAATTAATACAATCATAGAAAGAGTAAAGGAATAATCTCAATATCAAATTCAAACCAAGGTTTCAATTGTCTAGCCAAAAACACCAAACAAAATGTAGAACTAAACTAAGAAAGGGAAAAACAATACTGAATGGAAAACTAGGTCTAACGTGATCGGAAGATGATGAATGGAGGCTGTGGGAATTAGGTTAAATAAAGTTAACCTAAAGCCCAAGATCACAAACCTCATCTACAAGGAAATAAAATATAATATTCGAATTAAATAAAATAAAGAAAAAAAGAAAAGGAAAAAGAAAACAAAAGTTCGGAAATCTCCACGGGCTGTCTCCCGTGTGTGGCCGCGATCGCGGCCTTCTCTCTTCAGCATCGCAACACTTCTGTAAAAATGCCATAACTTTTGATTCCCAATTCGGATCGCGCTCATATTTTGAGGACTTGTAGTAGACGTCAAGATCTAACTCCTCGAATTAGAATCACTCCATTTGGACATCTGAGTAAAGAGAACGAATCAATTGAATTCAGCACCTTGTTCTTCTACTCTCGTGTGGACTCTCTCCTTGGTTCTTCTTCGTCTCCTCAGTGGTCAACTCCTCTTCCTCTGGATATCTTCAATTTGCTTCTCCAGACCACCAAATCCACACTTCTTCTCTCCAACTCCCTATTCCACAATTGTGTACTAAATCCATCCAAATGACACCTCAAACCTGGTAAGAACCCCTAAAAATGCACTACAAAATAGTGCCGATCAAGGACCAAGGTGCCCTAGTGAGAGGAAATCCCCACGGACGGCGCCAATGATGACTCCCAAATTATCTAAGTAAATAAAGTACAAAGCTTACAATAAACTTGGTCCTTAAGCGAACGCGACAAATCAATCTTAACACAAGAATGCAAACACAAACAGAAGACGCGGTATATTATAGATGACGAACACAAAGCTTTGCACTCTTTCACAATTATATGAGGATCATCACAGATCTTTAAAAATCCAAAACAAGCTTATGGAAAAGTTTTTCTTTTTTTCTCGACCTCGATTTATGAGGGATCTTGGGCTATTTATAGGCAAGGGGTCTTGCCCAAAGTCAGTTTATATGCAGGGATACGTGTCATCCAGTAACTCATCTAGTGACAGACGTCGGTGAACAGGTGTAAGGCCGTGATTGAGCCAGCAGGGTGGGAAGACATGTGTCAAGCTGGAGAGATGCATGGTTGGCATGCCCCGATTGGTCCGACGGGCTCGTGGCGGTTTGTGGCACCTGGAAGAATCTACGCGATCATGAAGGATGAACGCGCTGGAGATGTTCTGTGGCTTCTCTTGTTTCTTTTTGCAACAACTTCCTTGAATCGCCGCGTCAGATAAATAGAACACGTGGAAGTTATTATGAAAGAATGACGTACTATCAACTATAAACCAAGATTACTACTACATACCTAATTGGGTTGGGCCCTCTATTACCACGGGGCCGTGGGCTGTCACCCTAATCCAACAAGGCAAAAGGTCGGGCCTGACCACATAAAGATGTAAAGTCTTATTATAATATCTTGAGATATCTTCCCTCATCCCGCGGTGCTATCTTTGTAGGTTATGTTTTGTTTTGTGCTTTAACTGGTTGTTCATTGACTTTGGTTCAATTGCTTCCTTTTTATTGTAATGCAAGAGTCATAGTTTTCTAACGTCGTCATTTTTTGCATCGTGATGCATCAGGAGCCTATTATGTTCATGTATGATGTTGGGCCTCGATTTTTCGGCCCATTAGATCGGCCCAATAACTTGAACCAAAGCTGCCTTGTAGAAGATCCGGTCAGAAACAACCTCCAGAGATCTTGGTTCGGTTAGTTCAACCTCCAGATATTTCAGGGCGACCAGTGGTTAGAGCGACGACCTCTGCGGATTTCGGAGCGACCAGTACGCAGTTAGACGACTCCCGCGGATCTCGGACGATTTTAACCGACCCACGTGCAGGATAACCTCTTCCATGAATCTTGGGCGGATTGGACCGATTCAAGCCTAAAACTAGTATAAATATAGAGAAAACTATCTTGTAAAGACACATTGTCAGATTTTTCCGAACTTTTTGCCTTTTGACTTTTTCGACTTTTCTTTATTTTTATTATTTTCGATACATTATTCTAGTTTCCTTTTAGATGAGGTTTGTGATCTTGGGCTTTAGGTTAAGTTTATTTAACCTAAATTCCACAGCCTCCATTCATGATCGTTTTTCCATTCAGTATTGTTTTTCCTTTGAACTATGAAGAACTAAGCACTTTTGCATAGTCCGACAATTGAAGCCTTCATTTGATATACGGTTGTGAGATTCTAATTCTATTCCTTTTCTTTTGAATGTATTGATTCTCTTGTGCTTCATCCCATTGATTATTATTGATTTCGCTTGTTAGACGCAACTAGTTGTTATTGGTAATTGTCTATTGTTAGGGTTTGGTAATTACTGTTTGAGTTACCTAATTCATGTGTAGCAACTGTAATATTCTAAGAACTGTTTGGGACTAGATTATTGTAGAGAGAATTAACTGCATGCAACGGTATGACTGTTTGCTACTCTTGCATGTATCTATCGAAATTCATGTGTTCATTGATGCTATTGAATTGACGCGTGAGGTTTTCATAGTTATTTAATAGTAAGTATTCTCAGGATCTGTTTGTCCTGTTTATAACTTATGAAAAGGAATAGGAACATTCATAGGAAGGAATTAGAGAGAATCTAGGAACAACTAATCAAATGAATGGTGGATATTTGTTTGGCTAAGTGTTTTTCCCCAATTGATTTCAACCTTTTGTTTTGTTTACTTTGCTTTGTTTACTTGTTTCACAACAATCAACCAATTCCCCCCTTTGTTACCATTGCATGCGAACTTACATAAAGATTGACAACTCCTCCCTGTGGGATTCGACTCTTACTTGCCTATTCTACTAGATTAGGTTTGTTTAGGATTATTTTGACCAGGTAACACGACTAAAACCTGTCTGTCAAATTGGCGTTGTTGCCGGGGAGGCAAGTTTTGTTTTTCTTTGTGTGTGTTTGTGTACAAATTTTTGGTGTGGACCTATCTCTTACGGTCCACACCCGTGCTAGTGATTTTCTTCCCTTTTTGATTTTTGATTCAGAGATGGAGAGATTTCCCCAAGTCCCGCAGGAGCCGCGATATGACTCATAACCCTACGCATTCACTCCAGAGAGGGGGTATCACCAACCTCAAGTGCAGCAAGGCCAGTTAAGCCATGCAGAATCTGTCATGATCCGCTGCACCCCACTAACGAATGCCCAAGACTTCCTGAATATGCAGCTGCAGTAAACGCTACAAGAGGTTTTGATTCGCAGAGGCCGAAATATGTCCCATACTCAAACACCTACAACACAGGGTGGATGGATCACCCCAATTCGATCTATAGGGACCAACCATATCCCTCCCAAGGCCATTATAACCAGGAGTTCAATCCAGGCCCACAACAGTTTCATCCGTATGGAAATCAGCAACAATACGGGCAGCCTTACGCGCATAATCCACCAGTTCCGAATCCGAGTCCCTCCACGTCATTAGAGGACATGATTCGAGCTCTCACTCAAAGCACGGTCCAAATTCAGCAAGAGATGAAGTCTAGCTTCCAGAACATGGAGAGTCAGTTTGGACAAGTCACTAAAAGGGTGAGTCAATTGGAGGCCAGGGAGTCCGGGCAAATACCATGTCCTACGGTAGAGAACCCACGAGAGACTGTCTGTGCGATGACACTAAGGAGTGGTATACAGTTGGGGAGCACACCCTTGTCAGAGGAAGGTGATCATGTGAAAGAAAGTATGGCTGAAGACAGAGCTACAGTAGAAAAAAACGTCGCAGAAGAGATTCCGCGACCACACGCAGAAATCCGCGACCGCGGACCAATATCAGAAGGCAGTGATTTTTCCGAAGAAAATCCGCAATCGCGGAATGAGATCCGTGACTGCGGCAAAAGCACAGAAGAAGAGGAGCAGGTCGAGAGATTTCCGCGACCGCGGCAGGAGATCCGCGACCGCGGAAAATGTGTTGAAGAAGGCGACCTGCTCGAACAAATTCCGCGACCGCGGCAGCCAATCCGCGACTGCGGAAAGGCCCCAGAAGCGTCCCTTCGTCCCGCCGACCCTTATGATGACTACGTGCGGCCCTATTTCCCTCCGCTCGGATCAGTAAAGCCTCCCGCACCCTTCCCTGAAGCTCTGAAGGACACCGGAAAAGTGGAGAACGACAAGGATTTATTTGAGACCTTCAGTTACTGCGAGGAAAACATTCGTTTGCTCAAATTGGCAAACAGCATCCCTCGCTGCAAGGAATTCTTAAAGGCGTTGCGCAAGATCAAGAAAAAGCAAAAGGGGAAGCACAAGAAGGAAGCTGGGATTCAGAGGGTAAATTTTTCCACGCTGGATACGGGGCAGGATAAGCATGCAACCCCTGAGATGTTGGGTAGGCCATTTCTGAAGATGGCAAGTGCAATCATGGATGTAAAAAGTGGTCCACCCATCATGAAGTGCAAGGGAATGGGGGTAAAGCTCAACATAGAGCATACAAAGACGCATCCCCCTGATATTGAGCCCAAGAGTTCAGTTGCTGTGAGCAACCCCAGTTGAGTGGAAGAGTAGAAGGTCGAGCCACGACGTTAACTAAGGCGCTGTCCGGGAGGCAACCCGAGGTATGAATTTCTTTTCTTGTCTTTTCAATTCTTGTTTTTAATTGCTTTTGTTCGTGTGTTTTTGCTTTTATTTTTGTTTTGTTTCGAACTAACCTGCAGGGAGGAGGCCCGAACCATAAAGGAGACGGTGTTTACCACACCAATGTAAGTCCTCCTATTTCCCTGCACCAAAAAAAAAACCTAAAAAAAAAAAGGTTCTACCGAAGGCCAACTGTCCGATTTTCCCATGGAGAGATGGTGCGCATCATGTTGTCCAGGAGGAGACATTAGCCCCACATTATTTGACAACGATGATGGCCCTACAGTCGACAGTTGGAGAGGAGGAACACCAGGGCCCACACCATGATTACATATGGGCCCATTTTTTGTGTTCGTTGAAGGCCATGCAACCCCGTTCCCTTGATTTACCACTTCTCACCACAGTGGCTCCTTTTGGTTGCATGGTAGGAGTTGATTGAGTTGAAGGTCGTGCAGCCCCGATTTCCTTGATGACCATTACACATTACAGTGGTTCCCTTTGGTTGCACAGTAGAGATGAGTCGATGACGCCCGCCGCACCACCAGAGACCTGAGCGTTCATTGCTTTACCGCCAGCAATAACTTCAGTGTCCAAGCCAACTCGGTGACATTTGTGAGTTAATTTATTTTGTTCCTTTCCCTGTGCTTTAGTCTTTTTGTCTTTCATTACATTGAGGACACTGCAATGTTTAAGCATGGGGGAGTATTCTATACTTGCTACGTCGTTGAGGAGAAAAAAATAATAAAGAAAAAGCCAAATATTTGAAAAAAGGCAAAAATAAAAATCCTAGGATAAATCGAAAACCCGAAAGGGCGGCTTATACAATAAGCAGGTGGCTTGGACCAGCATTAGGCTGGGATAATAATTGGTCAAGAGTGATGTGAGTTATATGTGATCCCATCTATTGAAAAATGAAATGAGTGGCTTGGTGAAAACCCGAAAGGGCGCCTTGGCAAAATGAGTGAAACGAAGAAGAGTGATTATTAGGAATCATCATTTTACCTGGCGTGGTGACATAAGAAGAGTTGATATAAGGAGGATTCGGGTAGGTCACTCTAGGAGGCATAAGAAGATAGATGGAGGTTAGGATTAGATTTTTATTCACTCTATGGTGTTCGGGATAAGCTTGGGGGAAGTACTATGCTTTCCTTTTAGCTTGGTTGGTGTTGGTTGTGTTGTGTTGTGCATATTGTATTGGTGCCTGGAGGTTCATTGTTAGGTGCAGTTCTTAGAGGAGATTGAATTTTTCTATGCTTCCTGAGACCTTGGGGATTGATTGGAGGAGTAGGTTTATTTTAGCTTACTCGAGGACGAGCAAGGTTTAAGCATGGGGGATTTGATCGGCACTATTTTGTAGTGCTTATCTAGGAGTTGTTACCGGTGTTTAAGGTGTCATTTGTAGGGATTTAGAGCACAACTGTAGAGTATGGAGTTGGAGAGACGAAGTGTGGATATGGTGGTTTGGAGAAGCTAATTGAAGACATCCAGAAGATGAAGAGAAAACCACCTGAGGAGACGAACAAGAATAGAAGAAGAGCCACACAAATGAGCCAAGAAGAGGCTGCCGTGACCAACCGCGACCAAGGGCGAAGTCACGAAGCGGTCGCGGCGAAGAAGACAACGCGGAGACAGCGAAGGCCATTTCCGCGGGCGCGGGAATATTCCAAAGGCGAACAGGTCGAGAGCATCGATCTATTTTCCGTGACCGCGGATTCCTTTCCGCGGCCGCGGAAGCACACGGGAGCGAGCCGTCAGATTTTTCCGAACTTTTTGCCTTTTGACTTTTCTGACTTTTCTTTATTTTTATTATTTTTGTTACATTATTCTAGTTTCCTTTTAGATGAGGTTTGTGATCTTGGGCTTTAGGTTAAATTTATTTAACATAAATTCCACAGCCTCCATTCATGATCGTTTTTCCATTCAGTATTGTTTTTCCTTTGAACTATGAAGAACTAAGCACTTTTGCTTAGTCCGACGATTGGAGCCTTCATTTGATATACGGTTGTGAGATTCTAATTCTATTTCTTTTCCTTTGAATGTATTGATTCTCTTGTGCTTCATCCCATTGATTATTATTGATTTCGCTTGTTGGACGCAACTAGTGCTGGTCCAAGCTCACGTCACTCTTGACCTCGTATTACCCCAGCCTAATGCTGGTCCAAGCCACCTGCTTATTGCCTAGGCCGCCCTTTCGGATTTTCGACCTATCCTAGGATTTCAATGATAGCCTTTTTTCAAATTTTTGGCTCTTTTCATTTTTTTTTTCATTTGTTTCCTCAGCAGCGTAGCAAGTATACAACCCCACCCCATGCTTAAACATTGCATTGTCCTCAATGTAATGAAAGACAAAAGAATAAAGCACAGGAAAAAGCAAAAAATAACTCACAACGTTGCCGAGTTGGCTTGGACACTTCCTTGTTGTTGTCGGTGTAGTCAGAAAAGTTCATGTCTTGGATGTCTGCATCAACGCTATAACCTTCATATACCGTGCAATCATAGGAAACCACTGTGAATTGCGGTGGTTATACAGGAACTCAGGGCAGCACGGCCTTCAACTCCATCAACTTGTACCATGCAACCAAAAGGAACCACTGTGGGGAGTAGTGGTCAATCAAGGAAACGGGGTTGCAAGGCCTTCAAAAATAGGCCCAGATGTCGTCGTGGTTGGGCCCTAGTGTACCTCATCTCCAGCTGTCGACTGTAGGGCCATCATCGTTGTCAATTACAAAGTTGGGCTAATGTCTCCTCCTTGACAACATGATGCGCACCATCTCTGCATGGGAAACTCGGACGACTAGCCTCCGGTGGAACTTTTTTTTAAAAAAAAAAAAAAAGTGCGGCGGCCGCCGTAAGAGTAGCGGCGGTCGCCGCCGGTTTTTTTTTTGGATTTTTTTTTTAAAAAAAATAAATAAATTGCGGCGGTCGCCGTAAGGAGGGCGGCGGGCGCCGCGATTAAACGGCGGTCGCCGTTTTCAGGTCGTTGCCAACTTTCTTGGCGAGGCATTTACGGCGGGCGCCGTGAAGATGGCGGCGGGCGCCGTGAACTCCTTCTTCACTTTTTCGCGCTTCCTGCAGGTTAGTTCAACACAAAAACTAAAAGAAAAACAATAGAAATTGACTAAGGAAAAAAAATAAACTACCTAACATCGGGTTGCCTCCCGAGAAGCGCCTTGTTTACTGTCGTGGCTCGACAACCTACTCAATCCTCTTCAACTCGGGTTTGTCCTAGCACTTGAACTCCTGAGGTCTATGTCAGGGGGATGCCGCTTTGTGTGCTCCATGCTGAGCCTTTCCCCCATGCTTGTGTCCTTCATGATGGTTGGACTGTTGTTCATATCTATGAATGCACTTGACATCTTCAGAAATGGCCTACCCAACATCTCAGGGGCTGCATGTATGTCCTGCCCCGCATCCAGCATGTAAAAATTCGCCACCTGAATCAAGTCCTCCTTCTTGTGCTTCCCCTTTGGTTTCTTCTTGATATTACCCAGCGGCCTTAAAAATTTTGTGCAGCGAGGGATACTATTTGTCAATGTGACCAAAGGAACGGTTTCTGCACAATTACGGAAGGCCTCATAGATTTCATTGTTGTTCTTCAACCTTCGAGTATCTTGTAATGCCTCAGGGAAGGGTTCAACGGGGTGCAGCGCAATGAGCGGGGAAGAGTTTAGACGCACATACTCATCATAGGCAGCCTCAAGAGGGTCGGGGGCTGTCAGGGCATTTTCGAGAGGAACGAGCGTCGCATGATCGTTTTCGCGATCGCGACTCTCCTCCTCTTGGTCGCTGAATTCCTCCAGTCCCAAAAAATACTCTTCTTCAGAAAGCACAACGCGGTCTAAAATATCGTCTGGAATACCCATCTCCTCAGCGGGTGAACCGAGGTCGAGGTATACCTCCCGTGGTCTTGGGTTCTCTTCTGCAGATATCTCGCTGTATTTTGCACCCGTCTCACAAATTTGTTCTTCCCTTTCAGCTAAGGGGGCGACATGCAGCTGCTCAGTACTTTGTAGGGTTATCGAGAAGAGATTCTCTTCCTGGTGCACCACTCGGTGAAATAGTGGTTCTGCTGACGTCATGACCTCCATCCTGCTCACTGCTTGCACCATTTGCTCCGTCTGCCTCTCAATGATCTGGATATTGGACTTCGTTTGTTGTTCAAGTTGGATCGTGCGCTGCTTGAAATATCGAAACATGTCCTCCAATGACATGGAGGGACTTGGATTGTACCCCGTCTGATTCTCCAGGGTCCGGAATAACTCCGCAGTAGACTGTGAGACATTGTAATCTGGATTGGACACTGGTGGGCTATGCTCGTAGGCTGGGTAGTACTGCGGTAGAGTACCCTGTTGATAGAACGACTGTGGTTCCGGGTAAAACTCCTGGTAATCATGACCATAAGGGGGATAATGTTGGTGCCCATAACTCGAATTGGGGTGATCTCTCCACCCTGGAGTGCATGCGTATGAGTATGGGTCATATTGCGGCTCTTGATGGAAGTGGGGAAATCTATCCATCTCTGTAACAAAATCAAAAAGGAAAAACAAAAATCAATAGCACGGGTGTGGACCGTAAGATAGGTCCACACAATATTTGACACACAAATCGCACACAAAATAGATTATTGCCTCCCCGGCAACGGCGCCAATTTGATAACAGGTTTTTTTGTCGTTCTAAAAACTGCTATGCAAAATATCCAAACAAACCCTAAACCGTAGTCCTAGGTAAGTAAAGGTCGAATCCACAGGGAGACGAATTCTGTCTATGTATGCAAATTATGTGTCAAAGCAAAGTAACCAAAGGGGGGTTTTATGAGTTTTGTAAGTTCTAAACATGCAAAAGGGAAAACAAACTAAAGATTGATTAATTCAGTAATAGGAAAAAGCACTTAGTCAAACAACATCCACTATTCGTATGACAAGTTGATCATAGATACTCATTCAAAATCTCATGCAATGGTGATTCCAATTCCTTTTCAGATATAACTAATAGCACAACCAGATACTATTAACACTAACTAATTAAACAACCCTGAAACTATCAAGATTCAGTTTAACAGCAACTTTACGAATAGGAATATAGTTGGATACAATTCTAGTATAAAACAACCAGCTTTTATCCTAGAATGTAAATCAAATCTCTTCTGCATAAGACTAGCACAACCAGTTACTAATACGATGCAGTTGCTACTCTGAAATAGATATGCTCAACCAGTAACAATCTAAATCTAGCAATCAATCAATAACAACAAACCCTAGATGCGTCCAAATAGAGATTATCAATATCAATCATAAGCAACTTAAGCAAGAGAAAGATAAAAACCATGCAATAGATAAGGAACGAGAATCTCACAACTTTATCGAAACGAAAGCTTCAGCGTCTGACTAAGCCAGGGAGGCTTAGTTCTTCATAGCAAATACGTAAAGAGAAATTAGGGTTCAAAGAAAAAGATCATAGATTGGCAAAAAGCCTTTTCTCTACCCTAATATACTAAAGGAAATAAAATCTAAATTAACCTAAAACGAATTAATAAAATAATAATAAAATAATAAACAAATAAAAGCAAGGAAATTAATCCCGCATTCTCGGTCCAATCCGTCCAGCAAATCGTCCACGCAGCTGGAGCTCTCGTCCTCCAATTCATGCGAGCAGACACGGCCCATCTAGCAAGTCGGCCCAATCTCCCCCGCAAGCATCAACGGCCCGACGTCATGGTGATGTCATGGCCATCTTTTCTTCAATTCTCCATTTCATTTCACGCTTCAATACGCGTGGCTTCTTCTTCAACCTTCACGTGGGCCCCAGCCTTCCTTCAATTGGCCTTTCTTCCTTCAATTGGGTCGGCACTTCATGGGCCTAATTTCCTTGCTTCAACTTGGCCCAAAATCACGTGGCTTTTAATTCCATTTTCACGTGACATTAATGTAATCTCGCCAAACTTCGCCCCCACACGCCATGCACATGAATGTGTCTAAATCTACCCGAATGGCACCAATAAAACCTCTAATGACTCTTACTTAAGCCCTATAAAGTAGTGCTTATCATAAGGCTAGTCTGGACTATCTCTACCCTAGTGGCAATCTTGGAAATGAATTGTTCAAGCTCATCGGCCTAGGTGAGGATGACCGGAAGGAAGAGGAGGCTGATCTTGAAGCGACTGAGGAAATGGGTAAGGACGCGTCGAAGATGCCTCTTTAAGCGACTAAGGATCAGGAGACTGCCCCTGCAATTGCCAATGAAAGGTCAGGCGAGTCTTAGGTCTGTATGTAATGCAGTGACAATGTTTTGTGTGTGTGGTGTTTATGGACATTTCGATATAGATGTTTTAATGATGTATTGTGCCCCATCGTGGAGATGCGATGGATAATGTTTTGGCGACTCATCCACCATCGCGGGTCGTGTGTTTTGTGAATGTTTCGTATTTTGCGTACCTTGTGTTTGTTTGTTTGTTTGTTTGTTTGTTTGATTTTGCAGGTGGACCTGTCGTTTGCGCCTTGGCCGAGATGCGTGATGACTGGTCGAAGCGACTTGTAGTTTTCGAGCGTTAGTGTAGCATGCCTTGTATTTCCAGGGAAGAGTAATTTTGATGTTAAGTAAAGACGAGTACCTTATATAGGACAAGTCTTGTAAATAGGGTGTTTAGTGTTTGTCCCTCTATTCCATGTGTATCGACCGATCATGTATTTATAAGCGCTTTTTGTGTATAGACATGTTTGTTTGTTTAAATGTTGCTTCTAACTTCGAGGCCTCTTGTTTCCTGTTTGAATCGACTTAAAACACACAGAGAAGGGTCAAAGGGTGACCGTTGGGTGTGAGCCCAATGACCCTTCGATGCTTAAGTCAGTAAAGGGAAATATATAAATGTAATTGAATGGGCATAAAGAAAACATAAAAATGTAAGGATTAAAAATGATCAGCTTTAGGTGGGTCGCGTTCCAACTTCGCGGGAGTGGTTGTCCATCCTTTGTTTCCAGCCGATATGCGCCTTGTCCGACGATCTCCTTGACGAGGTAAGGTCCTTCCCATTGAGGCGCTAACTTCCCATTGGCTGGATCTCGGGTATTTTGGAATGTTTTCCTCAAGTCTCAATCTCTTACCTTGAAGACTTTGACGCGGACATTCTTGTTGTAGCTTTTGGAAACTTGTTGTTGGTATTGGACCATCCAGATCCTAGCTCTTCCTCTAATCTCGTCTGCAGTGTCGAGATTATGAGATAACTCGGCGTCGTTTTGTTCTGGGGTTTGTAATCCATACCTGGCTGTTGGGATGAGGAGTTCGGCATGGATGAATGCTTCACTTATGTAGACTAGTGAGAAGGGGGATTGTCCGGTCGCGTTCTTCAGGGTGGTTCTGTCGGACCACAATATTAAAGGGATTTCGTTTGCCCATTTCCCTTTTGCCCATGTGAGGCTTTTTTTGAGATTGTTTATGATAATCTTATTGCTAGACTCAGCTTGGCCGTTGGACTTTGGATATCTTGGTGTGGATGTGACCAATGTAATGTTCCATTGCTTGCAAAAGGATCACGTCTTGTTACCGATGAATTGGGAGCCATTGTCGCATACGAAATCTGAAGGGACGCCAAATCTGTATAGAATGTTACGTTTTATAAATAAAATGGCGTGTTTTTCTTTTACCTCTCGATATGCTTCAGCTTCGATCCATTTAGAAAAATAGCCAGTCATAGCAAGAAAGAAGACGCGTTGTCTTGATGCTGGTGACAGTTATCCCACGATGTCCATTCCCCATCTCATGAAGGGCCAAGGTGCTAGTGTTGGATGGAGCATTTCTGACGGCTGGTGTGTGACAGATGCGTGTCGTTGGCAGGTGTCGCATCTTTTGATGTAGTCGGTCGCGTACCTATTCATCGTAGGCCAGTAGTAACCCATCCTGAGGGCTTTGCCGGATAGGCTACGTTCCCCAATATGGTTTCCACATTCTCCGCCGTGTAGGAATTGCAGGACGCGTTTAACCTCGGATGTTTTGAGGCAGCGTAGGTATAGACATGTGATAGATCATTTGAATAAAATATTATCTTTTATTTCAAAGGTTATGGCTTGTACCTTGAGTCTTTTGGCTTCTCCTTTGTCTACTGGGAGTATGCCGTCTTCCAGCCACTTGATGTAGGGTATGGTCCAATCCTCTTGATCGCTTATGAGGTCCTCTTCTGTGTTGTCACATACTTCTGTTGAGACGACCTCTTCTGAAGGTAACTCGTCTTTTGCCTGAGTGTTGTCCCGATTGGTTTCCTTGAGAATTTTAGGGACTACTGGGGTTGTGATGTGTGCTAATAGGATGTTGCGGAAGTCGTCGGGGTGTAAGGCAGAGCCCAGGTTTGCTAGGGCGTCGGCCTATGTGTTGAGGTCGTGTGAGACTTGTCGGGTAGTAAAGTTTTGGAACTTACCCATCAATGTTTTGACAACGTCTAGATAGGCCATCATCCTATCATCTTTGACGGCATATGATCCTTCCATTTGGTTGACGATCAGGAGAGAGTCATACTTCACTTTGATGTTCTGGATCGTGAGATCTTATGCGAGTGTCAGCCAGAATATGAGTGCTTCGTATTCTGCTTCATTGTTGGTCGCATCCCACTCACATCTTACAGCTTAGGCTATATGGTTCCCTTATGGCAATTTTAGTACGACACCTAGCGCAACTCCTCTTACGTTTGACTTTCCGTCTATATGGAGTTGCCACGTGCCCATGTCCTCTTCAGTTTTCAGTTGTTCGGCTTCCTGTTCTAATATAGGACTGAAATCGGCCACAAAGTCAGCCAAAACTTGAGATTTGATCATTGTTCTTGGCTCGTATTCGATGTCGAATCCACTCAGGTGTATTGCCCATTTTGCCATTCGTCCTATAAATTTTGGTTTCCTCATGATAGCCTTCATGGGATGGTTAGTTCTTACAATAATAGTATATGACTCGAAGTAAGGTCTGAATTTGTTTGAGGCCATTACCAAATCTAGGACTAATGTTTTGAGCGATGTGTACCTTGTTTCGGCAGGGAGTAAGGAGCGACTTACATAATAGATCGGGGATTGCTTTCCGTCCTCTTCCCTCGTCAGGAATGCGCTGGCTGTCGACTCTGATAGAACTAGGTATAATGGTAGTGGCTCGTCATCTTTTGGCTTGGCTAGCAGGAGTGGGCTTGCCAGATATGTTTTAGGTCCTGGAAGGCCTGCTCGTGTGCCGCTGTCCAATCGAACGAGTTGTTTTTCTTCAAGGCTTCATAGAAAAGTTTGCATTTGTCCAAGGATTTGGATATGAATCTGTTTAACACTAATATTCATCCTGTCAGTTTTTGGACATCCTTGACGCATCAGGGGCATCTTCAGTTGACGATAGCTTTGATTTGGTCCGGACTGTACTCTATCCTCCTTTGCGTCACCATGTGCCTTAGATTCAATTTCATATTATATCTCTTTAGTACCCCAAATGCTTCCTTTAGGTGTTCAATGTGGTCTTTCGATGCTTTCGACTTTACTAGCATGTCGTCGATGTAGACCTCCATGGTATCTCCAATTTGATTCTTGAACATCTTGTTTACGAGTCTTTGGTATGTGGCCCCTGCATTTTTTTGTCCGAAGGGCATAACTTTGTAACAGTACATACCTTGGCTAGTTATGAAAGCCATTTTTTCTTGGTCGTTTGGATCCATTAAGATCTGGTTGTACCCACTGAACACATCTATGAATGTGAGCATTTCGTGCCCTACAGTCGCGTCGACCATTGCGTTGATGTGTGGTAATGGGAAAGAGTCTTTAGGACAGACTTTGTTCAGATATGTGAAGTCAATGCAGACTCTCCATTTTCCGTTTTTCTTTTGTACCACAATGACATTTGCCAACTAGTCTGGGTATTTGACTTCCCTGATTTTACCTGCCTCGAGCAAATTTCTGACCTCATCGTCTACGATTTTGTTTCGTTCTGATGCGAATTTCCTCCTTTTTTGTTTGGCCGGGAGATAGGTCGGATCTGCATCCAATCTGTGAGTAATATTATCGGGGGAAATCCCCACCATATCCTGATGCGACCAGGCAAAGCAATCAGAGCTAGACCGTAAAAATGCTATTAGATCAGCTCTGGTTGAATCGTTTAAATTTGATTCGACTCTTACTGTTTGTTTTGGCTTTGAAGGGTCCAACACGATCTCATGTAGTTGTTCCATTTCTGGGTCGATGTATTGCTTGGTTCCTTCGCCTCACTGTGGTTGCTATGCTGAAGGTCGGTCGACTGACCCCTTCTTCAAAGTGACGTAGCATTCTTTGGCAGCCCGCTGGTTGCCTTTTATTTCATGTACCCCCCTTAGTCGGAAACTTTATAGTTTGATTATAAGTGGATGGTACATATTTCATGGCATGGATCCATGGTTTGCCGAGGATCGCATTGTATGGGGATGGACAGTCGAGTACTAAGAACTTTACCTGTTGGTTGACTTCACCAGCATACGTTGTCAACACTATTTCCTCTAGGGTACGTATATTTGACTTCTCCACTAAATCCGACTAGCGGAGTGGACTTTCTGGTTAAATCGTCATCGCTTAAACCCATACCTTTTAGGGCGTCGAGTGTCAACAAGTTGGTGGAGCTACATGTGTCGATTAATACTCGGCGGATGAGACAATTACCAATTGATAAAGTGATTACCATACCATCGTGATGATCACCTAGCTCTTCGGCTTCAGAATCGTCGAAGGAGATGGCAGGTGCATCGGTGGCTTGCGGTCGTCTTGCCTACAATCGGATCGGCTTGTCGCCTTTACTTTCTCTGGTGTGTCTTTTAGCGGCCGAGTACGTGTTTCCACATATGTCTGACCCTCCTGAAATGGTGTTAACAACTTTAGTGTGAACTGGAGAGGATGGTTTATCAGATGTTACATGGTCTCTTCGATCAAGTGTCGCTTTCGCTTTGTCGGATATTATGTCGCGTAGTAGCCCCTGTGCGAGGAGTCTTGCGACTTCCTTGCGGAGGGCTATACACTCATATGTGGAATGTTCATGATCTCTGTGGAACTCACACCATCGGCTCATGTCCTTTTTGGCGTCTCGCTTGTCGCTCTTCCGAGGCCATCTTACTTTTTTCCCATACATGTCGAAACATTTGACGAGTTCCGACACGAAGATGTTGAAGTTGTAAGAATGGACCTTCAGGGGGAGAGTTGGGTTGTTCTTCCGGTCTTGGTTCCTGTCATAAGAGTTGTTTACCAGACTTGGGTCGCTCTATCCCTTGGGATAGGGTTGGTGTCGTCGATCGGGTCGATGATCCGAGGATGACCTTCAGTCGATTCGACCGGGGCTCTTGCTTGCTTTTGAGGGTTCTTCATCTTCCTCCAACCTAACTTGGGCTATGGTTTTGGCCTTCACGTCCTCGAAGCTTCGACATAGGTATTTGGTCAGTTTGCGATAGAGCTTGCTGCCCCTGATTAACCCCCGACGAAAGGCTTCGATGGACATTGGAATGTCGCAATGTGGGATTGCGATCTTCTCCTTGGTGTACCTGTTAATATAGTCTCTTAGAGGTTCACCGTACCTTTGCACGATCTTATACAAGTCGCTTGACTGCTTTTCCAGTCTTCGACTACTAGCGAACTGGATCTTGAATGAGTTGACTAGATCTGCAAACGAGGTGATGGAACCCTGTGGCAAATGGATAAGTGATGTTAGTGATCAGCGCTACTTTGTAGGGTTTAACTAGGAGTTGTTACCGGAGTTTTGGGTGCCATTTGTATGGGTTTAGAGCATAAGTTAGGAGAATGGAGTTGAGGAGAAGGAATGTTGATTTGGTGCTTTGAAATGCTTAAATGAAGACTTAAGAAGATGGAGGAGAAAGCCACAAGAGAAGACCACGAGAAGAAAAGAAGAGCAACAGGAACATTTCCGCGGTCGCGGAAAATATTTCCGCGGTCGCGAAAGACAGCATCAGCAGCAATCGACAGAGGCATTTCCGCGATCGCGGGGGTCTTTTCCGCGGTCGCGGCTCACACGCGGAGAGCACATCAGGGATTTTCATCCGAGATCTTTTATTTTATTTCCTTTTAGTTCGTTTATTTTCTTTTCTTTTAGAGATTGTTATTGTTATCTTATAGGAAATTAGGTTTTGAAAAGTCTTTATATTCTTCCTTTAGAACTTCAGTTCTGTAAGTTGGGTGCTCCCCAAGTTGGGTTCTACCTTTCTTCCTCTTTTCCCTTTTCTTAGTTTAGTTCTTTGTTTTGTTTTTGGCTAGACAATTGAAGCCTTGGTTTGAATTTGATATTGAGATTATTCCTTTCTTTATCCTTGAATGTTATGATTCTCTTGTGCTTCATCCCATTGAGTTTTATTGATTTCTCTAGCATGATCACCTAGTTTTATTGGTATTATTCATACTGCAGGATTAGGATTTTGAATTCTATTGGTTGATCTAGTTCATCAATTGTTGTGATTACTATTATTAATATTGGTTTCCCTAGCGTGACAAACTAGTTGAAATTGGTATTATCTATAGTGCTAGTTCCCCTAATCCGGTCATCTTGTTGAGATTAATATTGTTCATCCCTAATTCAGAGTAGCAACCACTATTTACTGGAACGAGTTGTGAATGTTTATTGTGAAGAGAATTGATTGCATGTCGAGTACTGACGAGTTGTTAAGTATTGCATGAGCCTATCTATTCCCAAGCTTACTGCTGCTGTTAGATTTATCTTGATAGTTTCTTGATTGTTTAATAGTTAGGGTTATCAGGACTAGTTGGACTGGTAACTAATTTAGAACAGGGATTAGGACATTCATAAGGATTGAGAACTAGGGATAATCAATGATTCATCAACCAAACTAAAGGTGGATATTTGTTTAGCCAAGCTTTCTATGTTTTATTCATCGTTTTCTTAGTTAGATACAACCAAACCCCCCCTTTGTCTTTGTTATCAATTGGTGAATGATTTTGCAAACAGGATATATAACTTGATTCTCTGTGAGATTCGACCCTTACTTACCAGACTACATTAGTTGGGTTTTTGAGGATTACTTTGTTTAGGTGCATGTGACAAAAAGCCTATCAGTTAGTGCGGGTCCCGCGAGGGTCTTGCCGAAGCTCTTGCACATGACTGCCTCACGGTTCCCTCTTGGGATCGAAATGGTCATTAATTTTTGCTTATATATTGAAATGTGATCGTCGGGGTCCCCGGTCCCATCGTAGTTGGGCCTGTTGGGGACATGGAATTTCTTAGGGATCTCGACGCGCGCGATCGCTTCTACGAAAGGCGAGTCTTCGTATCCTTCGATTGCTTCCTTCTCGATTGGCTGTGAGACTCATATAATCCGAGCGATGCTATCGTCTAAGGCCTTTATGTGCTCGCTGATAGCTTACTGTATGACGGCTTGGATATCCATTGGTGTTGTGACCTGTGGAGGGACTACTCGAGCTTCTAGAGGCTCGGTCACGTGAATTGGCACGTTAGTCATAAGAAGAGTGACTGGAGGAGTTTGAAACACACCAGTAGGTTAGGTCACATTCTGAGTGGTTGCTGCCATGGGTGCCGAGGCTGCTCCATCCATGTTGAGTCGTGTTGAGAGTCTTTATGTGTTGACCATGCGCCTTGATCCTCCTGGGGCTGACGCGGCCGAATTCACATGCGATTTCAAAAGTTCATTCTCACGAGTTAGTCGCGCAATTTCAGCTTCAGATTGAGCACTTAGAGTTTCAGTTTTTTAGCGCTGTTGGGCTATTTCTTCCTGAAGGATGCTCATGTTCTTCGCTAGTTCTTGGATTTGAACGTCCAAAATCGATTGATTGGCGTGATGCCCGGCCTGGTTTGCGACCTGGGCGTCGGCTTGAACTTGCCCTTCAACGAGGACCATAGGGTCTGTGGAATTGGCCATGATTGGATGAGGATCGGATCATTGATTGGATCGTTGATTGGATAATTGCCCCACGATGGGCGCCAAATTGTTTTGGGGCAAAAAGATCGAACCGACCTGAATCGCCTTAAGAAGGGCAACTAGACAATGATGAGATTAAATATATCTAAAATAATCCAAATCAACTTAACAACTGAATATAGGAGATTAATCGAGTATAAAACAAGCTTATCTCCCAAGGATGAGAGAACAATTGAATATAGAGATTCAGTCGACGATCGCTCCAATACTAGAATGAAGAACTTAGCTAGAGAATGATTTACAAGAGCGAGGGTGAAAGTAAGGAATTATGGATTATATTCAGTAGCGATAATGTTGTGTCTTACAATGGCAATGCAACTTCTTATTTAAACTCATCGTACTAATCTATCCAAACCAACTTGACCGAGATTCGGGGTGATCGTTACAGACGTCATGGAGCCGAGATTCTCTCCAACATCTGCTAAAGGCTAATGTCTACTTCTCGCCTGTTCCGGTCTCTAGAAGGAAATCTCTTTTTTACTGGAAGAGCCGTCTTGATGGATCACCAGAAATCGGAGCCCAACACCTACCAGATATGGGAAGTGCTCAAAACAAAGGGCTGAAAAGATTGCAACCCCTTCGATGGCAGTGTTCGGGTCTTCATGCCCATCGGAGTTAAAATTTGGTAATCATATTCTTTTCCCATGGACGACGCCAAATGTGGTAGCATAACTCTGTACCACAATAAATATTGATGACGACATGATCTCCAATACCCTCCGTCCTTCCCGTAGCCTGCAAACATAGAGAAAGGCCAAATGCGGGGCTTGTCTCCCGTTTCGTCTCCTAGGGTTTCAGGTTCTTAGAATTGAATGAGAATCTCCCCCTGATTAGGGTTTCAAGAGGGTATTAAATACTTTGCTTAATGTTTGAGTCATGGGCCTATCTTTCTTAATGAGCTTGATATAAATAAAAAAAGATAATTAACATCATTAATATTTAATTAAATAATTGCATAATTTTACTCCACATAAAGACTGAAGGAACATTTCGGAGGAATGATGATCCCAAGATAGTCTCTAATGTAGCAAAATGACCTCCTCGACTCTCTTGCAACTCAAGTAAATACAGAAAATACAAAGCAAGACTTGGATAACGTTTGGAAGGTATGAGTCAGATTCTCTATGTGGCTTGCCACATAAAATTGACCACTTGAATGTTGTGTTTGTTCAAGGGATATATTTAATGGGTTCAACTTACTCGCATATATGTATGTTTTGTTTACTAATGTACCTTGCTCTTAAATCTGCATTACATTTGGACATTTAAGAGGTTTTTTTGCATGAAACATCTCTTAATTGACCAGTTTCTTATCTTTTAAACATTTTCTGCCCATAAACAAAAATATAAGATAACTTTGTCTCACTAATTGCTTCTTTCCCATGAAAACATGCTTTAAATGACTATTTCTGTTTTGGCGTCCTGAACAGAAATACAACCGCGACCTTTTCTTGTTCCTCTACTTCCTCTTGATCATAGTTTAGTGGATGACTTTTTTGACATTTGATATGTAAACGAGCTCAGAATCAGCTGATCATTATAATCAAGAATGCGATTTACTAACATGTTTATTATGAGCATAGAAAACTAGACTATAATTTTGATTTCTGTCGGCTAATCTTCCCGATGTTGCTAATGCAGACAAGCCATTGCAAGAGCTCTTTATTAAAAATCATCAACACTAATTTTGGATGAAGCAATTTCTGCTTTGGACAACATGTCTGAGTTGTTTGTTATACAATCACGACATTACTTTGGCTTCCCTCAAATAGCAAGTAACCACTCATTTGTAAGTAACATATATTCTTGAGGAAATTTCAAGTTTCTCTTAATTCTCTTATCTCTCATATTTTTGTAATTTTAACTCTTTGATTTATAGTTAATAAACAAGTAAAAGATGTGTTCATGCATGCATGTATGAATAAAATGGTTTCATCATCTTTTGCATTTGATTTTGTATTAATATATCAATAGCCACTTACTATACTATTTTGTATTTTCTCTTAAAATATCTATTGAAATTTAAAGCTTTAGTTCATCTGGGTTTTGAGCAAGTTCTTGAGAGATCAAGCAGTGAAAATACATCAGGTTTGTGGAGTTGCAAGGCTACTATATATCAGTTAATAAAGATAATTATGTTATCTATTACATTGAAATGGCCATTATTATTGATATGATGTCCTGGTGTTTGTGATGCCAATTTGTTTTCCATCTCTAATTGCTTGTTTATTCTCATAGGAAACATAGCCTAGCCTTTATGCATAATGTACTTGATAATGCGAAGATTGATATGCTGAAAAGTCCTCGCAACTATTTATGGAATCTACGTCGTGTAAGGCATGACCTTGATCTCATCAGATTTCTGTTTGAGCAAATCCTGTTGACATGATAAGTTTATGTCGTCTTGTAAATCCTACCTTCTCCCTACAATTCTTCCATCGGATGCTTGCCTTAGGAAAAAGTGTTTATGCTTTCAATAATGGCATCCTAAATAGCTATGTAATGTTACTGGGTATTTCAGTGACTGTTCTCTGAGAAACGCTACTTCAATTGCTTATTACCAAACATGTGTTCAGTATCATACACATGGCCCATCAAGACAGTAGTTATTTTTGGGATGTATGCTCTTTTTTTGTCGAATGCTAAGACATATGCTCTACCATCAAGAGAACAACTTATCGACTGAATGAGTTGGGCTTAGTATTCATAAGCACAAATGATGCGACCCTACCCTCCATGTCGGTCGCTGAAGAGGAGCAAGCCATGAGCCTCCAGTCACTTTGGCCTGTCACCAAGTCGCGTGCCAGGGCCATCATCCAAGCCACTCAGTCGTTGGTCACGCGCCTCGTATCCAACCAAGGCACGCCCGAAGCCGCGCCCCCGCTTGTGCTCCTCGCCACGCTCGATGACACTGCCGAGACCCAGTTGGGCCCCCTGCCGTCCGAGCCTGGCACGCCACCCATATAGCCCATCCTGGCCTAGCTGAAGGTCGGGCCCCGCCTTTGCCTCACTCGCGCCACATCATGGCCTTCGCCAATGCCTTATCTCCGCGCATGCCTCACCAGCATCCAAGACCGGCTCCTATCCCTAGGGGTTCTTTCTTGTTTTGTACATTTAGAGGTTCTTTCTTGTTTTATACATTACTATTTTTAGCATTCTATTTATGTAATTTTCATTTTAGGGCGTGCACTCCACTTGTGTTAAGAGGGCTAGCCCATTAGGTAGGTCTCGGCCCATCCGAGCCCCGTGCCTTTATAAGGCCATCTCAGCCTTACTTGTAATGGTTACGTCAATTTTAATTCAAGTCAAATTTTGAGTGATTCCTTCCTCCTTCTTGAGTTTGGCGTCAAAACATCTCGAAAACTATCTCTCACTCCGCTCGCCGGCAGTCGCTACTGTCACTTCCTCCGATTGTCGCTTCGATCACCCTTTGCCGCTTGTCACTTCAAGCAATCTCGAGTGCCAAGTCCTGTGGCCAATCGAGCATCCAAGGCTGCGTTAGTCTCACCAACGTCGCGTCCGATTTAGTTAGCTCCGGATCGCGAACCTCTAACGAGACAATCGTGACCAAGCACAAGGCCTAGATCCGCTCATCGCCGGCAACCTTGACCACATTGAGTCCAGAGACGCATCAACTGGTATCAGAGCGCCAGTGGTCTTGTAAGTCACTATCTCTTAAGTTCATTTTGTTCACGTTCACTCCTCCAACCACCACCATCCCCTCCGCCACCACAAGAATTTTTCCGCCATTCTCACCCTCTTCGCTTGCAAAATCGCCGAATCTTTTTTCTCCCCCAACAAGAAGATTTGGTCCAAGATTTGCCACCACCAATCGGTTCCCTCAAGCCATGCGCTTGGCCGATCTTCCTCCACAAAATCTGTAGCCAATCCCAACAATCTCGCGTGTACTCTTGGCCGAAAATGTTCTAGATTTGTTGCTTGATTTTGTGATTATTTGCTTGACATATTTCGTGGGATTTTTTGTATTATTTCCCTGATTTATTTCTTTATTTGTTAACCACCAAATCTGCATCAAATCTTCTCTCTCCAATCATGCATATCTCAACTGATTGTGTCTTCTTTCTCTAACAACTTTGACCGAATCTTAGTGCATTTCAAATTCAAAATTTAAGTCAACTCCGAGATTGACTTTGATTCCATTAATTTAAAAAACAAAGCCGGATTAATTTCAAAAAAAACAATACAAAAGGCAAATCCGAAATTCTTTTTCACTTGAAGCAAAAGCTAAAATAAGGTAAGGCTTCAAGTTTTCTTCTCCACCTTCGGTCGAAGTCCATTGTGCCCGCCTCCCCACCGTATAGGTAAGCATCTAGGGAAGTATTTTGCGTGTCATATTGCATCTTGACTGCTATTTGTGTTCGATAATTACTTACTTGGTCAAGCTTGAGTCTAGTTGTGCTTCGCTAAGTTATTCGTGTGATTGTGTTTAGCTTGCTTACACCGCCCTCACGGCTTGCCGAATGTGAACCCAACGTGGAATTGTGTGCTTAAGTGTGGTGCTTGCTAGTTCATTATTGCTTTATATCTTTTGTTCGTTTTACTCGCATGTCTGGTCACATTGTCATAGGAAGCATGACGACGCCCATACACACGAGTGGATACGGCAACATTGGAATGCTTCAAATGTGGGGGCCGATGGTATTACAAGCGCGATTGCCCCAACACCAAGAAGGTCCTTTTTAGCCAACACACCGGCTATGAGTCCTATGAGGAAGAGGAACCACCGCTTGGGGCTATTGATGAGGGATTTGAAGAGGCCGAGGATGAGACCTACGCTTGTGGGCCTCCAGACTTGCATGCATGCATGCCACTCAGCCTCGTCATGCGCCGCGTGCTCACCGTTAAAGAGGCCGAGTTGGTGGATCAACGAGAGAACCTTTTCCACACCCGGTGCTTAGTCAAGACTGCCTCGTTGAGTGTCATCATAGATGGGGGAAGCTGTTGCAACATTGTCAATGAAAAAGTGGTGAAACACTTGAACTTGCCAATGACGCCACACCCCCAACCTTACGGCCTCCAATGGATCTCTTCAAGTGAAGGTAATACTGTCACTCATCAATGCTTAATTTCTTTATCCATTGGACATTATTCAAACTCCGTCCTTTGTGATGTCATTGCTATGGATGCCATACATCTCTTGCTTGGCCGCCCATGGAAATTTGATCGGCGCACCCTTCACGATGAGTATTTAAACACATATGTGTTTACTTACCACGGGAAGTGCATCACCCTCTTACCTATGTCACCACATGAGATTTTACAAGACCAGGTAGAGAGGGACATGCAAAAGGCCATTGAAGCTGCCGCTGACAAGGCTGCCGTGCGGCACTCAGTTGTGCCACAGACCGGCGGCTCCACTCCAGGAAATTCAGGTTTTGCGTCGAGCACTCAGTCCAAGACAGGGAATGGCCACCTGGGCCATCAAAATGCTCCCCCCCCCCAAGAACCGCCCACTGCTACCAATGCCATAAGAGGTCCCCCATGGCCGCGAATGGCTCTGCCGCTGGCGCCGTAACCCGAAAGGCGAAGAACAAGTCCGATGAAATTTGGCTGAGCAAAGCTGATTCTACCTCGAGCAATGGTAATTTTTCTTCTAGTGCCACTATTCTAGACCAATTTGCCTCTCCAGATTCGCTAGCTACCAGTGCATCGCCGCCAACGTCTACGTTGCAAGGCCGATGTGAGAATCCCTGCTTTTGGCCAGGAACGACTTGACTTTGGCCTTTAAGGGAAGATCTCCTTGTTTTCTCTTAGTGCCTCACCTTTGTGCTCATATTGCCTCGGGCCAGAGTGATTTGCCCTCTAGTATTACTTCTTTTCTCCAGGAGTTCGCGGATGTCATGCCGGACGACTTGCCCCAGGGTCTGCCTCCACTCCGCGACATCGAGCACCAAATTGACTTGGTGCCTGGTGCTTCATTGCCCAACCGCGCCGCATACTGTGCCGGCCCTGAGGAAACCACAGAGTTGTAGCGGAAAATCCTGGAACTCTTGGATCGTGGCTACGTGCGGGAAAGCTTGAGCCCTTGCGCAGTACCTGTGATTCTGGTACCCAAGAAAGATGGCTCTTGAAGGATGTGTGTCGACTTCCGCGCCACTAACCAGATCACTATGAAGTACCTCTATCCCCCACCTTGATGATATGTTGGACGAGCTCCATGGTGCCACGCTCTTCTCCATGATTGACTTGAAGAATGTGTATCACCAGATTCGAATGAAGGAGGGAGATGAATGGATGAAGACGGAGTTTAAGACTAAGTATGGTCTTTATGAATGGCTTGTCATGCCATTTGGGCTCACTAATGCCCCCAACACTTTTATGCGTTTGATGAAGCATGTCTTGAGACAATTTTTGGGAAAGTCTGTAGTGGTCTATTTTGATGACATCCTTGTGTATTCTCGTAGTCTAGATGATCATTTCCAGCATCTTAGGCTTGTGTTAGAGTGTTTGAGGAAAGGGCAGCTGTATGCCAACCTTGGCAAATGTCGATTCTGCTCCGACACTACAGTTTTTCTTGGGTTTATTGTGTCTCAAGATGGTTTGCGCGTGGATGAGGACAAGGTTAGAGCCATTAGAGATTGGCCGACACCGACCAACCCGACCACGGTTAGGTCTTTCCTCGGGTTTGTTGGCTTCTATAGGAGGTTCATGCACGACTTCAGCTCCATCGCCACCCCGCTCCATGAACTAACCAAGAAAGGAGCTACGGTGATGTGGCTTGATAGCAATGAGAAGGCCTTCCAAGCCTTGAAGGAGGCACTTTGCAATGCGCCTCTCCTGCAGCTACCCAACTTCACTAAGAGGTTTGAGGTCGAGTGTGACACTTCCAACATCGGCATTGGCGGCGTCCTTCAACAAGACCTAATTCAATGAGAAGCTCACCGAGGCCACTTTGAACTACCCCACTTATGATAAAGAGCTCTACGCTCTTGTCCGGGTTCTCAAGACATGGCAGCACTACCTTTGGCCACGCGAGTTTGTCATTCACTCTGACCATGCCGCGCTTAGCTACTTGAAGAGCCAAGCCACGCTCGGCCACTGCCATGCTCATTGGGTTGAGTTCATGGAGACCTTTCCCTATGTGGTCGTCCACAAGAAAGGTAAGGAGAATGTGGTCGCCGACGCCCTTTCTCGCAAGTATAACTTCTAACTCATCTTCAAACTAAGGTTTTGAGTTTTTCTTTGATTAAGGACTTGTATTTGCTTGATGCTTATTTTAAGCCTATATTTGAGCAATGCCTTATGGACCGAGAGTTTGACTTATTTTTCATCAATGAGGGGTATTTGTATAAGGTTGGTCGTCTATGCATCTTTAGCTCCTCCGTTAGGACCCTCCTCATTAAAGAGGCACATGATGGCCGAGGCCACTTTGGGATTTCGAAGACTTTGGCTGCTTTGAGGGAACACTTCTTTTGGCCTCACATGACTAACCATGTCACAAGGTATTGCAAGAGTTGTGTTGTTTGCCAATGGGCTAAGGCTAGCTCGAGTCCCTATGGTCTATACACTCCATTGACCATCTTGGCCGCCCCTTGGGAAGACTTATCCATGGTCTTTATCATAGGTTTGCCTCTCTCTCGTAGAGGTAAGGATTCTATCTGTGTTGTCGTGGACATGTTTTCCAAGATGGCCCACTTTGTAGCTTGTAAGACGACCTACAATGCCACTGACATAGCTGACCTATTTTTTGATAATGTGGTTCGTTTACATGGGATTCCTAAGACTATTGTTAGTGATAGGGATATAAAAATTGTTGGCCACTTTTGGAGAACACTTTGGGGTAAGTTAGGAACTCACCTCCTCTTCTCTACTAGCCATCATCCTTAGACGGATGGCCAAACCGAGGTCACCAACCGCACTTTAGGAGCCCTCCTTAGGACCATGCACAAAGCCAACCCCAGGCATTGGGAGGACTTACTTTCTATTGTTGAGTTTTCCTATAACAGGCCCAGGCACTCAACAACCAAATTGACTCCGTTCGAGGTGGTCTATGGCCGTAACCCTTTGACACCGCTCGACATGTTGCCACGCCCCAGGAAGGACCAGGAGCATGTCACTGCCACCTCTCGCGCCGTGCAGGTCCAGGAGCTTCACCGCCGCACTCGTGCCCAACTTGAGTGTATGGCTACCTAGTATGCCGCGCATCACAACAAGGCCGCCGCAAGCTTTGCCCCATGTGACTTGGTCTGGGTCCATCTCTGCAAAGACAGGTTCCCCGCCAAGCGTAACTCCAAGCTTGCCCCCCACGGTGATGGCCCATTCAGATTTGTCAAGGCCATCAGCGATGATGCTTATGAACTCGACCTCTCTCCAGATTTTTGTGTCTAGAACACCTTCAATGTGGCTGATCTCCAACCTTATGTGGAGCCTGAGTTTGATAAAGGTGAAGCGGGGACACTTCACAACCAAGTGAGGGAAGGTGATGCAACCCTACCCTCCATGTCTGTCACTGAAGAGAAGCAATCCATGAGCCTCTAGTCACTTGGGCATGTAACCAGGTCGCATGCCAGGGCCATCATCCAGGCCACTCAGTCGTTGGTCATGCGCCTCGTCGCCAGCCAAGGCGTGCCCGAAGCCGTACCCTAGCTTATGCTCCTCGCCACGCTCGGAGACACTGCCGAGGCCCAGTTGGGCCCCCTGCCCTCCAATGCCTTGTCGCCGCGCATGCCTCGCCATCATCCAAGACCGGAGCCTCTCCCTAGTTTAGTCATTTAGAGGTTTTTTTTCTTGTTTTAGACATTACTATTTTTAGCATTCTATTTATGTAATTTTCATTTTAGGGTGTGCGATCCACTTGTGTTGAGTGGGCTAGCCCATTAGGTGGGTCTCGGCCCATCCGAGCCCGGCGCCTTTATAAGACCATCTCAGCTTTCCTTGTAATCGTTACGTCAATTTTAATTCAAGTCAAGTTTCGAGTGATTCCTTCCTCCTTGAGTTTGGCGTCAATACATCTCGAAAACTATCTCTCGCTCCACTCGCCAACAGTCGCTACTGTCACTTCCGTCGATTGTCGCTTCGATCACCCTTTGCCGCATGTCACTTCTAGCAATCTTGAGTGCCAAGTCATGTGGCCATTCGAGCATCCAAGGCCGCGTTAGTCTCACCAACGCCTCATCCGATTTACTTAGTTATGCCTCGCGAACCTCTATCGAGATGATCATGACCAAGCACAAGGCCTAGATCCGCTCATCGCCGGCAACCTTGACCACATTGAGGCCATGGACGCATCAACAAATATAAATTCAAGAACATCGTGAGTTGGACACTTACAAACTGAAGTTGGCACTGTTGTTGATAGTCGAGGGTCTATTGCTGGGAGGGGATAAGAAGAGGTTGGTGAAGCCATAAGATGTTAAGATGTTGGAGAATATGGATAAGTTTTGGGATTATCCACGGGGGAAGGGTTGCTTATAAATAGCTTCACAAGTGATTGACCACATCATTGGCCAAAAGGATGCAAACAACAGAGAAGGCAAACCTACTCTCCAACGTATCAAGAATTCCATATTCCATTCAAGGCTTGCCAGTTGTGTTTCAGGTATTTGTATTATGCATTTTTTACAAATGCAATGGGTGTCGGTTAGATGATTTGTAAAAATGTGAACTGTGGGGATTTAGAGCTTTCTGTTAATGGTCCAAATATGATTAATTGAGTTCTATGGTGTCTGGATGGAGTAGTACTCATAGTGAAACAAAAAAATGTGTTTTTTTTGCATCATAGTTGTATGACATATGCAATGCATTACATGCATACTTTATGCTATAGTGTGACCAAATGTTTTAATACAGGGTAATAGGATATCATGGTGCATATACATGATGTTTGTTTGGTTTGTTTGGTGCATATACATGGTGACATAATATCATGGTGCATATATAACAACAAATGTGATGTTATGTGTTGTTTGATTGAAACAACATACTTGTTTTGCATCATAGTTTTATGTGCATTCCATTTAGATTTTATGTTACATGATGATCGGGTTTCACAATATAGGGAGACATGATATCATGGTGCATATATCATGATTTGTTAAGAAGTTTTTGCATCATACTTTTATTTGCATTCCATTCATCCATGCATTTTTTGTCTAGTTTGATGTGTATATATGGGTATGAGAGGATGTGCCAATAGTTGGGCTCCAATTTGCATCAAGGTTGAGAGAAACTGCAATGCCTCAGGCGCTTGTTGGTTTTTAGAGGAACTCCCTGAGCATGGAGTCTTGGGTTGGCTTTGGCTGATCCAACAAATGTGGTTAAGCCCATTCTTATTCCCGATGAAGATGATGTGGATATGTTGTCCGATTGTTACCATTCTGATGAAAATGATGACCAATATTTTGACAAGATTGTGAAGGAAGCAATGAAGAGTTTGAAAAAGAAGGGAAAAAGGGAAGAAGCAAGGAAAAGTTGGTGATTCTGGGGCGAACCCGAGTGATGAATCTGGTTCATTCATCAGAGGTGATACATGATGTAAATGATTTGTTCAGAATGATGGAAAAAGGAGTGCTTCAGAGGATGATAAGGAAGGAAAAGAGAATATCAAACAAGAAGGAGGTGCCTAAGAATAAAGCTGGAGGCAAGTCAAAGGGGCAGCATAAGATTGAAGAGTATGAGGAGGATTTTGAATTCTGTGGTGATGAAGATGGGGAGGAAGTTTGATGAGGATGACCAAGAAACAGGGGATGATGAGGAGGTAGATGATGAGGATGTACATGACGATGAGGTTAAGGGTGAGGAGATTAAGGACGTTGAAGGGACTGATGATGATGAGGAAGTTGAGGATGATGATAATGAAGATGATGATGATGATGACGATGGTGATCAGGGTAATCAGAATGAAGAACTTCGCAAGGCTAGTGACAAAGAATGTAAACCAAGGAAGGATGAGGATGAGGATGAAGCTAGGCTGAGGAGGAGGAGGATAAGGTTGAGGCTAAGGGTGATAATGAGGTTGAGGAGAAGGTAGAGGTTGGATGCAAAGAGGTATGAAATATGCTCCTCTCAAATTGCAGTTTATATCTTTGGCAGTTTTATTTGTGACATAGTGATAGGATTTTGAATCGTCTTTGTCATGATTGGAGTTTATATCTTTGACAATTTTCTTTGTGACATAGTGACAAGATTTTTAGGCGCATCTGTCAGGATACGAGTTTAAATGTTTGACCGTTTTCTTTGTTCGTTTCATCCCAAATTGGTTATTATGATTGCAAGATAATTCTACTAAGGATAATGAGGTACATTTGTTTTGTTATATTGTAGGATAATTCTATCAAGGACCGTAGGTTGGTCTTGTATGTTGAAGGTGGATCATAACATCTATCACCAAAGAGATTGGATGAAGCATTTTAAGATATTGCAAGAGATGGTGAAGATGTTGTTTTGGATCCAGAAAATGTAGTATTAGGCATTTTTGAAGACATAAATGAAAAGGCTGGTGAGAAAGACCAGATCTTGCTGACGAAGGTGATCAACAACAAGAAGGTGATAATGAGATAACATGGGAGGAGGTTACCCAGCATGAGGTTACCTAACAACAAGATGTAGCAGAGGATGCAAAGGGTCTTGAAGTGCTAACCACAACGGCCATGGTGTTCGAAACCAAAGAAGTGGCTGATGTACCCCCACATGATGTAGCAGAGGATGTCAAAGAAGTGACTGATGTTCCCTTGCATGTCAAATGGAGAAAGTGTGTCAAGGGGAAATCCAAAAAGAAAAAGCAGATTCCCCCACTGAAGAGAGTCCTTCCTAGAAGTAACATAAAGCCATCCTCCAAAAAGCTAACATCTTAACATAAAGTCATTTCTTTCACAGGTGAAAGAAATGACTTCTTTGCTGCTATGGATGGATGATGAAAGATTAGTATCTCATGGATTTAATTATTCCTTCATTCCTTTCCCGAATTATGTTGAACTATCTCATGGATTTAATTATGCCTTCATTCTTTTTCAGCTTTGAGCCAAGAGTTGGACTCGTTGGTGAATCGATGGAAAAGGATTGATTTCGGCTAATATTGGAACCAAAAGACTGGTTGGATGATGGTGTAAGTTATTTAGTTATGATGTCAAATTAGTTAAATGTTGGAATTTGTTGCAATGTGTGACATGATGATTTTTCTTTTTGAAGCAAATGGATGAGATTTGTTGTTACATGAGTAAGGCGCTTGTGGAGACCCCTGTAGACGAACATAATGCCGTTGTATTAGACGTTTTCTAGTATGAAGATTACATATAGGCATTGAAAGACTATGTACATGATCAAACTATTCCACCTATAACTCCATGTGTAATTAAATACTTTAAGGGAGATAAACCTACATTTCATGAGTCCAGTTGGGATGATGTGGACTTCATTTATGCCCCCTATAACCTCGAAAATCGACACTGGTTAGCTCTACGGATCGATTGCAGCAATCATAGGTCAATGTATATGATTGTGCTATGGATTTGAACAGAGACATGGAGGTAGAGACCATGGTGTGTAGCGGTGTTCATCCGGTCTGGACCAGACCGGATTTTTTCAAAAGTATGGGCCGGAGACCGGACCGGACCAGTCTTATTCGGTCCGGTCTAAGACCAGATTTTTTTAAAACAAAATAATTTAAACTCCTATTTAATATCTAAAAAAAATATCTAAAAAACATTTAAACTTCTCACTTAATTTAAGTTAAAATATCTAAAAAAAATAACATTAAAACTCGTAATTATATATTTTTTTTTAAAACGGTCCAGACCGATTTTTTCCGGGTTTGGACCGGATTAAGGAAAATATCCGGACCGGAGACGAGACTGTAATTTCTTCGGTCCGGTTTTCCGGTTCGGGCCATATTTGAACACCCCTAATGGTGTGGTCAGTGACCAAGTGTCTTCCTTACTTCATCAGCCAGTACCCGCCACTTGCCCAAAAGTTTCAACATCTGGGTCATGAGGAGTTTACATTTTCCCGAATTAAACAAGTGAAGCAGAACAAGCGCATGTACAACTCTTCCTTAGTCGAAATATCTTTACCGTATGTAATCCAAGTTTGTTGTTTATACTTGATCTAACTAACTTCGATGCATTTTCTGTTCCCAGTGGGGACTGTGAAACAAAAAAGGAGTTGTTATCGGTGTTTTGGGTACCATTTGGATGAGTTTAGAGCGTTATTGTGGAGTATGGAGTTGAGGAGAAGAAGTATGATTATGGTGGTTTGGAGAAGCTTAAATGAAGATTATGAAGATGGAGAAGAAAGCCACGAGAGAAGACGAAGGAAGAGCTGAAGAAGGAAGCTACAGAAGCTTTTCCGCGGTCGCGGAATTCACCGCCGCGGTCACGGAACGAAGACGAAGCGAAGAAGTGAAAAACCAAGAATCCGCGGTCGCGGAAGCCCAAGTCGCGGTCGCGGAAAAATCAAACAGCAAAGATCTTTACAGTAAGATTTCCACGGTCGCGGAAATTCCTCCGCGGTCGCGGAAATCCATTCGTCAGACGCGCCGAGTTTCGTCCGAAGATCTTCTTTATTTTATTTTCCTTTTATTTTATTTCTTTTATTTCGGTAGTTTATTTTTATTTCCTTTTGGATGTTTTTTACTATCTTTAGTTTTAGGGTTTAGGTTTTGGTTTAAGTTTATAACCTAGTTTTCCTAGCAGCCATTATCGTTTATCATTCAGACTATTATTCAACATTGTTTTTCCCTTTGAGTTTTTGTGTTTCAAGACTATGAAGAATTAAGCACCCTTTGCTTAGTCCGACGATTGAAGCCTTTATTTGATATATGGTTGTGAGATTATAATTCTATTCCTATTCCTTTTGATTATATATTTTCTCTTGAGCTTATTCCTATTGATTCTTGCTGATTTGACTGGATTGATCACCTAGTTGATATTAGTAATTGTCTATTGCTAGGGTTTGGATATTTCGGGTTGAAATCTCTTATCTTGTGTAGTAAACATGATATTCTAGGACTGGTTGAACTAGTTTATTATGAAAGAGAAAAGATTATGTGTTGAATGCTGCGGGTTGTGGTGTTACATGTATCCTGGTTAATTCATATGCTTCTTGTTGCTATTATTCTAAATCTTGATAGTTTCTTGTGCGTTCGATAGTAAGGGTTGCCAGGACTAGTTAGACTAGTAACTATTTCAGAATAGGGACAGGAATATTCATAGGAAGGAATAGAGATAATCTAGGATCAACCAATCGAATGAATGGTGGATATTTGTCTGGCTAAGTACTTTTTTTCCCAATTGATTACAACCTTTTTTTTTGTTTACTTTGTTTACTTGCAAACAACCAACAAACCCCCATTTGTTACTTTGGCATACTAATTTGCACTAAGAAAGATAACTCCTCCATGTGGGATTCGACCCTTGCTTGCCTATTCTACTAAGTTAGGTTTTTAAGGATTATTTTCTTTAGGTGTCACGACAACGCCTTTCAAATTGGCGCCGTTGCCGGGGAATCTAAGGTACATATTTTCTTGTTTGTGTTTGTTTACCGATTTGATCAACAAAACACTATCTTTTCTTTCATTTTTCCTCTTTGTTGTGTTTTCGTTTCGTTTTTTCGACTAACCCGCAGGAGTAGAAGAACAGAAGGAAATCCGCAACCACGGCCTAAAAAACCGCGACCGCAGCGAACAACAGAAGAAAATTTCCACGGTCGCGGCCGCCGCGGCGATTTTAGGGTTAGCCAAAAAAAAAAAATTGTTCGGCGTTTTTCCGCGATCGCGGCCTTATTTCCGCGATCGCGGCCCAGCTGTCCAAGATTTCCTACGAGAGACGGTGCGCATCATGCTGCCAAGGAGGAAACATTAGCCCCACATATTTATTTGGCACCGATGATGGCTCGACATTCGATAGCTGACGAGGAGGAACACCAGAGCCCACCACATGATTACATCTGGGCTCATTTTTGTGTTCGTTAAAGGTCGTGCAGCCCCGATTCTTTGATATACCCCTACACCTTACAGTGGATTTATTTGGTTGCACGGTAGAGTTTGAGTTTGAAGACCGCCGCGACACCAGAGACATGTGCTTATATTGATTTACCGCCAGCATCAACTTCCACGTCCAAGCCAACTCGGCGACGATTGTGAGTACTTTTCTGCTTTTCCTTGTGCTTCATCTTTTTGTCTTTCATTACATTGAGGACAATGCATTGTTTAAGCATGGGGGAGTGTTCTATACTTGCTAGTCGTCTGAAGAAAAGAAAAAATAATGAAAAAGAAAAAAAAAAGTCAATACAAAATAAGAAAAAAGACAAAAATAAATCCTAGGATAAGTCAAAAACCCGAAAGGGCGGTGATAACATGTTTTTAGTCGTGTAAAAACTGCTATGCAAAATATCCAAACAAACCCTAAACCGTAGTCCTAGGTAAGTAAAGGTCGAGTCCACAGGGAGACAGATTTCTATCTAAATATGCAATTCGTATGTCAATCAGAAGTAACCAAATGGGGGTTTTGTTTGTTTTAAGTAACTAAGCATGCAAAAGTAAACAACTAGATGTAATAAAATCAGTAATGGGGAAAGCACTTAGTCAAACAACATCCACTATTCGTATGACAAGTTGATCATAGATACTCACTCAAAATCTCATGCAATGGAAATTCCAATTCCTTTTCAGATGTAACTAATAGCACAATCAGATACTATTAGCACTAACTAATCAAACAACCCTGAAACTATCAAGATTCAGTTTAATAGCAGCGTTACGGATAAGAATATAGTTGGATACAATTCTAGCATACAACAACTAGCTTTTATCCTAGAATGTAAATCAAATCTCTCCTGCATAAGACTAGCACAACCAGATACTAGTACGATGCAGTTGCTACTCTGAAATAGATATGCTCAACCAGTAATAATCTAGATCTAGCGATAGACTAATAACAACAAACCCTAGTTGATCATACTAAAGATTATCAATATTAATCATAAGCAATCAAGCGAGAGAGAAGATAAAATCCATGTAATAGATTAAGAGTAAGAGTCTCACAACTAAATCACAACGAAAGCTTCAACGTCTGACTAAGAAAGAGAGGCTTAGTTCTTCATAGCAAATACGTAGAATGAAAATTAGGGTTTCAGAGATAATGGAAACAAGTCTTTCTCTACCCTTAAATACTAAAGGAAATAATTCTGAAATTAACCTAAAACGAAATAATAAAACGTAATAAAATAATCCAAAAATAAAACATAAAAGGAAAATCGGCTCGGCGGAATTCAGACGTTCACGGCGGCCGCTGCAACCTTCACGGCGGGCGCCGTAATTGCGGCGGTCGCCGTCTTTCCACGGCGGGCGCCGTCGCTGTTCTTCGGTTCAGCTCCTGCGACACTTTCGTAGAAACGCCATAACGTTTGATTCCCAACTCGGATTGCGCTCATATTTTGAGGACATGCAGTAGACTTCAAGATCTAACTCCTTGAATTGGAATCACTCCATTTGGACATCTGAGTAGAGAGAACGAACCAATTGAATTCAGCACATTTGCTTCTACTCTTCAATGCACTTCAAACCTCTATAAATCTCATGATTTCTTCACTTCTCCACTATAACTCCATAATCCACGATTGTGCTCTAAATCCATCCAAATGGCACCAATAAACCCTCTAATGACTCTTAGTTAAGCCCTATAAAGTAGTGCTTATCAGGCGGCTTTGGCAATAAGCAGGTGGCTTGGACCAGCATTAGGCTGGAGTAATAAGAGGTCAAGAGTGATGTGAGTTTATGTGAGCCCATCTATTGAAAAATGAAATGAGTGGCTTGGTGAAAACCCGAAAGGGCGCCTTGGCAAAATGAGTGAAAAGAAGAAGAGTGATTATTAGGATTCCTCATTTTTCTTGGCGTGATGACATAAGAAGAGGTGATATAAGGAGGATTCAGGTAGGTCACTTTGGGAGGCATAAGAAGATAGATGGAGGCTAGGATTAGATATTTTTATTCACTCTATGGTGTTCGGGTTAAGCTTGGGGGAAGTACTCTGCTTTCCTTTAAGCTTGTATGTTGTGTGTTATGATTATTGTGTTGCTGCCTTGGAGTTTCATGTTAGGTGTAGTTCTTAGTGGAGAGAGTTTTGCTATGCTTCCTGAGACTTTGGGGATTTCATTGGAGGAGTAGGTTTCTTTTAGCTTACTCGAGGACGAGTAAGGTTTAAGCATGGGGGAATTTGATCAGTGCTACTTTGTAGGGTTTAACTAGGAGTTGTTACCGGAGTTTTGGGTGCCATTTGTATGGGTTTAGAGCATAAGTTAAGAGAATGGAGTTGAGGAGAAGGAGTATGATTATGGTGGCATTGAAGAGCTTGATATTGAGATTATTCCTTTCTTTATAACAACAATAACAATTTCAGCAGCCTGGAGGTCAACAACAACAAAAATTCAGAGCTCCGTATGACCCCAGACCTCAAGGCCAAGGCGCAGGTTCATCTATGTCCAGTGATGACATTATTAAGTCTCTCGCTCAGAGCGTATTGACGTTGTCCAACACTACGATCCAACAAAATCAAGAGATGAAGTCTAGCATTCAGAACCTGGAGAAGCAAGTGGGGCAAATTTCTGTCGCAGTGAGCAAACTAGAAGCCCGGGATTCGGGGAAACTACCATCTCAAACGGTAGCCAACCCGAGGGAGAATGTCTGTGCGATGACACTGAGGAGCGGAACACAAATGAAAGAAGTGAAGGAGGCTAAGGACGAGGAAGTTCAAAGGCAACAAAAAGAATTCCGCGACCGCAGAGAGGGAAGCCGCGACCGTGGAATTATACCTAGAGGCGGTGATTTTTCCGAGAATTTTCCGTGACCGTGGGCTGAATTCCGCGACCGCGGAAATATTCCTGGGAACGAGAACTTTTCTGAAGAACATCCACGACCGCGGACTGAAATCCGCGACCACGGATTATCTACCGGAGCCCCAAAACCTGACGATGTTGATCCGCAACCGCGGGTCCCAAGCCATGACCATGGTTCGCCCGCTGTTGTCCACGATGATTATATTCGTCCTGATTTCCCTCCGCTCGATTCGCTGAAGCCGCCTGCACCCTTTCCCGAGGCACTGAAAGACACAAGAAGGTTGGAGAATGACAAGGAACTCTTTGAGACCTTCAGTAATTGCGAGGTAACATTCCTTTGATCAAGTTAGTTAAGAGCATTCCTCGTTATGCAAAATTTTTGAAGGACTTGTGCAAGATTAAGAGAAAGAAATCAGTGAAAGCACAGAAGAAGGTCCAGGTGAGTGAGAATGTCTTCGCTATGCTGCAAAAGCGGATGCCCAAGAAGTGCAGTGACCCAAGCATGTTCAGTATTCCCTGCAAGATAGGTGACACCACGTTCGTTAAAGCCATGCTGGATTTGGGTGCATCTATAAATGTACTGCCTCTCTCACTGTACGAGTCTTTAGAGATTGGGCCATTACAGAAGACTGGGACTGTGATTCAATGAGCGGATTCGTCCTATGTGTATCCCAAAGGAGTCGTGCAGGATATTCTAGTAGAGGTTGACAAGCTGATTTTCCCTACGGATTTCTTTGTGATGGATACGGGGCAAGACAAACACACAGCCCATGTGATGCTGGGTAGGTCGTTTATGAACACGGAAAATACGAAGATTGATGTGAGCAGTGGTTCGCTCACAATGGAGTTTGATGGGGTGAGGGTCGAATACAACATAAATGATGCCAAAAGACACCCTTCTGATTGTAGCCCCAAGTGTTCGGTTGATGTGAGCAACCCAAGCTGAATTGAAGGCTATTGTGTCGAGCCGCGACAATAACCAAGGCGCTGCTCGAGAGGCAACCCGAGGTATGTAATTATTTTCATGTCTTTCCGTTCCTAGTTTTTATTTTTGTTGTTTTGTTTTGGACTAACCTGCAGGCAAGGAGGACCACCAGACGAAACCGCGACCGCGGCTTCAAAACCGCGGCCGCGGCTTCAAAACCGCGGCCGCGGCTTCAAAACCGCGGCCGCGGCCCCACCTCGGATGCCAACTTTATTTTTCTGTCCGTTTTAAAAAAAATGAAAATAAAAACGAAAAAAAAAAGCTGAAGGCCCAGCTGTCCGAGTTTTACTACGAGAGACGGTGCGCATCATGCTGTCAAGGAGGAGACAATTGGCCGACATTTGTATTTGGCACCGATGATGGCCCGACATTCGACAACTGACGAGGAGGAACACCAGAGCCCGCTACACGATTACATCTGGGCTTCAATTCTGTGTTCGTTGAAGGCCCGTGCAACCCCGTTTTCTTTGATGTACCACTTACCTTACAGTGGATTTATTTGGTTTCATGTGGAGTTTATTTGAGAAGGACCGCCGCAACACCAGCGACATGTGTTTTCAATATTTTACCGCCAGCCCCGACGTCCACATCCAGAACACCTCAGAGACGGTGTGAGTACTTTTCTACCTTTCCCTGTGCTTCATCTTTTTGTCTTTCATTACATTGAGGACAATGCAATGTTTAAGCATGAGGGAGTGATCTATACTTGCTAGTCGTCTGAATATAAAAAAACTGAAAAAGTCAAATAAATTTGAAAAAAGACAAAAATGAATCCTAGGATAAGTCGAAAACCCGAGAGGGCGGCTTAGGTAATAAACAGGTGGCCCGGACCAACATTAGGCTGGGGTAATAAGAGGTCAAGAGTGATGTGATTTTTTCGTCAGCCCATCTATTGAAAAATGAAATGAGTAGCTTGGTGAAAATCCGAAAGGGCACCTTGGCAAAATGAGTGAAAAGAAGAAGAGTGATTATTAGGATTCCTCATTTTTTCTAGCGTGGTGACATAAGAAGAGGTGATATAAGGTGGATTCGGATAAGTCACTCTGGGAGGCATAAGAAGATAGATGGAGGCTAGGATTAGATGGTTACTTTCACTTTATGGTGTTTGGGTTAAGCTTGGGGAAGTACTCTGCTTTCCTTAAGCTTGTGTGTTGTGTTGATGTGTTGGTGCCTTGGAGATTCATGATTAGGTGCAGTTCTTAGTGGAGATAGTTTTGTTGTGCTTCCTGAGACCTTGGGTATTTCAATGGAGGAGTAGGTTTCTATTAGCTTACTCGAGGACGAGCAAGGTTTAAGCATGGGAGAATTTGATCAGCTCTACTTTGTAGTGCGTAACTAGGAGTTATTACCGGAGTTTTGGATACCCTTTGTATGGGTTTAGAGCATAAGTTAGGAGAATGGAGTTGTGGAAAAGAAGTGTTGTTTTGGTGGTTTTGAAGTGCTTAAATGAAGACTTTAGAAGAGGGAGGAGAAAGCCACGAGAGAAGACCACAAGAGAAGTTGAAGAGCGCCATAGAAGGATTTCCGCGGGCGCGGATTATCCAGCCGCGGTCGCAGAATAATGCAAGAGACAACAAAGCTCCAGAGAGTTTTCCGCAGTCGCGGATATCATGCCGCGATCGCGGTTACTGTTCATGCGCGGATCCAGATTTCGTTTCGTCCGATACTTCGTTTTATTTTATTTCTTTTATTTTATTTCTTTTATTTTCGTTAGTTTATTTTATTTCCGTTTAGATGTTATTTCTTATCTTTTTAGTATTAGGTTTTGCTAGGGTTATAACCTAGTTTAGTTAGCAGCTTTTTCATTCATTCAAGTTTACACATTATCGTTCAGTTTTTCCCTGAGTTTTGTGCTTTGAAGACTATGAAGAACTAAGCAACCATTGCTTAGTCCGACGATTGAAGCCTTCGTTTGTATTTGATTGTGAGATTATAACTCTATTTCCTTTCCTTGGATTATATCTTTTCTCTTTGTGCTTCATCCCATTGATTCTTGCTGATTTGACTGGCTTGGTCAACTAGTTGATATTAGTAATTATCTATTGCTAGGGTTTGGATATTTCGGGTTGAAATCCCTTATCTTGTGTAGCAAACATGATATTCTAGGACTGGTTGGACTAGTTTATTGTGAAGAGAATTGATTACATGTGGAGTACTGACGGGTTGTTAAGTATTGCATGTATCCTGGTTAATTTATATGCTTACTGTTGCTGTTAGATTCAATCTTGAAGCTTTCATGACTGTTTGATAGTTAGGGTTACCAGGACTGGTTGTGTGCCAACTATTGTGTGGATCTATCTTATGGTCCACACCCGTGCTACTGAATCTCCACTTTTAGATTTTGATACAGAAATTGAAAGGACACTTTCCAGAAACCGTACAGCAGCCCATACGCAAATCGAGATGGCTGAGGAAGCACCGACTTTGAGGCAGTTGACTGCCCCGAATCTAGAGCAGCAGCCGCTTGCTGTGCATTTTCCAGAGTTGGCAGATGGCGTAAATTTTGAGCTCAAATCTGGGTTGATTCACTTACTACCCCACGTCCATGGGATGAATGGAGAAGACCCCAACAAACATCTTTCTGAATTCTACGCTGTCTGCAGCAGTATGAACCCCAAATACATTACTGAGGACTAGATTAAGCTGAGGGCCTTTCCTTTCTCTCTCAAGGATTCGGCCAATGATTGGTTCTACTACTTGGCCCCAGGAAGCATAGATACATGGGATAAGATGAAGAAAGCCTTCCCGGAGAAGTACTTCCCTGCGACGAAGCTCAATAGCCTGAAGAGGAATATTAGCAATGTCGAGCAGCATGCTACTGAGACGTTGTATGCGTACTACGAGAGGTTCAAGAGGTTGATTTCAAGCTGTCCTTACCATGGGTATTCTGACCAAGACCTCGTACTTTATTTGTATGGTGGACTCCTTGATGATGAGAGACGAATGGTGAACGCAACCTGTGGCGGAAACATTCTAAACAAGACGCCATCTGCAGCATTTGAGGTTTTCTTTGAGCTATCTGAGGGCTCAAGACAGTTTAGCAAGAGAGCGAGCGCTTACACAGTCAAGGCTGCAGACTCTCAGCCATCGTTTGTAATACTTTTGAGATGGCTGAGATGAAGGAGATGATGAGGAGGTTTATGATGAAGGGAAACCTGCAGCAAGTCAAATCATGTGGATTATGCTATGATACGATGCACCATACAGATGCATGTCCGACGCTGCAGGAACCCACTGCTGAAGTGAATGCTATTGGAGGTTTCGGCCCTCCAATGCCAAGATATGACCTGTACTCCAACACTTACAATCCAGGGTGGACAGATCACCCCAATTTGAGATACGGGAACCAACAGAATCCTCCTCAAGGCCGAGATGATCAAGAGTTTCATCAGAGGCTGCAACAGTTCTTACAACAACAACAACAACAATTTCAGCAGCCTAGAGGTCAACAACAACAACAATTCAGAGCTCCGTATGACCCCAGACCTCAAGGCCAAGGCGCAGGTTCATCTATGTCCAGTGATGACATGATTAAGTCTCTCGCTCAGAGTGTATCGACGTTGGCCAACACTATGATCCAACAAAATCAAGAGATAAAGTCTAGCATTTAGAACCTGGAGAAGAAAATGCGGCAAATTTCTCTCGCAGTGAGCAAACTGGAAGCCCGGGATTCGGGGAAACTACCATCTCAAATGGTAGCCAACCCGAGGGAGAATGTCTATGCGATGACACTGAGGAGCGGAACACAAATGAAAGAAGTGAAGAAGGCTAACGACGAGGAAGTTCAAAGGCAACAAAAAGAATTCCGTGACCGCGGAGAGTGAAGCCGTGACCGCGGAATTATACCTGGAGGCGGTGATTTTTCCGAGAATTTCTGCGACCGTGGAAATGTTCCTGGGAACGAGAGCTTTTCTGAAGCACATCCGCGACCGTAGACTGAAATCGGCGACCGCGGATTATCTACTGGAGCCCTAGAACCTGACGATGTTGATTCGCGACCGTGGGTCCCAAGCTGCGACCGCGGTTCGCCCGCTATTGTCCACGATGATTATGTTCGTCCTGATTTCCCTCCGCTCGATTTGCTGAAGCCTCCCGCACCCTTTCTTGAGGCACTGAAAGACACAAGAAGGTTGGAGAATGACAAGGAACTCTTTGAGACCTTCAGTAATTGCGAGGTAAACATTCCTTTGATCAAGCTAGTTAAGAGCATTCCTCGTTATGCAAATTTTTTGAAGGAGCTGTGCAAGATTAAGAGAAAGAAATCAGTGAAAGCAAAGAAGAAGGTCCAGGTGAGCGAGAATGTCTCCGCTATGCTGCAAAAGCGGATGCCCAAGAAGTGCATTGACCCAGGCATGTTCAGTATTCCCTGCAAGATAGGTGACACCATGTTCTATAAAGCCATGCTGGATTTGGGTGCATCTATAAATGTACTGCCTCTCTCACTATACGAGTCTTTGAATATTGGGCCATTATAGAAGACTGGGACTGTGATTCAATTAGCGGATTCGTCCTATGTGTATCCCAAAGGAGTCGTGCAGGATGTTCTAGTAGAGGTTGACAAGCTGATTTTCCCTGCGGATTTCTTTGTGATGGATACGGGGCAAGACAAACACGCAGCCCCTGTGATGCTGGGTAGGCCATTTATGAACACGGAAAATATGAAGATTGATGTGAGCAGTGGTTCGCTCACAATGGAGTTTGATGGGGTGAGGGTCGATTACAACATAGATGATGCCAAGAGACACCCTCCTGATTGTAGCCCCAAGTGTTCGATTGATGTGAGCAACCCAAGCTGAATTGAATGGTATTGTGTCGAGCCATGACAATAACCAAGGCGCTGCTTGGGAGGCAACCCGAGGTATGTAATTCTTTTCATGTCTTTCCGTTCCTAGTTATTATTTTTGTTGTTTTGTTTTGGACTAACCTGCAGGCAAGGAGGACCACCAGACGAAACCGCAATTGCGGCTTCAAAACCGCGGCCGCGGCCCCCACCTCAGATGCCAACTTTATATTTCTGTCCGTTTTATAATAAAAAATGAAAAAAAAGAAGAAAAAAATCTGAAGGCCCAGCTGTCCGAGTTTTACTACGAGAGACGGTGCGCATCATGCTACCAAGGAGGAGACAATTGGCCGACATTTGTATTTGGCACCGATGATGGCCCGACATTCGACAGCTGACGAGGAGGAACACCAGAGCCCGCTACACGATTACATCTGGGCTCCAATTCTGTGTTCGTTGGAGGCCCGTGCAACCCCGTTTTCTTTGATGTACCACTTACCTTACAGTGGATTTATTTGGTGGCACGTGGAGTTTATTTGAGAAGGACCGCCGCAACACCAGCGACATGTGTTTTCAATGTTTTACCGCCAGCCCCGACGTCCACATCCAGACCACCTCGGCGACGGTGTGAGTACTTTTCTACCTTTCCTTGTGCTTCATCTTTTTGTCTTTCATTACATTGAGGACAATGCAATGTTTAAGCATGGGGGATTGATCTATACTTGCTAGTCGTCTGAATATAAAAAAAATTGAAAAAGTCAAATAAATTTGAAAAAAGACAAAAATAATTCCTGGGATAAGTCAAAAACCCGAGAGGGCGGCTTAGGTAATAAGCTGGTGGCCCGGACCAGCATTAGGCTGGGGTAATAAGAGGTCAAGAGTGATGTGAGTTTTTGGTTATTCCATCTATTGAAAAATTAAATGAGTGGCTTGGTGAAAACCCGAAAGGACGCCTTGGCAAAATGAGTGAAAAGAAGAAGAGTGATTATTAGGATTCCTCATTTTTTCTGGCATGGTGACATAAGAAGAGGTGATATAAGGAGGATTCAGATAGGTCACTCTGGGAGGCATAAGAAGATAGATAGAGGCTAGGATTAGATGGTTACTTTCACTCTATGGTGTTTGGATTAAGCTTGGGGAAGTACTCTGCTTTCCTTAAGCTTGTGTGTTGTGTTGATGTGTTGGTGCCTTGGAGATTCATGATTAGGTGTAGTTCTTAGTGGAGATAGTTTTTCTATTCTTCCTGAGACCTTGGGTATTTCATTGGAGGAGTAGGTTTCTATTAGCTTACTCGAGGACGAGCAAGGTTTAAGCATGGGGGAATTTGATCAGCTCTACTTTGTAGTGCGTAACTAGAAGTTGTTATCGGAGTTTTGGGTATCGTTTGTGTGGGTTTAGAGCATAAGTTAGGAGAATGGAGTTGTGTAAAAGTAGTGTTGTTTTGGTGGTTTTGAAGTGCTTAAATGAAGGATTTCTGCGGGCACGGATTATCCAGCCACGGTCGCGGAATAATGCAAGAGACAGCGAAGCTCCAGAGAGTTTTCCGCAGTCGCGGATATCTTGCCGCGATCGCGGTTACTGTTCATGCGCGGATCTTGATTATTTTCATCCGATACTTCGTTTTATTTTATTTCTTTTCTTTTCTTTTTCTTTTATTTCCGTTAGTTTATTTTATTTCCTTTTAGATGTTATTTCTTATCTTTTTAGTATTAGGTTTTGCTAGGGTTATGACCTAGTTTAGTTAGCAGCCTTTTCATTCATTCAAGTTTACACATTATCGTTCAGTTTTTCCCTTTGAGTTTTGTGCTTTGAAGACTATGAAGAACTAAGCAACCATTGCTTAGTCCGATGATTGAAGCCTTTGTTTGTATTTGATTGTGAGATTATAACTCTATTTCCTTTCCTTTGATTATATATTTTCTCTTTGTGCTTCATCCCATTGATTCTTGCTGATTTGACTGGCCTGATCAATTAGTTGATATTAGTAATTATCTATTGCTAGGGTTTGGATATTTCGGGTTGAAATCCCTTATCTTGTGTAGCAAACATGATATTCTAGGACTGGTTGGACTAGTTTATTGTGAAGAGAATTGATTACATGTCGAGTACTGACGGGTTGTTAAGTATTGCATGTATCCTGGTTAATTCCTATGCTTACTGCTGCTGTTAGATTACATCTTGAAGGTTTCATGATTGTTTGATAGTTAGGGTTACCAGGACTGGTTGGACTGATAACTATTTCAGAATAGGGACAGGAATATTCATAGGAAGGAATTGAGATAATCTAGGATCAACCAATCAAATGAATGGTGGATATTTGTCTGGCTAAGTTATTTCTCATCATTTGATTACACCTTTTGCTTTGATTTACTTTGTTTACTTGTTTACAAACCAAAACCCCCCCTTTGTTACCATTGGCATACAACCTTTTGCTCTTAGAAAGATTGCTACCTCCCTGTGGGATTCGATCCTTGTTTGCCTACTATACTTAGTTAGGTTTTTGAGGATTACTTTGATAGGCATAACGACTTTAGCCCCGTCATCGACTAACCTAAATAATAAAAACTATATTTTTGGAATCATAAAAAGATAACTCGATTGGCCTACTTGTTGTAGATACATTCCAAAAGGAAATGGAGTGTTTTGCATCTATTCGAATATTCTTGCATGCAATCACCATTTTCATATTCAAATGACTTAGTTACTCATTCATTTCTTTTTACTTATTTGTTAGCATAAGTAATATATGATTAATTAGCGTATATAATATAATGGATATATTTGTTTTTACATTTTTCTGGATAAGAGCAAAAATAAAGTGAGTTATTGCGGCTTATGGGCTCAAGATAATTGATGTATTTGTTAGCCTAAGTAATATGTCATCCATTCTTCTATTTTGTGTCAAACATATTGGGTGATAAACTAAATAGCTCGATGAAAGATATTGTTCTCTATTTTACTTTTATGCATTTTACAACAGGCCACGAGATAAAAAAGTTGAAAAAACAACTAATAGTAGTAAGACTAGAAGCATTAAAGTATAACTTTTTTTATATGTTATGGTTATTTGATAAACCGGTTAACCGTACCAAAACCGACGGTTAACCGATGTACGACAAACCAGTTTAACATGGTTAATGGTATGATAAAAGCATTAACCGAAAACTCAGTTAACCGAGACCCCAGTTAGCTGACCGTGCCCACCCCTATGTAGGACAGTGGTCTTCATCAATATATTTATCGTGACCGAAGAGGTCGACGACGTGCTTCACCCACACGACTTCCCAGCCTCCTCCATGTCCTCCGCAGGAGATGTGTAGTGACGATGTAATGTCACTTATTATATGTAATATTTAGTATTTTATGATGCTTTTTTTGTATTTGTGATATATATATATATAATATATAAATGCATTTTTGGGTTGTGCTAGAACAATGGCAGTCTACCAGCACTGGATATTTTCTATGAAACGACAAATATTACATTAACAGGATGAAGAATGAACAATGAACCATGACATGATGAAAAATAAACCATGACATGATGAAATTTATGCCAAGACTCTATATATTCTATGAAAGCGCAAATGTTCACAAACTAAATAACTAAGTGCTAAGAAAATTACATTAACTTCTTTCAAGCAAATCGAACCACACAAATAAATTGTACGGACTAGCACGATAAGATCAATTGAAATCATAATGACCATTACCTGATAAAGAATGAACCATGACATGATGAAATTTCTACCAGGACTCCATATATTCTATGAAAGAGTAAAAACTAACTAAGTGTTAAGAAATTTACATGAATACTTTCAACCAGATATCAATTCGAACCACATAGATAAAGTTCACAAACTAGTCGGTATGACCAATTCAAACCATATTGACCATGACAGGATAATTAAACGACCTTGAATGGATTCTGTCTTCGAAGCAAAGAAAGTTCACAAGAAAAAGTGCTAAGCAAATTACATTAACTAGGTTAAGTAATATGAGTGGTAAAATATCTTTCAAGAGTTTGGATCTCTTACTACACATATTAAAGGGATGCGTTCAACATCAAATGAGAAGCAAAATATGGACGAACGTTCCCAAAATATGGATCTGTTGCTACACATATTAAGGGGATGTGTCCTCTCAACTTGGCAAACGCCTGTAGCAAGTCCTCTGAGTATGTCATCTCAGTCTGCATCTTGAACAACACTTGATTGTTCCATAATTTCTCTCCCAATGCGCCCTGAACCTATTAACCTTGGGCCTTTCAACGTGTCTGGTCATGAGCGATGAAAGACAAGGCTTATTGGATATAAATGGAGGAACAACCCAACGACTGGTTAGGGGCACCCAGTGCACTATTTCTTTATAAGCTTCCTTAGCCGTATCATTCATATAAAAGAGATTCACTAGGGAAGAAGCGTCAACTCCTCTATCATTTGCTACAACAAGGGCATGTGTGCATGTACTATGTATTACAACCAGGTCACACTCCCTATGCTTTGTTGCATACACAAGAACTTCTTCATCGTCGCTACTTAGTGACCCCCTTTTCTTGGTTGGAGACACAACAACTTCTTCCTCGTCGCCAACGTCATTTCTCGCAAACCATTTTCTTACATAATTCATCTTCCTTTTCCCGTCATTTTTTATATATCATGTCACCCATCCAAGACATTCCCCTTGCATCCTGTAGAACATCGTCTTGCATTATATCATCCAGTATTCTATCACCCATGATTGTTTCACCTTCCACTGTCAAAGTTCGGACAAGAGGTTGTGTCTGTGTCAACAATGGGGGTGCACTTAATTGTACATCGATTTCATGAGCCTCATCTTTACAAGGTTTCTCCTAAAAAAACTCCTCGAATAAGTTATTTGCACCCTTAACTATCAAGCTTGCATAAAGGGGTATCAGCTAGACACCATCTTTACAAGATTTGATATTAAGAAACTTGAATGCATCAAGATCATCGTCGTTAGTAAGATCGAAAGGTGATAGATTTGCACTAAGTGGTGAAGTGTAACTCAACTTCAGTCCAAACATATCATGATCAATAGCCAGCTTTTCGAATATTTTTCTCCTCAACTCTTCAAACCTTGTTGTATCCGAGATCAGAATTCCGTTTGCCGTCCTCGAGCCTTCCTAAGTCCAAGTTTTAGCAAGAAACTTCCATTTCCCACCGCTAACCAAAGACATCATGAACCTCGCTCGACCTAAGGACAACAAAATGCAAGGATACAAGTGGCAGTTAATAGGCATTTTTAACTCTGAAAACAACAACTTACCCATGGTGTATCAATGTATATGATTCCCTTCTTCTGAACAAGTAACTTTACATGTGCGTAACAGAGGTATGGACGGATTCTTTTTGGCTAAGGAAAGGGGAATAACGATTAATGAAGTGTGGCAGGATTAAAGAAGAAGAAAAAAGAGGAAGAGATGAATGTAGTGTACGTGGTAGGAGTTTTGAAGATGTGACAAGATAAAGTTATTTTTAGGAAGATAACTTGCCATGCTAGATGTGCGTTAACAGAGGTAGGGTTTACATTTTATTATTGTTTAACTAAAAATCCAACGGTTACTACCTTTTGTTAGGGGAAATATTTTTTGGAGGGAAAATTGGATTGGTTGATATGATAGAGAGGAAATGTGCTTTACAAGATTGTACTTTTTTTTTTTATCTTTCATTGTACTCTTTTTTTGTTTTTTTCTTCTTTTTCTATAATTTTTCTTTTATTATTTTTTCATTGTACTTCTTTCTTTAAAAAGTAGAAAATTATTTCTTATTAGTTTCTTATTCCAAAACCCTTTTTCAATACTTTGTATTTAAAAGAAAAGCTAAATAGAAATTACATGGGTACCAAATTGGGTATGCATGTAAAATCAAAAGCAACAAACCTAAATTTGCTAAATCCAACTTCCAAATGAGTATTTTGTAAAAAGGCCAATGTTATATTGCATATAAAAGGATAATTTAAATGTTGCCTTAATTAGTAGTATTTTAATATCTAAAAAAATTGAAGTAAATATTTATTAATTGTGGAACAACTTTATTTTAAAATTAATTTAATTAGTTTTAATGGACTATGTATTATCATATCTTTTAACTAATTTCTCACACCTTTATATTTATAAATTTACAAGGTTACCATTTATATGATTGGTTTTAAGCCTTAATGTCTAATATATTATATATTACTAAAGTAAAAATAGCTAAGACAACTTGTCGTTTTGACATTGCGCTACGTCATTTATTGTCACGTGTCTACTACTCATCGTGCCACATCACTAATTGTTCCTTCTTTTATTATTATTATTATTATTATTATTATATAATATATTTTAGATATAATCCTCAATTTCTTTTTAACATATGTATTATTTACATTTGATCCCGATGAGGCACGCTCCGGTAAAACGGAAATTGTGGTAAAACGGAAGTACTAATCTGGAGCGTCGGATTGATGTTGATGGATGGTTGGATTAATGGGTTATAGGAGATATATGGTAGAGCCCTAACCACCAAATCTAACTTAATAAGGATATTATTAATAAGAAATAATTAATTTTGATTGTTACAGGAGAGAGAAAATAATACAATATTCTCTTTCCTAATCGATTTTGCTCCCATTCAAATATTAAAAATTTAAATAGGAAGAACATTTCTAAACGTTCGTGAATATCGTTAATATGTTCACGAATATCAATCATTTGTTAATGAATATCGTTTATGTTTGTTTAAATATCGATTTCTATTTAATAAGTGAAGATTTAATATCTTAAAAATGTGAATATCATCACTTAAATCATGAATTTCACCACTTGATAATATGAATATCACACTAAGTTACATAAATATCTCAATTAATCACATGAATATCAAATTTACTTACACGAATATCACCACTCAATTTATGAATATCACTACTCATTTTGTGAATATCTCCCACCACCCAATTACATTAATATAGTCACTCAAGTACATGAATGTCATCAACTAACTACACGAATATCACCACCCAATATCTTCGAAGCTTTGATTCATGGCGGTAAGGTTTACCAATGATATTGTCGCGTCGATTTTGGGTCGTACAGTCGTTCGATCAACCTGAATATGAACATTATTATAATGAATATCAACAATATTATTATAATGAATATCAACAAAATTATATTGAATATCACATCATAAAATTTGAATATCAATTATTCAACGCATAAAACCTCCTGAATATGAACAACATTATAGTGAATATCACATCAAACAATTTGAATATCAATTGCAAACAGTACAAACAACACCATCAACAAGCAATTTGAATACTATAATAGCGATATTCATTCCATATGTGATGATATTCACGTATTTTATACACATAGTCATACAAGTAAGTAGTCGATATTCATAAAAACAGTATCAATATTCAAAGTTTAATTCGCACATGATAATTATTCAAAGTTTAGGTGAATATCACATCATAAATATCAAATATTCAATGCATGAGACCTACATCCAATATGAATATCAAAAGCATTTGTATGAATATCACATTAAACAATTTGAATATTAATTACAAACAATACCCCAAAACACCAAAACTGAAACTTCCTAGAACAAGCTGTCAATTAAACACAATAACACCTTCTTCAGAGTAGTAAGAACTTACATTCATGATTCTCCTTTGATGTTGAAAGTTTCAACCCAGATACCACGGAGTGCCCTGTCGAATTGCACTTCAACTTCTGCAAGAATTGATAGTAGCTTTCCAGAAATTCAGAGTCACTTCAACTTGCTCATTCTCTTTCTTCTGGACTCGGAATTGGGTGATTCCAACTCCCAGAGTTATATCTGGAAGTCTAATTTCGTCCCTCAAAATTGGAGAATTTTCTGAGTTGTAAATCAAAAGATATGGCATTTTAACTGAGAGGTCGCTGAGATTTTCGGGAAGGAATTGACAGCAACTTTCCAGAAATCTAGCGTGACTTCAACTGGCTCGTTCTCTTTCGTCTGGACTCGGAATTAGGTGATTCCAACTCCCAGAGATAGATCTGGAAATATAATTTTGTCCCTCAAAATTGGAGAATTTTCGGAGTTGCAAATAAAAAGATATGGCGTTTTAACTGAGAGGTCGCTGAGATTTCCGAGAAGGAATTCAGCGAGATGAGTTTATGGGTGAAGGACGTGAAGATGGGGATGGATTGATAGAGGGAGAGAAGTTGTAGACGACGGCGTGTTGAAGCCCTCCTATGTGGCCGATTCCAGTTGGAAGTTGAAGACGATTCAGTCGAGGTCGAAGGCGGCGGCGGCGTGTTGAAGCCCGGCGGCGTGTTGAAGCCCTCCTCTGTGGCCGATTCCAGTCGGAAGTTGAAGACGATTTCAGTCGAGGTCGAAGAGGATTCCAATCGAGATCGATATTAACTGGGAGAGAGAGAATAAAATAAAAAAGGAAGGGTAGGATCTCTTATAATTTAGGTAAAAAATTCCTAAATTAATGGGAATCATGCGTGTTCAATTCCACCATATAAACATGCACCCAATTATTTTTAATCACAACCATTCATTTATTTGTAATTCAATGACCCTTAATAGTACTTCCGTTTTACTCTAAGAAGCCGTTTTACTAGAACCAAATTCTGATCCCGATTTATAAGGAAGCAAGTGAAGATTTCCTTTCAAAAAAATTGTAAGTGAAGATTTTGCTCTCGATTTGGACAAGATACCCGGATCGGTTCTCTTGCTACTTGCTAGGAATGGGAAACGAATAAGCCGGATCAACTTATCCTCCTCATAGACCCTATTAGATGAACTAACGGAATCGGCCGGAATCCCTAAAGAAATGTTATGTTTGGATTGAATTCAATCAGTGATTCAGATACAAATAAACCATGACTTTCAACAGTTACATAGAAGTCATACAGAACAAAACCGATGTATATAACACACAGAAATCAACGCCCAAAAACCTCGAACACTTGAAGAACTCTAATTGGGGTTTTACATGAAGAGATATGCAACAAAGGCGATCAAAGAAACCGCCATGGTGGGATAAGAAACAACCCCGTTTCCAGTGGACGGAGAGGAGGATGAGGAGCCATAGTCGTAGCCTTGAGCTTCTGCAGATAAAGTAAGTAGACAGAAAAACGCAGCGAAGATTGCAGCTTTGATTAGCATCTCCATTTTTTTGGTTTAGAGCCCTTCTTTTCAGGGTTATGGTATGCTTCTATAGGAGCTAGATAGTCTTGTACGTATAATTAAATTAAAGGGATCCATCGACGTGCTTCTAATCTTGGCCGGCTATGCCTTGACTAAGTAGCCTTTGTTGAATGCATCAGATCAGAGGTTAGTTATTCCCACGTCTGATATATTATGAATCTCATTTTGGTGGTTTGTTAATTATGATGATTACAAATTAAGTGCAGATCGCAGTTGTATGCGCTGTAACATAAACACTACGAAATGTTAGTCTGCATGATTGCATATTCCTTATCTAGAATCCTAACCGGCTTGAGTGAAGCATAAAATAAACTAATAAAATAAACGAATGCACAAAATAATTTTATTAAATTTGTGTCATAATATAGGTCTAGTATCATTTATAGTGTATATTTATTTAAATTGTTTTATACTATTAAAATACAATACAATTTTTATATACTATAATATTGACTAATATTAGTTACAAACTCACAATATTAGTACAAAAGAAGAAAACTTGAACAATATTGTCTACACATGTGATATTAAAAATCTAGCAATTAAAAGAAAAATGATATGTTATAGTGATATATTTATAATATACAACATCAATATATAATATTAATGTATAAAAATAAATATACAAAATAAGAGTAAAATATTTAATAAAAAACATGGGTAAACTTTTTTAACAAAAATTATTTGCTTCATAAAAATTGTGTTTCATTAGTTCAGTGTAAATAATATAAAAATTAAATTTAACAATTTATTTTCACAAAATAATTTATATTAATATAAATAATCTAAAATTTTATCAAACCCATTAATTAATTTCAATGTTTATATAAGTTTTGAGTTATCCTTATTGAGCAATGAGCAATGTGAAGGCTGAAGTTAGTTAATTTACTCATTGCTTAAAGGATTGTTGTTCAAGAAAATATAAGCACTTTAAGAACACGAACAAATAGGCTAAACTACTCAAAATTGACGGTATGAGAAATAATAAATATGATTGATGATCATCTGAAAAATAAATATTGAATGATAATAAATTTATAAATAAATATTTTATAAAATATAAATTATTAACTTAAAATTTAGAGAAATAAATATTTTTTAAATAAAAACTTTTAAAAAGTTCAAAAAAATAGATACAAAAGAAGAGAAATTATTGATTGTAAACTTCTTTTGATAGAAAGGTTTGAAAGTATATAGAAGAAATTGAAAGGGAGATTTTCAAAATATAAATTTTAATATATTTTGATTTTGGATTGCTAACATCATAAAATGTTAAAGGATATATGAACTAATCTTTATTCTTTAGAGTATAAACTTTATTTCTGAAATAGATTTTAAAAGACGTAATTGAAGTACATTGTAAGCAAAAAAAATTAAATTTGTTATGATCGTATTATATATTGTTTTATACATTTTTATTTTCTAACCAACTAAAATTTTATTTTATTTCATGATTAAAAATTAGATTTTTGTTATCATAATAAAAATACCTGTAAGTTCGTAAATTAATTTAATAAATTGCTTATATGTTCTTAAAACTCAGCTTAGTTTTAAAATGGTTTTACATTTGATTAACTTTCTTATATTTCTATCTTCAAAATTGACTTTTTCGTTTATTACATTTGGTTTAAAATAACTTGATTATATTTTTCCATGTTTTCGTATAATATTTCACTTCTTTTTATGTGAGCTCTTATTTTCTCATTCATTTCAAAAATTGATATGCAAGTTAACATTTGTTTTGGATGAGCACAACTAACAAATATTCTGCATATCAATGTATGGAAAATGCATATCTCATCCACACAAATGAATATCACATTCACGGCCAAAGAAATAATCCATAATTACAAATTGCATATCATACAAGTATATCTGAATATCATACATAGACAATGACAAATGTTCTATGTCCGTCGCCGACGCCGCCTGGCGTTTCCATGTCCACACCACCCCTCTCCACTTCTCCGCCGCGCTCCTCGCCTGCCCCACCGGATTCCTCCGACAAGCCTGCATCCTCTCAATGGCAAAATCGAACGAAAAACAACATATGTCCTAATCTGTACTAAGAACAAACGTCTCACTCGTTACATGTCCTAAATTCAACAATGAAATCAAAAAAGTTCTAATGGAGGATGGATGATCGAAAAGAACAAACTTGGGGGAAACTCGAAATTATAACAAATGTTCTAATCGACAAGAATGAAATCAAAGTAGAGAAATTTATCGTTTTCTGTCGAGATTCACGGCTGGAGAACCTTGGGGGAGTCGAAGACAACCGACGCGAGAGAGAAAAAGTTGAAGCTTGAGAAGCCGCTTTAATGGAGGAGGTTGAACTTCAAGAGAGAGAGAGGGGGGGTCTTCGATCGATCGAGAGAGTGGAAGACGAGTGTGGTCTGGGGGGTGAACTGCGGTGCTGGAACGTCGAAAGCGAGAAGACAACATCGAGAGAGAACTTCCGTCAACAATGGAGGATCGGAAATTGTGGAATGAGGGAAATGGAAATTGGACGGTAATTGTGGAAAGTGGGATAATTGATATCCCGTGAAACTAGGAAATAGGAAAAATCTGGTGTGGGTGATTCCACTTCCCAATTTTGTGCTCCTCTAAAGTAAATCTCAACCCTTCCTCTTAGTCTAACCCAACACTCTACATTTATCCACCTGTTTCACTATAAAAGGTTGTTTCACTAGAGCGTAAAATCAGCTTAAATATATATATATATATATATTAGATATGCCAAAATCACATAAGTTTGGTTGTGCCACCAAAATGAATTTACATAAGTTTCCTTTTGAATTATAAAGAATAATTCAAGTCCAAAATATCTATATTTTGAGATTTTGTTAAGAATTATGATGTATATTTTGCTAAATTAGTAATATAATAACAAACTAAAAATGAAAAAAAATACCTCAACAATATGACCTAAAAACACTCTAAGAGCTCAAAAAGAGTGAGCTTTAATATATATATATATATATATGAAGATAGATTACAACAATCAGTGTTCATAAGGACTGTGTTAGCAGATTTATGCACCATAATAAATTATTGATGACGACGATGAGAGCCCACAACTCCAGTGATCCTAGACTCCCTCCGATCTCGTTACCGATGCCATAGGAATATAGAAAACAGCCAAAGGCGGGGCTTGTGCCCCGTTTCACCGGATGCTAGGGTTACAGAATGAATGAATATTGGACTTTTGTTAATTAGGCTCACCTCAATTAAAAAGATAATTGGTTTATTTATTTAAGCTTATAAATAAAAATATACATATTATTTTTGTAATACCCCTCATTTTTAGTAAGGGTATTTGGGTAATTTACTTAACCCTCGTACAGTAGTCGGACCATTTTCAGAGAAGTTCGGAAATTTTGTTTCATGTTTGAGCTCTGTAATATTTTCCTGAGTGGAATAAAATACATTCGACGTATTTTCGGGGCTTTGAATACTCGCTCGGGTACGAATATATTTAACCCAGGGTTTAAACCCGTACCCATACCTTTTCCCGGGCAAATAGACGCGGAAAGGATTTTTCCGCGACCGCGGAAGCATTTCCGCGATCGCGGAAAAAGGGTAATCATTATAGCTGGCAGGTGGGTTTTGCCGCGATCGCGGTGCAGGTTCCGCGATCGCGAAAAACTCGAACACGCAAGCTTCACTTCGTGGTCAGAGCCTCGCCGTTCGCGCGGCCGTCGATTTTCTGGCTGGCCATAGTTCTGGGCAGGGTGAGCTCCTTCCTTTGCTATAAAAGGGGGTCGGATTGAGGGTTGAAAGGCACACCGAAATCACTCTCTCCCTCTCAGATTCTCTCTCGTTTTCGTGCTCGCCAGGGGTCGAAGCTCTCGCCGGAAATCTTCAAGTTGTCGTCGGAGCTCTTGTTGAAGGTGGTGGTGCTCTCAAGGTGGTGCATTGGAGGTGCAAGGTGCCCAAGAGTCGAGTTCCATCCGAATCGAGCCCCGTCGCGTCGCCCCCGATGAGATTTCTCCCATTCTGAGTCGCCGGAGTTCATGTCCGCGACCGCGGCTGTGACAAGGCCAGCCGCGTCCGCGGCCGCTGCCTTTGTCACTCGCAGACACTCGTCCTCGACGCCCGCGACCGCGGCAGAGCCACCGCGACCGCGGATTGCCTAGGCAATCGCGATCGTGGCTTTGGGCTTGTCGGTCTCGGGCGGGACTTCCATTCTTTCAATTTGGTTCGTTCCTTCTTCGATTCGTATAATTTTAAATGTCGAATCTAACCTAGGGTTTCGTTATGGGTCGTTCCGTAGGAATCTGTAATCCGAGTTCTGTTCCCGTTCCGGACCCAGAAACCCGTCTTCGTCAATCGTTCGTCTAATCTAAGGCAAGTGGTGGTTCGCTCTTGCTTATCATTCCATATTTCTATTAATTATGAATTGTTTTAATTGTTAATTAAATGGGATGAATATTGTTTTCGTTGGGAACAGTTTTGATAAACGTATTTGATACGATTAAAAGAGATATTATAATAGGTTGTATATACTGCTAGACACAATGCTATTATAGATATATATATATACTGTTGCCATGATGGCATTGATGTGGATTATTATGTGGTTTTAACTGTTTAGTTAGAACGAGTATTCATAGGAACGCTATGTACCTTGCGAGGTCTAGTTGTTTCTTTATAACTGGTGCTAGGAGGATTTTTCCCTAGTACTCTCTCTGGTCATGACCTTGCCCTTACTCAGGGTAGGTGCACACAGCTGGTGCCGATTCTCGAGATTTATTCCCGTCAATATCTCTTGCGATGAGATGATATATAAAAGCTTATAACGTGAATGTACGCTTTGTCACTAAAATAAGATAAGTGCCGCTATGCACATAATTAATGAACCTTGGGCGAGAAGTACAACTTGGAAACTCGTCTGGACTTCGACTAAAGTAAGTGCTCCTTCCAAATCTGAATTCGCATTACGCGGTGAGGTTGGTCGTGGACCCAAATGGGCAAGTCTTTTTAAAACGCTTGTGTGAAACTTTAATGTTCCCGAACACTTGTCATACTTTCCGATAAGACTCAATCTCTTGGAGTCTTCTCTTCATATGTTTCCTTTAGATTCGATCTTTAGGAGTCTTCTCTTGATCATTCTACTTTGAATCATTTTGTAGAGGTATTGAGGTTTACCATCGTCATCGGCTTTCATTCGAGAAGAGATGGGTCTAACCTAATATGCCTACCTTAGAACCCTTCTGTTTTACCCTTGCATAGTCTTTCATTAGACTAACCAACCGGGTTTTATTCCTTGCATGGTTGGCTGGTGTCATCCGTCTCATACGGCACATCAGGTAAACTTCCGTTACGTGAAGGCTAGAAACGACGATGAAGGCAGATGGAATTTTTAAGAGTTTTATCAAGGTTGAGATCCTAGGCGGGTGATCGCTCCGATCAAGCCATTTTTTGTTATTTATTTAAAAGACTTCCGCTGTATTAAAACATATTATGTATTTTGGTTGTATTCGGAATTGTGGATGTAATTCCGAGACTTTGATTTAATCAAATGTTATGATATTTCGTATTAAATGTTGTTTTACGATTTGTATAAACTGGTTAAGCCTTGGGTGACTTCGGATGTGGAATCTGAGGTCACTGGTGGTAATACTTTCAAGGTTATATATTTGAGGGTGTTACAGATCTGGTATCAGAGCCGAATTTTTTTTTAAAACGGGTTGGGTTTTAAAACGCTTTATTAAAAACGAAAATTTTATAAACCATTTACTTGTTTTGAACTAAGAATTTTTTTTATTCGATTTTTTTTTTGAATTTCCAAATAAAATCATACTTTACTAGAGAATGTGTCGTTTTGAAATCTCTGTCGTTCTAAGTCGTGCCTTCTTTCCAGTCTGATATAGTAAGTTCGCTTCTATATCTAGAAAGACTAATCCTTTTCTCGTCGCCCCGCAGACTATGGGTGCATTCATCTCTCACCAGAGGAACCCGAAAGAAGCCGAGGTGGCCCTGTCATCTCCAGTTAGGCTTGAGTTCCCGGTTCCCCCGCCGTGCTTTGAGGTCGGGGAGCCCAGTAGTCCACCCGAGGAGGTGAAGACCGAACTCGAGGAGTCGGTGGTGTTGGTGTCTGTTAGGGCCGAGGTTCCTGAGGAGGAGCCTGAAGCGGACCCAAGGGAAGACACAAAGGAAGAGGAGGAGCCGGCGCTGTACCTTGGAGGGTACTAGGACGACGACTTCGAAATTGAGGAAGATCCAGAGGAGGATCCAGAAGAGGACCCGGAAGAGGATCCGGAGGAGGAGGACCCTGAGGAGGATCTCGAGGGGCAGGACTCCGAGTCCGATGGTTTGGAGCTTTTGCTGGAGGCATGTGAGGATTCGGGGATGGAATACATCTACCCGAGTCCGACGTCGCCACTTGAGCGGGAGTATTCACCATTGTCTCCTGCCGGTTGGGAGGCACTTAGTGATGAAAGTACCGTCAGGAGGAGGAGTGGGCCGCGGGATGCATCTGAGGGATCGTAATCCATTCCTACTCCGAGGAGGCCAGTGTCGAGTCCTGACTCGCGGCAGGTGTTTCACCAGAGTCAGATGGCTTCCTCTGAAGCACGTCGCCTGGTGGACAAAGCGGTTGAGAATGCTCGTAGGAGGGCAAGACCGTGGGAATCAATGGGTACACCGAGGGTGGTCCCAACCCAACAGGTCAGGCCAAGGCCCCAAATGCTGGAGGAACGTCTGGAGGAGTGGTCGAACGCCCTAGACGACATGGAGGAGAGGACATACGAGGCTGAGGTAGGTCTCTCCCGAATGATTGTGGATGTCCGCAAACTCCAAGAGTATATCCGTCAAGCAATATTGCTACTTGACCCTTTGTACGAGGTGAACAGGGCAGACTTTCAACTAGGATTTCTAGAGGAGTTTTGCCAATCACCGAGATATGATGGGGCTGAACCAAGTGTTCCCGTGCCTAGGTAAAGGCCAATGGCATCGAGGCCGAGGGATGAGCCATGTGCTCTAGGGCCGAGTAGGTCAAGAAGTCCGACACCAGACTCCGATGGTGAACCCCGTGTGAAGAAGCAGTGCATGACAGTTCCCGATTATTTGAAGTATTTCAAGGCGCCATGATTAAGGTCAGTGCCGAATTTGGCATTTTCTTTCCTAGTATTTCGGTTGTTTCGTTTTGATAGAAGTGTAGTCTCCAAGCAATTTTGCCTTGTCGCTTGGAAGAATTTTCCTATGTAACCCTTTCAACTCAGTTTTAGTTCATCAATGAAAGTTTACCAAGTTTGGTCTATTCTAAGTTGACTTTATACATTGTACATATTGAAATGTTATTAATGTTTTAAACTCCTTGGAATTTGATCGGTAAACAGATGGTAAACACAAGGAATACCATTCGTGTTGGTGCTGGGCCAAGCAACGACCCCAGACCAAATATAAGGAATGTCGTGAACCCATTGGATGAGAATGAGTCTGTTTCTCACAACAATCCGGTAGGCAGTGACCAAGTTCCGGTCAACGCCCTAGTGATTTTCGACGCTGCAGCAATTGAGGCTATTCGGGGGATTGTGATGCAAGCAGTCACCGATATTATGCGACCAATCGCGCCTCAGGCACAAGGTGTGCCAATTCCTCCTGTGGTTCCGGGATTCGAGGAGCCAGCTATCCATGTACCTCATGAGGAAGCTGTCAGGAACAGAGGCAATTATGGCAGAGCACTGAAGGCCATAAGCTCTATGAGGCCTGACAGTTATGACGGAAAGGGAGAGCCAATCAGAGTAGCATATTGGTTCTCGTACATGGAATGACTGTTCTGAAACGTCGAGTGCACAGAGGCTGAGAAGGTGCACATTGCTTCCCTTCAACTGAAGGAGGTGGCTAGCGAGTGGTGGGAAAGCACCGGTCTAGCTGATCACCCTGGATTGAACTGGGGAATGTTCAAGGCGAAGATGACTGATCGATTCTTTTCCCGAGCTATGAGGGAAGAGAAGCATAAGGACTTTCTCTATCCAAGGACGGATGGATTGAAAGTGACTGAGCTTGCGGCCAAGTTCAATCACCTGTTACAGTACGCTGGGCCGAAAGTGTCCAGTGATGAGCAGAAGATCTGGCATTTCCATGAGTGGATGAACCCAAATATTAAGCCACTGATGGTGCATCACGGATGCTCTACTCTGGAGCAGTACGTGGATGCAGCGTTTAAGTTGGAGGTGACTGTGGAAGAGTCGGCTAAGAAGCGCAATCGCTGGAGACCGGCACAGAGCCAGCCTCATGCAACTGGATTCAAGCGACCCACGCCACCGTCAAACTTTGCCAAATCTGGCCGGGCGAGAACAGAAATGACTCATGGAGGGTCTATGCGGCATTCGGGTCAAGGCAAGAATCTGATCCAGTGCTACAACTGTGGTACACCCGGGCACAAGAGCAATGAGTGTCTGAAGGAAAGGAAGACGTGCTTTGGTTGCGGAAAGGTGGGGCACTTGCAGACATTTTGTCCGCAGAGGAGGCAGAAAGGAGCTGAGTCACAGCAAGGGTCTGTTAATCATAACAACCGACCCAGATTCAGACCAGTGGAGGCTCCTAGTCCTTCAACGCAGACAACTGCGCAGAACAAGGGGAAAGCCCCAGTTGCTTCAAGAGGTCAAGGTCAGCGACTCTACGAGATGCGTGAGGCTGATGGACCAAATGCTCCTACTGCTCAAGGTACTCTATACCTTCATTCTACTTCTGTGTGTATACTTTTTTATTCGGGTGCTACCCATTCTTTCATTTCGGAAAGTTGCGTAAGTAAGCTAGGCTTAGTATGCAACGAGGCTTGCGAGCCTTTCGTAGTCAATCTTCCCAATGGTGAACATTTGGTTGGAACCAAGCGTCTATCAGAATTTCCGATTACCCTCCAGGGTAAGAAGTTCGAAGCAGATTTGATCTGTATAGCCATGGCTCCATACGACATTATTCTCGGTATGGATTGGCTGATGCGTCACGGGGCGGTGATCGATTTTAGCTCAAGGACTATGACGGTGTCATCTTGGGGCCAGTTCGTGTGCAAATTCAAGGGTCGTAACGACGCTGATAACGGCAAGCTCATCAATGCGATGACTGCGTTTAAGCTACTTCGACAAGGATGTATCGGGTACATGTGCTACCTGGACGAGCCCAAGAAATATGAGCCTTCCATTCTAGATATTCCGGTCATTTATGAGTTCCCGGATGTCTTTCCGGAGGAGATTACTAGTTTACCCCCGAGTCGTGATGTGGAGTTTATCACTGATCTCGAGCCTGGTACCACGCCAATCTCCAAAGCACCGTATCGGATGGCTCCAGCGGAGATGCAAGAGTTGAAGAAGCAACTCGAGGACCTTCTTGAGAACAGATATATAAGACTGAGTGCATCACCTTGGGGCGCTCCGGTTTTGTTCGTCAAGAAGAAGGATGGATCGTTCCGACTTTGTATCGACTATCGAGAGTTGAATAAGGTCACGATCAAGAATAAGTATCCGTTGCCAAGGATTGATGATCTGCTGGATCAATTGCAAGGAGCAACAAACTTTTCCAAGATCGATCTGAGATCTGGTTACCATCAGCTCAGGATTCGTGAGGAAGACATTCCGAGGACTGCTTTCCGGATGAGGTATGGCCACTATGAGTTCGTAGTCATGCCATTTGGACTTACTAATGCTCCAACAGTCTTCATGGATCTAATCCATCGATGTTTCCACCAATATCTGGATATGTTCGTGGTGGTCTTCATCGACGATATTTTGATCTATTCCCCGAGTGAGGAGGCTCACGAGGAACATCTTTGAATCACCTTGTCAGTCCTTAGACAGAATAGGTTGTATGCAGAGTTGTCTAAGTGTGACTTCTGGATCAAAGAAGTGGCTTTCTTAGGCCATGTGATCAATGAGAATGGGGTTATGGTTGATCCCCAGAAGATTGAAGCGGTAGCCGACTGGAAGCGGCCTCGGAATGTGAAGGAGGTGCGCAGTTTCTTAGGACTTGCTGGATATTATAGACGGTTCGTAGAGGGATTTTCCAAAATTGCTCTATGACAAGGCCGGAAACCGGTGTCGTTTTCCTGTTAAAGAAATCCTAATTCACCTACTAAAGAGTATAGCAAGCAAGTCAGGGTCGATCCCATAGGGAGTCGGTTATCTGTATGCAATAACGTGTGACTAACAAGTAACAGGGGGGTTTTGGAATAATCGCAGGATAGCCAAAGATGCAAGTAATAACGGAAGAAGAAATATAATGAGAGAAAGTATTCCACTAGACAAATATCCACACCACAAATGCAATAGGTTGATCACTGAAAACTATCTTTCCAAGTTCTTTTACTATCTTATAATTGTTCCCATCCTGATCATGAATACTATCGATTCTCAGAGTTATCGATAGACTTATTACTATGCCAATGATAAAATACCTCCGATTCTCACAGTTGTCGGTGTACTTTAGCACTAACACAGCAATAGCAATGCACACAAGGATATATGATACATGCAAGTAGAAAGACGTACAAGTACTCACTCCCCTACTCACATGCAACTGATTCTCACTCACAATTGTACGCTCAGAACCCCTATACGCACAATTGTGTTTACCACTAGATATGCACTCGGAACCCCTATATGCAATCCTAGCAATATGATAGATGTCGAAAAACCTAGTTAGCTACGCTAGAAGAATCAACATAAATCAATAAACAATTTAACCAAGAGAATCAATCCAACTTAATAAGATATAGAACACGGAATAGAAATCTCACAACCAATTCATTGTCGTGCTTCAATTGTCTAGCGAAACAGTAGTGTTTAGCTATCCATTGTTCAAAAACCTAGAAGTTGAATAGACAAAAGAGAGAGGACCGAACTCCTCTCAAAATTAACAAAAGAGATCTTATATAGGTTCTTAGAAAATTAACCTAGCAAACAAAATAAGGAAATAAAATATAATAAGACATAAAATCCAAATATACTAAATTAGAAACAAATGACACGCTGGCCACGCAATCTTCTCTTCCACCGCGAGGCGGTAATATCCCACCGCGAGGCGGTGGCTTCTGGCGCGTTGCACTTCTCTGAGGATCACCGCCGGGCCGCGGTGGCTTCTGGCGCGGGACGGTATTGGCCAACTTCTTCATCCTTGCGTCTACTCTCTTGTACTACCACTTGAGGTAGCTTTCTTCATTAGTTCTGGGCAGATCTTCTCCATCATCTTCTATCCTCTTCACTAAGCTGTAAAACCTTCATATCTGTACTGCTTCAACTCTTCCCCTGGATTACGGACTTAGCCTAATTCTAAACCAAAACTTCATCTAAATTGTGTCAATAATCACTAGTTAAGGTGCATGAAATGACACCTATCAAATATCCCCACACTTAGACCTTTACTCATCCCGAGTAAATCAAATCAATCATACTCCACTCATAAAATATCAAGGCCTCAGGAAGTGTGACAACAGATGATACCAATGACTACAATAGCTCAACAATCAGCCCCATACAACCAAAACACATGATGCGAGATGAATCTATTCCTAACTCCTGTCTAGCTTCTTATTGCTCCAAAGTGACCTACCCGAACTCCTTATACCGCCTCTTCTTATGACGCCTCGCCAATAGTTAGAGAGAAATCCTAGAATCACTCTTCTTCTTTTTCGCTCATCTTGCCGAGGTGCCCTTTCGGGTTTTCACCAAGCCACTCATTTCATTTTACTAGACGTCTCACATGTGCTCACATCACTCCATTCCACTTTTGCCCTGGTCTATACCAGTCGGACTACCTGCTTTTTACGGGAGCCGCCCTTGCGGGTTTTCGGCTCATCCCAGGATTTTGATTGCCTTTTTAATTATTATTTTTATTTTTATTTTTTAATAGAAATACGAAATGCAAGAATAAAATCTGTACACTAGCTATGATAAACAGTGAGTCTAAATCCCTCCCCACACTTGAAACACACATTGTCCTCAATGTAAAGATGAAAACAAAACAAAATAGGGAGAAAATAACAAAGACTCACTGGAAAGGTGGATACGGTGGAAAGCTCGGTGGAGGTGGATGCCGCCCAAAGTACTGCTCCTGCATGAAGGCCTCAGCTGCACTCAGCTGGTCCGTGATATCGCGTGCAATGTCAGCCGGTATAGTCCGTAGCCGAGCCAGCGTCGCCTCGATCGCAGCCTCCTGACGCATCGTGAAGGCATCAAAACGGATGAACATCTCGTCCCAAAAAAACTCAGAAGGCGATGCAGATGTGGAGGCAATGTCAGAAGCAGGGGGAACGACATCCATAATCATGGGAATAGCAGCCGGCGGACCAGCCTCATCGTCGGAAGGAATAATCTCAGCGTCAGACGGAATGTACCAGCCTGTGAAATCTCGTGGGTAGGCCAGAGGACGAGGGAGGCTCAACAGGTGACCTCCGTAGGAGCGCCACATATACTGCCCCTGAGATATGGTCAGCATACCATACCGTCGCAGATATGGGATGTCATAGCGAATAGGCATGAGCGGCGGAGGAATGGTGTCCATCGAAATCCTGGTCGCAGCAACCAAGGTGATCAGTCCATCCTGAACAATGTCTCGCGCGGTGCCCTCGCGAATCTGCTTCAGCTCATGCAACCATATGACAACCCATCCAGGGGTCACCTCATCCAAAGGATCAATCATCGGGGAGAAAAGACCAAGGCGCTTCAGAGAAACCTTTCTCTCCTCCATACACCCACAAAATGTCCGAAGCAACACAGTGTAGACCAAGCGGAAACAGGGGTGGACAATCTTGTTACTATTCTCCTTCCTCTTTTGATATTCAGCCATTCCCGTTGCGGTGGCCCAGAATTCCTTAATGTCCGCCTTGTCGGGACCCTGCCTCCACTTCTCAGTAGCTGATTTCGACACACCCAGCAGCTCCCGAATTTCCTCTATAGGAATACCATAACTCCGACCCTCATATTTGAAGGTGATTCCCGCTATGAGTTTCTTCTCCCTACCATCAATGATTCGTCGCGTGTGGTTTCGAGACAAAGTGGCTATAAACTGGTAGCAGAGTTCAGGGAACGCGGGGGCGCATTTGTCTAGGAAGCCCCCCAATCCCATCCTGTCCAGACATTGTTGAGTCATTTCTAACAAACCCAATTCAGCTAGCGCTCCCCTATCAAAGAAACGAGTCGGCTGTACGTGTCTCGCTGACACCACATCATACACCTTACACTCCTCCTCAGTCATCCCAACCTTCCTAGCTCTCGACATTGTATAAGGAAATAGACGCTCGAATCAAAAGAACTAGGCAAGGAAGACTGACAACCCACTGAAGAATGAACATGAGTATCACCGCGGGGCGGTGATGATCACTGAGCGTAGTAGCCGGGCCGCGGCGAAGTGCACGCGGGGCGGCGACTGTTCACCTTCTTCTCCAAATTCAAAATCTGATTTGCGCGAGGCGGCGAGACTGCAACGCGAGGCGGTCACTGTTCGATTCCTCCTCTAACACCACCGAACAACCGGAAGAACACCCAGATTGCACCGATCACACCACCAGAACAAAATGTCACCCCCTTCAACTACTAACCACCACGGGGAAGTTCGGAAATCGTTACAAGGGGAGGTTTGGGTAGAAGAGATCAAAGTTGGGTTAAAGGTCGCCACTACCAAGGCTAGGAACAAGGGAGATTGGGGCGGGTAAAGCTTTGGGTTAAGGGTTTGAGATCTTGGAATGAGGGTGCGGCAGAGAGAGAGACGGGGAAGAGAAAGAAATAGGGGATTAGGGTTTGGCGGGAGAGTTTATGGGGTGATAAGTGTAAAAGTAGGTATCGGACCACGGGGCGATCCAACTGACACCGTTAAATCCTTCGTATCCAACTCAAGAAATAAAAATATTACTCACACGTTTAAGGTTTTTTCGGGGCACTTTATTTCTTGTTTTCATTTTTTTTTTCTGAGTTGAGAAATCATACCAGACCCCCACCGCGGGGTGGTGAGATCCACCGCGGGGTGGTGAGATCCACCGCGGGGCGGTGGGACGAGCTGGGTACCACGTCTCTTCTCGGATTTACTTTCCTACCTGAAATGTGAGTAACAGGTGGACGAAACAAAGCAAAAATAAACTACGAAAATAATCTAATGAAAAGAAAATATCAAATAACTAACCTGGGTTGCCTCCCGGACAGCGCCTTGGTTAACGTCGTTGGCTCGACGTAGGCTGTGGCTCACCCTGTTTCAGCTTCAGGGCTTTCGAAACTTATTGCATCAACATGGGTTGGATCGAAGCCTTCATAATAGGGTTTCAGCCTGTGGCCATTCACTTTGAAGATGTTGCATGTCTTGGGGTTTGTCAGTCCGATGGCACCATGTGGGTGAACATCAGCAACTTCATAAGGACCCGTCCATTTGGACCTCAGTTTCCCAGCAAAGAGCTTGAGCCAGGATTGAAATAGGAGGACCTTATCTCCTGGCTTAAAATCCTTTTGCAGAATATGCTTGTCATGCCACTGCTTGGTCTTTGCCTTGTAGTTAACAGAGTTCTCATAGGCTTCAAGGCGTAATTCCTCTAGTCCTTGCAGTTGCAGCTTACGGAAATCCCCCACTTCATCCAGTTGCATGTTGCATTTCTTTATTGCCCACCACGCTTTATGCTCAAGCTCTACGGGGAGGTGGAAAGCTTTTCCAAATACCAGCCGGAAAGGGGACATTCCTATCGGAGTCTTGAAAGCTGTACGGTATGCCCACAACGCATCATTGAGCTTGGTGCTCCAATCCCTCCGATTAGCTGCTACTGTCTTCTCCAGTATAGATTTAATCACTCTGTTGGAGTTCTCGGCATGCCCATTAGTTTGAGGATGGTAGGCCGTAGAGATTCTCTGGGTGACGTGATGCTTCTTCAGTAGGGCAGTCACTGTCTTGTTGCAGAAATGGGTTCCCCTGTCACTGATTAAAGCTTTGGGTATTCCAAATCTTGAGAAAATATTTTCCTTGAGAAAACCTGCCACAACTTTAGAATCATCAGTCCTGGTGGCCTTCACTTCCACCCACTTGGAAACGTAGTCCACCGCAAGCAATATATATAGATTCCCATGAGAGCTAGGAAAGGGTCCCATAAAATCCATGTCCCAAACATTAAAGACCTCACAAAAGATTAATGATGATTGTGGCATTTCATTCCTTCTGGTGATGTTTCCAACCCGTTGGCATCGATCGCAGGATTTGTAGAAGGCGTAAGCATCCCTAAAGATGTGTGGCCAATAAAATCCTGCCTCCAATACTTTCCTAGCAGTCCTATTCGCTCCAAAATGACCCCATATGCTTCAGAGTGACAAAAGTTAAGGACAGATTGTACCTCATTGTCTGGGAGGCATCGGCGCACTACCTGATCGACACAATGCTTCCACAGGTAAGGATCATCCCACACATAGTGGCGAGCTTCTCTCCGTATCTTCGCCTTTTGAGCTCTGGTGTAATCTAGGGGTATTTCATCTCGAACCAGATAGTTGACGATATCTGCGTACCAAGGTTTGAAAGAACGGATTCCGAATACGTCCATGGCTATGTGAGAGGGAGGGTCAGAGGTGTCTCCAGAGCAAAGTGTGACTCCAGAGATGTGACCGCGGGGCGGTGCTATCGCTGCGGGTCGCAGTGAGCCTTCCTGGTTCTCACATAAATCTACCGCCGGGTCGCAGTGGTCACCACCGCGGGGCAGTGACATCTCCAACTTCATATTGGCTACGACTCGCCGGGTTGCGGCGGTGGGGACCGCGGGGTGGTGTTTGTTTTCTGAACTTCCCTCGATTATAAAAAGTGTGTCATCTGGGAAGGGCGTAATGGCCACCTGGAAGTATCCTGAATATCCGCCGAGAAAACAGTAGTAGGGGCGCCCAGCAAGGCGTTCTAGCATTTGATCAATAAAGGGCAGGGGGAAGTGGTCTTTCCGAGTTCTCGCATTCAGCTAACGGTAATCGATGCACACTCTCCATCCTGTGGTGGTCCTGGTGGGAACTAACTCTCCTTGTTGATTCTCCACTATAGTAAGACCTCCTTTCTTAGGGACCACCTGGGTTGGACTTACCCATTGGCTATCCGAAATAGGGAAGATCATATCAGCCTTGAGGAGTTTTAGCACTTCTTTCTTCACCACTTCCATCATCGGAGGATTGAGCCTTCTCTGTGGCTGCCTGGATGGTCTAGCTCCGTCTTCAAGTAGAATCCGATGCATACAAGTCGAGGGACTTATCCCTTTTATGTCTGCAATGGTCCATCCAATCGCGGTTTGATGCTCCCTGAGCACGCCTAATAGCTTCATTTCCTGGTCTGCAGATAGCTTGCTAGACACAATGATCGGCAGGGTCTCGTTGGCTCCAAGAAAAGCATACTTGAGATGGTCTGGCAGCGGCTTCAATTCGATCTCGGGAGCCTGTTCAACAGAAGGAACGAGCCTTTCGCTCGGGCTTAGTAAAATGGGGCCAATGCCCAAAGGATCTGCAGAGTACTTACCATGGGCATCCAGCTGAGCGATGACTTCCTGCATGTTAGAGGGTAAAGAGTATTCCTCATAGGACAAGTCCAAATTATTTTCAACAATGGTCATCAATTCATCAGGACCAGAAATATCAAAGACATCATGTGCAATAGAATCGATCACATCAATGGAGCATAGAGAATGGTCTTCAGCGGGGTGTTTCATGGCTTCATAAATGTTATATTCCACCTTCTCCCCGTCAAATTCCATCGAAAGTGTCCCACTTTGCAAATCAAGTTTAGTCTTAGCAGTTTTTAAAAATGGCCTACCTAACAATATAGGAGTTGCCTTCGTATCTATTTCCATATCTAAGACATAAAAATCTGCAGGGAATATCAATTTATCAACCATAACAAGGACATCCTCTATTACTCCCCTAGGGTAGACACTAGACCTGTCAGCTAATTGAATTACAATTCCTGTTTCCTACAGAGGTCCAAGTCCAAGAGATTCGTAGAGAGAATAGGGTAACACATTAATGGAGGCACCAAGATCAAGCATAGTTTTTTCAAACTTAGTGTCTCCAATAATACAAGGAATGCTCCACATACCTGGGTCTCCACACTTCTTTGGCATACGCCTCTGGAATACAGCAGATACGCGTTCGCTAACCTTGACGTTTTCCTTGCCCTTCAGCTTCTGGTTTCTTTTTATAGTGCACAGCTCCTTTAGAAACTTAGCGTACCTCGGTACACTCTTGACGAGCTTGAGGAGTGGGATGTTCACCTCACACTTACTGAAAGTGTCGAAGAGATCCAGGTCATCAATGACTCTCCTTTCCTTTAGTGCCTCTGGGAAGGGGGCAGGTGGCTTCTCAGATCCAAGGGGAGGGAAGTTGGGGCGTACATAGGGATCCTCTTCTTCCTCAGGTAAATCTACGAGCTCTGGGATTTCACCGCGAGGCGGTGGACTCACCGCGGGGCGGTATGGATCACCGCGGGGCGGTGGCAATGGCGTAGGATTATTGGGGGCTACCGCCGGGGCGCGATGGGAGTCGCCGCGGGGTGGTGACGTTGGCTCATTGTCAATTTCGATTTCAGCATTGTCGTCCTTTTCAGCCGTAGGGGCGACTTGTAATTCCTTGCCACTTCGTAGGGTTACTGCGTTTGAAGCCTCTTTTATGCCCTCTTTTCTCCACCCAGCAACCTCATCGGATAATTGGAACACGGCCTCCTTTATGCTCTTTATGTTGGCCTCAGTAGTTTGCACATGCGTTGTAAAGTGAATTGTTAGGGCCTTGAGCATTTCTTCGGTTGAAGAGGGGCTGCTAGTAGTTGGTGGATCATCAAAGTGAGGTTGTTGCGGTGGCTGTTGATCATATTGAGGTTTAACAGGCCCGTAACCTTCAGCAGCGTACACTTCAGCAATAGTGGTATCCTGTAGTTGGGGGCAGGCATTGGTGTTGTGAAATGGACCAGCGCAAATTCCACAGCCAGCGTATTGTTGAGTCTCTTCTTGCTTGCCCATCCCCGCAATGACCTCCTTCAAAGAGGCAATTTCTTGCGATACATGTGAATCGTTGGAGATGACAGCACCAACTAATCTGGTCCTTGGGGGTTCATCAAAATCCCTTGTACCCTCAGCCATATCATGAAGTTTGGTCATGGCTGCGTCGGGGGTCATATTCAGGATACTACCACCACATGTAGCATCAATAATTCTTCTTTCATCATCCATCAGCCCGTTGTAAACATAGAGCACCAGAGATTTCTTATCAAAACCATGGAACGGGAAACTAGCGCAGAGTCGCTCACACCGTTCACAATAGTCATAGAGGGTCTCCTCCTCACCTTGTTCAATGCTGGTAATTTCCCTTTTCAAGGCGTTTGCCATCTTGGTTGGAAAATAGCGTGCGAGGCAACCCTTATGCAGCTTAGCCCATGAATCTATGCTTCCGCCAGGCAGATGATAATACCAGTCTTCAGCATCGTCTTTAAGAGTGAACCCGAAGGCTCTCATTTTAATCTGATCCTTAGTGACGTTGGCTGGTTTGATGCTCATAATGACGTTGTGGAATTTATTCAAATGAAGAATAGGGTCCTCTCCACTTCGTCTATAATATCTCGGGAGTAATCGTATCACTCTTGTTCTGAGCTCAAATGTTACACCATCAGCAAGGGGTGGAATGATTACAGCCAAAGGCTGCTGTATCAGATCTGGTGCAGTCAATTGTCGGAGTGTCTGAGCCATTCGTACTTGTCTCTGTATGAACTTCAACAAGTAGCGAATCAGTAGCAAAGGTGCGGATCGTAAGATAGATCCACACCACAGTCAAACACAAATAATCACAAACAGAGTATTTGACTCCCCGGCAACGGCGCCAAATTTGACAAGGCCGGAAACCGGTGTCGTTTTCCTATAAAAGAAATCCTAATTCACCTACTAAAGAGTATAGCAAGCAAGTCAGGATCGATCCCACATGGAGTCGGTTATCTGTATGCAATAACGTGTGACTAACAAGTAACAGGGGGGTTTTGGAATAATCGCATGATAACCAAAGATGCAAGTAATAACGGAAGAAGAAATATAATGAGAGAAAGTATTCCACCAGAAAAATATCCACACCACAAATGCAATAGGTTGATCACTGAAAACTATCTTTCCAAGTTCTTTTACTATCTTATAATTGTTCCCATCCTGATCATGAATACTATCGATTCTCACAGTTGTCGATAGACTCATTACTATGCCAATGATAAAATACCTCCGATTCTCACAGTTGTCGGTGTACTTTAGCACATACACAGCAATAGCAATGCACACAAGGATATAGGATACATGCAAGTAGAAAGACGTACAAGTACTCACTCTCCTACTCACATGCAACTGATTCTCACTCACAATTGTACGCTCGAAACCCCTATACGCACAATTGTGTTTACCACTAGATATGCACTCGGAACCCCTATATGCAATCCTAGCAATATGATAGATGTCGAAAAACCTAGTTAGCTACGCTAGAAGAATCAGCATAAATCAATAAACAATTTAACCAAGAGAATCAATCCAACTTAATAAGATATAGAACACGGAATAGAAATCTCACAACCAATTCATTGTCGTGCTTCAATTGTCTAGCGAAACAATAGTGTTTAGCTATCCGTTGTTCAAAAACCTAGAAGTTGAATAGACAAAAGAGAGAGGACCGAACTCCTCTCAAAATTAACAAAAGAGATCTTATATAGGTTCTTAGAAAATTAACCTAGCAAACAAAATAAGGAAATAAAATATAATAAGACATAAAATCCAAATATACTAAAATAGAAACAAATGACACGCTGGCCGCGCAATCTTCTCTTCCACCGCGAGGCGGTGGCTTCTGGCGCGTTGCACTTCTCTGAGGATCCCCGCCGGGCCGCGGTGGCTTCTGGCGCGGGGCGGTATTGGCCAGCTTCTTCATCCTTGCGTCTTCTCTCCTGTACTACCACTTGAGGTAGCTTTCTTCATTAGTTCTGGGCAGATCTTCTCCTTCATCTTATATCCTCTTCACTAAGCTGTAAAACCTTCATATCTGTACTGCTTCAACTCTTCCCCTGTATTACAGACTTAGCCTAATTCTAAACCAAAACTTCATCTAAATTGTGTCAATAATCACTAGTTAAGGTGCATGAAATGAATGACAACTATCACTCTACCTATGACCGGTTTGCTCCGCAAGGTCCACAAGAAGTTTGTCTGGGATGACAAGTGTGAGGCCAGTTTTCAAAAACTGAAGAAGTGTCTGACCTCTGCACCAGTTTTGACGCTACCGGAAGGGAATGATGGTTATATGGTCTATAGTGATGCTTCAAAGAATGGGTTAGGGTGCATACTGATGCAGAAAGGAAAAGTTATTGCGTACGCATCTCGACAATTAAAAACCTATGAAGCAAACTATCCAACGCATGATCTGGAGTTAGCAGCTGTAGTATTTGCATTGAAGATTTGGAGGCACTATCTCTATGGTGTACGGTGCCAAGTCTTCACCGACCATAAGAGTTTCAAGTACGTGTTCACTCAGAAGGAGTTGAATATGAGACAACGTCGCTGGTTAGAGCTACTCAAAGACTACGACATCGAGTTGTTGTATCATTCGGGCAAGGCTAATGTAGTAGCCGATGCATTGAGCCAGAAGACGCCGCACGAGACTATAGTGGCTCTACTCACTGCTCAGACCAAGCTGAACCAAGGGTTGTGCGAGATTGAAGTCTTGTACGATCAGCGTCGTGGATACCTGAGTATGCTTGAGATTCAAGCTACACTACTTGATCAAATCAGGGAAAAGCAGCATCGTGGATACCCGGATTCGTGATTCAGGACGATGGATCACTCTAGTTTCAGGACCGGATTTGTGTGCCTGACGTAGATGGTCTTCGCCAGTTGGTGATGAAGTAGGCCCATTCGTCAGCTTATTCTGTACATTCAGGCTCTAGCAAGATGTACAAGGACCTCAGGAAGAAATTTTGGTGGCCCAACATGAAGTGGGATGTAGCGGAGTTTGTGGCGAAATGCTTGACTTGTCAGAAAGTCAAGATAGAACACCGTAGACCAGGTGGTGAATTGCTACCTCTTCCAGTGCCAGAATGGAAATGGGAGGATATCGCTATGGATTTCGTCACAGGGTTGCCTAAGACTCAGACTCAAAAGGATGCGATATGGGTAATCATTGACAGGCTCACGAAGAGTGCTCACTTCGTGGCTATCAAGTCAACATGGGGAACCCAAAAGCTATCAGAAGGGTTTCTACACGAGATTGTCCGTTTGCATGGTACTCCAAAGACCATTGTATCGGATCGTGATGGCTGATTCATGTCGAGATTCTGGAAGGAACTCCACAAGGCCATGGGAACCGAGTTGAGGTTCAATACTGCGTTTCATCCTCAGACGGATGGACAGTCTGAGAGGACCATCCAGACCTTGGAACATATGTTGAGAGCTTGCGTACTTGACCGTCCGACTAGCTAGGAGAATAGCCTAAGTCTGATTGAGTTCACATACAACAATTGTTGGCATGCTACCATTAAGATGGCTCCATTCGAAGCTTTGTACGGTCGAAAGTGCAGATCTCCAATTTGTTGGGATGAGAATGCCGACAAGGTTCTGCTCGGACCAGAATTAGTCGAAAGGACTGCTTCAGACATTGCGTTGATTAGACAGAGGATGTTGACAGCTCAAAGTCGACAGAAGTCTTACGCAGATCTGAAGCGCAGGAATGACGAATTTGAGGTTGGTGACAAAGTGTTTGTCAGGGTATCGCCATCCAAGGGCGTGTTCAGGTTCGGCAAGCGTGGGGAGATTAACCCTCGCTACGTGGGACCGTTTGAGATCCTTGACAGGGTGGGGTCTCTAGCGTATCGTTTGGCATTGCCGCCATCGGCACATCCGGTGCATAACGTGTTCCACGTATCCTTGTTGATAAAGTACGTGCCAGATGAGTCTCATGTACTGAGTTATGAAGACATCGAGATTCATGCAAATGGTACCTACGAGGAGATACCTGTGCGTATTCTCGAGTGTCGCAAGAAGCAATTGCAGAACAAGGTAGTACCATTAGTACGGATCCTTTGGTCCAAGGCTGGATCTGAAGAGGTTACTTGGGAAACCTGGGAGACTGAAGAGGATATGCTTAGCCGTTTTCCCGAGCTATTTTCGGCCTAGTTTCGGAGTCGAAACCTTTTTAAGGGGGTAGTGTTATAACGCCTCATTTTTTTTGGCAATGGCTAAATACACGCGAGAATGTGGCTAAATGTACGCGATTTTACACGCTTAAGGTAAGCGTCCGGTTTTACACGCTTAAGGTAAGCGTGGAGGGGTATTGTGGGTATTTTGAAAATACATTCTTACACGCTTAGCTTAAGCGTATGCCTACACGCTTAAGCTAAGCGTGTAGTTTTTTTTTTTTTTTGCAAGTTAAAAAAACCCTAAAAGCACACGCTTAAGCTAAGCATATGCCTACACGCTTAAGCTAGGCATACAGTACTAAATTTTTTTTCTTTTCAAAATTGCATTTTTTTCCATAATCATGTAGAGAATTTCAATACGAGTCCGTACATATAAAATTCGTCCAAAACGGACATCGTTTGCCCCTCCAAAAGCCCAAAAAACGAAGCCTTCAACTCGTGCGCATCTGTAAGCTTTTATAAGCTTCAATGGAGGATTTGGCAAATTTCTTGGATTCGATTGAAGCCATTAACTATTGGGCATTTAAGAAGACCTTATCATACACATAATTCCATATTTAATCGGATTGAATGTCGATTAAAATCGTAGAATTTTATCCCCAAAGCCACTGTCTCGTCCAAGGGACCGATTTGAAAAAATCCAAAATTGGATCAAATCGTCTTCAATTGGAGGGCATGAACCATAGGGCATTGTTGAGGGTATCCTAACATTAAAAATGCCTATAAAATCACCTTCAATCGTTGCCCCAATACATCCAATTTCGAAGTCAAAAGTCATGAACCTTAAATCCCGTTACCGGCTGTTCTTGACCGAAATTCGAGCACATGCAAGCTTTATTCTTGCAATTGTTGGTACTACTAGCCTTCAAAATTGGTCCTCTTTCAAAGCCCTCTCTTTACATCGCCGGAAAAAGACCACTTTTATTCAATTTGGAGTTTTTCCAATGAGGTGTCAAAAAGGTATTCCGACGGGATTAAATTTGTGCCCATTTTGCGATTTTTGGGTATTTTTGATTTGTTTTGTCTTAATCTTGGTTAAATTAATTAATCTAAATTAGTGAAAAATATTTTAGGATCAATTTTGTGCCCGACATATAATATGTAAGTAATAAGTTCATAATATGTAACTATAATACATAGTATATAAGTAATAAATTCATAAATACTTAACCATAATATTTAACTATAGTATATAAGTAATAAGTATGTAATACTTAATTATAATGCATAACTATACTTTATAACTAATATATTTTGTAATACTTAACTATAATACATAACTACAGTATATAAGTAATAAGTTCATAATACTTAACCATAATGTGTAACTATAGTATATAAGTAATAAGTTCATAATACTAAATTATAATGAAATACTATAGTATATGAGTGTAACTATATGAAATTTCATGAAATACTATAGTATATAAGTCTAAGTATACCAGATTTAATGAAATACTATAGTACATAAGTGTAACTATATGAAATTTAATGAATTACAATAGTACATAAGTGTAACTATATGAAATATAATGAAATACTATAATATATACATGTAACTATATGAAATATAATGAAATACTATAGTATATAAGTCTAAGTATACTAGACTTAATGAAATATTATAGTACATAAGTGTAACTATATGAAATATAATAAAATACTATAATATATAATGTAATTATATGAAATATAATAAAATACTATAGTATATAAGTCTAAGTATACTAGATTTAATGAAATACTATAGTACATAAGTGTAACTATATGAAATGTAATGAAATACTATAGTACATAAGTGTAACTATATGAAATGTAATGAAATACTATAGTGCATAAGTGTAACTATATGAAATTTAATGAAATACTATAGTATATAAGTCTAAGTATACTTGATTTAATGAAATAATATAGTATATAAGTGTAACTATATGAAATATAATAAAATTCTATAATATATAAGTTTAAGTATACTAGATTTCATGAAATACTATACTATATAAGTGTAACTATATGAAATGTAATGAAATACTATAGTACATAAGTGTAACTATATGAAATGTAATGAAATACTATAGTACATAAGTATAACTATATGAAATATAATAAAATTCTATAATATATAAGTTTAAGTATACTAGATTTCATGAAATACTATACTATATAAGTGTAACTATATGAAATGTAATGAAATACTATAGTACATAAGTGTAACTATATGAAATGTAATGAAATACTATAGTACATAAGTATAACTATATGAAATGTAATGAAATACTATAGTACATAAGTATAACTATATGAAATTTAATGAAATACTATAGTATATAAGTCTAAGTATACTTGATTTAATGAAATACTATAGTATATAAGTGTAACTATATGAAATATAATAAAATACTATAATATATAAGTTTAAGTATACTAGATTTATTGAAATACTATACTATATAAGTGTAACTATATGAAATGTAATGAAATACTATAGTACATAAGTGTAACTATATGAAATGTAATGAAATACTATAGTACATAAGTGTAACTATATGAAATGTAATGAAATACTATATTACATAAGTGTAACTATATGAAATTTAATGAAATACTATAGTATATAAGTCTAAGTATACTTGATTTAGTGAAATACTATAGTATATAAGTGTAACTATATAAAATATAATAAAATACTATAATGTATAAGTTTAAGTATACTATATTTAATGAAATACTATACTATATAAGTGTAACTATATGAAATGTAATGAAATACTATAGTACATAAGTGTAACTATATGAAATGTAATGAAATACTATAGTACATAAGTATAACTATATGAAATATAATAAAATTCTATAATATATAAGTTTAAGTATACTATATTTCATGAAATACTATACTATATAAGTGTAACTATATGAAATGTAATGAAATACTATAGTACATAAGTGTAACTATATGAAATGTAATGAAATACTATAGTACATAAGTATAACTATATGAAATATAATAAAATTCTATAATATATAAGTTTAAGTATACTAGATTTCATGAAATACTATACTATATAAGTGTAACTATATGAAATGTAATGAAATACTATAGTACATAAGTGTAACTATATGAAATGTAATGAAATACTATAGTACATAAGTATAACTATATGAAATATAATGAAATACTATAGTAGATAAGTATAACTATATGAAATTTAATGAAATACTATAGTATATAAGTCTAAGTATACTTGATTTAATGAAATACTATAGTATATAAGTGTAACTATATGAAATATAATAAAATACTATAATATATAAGTTTAAGTATACTAGATTTATTGAAATACTATACTATATAAGTGTAACTATATGAAATGTAATGAAATACTATAGTACATAAGTGTAATTATATGAAATGTAATGAAATACTATAGTACATAAGTGTAACTATATGAAATGTAATGAAATACTATATTACATAAGTGTAACTATATGAAATTTAATGAAATACTATAGTATATAAGTCTAAGTATACTTGATTTAGTGAAATACTATAGTATATAAGTGTAACTATATAAAATATAATAAAATACTATAATGTATAAGTTTAAGTATACTATATTTAATGAAATACTATACTATATAAGTGTAACTATATGAAATGTAATGAAATACTATATTACATAAGTGTAACTATATGAAATGTAATGAAATACTATAGTACATAAGTGTAACTATATGAAATTTAATGAAATACTATAGTATATAAGTCTAAGTATACTTGATTTAATAAAATACTATAGTATATAAGTGTAACTATATGAAATATAATAAAATACTATAATATATAAGTTTAAGTATACTAGATTTAATGAAATACTATACTATATAAGTGTAAGTATATGAAATGTAATGAAATACTATAGTACATAAGTGTAACTATATGAAATGTAATGAAATACTATAGTGCGTAAGTGTAACTATATGAAATTTAATGAAATACTATAGTATATAAGTCTAAGTATACTTGATTTAATGAAATAATATAGTATATAAGTATAACTATATGAAATATAATAAAATTCTATAATATATAACTTTAAGTATACTAGATTTCATGAAATACTATACTATATAAGTGTAACTATATGAAATGTAATGAAATACTATAGTACATAAGTGTAACTATATGAAATGTAATGAAATACTATAGTACATAAGTATAACTATATGAAATGTAATGAAATACTATAATACATAAGTATAACTATATGAAATTTAATGAAATACTATAGTATATAAGTCTAAGTATACTTGATTTAATGAAATACTATAGTATATAAGTGTAACTATATGAAATATAATAAAATACTATAATATATAAGTTTAAGTATACTAGATTTAATGAAATACTATACTATATAAGTGTAACTATATGAAATGTACGGAAATACTATAGTACATAAGTGTAACTATATGAAATGTAATGAAATATTATAGTATATAAGTGTAACTATATGAAATGTAATGAAATACTATAGTACATAAGTGTAATTATATGAAATTTAATGAAATACTATAGTATATAAGTCTAAGTATACTTGATTTAATGAAATACTATAGTATATAAGTGTAACTATATAAAATATAATAAAATACTATAATGTATAAGTTTAAGTATACTATATTTAATGAAATACTATACTATATAAGTGTAACTATATGAAATGTAATGAAATACTATATTACATAAGTGTAATTATATGAAATGTAATGAAATACTATAGTACATAAGTGTAACTATATGAAATTTAATGAAATACTATAGTATATAAGTCTAAGTATACTTGATTTAATAAAATACTCTCTCCCTCTCAGATTCTCTCTCATTTTCGTGCTCGCCGGAGGTCGAAGCTCTCGCCGGAAATCTTCAAGCTATCGCTGGAGCTCTTGTTGAAGGTGGTGGTGCTCTCAAGGTGGTGCATTGGAGGTGCAAGGTGCCCAGGAGTCGAGCTCCATCCGAATCGAGCCCCGTCGCGTCACCCCCGGTGAGATTTCTCCCATTCTGAGTCGCCGGAGTTCATGTCCGCGACCGCGGCTGTGACAAGGCCGGCCGCGTCCGCGGCCGCTGCCTTTGTCACTCGCGGACACTCGTCCTCGATGCCTGCGACCACGGCAGAGCCACCGCGACCGCGGATTGCCTGGGCAATCGCGATCGTGGCTTTGGGCTTGTCGATCTCGGGCGGGACTTCCATTCTTTCGATTTGGTTCGTTCCTTCTTCGATTCGTATCATTTTAAATGTCGAATCTAACCTAGGGTTTCGTTATGGTTCGTTCCGTAGGAATCTGTAATCCGAGTTATGTTCCCGTTCCGGAGCCAGAAACCCGTCTTCGTCAATCGTTCGTCTAATCTAAGGCAAGTGGCGATTTGTTCTTTCTTATCATTCCATATTTCTATTAATTATCAATTGTTTTAATTGTTAATTAAATGGGATGAATATTGTTTTCGTTGGGAACAGTTTTGATAAACGTATTTGATACGATTAAAAGAGATATTATAATAGGTTGTATATACTGCTAGAAACAATGCTATTATAGATATATATATATATATATATACTGTTGCCATGATGGCATTGATGTGGATTATTATGTGGTTTTAACTATTTAGTTAGAACGAGTATTCGTAGGAACGCTATGTACCTTGCGAGGTCTAGTTGCTTCTTTATAACTGGTGCTAGGAGGATTTTTCCCTAGTACTCTCTCTGGTCATGACCTTGCCCTTACTCAGGGTAGGTGTACACAGCCGGTGCCGATTCTCGGGATTTATTCCCTTCAATATATCTCGCGATGAGATGATATATAAAAGCTTATAACGTGAATGTACGCTTTGTCACTAAAATAAGATAAGTGCCGCTATGCACATAATTAATGAACCTTGGGCGAGAAGTACAACTTGGAAACTCGTTTGGACTTCGACTAAAGTAAGTCCCCCTTCCAAATCTGAATTCGCATTACGCGGTGAGGTTGGTCGTGGACCCAAATGGGCAAGTCTTTTTAAAACGCTTGTGTGAAACTTTAATGTTCCCGAACACTTGTCATACTTTTCGATAAGACTCAATCTCTTGGAGTCTTCTCTTCATATGTTTCCTTTAGACTCGATCTTTAGGAGTCTTCTCTTGATCATTCTACTTTGAATCATTCTGTAGAGGTATTGAGGTTTACTATCGTCATCGGTTTTCATTCGAAAAGCGATGGGTCTAACCTAATACGCCTACCTTAGAACCCTTATGTTTTACCCTTGCATAGTCTTTCATTAGACTAACCAACCGGGTTTTATTCCTTGCATGGTTGGTTGGTGTCATCTGTCTCATACGGCACATCAGGTAAACTCCCGTTACGTGAAGGCTAGAAACGACGATGAAGGCAGATGGAGTTTTTAAGAGTTTTTTCAAGGTTGAGATCCTAGGCGGGTGATCGCTCCGATCAAGACATTTTTTTGTTATTTATTTAAAAGACTTCCGTTGTATTGAAACATATTATGTATTTTGGTTGTATTCGGAATTGTGGATGTAATTCCGAGACTTTGATTTAATCAAATGTTATGATATTTCGTATTAAATGTTGTTTTATGATTTGTATAAACTGGTTAAGCCTTGGGTGGCTTCGGATGTGGAATCTGAGGTCACTGGCGGTAATACTTTCAAGGTTATATATTTGGGGGTGTTACAATTTTTACCTCTTTATTTTCCAGTCGGATTCTCGAGGCTCGTACGAGGATTGGTGATTCAAACAATTCAACTTGATTTGAGATCCTCATGCCCAAACTCGACGGCCCATGACGGAAAGGCACACGGTCCAGCCCTTAGTCCGTGATTGATAACATGCAAAGGGTGGATTGCTTTATAGAGCATGGTGCATGACCCATGTGTTTTTACCGCACACTCTGGGTCTTGGTTCGTGCAATCGGAGATGCAGATAGCCGAACATATACAAAGAGTGGTGCACGGACGTGCAACCGGGATGCACCGTCAATGCATTGCCCTGTGCGGCCTTTTGGGTTGTGATGTTTTGCTTATAGAATGACGTGCATGGCTCGTGCTCCCTCATGCACGGTCTGTGCTTCTTTGTCTTTGTATGCATATGATGCTTATACATGGGGTTTCAACATTATCGTTGTGTGACAGTTTGTGCCGCTTGGACTGAAGGTTTCTTGACATGTGAACATGTTTGGCAACTCGTGCCCCAATGGCCCGAAGGATTATGACCTAAAGCTTATTGACATCTCGTTCCCATTGGCCCCGAAGGCTCTTGAGTTGTATTTTGCGTATGATCGACGCTATCTCCAACCTCACTGGATCGAACTGTACCAAAAGTTGCTTTCACTTAGTTGGCCCGTAGGCTATATTTTGGCAATTAGTTGAGGGTTATAACTCTTTGGTAATTCGTAACTTAGTGGCCCTGAAAGGCTCGGCTTTATGGCTTATATGATAGTTTGCGCCCTTTGTCCCATAGGCTATTGGCATTACAACTTATATGGTAATGTGTACCTACGTGGCCCGAAGGCTATTTTGACATTGAGCTAATTGGGTAATTCGTACCTCGATAGCCCAAAGGCTATTTTGGCATTGAGATTATTGGGTAATTCGTACCCCGATGCCCAGAGGCTATTTTGGCATTGAGCTTATTAGGGTAATTCGTACCGCAATGACCCAAAGGCTAGTTTGGCATTAAGCTTATTGGGTCATTCGTACCTTAGTGGCCCGAATGCTAGTTTGGCATCAAGCTTATTAGTTCAATCATACCCAAGTGGCCTAAAGGCTATTGTAGGACTTGGCAGTTTGTGCTATTTGGCTATCAAGCTAATTTCTTCATGTTTCTAAACTACAAGGTGAACACCGATTGCAATCTAGAATGGCCATACGACTATTTTCCGGCGCAAAGGGAATTTCTTCGACTTCTAAAGAAATAGTAGAATGATGATAATAGTCTTTCTTTTGTTATCCTAATACACAAATGGATGACATCTCTCATCATAACCGAAAAGATGGGCTCGAGAACTCAGCTATCAAGACCGCATTCTTGGTTGTTGGTCGGTCGTAAGTGATTGTCTTTAGGCCACCTGTACTGTCTGTAACTAATAGACCATTTCTAGAAAAAGTGTGCTTTCACTGCATTTATGTTCTCATGACATGGGAAACATAAAATAAAATAAGGGAGTTTAGAAATTAGCTATCACGATTCATTTTAGTGGATGATTTCGAGGTCTTCCGTATAAGTCTAGTCACCCAAGACTTGATGCCATTTTGGGTACTCTTCCTTTTTTTGATTTAGTTCCTTTTGCCAATCAATAATCTTTGGCTCGTTGCCCCAACATTTAATACATCCTTTTAAGCTGCTTCTTTGACTTCTTGGAAGATGATATTCCAACATAAACTTTTTATTTAGGCTGTCTTGGTTCTGCTTGGACGCAATATGTATGCCCCGAGTTTTTGTCTATTAGGACCACTTGGCCATTATAGCTAGGTGCATTCTGGAAATGTAGTATAATCACCAAGCAATGATTTGTTCTCGATGAATCCTTGCCCATGCACCTGCACTTTTTGTTACCCTCACTAGTAACCATTTCCCTTGAAATTTGTTTGTCATGCATTATCCAACTCAAGATTTTCATGAATTTTAGGTGATCAAATTGTTTAGAAATAGAGAGCTAGTAACAAACAATTTTAACAACATCTCATGTCATCACATGTAATCATGGTAAAAAGAGCACCCACTACATTATCGAGCAAAGCATACTATATTATTTCTATTTCAAGAAGGTACAACTCAAAGGAAATAAGCGTCAAGACCGGTACCAAACTACCTACATTTATTTTCATGATTCAACTAATAGTTTCACAACTCTAAGAGAAGTTAGACTAATATATCAAAATTGAGTCTGATATTTCAAATTTCCAAATGTACGCATATTCAAGTGATTCAAATAAACAAAGCAAGTCTATCATGAATTTATCAAACTAATGATGCCAAAATGTCTTAAGAATAGACTTCGCTCATGTCAAGTTGCAAATTTATACTTTAATACTAATAGCATTCATCGATACAACTACGAGTTCAATGGACTAAATACTAACTCGGGAAGATAGCAACAGCTAGCATGGCTAGCGCATCAAGATTTATGTTCGTTAGAGATTGACTTTCCTTATTTGATAAAAGGAAATACCGTCTATCATGTATATATATATCTTATCTTAGGATCCAAGATAAAATATCTTTCTATCCTTGTCGTAATATCCTATTTCTTGTATAATCACCCTTGGACTCCTAAATAAAGGGGGTGCCAATGCCTTGTAAGGGACAGTACACAATCTCACGTATTCGTACACTCTTTCAATAATACAAGTCCTACTCTATTCACGATCGATCAATCCATTCTTTCTTTACTCATTGTGTAAGCCTTGACCCTATACTACACAAATAAGCGGATAGCGTCACGATACACAATCTACCCCAAATAGTCACCAATCTTGGCACTGCTCTCGCCCTAGAACACTTAACCTTAGAGCTTTTTGTCCTCACTTAAACTCTCCGACGTATTTGTCAAGGCTCAAAGACTACTCTATGGGTCGAGTGACCGCCTCCAGGCCAAGAACACTCGTAACCCAAAGTGATCTCTTATACCATTTGTAAGGCACGAGGCCTTAGAAGCGTCAACACATGCCAACATGAGGACTTATCTTGAGGTCATTAATCCTGGTACTGCTCTCACCCTATCATGCTTAATCTCATAATTCTTTGTCCTCACTTGAACCCTAGAAAGGAAGCGCTCTTGTTGACATGACTTCCACTTTAATTCTTTATAAACCAATCTCAAACGCGAGGTGTAACACACTTCTACATATGTCATAAATAGCCTTCTTAATCGTATTTTCATAAAAAAATTCCTTATGACATTTTGTATAGAACTTTTCTATCCTATGCCGACTTAATTGTTTTTGAAAGTTTATGCTTTGTGTCTATAGTGTTGAAAGTGGAGGACATTTTTTGGAGGGAGGGAAAGCAACTTTCCACATAGGTATACATGGGCTGATTTCTGCAATATATATAGTGGGGTATTCTTGGGACTATTAGTTGTGTTAATAAAGGTCTCCCCCATGCACGCGCCGCCTCCACCGTCCATCCGGTCGGGCTGGGCTCAAGGCATGTGCGTGGTGTGGTGTGGTAGGGCCACATTTTACAAACTTAACAATTTTTTTAGGGTTTTAAGATTCGGATTTATAATTTTATTTTTAATCTTAAACTTCCTATTTCTATCCCTTCGTTCTCTTTTCTAATTTGAATCTTATCTTTATAACTACTTGACCCCAAGATTTGCCTCTTTAACCGATTTTTTACCCTATAAAAAGATATCGTTTTCTGCCTGTGAGATACATAGAATTTCGGCTCTACCTCTAAAATATTGGTTTTTTGGCTACGAGCATACTCGGTGATTCCAACCCTCCTTTGGTGAGTGCATGTGATCGGTGGGTGATGTGTGATCCTTGGGGGGTGATGCCTTGTCTTACTTTGCAACGCGGGTAATGGCAAACTCGCTCCTAAGACAGTGGACATCATACCACGCCACAACAACGTTTTCAAAGCAACTCTACAACTTTTCCCGAGTAAGCTTTCGTTTCCATCTCGTTCTGGTTTCTACTAACAGTTTGGAAGCGAATTTTGTTAGAATCCATAATGGCCATGCTTCCCTACTACAAACTGATATTGGATCTCTCAAAGCTTAAACCTTTGGACATGACAAATTATAAGCGTTGGTCCCAGAAGAAGATGATCTTCTTCGAACAACTGGATGTCGACTACCTTCTCTTGCAATCGGCCCCCAAATATGCAACGACCCATACTCCTCCCGCTATCACCAACACTACAGAAACGGATGGATCTCAAGATGAGAATGCGGGTCCAATTGATAAGGAGGTCGTAAAACAATATGAAATGGATAATAAGAATATTCGGGGTTATCTGTTGAGTCACGTTTCAAACCCAATATTTCATCTTTTGGCTACTTACGAATCTACAAAGGAGATGTGGGACGTGTTGGAAACCAAGTACACTACTGATGATGCTGGTAAAAAGAAGTATGTCTGTGGCAAGTTCATGCAGTCCAAAATGGTAGATGACAAGCCAATCATGGCCCAAGTCAATGAGTACGAGAAGAAGGACAAGAAGGACCTAACACTGGTGGAATCCACATGAAGATTGAAGAGGCCAATCGCCTCAAAGATAAGCCTGCTCCTAAACCTATTGAAAATTCAGTTAAGGCTAACCTTGTAGAGTCCTCTTCCAAATTTGATAGGTTCAACAATAAGAATACAAATTCTAGACAAAAGAAGGACAAAGTTCATAGCAATAAGGGGACGAATTTCAAGAAGCCAGGAAATCCCAATGACAAAACAAAGCATGGTTGTTTTGTCTGTGGGAAGCTAGGACATCGTGCTTATTAGTGCTTCCACATACTAGACAACTAGAAATGCTCCAAAGACTAACGGAGATCAACCCAATTCATAGGCTAACCTCGCTGAAGAGAACGATCAACTGATTGCAATGATCACAGAGGCGAACCATGTGGGCAACAAGGTCAAGTGGTTGTTGGACACTGGAGCAACCAAACACTTCTGTGTTGACAAGGAGTTATTTGCCGAATTTGAGGAGGCTGTTGGGATAGATCCAGTCTACATGGGAAACTCCAGCATCTCTCAAGTTCATGAGAAAGGAAATGTGTCACTGAAACTCACATAAGGGAAGTCTCTCTTAATGCAGAATGTGCTATATGTTCTTTCCTTGTGCAGAAACTTGATTTCTGTTAGTTTTCTTGAAATTGCTGGAATAAAACAAGTAATCGAGGCTGGGAAAATAGTCTTATCTAAGAATGATGAATATGTAGGAAAAGACTATAGACGTGGATGCTTGTATGTGCTTGAAACCATGATTGATAATGAGAATGTTTCTTCTTCTGCTTATATCTCTGAGTCTTTGGATTTATGGCATGCTAAAGTTGGAAATTTAAATGTTAACTCTATTAATCGATTGCATGCTGTGGGATTAATTATGAATTTGGTTAAGGAAGGTCATGAAAATGTGAAATCTGTGTTGAGGCTAAATACAAGAAGAAACCTGTTAATTTTGTAAATGAACGGACAACTGAACTGTTGGAATTAGTCCATTCTAACCTGGAAGAGTTTATAAACACAGAAAGCAGAGGTGGTAAAAGATATTATATTACTTTTTTACATTACCATTCGAGATACACCGGATTGTTTTTATTAAGATCCAAAGATGAAGCTGAAAAGATGTTCTACATTTATAAAGCAGAAGTATAGAACCAACTGAATCGAAAAATCAAAAGGATTAGATATGATTAAGGAGGTGAATACATCACCAATTCATAGAAAGAATTATGTGAGAATAATGGTATTATACATGAGTTTACAGCTCCCTAAAGCCCGCAACAGAATGGTATTGTTGAACGAAAAACAAAAATTTGAAAGAGATGATGAATGCTTTGCTTGCTAGTTCTGGTTTGCCTGATAATATGTGGGGTGAAGTTGTCTTGACTGCTAACCATATTCTGAATAGTGTTCCCCATAAAATATAGATAAGACACCCAATGAGTTATGGAAAGGGCATGCACCTAATTTGAAATTTTTGAAAGTGTGGGGATGTTTAGCTAAAGTGGGATTGACTTCTTTTAAGGTTGATGCACATGGATATAAAATATTTGATGTTGTATTTATTGCTTATGCTGAAAATAGCGCATCTTATCGATTCATGTGTTTGAGTGATCGTTCATTGTGTGAATATCGTGATGTTGAGTTCTTTGAGCAAATATTTCCTTTGAAGAAAAATAATGTGCAAACCAATTTTGTGCCTACTAATGTTGCATGTATTTCTATGTCTTTGCCTTCCATTCAAGATGATGAAATTGAACCTATGAGGAGTAAAAGGCAAAAGAAAGGAGCTAGTTTTGGTCCTTATTTTTTTACTGCATTCTTTATTGAACTGAATGATTATGATTAATTAAATGAGACATTCATTAGTGTACATATGCTAGAGGATGATCCTAGACCATATGATGAAGTTGTGAGTTCATTGGATGCTAGTTTCTGGAAAGATGCAATTAAGAGTGAAATAGAATCTATTGTGTCTAATCACATATGCGAACTAGTTGACATGCCTAAAGGGAACAAAGCCATTGTATGAAAGTGGATATTTAAGAAGAAGCTTAAGATATATGGCTTTGTAGAGAGATATAAGTAAAACCTAGTTATTAAAGGATTCACTCAAAAACATGGGATTGACTTCTTTGACACTTATTCCCGTGTGACCAAGATATCCACCAGTTGTGCATTGTTTGTTTTAGCTTCTAGCTAAGTTGTTGGTACATCAAATGGATGTTAAAACTACATTTTTTAATGTTGATCTTAATGAGGAAATATATATGGAACAACCTCCAGGATGCGAGGCTCCAAGAAAAGAAAACAAAGTGTGCAGACTCAAGAAGTCACTCTATGGGTTAAAGCAAGCACCAAAGCAATGGTATGAAATGTTTCATAAAACTATTCTTAGCTTTGGTTTTAAGGTCAATGAATCTAATGCATGTGTTTACTCTAAGATGTTTGGTTTGGAGTGTATGATTTTATGTCTATATGTTGATGACATGTGATTTTTGGGACACACATTAATGCTATAAACATGACCAAACTATTCTTGTCCTCTCAATTTGATATGAAAGACTTAGGTGAAGCTGATATGATTCTAGGTGTTAAAGTCACTAGAACTGAAAATGGTTTCACTTTGTCCCAACCATATTATGTAGATAAAGTATTAAAGAAATTAATTTAATTTGATGTGGTGCCAGTAAGAACTCCTTATGATTCAAGCATACAATTAACAAAGAATTGTGGTGAGAGTGTATCACAAAATGAATATGCCAAAGTGATATGGAGTTTGACGTTTTTAATGAATTTCACTCGACTTGGCATTTCTTAAGTAGTTAGTAGACTTAATCGGTATACTCATAACCCTAGTAAGGATCATTGGTGTGCACTTAATAGATTCTGAGATATCTGAAAGGCACTATTGATTGGGGTTTGCATTTTGTTGGTCACCCTCAAGTGTTAGAGGGATATTGTGATACAAACTATGTTACTGATAATGATGAAGTTAGCTCTACTAGTGGTTATGTTTTTACATTAATTATGTGGTGGTGTTAGTTCTTATAAGTCTTCTAAACATACTTGTATTGCTAGATCTACTATGGAATCTGAGTTCGTAGCTTTAGACTTAGCATGTCAAGAGGTTGAGTAGTTAAGAAGCTTACTAGTTGATCTACCATTATAGGGGCGTCCTACTCCTCCTATTTCTCTACATTGTGACTTACAATTTGCTATTTGTGTAGCTAATAACAATGCTTATAATGGCAAGAAGAGACACATTCAAATTAGACATGAAAGTGTGAGAAAACTAATTGAATTGTGTACTCAGTTTGGAGTATGTAAGGACATAGATGAACATTGTAGATCCTTTGACTAAAGGACTACACTAGAGATTAGTTTTTGATACGTTGAGGGGAATGGAACTCAAACCCGTGAGATGAGGAATTCCTGGTGGATCCCCTTTGTGGTCAAACGAGGCCATGAAAAGACTCATGAGATGCTACACTACTTCCCATTTTTATGACATTGTGTACATGTAGAAGGTGAGCATTTGCTCATAATTAATTCATAAGCCATGATATGGGTGGTTCTATCGAGACGGACTTGATGGATTCACCGTTGTAATAATGAGAGGTTGAGTTGTTAAAACTCTTAATTATTTCATAGCCCTAGCACAGGTGATCCTAGTTGAGATGAACTTGATAAAGTCACATACTATAGTGTGAAGGGATAGCCTTCTTCCATGAAAGAACTCGAGTGATCTTTCTAGAGCACTCTTTAGCATCTCAAGGCAAAATTGGCTACTTTATTGCAGGTGTTATCGCAGAATCACATGAACCTTAGGGGAGAGGCGTGTTGTTGAGACTTATCTTGGAGTTTTTGGAGTTCAAGACTCATTTACTTTTTCGACAGAAAGGATTACTTGACTTCACTACGTGTTGGTTCAAATCGTAAGATACTTACACTTAAGCTTCAAACTTTTCCTATGCTCAGAACTTGTTTTATACTGTTTTTGAAATCTTTCTGTACTGTAGGGGATTGTTGAAAGTGCATAACATTTTTAAGGGGAGGGAAAACATCTACCCACATCGGTATACATGGGCTGATTTTTGCAATATATATATAGTGGGGTATTTTTGGGACTATTAGTTGTGTTAGAAAGGTCTCCCCTACGCGTGCGCCGCCACCGCCGTCCATCCGGTCAGGCCGGGCTCAAGGCACATGCGAGGTGTGGTGTGGTGGGGTCACATTTTTAGAACTTAATTACTTTTGGTGTTTTAAGATTTCGGGTTTGTAATTTTATCTTTTATCCGTAACTTTCGATTTCTATCACTTATTTATCTTTTCTGATTGATTTTGGAAAATCTTATCTTTATAACTACTTGAGCCCCAAGATTTGCCTCTTCAACCGATTTTCTACCCTATAAAAATAGATCGTTTTCTGCCTTTGAGATACATAGAATTTCGGCTCTACCTCAAAAATTTTGGTTTTTTGGCTCTAAGCATACCCGATGATTCCAACCCTTTTTTGGCGAGTGCATCCGATCGGTGGGTGTTGTGTGATCCATGGAGGGCGGAGCCTTGTCTGACTTTGCACCACGGGTCACAAAGAATCCTCTTCTAAGGTAGTGGACATCATACCACGCCACAACAATGTTTTCAAAACACCTCTACAACTATTCTCGAGTAAGCTTTCCTTTATGTCTCGTTCTGGTTTCTACTAACATATAGCTGCATCTATATCCCTCAAGAAATTTCATCTGTATTTATAGGGTATCCCTATGGTAAGAAGGGTTTTAAAGTTTGCAATCTTAAGACTAAAGTGTCAAGTGAGTAATGATTTTTTCGATTATATGAACATATATTTCCTTGTGTACTTTACTAGGGGCATTCAATTATCAATTATTCTTATCATTCATTCACTAAGTTTATTGATCAAAATTTTCTTTGGACTATGCATCTTTTGATCATCCTTTAATCTTTGCTTCTAAGTCTTCTTCTGTTGAGCCCTCTCCCTTGGAAGATTATACACCTTCTCATGTCTCACCATTTTTTGATGACTCTTTCCCTGATCATGCTTCTTTTTTCTCCTGAGTCTATTATTGACTCATCTCCTTCTTCATCACACACTTCTTCTCTAGACTATGTATCTATGGCTTCTGAAGGATTAGTAAGTATTTTCTCTAGTATATTCTCTTTACGCTACAAACATTTTTTGGCTAATATGGTGGTACCTTACTATGAGCCAAAGTCTGTTGTTGAGGCCATTAAACCCCCTTCCTGGTGTGATGCCATGTTGGTGGTGCTAGATGCTCTTGAGAGGAACAAGATTTGGACAATTCAAAAGTTTTCTAAAGGCAAATCTGGGGTGACTTGTATATGGGTTTTCAAGTTAAAATTTAACTCTGATGGCATGTTGGAGTTTCACAAAGCCTGGTTAGTAGATTTTTGGTTTTACTAAATTGGAGAGCATTGATTATTCAAAAACTTTTGCCTATGTTGCAAGAATGTTCATATTCAGAACTTCAATGGTTGATGTTGCTTCTTCCAACTAGTCTATTACTAATATTGATGTTACAAATGCATTTTTTCATGGTGATCTTGAAGATGAATTCTTCATAATATTGCCCCTTGCCTACTCTCTCCTGAAGCACCTTTAAGTTGTCAGCCAGGTGGAAAGTTCTAGCACTTGTTCTTAAGGGGTTCTTTGATGAGTCAACTTCTCATATGTAGTGTGAAAGTTGGATAAGTCTTTATATGACTCAAGCAAGCACCACGACAGTGTTTTGCCCAGTTTATCAGGTTGTATAGGTTGCTGGTTTTGTTCAATCCATGGATAATTACTATGTCTTCATCAAGTGCAAAAGAGGTTCTTTCACTGCATATATGGTATATGTAGATGACATGATTATCATAGGGAATGATAGGCCTGCAACTTATAAGTCTTTATATGGGATCAAGCAAGCAAGACAGCATTGGTTTGCCAAGTTTCTCAAGTTGTTTAGGTTGTTGGTTTTTTCCAATCCACGACTGATTACTCTTTCTATATTAGGTGCAAAGGTGGTTCTTTTACTGCACATGATTTATGTAGATGACATGATTATCGCAGGGAATGATAGGGATGAGATGGATAAATTTAAGTCTCACATGAAAAGGCAATTTAAATTGAAGGACATGGATGAGAAGATGTATTTTCTTGGTATTAAAGTAGTTAGAATAAATGACGGTATCTTTATGAACCAGAGTAAGTATACCATGGAACTTTTGGAAGAAACAAGGATTCCCACCTCTAAACCACTATAGACTCCACTTAATTCTCATGTTAAATTATCAAAGGAATGGGATTTGATAAGAAATGCCTACCAATATAGAAGTTTGAATGGAAAATTTATATATCTGACAGTTACACGACCAGATATTACCTATTATGTTAAGGTGTTGAGTCCGTTCATGTTGTCACCTTGTGTGAAGCATTGAAAGTCAGCCGAACATGTCTTAAGGTATCTAAATGGTTTTGAAGGACAATGGTTGCTATCAGTTAGTAACTATGATGCAGATTAGAAGTCATGTCCTATGACTAGGAAATTCGTTTATGGTTTATGCATTATGTTGGGAGATTCATTTATTTCATGGAGGACCAATACCTTTATAGTAGTGTCTACAACTGAATCATAATATAGAGTTATGGCTACAACATGTTGTGAGATCACATGGTTGGTTAGGTTACAAAAGGTGCAAAACAAGAGGATATCTAATTGATCAAGCAATTTTTTGTGACCACCAAGCATCTTTTATATTGCAAGAAATCATGTATTCCATGAAAGAACAAAGTATATAGGGGCTGAATGCCATATTGTAAGAGATAAAGTGTTGAACAAAGAGCTTCAAGCACGATATGTCAACAATAGAGACCAATGAATAAACTTTTATATAGAAGTTCTAAGTCTAGAACAAAATATGAAGCTTCTCTTTAAACTTGGAGCGGTAAACCAATTTGCACACTCCTAAGTTGTAGGTGGGGATGTTGTGAGAGTTCGTTGTAGTTAGTTGAGGAGCTAGTTATGTTAAGTCCACTTTAGTTGAAGAAGCGTGTTGTACACAACTGATATTAGCAGAGTTTGTTAGATTTAGTATCAATGATTAATGTAATAAGCTAGAATCAATTAAGTAATTACATAAAAAGTTTCAGATATTTCGAGTTCTTAATTCCCTTTTCTCGCTTCCTCTAATTTTCTATGATGAGTTTTTGTTGTTTCATCGATCTGTGTTGATCAATCTCATTGAATTTCATTAATACCCTTCATGCCTAGATGTTGGGCGTTTGAATGGGTATAGGATTCGAACTTGATAGTTCAAAGTAACAAATTGAATGTCACAAACTTACCGTTTTTAATAACAAAGTAATACAAAAGTTTACCAATTAAATTAAAGAATTGAGATAAAGCGATTTAGCAGTATTGTTGCAAGTAGATTTTGAAAACTCAAAGTTTAGGATTTACTAGAACAATGAATGTCTAATAAACATGGACATCTAATAAACAAAAATTTAATACTTGCATGAACCCTGATTCGGTTTTTTAAAGAATTAAAACCTCGTGTCGTTATGAATTAATTTTGATAGTGTGATCCCTTCAGAGGTTAACGAATATTTAAATGAAACCAACCTTGTACAAATGTGGTTGACTATAAATGTTTATGACAATTTTTCAATTTCTCAAAGAAGCTAAACAACTTTCATACTTGAATCTCAACCTATTTACATAAGAAATTGTTGGGCCACGATTTAAGACGACTGACAAACTACAACCCATTTGAAGATATGGAAGCATATTTTAACTACATCGGGATCCTCATGATTTGCCTCCATCAAGTTAAAATCAGATGACTTAACAGAGATGACCGTCAACTTGACCCGAATGTGTTTGTGTTGTGAAGAGAGAAGAGAGGAAGAGGGAAAGCTGCATTAGAGCAAGCTTCATTAGAGATGAATTTATAGAATACAGAGGATGCAATTCTGTTATAACTAACTCATGTGCACAACACATGATACATCTCTAATATCCCCCTCAAATTGGAGGGGCTGGAAGCAATCCAAATTTGGAAGAAGCACAAGAATGTGATGGCCTTGACAAGGATTTGGTGAAGACGTCAGCCAACTGCAAAGTAGTGGGAACATAAGACAAGGTGATGAGCCCTTCAGCCAGCTTGGAGTGAACGAAATGACAATCAATTTCGATGTGTTTCATCCGTTCGTGGAAGACTAGATTCTTGGCTATGTGTATAGCGGTTTGGCTGTCGTAGTTGACAGGGACTGGAGCAACATCAGGTACTTGAAGCTCATGTAACAAGCGAGTGAGCCAGACAAGTTCAGCTGTCAATCAATGAATTGATCGATACTCTGCCTCTGTAGAGGACAACGAGATTGTTGTCTGATTCTTGGACTTCCAGGAGATGCGTGAAGATCCAAGAAACAAAAGGTAGCCACTCACTGAATGGCTGGTACAAGCACATGAAGCCCAGTCAGAATCATAGTAGGCTTGCAAAGAAAAATCTGGCGAATTGCTCATGAGAAGACCTGAATGAAGAGTTCCTTTAAGGAAACTCAATGTGTGCATAGCAGCCTTGAAGTGGGAATGACTGGGACTTTGCATAAACTGGCTAAGATGTTGCACAACAAAGCAAATGTCGGGCCTTGAAGTAGTCACAAAGTTCAGCTTGCCAACGAGTCTTCTGTACTGAGTGGCATCAGGAAGGAGATCATCCTTATAAAATGTGAGCTTGTTAGCATGATCTAAGGGACTGCTTATAGGAGCTATGTCTTCATAATCAAAGTCTTTGAGGATGTCAAGGATGAACTTGCATTGAGAAAGAATCATGCCTTGAGAGCAATGAAGGAATTCAATGCCCAAAAAATAGCTGAGAGCACCTAAGTCCTTGATCCTGAATTGAGCATCAAGAAAAAGCATTATAGAAGTGATTTCAGATTGATTGTTGCCAGTGATGAGGACATCATCAACATAAACTGCTAAGAATACCACTGAATTGCCACTCATTTTGCAAAATCAAAGAGTAGTCATTAGGTGAAAGGACATAACCTTGAGACAAAAGGGCCTCAGAGAGTTTAGAATGCCACTGTCTATAGGCTTGCTTTAAGAGAGATTTATTGAGGCGACAAGCTTTACCAAGTGCAACAGGTAATCCCTTAGGAATCTTCATATATACTTCTTCTTTTAAATCTCCGTGAAGAAAGGCATTGTTCACATCAAGTTGTGACAATGGACAACCCTTCTTAATTATAACATTAACTAAGATTCTTATGGTTGTCGTTTTCACAACAGGTGAAAATGTTTATGTGTAGTCAATCCCAACTTTCTGAGTGCAGCCTTTGATGACTAACCTTGCCTTGTGCCTCTCTAAGGTGCCATCTGCTTTGTATTTCAGTTTGTACACCCATTTTGAACTGATGGGCTTCTTGCCAGAAGGAAGATCCACCAAGTCCCATGTGTGATTAGCATCTAGAACTGCAAGTTCTTTGCCCATGGCATCTTGCCATTCTGGAGAAGTCTTGGCAACCTCAAAATTAGAAGGCAACAAGAGAAGAAACATTAGCAGGCAAGTGTTGACTAAAAGAGGAAAGATCAGAGTAGCAAACAACTTGAGAGGATGTAGATTGAAGCACACTGTTGCAAGAAGCACTATTGCATACAAAATCATGTAAATAAGCAGGTGGGATAAGAGTGCGTGAAGATCTCATTGTAGGAACAACAAGAGGAGTTGCGGATGTGACAGGAATAGCCTCTAAAGATGGACTTGTTGTAGGCTGAGAAGAAGAGACTTGTGGATCTATATCAATCTGAATATCAGTAAAAGAAGCAGGTAAAGTATAACATGATCTGTCAGAGATCGAGAGGAAAGGCAAAATATTCTCATAGAATATAACATCTCTTGAATAAAAAAACTTCTTTTGTATCAAGGTTGAGAAGTTTGTAAGCCTTTTTATTTGGAGGATACCCCAACAAAGCACATTTGACAGCTCTAGGCATGAATTTATCTCGACCTTGTTGAACTGTGGAAGCAAAGGCTAGACACCCAAATGTCCTGAGGTGATTAAGAGAAGGAGGTTTGTTGAATAGAACCTCAAATCGAGACTTGCCAGCAAGAACCGTGGTATGATATCTATTAATAAGATATGCAACAGTCAATACTGAATCACCCTAATACTTCATAGGAAATTTAGCCTCAAAAAGAAGAGATCGAGCAACTTCTAATAATTGCTTATGTTTCATTTCCACAAAACCATTCTGTTGAGGAGTACACACACAATAAGTCTGTTGGACAACCCCATTAGACAAGAAAAATTGTGAAGCCAAATGACTACCACCAAGTTCATAAGCATTGTCGGATCGAACAATTTTAACAGTCTTAGCAAACTGTGTATGAACCATAGCAATGAAATTCTGTAAAGCAACAAAACTGCTAGCCTTGTCCTTCAACAGATGCACCCAAGTAGCCCTTGAGAAATCGTCAACAATTGTCAAAAGTATTTGTAACCATCATGTGTATTCACTTTGAATGGTCCCCATGTGTCTACATGTATCAATTCAAATACATTAGTTGTAGTAATAGAACTACTAGGACAAGAAAACCTTGGTTGCCTAGCCTTGGCACATACATCACAAGGTGGTACATCATCTTTCTGAATATCTAGTTTACAAAGCATTTTCAGCTTGTAAAAAGGAAGATGACCTAGGCAGTTATGCAGCAAAAGGAAATTGCTAATAGAATTTTTATTGCTAGAAGCAGCTTGACAATATAAGCCTTGTTGCTTAAGTGCATCCAGTTGATCAAGAAGATACAAGCCATGCGATGTCTTACCAAGAACTAGAGGCTTGGTCGAAGCTAGTCCCTACAAAGCACACAGTTTGTCAGTAAACACAGCCTGACAGCCAAACTGAGCAACTAACCAGTTAACAGATAACATATTAAATTTGAATCTTGGAACAAACAAAACTCCATGAAGAATGATCTCATAAGTGATTTGTACTCTGCCAACAACATCAACTGTAATAAACTGACCATTGGGAAGATTCACAGTAACTAGCATAGGAAGATTCTTATAAATAAGAAAATGATCTAAATGATAACACATATGATCACTGTCCCCGGTGTCTATAATCCATACATGATTCATAAATAGATTTGCCTAAACCATCAAAGGAATAAGAAGCAATACTAGCATGCTTACTGAAGGCATGCTCAGAGGATGAAGAAGCTCTAGAAGTCTGCTGAAGAAGATGCTTTAGCTGAGCAAACTCAGTGGCAGATAAGCTAGAAATAGTAGAATCACCAGAATATGACTTAACATCTAAAGCTTGTGCTGAATTGGCAGAAGAACCTGAGCGATTGTTGTTGGATGGATAGCCGATGATCTTGTAACATTTGTCAACAAGATGACTAAGCTTCTTGCAGTGAGAACAAAGCTTAGGATTCTTGCCTTTATAGTTAGAGTGCTTGTTTGATGATTGAACACTAAAAGAACTGGAATCAGTGGAAGAAGTAGATGAAGATTTAACCTCTCTCTGATTTTCCTCTTGAACCAACATTGAGTAAGCTTGATCAACATCCGGTGTAGCATTCATCATCAAGATGTTTCCACAGATCATGAAATAAGTCTCATTGAGTCCCATTAAGAACTGATAAACCTTTTGTTCTTCCTCATATGCTTTCATAGCCATAACAGTTTCACAAGAGCACAAAGGAATCATACGTAGAGAATCCAAATCATCCCAAATCTTCTTAATGCGAGTAAAATAAGAAGTAATATCATCAGTACCTTTAGCAATTGAAGCGAGTTCCTTCTGAATTACAAACTTTTGAGCTCTATTGGTACGGCCGAAGCGAGCGATCAACTGAGACATCGTCTGAGCAGTCGTTGCAAAGAGAACACTATCGACAATGTTCTTGTCAAGCGCGCTCAAAAGCCAAGAGATGACAAAATCGTTGCACCGATCCCATAATTGAAGCCTCGTAGGATCATCAGCGACTGAAGAACGAGGAAAAGATCCATCGATGAACGCGATTTTGTTCTTGGCACTCAGAGAAACCAAGACCAAGCGTTTCCAAGAGAGAAAACCTTTGCCATCAAAAGGTTTGGACACGAGATTCAACCCTGTACTATCAGAGAATTTCAAGTGGAGAGGATCACTAAGATCCGTAATCGCACTTGGATTCTCATTCACCATGACTGCAAAGTTCTCAAGAAGAAGTTTGACCTAGTAATCGAAGGAAAGAGATTGATAAGAAATCAATCTGAATCAACAAGTTCAATGGATAAAATACCACTTGCTTCAAGAATTTCTTGTTTCTTTCATGTGATCTCACTAAAATATCTACTACGCTAGCAACGAGGGGGGGGGGGGGGAGGGGGGGGGGGAACTGCTGACCCTCTGTTCCGCCTTTGTTTGTAATCACTTGTTTATATCTATACAAGTGAAGATAAGCTCTTTCATATTCTTTACATTGTATTTGAATTCGTTTCTTGCTATTTATTTACCTTCTATCTCAAAATTGATTCAACAAGGAGGCTTGAGGATCTATTGGAATGTTAGTTGGAATATTAATTATTAACTATAAATTGCTCTTCTCCAACATATGTATGATACAATTACATAATCGTAGCAAGAAAAACTTAATGCCATTACTTGAGAGCTCCAACTTTGTAACGAAGATAATCCCTTGCTATTTTGTAATCCTATTGTTCCCAAAGTGAACATAGGAGCACGGGAATTCAATTCATCCAGCCAATCGTGATTGCTACCACTCGATCAAGTTTGCACATGATTTTTGTCCCATCCATATGCTTGTTGGACCAAGTAAATAAAGCTGCGGTGCAACGCAAGTCCACTAACCCTGGCCGCCTTAATACAGGAGTCAGGAGTTATTAAGTTTAGGAGAGATATGCTCCACAAATTTCTCGCTGCTGTCTATTACTGCATTGAAGTCCCCCAAAGTAACCCATTGAATTCTGGACCCAACAATTAATTGAGGCGGGTCCCTTTCCTGAGCTGAGTTTGAATTCTGGACCCAACAATTAATTGAGGCGGGTCCCTTTCCTGAGCTGAGTTGGATGCGTAGATAAACGAGACCATAAGGTGCTTGTGAAGCAAGGGAGAGGAGATCGAACACTTATATAACACCTGGGGTGTTTCCATGATGACTGAATCTACTGCTTTCTCCGTCCCATTTTATAAGTCCTATTTGCGTTTTTGTCACTGTTCATGATTGAAGGGAATCTTGTATATCCATTAACAAAAGAATTCTTTTCTTGTTTCTTCTACTCTCTCTGTCCCATTTTATAAGTCCTATTTGAAGGGAATCTTGTTTGATTCGTTCAAGATTTTTCCAATATATAAGAAAAAACATAATTATGTGGGGTCTTGTTTGATTCGTCTCAACGAGTACTTTGATAATATCAAAAAATTATAATTTTTAGGATTATGTAATTAGAGATATTAACGATACAAAACTCGCATCAGCATTTGAACCCGAGTCAAATGGGGCTTATAAATTGGGACAGAGGGAGTAATATAATGTCTTTCCAAAAATCCAGATTTTGCTGTTAGTGAATCTCTGCCGGCCTTTGAGCAACAAGTTGGAAATAGTGTCAATTTTGTACATCCTTACTCTAGTTTCCAAAATGGCTACCATATCAATCTTATAATTCTTAGTTAAATTGTTCACAAAAGTGTGTTTAGTGGAGCCATTTAAGCCCCTAATATTCCATCTAGCAAAGACAAGCCAACTCATTGGGAAGGATTGTGCTTGTGTCGCAGACAATGCTAGCACCGTTCTCTAGAGAACGGTGCTAGCATTGTCTGCGACACAAGCACAATCCTTTTCGTTTCTCTAGAGGACGGTGCTAGCACCGTCTTCTGTTGGTATCTCTATCACCTTCATACGAGAACTTTGTGCAATCGTTTATTGTGGGGAAAGATATTGTTACTCTGGATGAAGTTAGGTCATCTCTTCATAGTAGGGAGTTGCGTCATAAGGCAACCGGTGGAGAAGCAGATAATCGAGCCTCTAGGTTAGTCGCTAGTGGCGGTAAGAGACAGGGAAACGGTAACAAGAAGTCGTCTTTCAAGGGTCTTAAGCCAGATGATGTTTGTAACTATTGCAAAGAGAAAGGGCATTGAAAGACTGATTGCCCAAAGAAGAAGAAGAAACAAGAAAAGAATTCAAGGTCTACAGCTATAGCAGAAGGTGACACCAACTCAGAAGATGATATTACCCTAGTTGTTAATGGACACACCCATCACTCTGATGTGTGGGTTCTAGATTTCGGGGTGTCTTATCATATTTGTCCAAGGAGAGAGTGGTTTTCAACTTATGAGCATATATAGACGGTGGAAGCATTTCGATGGCTAACAGTGCTGTCTGCAAGGCGGTTGGAATAGGCTCGATCAAGATAAGGACATATGATGGTAGATTTTGCACACTGAATGAAGTCAAACATGTTCCACTTATGACGAAGAATATGATATCTTTGAGTCTACTGGACAGTAGGGGTTTCAGTTTCAAAGGTGAGGGTGAAGTTCTGTTTGTCTGAAAGGGTTCTGACGTGATTCTAAAAGGTGTCGAGTAGGGTACTCTATATCTTCTATAGGGTTCTACGGTAATAGGTATTGTTGATAATCATGCTGATATGTTGACCAAGCCAGTTCCTCATAGCAAGTTTTAACATTGTTTGGACTTACTATATATTAAGGATAATTAGTTTGCCCAAAGGCGCAAATCTGAGGCAGATGAGAAGTCTGTTCATTTGGCACTTTCATGTTGCGTCTGGTACATCTGACACTGTTATAGTGCATCTGGTACATCTGTTTGGAGGATAATTAGTTTGCCACATGGGGAAAATCTGAGGCAAAGGAGAAGTATGTTCATCTGGCACTGTCATGGTGCGTCTGGTACATCTGGCACTGGTATAGTGCGTCTGGTACATCTGTCTAGAGGATTCAATTAGTTTGCCCCATGGGGCAAATCTGAGGCAGGGGAGAAGTTTGTACATCTGACACTGACATGATGCATCTGGTACATCTGATATCTGTGAAAGGATTCAAGTCAAGATGGAGATTTGTAGAAATATGTCTTGATCCCCATGTTTGGTTAATGGGCTTGGGCCTATCTAGGCTTTTAGGGGGATAGGTTTTAGAGAGTGCCTTGAATATTTGTTTCCTTATTTTGGTTTTGGCTTTAATTATCTAATTGGGTCATTACTTACATAGCAAGTCAGGCTAGGATAGATAATAGATCTATAAATACTCTCTTTGTCTTCATCCTATTGTATTCAGGAAATTAGATTTTTTATCTCCCTAATAAAATCAGTTCTCCTTCTGCCCATGGATGTAGCTAACACTTTTTTACTGAACCGCGTAAAATTATCCATTTTTCATGCGTTTACTGTTTTTTTGTTATCTTTTTCACATCCATCACAACAACATTAAATATATAAACTGAGATATTTGTGCCTTTCAACATGTCAATTTTCTGCTTTCCTTTGTCATATTGACATTTCTTATCCTTTGATGGAGTTTTCCATTCATTCGAAGGTTGGCCATGAACACTAACATTTCTTTTGTGCGAGTTGTTAGAACTAATTTAAAATTTAAAATTTATTTAGCATTTTAGGAATTATTTTATCTATTTAGTTAATTGAGTGGTAGCTAGGATTATACTTCACCTTTCTCTCTATTGTTAGTGGGTTAGTGATTAGAATAGTGGTTTAGTTAATTTTTAATTATCAAAATTATGTAGTTAATGGCTATATAAGTATGAATGTATGATGTACGGTGCTTTTAAAGATTGGCATAAATGATAGATTAAAATCCATTATTTTGTTCAATTTCCACCCAAAATTCTCAACATTGTGGTATTCGAGCTCCAAGTTTTATCCAACCTCCAATGGCCTCAAACACTTTTTGTGTTCAAATTCTCATATTCAAGGGAGAAAATTACTACTCATGGGCCATAAAAAAGAAGTCTTATTTGAAAGCTTTGAGTTTGTGAAAAGTTGTTGAGAGTGATTTTCATAGCGCCCCTCTTGTACAAAATCCAACTCTAGCACAAATGAAGAAACATGAAGAAGATATGGCAAAGAGATCAAAGGCACTCTCTTGCATACACTCATCCGTGTCGGGGGAAGATTTTACAAGCATACTGGCTTGTAAATTAGCAAAAGAGGCATGGGATACACTCAAGGAAGAGTTTGAAGGCAACAATCAAACAAGACTCATGCAAATCTTGAATCTCAAAAGGGAGTTTGAGATGTAAAGGATGAAGAAATCTGAAAATGTCAAGGAATATGCAAGTAAGCTTATGTCCATTGTTAATACAATCAGATTACTTGGTGAAGAATTTTCTAGTTAAAGGGTGGTGGATAAGCTTCTTGTAACCGTTCCCGAAAGGTATGAATCAAAATTCTCTTCCCTTGAAGATTCAAAAGACCTTTCAAAGATAACCTTTGCAGAATTAGTCAATGCTCTTCAAACCATGGATCAAAGAAGGACTATGAGAGATGAAGAGAATGGAGGTAAAACTCAAGATGCTTTTCTAGCCAAGTTTCCGTCTTCAAATGGAAAAGGCAAAGTTCCTCAATGTGACATTTGCAAAAGATTTGGTCACAAAGAAGATGATTGTTGGCACAAGGGAAAGCCTCAATGTTTCAATTGCAAGAAATTTAGGCATGTGCAAAACAAATTGTAGATTTAAAGTTGAAAGTCAAAAAGATGTGGTGCAAATGGCAAAAGAAGAAAATCTCTTTTAGCTGGAGAAAAGTGCTCCATGAGTTGAAGACAGAGATGAGAAGTGCATCTATCAATAAAAAGAAGACGATGAGAAGTGCATCTACAAATTAAGAAGATTGTGGTGAGAAGTGCATCATGTTGATCTTGAATAAATTTTGAATTGAGGGGGATTATTAGAATTAATTCAAAATTTAATAGTTATTTAGCATTTTAGGAATTATTTTATCTATTTGGTTAATTGAGTGGTAGCTAGGATTATGCTCCATCTTTCTCTGCATTGTTAGTTGGTTAGTGATTAGAATAATGGTTTAGTTAATTTTAATTATCAAAATTATGTAGTTAATGGCTATATAAGTTTGATGTATGATTGAAGACTTCAAACCTTTGGTTGTCAAGATCACAACCAAGGTCAATTGTTGGGCCTCAAGGAACCTTTCATATGTTGGGAGACTGCAACTCATCAAAGATGTGCTCTCTGGGGTGCTCAACTATTGGTGCAAGGTGTTCGTTATCCCTAAGAAGATCATAAATGTCATCACTGCTATCATGAGGATTTTTTCTGTGGAGTGGCTGCAATGAAGGAAGAAAATCACCTATTGCATGGAGCAAAGTTTACAGACCTAGAGAGGAAGGAGGACTAGGCCGTAGGAGATTCTATCCTGGAATAAAACAGCCATTACAGAGCTTATTTATGATCTCTTTGTAATACCCACACCACATCGGGCCGGCCCATCACAGGGCTGTAGCCCATACACCCCAACCCATCCCATGTTGGCCCATACCCTTAAGGCAGAAAACCACACCATGGAGGTTGTTCGTGAGTCTCGAACTCGAGACCTCCCGCTTTAACAAGAAGCTTAACGCTCTCTTGTCACCAATTGCGCTTCACATTAGTATCTTCTGATATACTTATTGTAATAAAAACAACTTAGAATAGATCAACTTGGTAATTTCTATTGATGAACTCAAACCGAGTTACTAGGTTCTACAACCTTAACTCAAAATGAGAGAACTGGGAATTCAAGCCTTATTGGGTATAGCAAAACCACCTTGGCTTCTCCCGGTTCCTCTGAAGAGAATAAAATGCACCCATATTATACGGGGTAACGGGGAAGGAATTAGTCTTTCTAGATATAGAAGCAAACTTACTATATCAGACCATATAGAAGACATGACTATGAACGGTGTTTTCAAACTCTTTTTACTTTGAAATTTCAGAGCCCTTCTTAAAGCATTTTCAAAAACGGATAAATGATTTATAAAAATCCCAAACCCGTTTTAAAACAACCTTTGGCTCTGATACCACAACTGTAACACCCCCAAAACTTAACCCTTTTGGAAAGGTATTACCGCCAGTGACCCCAGTGTTCCTTACCGAGATCACCCAAGGCTTTACCGTTTAAATACAAATCATTAAATACAATGATACAAAATGATAACCTTATTCATATAAAACACGAGTCCCGGGATTACATCACAATCCCGAATAGGACAAACACAGAGTTTAAATAAATTACAACGGAAATCTTAAACAAGGTACAGCGGAAGACTTTTAAAAGATATTACAAAAAGAGTTGTGATTGTAATGATCACCTGCCCAAGGATCTCAACCTGATTAAAGAAATTATTAAAAACGTCGAAAAACCACCGTCGACTCTATAGTCCTTCTAGTCTTCTCATCTACACTCTATCTGATGTGCCGAATCGAACGGATGACACCAGCCCACATACGGAGAACAAAGTTTGTGGGTTAGTCTACTTGAATAGACTAGCAAGGGTAAAAAGCAGAGTGGTTCGAGTGATCGTAACCGTTTACTATCATTGTCCCTCGAATAATAACCGAAGGGACGATACATAACCCGGCACTTTCACGGAATAACAATAAGAGGTATGCATGAGAGAAGATTCTGGAAGACTTCATCTTCACAGAAATCGACTCGAACAAAGACTCCAAGAGATTGAGTCTTTAAGGAAATATGACAAATCTGGAATGTTTACCAGAATCAAACAACAATGATTTAAAAGTTGACTGAGATGCTTCGGTTCACGACAAACCTCATCGCATACAGCGAATCCAGATCGGAAAGAGAACGTACTATATTCAAGTCGAGATCTTACAGAACCACATAACGATTTAAGAACTGACTAAGATGCTTCGGTTCACGACCAACCTCATCGCATACAGCGAATCCAGATCGGAAAGAGAACGTACTATGATCAAAGTCAAGACGAGTTTTCCTAGCTGCACTATAACTTAGCTGCACTACTCGCCAAAGGTTTATTAATCATGTGCACTCGGGCACATATCTTATTTAATTACAAAACACACATTACTGAAACATGTTAATGTTATTAAGAGCGGCACACAGCTTAAATCACAGGGTGACAATTACGTCAACCCAAATTAAAACACACACAACACACACGCGGGACTTAACATCATTATGCCGAGTAACAACGGCGTTATTAATACACCGGGTGACCTTACGTTCACCTTGATTGCACTATACAGCGCTTACAGTTTAATTATGTGCTTAACTGCACTTATCTTATTAAATTACACCACACACACACACACACAGTGTTGAGGCTTTTAATATTATTCCGAGAACACGGAAGTTATGAAGACACCGGGTGATCTTACGTTCACCCTGATTGCACTGCCACAGCGCTTACAGTTTATTTTACAGGGTGACAGTTACGTCCATCCCAATGCACTAGCTAAGTGCTTAAAACACAGGACTGCAATTAAGCTCATCCAACGGCGCTTAAAACACTTCAGATCCTTACATGTGGATAAGAAGCATAGGTCATGACCCTTAAATTATTCGGCAATAACCCCGAGGAATATTATGATTTAAAGAAACGACAAATCCTTACTTGGATTAGCGTTCCCACGAATATTAAATTATAAAGAAATGACTAATCCTTACTTGGATTAACGTTCCTACGCACATTAAGTTATAAAGAAACGACTAACCCTTACTTGGATTAGCGTTCCTACAAACACTCGCATTAACTAAACAGTCTAACACAACAATTATTCACATTAAAGCCATCCAGGCAATCGACTTAAACATAGAGATAATAGAAACAGCTAATCCTTACTTGGATTAGTTTTCCTATTAATCCACATAAATGCCCGGAAGGCGATCACAGATAATAGCGTCGTTCTAGCAGATATACAACCTATTAAATGATTTTCCAAAACAGTTTATAAAACCTTTTCCAGACAAACACAGATAATCATTCCAAATTAATTACTCAGATAAACAACTGATAATTAATGTAAATATGGAACGATGAGCAAGAGCGAACCGCCACTTGCCTGAATCCGCAGAGTTTGAACGAAGCCTAACGACGACGAAATTTCGGGCTCGACACGCGTATAGCTTTGACAGATTACGGGTCCACACGCGATCCGGCATATGACATATTAATTAATATCAATTAATTTGACTGGACAAATTTAAGGAATTATATTTAATAAATATTTATGATATTAAATCATAAAATATTTATTAAATTTTCCTAAAGAAAATACAGACGAAAGGGTATCGAAATTATACCGCTCGAATGATTTCGGGTCGAATCTGGACGAAAAGGCTAAATGGGCTTACGGCCCAACAAGAATATAAACAAAGGAGGGGGACCCACTTGGGTACTGTTCACCATCTCCTTCTCCAATTCAAACAACCCAAAACAGAGCAACAGCACACAACAACAACAGGGAGCTCGGCTGGCTTCGATCGGCTAGTCGACGCCGGAGATGGAGCGGCGCCAGGGGAGGAGCAGCGGCTACACCAGCTGCGACTCGCACGGGGGCATCGCGGTGGCTCTCGGCTCGCACAGGAGCTCGCGGTGTTCTGCCTTCACAGGGGAGCTTCTTGAGAGGAACATGGGAGTGAAGCGGGAGAGATTAAGTGTCGTGATGCTGCACCCATCGAGCTCTATATATAGCCATGGAAGGGGCAGCTCCGACCAACACATGGCTCGAGAGGCTAAGCCGGGGAGGGCTCGAGAAAAGCTATGCTGGGGACTAGCCTTTCGGCGCCACACATGTCGGGGGAGACAAGGAGTAGGGGTTTTAGAATATTAAAATGGGGATGGGCATTTAACCCGGAAATTATCTGTTTGTCTTTAAACAAATATTCTAAATCCCGAAAATAAATTGAATGTATATTATACCACTCAGGGAATTATTATGGATATTATGGATATTTCAGAAAATCCAAACTACACAGAAAGCGAAATAATTAATTAGTAAAGGTTGAGAAAAATTACTCAAATAACCTTATTAAAAATTTAGGGATATTACACTCTTTAAGGACACTGATTCCATATGGCACACATGGGGTAGAGTCAACTTGATTAGGCATTGGAACTTCTAGGACATCAGGAAAAAAGGCATTGATAGTGCTCTTTGGACTACTTTGCTCAACACAAGGGATGAAATCAAGCTATAACTGAATGCAGGCTGGACAAGCACATATCATTATGTCTACAGGGGGGAATATGATTGGAAAGCTATCTATGATGAACTCAGGCACAGAGGCACCAAAACATATTGGAATCATTGGCTATAGGGAAAACTTATCACACCAAGAACATCCTTTATGTGTTGGATGGCTATACAGGGTTGTATCTATACCAAGAGCAAACTTAAGAGCACGTACATAATTTAGGGTCAAGTATGCTTCTTGTGCAATCAAGAACAAGAAACCATTGACCATCTATGGTTTCAATGCAAATATACCACTGAAGTGATGAATGAAGTGTTGACACGGGGGGAAATAGGCATAAGGAACAAGGAACTACAAGAATGGATTGACTGTATGAGGAAAATGAAGGGCAAAAGTACTTTGAGATTTGCATTCTGGATGTGTAGTATTTCTTCCATCATGTATTACACGTGGAGATGTAGAAATCTCATTGTACTTTAAGACAATCGTGAGTGTTCATTGATGATCATTAGTCACATTAGAAATTATACTAGTTCTGGATGGAACAAAGCCAATAAAGAGACTAGAACTTGGTTAGAGAGAGCGGGGATTAGGATTGCACCTTGCACCTTATAACACCTAGGGATACCTATGATTTTGTAAGTTTTTTTACTTACCTTGAATGACATTATTGCCTTTCATTCAAAAAAAAAGGTGTGATGTATGGTGCTTTTAAATATTGGCAGAAATGATAGATTAAAATCCATTCTTTTGTTCAATTTCTACCCAAAATTCTCAACACGAACCAGGAAGGTGCAAAACAATTGGCCCCTACCTGCTTAGACTCAAAGCAGGAAGGGTTGAGTTTGACTCCATCACTCCATCTCCTCAGAACCAGAGGTTTGACACCTCTGATCCAGTAGCCATGGACCTTCCTGCACTATTTCAACCACGGCCTTTGTCTTCCTTATTCTCCTCTACAACTTCAGCCACAGCCTTTGTGACATTGACTTGGCTTCGCATAATTCGAGTGTTCACATCTCAAAATGTCCCCTCTAATATCGCCTCAAGGGACGATGCAGGGGAACTATATTACATTATAACGTAGTCTTTCATATAATTATATCAGGTATTATAATACAATAGAATACATAATTTTTTTTTGGTCGAAATAGAATACATAATAATTAATAGCAAACATCAACAATACATAATAACTAGGAGTTTAGACCCGTGCTATGCACGGGGCAAAATTATTATATTATTTTTTTAAAGAAAAACTTACAAACAATGTTATAGATATTAGTCATTGTTGTAATTGTGTGTCTCAGTTAAACAAACTCATTAGTCTAATAGTGTAAGGCTTCATTACATTAACATGGAAAGCCATATCAGGGGTTCCATGTTTGAACTCTCTCATATGCAAAATTTTCTTAGATCGGTGACAACCGCATACCGCAAGCAATATTAACTCTTTGAATGGACCCTTGTAATCTCCGACCTAGACAAAAAAAGAGTCTATCTCCATTAATGTTTCACCTTCTTTATCGAAAACTTATCAATGTTTTAGAACATAAAACGAAAAAAGAAGAATATTATAAACATATATAAAGAAAAATATAGAATGTTTTAAAATAAGATCAGATGATTACCCAAATTATATATTGTGCACTTATATTTGTATTATTTAAAGTAGTAAGTACATATGCATGTATTGAGTCCATGATGTTGAATGGAAAAAGGAGATATTTAAAAAAAAATCAAATGACTTAAATGAATTTTTTTATCACAATAAAATAAAATAAAATACATTTGAACGGAAAGATGGTCGGTGAATTATGATCAATGGTGGCAATATATTTTATTATTAAATAATTATAACTTTAGTTCATGAAAATAAATAAGATCTCTAACACTAACTGAACGGATATGTGACTACTGATTTTTATAAAATTTATACAAAAAATATTACTCTTCGTTCGAAAATTATTGTTTTTTCAGCCCTGGCATGTACATACCTTTGATAATTTACATCTACTTTTCTCCTGTTCTATTGGAAATTTAATAAGTCTAATTCTTCTTATTAGGGGAGTATACAATTCTTCATTAAATATAAATATTAATAGTTAATCTTTTCACTTGATGAATCATGTATGGGTAAAATAAACTAAATGATCAAAATTGATCTGAAAATAATTATTTATGAATACAAAATGAATGCTAAAAAATATTTATTGTCGAACTGATGGAGTATGTAATGATTTTTTAATAAATTGAAGGTAACGTTTCAATTATAGCACAATCTTTTTTATATACTTTATGTAAAAATTAGTATATAGTGATTTTTCAATATTATGAATTATTAATATGATATGCAATCATCTAAAATTTATGGTAACATCTAGAATATTCTACGAAATAAAGGAAAAGTTCTTAAAAAAAATCATATGGAACCATTATTATCAAAATCACATTACCTCTAACTTGTTACTAATACGATAATATATATATATATATATATAGAGGGACGCTCTAGTAAAACGACTCTTACGGTAAAACGAGTGGATAATTTTGGAGCGTTGGATTGATGGTGATAAATGGCTAGATTAGGAGAGAGAAAATAGGATGTAGTAGGGGTGTGAATCATGGAATAAATATCACAAAAAACTTTTTTGAATTTTATTAATTAACCACCTCCAAAATAGGAAGTTAAATGTAGATTTGGAGAGAGAAATATATTGCATATCCCCATCAACGTTATTCCTCAAGCCTCCACCGAGATCCGCATTATTCACTGTGTTTTTAGTTAATACGCATATTCAGTGAAAGTTCGTGCATATCAATATATTTAATTAGTTGAAAATTAACATTATGCATATCGACACAAAAATTGTGAATATCGTTAAATGTTCTTTGCATATCTGTTTATTTTATTCATGTTCCATCGTATTCATGATGATATTCACTGTCATATATCTGATATTCAAGTATTGTGAGTACTTATTCACTATGTATATAATGCATCCACTGAATTGAAAAAAAAATGTGCATATCAAAACACATTATTTGAATATCGTTCAAGTATTTCTGAATATCTGTTATTCGTTATCATGTTCAGTCGTATACATATTGATATTCATAAACTCTGAATACATACTAATGTTCAGTCGTAACGATTAATAAGACGATAATGATGAAATAGGGGGAAAACCAATATATACACTGCATATATTCTGCATATCAATGTATGAAAAATGCATATCCCATCCACACAAATAAATATCATATTCACGGCCAAGGAAATAATCCATAATTACAAATTGCATATCATACAAGTATATTCTGCATATCACTATATGGAAAATGCATATCTCATCCACACAAATGAATATCACATTCATGGCCAAAGAAATAATCTATATTTACAAATTGCATATCATACAAGTATATCTGAATAACAACATTGTTAACATGAATATCATAACGCCCAATGTCGCCGCCGTGGGAGTTCTCAAGCAGTCTGTCGCCGACTGACATTTCCATGTCCACACCACCCATATCCACGTCGCCGCCGCGCTCCATGCCTGCCCCACCAATTTCCTCCGGTAAGCATGCATCCTCTCCATTGTAGAATTCAAAAGATTGAGAAACCAAAAGGATTTAGGGTTCAAAAAAATATGATTAAAAAAGTTAGAGTAAGATTGAGAAACCGAAATTGAAGACGATGGAGAAATTTGAAGGTTACGGACAAGGAATATCAGGAGGGCAATTTTTGTAGGGTTACCTTTAGATCCAGTCGACGATTAAGATTTGACGGCGGTGTTCGACAATCGACGATAGAGAGTAGCGCGACTGAAAGTGACGATGGAGAACACGACGGCGAAAAATAACCCTGGCTCAGTCGACGATGGAGAGTTGCGCGAGAGAAGAGACAACGGTTTTTCGAGAGAGAACGACGATTGACGAATGGTTTTTTGAGAGAGAACGGCGGCAAAAATCAATGCTTGAACGGATGCTTCAATGGAGGTGGGAGAATTTTTGAGAGAGGGAGACGGTGAATGGTTTTTGGAAGGAGAAAGGGAGATATGATGAAAATGGGAAAGTGAATCGGTGGGGTGGAGAGAGAGGGAGTAAATTGGGGAAAATAAATCCCATAACATTAGGTAATCTAGTGTGTGCCTTCTATTTAAATTATTCTGTACCTCCCTTCATTAAATCTTGTCCGTCAATCTCATCAACATCCAACGCACTAGAATCATTCACCCGTTTCACTCTAATCGGCTGTTTCACTAGAGCATAAATATATTTATCTATATATATATATAGAATTCACTTAGTATTAGCGAGAAAGTAAAAGTACATATCTCTAACATATATGTCTATTAAAATAGACGAAAAAATCACTTACAACTACTAAAGTTTTGACGTCACGTACTATACAAAAGTAAAGGTCAAAATATATACTTATATAAGAAATATTAATAACGAACAACAATACATAAGCACTTACTCTCAAATAAAATATTAGGACAATATAATGCATTGAGATGAGAAAATGCGGTGACAATTATTGATATTTTTATAAACGGTCGACTCTTCTTATCGTAGGTGAGCCGTTACTACTATGCTCATTTATATGCATTTGATTTGTCTTTGTTAGTGATAAGGATATTTTATTAATGGACTCATTATATGCACCTTATCAAAAATTATAAGGATTTGTTACAACAATGGAATGCATTTGACCAGGAACTTCAGTAAAATCCATTTTGATTCTTCATAGCTTCATTCTGCGGGACATTCACATTCTTCTGTTTAATATCTAATGTATTTTAACAGTGACCTTTGATTATTTATACGCTAATTAGAAGAGAAATTTAATTATTCATACCCTTTTATTATTATAATACAAAACTAAATGTAAATTTGTCATTACAATAGATGAGTTTGTATTGATGAGTTTTCAAAAAAGTAGATATTCTCATTATGTATTGTCATGGGTTTTTTTATTTTCAATTGAGAAATTATTTCAGTAGTGTGGTCAATTTTTTTTGGAATTAATATAAATAAAACTTAGTTTATTTTGTTGCAAATTATATCAAAATACATACATTTGTTATACTTTGTACATTGTAATTTATATTATAAAATTATAACATAATATATATATAATGTATCTAATATTGAAATAAAATGAGTAATTGATGAGTCCATGTGTATTTAAACAATAACACAATTACTGAAATATTCTTGAACAAATTCTTCAATAAATTCTGAACAAATAACTGTACTTAACAACCAAAATCCTACAAAATAAATTCTGAACAAATTCTTAAATTTAAATTATTTTAGTTTTATTTATATTTTTAGACCATTTTATAAAATATGTTATATTTGAATATAAAAAATTACAATGTGCTAAATTTACAATTGTTTGATTTCTTAATCTCTAATTTCTTTTGCTTGATATTTAACATATTTATTACTTTCAAAATGTTTGTATTAAAAAAATAAATTTGTATGATATTGAATGAACACATATAGTGCACATAAAGGCTAACTTTTTATTAGATATAGAAGATTGTTTTAAATTACTAAGATGAGCAAAAAATCAACGGGTGCAATGAGCAGGTAAGCGCCTTTTTATCCCAACCAACAACTAGCTAGAATTCAAGTCACCGAAAATGAATTAGCTAGCAAGGATATTGTTGGATCGTTAGTGTTACATTTGAGGGAACAAGTGCTTTGTTCCCACAGAAGGTGTGACAGCATGATCCCAACCAACAACTAGCTAGAACTCACGATGTATAGTGAAAACCCCAATTAGTCAAATAACTAATCAGGAAAAAATCACTACCTTCAAGCTTCTCGCTTGAGAGGATTTTGAAGTGTCTACTTGTCTTATTGATTTCTTGATTGGTTACACTTGTAGCATGGACTTCAAACTCTATACTTCCCACCTAGATTTGAATCTCTTCTACAACTAAGAACACGAATTCACTCCTCTAAGACTCACAGATGCTTCACTTTTCTTTTTTCTCGATGAAATGCTCGGAGTTCATACTCAAGAAATGAATCTCACGCTTCTATTTATACAACCCGAAAATCCCACTAACAAAAATATCTAACTCACTATTTTCAGCAACAAGAAGATATCAATTTGATTCAATAAGATAAAATCCCAACGGAATATATTATCCAAGGAAAGATTTCCTAAGATAATATAACCGGAATAAGATAAAATCTTTCTCTCTCCAAATCTTCTAATCGGCGTAAACAACCCGATTTCCTTCTTCCAACCGCATGATCTTCAAGGATAATCTTTATAATCTTCATGCTTGATTTCTTCATGATTTCCGCAACTTGATATTAGTTACGACACTTGATGTTCCTTGAGAGGTAACAAAGTGTAAGGAGGACCCTTTGTTCCCTCTGCAATCTTGCACTGCTAATGGTTCCCTGTGACAACTTTGTTTGTTACTAAAACACTTAGATACCAGATTAGGTGAATGTTTGTTACCATCAAAACCTAAGGAATTCAATAAATTCCCCTTTTTTGATGGTGACAAACATCCTTGACAAAATAACACACATATGAGATAACGACATTAGCATGAAGAAAGTTTTCCTCTATAAGACAGAATAGTTCCCCCCAAAGAGACAATAAAGAATAAAGCATGATTAGTTCCCCCTCAGCTAGACTATCCGTCATTTCCCCGTTTTGGCATCATAAAAAACCTGAAGAAAAAAGTGCAGAAGGAAAGAGAACACATCATAATAAGCAACCAACCCCTTTTCATTAATATAAAAAACAAGCAAAGACAACTGCATGGACAACATCAAAATAAGCAAAAAGAATAAACATGATCAACATGCCTAACCAGGCAAACACATGGAACAGAAGCAAAGAAAGACAAAGCAACTACTGATTAGATGAGCTGGGAACAAAAGAGGGATTGGTTAGCCGGAGAAAGACGAATCAAGCACCACTGGTGCCTGCAGAGGGAGCCTAAGTATGAATAGCAATCAAGGCACACACTTCCTCCATAAGACGATGTTGTTGTTCCGCCAACAAAGCTATTGCACGGGACATTCTCCTCACGGCCCTTCGCAGATCAGGTTCATCCATTTGCTCCCCCTCAGAGTCTACACCTTCAGACTCATCATCATCAACCTCAACCACTGGCTCTGGTTCTTCCTTAATCCACCCAACTCCTTCTTTCAGGACAAACTGCATCTTGTGGAGATTACTCGCATCCAGAGCGCGAGAGAAGAAGAAGAAGCTTTCGGGTTACCCATTGTATACCTTGTGGTACTCCAGAATTTGCTTGACAACACCGGGGTATGGAAGAGCATGACGATCAGTATTCCTCGCATGAGTCATATGTTGCATCATCACTTGCAACAGATTGACAGGTGCCTTCTCAAGCAGTTTGGCGAGAAGGACCACATCCAAAATCAATAGATTGTTTCTCTTTTGTTGGAGTGATGTTACAAATGAGGTAATGGAATAATACCTTGTTGACAACAGACATAGCAGAGGTATCCAAAGCACCAGATTCAAGGGGAGAGGAAATCTCAGCAACATGAAAAACCGCTTTATGGTCATGAAGGGGAAATCCTTTGGCCAACGTCCCTTTGGATACTCATCATAGCCAGCATGAGGAACCCCCAAAATAAGGACCAGTTCCATGCTAGAGAACACATGGGTAGTGCCATCCAGCGTGTAACTGCCCAGAATTGCGTGGGGCCGAACCTCAATGACGAATGTAGAGTAGAAAGCCCTTAGATGGTCTTCATCAATGGCATCCTCCTTAACAAACAAATGATCCTACTTCTGAACCTCTAATAGCGAAACAACTTCCTCCAATGCATTCTACTTTAGAAAGATAGGATCCAATATCAGTTCCCTCACAATGCCTTTATGACTCATATCCTTCACGTCGTCCACCTCAGTCTTCGCCTTCGATTTCGCCCCTTGGGGACGTTGGCTCTTGCAAACAAGAGTCGCGGACACCTTAGCGTGCTTGGGGTTACGCTCAGAGACCTGCTCAGACTTATCATCTGAGATCACTGGAATCGTCTTGGCGGCCTGGGCTTGTGCCCTTGTATTGCGTTTGGGTGGACAACCCATCTTGACCCTTCCAAAGAACTTTGGTTCCCTTGGCGGTGAGGCCTCAGCATCATCCTCTACCAACTCCTTCTCTAGATTTCTCACTATGATTTGAGTAGTGATAGCAGCGTGAACTTCTGGTGCAGTCGGCGTCGCCGTTGTGGCATCACCGAGACATTCCTTTGTCTCTGTCTCAGGATGGGTGGGGTGGATGGGAGACGAATTCACCTCCTCATTTTAGTTACAGGAGTCGACAGTTGGGGCGGTAGGGTTAGGGTTAGGGTTAACGGAGGCAGGAGGTGGGGAGGGTGGGAGACAAATGCACCTCCTCTTTTTCATTAGAGGAGACGGTAGTTGGGGCGGTAGGGTTAGGGTTAGCGGCGGCAGGTGGTTAGGAGGGTGATTTGGGGGCCACATAGGGAATCATGATGAGGTTGTTTGGTGTGGGTGAGGGAGGCGGAGAGGCAGTGTTGGAGACGGTGGTTGTTTGTGGAGGTTTAGGGGCTTCATGAGTGGAGGTGGAGGATGTTGCTTGTTGGGCGATGGCGGCGAGGATGGCGTGATAAGTTCCCATAGCAGAGAGTTTGCTAAGGAGACTTTGCAGATCTTCGGCGCCGACAATAGGGATGTTGGATGAAGAGGCCATTTGTGGAGCTTGAGGAGGAAAACGAGAGAAATGGCAAGAGAGACTGAGACAAAAAAAGAAGCGGAGAGCGGTGGAGAAGAATGACCTTGGAGAGCAGGATTTATATGATGCATGCAGATCTTTTCGGTTGTCAAAGATAACACAAAATCTTCTTCCTTCTATCTTTTCCAAAGATCACAACCAAATATCTCACCTTCCGCAAATTAAACCTTGACATATTCTGTCCACATTCATCAAAGCCCACAAAATCCCGAGCCCATCAAGTATCATTCAACTATCACTTCAACCCTAAATGCACACAACACTTCCCAACCAGTTGCAGACCATAATTACACATCATACCTGTCAAATCCCAGCCACAGACCACAGAGACAACGATTCATTTTCTCGTCTTTCCGAAAAAATAGACGAGTGTGATGCGAGGATAACGTTACCAGAGAGGGTACAAAGAACATCACACAAAACATATACGAGAATTTTTAATGTTTAATCATGAATGAGAGGCTCCCATTTGTGGATGATTAGATGGGCTCATAGGGAGCATCAAGCATGATGGTTAGGGTAAGTTGTAGAGTCAACAATCATTTGGGCTTATAATGAGGGATCAATGTATCAAGTTGACTCTTTTGGGCCGAAAGAAAGTTGTTCCAAGTATTATTATGAAAGATCACGTAAGAAATTTTGCAAATTAGAGAAGCACAGGCAATATGCTAAGCATGTCATTCATATAACGATCAAGAGAAAGATTGCAAATTAAGACACGATACTTACACAACCGCAATTAACCAAGTATTTTAGTCAATCATCGAGGGAACACAACAGGTAGACATTTAGTTGAGAGAGATCATACCAAGATCCATGCGGAACTGTTCGAAGGGTTCCCTATTGAGTGCCTTGGTGAAAATATCTGCGATTTGATCCTTAGTTCCACAGAAGTCCATGGAACCAACCCTTTCTCCACACAATCACGTAAGAAGTGATGTCGTATCTCAATATTCTTGGTTCGTGAGTGTTGTACATGATTCTTGGAAATATTTATAGCACTAGTATTGTCACATAAAATGGGAATAAAGTCAAGAAGAATACCATAGTCACTGAGTTGTTGCTTGATCCATAGGAGTTGAGTACAACAAGCTGCGGCGGCTATGTATTCGGCTTCTGCAGTTGACAACGCAACCGAATTTTCCTATTTCGACCCCCAGGAAACTAAACATGGCCCAAGGAACTGATTCATTCCTGATGTAGACTTCCTATCCACTTTGTTCCCTACAAAGTCAGCATCTGTGTATCCAACCAAATCAAAATTTCCACCCCTGGAATACCATAGACAAAGATCATCTATTCCATTCAAGTATCTCATAATCCTTTTCACTTCTTTGAGGTGTGTCTCCCTAGGATCAACCTGAAATCGAGCACATAGACACACACTATACATAATATCAGATCTACTAGCAGTGAGATAGAGGAGCGAACCTATGATTCCCCGATAGAGTGTTGGATCGACTCTCTTTTCATGCTCATCCTTTCCTATTGGATTGTTGGGAGATATGGGAGTGGTGAAGGGCTTTGCATCGGTCATTCCAAACTTCTTGATATACTCTCTGATATATTTATGCTGATGAACTTATGTTCCATCGTCTCCTTGAGAAACTTGAAGACCCAAAAAGAACTTCAGTTCCCCAACCATCCTCATCTTAAATTCACTGTCCATAAGACTTGAGAATTTTTGGACCAATTTGTCATCTATAGACCCAAAGATGATGTCATCCATATAGACCCGCACAACCAGAGTGTGCTTTCCTTCCTTCAGAAGGAACAAAGTCTTATTGACCTTCCCACAAACGTATCCATGAGACAATAGAAACTGAGAGAGCCTATCATACCAGGTCCTGGGAGCCTGCTTGAGACCATACAACGCCTTGTCAAGAATGTAGACATGATCAGGTTGGGAGGCATCATCAAATCCAGGTGTTTGCTCCACATAGACTTCCTCCTTGAGAACATCGTTTAAGAAGGCAGTCATTACATCCATTTGTTGTAGTTTAAAGCCATGAAAAGCTGAGTATGCAATGAGTAGACGAATGGCTTCCAAACAAGCAACAGGAGAAAAGGTTTCATCATAATCGATCATTTCCTGCTGGTTGTATCCTTTCACCATCAACCTTGCTTTGTTCCTAGTGACCTGCCCTTGATCGTCTAGCTTATTTCTGAACACCCACTTGGTTCCTATCACCGTTCTGTTCCTTGGGCAAGGGACGAGTTGCCAAACCTTGTTCCTTTCAAATTAATGGAGCTCTTCTTGCATGGCATTTATCCAGTCTAGGTCCTTTAATGCTTCTTCCACAGTTTTGGGTTCTTACAGAGAGATAAAAGCATTAAAGTCACGAAAATTTTGCAGAGAAGAGCGAGTGATGTGAGGAATCCCCCTCCTATAGTCCGTTAGGATCTGATGGATTTGATGGGAGTTCTTTTGTTGGTAGTTCCTCAACTGCAGAGTTGTGAGATCAAAATCATCGGATTCAGCGTTACTAGTACAAGAACATTCACCAATTGTTCCTTCAACGACGGGACTTTCATCAGTTGTCCCCACATCATCGAGACTTGGGCTTTGTTCCTTCTGAGGGACCTGAGATGAATCAATCGACTGAGCACCTTCATCTGATTCAGCATTGTCTGTAGAGTCTCGAGTCCTTGGTGTTGATGGTTCATCATGACTATCTTGATCAGGAGACACCCCATTCTCAACTTCATTTGGAGCGATATCCATGACACTACTATCCACAAGCTGAAAACTGTCATCCTTAGAGAGACCGGTGTTCGAGGGAACACTAGTCATTTGTTCATGCACATTGTTACCAACCATAACAGATTCATCGAAAACCACATAAATGCTTTCCTCTACCTTCCTTGTCCTCTAGTTGAACACTGTGTAGGCCTTGATATGCATAGAATATCCTACAAAGATCCATTCATCACTTCTCGGATCAAACTTCCGAAGAGAATCTTTCCCATTATTTTGGACGAAGCACTTGCAACCAAAAGTTCACAGATGAGACACATTCGGCTTTCTTCCCCTTAAGAGTTCATAGGGAGTCTTATTCAACAGCAAACGAATTGTTGCCCTGTTCAGCACATAACATGCAACATTCAAAGCTTCAACCTAGAAGCTCTTAGGAAGACCACTAGCAATAATCAAGGTGCGTGTCATATCCTCCAGAGTCTTGTTCTTCCTTTCCACAACACCATTTTGTTGCGGAGTCCTGGGCGCTGAGAAGTTATGACTTATTCCATTGTTCCTACAGAGGGATAAAAACTAAGAGTTCTCAAATTATGTCCCATGATCAGTGCGAATGGAGCCAAGAGACTACCCTACACTCTTCTCAATATACTTGAGCCAGGACTCAAACTCAGCGAACACTTCATCCTTCGATGATAGAAAGAGGGTCCATGTATACTTGGAGAAATCATCAACAATAACAAAGACAAATATATTCCCACCACGGCTATTTGTGCGCATAGGCCCACAAAGATCCATGTGGATTAGCTCCAAAGGACGAGTTGTGCATACCTCTTTCTTCGATTTGAACGAAGACCTTACCTACTTACCTTTGGTACAAGCATCACAAACTTCATTACTTGTAGCTTCGATCTTGGGAAGACCATTTATCAGTTCTTGTCTGTGAAGTTTGAAGAGAAGTTGAAGACTTGCATGTTCAAAACGCTTGTGCCACAAGTTTGTTGTCGCAGCAATGGACGACATACATAGTTCCTTCTCAAGGATAAAAGCAGGATCAACCTTGAAGACATTGTTATCATAGATCCCTTTGAGCAGAATTTTCCCCGTACTAATACACTCAACATAACAATTATCAGTAGTAAAGTCTACCCTATTATTCTTGTTTTGGCACAGTTGAGCAACACTAAAAAGATCAAACATGATATTGTTCACAAGAGTCACATTATCCACAGTTATGTGACTAGAAAGCCTTACCTTACCAAGACCACAAACCTCTCCCTTACTCTTATTTCCAAAGGTTATGGAACCTCTAGAGGCCTGTTGATGTGAGGTGAACCAGCTTTTGTTCCCTGTCATATGACTTGAGCATGCACTATCAAAGTAACAGGAACCTTTCCTCACTTCAGCATGTATTGAAAAGATTGGTTCTTACGAACTCAGACAAGCTTAGGCTTTCTAGGTATGGGAGCAACATATTTGATCTTGGCAGGTTTTTCATTCATTCTCTCCCTAGCAGTACGAGCAATTTCCTCATTGTGTTTCTTCAGGAGACACTTTTGTTTGTAATGACAAGAGTTACCACAATACCAACAAACCCTATGGCACTTCAAATCCACATACTTGCTCTGTTCAGGCTAGATTGGTTTGTTAGTAACCCTAAAATGAAAATCAATATGATTGGGCTTACCGTTCTGTGCTTGCTTTAGCCAAATGGAATGAGCCTTTTGTCCATGATACCAAGGTTTGTTCCCATCAATCGAACTCGCACAGTCCTTATGATTGTTCCCTCTAGAGGAACTTTTACCGGTTTCTTATAAAGACTGTTTTCCTTCGACTTCAGGGCTTTGAGTCTTGGTGCCATCAACAGGAAGCTTAGGTTGGTAACCAATACCAAAGTGAGGCACAGGTTTCTTCTCTTTCTTCTTTTCATCCTTGGCTGCAACAAACTCAATGCATTTTGTCTTATCTTTCTGCTCCTCACTAAGTTTGGACAAATCACTAGACAACTTGGCATTGCTTAGTTTCAACATTAATGATTTAGATTCCAGTGAGGTAACAGAGGATTCAAGGAGAGTAATCTTTTCAGTGAGTTTAGGACATTCATCACAAGGACTAGAGGAAGAGGATGAAACTTTCTCAAGATTGGTCACTTTTTCTGCCTAACATTTGTTTTCATCGATCAAACTTGAGATCAAATCATCCTTTTCTCCAATCTGTTCACTGAAAAGACAATTCTCATGAACAAGTTTCTTAATGATGAAGATTAGTTGTTCTTTAAACTTGCTTTTCAAACTTAGAACAAGATCAGATTCATTTACCTCAGAGTCATGTAGACTACCTTCAGCCATGAGGCAGAGCATGTTGGAGATGGAGTTGTTGCTCTTTGAATCATTTGGACTTCCTATGGCCATCAAGCAATCATCCCTTGAATGAGAGGATTCTTCATCATCTGAGTCAGAATCTTCCCAAGTTGCTACCATTGCTTGCTTTCTTTCACGAACCGGAGGAAGACCTGCCTTTTTCTTGAAGTAGTTTTTGGCAAAGTGTCCCTTGTTTTGACAGTGATAACAAACAACATCTTTCAGGTCTTTGTTCCCTTCGGAGGAATGAGGGGTGCCTTTGCTTCTGTACCATATCCTCTTCATTGCTCTTGTGATAAGAGCGACATCTTCATCTCCACCCTCTTCTTCATCTTTGACTTGAGACAAGTCAAAGGCACGTTGAACCCTTAGAGCAATGCTTTGAGCCTTCTCCATTCCCCTTCGGAGGAACTAGGGGTGCCTTTGCTTCTGTACCATATCCTCTTCATTACTTTTGTGATAAGAGCGACATCTTCATCTACATCCTCTTCTTCATCTTTGACTTAAGACAAGTCAAAGGCACGTTGAAGCTTTAGAACAATGCTTTGAGCCTTCTCCATTCCCCTTCGGTTCATCTTGGAGTTATGGACAGAGGCGTTGCTTTCAAGCTTAGCAACAACCTCTTCCATAGTGAGAGATTTGATATCAGTTTGGGAATAGAGAGCAAGAGCAATCGCATCCCACTGAGGATTTAGACCTTGCATGAAGTGATGTGTGAGCTTCCAGTCAGGTAACTCTTCACCAAGGAACTCCAGTTGTTCAACTACTCCTTGGAACTGAGAGTAGAAGTCTTTAATGTTTTCACCTTTTCCTTGAAAGATTTGGTCATACTCATTCATCAGGGCAAGAATATGATTCTTTTTGACATCCTCATTTCCTTCATGGAGACGCTTCAAAGCATCCCAAATCTCCTTAGCAGTCTTGTAGACAATGACCTTCTTCAGATCAGCGGGGAGCAAAGCCGTGTGAAGGATCTTTTTAGCCCTGCTGTTCTTCTCCAGCTTTTTCCAGTCAACATCATCGTAGTTGGCCCTAGGTTTTGGCTTTGTTGCATCCTTTTCATCTGGGATTGGGATATGACCAACTTCAATGATTTTCCATATTTGACCATCAAGAGAACAAATGTGGGACTCGATTTGCTCGACCCACCAATCATATTCTCCAGCCTTCAGAACTGGAGGTTTCCAGAATGAATCACCAATAGCATTGCTTGACGACGTCTTTCCTGCAAAGTCTTAACGAAAAGCAATCTAGAGACCAAGCTTTGATACCAATTGTTGGATCGTTAGTGTTACATCTGAGGGAACAAATGTTTTGTTCCCACAGAAGGTGCAACAGAATAATATAGCAAGAAAGAGAGTAACTAGACCTCGCGATATATAGTGGAAAGCCCAATTAGTCAAATAACTAATCAGGGAAAAACCACTACTTTGAAGTTTCTCGTTTGAAAGGATTTTGAAGTGTCTACTTGTCTTATTGATTTCTTGATCGGCTACACTTGTAGCTTGAATTTCAAACCCTAGACTTTCCACCTAGATTTGAATCTCTTCTACGATGAAGAACACGAACTCACTCCTCTAAGACTCACAGACGCTTCACTTTTCTTTTCTCTCAATGAAATGCTCGAATATATTATCTAACTCACTAACAAAAATATCTAACTCACTATTTTCAGCAACAAGAAGATATCAATTTGATTTAATAAGATAAAATCTCAACCGAATATATTATCTAAGGAAAGATTTCCTAAGATAGTATAATCGGAATAAGATAAAATATTTCTCTCTCTCCAAATCTTCAAATCGGCGTGAACAACCCGATTTCCTTCTTCCAACCGCATGATCTTCAAGGATAATCTTCATAATCTTCATGCTTGATTTCTTCATGATTTCCGCAGCTTGATATTATTTACGACACTTGATGTCCCTTGAGAGGTAACAAAGCGTACGGAGGACTCTTTGTTCCCTCAGCAATCCTGCACTGCTAATGGTTCTCTGTGATAACTTTTTTTGTTCCTGAAATACTTAGATACCAGATAAGTTGAATGTTTATTAACATCAAAACCTGAGAAATTCAACAGATACGTAAACCAAAAAATTGATTTGACTGCCAATGTCATATCCGATGGACCAAAAAGCTGGAATTGTCCGATCAAAACAGGTGCAATACATCCAATATGTATAAGCTCAACGAAACTTGTATCCAAAACCGGCCAATTGGTCACGAGTGAAGTAACTCTACTTCACCAACCTTGTTACTCTCTCACCTTGGATGTGGGAGATAGTCATATTAAATTTGCGTATTCAAATCGAAAGTTTTAGCCTAATTGTCATGAATAGGCAAGATTCCTATTATCTACGTATGTTTTATGGCAGGCTAGTTCGGCCACTAGACAGAATTTATAACTAAATAGACCTGACTCAATGTAGCCTACAATAATTAAGTTCAATCATGCTTGATATATATTATAACGCTAATGCACAGAGCAGGTAAAAAAAGTTGAACGATTACATTCCATTAACTAGCCAGAAGTACGTAGCTCGCAGATGATGTTGGTGGACGAGGTCAGAAACCTTTTATTAAGAAATTAAAGACATGAAAAAGTTCATCACATTAGCCTGTGATAATGGTGATAAACGTGTTCAAGTTATGAGCTGAGATACCAACAGCAGCCTCCTCCGCAAGCCTCTTCATCTCGTTGATCTTCTCCCTCGCCCTCCTTCCTTCTTCCCCGCGCATGACCCTCTCCAATGCCACCACGGTGGCAGCCTTCGTCATCCTCCCGCCCTCCACGTCCACCCCGATCCCCCACACGCTATGCGCCATCCTCCGGTTCAGGGCATTGTCCGCAATACCCAACGGCCTGCATACCAAAGGCACACCGCACACCACGCTCTCCATCACCGATTTCCACCCGCAATGAGTCAGGTGGGCCCCGACCGCCGCGTGCCCCAGCACCGACGTTTGTGGGGCCCACGTCACAACCTTACCCGCCCCAAGCTCTGCAGTCCTTTCCTTAAACCCCTGGGGAAGGTGGGATTCGAACCTGCTGGGGAGTGACCATAGGAAGGGCACCCTGGTCTCCTCTAGCGCTTCCGCCAGGGAGGTGAATTCTTCTGGCGGAGGGTTATGCGCAGAACCGAAGCTGATGTAGAGGACGGAGGCCGGTTTGGTTACGTGGGTGTCGAGCCATGGGAGGCAGCTTTGGGGGTCCCGCACCAACCCAGGTGACTTCATCGTGATGGTGTAGGGACCGGCGTGAAGGAACTTATTTCCAAAGCCGGCGTTGAGGATGTCGGCCGCGGCCGGCTCAAGGGTGTCGAAGGAGTTGACGGTGACGGCTGCGGCCTTGGGGAGGTGGAGGGACATGAGGTGGAGGATTCGTGCCATCGGGAAAGAGTAGTCGACGCCGAGTATCTCGTGAGGCAAGTCACTGAGGGATATGTTGGGTGGGAATCCGGGGATGTACCGATCCACCCTTGCATCTTCTATGCACCCTGCAACAATATATTTCATTTGCAATAAAGTTTACCTTAACCTTTGACCCCAAAAAATGAAGTTAATTTACCTTCCCATCAAAAACAAAAAGTTACGGGACATTTGTGCTAAAGAAATGGAAGGATAATTTGTGGTAAAAGTCGAATGGTTCATTCTCAAATTTCATAATCTGAAGTCCAAAATTTTCTTTCGGTATTTTTAATTGTTCTAACTATTAGATGATTGTATAAAAATAACACATATTATATAATATTAGTTATCTTAATTTAAAATAAAACAATACGTCAATACCCATTAACTAATTAAATAAAAATGTATAGGAAAAGCGATAGAATTAAGATAATTGAATCTCGTTGTTAATTATACCTTCAGGTCCGACGCCCTTCCTGAGTTGATCAGTGTACAAATGAGCGGCAAGGGCACCGGCGGACGCAGTCCAAAGCGCCACCCACTTCACCCCTCTCTCCTCCGCAATCTCCCCGCAGACGAACGACATCATGGATTCCGCCACGACGCAGCCGATCTTCACCCGAACCTCCTCCTCTGCGGCCGCCATCCCCTTCCTCAGACTCTCCCCCGCCGCCTCCGCAAACCTCTTTATCTTCTCCACAGGGTGTGCAGGCTCAACCCCGGTCAGTCCGCTGTCGATGCGGAAGATGCGGATGCTATCGCCTTCTTCCGTGGACATCGAGAGGGCCGTGGCGGAGGGCTCGGTGGTGAACAAGCTGATGTGTACATCAGGCGCCGACGCAGCGATCTTCCGGCTGAGGAGGAGCATTGACGCCGGGTGGGAGGAGAAAGGGAATGGGCACATTGCTACGTGGCGGCGTCCCGCGGTGGTGCTGCTGGCGGAGGATGTCATACTCCGGACAAGTTAGAGTGTAGTTGGGATAAGATTTAGGCGCGTTGTACGTTAATTGGAGGAAACCAGCAGAAGTGTGTGGGCATGCAGCTCCCATGTGCCGGAAAGCCTAATAAATAGAAGAGGTTGAAAGTTGGTTGTCGATCCAACAGTCCTACGTAAGATAAGAATGAATCCCACCTATAACATTAGTATAGATAGTGTTCCCGATCTATGATTAGTGTATGATTAGTGTGGTAGCATGATTTTGTAAATATTTGTTGACGACGACAATAATCCGCAACTACAAACTCCTTTGTAAAAATATCTTAGTTTTGATGATGTTATAAAAATGCCTAAAATAATTAAACTTATACTCAAAATTATAGCAATAAATGCCCAAACTCTAAAATAGGAATTTTTAGGAAAAAAGTAAATTCTATTTTTATTAATAATTATTTTCGTTTTAAAAAATATAATAAATTTAATGTAAAATACAAATCAGTGAAGCTCGACATGACAAAATATGCTATGCGATAAGGACGAAACTTACCCATGGTTTCTTCCGAACAAAGAAGACATGAATGCTACTTGTAAATCAGTGAAGATCGACATGACAGAATATGCTATGCGACAGGAACGAAACTTACCCATGATTTCTTCGGCAAAAATTACAGATGATGACTTCAGGAAAAAAACGATGATGAACAAATGGAGTTAGGGTGAATCAAAATAGTGTCAGGATAAGGGTGAGAGAAGATTGCAAAATCATTTCTGTTTTTTTTTAACAGAAAACCATTTCTGAAAAGATCTCATAAAATCTTTTATTATTTCCATATTTAATGACCGTGATTAAAGGAGGGAGAGAAAAAAATTTGCATAATGGTAAGTATTTCCGTTCTTTTCCCTTAAATATTTTCTTTTCCAATTTTTCTTTTTGGAATTTTGTGGTTACGTGTTAGAACTGATGGAGAATATACAAAAGGCTAGCAGAGTCCAAAAAGCTAAAGCCAAAGACAAAGATCATTACATTCTAAGAATGCTTCTCCTAGAGCTAATATCCATGTTCTTACTCCAATTCGCGTGTGCGTTTGGCTTGATGGTTTGGATGATCCGATGAGCACAATCGTCTTCATTGAAAGCTTTGTTCTGGTAGAGGAGATGATTCCTTGCTGCCCATATGTAGTAGACAAAGGTAGTGAGGCAACTACTTCTAAGGTTGTAGCAAAATGAGCCTTTACGGGCTCCTCTATTGATCCAGTCAGTCCATTGGGAAGGTTGCTGAATCGAGTGGAGATACCAAGCCATGTGAGGACTTTACTGAGGATGGAGTTGGTGAAGGAACATGAAAACCATATGTGAGCTTCATTCTCCGGTGCCGTGTTACAAAATCAGCAGAGAGTGTTGGTTTGGATTCCCCATTTAGCAAGTCGTTCCAGAGTAGGGAGTCTTTGATGCAAAGCCATCCAAGTAATGAAGCTACAGCGAGGGATGTGCAACTTGCCCCAAATGTTGCTGTAGGGGGTACTGGGAGGGAGAAGAGGTTTAAAAGTGAGGTAGACTTGGTAGGTAGAGTATTTCCCATTACCGGAGGACATGGTGGTGGTGAGGTCGGCTGGTGATTAAAGGGCAGTAAGTTCATCTTTAATTGCAATGATAGTCTTCCAGCACCAACTATCATTATCGACTGCGGTGGCATTCCAGATGCTGTTATTCCTGAGATAGTGGATTGAGATCCAAGAGAGCCAAAGACTGCTAGTGTTGTTGTTGATCTCGAAGATTGAAGATTAATCTCGAAGATTGATCTTGGAGGCTGATGAAAATACTCAAACTTGGAGGACGCTAGGATAAACTTGGAGGCCGATGAAAATACTCAAAATATTGTGAGATTGAAAGTGTCTTCCATTCACCATCGATAATCAGCGTAAGTAAATAGTTACTTCGACCTAACAAATACACAAACACAACAACATACAAATATTACATCCAAACAATCCCGTTAGGACAATACTTGTAGTGCGACAGGTTCAAAACTTACCCATAGATGCTTCTATGGAGATTACAACAGTGGACTTTGGGGGAAATGATGAAATCAATAGTGTAGGAGGAACGAAGAGGAACAAATTAAATTTTTAGGGTTGAATGGAAGACTGTCAGGATAGAAAACAAATATTGACAGAAAGATAACAAAAACTTTTGATAAAGATTTCACTAAATCTTTTTTACATTCCATATTTAATCAACTTTAATTCTATCTTTAATAAGAAAAATGAAAAACCAATTTTTACGATTTTGTTTACTAGTTTATAATTTTCATTTGAGTTTCTTTTGATAAAAAAAATATTTAGTTTTCTGATTTTTGTTTTAAAAGAAAAAGAAAAAGGAAATAATTTTTTTAGCAAAAATACCCAAATAGACATGCTTTGAGGTATTTCTACAAACTTTTTTAAAAAGTAGGCTATCTATGCAAATTCGCCTAAAAAAAGACAAAGGCGGGACTCTTCCCCCGTTTCACATCCGACGCTCAAGTTAGTTTTTTTTGTAATGGAGGCTAGGGATTTCTCGAGATATTCAATGAATGAGCTAGATTCTCCCTAATTAGGGTTTCAAGACGGTATTAGATACCTTATTCAATGTTGAATTCATGGGCCTATCTTTTTTAATGAGCTTGATATAAATAAAAGAAGATAATTATCATCATTAATATTTAATTAAATAATTGCATAATTTTACCTCCACAAATGCCCCTCAGGTTCCTTAAACACCCATTGTAGTTGAGGAAGCTGATTGTTGTAATATCTCATTCGGATTAGACTTAAATGTAGCATGTCATGACTTTTCATAACAACTTGCATGCATGCTCTATGCTTTCTTGGCTCATTCTGGCTTGTATAGAAATTAGGAGCTTGTACTTTTTGGCGTATGACTTATCATTCGACAACAACATGTGTTGTGGCTTATGTCTTATTATTTGACAGCAACTTGTGCGATGGCCTATGGCTTATCATTTGACAGCAACATGTGTTATGGCCTATTGCTTATCATTTGACAACAACCTGTGTTGTGGCCTATGACTTATCATTTGATAGCAACCTGTGTTGTGGCCTATGGCTTATCATTTGACAGCAATCTGTGTTGTGACCTATGGCTTATCGTTTGACAACAACCTTTGTTGTGGCCTATGGCTTATCATTTGTCAGCAAACTGTGTTGTAGCCTATGGCATATCAATTTATGAAACTTGTGCAACTATGCCTTTCGGCTAGTCAGAACTTCAGCAACCTGTGTTGTTTTGCCCTTGGGCTAGTTCAATTTGTGCAACCTATGCTAATATGCTCTCAGGCTAGTCAGAACACCAGAAACCTGTGCTGACAGCCCTTAGGCTGGTTCAGTGCAACTCGTGCTTTCATGCTGTGTTGGCTATTCTGTACTTCCAGCAACCTGTGCTGATGTGCCCGTAGGCTTGCTAGAACTTTTGCAACCTGTGCAGTTTTGCCCTTGGGCTAGTTCTAGTATGCATCCTGTTCCATTATGCCTATAGGCTAGTCTGAAATTTAGCACCCTGTATTATTTTGATTTCCAAGCAACTTGTTGCTCTATGTTTCCTCGACAGCCTGTGTCGTTAGTGCATTACTGATGCCTTGATTTTGACAGCTTATTTTGTTAGTGCATAACCGATGCCTTGGTTTTGACAGATTGTGTCCTTTTGATTCTCGAGCAGCTTGTGCTCTAGCATACATGACAACTCGTGCGCCTGCGGCTCGAAGGCTAATAGAATGAAGATGGCAGCTCCGTGCCCCTATGGTCTTTAGGCTAATAGAATGAAGATGGAAGCTCGTACCCTTGTGGCCTGTAGGCTAATTGAATGAAGATGGCAGATCGTGCCCCTACGACCCGTAGGCTAATAAAGTGAAGACGGAAGCTCGTGCCCTTGCGGCCCGTAGGCTAATAGAATGAAGATGGCAGCTCATGCCCCTGCAGCTCGTAGGATAATAGAATAAGATGGCAACTCGTGCCCCTACGACCCGTATGCTAATAGAATAAGATGGCAGCTCGTGCCCCTGTGGCCCGTAGGCATGTGTCTTCAAACAATATGTGATATATTTCAAATAATATGATGATTTATCATGCATTTAAGAGAAAGAGATAAAAACTTAGTTGTTGAGTTCTCCTCTGTTGATCTGATCGTTGTCATTGTCAAACTATCTAGTGAGAACTTTAGTTGCCCGGGACCTTAATTTAATGTTGGGATTGTCAATCTTTCATTGCTACACTCAGATGATGCTTTTAAGGAACTTCTTTGTCGATGGATCCCATATCTTGCTTTAATTAGCGGTTTGCTCCCGCGTTTGTACCGACATGACATAAATTATGATAATCACGTAATAATTAAATCTATTTAATCTAAACATACTTTTTATAATGATTAAACAATTAGCAACATGATAAATGAAACAATTTACCAAACGGGTTGAAATCGGGCTTGGATTGACCTTGGGCTCTTTGATAGGAATTCATACCGCCGGCCCATTAGAAATTCAAGGCAGACCATCTTCGTTTTTTCAAGCTCATTTGGCCATGTGGCCCCACCTTCGCCAATTTGCAACAATACTCGGTAGCAGCTTAGCCATGTCGCCGCCTCGTGTTTCTGCGCACCCACCATTTTCACAATCTTCCAAATCATGTAATCTCCTACTTAATATGCTCACTCCACTTCGTATTTGGGACACCATAGATAAGGGATTCTTATCTATCTTCCCTCTTTCAACAACCACACGGTGTGGACACCGAATTTGATGCGGCGACAATGATATTGCAACTCGGTTGTTGTTTCTAGGCCCATATGCATGATCTCGTCGGTGCTGCAAGGCTGGACGACGATCGTTCTCGCTCGGAGATGACCCGGTTAAATCAACGGAGGCGGAAGGCGGTTTGATCGGTGGCGACCACAATGGGCTTGCGAGCAAATCTGGGAATAGGAAAGTGTTGCTCGACCTTAGATAAGTTAAATTAGAGCGTGGTTCCAAGACGTCTCTTGGTCGTGCACCCTTGCATTGAGACCGAGGAAGCACTTGTTGGACTAAAGCCTCATCGAAGGGATTTCAAGCTTGGGGGAAACCTTGAAAAAGTCAGAGCTCCTCCAACGGTGTGTTGTTCGTTAGAGTTGGATCGTGTCAACGTTTTCATTCCCACAGACGACGCCAATTGTGGTAGCATGATTCTGTACGACAATAAATATTTTTTTGACGACGACGATAATCTGCAACTCCGATGAATGTGTGATCCTTCCAATGCCCTGCGAACATAGAAAAAAGCCAACTCTTCCCCCGTTTCACCTCCGACACTCAAGTCAGTTTTTTTGTAATGGAGGCTAGGGTTTTCTTGAGATATTCAATGAATGCGATTCTCTTTCATTAGGGTTTCAAGAGGGTATTAAATACCTTTTTCAATGTTGGATTCATGGGCCTATCTTTCTTAATGAGCTTGATATAAATAAAAGAAGATAATTATCATCATTAATATTTAATTAAATAATTGTATAAACTTACCTCCACAAGTACACTATGCTAGAATCTGTTGAATCTCATGAAAGAGAGAAAGCAACAGAATGGACAAAGTTTGTTATTGAATGGTTGAGCGAATATGTTACAGCATTGGACTATTTATAGAGCAAAGACACATTAAATCCCCTCAAGTTGGAGGATGATTCATGATGAATCAAACCCAACCTGGATAATACAGAAGAATGAACTGATCCTGGTAAAACCTTAGTCATTACATCAGCTACTTGCAAAGATGTAGGAAAATGAACAAGAGAAATCAAGCCTTCTAACAGCTTAGCTATAACAAAATGACAATCTAACTCTATATGCTTAGTTCTTTCATGGAAAACATGATTTTTAGCAATATAGATGACAAATTGAGAATCACACTTGACAGTAACAGGCTGAACATTTGGGACATCCATTTCATGGAGTAGTCTGCTAAGCCGAGCTAGCTTAGCTGTCACTCTCCTCAAAGACTTGTACTCTGCTTCAGCAGAGGAAAGAGACACAATCACCTGCTTTTTAGACTTCTAGGAAATGAGAGCACCACCCAAGCTAATGTAGAAGCCACTAACATACCTTCTGGTGGTGGGACAATAGGCCCAATCGGAATCACAATGGGATTGAAGAGCAAAGTCAGCAGAATTGGGAAGAAGAAGGCCAAGGTTGGCAGTCCCTTGAAGATACTGTAAAGTATGAAGAGCAGCATTCCAGTGACTCACAATAGGAGCCTGCATGAATTGACATAAATGTTGAACATAGAAGGCCAAATCTCACCAAGAAATTTAACTTGCCAACAAGTCTTCTGTATTGAGTAGGATCAGATAGAGCAACACCTATGCTTGTTGGAAGAGTCCAAAGGACTGAAAACCTATCTGTAAGAATTGAGAGGAAAGTCATGCAATAACTCCTGAATAAATTTCCTCTGTGTAATAACAAGATCCTTGGGCGTATGAAGAAACTCCATTCCAAGGAAATAATTGAGCGTGCCAAGGTCTTTAATGTTGAAAGGGGTGTGAAGAAAATTCTTCACAGAATCAATTGCAGAAGCATAATTGCCAACAATGAGATTATCATCAACATAGATGACCAGGAAAATAACAATAGAAGCACTCTTCTTAAAGAAAATTGAATAGTCATTTAAAGACTGAGTAAAACCTTGAGAAAGAAGAGCATCAGAGAGCTTAGTGTACCATTGCCTCGAAGCTTGTTTCAAGCCATATAAAAAGATTTGTTCAATCGACAGACTTGTTTAGGATAGAGATGAGCTAGGCCCAAAGGAACCTTCATATGCACCTCAGTGTCAATATCTCCATGGAGGAAAGCGTTGTTTATGTCTAAATGAGACATAAACCAACCTTTCTTAACAGCGGTAGCAATGAGAGCCTGATTGTAGTCATTTTGACCACATGAGAGAATGTCTCAGTGTAATCAATTTCAGCCTTTTGTGTACAGCCTTTAATAACAAGGTGAGCCTTATGTCTTTCAAGAGTACCATCAACCTTAAACTTTAACTTGTAAACCCATTTAGAGCTAATAGGCCTTTTACCCTTAGGTAAATCGACAATATCCCAAGTATTGTTTTTCTACAAGGTAGGGAGCTCAAGTTCCATGGCCTTAACCCAATCAGGAGACTGAACAACCTCTTCATAGGACCAAGGTTCAGTAGAGTGATGAAGAGAGGAAAGGAGTTGTTGAGTAAAAGGAAAGGGCATGAAAAGATGTGGCTTCAGTAGGAAAAATGTGTAAGTCAGAAGAGACATGATTGCAAAAATAATCTTGCAAATAAGGAGGATTGGACAATCTATAGGATCTCCTTAATGTTGGATAAACATGAGTAGTAATAGGTGATGAAGAAGTAGGTAATTGTGGAGAAGAACTAGCAGTTGGAGAGCTAGTAGTAGGAGTGCTAGCAATAGGAGAGCCAACATGATATATGACTGTTTGAAGGAGTAGGTTATGTAGGGAATGTGATAGGAGTAATGTATGGAATATGGAGAGGTAATATAGAAGAGAGTGTAGGGATGGAAATAGTTGAAAAAGGATATTAAATCTCATGAAATGTCACATCACGAGATATAAAAACTTTATGTGTTTGAAGGTTCAAGAGTTTGTATCCTTTGGTTCCATAAGTATATATCCTAAGAAAACACGGGAAATAGCTTTGGGCATGAGTTTATCCCACCCAAGTTTAGGTGAAGAAGCATACGCCAAACAACCAAAATACTGCGAAGAGAATTATAAGAAGGAGCTTGACCATGAAGCTTTTCATAAGGAGAAATGCCATCGAGGACAGAAGAAGGATACCGTTGATGAGATAGGTGGCAATCAATAAACAATGACCCTAATACTGAATAAGAACTTTAGATTAAAACAACAAAGGACGAGTAGTCTCAAGCAAGTGTTTGTGTTTTCTTTCTTCCACACCATTCTGTTGAGGGGTATGCACACATGAAGTTTGATTATGAATTCCCATAGAAGAGAAAAACTGAATACCCTATAGTTATATACTATGGTTATATCTTATAGTTATATCCAATTTGATTATATCATATCGTTATATCCTTTAATTATATATTATGATATATCTTATAGTTATATCCAGTTTGGTTATATCTTATGGTTATATCTTATGGTTATATCCTATAGTTATATACTATGGTTATATCATTTAGTTATATCCAACTTTGTTATATCTTATGGTTATATCCTATAGTTATATAATATGGTTATATCCTTTAGTTATATACTATGGTTATATCCTATAGTTATATATTATGATTATATCTTATAGTTATATCCAATTTGGTTATATCTTATGGTTATATTCTATAGCTATATACTATGGTTATATTCTTTAGTTATATACTATGATTATATCGTATAGCTATATACTATGATTATATCTTATAGTTATATCCAATTTGGTTATATCTTATGGTTATATCCTATAGCTATATACTATGGTTATATTATTTAGTTATATACTATGGTTATATCGTATAGCTATATAATATGGTTATATCTTATAGTTATATCCAATTTGGTTATATCTTATGATTATATCCTATAGTTATATCCTTTAGTTATATACTATGGTTATATCCTATAGTTATATATTATGGTTATATCGTATAGTTATATCTAATTTGGTTATATCTTATGGGTATATCCTATAGTTATATACTATGGTTATATCGTATAGTTATATCCAATTTGGTTATATCATATCGTTATATTCTATAGTTATATACTTTGGTTATATCCTATATTATATTCTATAGTTATATACTATGGTTATATCATATAGTCTTATACTATGATTATATCTTATAGTTATATATTATGGCTATATCATATATTATATTTTATAGTTATATCCAATTTGGTTATATTCTATAGTTATATACTATAGTTATATCATATATTATATCATATAGTTATATACTATGGTTATATTATATAATTATATACTATGATTATATAGTATAGTTTATTTCAATTTGGTTATATCCTTATAGTTATATCCAATTTGATTATATCCTTATAGTTATATCCAATTTGGTTATATCCTTATAGTTATAAGATATAACCATAGTTATATGTGATTTTTGAGAATAATAACAACAAATAGTTAAGGGTGTGATTCAGGTGCGAAATTGCCTTATAATACAAAATAAGAAAGAATCCTAGCCGTTAGATCAGATTAAAAGCTAAAAAAAAAAGTGCAACACGGATGCCCTTTTGTGCATGCCTTTTTTTTTATGAACATTACTGACAAAGTGCAAGCCGGAGGCCTAAAAGTGCAAACCGATGACTTGAAAAGTGCAAGTGAATGCAACACTTCTGTGCATGCAAATTCAATATTTTATGCATGTACTTTTTTGGATTGGAGTGCAAGTTGTTGGCTTAAATGTGCATGCGAATTATTGTGCATGTGAATTTAACGTTTTTGTGCATATATAACTCGCATGCACTCTCAGTTGAATTCACATGCACTTTCAGCTGAACTCGCATGCACTCACATGTATTTTTTTGGATTGGAGTGCAACTGTGCAAGTTATTGGCTTAAATGTGCATGCGAATTATTGTGCATGTATAACTCGTATGCACTCTCAGTTGAATTCACATGCACTCTCAGTTGAACTCGCATGCACTCACAACACATAAAACATGTACTTGATTTCACATGCACTCAAAAGTCAAAAGACATATAAGTACACTCAAAGGCATGCACTCTCAGTTGAATTCACATGCACTCTCAGTTGAACTCGCGTGCACTCACAACGCATAAAGAATGCACTTGATTTCACATGCACTCAAAAGTCAAAAGACATATAAGTACTCTCAAAGGCATGCACTTCAGTAGAATTCACATGCACTCTCAGTTGAACTCGCATGCACTCAAAACACATAAAGCATGCACTTGATTTCACATGCATTCAAAAGTCAAAAGACATATAATTACACTCAAAGGCATGCACTTAAGTAGAATTTACATGCACTCTCAGTTGAACTCGCATGCACTCACAATACATAAAGCATGCACTTGATTTCACATGCACTCAAAAGTCAAAAGACATATAAGTACACTCAAAGGCATGCACTTCATTAGAAGAGGCAATGACCAGGGTCAGCTCAACGTTACATTAACTGTCAAAAGTTGCACAGACAGATCACAATCCCAGTTCCCTCGCTTTGAGTTAAGGTTGTAGAACCTAGTAACTCGATTTGAGTTCATCAATAGAAATTACCAAGTTGATCTATTCTAAGTTGATTTTATTACAATAAGTGTATCAGAATGATATTAATGTGATAAAATCCTTGGAATTTGATCGGTAAACAGATGGTGAACACAAGGAACGTTATCCGTGCTGGTGCTGGGCCGAGTAATGACCCCAGACCAAATGCAAGGAATGCTGCAGACCCAACAGGAGAGCGTGAGTCTGTCTTCAACAATAATCCAAGAGGCAATGACCAGGGTCAGCCCAACGCACCGATGATGTTTGATGCTGCATTAGTTGAGGCAATTCGAGGAATTGTCATGCAAGCAATCACAGATGTTATGCGACCAGTCGTACCACAAGCACAAGGTGGTCCAGTCCCTCAGGCTATTCCTGAAGTTGAGGAGTCAGTGGAGCAAGTACCTCAGATCAATGTTGTCAGAAACAGAGGAACTTACAGTCAAGCGTTAAAAGCCGTAAGTTCAATGAGGCCTGACAGCTACGACGGTACTGGAGAACCAGTCAGAGTGACATATTGGTTCTCGCATATGGAACGGTTGCTCCGGAACATTACTTGCACTGAGGCTGAGAAAGTGCACATCGCCTCCCTTCAACTCAAGGATGTGGCTAGCGAATGGTGGGAGAGCACCGGTCTGGCAGATCATCCCGGGCTGAATTGGAGCATGTTTAAAACAAAGATGACTGATCGTTTCTTTTCCCGTGCTATGAGGGATGATAAGCATAAGGAATTTCTGTACCCGCAGACTGATGGGTTAAAAGTGACTGAGCTCGCAGCTAAGTTCAATCACTTGTTGCAATACGCTGGACCTGAGGTCTCAAGCGAAGAACAGAAGATCTGGTACTTCCATGGATGGATGAATCCAGAAATCAAGCCTCTAATGTTGCGTCATGGTTGTACTATGTTAGAGCAATATGTGGATGCGGCCTACAAGACAGAGGTCACACTGGAGGAGTCTGCCCATAAGAGGGAGAAGCAAGTTAAGGGAAAGGGTGGGCAATAGGATCGCCAGGTTGGTTCATTCAAACGACCGACATCGCCTACCAAGTTTGAGAAGTCTGGTCGTGCTAAGACCGAGACAACTCAGTCTGACTCTGCCAGAGGCTCAGGTTGGAGCAGCGGAGTAATTCAGTGCCACAGCTGTGGTGAAGTTGGGCATAAAAATTTTAATTGCCAAAAGGACAAGAGAGTATGTCATAATTGTGGGAGAAAAGGCCACATAAAAGCATACTGCAGACTGAAGGGTCAGGGACCAATGCAGTCTTATCAGGCGTCAAATGTTGGCGATGGACAGAACCCAAGGCCAGAGGTATCTGCTTCTGAGCAGTCTATGGCTCATAATAAAGGCAAAGCGCCTATGGGGTCTTCAGGCCAAGGGCAAAGACTCTTTGTAATGAGCCAAGCCAACGGAGAAGAACCCTGATCCATTAAGCTGTGTTTATGTTAAGTCTTTCTTTAAGATTAAGGAGTAACGACATGTGTCGGTAATCTCCGTAGCATTGTTATCTGTCTGTGCAACTTTTGACAGTTAATGTAATGTTTAATGGTAATGAAGTGTCTCCTTGTGTTGAAAATTTCTGAATGTGTTATCGTTACGAATTTGCTGTTCATACGAAACCCCGTAAGTGTCGAGATCAGCTTATGCCAAGTAAGGATAAAGACTGTAGGACTTATGGTGGTGGAGTACTGTAGGCAACTTAAAGGTTCGTCCCCTACATGGTTAACCCTAGGGTCGACTCTGCTGTTTAAATCTAAATCCATTCCTAAGATTCTTCTTCATACATAGAGTATGTCATCTATAAGGTTGGGTGCAACTCTTTGAGGAAGATTAAGTTGTGGAGTTATTGTGTTAAGAGAAACGGTTGTAGTCTAAGGATGGGATATGTTGATGATCCCGGTGTATTATAGATTCGGTAAGAAGGATTGTCTATATACATCTAAGGAGTAAAGTGGTAAGCATTATCTCATACGCGGAGTTCTTCAGAGGTTTCTTAAGGATAAAGAATGAACTTGTGGAGTTTTGTTCGGAGAGATTAGGAGCTATCTCTCATGCGTGAGTTTGTGCCATAAGCGTTGAGGCGGATGAATCATTTTCAGTATGATGTCCTAAGGAATTAAGAGTAATATCTCTTGTAATCCATTTCAAGGATGAAGTGATTAAGGATGTTGGAGCCAGGTGATAAGGTTTGTGTTGAGGCAGTATCCTCATTGGCTTAATGCAAGTTTCGGGGTCGAAACTTTTTTTAAGGGGAAGGTGATGTGATACCCCGTAATTCTATAAGGTTATTTTGGGAATTTTGAGAATTTCCCGAGTACCCGTTTTGTACGTCGGATTTAATTCAGAGAGTTTAGGACATTCTGTAATTCAGGCCTAGTGGTGGCGACCGCCGTGCAGTACGGCGCCCGCCGTAATTCGCCCGCCGTAGGCAATTTGTGAGGCGGCGACCCTTGCTCTCCGCGGCGCCCGCCGTCGTTGTCCGGAGGTCTTTGCCCGATGGTCGCCGGTGAGCCTCTGACGCGCCGAAGTAGGCCTGCTCCGCCTCGTCGTAGGGCCATCATTGTGTTCCCAGTGCTTTGGCTATTTAAGGAGGTGCTTGGAGGTCGGATTGGAACCGATTCCATAGCCCAAGCTCTCCCAAAATTGTGCCTCGCCGGAGTTCTTGCCTCGCCGGATTCTGGAGCTTTTGCCGGTGTCGTTTGGTGGTGTTCCAGTGTGCCTTTTGTGAAGCTTTTGGTAGCCCTTGGTGGTTAGAAACCAAAGCAAGTCGAAGGAGGCCGAGTCGCTCGTGTTTTGGGTGAGTTTTCTCGCCGTTTCTGTCGTCGGAGTTCTTCACGGCGACCGTCGTGTTCTTCACGGCGCCCGCCGTGATGAACTGCGGCGACCGCCGCCAGAGCCCAGAATGCCTCTTTGGCTTTTGGCTTTGGTGGTCGTCGTCGAGGCGTTATTTCTTTCGATTTCTTTCGTCGTTTTTTAGATTTGTACTGTGTTTATGTCGGATCTAACTTAGGGTTTCTCTTGTGGGTCGACTCGGAGGTTGTTGTGCTGTCGGAGCTATACCCGTGTCGAGCCCGGAATCCCGTCGTCGTTAGGCTTTTCTGCGAATTAAGGCAAGTGGCGGTTCCCTCTTGCTTAATCATTCCATGTTTCATTAATTATCAATTGTTTAATTGTTAATTAAATTGGAGTGAACTGTTGTTTTGTTTGGGAACTAATTTCATAAATAAACGTGATTAAAGTAATGTTATAGTAGGTTGTAAATCTGTTAGAACAACACTATTATATGTGATAATTACCGTGATGGTGTTGGTGTGAATTTAATCTTAATGCTAGAATAGCATGTGGATTAATAGGAAAGCTAATCCAAGTAAGGATTAGCCGTTTCTATTATCTCTATGTTTAAGTCGTTTGCCTGGATGGCTTTAATGTGAATAATTGATGTGTTAGACTATTTAGTTAGCACGCGTGTTCGTAGGAACGCTAATCCAAGTAAGGATTAGTCGTTTCTTTATAACTTAATGTTCGTAGGAACGCTAATCCAAGTATGAATTTGTCGTTTCTTTAAATCATAATATTCCTCGGGATAATTCCGAATAATAATTTAAGGGTCATGACCTATGCTTCCTATCCACCTTTCAGGATCTAAAGTGTTTAAGCGCCTTGCTAGCGCAATTGGGTGAACATAATTGTCACCCTGTGTATTAAGCACCTAGCTAGTGCAATTGGGGTGGACATAACTGTCACCCTATAAATTAAAGTGTAAACACTGTGGCAGTGTAATCTGGGTGAACGTAAGGTCACCCTGTGTAATAACAACTTCCGTTGTTCTCGGAATAATATTAAGCCTCGTGTGTGCGTGTGTTTGTGTGTTGTTTTAATTTGGGTTGACATAGTGGTTACCCTGAGTTTTAAGCTTTGTTACCGCGCTTAATAATATTAATGTATTTTAGTGATGTGTGTTTTATAATTAAATAAGATATGTGCCCGAGTGCACATGATTAATAAACTTTTGGCGAGTAGTGCAGCTAAGTAATAGTGCAGCTAGGAAAGCTCGTCTCGACTTTGATCATAGTACGTTCTCTTCCAATCTGGACTCGCTGTATGCGGTGAGGTTGGTCGTGAACCGAAGCATCTTAGTCAGTTTTTAACTCGTTGGTGTGTGATTCTGTGAACGTTCCCAAACAGTTGTCATAATTTCCTATAAGGCTCATTTCAGTTGGAGTCTTCTCTTCAGTGCATGTCTAATTGTTATTATTCCATGAAAGTGTCGGGTTATATATCGTTCCTTCGGTTTTATTCGAGGGACAATGATAGTAAACGGTTACGATCACTCGAACCACTCTGCTTTGTACCCTTGCTAGTCTATTCATTTAGACCAACCAACCGAAATTATTCTCTGCATGGTTGGCTGGTGTCAATCGTTCGATTCGACATATTAGATAGAGCGAAGATATGAGGAGACTAGATTGACTATGAAGACGACGATTGTTTTTGGATGTTTTAATGATTATCTTTTAATCAGGTTGAGATCCTTGGGCAGGTGATCATTACGATCACAACCCTTTTTATAATATCTTTTATAAGACTTCCGCTGTGCCTTGTTAAAGACTTTCGCTGTACTTTGTTTCAACTCTGTGTTTGTCCTATTCGGGATTGGGATGTAATCCCGGGACTCATGTTTTATATGAATAAAGTTATCATTTTGTTTCATTATACTTCATGATTTGTATTTAAAACGGTAAAGCCTTGGGTGATCTCGGTAAGGAACACTGGGGTCACTGGCGGTAATACATTTCTAAATGGGTTAAGATTTGGGGGTGTTACACTTATCCAATAGTTAATATCAAACAAAATGGTGGAGAAATGTACATGAATAAAAGTATATTGAAACCTCATGATACAAACAAATTTATTGCCATGTAACCTTGATTACTTGATAACGTCTATTACTAGAGTCAAATGCAGATTTAAAAAAATATGTTATTCACTTTGTTGCTTTTAGATTTATTTTATTTTATTTTTATTTTTTCTGCGCCAAGATCTGGCGTACGGAATAAGTTGGCCCAAGTAACCATTAGATTTAGAGCCATACATTTTGATGTATTTTGCCAAAACTTGGTGGCGTCGAGTTCCTGATGAATTTCCATTTTTGAGTTCATGATGGAATTTTTTATATGTTTAGATTAGCGTGAGGATTTAGGGCATATATATATCAAAGAATGACTTTATTGCACAGAGTTGGAGCAAGGTTTCATAGAATGGCTTTATTGCACAAAATTGGAGCAAAGTTGGGGCTCCTTTATAATAGGCCAAATATGCGTTTTGGGTTTGGGCAAGTTTGAATGTTAATATATGAAGTTTTCCTGCTTTTCTTAGTGTTTGATGATGATGATGATGGTTGGTTATCCAACATGTTGTGTTTTGAGTTTTATATTTTATAACTACATTCTTCCTAACAAGTTCACTCTACTAGTAATGACATTATATAAGTCAACTTAGTATTTATATACATATGACGAATAGTCGGCGTCGAAGACTTCATGTCAGCAGTCAAAGATGGCTAATAGAAGAGTAGTAGTAGTATATATATATATATTATCCTTATGTGTTTGACAATTATGTACAACACTGAATTACATACATACCCATATCATAAGAGATTTCTCAACAACACCAGACAATAAGCACAAGCCCAATTTCCGTGACATCCACTAGTTTTGTTAATAAAACTTTGAATTGAAATATTAAATATTATTTTTAAAACCTAATATGGTAAAGTGTACGCTTACTTTTTGACATTTATATAATTAGAATTGAAAAAATATTCGCAAATTTGTATACAAAAATGGAGAGTAAACTAAGAATTTCATGCAAATAATTGAATAACAAACATATAAATTTAATTTTAGTAATGAAGACTATTAGTTGTATAACCAATTAAAAGAAAAAAAGTGGTTAAAGTATATCACATATTTATTTCAAATACTTTTAATATGTATATTCCCACTTTTGCATCATGAATCATATATTACTAATTATACCAACTATATAAATTTAAGTGTTAAAAACTATAAGAACATTACGCTTTTAGGTATGTAATTTTGAAAAACATACCTTTGATATGGTTGAAATGTAAATTTTAGTATTTTGCCCTATATTTTAATTTATAAATAATTTTAACGTAATTTCATTGTTTTACGCACATACATTATAAATAATTTTAATTACAAAAAAGTAACATAACTAAAAAGGTAAAAAGATATAAATAACTTTGAAATAACTAGTTAGCATATACCCATGAACACACACTAAAAAAACCGTTAAATATATAACAAACTACCAAGTTAATCATATTATATATAGAAGTAACTAAATTACCATAAAATTATATATTAATAAACATAGTAAACTTAACTCGTTCGAATTAAAAAAATCTAAAACATTCATAATCAGAGTCGTTAATGTTAATTAACAGCAGGATACTATCTGTGCATGTGGAACGCGCATACATACTCGTATGTATGCGCAGTGCGTATACACACGCATATGTATGCACAATGCATATACTCATTGCGCATACATATGCGTATGTATGCACAATGTGTTGTGCATACATACGCATATGTATGCGCACTGCGCATGCACACGCGTATGTATGCGCACTGCACATGCACACGCATATGTATGCTCAGTGCGCATTCATATGCGTATGGTTTTCGAATGCATAAACAGATGTATACGCATTCCGCATGCGTGAGTATAAATAACAAAAAGTTATGGATGTGTTTAATACCCCGTATCATAAATCTCATCAAATAAATTAGAAATATGAAGAGAAATTGGGTTGAGAAACCGTACCTGTTCTGTTAATTGTCGAGGACTCGAGGGTGAAGTTGGTGTGTAGAAATTAACCGATCTTGAAACCATCAAAATTGGGGAAAAGTGGTAGGGGCAAGAGTCAAGAGACACGTACCACGAAAGTAGATCTCGGATGTGAGGCTACATAGGAGAGGCTCGAACGCAAGAAAGGTGCACGGCGGTTGGTTGCAATATATAGGTTGGCGGTGCTGGAAGTAAGTTTGTAGGGCTGCAAAACGAACGAGCAGCAACGCTGAGCCAAGACAGAGATCGAGAAGAGCGATGGCGATCTGGGCTTGATGTTTCAGCTGGAGGTGTCCAGATCTGTGTTCAAACAAACTTGTCCGGATGTGGACATGGTGGTTCTTAAATTGTTCATATATGTTGTTCAAATAGAGGTTCACTGGATAATTAAGTTTCAACTATAGAGTCATAGGTAAATTTGAAAGTAAAATAAAACAAAACAAATAGCAAGGTAAGAAAAGAAAATATATTCACAGATGCTTAAATAAAAAAGGGGGTTCGGTTTTGCACCGTGTTTTTTTGATTTCGCACCAACCTGGTGGCGTTTTTTTTTAACGCAACAACGTGGCGTTTAACTGGGTTTTTTTTAAGAATTAATGATATTAAAAATAAAATAAAAATGGGTCCGATTAAACCGGGTCCATTTTAAACGCTATTCAATAGCGTTTAACATGGACCCGGTTTTCGAACCCGTGAGAATTGTAAACGCTACTAGGTAGCGTTTACAGTTTAAACGCTACTACGTAGCGTTTACAGTTTAAACGCTACTACGTAGCGTTTAAAGTTACCGTTTACATTTCAAATGAAAAAATGACCGTTTTAAATGACTGTTTAAAGTTACCATTTACTCTTAAACGCAACGACGTAGCGTTTACATAACAGTCATTTTTCCAACCACTCTATTTCACCCTATAAATACAAACAATTTCACCATAACTTATACACCCTTCTCCTATCTTATTTTGTTTTAATTCTCCAAAAGTTAGTATGGTTTCATCGTCTAGAAATGTGATAGTAATCAGCGATGACTCAAATTCATCTGTTGTCGAAGAAGACAACAGCTACACATCGGACGGTACTGGAGATGATGATGATGGACCCGGTTTCTAATGTTTGAATTGAAGTATGTATATAGTCATTTATTAGGACTAGTTAGGACTGAAATTCTAGACAAATAATCTGTGAGCTTTTGAGCCATAGGACTGCACATAATTATGTCCTCTTATTTCTTTTCATGTGTGTGATTCTCACTTTGATTGCTTTATCTCTAGAACTTGCGTTTAGAACTTATATTGATGCCACATTTATGACTCTTGCGCATGATATAAAAATGAGTGGGGCATTATTTTTGTTAGCCTATATTTCCCTTTACCATCCTTATATGTTATTCCCCTGCTTGAAGCCCGTTGAGCCTAATTAGCCTATTTTTTTAGAAGCTCTATAAAAACATTCTGAGCCTAATGATTAGCCTTTACCCATCCGGGAACTAGGATGATTTATTTGTTTGTTTTATGGTTGCAAGCCAAGCTTGGGTGAGTTATTTGTATGGTGTGTTATTGTAGTAAATGTTTTGGCTTTTGAAAAAAAAATCAAAAAAACAAAATCAAAAAAATTCAAAAAAAAATTCAAAAAAAAAGAAAAAGAAAAAAAGGGAAAAAAGTAAACAAATAAGGGTGTTTATTTGAAAAGAATGGTATGAGATATCCTCTAAGTTTGGTGTTTTCTTGGTTAGTTTCTCTTTTCCGGATTTAGCACCACATGGCCAAATTGTATCCATACCTTTCTTTTTATATGGGCTAATAAAAGTCTTTTTGATTTATGTCATGTACAAGGTCCCTAGTGGTGGAGATTTAGGATGCTGATGCAAGTTTATGGTAGATGAGTTTTCAATGTAGAGATTTGAGCGAAACACTTTACCATAAACACATGAGCGAGAGTGATTCTATTTCTTTTTCCTAAGTGAGGTCTAGGACGGATGTTCTATTTAGTCTCTCTTATGATTATTTGCATGTCTTTGATGATTACATTGTTAAATATTTAAGTTTTCATGGACTTGTTTGGATATTAATTAGGTAGAGACAATGTTTGTATTTCTTGTAGAATTTTGAACTTTGTTCTTGCTTGAGGACAAGCAAGATTTAAGCTTGGGGGAATTTGATAACACCTATTTTATAGATATTTTAGGGGTGTAGTTGCATCTTAGAATAATTCATTTGCATGTATATTTCATATATTTTATAGTTAATTTTGTATTCGGAGCCTATATTCATACTTTTATTTATTTCAGGCATTTTGGATATGAAATGGAGTGGTTCGAGACTTGCTTTTGGGATGCCAAAAAGCTAATGGGCTTTAACTCAATTTAGCATGGCTTCAGTCCAATATTTGAAAAAAGAATACGGACTTATGGATAACCGGATGGGCTTATTTTGGTGGAGTGTACGAGTGTGTACATGCCCATCCAAATTCTTGAAGCGCAAGGTGGCAATTGGCAGATGTGGGGGCGGCTTGTTAATTTTTACATAGAATGATATGTTTGACTTAGGGGTGTTCATCGGGTTCGGTTTTCGGTTTTTTGGACTGAACTGAACCCGAACCGATTATATTTGGTTATGTTTTCTGTTCGTATAAATATAATATTCGGTTCGGGTTCGGTTCGGTCAAACCGATTATTTTTAAAAATAATTAAAAAAACCTAGATTTCTAGATGAATTACTCCAACCTTATTCGGTTCGGTCCAGTTCGATCCAAGTTCGGTCCAGTTCGGTCAAAGTTTGGTTTGGTCTAATTCGGTTTTTTGCACTAAAACCTACTTCAATAACCTAAAATAACATAATTTCAAAATATTCGGTTATTTCGGGCCAAAACAGAACCGAATAAAACTGAACCGAACCGAACCGAACCCGAACCCGAACCGAGTATGTTCAGTTCAGTTTTCGGTCCACAAAATTCCAAAATTCGGTTTCGGTTCGGTTCAGTTTTGACCCGATGAACAACCCTAGTTTGACTTGGGAAAGGGGGCAGCATAGATTAGGATATTAGTTTTAGGTTAGTTTAATTAAGATAAAATGCAACTTTAGTTTTATTATTTTTTTGTTTTGAGGTTTTATTTAGTCTTAGTTTAGTTTTTCTTTTGGGTTGAGAGAAGACTGCCATACGTAGAGGGAGATTTTCAAGGAGGGATTTTGGCCTTTGTACAATTTGAAAATTTTGGTATTATTGTTATAGCCTTTGTCAACTTGAATTATTTTTACATTTGAGACTAAGTTTTTTTATTTCCCGTATTTATTGAATAATTCATATATGTTGTTGGCTAGTTTAAATATATTGAATATGTCTTCAATTATGCTTGGCTAAATTTCTAAATTTAAGGTTGGGTTGATCCTAACGATGTGTATTTAATTAGAATTATTTCCTTGCCTGAATTGAAGTAATATTTGATTCGTTCCTAGATGCTTTATGCCCATATTAACCTATGTGAAATGGATCCTATTAGGGTTTGAGACCAAGAGGTGATAACGTTAATAGGTAGTCAGATAAGGTTTGAGACCAAGAGGTGATAACTTCTATTGGAATCCTAGGAATTGAACCTGAGATTTTATTATTGCGAGAGTGTCTTAATTTCTCTTGTGGATTAATAACTATCATAGAAACCTTAAGAATAGATTGGATTTAGCAAGTCATGAGAGTGGATGTTAATTCAGTTTGACCTTAGATTCTAGGTGCCCAAAGGGTCTAGATTTGATTAGCAAGTCGTGAGAATGGATGTTAATTAGATCTAGGCACATTTACTATTATTCGAGAGGAATTTGTAATTACCTTAGATAGTTACCTTCAAATAATTTGGACAAGATTTAGGTGAAGTGTGATTTTATTTACTGAAGCATTGTTACAGTGATCCTTAACCTTAGACACATTTATCCCATTGATTTTACCCTTTTTATTTATTTTTATTAGTTAGCTTAGTTATAGCCAATTCATTGTTTTCACGGCCTAGTTCACTAATAGTGTTTCAATTAATATTAAATTGGTCTCTGTGGGATCGACACTTGACTAATACAACTGATCCCGTACACTTGCGGGTAGGTTTGAGCCATATCAATTACATAGAGCTGAAATTCTACCATGAACACGATAAAAAAACGCCGATTACTGATTGTCGGGAAAAATGCACGAGGTCTAAAGAACCGTGCACAACATTGCACGGGACGTGCACCAACTTACTAGAGGATGTGAATAGAGTTGGCTTGGACCGTGTAGTCCGGTGCACAGTATGTGCGTTGTCACGATGTAATTCATTTTTCTTGTTCTATTTCCTCCAAAAAGTAATTTTTCATTAATCTATAAATGTTTAAATAAAACAAAAAATAACAAACTTGCGAAGAAAGCTAAATTAACATTACCGCATCTAATGGTTTGAAATAAACATTAAATCTAATCAAATTAAAGCTAACGAATATAAGATTAAAGTGTCCATAAAAGAAATAGAATAAATCATTAAAATATAACCTTGTAGAAGGGTTGACGAAGAAACAAAGTGGCGCGTCTAGGAGACAACTCATAGACAGTGCATTGGACAGCACGGTCCAAGTCACCACCATGCGCATTCTCTAGTAGTTGGTGCACGGACCGTGCAATGTTGTGCACTATCCTTTGGGCCCCATGCATTTTTTCTTACAACCTATAATGGGCGCTTTTATCGTCTTTTTGATGGAATTTTGACTCAATGTAAACTAGAGAGTTGTAGATATTTGACTTAGCTTTTATCATTTATTCGAATGTTCCAAGTTATGAAAAATATTCATGTTTATCCTCTTCCTTGGTGGTCTTGGGCTTCGTCCTAAGCGGGCTTTGAATGCCTTTCTTTGGATGTCATCTTGTAAATCACCTTAGGGTTGTCCTAGAGTGTATTAGGCAAGAGAAACTCTATGATAACCTTAGATAATGCATATTGTGCTCGGACTCTTCCATTTTTTATGGATTTATTTTATGTAAGGATGGATTGAAGGTCAAAGAGGAGAAAGTGCTTAATGAGGCTAAAGTCGTGATGCCTATCAAAGTAAACCTCAAAAACCTAACTAATGTAGTAGGGTAAATAAGGATCGATCCCACAGGGAGGTAAGCAATCTTCCTAAGTGCAAAGGTGTATGCAATGGTAACAAAAGGGGGGGTTTGGTTTGTATCAAGTAACAAAGTAAATCAAAGCAAAAGATGTAATCAATGGGTGAGAATAACTTAGCCAGACAAATATTCACACTTCAGTTTGATTGGTTGATCCTAGATTATCTCAATTTCCTACCAATGAATATTCATGTCCCGATCTTAGGTATATAGACAGGTCAACTAGCCCTAAAAATACTTACCAATAAACAATCAAGAAACTATCAAGATTCAATCTAAAGGCAGCAATAAGCATAGGAATTAACCAGGATACATGCAATACTTAACAACCCGTCAGTACTCGACATGTAATCAATTCTCTTCACAATAAACTAGTCCAACAAGTCCTAGAATATCATGTTTGCTACTCTGAAATAAGGATGAACAATATTAATCTCAACAAGTTGACCAGATTAAGGGAACTAGTACTATAGAAAATATCAATTTCAACTAGTTTGTCAAGCTAGAGAAACTAATATTAATAATACTAATCACAACAATTGATGAACTAGATCAACTAATAGAATTCAAAACCCTAATCCTGCAGTATGAATAATACCAATAAAACTAGATGATCAGACTAGAGAAATCAGTAAAACTCAATGAGATGAAGCATAGAGAGAATTAATATAATCAAAGGAAAGGAAATAGAGTTATAATCTCACAACCAAATACAAACGAAGGCTTCAATCGTCAGACTAAGCAAAACTTGCTTAGTTCTTCATAGTCTTCAAAGCACAAAAACTCTAAGGGAAAAACTGAACGATAATGTGTTTGTTGAATAATCGATAATGAAAAGGCTGCTAATGAAAAGAAAGATATAACCTAGCAAAACCTAGTTTCCAAAAGATAGGAAATAAAAGAAAAGAATTAAAACCAAACGAAGCTCGGACGAAAAGGAAATTCGGATCCCACGTGTATGAACAGTAATCGCGACCGCGGCTTGTCTTCCGCGACCGCGGAAAAGTTCCTGGATTGTTCTTCGCTTCTGGTGATATCCGCGACCGCAGCATGGCTTCTGCGACCGTGGAAAAGTCTCTGTAGCTCTTCTTCTTCTCGCCATCGGTCTTCTCTTGTGGTTCGCCTCCATATTCAATATGTCTTCATTTAAGCACTCAAAACCACCAAATCAACATTTCTTCTCCACAACTCCATTCTCCTAACTTATGCTCTAAACCCATACAAATGGTACCTACAACTCCGGTAACAACTCCTAGTTACGCACTACAAAGTAAAGATGATCAAATTCCCCCATGCTTAAACCTTGCGCGTCCTCGAGTAAGCTAATAGAAACCTACTCCTCCAATGAAATACCCAAGGTCTCAGGAAGCACAGCAAAACTATCTCCACTAAGAACTGCACCTAATCATGAATCTCCAAGGCCCCAACACAATCAACACAAGACACAAGCTTAAAGGAAAGCAGAGTACTTCCCCCAAGCTTAACCCGAACACCATAGAGTGAAAGTAACCATCTAATCCTAGCCTCCATCTATCTTTTTAAGACTCCCAAAGTGACCTACCTGAATCCTCCTTATATCACCTCTTCCTATGACACCATGCCAAAAAAAATGAGGAATCGTAATAATCACTCTTCTTATTTTCACTCATTTTGCCAAGGCGCCCTTTCGGGTTTTCACCAAGTCACTCATTTCATTTTTCAATAGATGGGCTCACAAAAACTCACATCACTCTTGACCTCTTATCACCTCAGCCTAATGCTGGTCCAGGCCACCTGCTTATTACATAAGCCGCCCTTTCGGGTTTTCAGCTTATCCCAGGATTTTCTTCTTTTGTCTTTTTCTCATATTTTTGACTTTTTCTTTTATATATTTTTTTATTATTCAGACGACTAGCAAGTATAGATCACTCCCCCATGCTTAAATATTGCATTGTCCTCAATGTAATGAAAGACAAAAAGATGAAGCACAGGGAAAAGCAGAAAAGTACTCACATTGTCGCCGAGTTGGCCCGGACTTGGATGTTGGTGTTGCCGGTAAAACATTGAAAACACATGTCGCTGGTGTAGCGGCGGTCCTCCTCAAGTAACTCCACGTGCAACCAAGTAGATCCACTGTAAGGGAAGTGGGACATCAAAGAAACGGGGTTGCACGGGCCTTCAACGAACATAGAATTAGAGCCCAAATGTAATCGTGTAGCGGGCTCCATCGCTCCATATCAATCATCATAACTGCAGTTTGCTCTGGAGCTCCTCCTCATCAGCTGTCTAATGTCAGGCCATCATCGGTGCCAAATAAAAATATCGAGCTATTGTCTCCTCCTTGGCAGCATGATGCGCACCGTTTCTCGCGTAGAAAAGCTCGGACAGCAGGGCCGCGATCGCGGAAAATCGCCGCTTTTTTTAAAGGGGACTTACAGTGGGAAAACCGTGGTCGCGGATTCGCGTCTGGTGCGAATTGAACACCGTCTTCGAATTTTGGCTTCGGGTCTCCTACCTGCGTTTTAGTCTAAACCGAAAACAACACAAATAAAAACTTGAAACGAAAAGATATGAAAAGCATTACATACCTCGGGTTGCCTCCCGAGCAACGCCTTGGTTATTGTCGTGGCTCGACATGGTGTCCTTTAATTCAGCTTGGGTTGCTCACATCAACTAAACACTTGGGGTCACAATCAGGAGGGTATCTCTTTGCATCATCAATGTTGTATTCGACCCTCACCCCATCAAATTCCATTGTGAGCGAACCACTAATCACATCAATCTTTGTATTCTCCGTTTTCATAAACGGCCTACCCAACATCACAGGGGCTACATGCTTGTCTTGCCCCGTATCCATCACAAAGAAATCCGCAGAAAAAATCAGCTTATCGACCTTTACCAGAACATCCTGCACGACTCATTTGGGATACACATAGGACGAATCCGCTAATTGGATCATTGTCCCTGTCTTCTGTAATGGCCCAAGCTCTAAAGATTTGTACAGTGAGAGAGGCAGTACATTTATAGATGCACCCAAATCCAGCATGGCTTTATCGAACGTGGTGTCACCTATCTTGCAAGGAATACTGAACATGCCTGGGTCACTGCACTTCTTTGGCAACCGCTTTTGCAGCATAGCGGAGACATTCTCACTCACCTGGACCTTCTTCTTCGCTTTCACTGTTTTCTTTCTCTTAATCTTGCACAATTCCTTCAAAAATTTGGCATAACGGGGAATGCTCTTAACTAGCTTGATCAAAGGAATATTTACCACGCAATTCATGAAGGTTTCAAAGAGTTCCTTGTCGTTCTCCAGCCTTCTAGTATCCTTCAGTGCCTCAGGGAAAGGTGCGGGTGGTTTCAGCGAACCGAGCGGAGGAAAATAGGGACGAACATAATCGTCTTCTACATCAGCAGGAAAACCGCGGTCGCGGATCAGCGTCTGGGGTTTCTGGGGTCAATCCGTGGTCGCGGATCGTTACGCTATTCGTCCTTTGAAATTTCTTCATCTTCAGAATGTTCCCTTCCTCCAGAAATATTTCCGCGGTCGCAGAAATTCATCGATTTTGTATTCGCCTTCAGTGATGATTCCGCAGTCGCGGATTTCGGGCCGCGGTCGCGGTTCTTCCTCTGCAGCATCCGTCACTTCCTTCATTTTTGTTCCACTCCTCAGCGTCATCGTACATACATTCTCCCTCGAATTTGATACCGTTTGAGATGGTAGTTTCCCCGAATCCCGGGCTTCCAGCTTGCTCACTGCAAGAGAAATTTTCCCCACTTGCTTCTCCAAGTTCTGAATACTAGACTTCATCTCCTGATTTTGTTGGACCATAGTGGTTTCCAACATCGATATACTCTGAGCGAGAGACTTAATTATGTCATCACTGGACATAGATGAACTTGCGCTTTGGCCTTGAGGTTTAGGGTCATATGGAGCTCTAAATTGTTGTTGTTGTTGTTGTTGTTGTTGTTGTTGTTGTTGTTGTTGTTGTTGTTGTTGTTGTTGTTGTTGTTGTTGTTGTTGTTGTTGTTGTTGTTGTTGTTGTTGTTGTCCTTCAGGCCGTTGAAATTGTTATTGTTGCTGTAAGAACTGTGGCGGCCTCTGGTGGAACTCTTGGTCCTCACGACCCTGAGGAGAATTCTGCTGGTTCCCGTATCTGAAATTAGGGTGATCTCTCCACCCTGGATTGTAAGTGTTGGAGTACGAGTCATATCTCGGTCTAGGAAGACCGAATCCTCCAATAGCATTCACTTCAGCAGTGGGTTCCTGCAGCGTTGAACATGCATATGTGGGGTGCATCGTGTCATAGAATAGTCCGCAGGATTTGACTTGTTGCAGGTTGCCCTTCATCATAAATCTCCTCATCATCTCCTTCATCTCAACCATCTCAGAAAATATTGAGGACGATGGCTGAGAGTCTGCAACCTTCACTGATTGAGCGCTCGCTCTCTTGCTAAACTGTATTGAGCCCTCAAATAGCTCAAAGAATATCTCAACTGATGCAGCTGGCGTCTTGTTCAGAATATTTCCACCACAGGCTGCATTCACCATTCTTCTCTCATCATCAAGAAGCCCACCATACAAATAAAGTACGTGGTCTTGGTCAGAATACCCATGGTATGGACAGCTTGAGATCAACCTCTTGAACCTCTCATAGTACTCATACAATGTCTCAGTAACATGTTGTTCAATGTTGCTAATGTTCCTCTTCAGGCTATTGAGCTTCGTTGCAGGGAAGTACTTCTCCAAAAAGTCTTTCTTCATTTTCGCCCATGTGTCTATGCTTCCTAGGGCCAAATAGTAGAACCAATCATTGGCCGAATCCTTCAGAGAGAAAGGAAAGGCCCTCAGCTTGATCTGGTCCTCAGTAATATTCATGGGCTTCATACTGCTGCAGACCGCGTGGAATTCAGAAAGATGCTTGTTAGGGTCTTCTCCACTCATCCCATGGAAGTGGTATAATAAGTGAATCAGCCCATATTTGAGCTCGAAATTCACGTCATCCGCCAACTCTGGAAACTGCACAGCAAGTGGCTGTTGCTCTAGATTCGGTGCAGTTAACTGCCTCAAAGTCGGTGCTTCCTCAGCCATCTCGATTTGCGTATGGGCTGCTATACGATTTCTGGAAAGTGTTCGTTCGATTTCTGTATCAAAATCTAAAAGTGGAGAGTCAGTAGCACGTGTGTGGACCATAAGATAGGTCCACACAAAAGTTGGCACACAAACAAACACAAAGAAAAATTAAAACTATGCCTCCCCGGCAACGGGGCCAAATTTGATGAGGCCAAAGTCGTGATGCCTATCAAAGTAAACCTCAAAAACCTAACTAATATAGTAGGGTAAATAAGGATCGATCCCACAGAGAGGTAAGCAATCTTCCTAAGTGCAAAGGTTGTATGCCAATGGTAACAAAAGGGGGGGGGGGTTGGTTTGTATCAAGTAACAAAGTAAATCAAAACAAAAGATGTAATCAATGCGTGAGAAGTAACTTAGCCAGACACACTTCAGTTTGATTGGTTGATCTTAGATTATCTCAATTTCCTACCAATGAATATTCATGTCCCGAACTTATGTATATAGACAGGTCAACTAACCCTGAAAATACTTACCAATAAACAATCAAGAAACTATCAAGATTCAATCTAAAGGCAGAAGTAAGCATAGGAATTGACCAGGATACATGCAATACTTAACAATCCTTCAATACTCGACATGTAATCAATTCTCTTTACAATAAACTAGTCCAACCAGTCCTAGAATATCATGATTGCTACTCTGAATTAAGGATGAACAATATTAATCTCAACAAGTTGACCAGATTAAGGGAACTAGCACTATAGATAATATCAATTTCAACTAGTTTGTCAGGCTAGGGAAACTAATATTAATAATACTGATCACAACAATTGATGAACTAGATCAACTAATAGAATTCAAAACCCTAATCCTACAGTATGAATAATACCAATAAAATTAGATGATCAGACTAGAGAAATCAGTAAAACTCAATGGGATGAAGCATATAGAGAATTAATATAATCAAAGGAAAGGAAATAGAGTTATAATCTCACAACCAAATACAAACGAAGGCTTCAATCGTCGGACTAAGCAAAAGTTGCTTAGTTCTTCATAGTCTTCAAAGCACAAAAACTCTAAGGAAAAAACTGAACGATAATGTGTGTGTTGAATAATCGATAATGAAAAGGCTGCTAATGAAAAGAAAGATATAACCTAGAAAAACCTAGTTTCCAAAGATTGGAAAAAAATCCTAAAAGGAAATAAAATAATTAAAATCAAACGAAGCTCGGACGAAAAGGAAATCCGGATCCCGCGTGTATGAACAGTAACCACGATCGCGGAAAAGTCTCTGTAGCTCTTCTTCTTCTCGCCATCGGTCTTCTCTTGTGGTTCGCCTCCATCTTCAATATGTCTTCATTTAAGCACTCAAAACCACCAAATCAACATTTCTTCTCCATTCTACTAACTTATGCTCTAAAGCCATACAAAAGGTACCTACAACTCCGGTAACAACTCCTAGTTACGCACTACAAAGTAGAGCTGATCAGTGCTCGCCACTAAAGAGTGTTTGCAACCGATGGCGCCAACCATGGTATATTCTTTCTTAGGGCTTGTCGGAGTCTATCATCATTTTGTGCATGACAATAGTGTAACACCATTTTAATTACATCCTTGATACATGAATAGCTTGTTTGTTCTTTGCTTTTGTTCCAACATTTTACTTCCAATTGCTACAAAATTTTGAGGGTTTGTTTTTGGATTGCTAACCTTTAGAAATCTAGACTTACCTCGACCGTCTTGGCAACACCGCACGTGGATGCACACAACTTGTGTGTTTTCCATGGATTCCAGCCTTTGATAAAGAGGTTGATATGGCTCATGGGAGAGTCCAACCCCAACATCCACCCCTTACTGATTTTTATGGGGAACCGGTGTCTATCAATAACCTGCCACACGACGTTGGTTGCCCCTATGATATCTAATCAAGTACAATAAGGTAATACTCTTCAACACGACATTAATCTGAAAATTGAGTCTTATGTATGTGTGATGGATACTAACATGTACATGGAGTGAGAGCAATATATTGTGTACATAACTAGCCATTGCAACTACCATGAGTTCGAGAGAGTGAAAGTGCTAATGATCCACTTAATTTGCACAACTCAAGCTTGGTGGTTCCTTACAAGAGATGAACGACACTATAGAGGCCTTAGACCAATCAACAAAAAAGAACCACCAAGCTTTATATTCTTTCAATTAACCAAGAACAATGAAGCAAGAAAACAAGAGCACTAATATTTTGGGGGATGAGAAACGCACAAACACTTAGCCAAGTATTTATGCCATCAAATTGATCTCCACCTTTTATTGAAGGAATAAAAGTGTTTAATCAGGAAGAAAAGAGGCTTAAACAATAACATGGAAAATAAGCTAACAAAAAAAAACCCTAAAACATTTTATAATAGTTTGAAACATACACCCTACAATAATATTGTGCACAGACTTGGTCATGCACACAATCCGTGCTGATGGAAGTGCACGAATGTGCTCCTAAAATAGTTGGTTGTTCAAGGCCCATGCATGCATAGCCACGCATGGGGGTGTACATGTATGTGCACTTTGCCTAACAACCCATTAATCGTCATTTTTAACATCTTCCCGATGGAATATCAACTCATTGTAAACTAGGGAGTTGTAGATATTTGAATCAATTTTCTAACGCCACTAAAATGTGCTTGAAATCCATTTTGTATCCCAAGTTATGGCATTTTACCAAGCAATATCTAGAGTTTGGCGGGATTTTCAAATTCCTTAAACTTCTTTGGTATGATCCTCTTTCTTTGAGGTCTTGTATTGGTCTTCTACCTAAGAGGTTTCAAGTTGTTTCTCATCATTTTCCTCCACTTGACTTTGAATTGTATTGACTCGATGTGTGGATATGCTTGTGGTTGAGCATGGGGCATGAACTTTGATGTCCCGTATGGGATGTAAGGATGAACAAAAAGGGAGGAAGATGATGCGACCTTTTGAGGGAACCCTGTTTGAGAGATCAAAGTTGGATCTAATGGAGCTTGGGTGACGATCGCCGCTAAGATGTTGTCGTAATCTGAGTGTCTTTAATGGGTTCATGAAATAAGTTTACATATCCTAAAGTTGACTCCTTAGTTTCACCATTTATAAATCTTCTACATCTTCTTATTTACCCATTCTTCAACGATTTGGTCTGACCTTTTGAGATCCCCATTTGGTGATGTACTTATATTGACACGCTTGTTTTTCATACTAGTTGTCATCATGGACAAAACGGAAAGACATCACAACACTTTGAACACAAAAAAACAAAAAATATTGTCCTTTAACCTGGCTTGGTACCACTTGATACATGGCAATCTCCTTCACCATGTCTTGATTTTGTCTCGTCTTGAAGACAAGATCGTTCTTCCTTTGATAGCATCCTAATCATAGAATTGCCTCACCTTTTTCTTCTTGAAAGACTAATCCAATATTAACTTGAATCAATCCAAAGAGATACTTTGAATTATTTTGATTAATTTCTCCCAAGTAACCAAGAACAATCACACAAAGAGCAATGAAGCGACAACACAAGAGCACAAATAATTTTTGGAATAAGAAATGCATAAACGCTTAATCAAGATTTTATGCCTTCATATCTCCTCATTTTATTGAAAGAATGAAAGTCCTTAAATAGAAAAAACAAGGCTTAAACAATAACTTGAAATATAAGCTAACAAAACACCCCAAACATTTTAATCATAGTTTAGAACAAAAACCCTAAAATAACGTCGTGCATGGACTTCTTTTGCTTGATCCTCTTTCTTTGCGATATATTCTTCTTAAGAGGTCTTCAAGTTGTTTCTCATCATCAATTTAAGGCTAAGGTAAGTCGACAATGCTTCATCTCTTTTCATATATGATATTATCATGATAAGATCCTATGTGATGTCTTGCTTATGGATGTCATTGCCATTCTCTTAGGAAGACCTTGGACATTTGACAACAAGGTCACCTATAATGGCCATCTCAATCAATAGTCCTTATTCTTTAGAGAAATGAATTATATATACTATATCCCTTGTCTCCTAACAATATTTGCATGAGCAACTTGACACAGAAAGGCACGAGAGTTTGGCGGACAAAGAAAGCCAATGCACCGACCCACCGCAAGAAAGCCTTTAGCACGACTACATGAAAAATCACAATTACTGAGCACTCGATGCCTCGTCGTGACACCACCTGGTTTAGGCCTCTAGGGAGCGCCATCCACTATAGTAGGCTCGAGCATCAGTGGCCAACAGCCCAGTTGCTCGACCAAATGCACCACGATCCTATGCATCGACACAACCCAGCTATCTTACCGCACACAATCGTGCGCGATGCATCACCGATCGACATGAATTCATTCCTGTTAGTCAGATGTGGCCTCCTAAGACCTTAGGTCAAACCTTACAAGCTTCCTACTTCAGGGTTCGCAGGAAAGACATTGCATCTCGGGATCCTAAGGCTACCGCAACGTGCCAACTAGCCGCTACTGCATGCAACCCGCCGCCTCTTGGTGACAAGCGCATGTGCGCTTATACGTGCTTTGGAGGCAACATTTACATGGTCCACCCCCAGAGACACACCCATGTTGCATATTTTCCATAATTCACACTTTTATGAGCAAAATTGATAAAGGATCGGGTTTCCACGAAGTGGATTCCTTTGATCGATGACAATACTACTTCGGTTGCTTCTCAAGGTATGTTTGGGTTCCTTATTGTTGGGTTTAAGTATGATTTTTGCCTCTCCTTGCAACTGGCTTTGAAGGTATCAAATCAAGTATGATTTGAATCCAAAGTGGGGGAGAATTATGACCAGAAAAGGAGTGTTCACCGAAAGGATGTCAATAAAATGATTTGGAGCCAAGCCAATGATTTTAAACGAAAAGATTGTCAAATAGAATGAGTCTTTGTCCTTCGAGCTTTCAACAACTCTAAGTCTCTTGATATTGTTGTCATGGCTTGGGCGTCATCGCTCGCGCTCGCCTACTGGGCATGTCTTGAAGGCACCTAACCATGGATAGAGTTTCTAACGTGTTCCACAACACTATCCATGCACCATCTCTAGACATGTGGGAAATTATATGGCTACTAAGTGTTATTCAAGACTTAAGCCAAACCATGGGTCGCGGCCCAACAACGTTGTGGTTTTCTCTTGTGCAACCCCCGCAACACATGCAATGATTCCACAATGATGAGTTAGGGATTGACACTTCCTTTGCATTCTTTCTGATTTTGTGGGCTATATTTGGTCAATGTGGGCCCTTTCCACACTACTTGAAACCTACATATACCCGACGAGCCCTCGCCAACGTATAACATCGTTGGAGATGTACCGACGAGTTATATTGTCAGTATCACCGTTGGATTCCATGTCCGGCACTTGTGATCGTCGGGTTAGATTTCCGGCGAAATCCAACCGATTCCAAAGGGCATTGACGATGCATAGAATTGTCGGCATAATTGTTGGGATTTACATTCCAATGTCCATAAGTGTCGGCATGAACCATTAGGTAGTTGGAATGTGACTACCTTAGTAATAAAAAGATTTATGTAACATCATATATATTTTATAACGGCTATATAAAAATTAGACTAATGAAGATAATGAAACGTAATTTATATTTTGTTTTTACTAGATGTTCGAGAAACTATATTGTTTTAAAATTATGAAAATTATTGACCATGTACAAGTATGGGATTTCCATGAAATATCGAAGCTCACAATGGAACTTGGATGTCCTACTTACTAAGAGATTGTGACAATATAATACCTAGGGTATGTTCGGTATGTCTTGAGCGGAGGCTGAACTTGGATTATCTTCTCCGAAAAGCTCAAGGGGCTTAAGCGGAAGCGAATGGAGCGTTATGTGGCGACGATGCTTACCGGAGCTTATCGGGGCTGATATTGGCTTAAATTTGGGCAAAAATTGATTTTCATTGGGGAGCTCACGAGGCTTATCTACCTTGGCTTATCAGTTTTGGGCAAGAATACCATGACCCCTCCTCTTCTCTCGACAACAGTTCTCTGGTGTCCTTCCTCCTCGTCACCTTGCTCGTACTATGTTTCCTCTACTTCTTCTTCCCATCATGTTCCATTTCTCGTTTTTCTTCTTGTACTTCTTCCACTATCTCGTTCTTCTTCACGAGGATCGGGTTGGATTCTTCGATCCTCGTTCTTCACAAGGCTAGGGTTTTCATATCTGGATTTGTAAATGGCAACTTCGAGTGCAAGGATTTGCTAGGGTTCTCAAATTGAATTTGCTAGGATTTGCTAGGGTTTTCAAATCTGGGTTTGTAAAATGGCAGCTTCAACCATCGTTCTTCTCCACGATTATGCTAGGGTTTTCATAACTGAAAATTTGCAAGGATTTGGGGTAAATGGCAGCTTCGAGTTTAGGGATCTTGGCACCTTCGATTTTAGGGTTCTTGTCACCTTTCATTTTGGGGTTTTGGCAGATTTGTATGATTTTACGCTTATTGACACTTCGATTTTAGTGTTCTTCGGAGAATACATGCTTACATTTTTAAGAATTCATATACCAAATTCATCATATGTTTAGAATGCATTTTCCGTTTATCATTTTTTGTTCATCGATTAATGGATTCTGTCTTCTTTGCTACTATATGCAAGTATTTCTTTTTCTACATAAAATTCATATGATCATTATACGACACAACACAAACACCAAGAAATGTGCTCTTGTTGGGTGCCTTCTAATATGAGAAACACAATCTTTATATTACAAAATACAAACACGAAGCTGAATGGAATTGTTGGGTGTCTTGTAAGATGAGATACATATTGATTTGATTAACACAAGTGAACACAAAAGGGAAACAATGAGAAAATAACCAACAATATACTCAACTAGGCACTTAAAGAGTCAATTCCTTTATCTAAATTCATGCTTAAACTACACAAGGGATATTCATAAAACATTAAGCCCACATTGCTTGGTGATTATAAGTTTCATCGTTTATCTTATCTTATAGTTAATAGTTTTGCTTGTTGTGATACTGATTTTGTTCTGACTACTACTTTTATCTTATAGCTAATAGTTTGATCATTTCTAATAGTTGATCTTATAGCCAATAGTTTGATCATTGATACTAGTTTATCTTATTTCTAATTATTTATATTATAGCTAATAGTTTATCTCATAGCTAATAGTTTGATATTGTTGTGAATACTAGTTTGATTAGGTGTGATTTCTGTGATACTGATTTTGCTTTAAATTTAGGGATGAGATTGTAGTTACACTTCGGTACATGCCTACTAACTGCACATTAAATGAAAAACTTAATGCAATATACTAAATGCCATGTTTATATGCAAACATTGTGGAATCATGTAGTGTCTATGTCACTTACTAGAAGTTGAGTAAATATTTAATGTAATTTATTAAATGTCATGTTTAGATGCAAGCATAATATATTTGATATGGTTGTGGTTATCCTACTCCCTTGATGTCTTCTCTTCATTATTATTTGCTTTATTGCCTGTAAGGTTATTATCTTGTCGGGAAGCTATTTTCAGAAGATCGGTAAAAAGGTATGTTTTCAAACTCTAGACCTATTTAACTTATGGCTTGGAATCCATTTGTAGTACGCAGTGCTTTTTGGAGGTAGTTATTATACCATTTTGGATGAATTGGGTTAGTGAAGCTTTGGTAGCTGTGAATTTAAGTAGTTTAGGGGATATATATATTGTATGCTTAAAAATTGTTTTCTATAATCATGTCAATTTACAAATTAATGGATTTATGCATTAACCATCTACTATTTTGTACGGTTTTTCATGCATTAACATTCAAACATATTAGCTCAATGGTAGAGCAATGTGCTTTATGTACATGGATGTGGGTTCGAGTCCCACATAGGCTAATCTATATCTCAATACTATTATGATCATAGTTGTACAACAATCTTATACTAGTTGATCTCTCCCATTACCTTACTTCATGCATATTAGTTAATTTCTCTTTAGTATTCATAAGTTGAAGAACCATAACAAGCATACTTCTATTAGCAAACAAATCTTTGTATTAGCCTATGTAGGAGTCGAACCCACATCTTGTGCATAAGCACATGCTCTACCATTTGAGCTAATAGTCTAGCATCCGAAGTCATATATGTACACGGAAATACCAAGAAAGTGAACAATAATAGAAAGCAAGGACCACGTGAAGAAAATGCTCATCTTCTTCTAATAGAATTACTAGACTCATATACTTGCATTGTAACATTGATCATAGACAGTGACCTTAACAGTTGAAGCCTTCGTTTGAATAATGGTTGTGAGATTCTAATTCTATTTCTTTTTCTTTGAATGTATTGATTCTCTTGTGCTTCATCCCATTGATTATTATTGATTTCGCTTGTCGGACGCAACTAGTTGTTATTGGTAATTGTCTATTGCTAGGGTTTGGTGATTACTGTTTGAGTTACCTAATTCATGTGTAGCAACTGCAATACTCTAAGAACTGTTTGGGACTAGTTTATTGTAGGGAGAGTTAATTGCATGTAATAGTATGATTATTTGCTACTCTTGCATGTATCTATCTAAATTCATGTGCTCATTGCTGCTATTGAATTGACGCGTGAGGTTTTCATAGTTATTTAATAGTTAGTATTCTCAGGGTCTTTTGTCCTGTTTATAACTTATGAAAAGGAATAGGAACATTCATAGGAAGGAATTAGAGAGAATCTAGGATCAACCAATCAAATGAATGGTGGATATTTGTTTGGCTAAGTGTTTTCCCTATTTGATAACAAACTCTTTGCTTTTGTTTCCCTTATTTACTTGTTTGACAACCAATCAACCAAAACCCCCCTTGTTACCTTTGACATACAATTGTGCACTTAGAAAGATTACTTCCTCCCTGTGGGATTCGACCTTCTTACCTTTGCTACTTGTTTAGGTTTGTTTATGATTATTTTGTTTAGGCGCCTCGACAACGCCTGTCAAATTGGCGTCGTTGTCGGGGAGGCAAGTTTCAATTTTTCTTTGTGTTCGTTTGTGTGTAAACTATTGTGTAGATCTATCTTACGATCCACACATGTGCTACTAATCCGTCTACTTTAGTATTTTGATTCAACAGAGAAGTGCGTGAGACCTTATGAGATGGCTCACCAACAGCGTACCTTGAGCAGTTGACCGCACCCAACTGGATGCTGCAAGAGCTTGTTGCAGTTCCCTGCTTTGTATGAAGGAGTGAACTTTGAATTGAAATATGGTTTGATTCATCTGCTCCCACAGTTCCATGGTCTGAATGGAGATGATCCTAACAAGCATCTCGCTGAATTTCATTCCGTGTCTGCAAGCATGAAACCTGCTGGAGTGACTGAGGACCAGATCAAGTTAAGGGCCTTTCCTTTCTCTTTGAAGGATGCATCCAAGGATTGGTTCTATTATTTGTCCCCTGGCAGTATTGATACGTGGGAAAAGATGAAAAAGGCTTTCTTAGAAAAATACTTTCCTGCTACGAAGTTGAACAGCCTGAAGAAGAAAATCAGTAATATTGAACAGCAGGCCGGTGAAACTTTGTATGAGTATTATGAGACATTAAAGAGGTTGATATCTAGCTGTCCATACCATGGATATTCTGACCAAGATCTCATTCTCTATCTATATGGTGGGCTTCTGGATGATGACCGCAGACTGGTAAACACAGCCTATGGCGGTAGTATTCTGAACAAGACGCCAGCTGCAGCATTTGAGTTATTCTTTGAGCTATCTGAAGGCTCACGGCAATTCAATAGAAGAGCGAACCCCAGTGCAGTAAGGCCAGTTAAAGCTTGCAGAGTCTGTCATGATCCGCGGCATCCCACGGATGACTGCCCAACACTTGGCGATCCCGAAGCTGAAGTGAACGCTATAAGAGGTTTTGGTCCGCAGAGACCGAGATATGAGCCGTATTCAAACACCTACAACTCAGGGTGTAGACATCACCCCAATCTGAGTTACGGAAATCAGCCATATCCCTCCCAAGGCCATTATAACCAGGAGTTCAATCCAAGCCTACAACATTCATCCATATGGAAATCAGCAACAGTACGGGCAACCTTACTCGCATAATCCACCAGTTCCGAATCGAGTCCCTCCACGTCATTAGAGGACATGATTCGATCTCTCACTCAAAGCACGGTCCAAATTCAGCAAGAGATGAAGTCTAGCTTCCAGAACATAGAGAGATAGTTTGGACAAGTCGCTAAAAGGGTGAGTCAATTGGAGGCCAGGGAGTCCGGGCAAATACCATGTCCTACGGTAGAGAACCCAAGAGAAAAAGTCTGTGCGATGACACTAAGGAGTGGTATACAGTTGGGAAGCACACCCTTGACAAAGGAAGGTGGTCATGAGAAAGAAAATATGGCTGGAAACGGAGCTACAATAGAAAAAGACGCTATAGAAGAAATTCTGCGACCAGACGCAGAAATCCGCGATCGCGGACCAATAACTGAAGGCGGTGATTTTTCCAAAGAAATTCTGCGACCGCGGAAAAAGCCATGAAAAAGAGGAACAGGTCGAGAGATTTCCGCGACCGCGGAATGAAATCCGCGATGCGGAATGAAATCCGCGACCGCGGAATGTCTCCTGATGCATCCGAAACGCTGACGCAAGTCCGCGACCGCGGACACCACTCCGCGACCGCGGATCACCTGTACCATACGTGGATGACTATGTTCGGCCTAATTTTCCACCGCTCGGCTCGTTGAAGCCACCCCACACCATTCCTAGAAGCGCTGAGGGACACCAGAAGACCGGAGAAAAAAAGGAGATCTTCGAGACATTCAGTAAATGCGAGGTAAACATTCATTTACTCAAGCTTGTCAAGAGTATCCCTCGCTATGCTAAATTTCTGAAAGAACTGTGCACCATTAAAAGAAATCAGAAATTGAATGGAGAGCAAAAGATTAAGGTGAGCGAACAAGTGTCTGCTGTTTTTCAAAGGCGTATGCCTAAAAAGTGTGGTGACCCAGGCATGTTCAGTATTCCATGTGTGATAGGTGACATCAAATTTGAGAAAGCCATGCTAGATCTAGGTGCATCTATAAATGTCTTGCCTTATTCTTTGTATGAGTCATTAGGATTAGGACCATTGCATGAAACAGGAATAGTGGTCCAATTGGCTGATAGATCTAATGTGTATCCAAAAGGGGTAGTTGAAGATGTCCTGGTAATGGTTGACAACTTGATTTTTCCTGCTGATTTCTTTGTGCTGGATATGGACCACGATAAAAATGCATCCCCTATACTGTTAGGTAAGCCTTTTATGAAAACATCCCAGACAAAGATTGATGTAAGTAGTGGAACCCTTACTATGGAATTTGATGGGGAAGAAAGTGGAATACAACATATATGATGCGATGAAATACCCCGTTGATGATCATTCTCTATGTGCTATTGATGTGATTGATCCTATTGTGCAAGATGTCTTTGATACTACCTGTTCGGATAAGTTACAATCTATTCTAGAGAATGAAATAGTAGACCCACAAGAAGATTTTGCTATGTCCACTAATCTGCAGGAAACTGTGGCTCAATTGGATGCCTATGGTAAGCCTCCTCTCCATCCTTTGGGCGTTGGCCCCATTCCACTAACAGTGCCAAGCGAGAGGCTTTTACCTTCTGTTGTGCAGGCACCAGAGATTGAACTTAAGCCACTACCGGACCACCTCAAGTATGCCTTCCTAGGCAAGGATGACACACTGCCAGTAATTATCTCCAACAAGCTGTCCAATGATCAAGAGGAGAAACTAGTGGCAGTGCTCAAGGAACACAAGACAGCATTGGGATGGACCATCGCTGACATAAAGGGGATTAGTCCCTCTACCTGTATGCACAGAATTTTACTAGAGGACGATGCCAAGCCATCGAGACAACCATAGAGAAGACTTAACCCACCAATGATGGAGGTGGTGAAAAAGGAGATTCGACCAATTCCCCCCTTAATCCTAAACAATCAACCAATTCCCCCCTTTGTTACCTTTGACATACAATTGTTCACTTAGAAAGATTACTTCCTCCCTGTGGGATTCGACCCTTGCTTACCTTTGCTACTAGTTTAGGTTTGTTTAGGATTATTTTGTTTAGGCGCCTCGACAACGCCTGTCAAATTGGCGCCGTTGCCGGGGAGACAAGTTTTGATTTTTCTTTGTGTGTATTTGTGTGCTTGTTACTATTGTGTGGACCTATCTTACGGTCCACACCCGTGCTACTGATTTTCTTCCTTTTTGATTTTTTATTCAGAGATGGAGAGATTTTCCCAAGTCCCGCAGGAGTCGCGATACGACCCATACCCCTACGCATTTACTCCGAGACGGGGTATTACCCAACTTCAAGTGCAGCAAGGCCAGTTAAGCCCTGCAGAATCTGTCATGATCCGCTGCACCCCACTGACGAGTGCCCAAGACTCCCTGAATGCAGTAAAACGCTGCAAGAGATTTGATCCGCCAAGGCCGAGATATGCCCCACACTCAAACACTACAATCCAGGGTCGAGGGATCACCCCGATTCGAGTTATGGGGACCATCAATACCCTCCATATGGTCATGACTACCAGGAGTCTTACCCGGGGCCATATGATTTCTATCAACAGGGCACCCCACAACAGTGCTATCCAACTATGAGCATAGCCCGCGGTGTCCAATCCAAGTTATGAGGATTGGTTACGATCTCTCACTCAGAGTTTGGTTCGGTCCAGTTCGGTCCAAGTTCGGTCCAGTTCGGTCCAAGTTTGGTTCGGTCTAATTCGGTTTTTTGCACTAAAACCTACTTCAATAACCTAAAATAACATAATTTCAAAATATTCGGTTATTTCGAGCCAAAACAGAACCGAATAAAACTGAACCGAACGAACCCGAACCGAGTATGTTCAGTTCGGTTTTCGGTCCACAAAATTCCAAAATTCGGTTTCGGTTCGGTTCGGTTTTGTTCGATTCGGTTTTGACCCGATGAACAACCCTAGTTTGACTTGGGAAAGGGGCAGCATAGATTAGGATATTAGTTTTAGGTTAGTTTAATAAGATAAAACGCAACTTTAGTTTTATATTTTTTTTGTTTTGAGGTTTTATTTAGTCTTAGTTTAGTTTTTCTTTGGGTTGAGAGAAGACTGCCGTACGTAGAGGGTGATTTCAAGGAGGGATTTTGGCCTTTGTACAATTTGAAAATTTGGTATTATGTTCTAGCCTTTGTCAACTTGAATATTTTTACATTTGAGACTAAGTTTTTTTATCACCCGTATTTGAATAATTCATATATGTTGTTGGCTAGTTTAAATATATTGAATATGTCTTCAATTATGCTTGGCTAAATTCCTAAATTTAAGGTTGGGTTGATCCTGATGGTGTATTTAATTAGAATTATTCCTTGCCTGAATTGAAGTAATATTTGATTCGTTCCTAGATGCTTTATGCCATATTAACCTGTGAAATGGATCCTATTAGGGTTTGAGACCAAGAGGTGATAACGTTAATAGGTAGTCAGATAAGGTTTGAGACCAAGAGGTGATAACTTCTATTGGAATCCTAGGAATTAAACTGAGATTTTATTATTGCGAGAGTGTCTTAATTTTCTTGTGGATTAATAACTATCATAGAAACCTTAAGAATAGATTGGATTTAGCAAGTCATGAGAGTGGATGTTAATTCAGTTTGACCTTAGATTCTAGGTGCCCAAGGGTCTAGATTTGATTAGCAAGTCGCGAGAATGGATGTTAATTAGATCTAGGCACATTTACTATTATTCGAGAGGAATTTGTAATTACCTTAGATAGTTACCTTCAAATAATTTGGACAAGATTCAGGTGAAGTGTGATTTTATTTACTGAAGCATTGTTACAGTGATCTTAACCTTAGACACATTTATCCCATTGATTTTACCCTTTTTATTATTTTATTAGTTAGCTTAGTTATAGCTTCTTCCAATTCATTGTTTTCACGGCCTAGTTCACTAATAGTGTTTCAATTATATTAAATTGGTCTCTGTGGGATCGACTTGACTAATACAACTGATCCCGTACACTTGCGGGTAGGTTTGAGCCATATCAATTACATAGAGCTGAAATTCTACCATGAACACGATAAAAAACGCCGATTACTGATTGTCGGGAAAATGAACGAGGTCTAAAGAACCGTGCACAACATTGCACGGGACGTGCACCAACTTACTAGAGGATGTGAATAGAGTTGGCTTGGACCGTGTAGTCCGGTGCACAGTATGTGCGTTGTCACGATGTAATTCATTTTTCTTGTTCTATTTCCTCCAAAAAGTAATTTTTTTAATCTATAAATGTTTAAATAAAACAAAAAATAACAAACTTGCGAAGAAAGCTAAATTAACATTGCCGCATCTAATGGTTTGAAATAAACATTAAATCTAATCAAATTAAAGCTAACGAATATAAGATTAAAGTGTCCATAAAAGAAATAGAATAAATCATTAAAATATAACCTTGTAGAAGGGTTGACGAAGAAACAAAGTGGCGCGTCTAGGAGACAACTCATAGACAGTGCATTGGACAGCACGGTCCAAGTCACCACCATTCGCATTCTCTAGTAATTGGTGCACGGACCGTGCAATGTTGTGCACTATCCTTTGGGCCCTATGCATTTTTCTTACAACCTATAATGGGCGCTTTTATCGTCTTTTCGATGGAATTTTGACTCGATGTAAACTAGAGAGTTGTAGATATTTGACTTAGCTTTTATCGATTATTCGAATGTTCCAAGTTATGAGAAATATTCATGTTTATCCTCTTCCTTGGTGGTCTTGGGCTTCGTCCTAAGCGGGCTTTGAATGCCTTTCTTTGGATGTCATCTTGTAAATCACCTTAGGGTTGTCCTAGAGTGTATTAGGCAAGAGAAACTCTATGATAACCTTAGATAATGCATATTGTGCTCGGACTCTTCCATTTTTATGGATTTATTTTATGTAAGGATGGATTGAAGGTCGAAGAGGAGAAAGTGCTTAATGAGGCTAAGTCGTGATGCCTATCAAAGTAAACCTCAAAAACCTAACTAATGTAGTAGGGTAAATAAGGATCGATCCCACAGGGAGGTAAACAATCTTTAAGTGCAAAGGTGTATGCCAATGGTAACAAAAGGGGGGTTTGGTTTGTATCAAGTAACAAAGTAAATCAAAGCAAAAGATGTAATCAATGGGTGAGAATAACTTAGCCAGACAAATATTCACACTTCAGTTTGATTGGTTGATCCTAGATTATCTCAATTTCTACCAATGAATATTCATGTCCCGATCTTATGTATATAGACAGGTCAACTAGCCCTGAAAATACTTACCAATAAACAATCAAGAAACTATCAAGATTCAATCTAAAGCAGCAGCAGTAAGCATAGGAATTAACCAGGATACATGCAATACTTAACAACCCGTCAGTACTCGACATGTAATCAATTCTCTTCACAATAAACTAGTCCAACAAGTCCTAGAATATCATGTTTGCTACTCTGAAATAAGGATGAACAATATTAATCTCAACAAGTTGACCAGATTAAGGGAACTAGTACTATAGATAATATCAATTTCAACTAGTTTGTCAAGCTAGTGAAACTAATATTAATAATACTAATCACAACAATTAATGAACTAGATCAACTAAGAATTCAAAACCCTAATCCTGCAGTATGAATAATACCAATAAAACTAGATGATCAGACTAGAGAAATCAGTAAAACTCAATGAGATGAAGCATAGAGAGAATAATATAATCAAAGGAAAGGAAATAGAGTTATAATCTCACAACCAAATACAAACGAAGGCTCAATCGTCAGACTAAGCAAAACTTGCTTAGTTCTTCATAGTCTTCAAAGCACAAAAACTCTAAGGGAAAAACTGAACGATAATGTGTTTGTTGAATAATCGATAATGAAAAGGCTGCTAATGAAAAGAAAGATATAACCTAGCAAAACCTAGTTTCCAAAAGATAGGAAATAAAAGAAAAGAATTAAAACCAAACGAAGCTCGGACGAAAAGGAAATCCGGATCCCACGTGTATGAACAGTAATCGCGACCGCGGCTTGTCTTCCGCGACCGCGGAAAAGTTCCTGGATTGTTCTTCGCTTCTGGTGATATCCGCGACCGCAGCATGGCTTCTGCGACCGTGGAAAAGTCTTTGTAGCTCTTCTTCTTCTCGCCATCGGTCTTCTCTTGTGGTTCGCCTCCATATTCAATATGTCTTCATTTAATCACTCAAACCCACCAATCAACATTTCTTCTCCACAACTCCATTCTCCTAACTTATGCTCTAAACCCATACAAATGGTACCTACAACTCCGGTAACAACTCCTAGTTACGCACTACAAAGTAAAGCTGATCAAATTCCCCATGCTTAAACCTTGCGCGTCCCGAGTAAGCTAATAGAAACCTACTCCTCCAATGAAATACCCAAGGTCTCAGGAAGCACAACAAAACTATCTCCACTAAGAACTGCACCTAATCATGAATCTCCAAGGCACCAACACAATCAACACAACACACAAGCTTAAAGGAAGCAGAGTACTCCCTCAAGCTTAACCCGAACACCATATAGTGAAAGTAACCATCTAATCCTAGCCTTTCTATCTTTTTAGAACTCCCAAAGTGACCTACCTGAATCCTCCTTATATCACCTCTTCCTATGACACCATGCCAAAAAAAATGAGGAATCCTAATAATCACTCTTCTTATTTTCACTCATTTTGCCAAGGCGCCCTTTCGGGTTTTCACCAAGCCACTCATTTCATTTTTCAATAGATGGGCTCACAAAAACTCACATCACTCTTGACCTCTTATCACCTCAAAATAATGCTGGTCCAGGCCACCTGCTTATTACATAAGCCGCCGTTTCGGGTTTTCAGCTTATCCTAGGATTTTCTTCTTTTGTTTGTTTTTCTCTATATTTTGACTTTTTCTTTTATATATTTTTTTTATTCAGACGACTAGCAAGTATAGATCACTCCCCCATGCTTAAATATTGCATTGTCCTCAATGTAATGAAAGACAAAAGATGAAGCACAGGGAAAAGCAGAAAAGTACTCACACTGTCGCCGAGTTGGCCCGGACTTGGATGTTGGTGTTGCCGGTAAAACATTGAAAACACATGTCGCTGGTGTGTAGCGGCGGTCCTCCTCAAGTACTCCACATGCAACCAAGTAGATCCACTGTAAGGGTAGTGGGACATCAAAGAAACGGGGTTGCACGGGCCTTCAACGAACATAGAATTTGAGCCCAATGTAATCGTGTAGCGGGCTCCATCGCTCCATATCAATCATCATAACTGCAGTTTGCTCTGGAGCTCCTCCTCATCATCTGTCTAATGTCAGGCCATCATCGGTGCCAAATAAAAATATCGAGCTATTGTCTCCTCCTTGGCAGCATGATGCGCACCATTTCCGCGTAGAAAAGCTCGGACAGCAGGGCGCGATCGCGGAAAATCGCTGCTTTTTTTTAAAGAGGACTTACAGTGGGAAAACGTGGTCGCGGATTCGCGTCTGGTGCGAATTGAACACCGTCTTCGAATTTTGGCTTCGGGTCTCCTACCTGCGTTTTAGTCTAAACCGAAAACAACACAAATAAAACTTGAAACGAAAAGATATGAAAAGAATTACATACCTCGGGTTGCCTTCCGAGCAACGCCTTGGTTATTGTCGTGGCTCGACATGGTGTCCTTTAATTCAGCTTGGGTTGCTCACATCAACTAAACACTGGGGTCACAATCAGGAGGGTATCTCTTTGCATCATCAATGTGTGTTCGACCCTCACCCCATCAAATTCCATTGTGAGGACCACTACTCACATCAATCTTTGTATTCGCCGTTTTCATAAACGGCCTACCCAACATCACAGGGGATGCATGCTTGTCTTGCCCCGTATCCATCATAAAGAAATCCGCAGGAAAAAATCAGCTTATCGACCTGTACCGGAACATCCTGCACGACTCCTTTGGGATACACATAGGACGAATCCGCTAATTGGATCACTGTCCCTGTCTTCTATAATGGCCCAAGCTCCAAAGATTTGTACAGTGAGAGGCAGTACATTTATAGATGCACCCAAATCTAGCATGGCTTTATCGAACGTAGTGTCACCTATCTTGCAAGGAATACTGAACATGCCTGGGTCACTGCACTTCTTGGCAACCACTTTTGCAGCATAGCGGAGACATTCTCACTCACATGGACCTTCTTCTTCGCTTTCACTGTTTTCTTTCTCTTAATCTTGCACAATTCCTTCAAAAAAATTGGCATAACGGGAAATGCTCTTAACTAGCTTGATCAAAGGAATATTTACCGTGCAATTGCTGAAGGTTTCAAAGAGTTCCTTGTCGTTCTCCAACCTTCTAGTATCCTTCAGTGCCTAGGGAAAGGTGCGGGTGGTTTCAGCGAACCGAGCGGAGGGAAATAGGGACGAACATATCGTTCTTCTAATCAGCAGGAAAACCGTGGTCACGGATCAGCGTCTGGGGTTTCTGGGGTCAATCTGCGGTCGCGGATCGTTACGCTATTCGTCCTCAAAATTTCTTCGTCTTCAGAATGTTCCTTCCTCCAGAAATATTTCCGCGGTCGTGGAAATTCGTCGATTTTGTATCCGCCTTCAGTGATGATTCCGCAGTCGGGATTTCGGGCCGCGGTCGCGGTTCTTCCTCTGTAGCATCCGTCACTTCCTTCATTTGTGTTCCACTCCTCAGCGTCATCGTACACACATTCTCCTCGAGTTTGATACCGTTTGAGATGGTAGTTTCCCCGAACCGGGCTTCCAGCTTGCTCACTGCAAGAGAAATTTGCCCACTTGCTTTTCCAAGTTCTGAATACTAGACTTCATCTCTGATTTTGAGACCATAGTGGTTGCCAACGTCGATATACTCTGAGCGAGAGACTTAATCATGTCATCACTGGACATAGATGAACTTGCGCTTTGGCCTTGAGGTCTAGGGTCATATGGAGCTCTAAAATTATTATTGTTGTGTTGTTGTTGTTGTTGTTGTTGTGTGTTGTTGTTTTTTGTTGTTTGTTATGTGGTGTTTGTTGTTGTTGTTGTCCTTCAGGCCGTTGAAATTGTTGTTGTTGATGTAAGAACTGTGGCGGCCTCTGGTGGAACTCTTGGTCATCACGACCCTGAGGAGGATTCTGCTGGTTCACGTATCTCAAATTAGGGTGATCTTTCCACCCTGGATTGTAAGTGTTGGAGTACGAGTCATATCTCGGTCTAGGAAGACCGAATCCTCCAATAGCATTCACTTAACAGTGGGTTCCTGCAGCGTTGGACATGCATCTGTGGGGTGCATCGTGTCATAGAATAGTCCGCAGGATTTGACTTGTTGCAGGTTGCCCTTCATCATAAATCTCCTCATCATCTCCTTCATCTCAACCATCTCAGAAAGTATTGAGGACGATGGCTGAGAGTCTGCAACCTTCACTGATTAAGCGCTCACTCTCTTGCTAAACTGTATTGAGCCCTCAGATAGCTCAAAGAATATCTCAACTGCTGCAGCTGGCGTCTTGTTCAGAATATTTCCATCACACGCTGTGTTCACCATTCTTCTCTCATCATCAAGAAGCCCACCATACAAATAAAGTACGTGGTCTTGGTCAGAATACCCATGGTATGGATAGCTTGAGATCAAACTCTTGAACCTCTCGTAGTACTCATACAACGTCTCAGTAGTATGTTGTTCAATGTGCTAATGTCCTCTTCAGGCTATTGAGCTTCGTTGCAGGGAAGTACTTCTCCAGAAGAAAGTCTTTCTTCATCTTTGCCCATGTGTCTATGCTTCCTAGGGCCAAATAGTAGAACCAATCATTGGCCGAATCCTTCAGAGAGAAAGGAAAGGCCCAGCCTGATCTGGTCCTCAGTAATATTCCTAGGCTTCATACTGCTGCAGACCGCGTGGAATTCAGAGAGATGCTTGTTAGGGTCTTCTCCACTCATCCCATGGAAGTGGGGTAATAAGGAATAAGCCCATATTTGAGCTCGAAATTCACGTCATCCGCCAACTCTGGAAACTGCACAGCAAGTGGCTGCTGCTCTAGATTCGGTGCAGTTAACTGCCTCAAAGTCGGTGCTTCTCAGCCATCTCGATTTGCGTATGGGCTGCATATACGATTTCTGGAAAGTGTTCGTTCGATTTCTGTATCAAAATCTAAAAGTGGAGAGTCAGTAGCACGTGTGTGGACCAAAGATAGGTCCACACAAAAGTTGGCACACAAACAAACACAAAGAAAAATTAAAACTATGCCTCCCCGGCAACGGGGCCAAATTTGATGAGGCCAAAGTCGTGATGCCTATCAAAGTAAACCTCAAAAACCTAACTAATATAGTAGGGTAAATAAGGATCGATCCACAAGGAGGTAAGCAATCTTCCTAAGTGAAAAGGTTGTATGCCAATGGTAACAAAAGGGGGGGGGGGGGTTGGTTTGTATCAAGTAACAAAGTAAATCAAAGCAAAATATGTAATCAATGGGTGAGAAGTAACTTAGCCGACAAATATCACACTTCAGTTTGATGGTGATCTTAGATTATCTCAATTTCCTAACAATGAATATTCATGTCCCGATCTTATGTATATAGACAGGTCAAC